>OW388082.2:91831519-94319847 GCA_936449025.2 Sarcophaga subvicina | reverse complement strand
AATTTTCATTAGAGTCGGGCGTCATTTAAGACCACAGACTAATAGTTTTCTTCAAATGGACTACTCCACCGAACTCATAGAGGAAATTGGTTAACTCGGGAGCTGCACACTAAAGGCACCACTCCCCTAAGCTGGAAACCAGCATGAAAGTTCCATGAACGAAGCTGTTTTGTCCCGAATAGGTGGCGTCACGAAAGAATTGTAGCCTAATGGCCAATTTTGCTGAGGTAAGTGGCAATTCCTATGTTGAAATATGATTCTGTGGTACACAATTCTCTTGAGAAAAATAAAATGTCATATTAATTTTCGAACAAGTATCGTAAATTATTTATCTCTTGTACAACGCAACAGATTGTGGGTTAAGAGGTTTTATATGTTTTCTAAGTAAATAAGAATAAAGTTCTCTGGTCTAAGAACAAGTGTCCAAATGTGTGATTGATTGAAACACGGCAATCATACTGCGAATGCTGTACCAAAGATCGTAAAATGCATATGCGAATTACACAATAATGTGTAGGGGCTTGAATGAACATTCATTTTTCAGTGTTGCTACATACATTTTTATATTCAAGCGTTTTGAAGAATTATATTTTGTACGTGAGTAAATAAGTGGAGTTGAAACGGTCATATTTATTGCAGAAAACCAAAGTACATATTCAGAGATTCCATCAACTGGAGAAGACGGAACCCAATAGTACCTAAGACCGCAGTAACCAGTAAGACCATGTCTTTAGCAGGACGAGTCTATTTTATTTTCCGTCTGTACATATAGAGAATGAGCTCATGGAAAGCGTTATAAAATACTTAACCAGTCGGACATAAATAAACAGGGTCATAAATATATTGGCCCACTTTCAATAAAATTGAGAAAGAAGAACAAAACAGTTGTTTTTCTTGGATAAGCTAATTCTTTGAGCCGAAATAGACAATCACTCAGTTTTAGTTAAAGCTTCGTGAGGTGTCTCCTATTGAATTGCTTTCCTGTTTTTTTTTTGTCTGAAAATTATAACAAATAAATACTGTTGGGATTATAAAACAATAGTTTTTGGGGAAAGAAAAAAAAATGGTTTCTAAACTGTAAGTTATTTTCATGATGCAATGTTGGAGATAAAACACACAGAATATTTGGGTACCTTCTTAACTGCTGAACAAATAAGTCCAAGTTAAGGATCCTAGTTTTAATGTATCCTTGCATCATTATAATTCCTTATTGAGATTTCTCAATCATGCTGTCGATTTTGGTTAGACAGCTTCTGTCAATTACTTCTGGGTATCCAAGACTCCTTGTCTCTCGTTCCCACATGACGAACAATCAAAGAAGATGTTCTGTGGTCCGCTTTTCTTCTTAAATACTACAGCTACCGCGAAATTGAAGTAACCGTAGTCTAAGAAAGGCTAGCTAAGCAATGAATGTCCTGAAAATATTTTTTACTTTACGAACAGGTGGTAATGATTTTATATTCAAACCTGTATTAATTCAATTGTTATTGCTTTCATTACCAGGAAGTCACCCACAATTTCATTAGGATAATACTAGTATTGTTTACTTATTTAAGGGGATTAATATACATGAAGAAATTGCATAATTTTTGCATAAACAAATACTACTTAAAACACTTCGTAAGTTAGGGATTATTAAGGATTAGTCAGAACGTAGAAAATAAGAATAAACAAAGGATATCTAAAGTCCAAAAAGAATTGAAACAACCGTGGGAAATTTCGAAAGAATTTTAACACAATGTATGCATTCATTCTTTTATTATTTTTAGTTTAACAATAAAATTTTGCAACAAGTGCCTCAAAATTAACTACAAAGAAAATGTATGGTATATCCAAACCATAAAACAATCATAGGGTGTTACAATATGAGCTGTTAGTGTTTTCTGATTTGATCCATAATGATTTTATACAAATTGATGAAAATTGGATAAATAATAGAATGGTGTGGGAAGCAGACCTAGTGGGCTGGATAGCCATAGTATCAAGAATTCCAAGACAGTTTTTGTTATTCGCAGGCATTATATATGACCGGAGACATCGGTGAAATATCGGCAAAAAAATGCATGTCGTCTACCAAAGAAATGTAAGTTTTCGACCAAAAAATGCAAGCTGTCGACCAAAAATATACAAGTCCACAAAAATGCAAGTCATTGACCAGAAGAAAACAATTAGTTACGACGCCTATATCTCCAGTTGCAAATAACGCCCGACCGTAAGGAATAGAAAAGGAATTGGATTTTTTAGAACAATATCGAATCACACAAACCTCCGGAAGCTCGATTAGAGGTTTTCAGACATCCACCCTATAGTCCGCATTTAAGAACTAGAATTTTTGTTGAAGTCGCCGTAGTCTAGTAGGTAATGTGTTGGCTTATTAGACGTAAAGCCAGGGTTCGAGCCCCAGGCCAGACATCAAACCAAATTACAAAAAGTATTTCTTCGGCGACTTCTTCTCAGCAGATTTCTGGCAAAAACTCTGAGAGTAAATAAAATTGCCATGAAAGTTTCTCCAAAATCTGTCATTCGGAGTCGACTTTAAACTGTAGGTCCCACCACTCATGTATAAAATTAACACACACAACATAAGTGGTGTGAGAAACTAGATCGTAATTTTGACTGAAGGGTTGTAATGACCAATTAAGTAAGTAAGTAATTTTTGTGACTTGCTTAAGTCACATTTGCAAATAATTATTTCAAAAAATATAAATATTTTTATTTTATTAACTAAACACTTCATCTTAAAATACCTTGTAAATTTGCGAGAACAATAAGTGTTAACATATATTATTTCTCACTCTCTCTGTCTCTTTGTCTTTATCTTTACAACTAGCATCCTTTCGAGATTATCATTAGTTTGGCTATTGTTGAGCAACAAAAAGTCTCGCATAGAGATGCATTTGTATGAAAACAATTGTTTAGCAATAAAGGTAAGGGCCATAGCTAAATGTATAAAATCAAAAAGTCAAAATTTAAATCAAACACGCCTTATAGAATCCCTTGTTCTATTGTCACTATTTTGATATGGACTACTTCTTTGTTAACATAAATGTTCCAAAATTCTTTGCAGGTAAATTGCATTTGTTCACTTTCTCAATAAATGTATGTACATACGTATATATGTACATATGTATGTAAGTGCCGCTAATTAGAATTCCCTTAGTTTTGTAACTCTTATTGAAGTTGTAAAAGAGGCGTTTCACAATCTTTAGACACCCTATAATTATCGCTTATAACCTCTTTTGTGTAAAAATTATGCTTTTAAATTTGCAGTGTTTTTTGTTTTGTTCGTTTTTGAATTTCGTATTTTCCAAAATTGAAATCAACAATAAGAAAGTAGATTTCTTGCGGTCGCGTGGCATTTTTGACATCACACAATCCATCAATTTGAGATTACTCAGATCATTGCCGATATCATCTGGGTTTGGTTGGAGTATCTATTGTTTTTCACATGTGTTTTGTCTAAAGAACAATAGCGTGTGAAATCATAGAAATTGAAAATCATTTGTATAATTTAGTTGTGGTTGGCGTTTAAATGTCTAGAAGGAAAAACAAAGGAATTCCATGGAATATCGATAGTCTGTAGAAGCGGCAAAGCGGCATAATAAAAGCCAGGAATCATAATAAAGTAATGTTTTAATTTTTCTGTTTAAGTGATATTTTTTTGTTTATTTAAATATTTCTTATAATTTACAAATATGTTGCATTCATGCTAGTGATCACGTTTATTTAAAATTAAAATATTATAATTTGAGAGCATCGTGTGTTTTATTAAATTAACAATATATATTATTACAATATAATACAATACAATGAGTTTTAGATTTATGTATGATGTCATGCTTATTGCCTAAAAACGTATTATCAACTTGTCTACTATGAAATGAAATATTTAAAACAAAATCATCACTCTTATATAAAAAAAAATACATATCAAAACAAGTTACATTGTTTGCGTTTATTCGTAAATAAAATTTGATTTTTTTCCTTTTCTGATTATAAATCTTTTGATATGATTATAGTAATATGTAGTTTTAAAAAGTTCTATTAACTGTATAAAAAAGTTTCTAAATATAAAAGAATATCTGTTTAGAAAAAAATAAAATGGAAAAATAGTTTTCGGAAAATAATATTGATACAGCTAAAGCGACTACTTAAAATACGATATTATCTAATTAAAAACAAAATTGTTTTATATGTATATTTAAATCATGATCATATAAAATATCTATTACAGAAAAATGCTGATTTATTTAATACCAATTCATTAATTGCTCAATATAAAACAGTGTTTAACTAATTTTCATGATATTTGTTTTCATTATTAGCAATTAAAGCAACTTAAAATTCAATTTCAAATATTAAATTGTAAATCGTAAAAATGTTAAACGATTTAAAATGTAAGGATATCTCAGTTGCTTTAGTATTATAATGGAAATTATAAATCACTGTTCTATAAGCATCATTAGCTCTCACATTCTTAAAGAGTAGTGGAAGTTACGGTGCTAACGCCATGTACTAAGATTGTGGGTGGCAATTCCGCTGTTAGTTCAGTTAACAATTCCATATAGCGTACACTGCGTTCATTAAAATCGGGTGTATCTATTTTTGGTGGTGCTGCTAAATATATGAACGATAAAGCTGTTTGATCGGAACGTTCACGTATAATTTGATTGGCTCTGTAATTATTAGAAAAGAAATATTTTTGAAATTTTTGATAATTCCATAAAAATATTTAAAATATGATTTTAACTGTTAATTTTTTATAAGGTGTAATAAACAGTTAATCATTATATTAAAAGCATTCTTAAAATTAAAAAATAAAATTGGCAAAATTTTGTAAACAAAAAAAAAGTTAAAATAATAAATACATATGTATGTACTAAAATTATATTCCTTTAAAAAATATTCAGAAACATAATTTACCTTTGCATATAAAGTAGTGAACGATTCAGATTATCCTCAGTAACTTCTTCAGTTTGTGATTCAGCATGCTGTGTAAACTGTTTCAGAATACGTGAGTGACGTGTAAACTCTGTATCGCGAGCCCACTCTTGAATCTAATTGATTAAAAGGAAAATAAACACATCAGTACATTAACTATTGTGTTTAATGTAAAACGTATTACCTCGAAAATATCGGCTTTTATTCTTAACGATTTAAGGCTTTGTTCCAATTTCATTTTAGAGAAAATCTCTATTTGTGGCATATTAGGATCATGGGTTTCAAATGAAGTACTGTTGTTAGTGTTATTGGTTTCACATAAGAAAACTCTTAGTCTTAAATGACTCCATTTAGCCAACATTATTACAGATAATTGCATCATAAACAATGAAACAACATCAAAAGGATCATCACTTGTTGGATTGAAAACGTTAATAGGCCATACGTCTATGTATTTAACATGTTTGCTTCTGAAATGTAAACATTTATAAGCTGGGGAGAAAACAATTACACAGATAATGAAAACTTACTTGGCAATAAACTGTTTATCCAAACGATGAAAATGACGACATAAGCATAAATTCTTTTTCATACGCAATATATCACTTATTATTGCCACATATTCAGTGACATCAATATGTTTCTCTTCCCCATCATGACGTATCGGGAAGTTACGCATTTCTCCCAAGTTAAAGCCATCAGTCTTGTAAGGTGAGGATGAACTATTTTAAAAAAATAAATAAAACATTTAAAACATATACATATTATGGTTTCAAAGAACAAGCGTTAAAACTTACGTTTCAAAGAAATCTTTAGGCGCCTCATTGTCATAAAAGCCTAATACTATTGTATTTGGTTTCATGGCACCAATACCGGATAAACGTATTAAATGTTGCACTCCCTCACGTACTGAGTTGGCCAAAGTAGTTTCTGCGAATGCTTTAACCTTCATATGATCTACAAATGATAACCATTGTCTAGTTTCTTCTGAGACATCATCTTCTAAATCAGTGTGCTTGCCAATCCTAACGTGGCCAATTATATAGAGACCACTCTTCTTCATATCATTTACAAAATCAACCAGGGGACAGCAAGAGCGTGGTGACGAAACCAGCAAAAGCATTTGAGGACGCCAAAATTTCACATGATCTTTACGAGGATCCAACATAAGTAAGTATTTCCGTACCTTAAATATAATTTCAATAAAATTTGCTATAAAATCTTAAAAATTAGTGTCATTTTTTAAACTCACCTGATGGAACATTAAAGCTTGTGATATAGAACCCCATTGTGCTGATTGTGTTGCCGGAGAGAATAAATGTAAAGCAATAACAAGCAACAAACATAATATAATACTTGAGGAGGCATATATAGGATTGATGACAAACATCATCACCAGTGTACCAATTAGGCCAAACAAACATGTATGCCAGGTGAAATATTTGAAAAGTGGCCGGAAATTTGGTGCACCTGTCAATTCGATACCCAAACAAGCTAAATTTGTGGCCAAATATGAAAGCATAAACAATACTGAATTGATTTGGGCAATGGTATTCAAAGAGCCTATTAATAGAATACATTCAACCAGTACCCAACTGGTAACAACAGCTGCTATTGGATTGCCTTTCCATGTGCCCTTAATAACAAAATTTGTCAGTGAACCAAAGACCTGATCTTTCGATAAAGCTTCCAATATACGACTTGAACCAATGAGATTACTAAGGCCCGTTGAAAAAGTTGCTGTCAAAATGCCAATTGCAGTAAATGGTGGCCAAAAATTAACATACATTAGGAAAAGATAGTTATTTCTCATGGTTTCACTTGGGGTAGTAAAAGCCATTAGAAACGAAAGTATTACATATGAAACAAATGTAAAGCCAACTGCTGACAATGTGCCTAAAGGTATACTCTTTGAAGGACTCTTCAATTCTCCAGACATATTCGCTCCCGCCATTATACCGGTAACACCGGCAAACAATACACCAAATGTTGTGGCAAAATCAACCATTTTACCATGTGATGTATAATCTGGGCCATAGCTTTCATATAAATTATTTGTTAAAGTTGTTGCATCTAAACCAGTATATTTCAAGACTGTCGTGTTTGGTAATATAGTATTTTCATCGGGGGTAGGAACCTAAAAAAACAAAGGCAACAAAAAATATAAATTTAAAATCTCTTGTAAATTTAATAATATAATATAATATAAGGTGTAGTAAAAATATATACAATATTTTCTTTCATTTGTCAAAAGTCGTCGACATTATCAAAGAAAAAATGTGAGTGTGTGTGTGATATAAAGATGCACCAAGTTTTGCCTTTAGAAGCGAAGAGAAAGGCGGCTTACCCTTTGTTGAGTTAAAGGCCATGTAGGAATTCGCGACAACAACAGACAAATGAGCTTGCGAGAAGGGTAACTTTCACGCCGCAACTGGGAGCAGTACCTTTCTGTAGAGTTATACTCAACGAAAAGGCAAATTAAGATAGGCAAAGAATATTCCCAAGCCAAATGAGTTTGAGGCAATCAAAAATTTACGGTAGGAGATTGGAGTCATTATATGTAAATCAAATTTATCGAGAACCCATTTTTTATAAAAAATGATTCAAAAATGTTTATCGCAAATAATATTTTAAGTGCCATTGTATTATTGCTTTTACCAATTAAATATAAATTTTAAATATTGACTTTGTTTAAAAGGTTAGGGTGTGAATTAGTTTAATGTTTTAAACACTATACATATTTTTTTTGGATAATTGTTTACTTTAATTAAATATAGGTAAGGTGTTCTAATTTTATGATTATATTATTAATTAAACCCAATAAATAACTATTTTTAAATGTTAACTTCAACAAATCAAATTTATCGAAAACACACTAAATTTTAGGCATTTTGATTTTGTTTCATATGAGTCACAGCTCGTTTACCTGCTAAAAAGTTTAAATGCTTATAAAAATTAAAACTAATGAAAAAACAAATTAAGACCAGTATAATGAGGTGCTCTTTATAAAATTATTTTTTGTTTTTTAAGAACGATGACATCATATCATTTATTAGACGCATTTTGTATAGTTTTAAAATTGTAACACTTTGGAAAATTATTACAAAAAAAATATTAAATCCCCATTAAAAAAATTTTTAATTATGTGAAACGGAAAAAAAGTATAAATTGTTATGGCATGAATGAAAATAAAAAAATACACATTCATCGATTTCGTCCCAGAAAAAATAAAAATATTATGCATGTGTAAACTATTGATATATAATATATACATAAATAAATATTTCTTTTTGATAAGCTACTGGTCATATATATATTTATAGGCGAATGATAAATTAATGATATCAAAGTAATGTACATGTTTTAGATACTTAGAGTGAACAAGTACTTTTTTATTATTGTTTTTATCTATTACGGAAAATTATTATTAAATTATTCAATACTTACAGTTTTTGGACCTTCAGCCAAAAAGCTGATATATGTTGCCACTAAGCAGACCGTAACTATGCCCAAAATTAATACAGATGTCTTTGCAAACAATGACGCTCCAATTAGGCACACCACTAACATAAGGGTATTTATTAAAGTGCAGAATAGAAAACGCCACCATGGGCCATCGCGTAATAATCCATCGCCAGGTGAGAAATAACCGCCTGGTCCAAAGTTATTCATAATACCTTCAATACAACCAGATATAGCCATGGCACAGCCCACTACATTAGCCAAAAAGAAAAGTGTTCCAATAGAACCACCGAATTCCAGACCTAATGTACGGCTTATCATAACTAAATAGAAATTATCGTTAAAATATATAATTTATACACCATATAGCAACAAATAGTAAAACTTACAGTAAACACCTCCTCCCTCAATGGCACCATTAGTGGAAATTGCACAAACAGATGCAACAGTAAATAATAAAATAACGTAGGCAATACAAAATTGCAATAATGTTACATATAAACCAGCGTTACCAACAATAAAGCCTGTAAAAATAGGTTAATTTCATATTTAATAAATTGTGTTGCAACATAAGTAAAGAAAAACTAGTTCACTAGGATTACTCAAAGAAAACTATGCAACAAAACCATGTAAACTATGCAACCAATATCAGAAGGATGAAATAGAGCACTTTCTTGATGTTTCTTGTGAAGGAATGTTAAAAGCATTATGGACGATAAAAACCCAATAACACTAAATCACAAGGTTATAATTTTATTATAATTATACGGACTGTAAAATTGTTAGCCTAAACTGCTACATTCAATGTCATAATAAAACTAAATTATTATTATTCGCAATGGAAATATAAAAAAATAAACAGGACAATCAAGAATTGTCTTATAGATGAATAAGATTTCTGCCAATCAGATTACTTTCAATATTGAATTTTAAAAAAATAATCCCGGACTTACTGTTTCGGTTTAGACATATGGAAGCATAGTACAACTGAACTATGTCATCATATTATACATAAGATCACTGTACTATTAGAAAACAAATCTATCTTACTCAGCGTTGTCTGTAGACATAACACTACAAGCATTTGATAAAGTGTGCCGCTGTGGCTCTTTTATATAAAATATAACAGCGGGTAGAACAGCAACATACATATTTAAAACATACAGTTACATCTGCTCCTTCAACAGCACCATTAACGGAAATTGAACGAACAGATGCGACAATGAATAATAAAATGAAGAAGATTGTCTTTATGGAATTATTGAATCGGAAAATCCTATCCTAATATGTATATCATTTATACGGTATATCAGATATTTCTTTAATTGGTAACGTAACTGTGGCGACGAAAGCAGATGCCAATAAGTCCACGAATACAATTCTATAATTCAAAAACAGCTTTCTTTATTGAAATACGATGCCAAAAATGGAATATACTTTAAGCTTTTATATTAAGAAAAGGTAAATGGTAAATGTAAATTTGTTTCAATAATAGTGCCATATATAATTCAACTCTACTTCGATTAAAGGTTGAAATGGAAGTGTTATGTTAAAACAAAATAAAGCATTTTAATTTAAAGACCGAAAAAATATGTTAGTTTTAAGGTACAAAGTACGGAACTAAGTTTAAAGAACAAACCCATTTTGTATAAAACGATTCTAAAGGCTATTTTGACATATGGAATCCAACATTAAATAGTTTCACTTTATTGTTATTGCCTTTATCTTTTTAACAAACCAATACATAAAATAAACATACATTACGAAATTAAATTGAAAAAAAGCAAAAAAATAAATTATTCGTTTTATCCTTTATACTGCCTACTCTAGTATGATATGTAAACCATATACATACGTACATATACATAGCTATATAAAATTTCCCTCCCTCTTACTATATATAACATAAGACTTTCATACTCTATTTGCCTAAATTTTTGAGATGCTAATTAAAATGTTCATACAATTATTTAATATGTCATTAGCACCCAAAGCAACTAAACTGTTTTCAATTGCTGTTTAAAAACGTAACATTCGTTATTAATTTAAACACACAAAAAAATAATTAAATATAAATGTGAATCAATTTTTATCAATCTTTGTTTTTAGGGATTTTCATTGTTTTAAATGCCTTCTAACTAGACGCTTAATTTAAAATGAATTAAGAAAAATAAAGGCTGTTAAATCCTATATATGTATGTATATGATATCATACAGTAGCATTTATAGAATAATTAGTTACTTTTGTGTGACTATTAAAAAGAAATATGATCCAAGAAGCAAAAACATGACTACAAACAAAATAAATTTCAACTCGAGATCTTTAAAAATAATAATAATAAAAATACCCTGCGCTTATTTAGATATTTTGTAAATATACTTTATTAATCTTGTACTTTAAAACCTTTAAGAGGATATGCTTAAAAATCACACCAGAAAAGTTTTGTATTTACATTTATGCTGGCGTTTACAGCTACAAAAAGTAGTTAGAGTCCAGTTTAGTCGGGCAGTTGGTTATATCAAATATTTAGGAACGCGAGGAGCATCATTCCAATACTGAAACCAAATAAACGAGCTGGTGATGGAAAATTTAACCACGCTTCAGGCCAGCATAGCTTGGAGAGCACATAGCAATACGACAATGTTTATTAAGATTGTTAAGATTGTTTTTATCACATGCAAAGGTTAGACTTTTACCTCAGTTTCAGGGAAGCTGATGTTTATAACGACCAATGGGCACTACTCAGCGTAGAGTTTTCTCCCTAATTTTCTTCAGTATATATCTATATCAACCGCGACGCTCCTTACCTCCCGGAAAAGAAATTACAGCTAAATCTGATAATTGCTAAGTATTATATTTTTTTCTCAATAGACTTTTGATTAAAATTGTTTTAAAACCATTATCTTATCGATTGTTTTTTAAAATTATTTTCATATTAATACTGCACACAGACTTGCATTGTAAGAATTAAGTTCATTGAAACAATGCAAATTATATAATTTTAAATAATTTAATCAAATAAAAAATATTTTCTGTTAACAGAATCTTCCAGTGTGCTACCTCTATAGATCAGAGAGATTGCAAGATTAAGGCGCTGATGAAGATCTGTGGTGGCGAAGTTGATTTCTCCTCTGTAACTGTTCAGTTCTTAGCAGAAGGAGGTACGTTTATTCTCGTATGGTTGATCCCTTTTTTACACAGAGTAACAACCCTTTTAAAGTAGAATTAAGGTCATAATATTTTTAAAATGAATACCGGGTTTTATTTATGCTGAAGTGTTGATAATATCGAATAGCACAGTTCAAGCGCCAACCCAAATAGAGCTGAACGTGTCTCTTAATAGCAATTGTTAACATATATAGAGCATTACGGTATTTCCTCTTACATATGGATACATGTATGGCGGTGGACACAATATTATGTAAGTTCTTATGTATTAGATTATTATTTAGTCTGGAATTTTTGGAGGGAGCGAATAAAGTTGTTCTATTAATAGAATACCACATAATTTTACTGTTACTTAATACAAGTTATACTTGTTTTTTTGTATAGTACAAAAAAAACAAATATTTGATACAACTCATTAAAAACAAAACACTTGTTAGATTTCATTTTAAAAAATGAGTTACGAATTGTGTTTGTTTTGGTACACAGAAATTCTATACAAATTATGACAATAATCAATACATATTGGCAAACATATTTATGGCGATTGTATGTATTTGCTATCTATTTTGAGTAAAACTCAAAATTTTGCCGAAATAATATCCATATAATACTGCCATCAATCATTAGTTATTAATGGCTAATAAGCGGTACCATTATAATAAAACATGCATAACAGTTTTTTTTTGATTATACTTACCAACACGTATAAAAACTAAGGCACTGAACATAGATAAAGCAACGGGACTGAAAACACCAGCGAATGTGCCCAGTGTCCTGCCATTACTATCGGGATCTTGCATACCAAACTCTACATAACCATCAGCACCATTTTGATTGGCAGCCCTTCTGACAGTACCGTTACTGGAACCGAAAAGTGAACCAAATGAACGCATCACAGATGAGGCTCCATCAGTGCGAGCAGCAGCTATAGGAGCCGTTTCCGGATCTCCATTTATATTCGTTTGAGAATTCATAGTAGTGGTGGTTTTAGTGATTACTCAAAATCACTAAAAGGAAAACAAAGGAAACAGCTGTTTGTCCCTGTGTGCCTCCCTCTACTTTTGTTTTATACAAACTAACTGGTTTAATTCAGTTTATTCAATAGTAGTTCGTTCCCTTCCGCTTATTGTTGCTTAAAAAACATAAGACGCCCACAAATAATGTAATAAAAAATGTTGATTTATTTTTTGTAGATGACGACAATGCGAATTTTTAATACCAAATGATGCTTCCCTAGTAGCAAATGCACAGTTTCTTATTTTTTTTTTTCACAAACCACACAATTATAGTAGAAAATGTTTTTCAGTAGGTAATTTGGCTTAAACAAAAAGAGAAAGTTTCAGCAATTATTATCGGTAGCATCACTTTTTTATTATAATCTAGGTTTTCCACAAAAGTTCTAGTTTTCACACAAAAATTAATAGTGTATTGTTGTTTTTTTTACTGTGTCTTTTTCTTTTTTTGTTTCTGTTCATAAATGCGTCATACGAAAAAGGGGGACTTCATGTCTACTTTACTTAAAACAATAGCAAAATTTAATGCAGATACAGGTATTCGCTATCCACAATAATGGAGCTCCAATAAGAAACTGAAGAAATTTCCAATTTGTTTATAAATTTATTTTCATTGTTTATATTTCTTTTACTCTTTTACACTACAATAGTTACCAGATTGATAAAATACACAGGCTTGAGTTTTTATATAAAGTAACATTTAAGCACAGTCGCCATATGGCATTATTGTTGCCAGCCTTTAATATTTATATTTAAAACTCGTCTAATTAAGTATTTTCTTACAAATTTATTTACTGTGCAAATATTTTAACTATGGGTGAATACTTCTCAATTATTGTAAAATAATACTAAAAGAGCTCCTAATTGGAAAACCAAACTCCTCCAGTAGCAGAGTTGGAAGGAGCATTTCGCAGATGTCTTTCAAACCTCTACAGATTACAGCTCCAATAATGGTGCCACATTACTGTTTTTCTTAAGTTTGACAGCACTAAAGGTTATAAAAAATAATCATCTGGCAACTTTTATGTTTACAATTTGCATTTGTTACAAACGTTTTAATATTTTAACAAAAGTAAACTAGAGTTTGTTAAATAAATTTTTATTAATAGCACGATATCCAAAATGGGTAATGAAAGAAAGCGTCGTTCACGTTCACGCGAACGTCATGTCGAGAAAGAACGCGATAGAGACAAGGAACGTGCAAGGGATTCTCGTGGTGGCGGTGGAGTTGGGGAATATGAACGCCGCACAGCCAGACGTTCCCGTTCACGATCTAAAGAACGTTCAATTATTGTAAATTGCGACAGATCTTCAGATCGCACTCAAAATCGGCACCGTGAACGTAGTAAGGAAAGATCTCGATCACGAGAACGCAACAGAGATAACGAATCTACAAAAACTAAAGATAGAAGACGTGATGGGGAAGAGGACATGAAAGTGAAAAATGAGCAAAAACTTAAGGCAGAAAGAGATGTTAAAATGGAAGAGGAGTTGTTAGAAGAAAAACGAAAGGGTAAAAAATCTGAACCATTGTCACTGGAAGAGTTATTGGAAAAAAGGAAAAAAGAAGAAGAAGCTCGGGCAAAGCCAGTATTTCTTACAAAGGAACAAAGAGCCGCTGAGGCTTTAAAGAGACGTCAAGAAGAAGTAGCGGCTATGAGAGCAGCACAAAGTGGTATGCGTGCGGGTGCTGCTTCTATATCAGGCATAGCTACTGCGTCTAGTAGCGGCATTGATAGTAGTTTCAGTATTTCTGTTAAGAAGCAAGAATTAAAAGCTGAGCGCCGACCGGAAGGCCGGGAAAAGGAAGGCAAAGATCGAGATCGTGACAGAGAAATGGACCGAAGAGATAGAGGCGATAATGACAGAAATCGTGAAAAAGATCGCAGTGGAGCTGCCGACAGAGACAGAGAAAATAAAAGAGTCGACGATCTCTCAAACAAAGACAAGGAGAAGGAATTAGAGGCTATCAGAGAACGCTATCTGGGCATTGTTAAGAAAAAGAGACGAGTTCGTCGCTTAAATGATCGCAAATTCGTATTTGACTGGGATGCTGCAGAAGACACCTCCGTGGATTATAACAATCTATACAAAGAACGTCATCATGTCCAGTTTTTTGGTCGTGGTAATGTAGCTGGCATAGATATTAAGGAACAAAAACGAACTCAAAGTAAATTTTATGGTGATCTTTTGGAGAAACGTCGTACTGAGGCCGAAAAGGAACAGGAAAAGGTACGCCTTAAGAAGGTCAAACGAAAGGAAGATAAACAAAAGTGGGATGATCGCCATTGGTCAGAGAAGGATATGGATGAAATGACGGAACGTGATTGGCGTATTTTCCGTGAAGATTACAATATAACCATTAAAGGTGGCAAAATTCCTAATCCCATACGAAGCTGGAAAGAATCGGGCTTTCCAAAGGAAATTCTCGATATCATCGATGGTGTAGGTTATAAAGAGCCCACACCAATTCAAAGGCAAGCTATACCGATTGGCTTACAAAATCGTGACATTATTGGTGTAGCTGAAACAGGTTCTGGTAAAACTTTGGCATTTCTTATACCTCTCTTATCGTGGATTCAATCGCTACCAAAAATTGAACGCCTCGAAGATGTTGATCAAGGTCCCTATGCTATTATAATGGCACCAACGCGTGAATTGGCTCAACAAATTGAAGAAGAAACCACCAAATTTGGTCAACCTTTAGGTATAAGGACCGTGGTAGTAGTTGGTGGTCTTTCACGTGAGGAACAAGGTTTTCGTTTGCGTTTGGGTTGTGAAATTGTTATAGCTACGCCCGGTCGTCTCATAGATGTGTTGGAAAATCGTTATTTGGTCTTGAATCAGTGTACGTACATTGTTTTGGATGAAGCCGATCGTATGATTGATATGGGTTTTGAACCGGATGTACAGAAGATTTTAGAGTATATGCCTGTAACAAATTTAAAACCAGACACTGAAGAAGCTGAAGATGCCAGCAAGTTAATGGAAAATTTTTATTCCAAAAAGAAATACAGGTAGAATTAAATATTCATAAAATTTTCGAACTTTTAGTAAAAACGTATATCTATTTTCTATATTTTAGGCAAACAGTGATGTTTACGGCTACTATGCCTCCCGCCGTGGAAAGACTCGCCCGCTCTTATTTACGTCGTCCTGCCACTGTTTATATTGGTTCTATTGGCAAGCCCACCGAACGTACTGAGCAAATTGTTTACATGATGGGTGAAAATGATAAACGCAAAAAACTTATGGAAATTCTCTCACGTGGCATCGATCCCCCAGTTATTATATTTGTCAATCAAAAGAAAGGTGCAGACGTTCTGTCTAAAGGTTTGGAGAAACTTGGCTACAATGCTTGTACTCTTCATGGTGGTAAAGGACAAGAACAACGTGAATATGCTTTGGCTGCTTTGAAATCAGGCGCTAAAGACATGCTGGTAGCAACTGACGTCGCTGGCAGAGGTATCGATATTAAAGACGTATCATTGGTCATTAATTATGACATGGCCAAAACTATTGAGGACTATACACATCGTATTGGTCGTACTGGCAGAGCGGGTAAAACAGGTTGTGCCATATCGTTTGTTACGAAAGACGATAGCCAATTGTTCTATGACCTCAAACAGTGTGTCACGGCAAGTCCTGTATCAGTATGTCCACCAGAATTAATGAATCATCCAGACGCTCAACACAAACCGGGTACTGTAGTAACCAAAAAACGTAGAGAGGAAAAAATATTTGCTTAAAAAGTTGTAATCAAAATATAAGAAAATTTAACTATTAAAGATGTTCAACAAACATATTCCAAATGAAGAAAATAAAATACATTACAAGAACACCATTTATTAACTAACATCTTATCTCATTAGCCGCAAAAATAAGGCGTGTCTACTTTGCTTTGAATCAAATGGTAAATATTTCTCATAAAAATTTAAAATAACCTCCTCAATTTTAAAACCAAATTTTTGATATAAAACCACAGCTGGATTCGTGGCGGACACGTGTAAGGTTATATCTTTTGTCATACAAGTCTGAAAAGGTAAAAAAGAAATGTAGAAATGTGGACCAAAGAGATATAAAAAGATAAAAACAAACCTGTATTAAATGATACAACATAAAGGTTGCCACTCCACTTCTTTGCCAACCTGGTCGTACGGCCATAAATGATATATAGGCCTCATTGAAACCAACATCAGGTACCAAAAAACCGCAGCCAATTACTAATTTCTTATATAGGGCTACAACGCTAAAATCTGGATAACTTAAACACTCAGACACTGCAATAAATAAATAAATTAATTGAGAATCAACTATTGATGAGTTATTTACTGAACTTACTATCAATGCCAGGCCAAAATACTGTTTGTAAAAGTGCATTGACAGCGGCTATATGATTAGGTCGTACGTAACAATAATCTATAGGTGCTCTACTAGGCGGTATGCCATTGACTTTATATTGCAGTTCACACATCAGCTGGAAGATTGGATGATATGTGATAGGAATTAAATTTTATTTCCATAAAACTTATTAAAATTACCTTTAAAAATGGTGGACAACATTGTCTGTTGCGGTAAATAAAAGGATGCAAAACACGTTGCGTATAAGGTGACTCAAAAAATTCAAATTCCGATGAACCCGCAATGCGTGCATAAAATGATTTCTTGGAGTCAGAGGATGATAAACTAATTAACTAAAAATAAAAATCACAACATTAGTGCTGCCAGAGTAGGTAAATTAAATTTAATTGGAGTTAAAAAATATATTTTAAATATGATTAAGCGTAGTGCTCTGTTTTTAAATATGGTTTTTAATCCTTACAGGTAAATTGCTTAAAACTTACTTGATAGCGCTCAATGATGTTAGCTTTTTCATGCGTTTGAATACTACGATTACTTTTACTGTCGCCTATATAATCATCCAGATTAAATATTGGTTTACCATGTTCACGTTTCCATTCACGAGTGCATAGTTTGCGATAAAATCTTCTAATGTATGGCGGTATATGTATTTTGCATTTCTCTTCTAATCTAAACATTTTACGCAATTTTTGCAAAAGTTCTTTTTCTTCGTATTCACTCATCATAGTTAATCTAAAAAATTAAAGTGAAATTTAGGGTTGAATAGATATTTAGAAAATAATAAACAAAAGATTTACTCAGTGCTGGCTGTACTATTATTTCTGTCCTCTGTTTCACCTTCTAAATCATCTGTTCGATTTTCTATTAGCCAGGGCCATTGGCGTTTTGGTTGTTTTGTAAATAAACTGGGCTTGCATGTCTTCAAAGCGTCACTAACATCTTCTTCAAGATCCGATGATTCTTCTTCATCATTTTCTAGGCTGTTTATTTCACTTTTCTTACGATTGTCCCTATTTGTCCGCTCTGCATCCAATGGCATTTCTTGTTTTACAATCTTATCACTTGCCATTGGATTTTCGTTTGTTAATTGTTGGAAATTCGTCACTTGCACAATACGTGGTTGAAACTCTTCTGAATCTGAATCTTCTTCAGCAGTTTCTGGTTCATTTTCTTCTTCCTGTGTTGTTGAGATTTTTAAATTGGCAGATGTTCCAGTACTTTCCTCGTCAAGTTCATTTGAGAATTCGGAATTAGTTTGTAAAGAGTTGCTCTCAGTTTGGCTATATTAATTATTAAAATAAGTAAATAAATAACAACGAAAGAAGGGCTTAATACACAATTTATAACTTACAATTGAGCTATATTATCTGGTGGTATATTTTTGCCTATACCAACACTTTGATTGTTTAAAACATTATTGAATTGCTGTTGTTGTTCTTGATCTCCAGCAAATGTGGTGTTTGCGTAGAAGCTTTTTAGTTTTTCACTTAATAATAATTGGGCACTAAAATCATTATATAGATGACCATTTAAATCCATTGGTTCAGTTTTAATCATTGAAGAATTTTCAAAAAAGTTTGCGTTATCATTATGAGTATCCAAGAGAGGCAGAATATCATTTTTACCAGCACTCTCAACCAAAGGTTCCTGTGCTATGTTTGGTAAAGTATTAAACATATTTAAATCATCGCTGGCTAAACTTTCGGCTAGAAAATCCATTAAGCTTGATTGTACAGTATTCAGTGGCATCACGGTATCTTCTAAAGGGACCATGGCATTTGGTTGCTTATTTAATAAATCATCATCTAAGACATTTAGTGGTTTAGCTATTTTCGGTTTACGACCCATGTAAGGACTGAATTATTTTCATTGAAAACATTAAATTCTAATTCACATTATATTCGTATATATAAACTTACATAGTACGACTGCAAGAATCAGTTGGAATTAGTTCATCATCAGAGTCTTGATGTTTGCGTTTATTATCATGTTCATTATTTGAAGCATCACTGCCATAGTTATCATCTAACTGACGTTTATCTTGGCGCATTTGTTGGCGTTTTAAGCATTCTTGTTCATCTAGTAAGAAAAAGTGGTAAAAGTTTTAATAATTTTACCTCTAATAAATACAAAATAATGAAATACTGTGCAAGGTATTGTTAAAAGAATACGATTACAGTAATACGATTTGATGAGACCATTGATGAATATTTTATTCCACACTTAATCGGAAATAAGTCTTCTTCAAAACACAATGAAATGGAAAGGTTAATTCTTACGGAAACACCCTTTATGTAGATGCAAATATTCAATACTCACATAAATTAAAAATATATTTTGGCGTTTTATTAGAAAAAGTTAATTTCCACCAACCAGTTTCGTCAAATAATTCTTGTCCAGATGTGAAGTATTTAGGGCTGTTGTGCGATAAAGCTCCTGATATAGAACCTGTCCATTTTTTACGTCGTTTTCTATCACAATTAAAGGCTAATATTAGTTTTCTTTAAATGATTCAGTATTTAAACACTTACATTGACGGATCAAACAGGTAATCCCAATTCTTGTCTATAAAGTTAACAATATGAGTTCTCCAATGAAAATAGCCATGACGACTTAAACCTTTCGACTTAATAGACAGATTGTACAATGCCATTGTAATGACCAGTAGCCAAGGCATTCGTTGCCTTACAAATTTCTCCCTCACACCATTTATTTCATCTAGTCCACCATTACGATTTCCACTGTCCAGTGATGTAGCTGAGCCATCACTTTCTAATTGCATACATTTGGCACAGGTGAAATCAAAGAAAACATCACCAAGTAAATCCCCCGGTGTGCTGGCATGTTTCAAGCATTTAATGTGCACATCACCACCACACTGGTCACAATGTAAATAGTTTTCATCAATTATGGCCAGTGTACAATAAGAACACTGTAATGTCGTCATTTGTCTTGAATTTTTTTTTATTTTAATTAATTATTTTAATAAATTAGTAAACAAAACAAAAGCAATTTGTTTGACAACAAAGCTCTGAAGAACACGCGTGTTTTTGCTGTTTTGTTGTTTTTCTACATTTTCTTCTACGTTTTCTAACATTGTTGTTGCCAATGACAGTGTTGCCACCGCGAATAAGTAATTTACAACTTTCAATACGAAAAATTGAAATTCCTCATATTTGATTAAATTTTTATTTTTTTTAATTTTTTTTTAAATTACATTTTAAAATAAATCAATAAAAAAACATTCATTTATTGCCCGAAATAAATATTTCACTCACTTCCCATTTTTTCCCCAATTTTCAAAGCGCCTCTTGATAGCTAGATTTAACAACAACAATATATTCTTAAATCTGGTAACCTGGTGTTGAAACATATGTTTCCTTTTTGTTTATTCCTTCTTATCTTGGGGAATTACCGTGAAAATTTGTATAAAAATATTTTACTCTATATTCTTAAAATATAGTTTTATTGATAAATAATTTAAGTTTACATTAACAAATGTCTAAAGATTTTAAAAATGATGACATGTCTATTAAGAAGAATACACAAGACTATAACCAATTAAATAAACTGCCAACATCAATGAAATCGCTAGCAATGTTACCTTTAAAGAAACTGACACTATTAAAAGGTGTTTCCACGACCAAAGGAGGGTTATCTCCAGAGAAAATATCGTCAATTGGTCTAGTAAAAGGAGAAGTATATCAGAAACGCAAACAAATGCTACCCGAATACAAGGACTTATTTGCAGCTTTATTAAGATTACCAGACAAGGAAGTACAAAAAAAATTATTGGATGTGATAAACAATCACAAGCCAGTGGAATATCGAACTGTTGAAACTCAAACAGATTTCACTGAGCACATATCTCTAAAATCTATAAAAGATGAAGAGATTTCGACTAGCAGTACGGCATCAGCAAATAGTGCTAGTTCGGGGGTTCACAAAACACTAAATGGGGGCAAAGCAGCGAACGATGTTGAAGCAACATCAACAGATGTTCCAAAAAAGCGTAAAAGAAAACGTAAAGTTTCACTGCCACAAGCAAACAAAGAGTCACGAGCAAAGCAAGTGGTAAAAATGAATAGACCTAAAACAATTCTTGCGAACGACAACAATTTGCCTCGATCACAGTCTTCTGTAGCGGCAAATGGAATAAAGCGTCAACGTATGGAATCAACTTTTTCGGAATGTAGTTCTGATGTAGCAAATATATGTGAAGATTTTGTAACAAATCCATCGAGGGAAATCGAAAAATGGAATATTTGTTTGGAAAACGGTTTATTGTACGTATTTTTTGCGATTACCTTTTCGTAATTTAGAAATATAAAGTCTATATTCTGTCTATTTAGGCCAATTCAGGATGCGGTTGTAAGAAATCAAATTTCTAAGCTACAGGTTCATATTAAGATATGGAAATTAATAAATTGGGATCTAAATGACCTGGTAACCGATGAAGATGAGGTAAAAACCTTTTTTGCTATAACTGATTTAGACAATTTTAGGCGATAAGACGATAAGAGAATAATATAGTGTAAATCGAGAATTATTTTTACATACTGGGTATAAGCTATGCACCTTCCAATAGAGGAGCCGCAAACAGGGTATATAAAATTGATACTTTATCTTGATCACCACTGCTTCATGGCAGTGGTGGTGGAATTCTGCATAATTAAAAATGTGATGCGGTGCTTAGTTGGTAGTACTATCTCGTCATTGTGATTGTTAAGTCGCTCTGCTCGGCTGAGGCATCTTATGATTCAGCACTCATCGGGATAAGAGTTGAGACATCGTAATTATTATTTATTTCGATTTCATACAAACATTTTCGAAATAACGATTTACAGCATTGGATTCGAATGAATTTCTGCTTCATTTTGTCTATAAAGATTCAGACAATCTTAACCGATAAAATTCCTTAAACATTTTGTAATAAAATACGTTTAGCATGACGAATTAAAACATCTACAAAATTACCATAATAAACATTTTTTGTATTTTTTAATTATAGGATTTACTACAGTTAGCAATTCTTAACTGTTGCGAACCTAATATTGTAAATGTTTTATTGGAACACGGATTAAACCCAAATTGTTTAGATGCCGAATCAAATACCATTGTACATTTAGCAATATTAAACGATGTAGACTTCAATTCGATGGAACATTTGATGAAACGTATTGATTTAAAATTACTGCTTACTCTGAACGACGAAGGTTATACGCCATTACATTTGGCCGTAAGGCAAGATCGTTTCTTATTGGCAGAGTGTTTAATAAATGTTTTGGATGAAAGGCTAACAAAGAAGGTAATCTACAAATTAAAATTTGATGAGCTAGAAACAGATGAAGCGAAATTAACGAAGCAGTTTAAGGATTACTATGAACAAATCTGCTTAAAGATGTCCGCTGATGAAGAGTCCAATTCGTATATAGTAACTAATCATGAGTTAAAGCAACAATTATTACAAACTGGTGATCGAAGAAGCGGCAATATAGCTTTATATTTTGCAATTGATAGTAAACATGGTAAGACCGTAATATTTACTTTTGATTTTTAGGAATAACTTGAAATAACTTTTTACTTACAGATCATTTAATTTATTTCCTACTGGCTCATTTAACAGATCCACGTACTGAAAATTTAAGCGGCCAAGATTGTAAAACATTTTTCTCCGAATATGGCAAATCGTTAAATTTAAGTTTAAATATTGACAACACCATGGAAAAAGTAATAAAACTTTTATCGTAGTTTGCTTAACCCCATTTATTGTTACTTACATCTAATCTTGATAAATTTGTTAAACTTAAGGGTTTTAAGGATGGTGGAAGCTTTTTTGGTAACAGCTTTAAGTTTTTCTTGGTTATATTGTTTATCCAGGGCATTTTGGATATATCTTTGAATTTTCTGTCTACATTTGGTTTTGTTAACGAATTAGTTGCTGATTTACGATCCAGATTTACTACTAATTCTTTCAGTTGTTTCAATTGCTTTTCGCTAAAGTGGGTATTCCGACAATACAAGTCATATTTGCAATAGCCTTTGAAGTAACGCATACATGGTTGCTTTGTAATTTCTTCTTCATATAACTTGCGAGGATCTAAAATACAAGATGAGAAATGCAAATTAATATAAAAAGGTGAAAAATAAATTTATAAATAAATTGTGTCCGCTCTTTTTCCTTCGCCTCTATTTTTCTTCTAACCCCTTCATCTTCTTTTTGTCTACCTTTAGGACGGTTACAGTGTGCCAAATGACCTATTAGCTTTATTTCTTGGAAGTTATTACAAAATTAGCAACTATACTGAACCATTAATTTAATCTGCATGACGGTTAAAAGCTTCATACTACCAGTGCCCATACTACAGATTCTTAACTATAGTGCTTTGCTCCCAAAATATGCCTAACCAGTAGCCAATTACATTTTTAATAGAGTCGAATATATTTAATAAAACTTAATGATTGTTTGTGTTCGCTAGAACACTGAAAAGCAAGTGCAGCCCATAAAGCCTTACGAAAAAGAACCCGTCTTTTTAGTAATACGGGGGAAATTGCCTATGTACCTTTGATGGGAATTGTTTTTCTAACTTACCTTCATATCTTCTCATATTTGCGACTTTCGTAATGGTGTGGGCCAAGCCTTCGTTATGTGTCTTTCGCAACTTAACATCATTTTTCATATAGCAACGACAATAGTCGCAAAAATAACTTTTTCCACCCATTAAAATTATAAAATTTTACAATTTATTTCCCAAGTTTCACTTGTTTACAATTCGCCGAACACCATTTAAATTCGTAGAAAGAAAATAAACAAAATCTTTTTTTTATTATATTGAACCGCATTATCTTGCTATAATAGCCGTTCTTAAAAAGAACCTAAATTAAGCAACCCTGGAATTTGTTGCTTTCAGTTACGACTGTGTGTAAAAGAGAAGATAAAAGAAAATCAATTTTTTTTTTTCATTAATAGAAGGAAGAATTTTTTAATCGTGTCAATTTTTCTTGCTAAATATTAATAAAAATACGCAAAAGATAAATTATTTTATAATAATTACACGCTTATAGATTAATTTAACAATAACTTGTATTTATTAAAGTGAATTGGGTGGAAAAGACAAGAAAGAAGCAAGTGAAAAATTTTCATTATGGATCGCCGTAAGTCGCCATTTTTCTTAAGTGTTCTGAATAAATTTTTGCTGTTGTAACTATTGCAACAAAATTACAACTTACAGAATAATTTAAAACACTAGGAAAATGTAAATTAGTAAATACAAAAAAACGAAATTTTCTATTTAATCATTTTTTGTTGTTCATTAAGCATGTGTATATAGAACTCTTTAATATATATCGAGAATATGTGTGTAAATATGTGTGCATCGATATGTGTAGTTTTTAGTTTTTTACGGGGGGTTTTGTTCATATTTCTATTCCCAAAACACTTCGAGGATAATTCTGAACGATTTTTTGTTTAAACTTGTTTTGATTGAAATAGATATCTTAGATATCAGACAGATATCTTAGATATCAGACATATTATATTAGATATCAGACAAAAACAGCACAGCTACTACCAACGTATATTTCAATTAAATAACGACTTTCATATAAAGCATATGTAAGTCTGGCTTATCCAGTGCTGTCAAAACTTACAAACACTCAGTCAATTTGTAAGGCCCAATATAAACGTGATAGGCTTTTTGGGATAAGATGAAATGACCCTTTTCTAATACATTGTTATAATTTAAAGAGAACAAAACTGTTTTCATTTAGGAATGCATTAAATTACCTGCTCGATTTGAGAACTGACTTATTGTAGCTTACTGAACTACACAAAATTTTATAAAATTCGATTTATTTCTCAAAAATCGGATAAACCTGGTGTGCAGATGCATGAATTTAAAATATAAAATTAAACAACCTTTACTAATCATCTTTCTATTTTTACAGGTTCCCGCAGCATTTCACCACGACGTTATCGTAATGGTGGTGGAGGAGGTGGTGGATATCGCCGATACAGTCGTTCCCGTTCTAGATCGAGGTAGTATTACTTTTTTAATATTTTAATTTTATATTTTTGGAAATAACTGTAAATTTTAAGGGATCGTGGTCGTGATCAAATGTATCGTAACAAACGAAATACGAGATCTCGTTCTCGTGATCGCAATTACCGTCGCGGTAATAGTAACGATAATGACTTGTATCGCGATATAATAAATCAAGACTATCAAGATGACAGACATTATGGCGGAGGAAATGGTGGAGGTTATTCCCGTAGTGGCAATAATAATTATCGATCACGCAATAATAACGATGATGATTATAATGATGATCGGGATCGTCATTGGAATGATAGATCTCGCGACAATAAAGGTCGTGATCAAGATCGTGATTATGACAATAGAGACAGAAGGTATATTTTTCACAATAAAACGTATTGGATTCAATTTAATAATGTTTTCTTATATGCAGAGACAATCGTCGTTATGGCGGCAGTGGTGGAAATAATAATCATAACAACAGACGTTACAATTCTGCTGAACGTGAAAGCGATGACAGTGATGATACTATGTGTAGTCAATATTACAATAAAACTCCTTCAAATACTATAATAGTATTGGGGTTACAATCACATATCACTGAAGCAGATGTAAGTTACACTATCTGAAATATTGATATTTCTTGAATTGTTTTTAATTGAAATATTTCTTTAGATAATGAGTTGTTTGATAAAAACGGGGATGGCACCAGCTTCTATACGACTTATACGCAAACGCACCACAGGTAGGTTTCATAAATGCTTAAATCTCTAAAATTTAATAATTCAATATATAAAAATTAGCATACAAATCGTAAGTATATAACATACTGAATGAATCTACGTTCTGCAATCCCCTTTTCAACAATATTTTTTATAAAAAAAAACCACCTCAAACAAAAAATAGTTGATTTTTTTACAAAAACATTTTGTATTTGCTTCTTATTCAAATTATTTAGGTGCATCACGTGGTTTTGCATTCGTCGAGTTTAATACGGTTGAAGAAGCTGCACGTTGGATGGAATTAACTCAGGTATCAACACAAAAAAATCAATACAAAGGGTTAAGAAAACAAAGTGAATATAATATTATTTAACAATCATAATACCGATGATGATATTGATCTTGACATGTATAGTTTACGAAACAAAGACTGACAGAGAACTGATAGAAATCATGAGATCAAAGAATACGACGAAGCTTCAAAGACTTCTTTAAGGCGTTGGTAGAAGCAATTTTTATGAAATATTGATTTTTATTTCAAAACTGCACTTAGTGAGACGAGAGTTGAATTTCTCATTTTCAAAGCCCAGTAAAAAAATTTTCTATTCACTGTTGCTCAAATTTTTGATAATTCTTAAACAACTTTTAGTCTGACTTAATACCATATTAGAAAGATGATTCTCTCTAGTTAAGATGGGCTGCAAAAGAAATAATGATCTCACTAATTGAGATTAAACTGCTCCTGCGCCTCATGGATTTCAAAACATCAATATTTTTGGATGCAAATAAAAAGAATCAATGTACATATGACAGTTGACAGACGATCGTATCATCTTCAAATGTTAAATGTTAAAAAGTTTTGGATGTGCCATCATCTTAGCGCCATAAAAAGTTGGCTTAACATAACAAAATTCTGTGAATCATGCCAAAATAAAACCAAAAAAAAAACAGCCAATAAATAAAAATGACCAGCAAACCGGTGACTTGTATAGTCTGTGGGATGTTTACAAGAGAATTTGAATTTTACTAATCGGCATCTTTTCTTTCTTTCTTCTTTCCACAATATAGGGTACCCTACAACCACAGGATACATGTCGAGCAACATTACAATACAGCCATTCGTTGCAGTCAAATAAAACCAAAACCCATCCTACAGATTGGTTTTGTGCAAAGGTATTTACATTATAAATTCAAATAGAAGGCAGAAAACTCTATTAAAAGAAAATTTAAAATTTACTTTTAGTGTGGCATATTTAATTTTAAACGGCGTGAAAGTTGTTTCAAGTGTTATGCCTCTCGTGAAGAAAGTGAACGCGGTGAAGGCAGCGATGAAATAAGCAACATTCTTACTAAAAGTATAAATATTCACAAAATTTTAGAATTATTAAAAAAAAAGAATACAAAATAGTTTTATTAACAAGCATAGTTTTGAAATCTCAAATCTCAATTTTGCATATCCTTCATTATTATTGTTAATAACAAATGATGCTAATAACAAAATGAATCTCCCTAACTCTACATCTACAATCCAGAAATCATGTTACGCAATTTGGATGTACTTACCAATGAGGAAGGTGTTCTAACTGCCATAACAGTACATGCTCCAGATTTGGCGAAAAAAATTACTAAAGTCTCCGTAAGTCGTGATTCACTAACACAGACCTCGCGAGGCATTTGTTATCTACACTTTGACAGTCTAGTGGATTCAATGAATATGCATAACTTATTAAGTACTCTAGAACCGCCGCTAAAAATCGACAATAAAGAAGGTAAACTACTACTATATCTGTATGTAAACATTAAATTGTAAATCTCATCCAAATATTCTCTTCTTGATTGTATTAGTTATGATAACATATTGCATTGATCATGAAAATCGCCAAATTGTTCCTAAAAAATCTGAAGCTTCTACGGGTTCATCTAATTCGCAAACAACAATTGGTCCTTTAACAGCTGCAGAAATGTCTTCCGGTGCAACTGCTGAATATACTCTAGCTGATGTACCTCGTTTGGCCGAATACAGTGCTTCGTTATATGCCAATACACCGGCAGAGCAAGCTCATTATTTGCAATACTATACAGAGTATTACATATCGGAAATAACCAAAGGCTCTTATAGCAATTTACCAACAGATTCGCAAATGACTGAAGCAAATTCAGGTGCTGCTGTAGCATTATCGGCCATTCAACGTAAGCAACGAAAAATGAATAGCATAGAAACCACAGCAACGGCTGCTGCTGCGGCGGCAGCTAATGCAGCAGCTGCTGTAAAAGCATCATTGGCGGCAAGAAGTGTTGTTACACCAAAAGGAAATGATGGCAAGGTTTACCGTAAGTAGTATATCCCAATTATTTTTATTTATCAAAAAGTGTGAGAAAAAGAAATAATTTTTTTTTTAACTTTTCAGCAACACCTGATGTTTCATTGTATCAATATGACGAAACCTCTGGTTACTACTATGATCCTACCACTGGCCTCTATTACGACGCACATTCACAATACTATTATAACAACGAAACCGGAGCATACCTCTATTGGGATCAACGCAAATCAACATATGTTTTAGCAACGCCTGCTGCTGTTGCAGCAACAGTACAGGATGTAGTTAAACAAGAAACCGATATAGAATCAAAACCTGCTGCAACAAGTGAAGATGAGAGCAGTAAAAAAGACAAAAAAGAGAGCGGTAATAAACACGATAAAGTAAAAGTTGCCAAGAAAATTGTCAAAGATATGGAAAAATGGGCCAAACAACTGAATCAAAAGAAAGATTACACTGTGGTGGCAACACCGCAACCCTTATTGACCAATACTAGAACTGAAGATGTGGTGCGTCCTTCAACTAGTGGTTTGTCAAGTGGTTATGCAGATGTTGGTTTTTCAATATTGGAGAAAAAGACTGTTAAGTTAGGCGGTACATCAAATGCTTTAATGTCTCCCATGAGTTTAGGATCGGGTAACAAATTAATATCTTCTTATGGTTCGGATTCAGAAGAGGATAATATAGCACCTCCTCCTAAAGCTAGCAACTCAGGATCAGCTGGCGAAGGCAATGAAAAGGAATATGTGGATTTCCAAAAACTTACATGTTTATTGTGTAAAAGAGCTTTTCAGTCATTGGAAATTTTACAAAAACATTTGAAAATGTCTAATCTGCACAAAGAAAATTTAACGAAACACAATCTGGAAAGAGGCTTAACTGTACAACAACAACAACAGCAAGAGCAAGCAGAACAAGATTCTTTAACAGCCGCATTATCGTAAGTAGTTTGATGGAAAAGTTTAAAAAGCATTCTTAGGAACTGAACAAAATTTTTGTTTGTTATAGATATCGCGATCGTGCCAAAGAAAGACGACTGAAATATGGCGAAAGTGATCCGCCGCCGCCAAATCGCAGTCGTGAACGTTTCGAAAAAGAGATTAAAAATCTTACCTCACGCCAGCAGCAACAAGAATCACCTGCCATGCCTATAGGATCGAATAATGTGGGTAATCGTTTGCTACAAAAAATGGGTTGGTCCGAAGGTCAAGGCTTGGGACGCAAAAATCAAGGACGTACAAATATTATTGAAGTAAGATGATATTTATAAATATTTATCGCAAAATTTCCTAATTTTATTGTGTTCTTTAGGCAAATGCTCGTAATACAACAGCTGGTTTAGGCACAAAATCCGGCATTGGACCTGGTGATGATTACAAATCGTATATTAAGAAAATGATGAAATCTCGTTATGAGTCAGTGTGATTTTTTCATTTAATAAGTCTTTCTTTTATTTATTATGAACTAAGTTTTTTCATATAAATTACTTGTTTTTAATTTAAGTTTTCTTTCCCAAAAATCGTTTTTCATTTCCTAAAACTGTATTTTGAGTTGTATTTGTAAATATGAAAATACAAGGAATACAATCTTATTAAAAAAATAGAATAGAAGAACATACTCTAGTAAAACAATTATTGATAATAAATTCTAAGTATAGCTTTTTTAAATATTCATAGCTATCGTCCGCTATTATAGTCATAATTTATTTTCGGACGCTGATTGCCGATCGTAGAATGATATGTAATTGACGATCGCTCAGTCACCCCAATCCGATTTTCCAAGGTGTGGCCAGTTGTTGTATAGTGTCCAATAACGTTTTACACTTGCAAAAGCCTAGCTGGGATACACAGATTCTCGTTAGAGACGTAACCTCGCAAAACCCTCGCGGAAAATCCCAATTACCAGTCTTCTGTTGGATGTATCCAGCTTCAGTAGTAAGCCGATCGTCGTTTGAAGGTCAAAAGGCTCTGGATAATCAACATGCCGTCAATCTTTTCAGAACTTTTGCTCCATCCTCCCTAAAACATCTTGCGATAAGATAGATAGATTGGAGCGTTAGGACCACTCGCAGATCAACTAAGAACCACTCTCGTATTCGAAATTTTTATCGTTTCCGTCTGACGTTACGTATATAGTAAGAATTTTTTTTATTAATTAATAGGTACGTCGAGTTTTTAAACGAATTTAACATTTCCCTTTAAAACTAAACATACCTGATGCAATTTTTTAAGATATAGGACTGCAATAATGAATTTTATATGGATTTAAGCTTTTTACCATTTTAAGGGTTAATATCTTTTTACCACTGCTTTATCGACACCATATGTTTTTGTGTTATCACAATACTATCAATACCAATTACAGCAAGAAGAAGCAGCATTCTTTGACGTCTAAATTAAAATTTCATCTCGTTTTGTTGCCTGGTGCTCTTCGAATTCTTTTACTGATTAATTATTTTAAGAAAATGTTTATACTTTAAATGTTTAAACATATAAATTCTTAAGTCATTAGTAAAAAATACAATAAATTAGCATCAGAATGAAAATTTCCACAAGTTTACACTACGACAATACCATAAAATCACAAAAGTGACGTTAGCATTGTTTGAAGAGGCGAACAAGGGAAAGAAAAGCAAAGAAAAAATTTAACAACAGATTTTGGTAAAAAGACAGAAAAATGAAATTGATTAGCAAAAATTTTGACAAAGGTGGACAGGGGTAAGTGCATATTGGGAAATAAGTTTTCTAGAAGTATAACTTTCTATTTTTCATACAAGTTCGGTGGTTTTGATACCCGAAGAATCGGAGGACATGTGGCACGCGTACAACCTGATAGCAGAGGGCGACAGTGTTCGCAGTACTACCATACGTAAAGTGCAAAATGAAACGGCAACTGGCTCCAGTACCAGTAGCCGGATACGTACTACATTAACCATTACCGTTGAATCCATAGACTTTGATACTCAGGCTTGTGTTCTTCGTTTGAAGGGTCGTAATATCGAGGAAAATCAATATGTGAAAATGGGTGCCTATCACACTTTAGACTTGGAACTAAATCGTAAATTTGAATTACGAAAGCCCGAATGGGACTCCATTGCCTTAGAACGTATTGAAATGGCTTGCGATCCTACGCAATCTGCCGATGTAGCAGCGGTGGTGATGCAAGAGGGTTTAGCCCATGTTTGCCTAATAACACCAAGCATGACTTTGATACGCAGTAAGATTGAAGTGAATATACCTCGTAAACGTAAAGGTAGTATACAACAGCACGAGAAGGGTTTGGCCAAATTCTATGAAAGTGTTATGCAAGGCATACTACGACACGTCAATTTTGATGTGGTAAAATGTGTTCTAATAGCTTCGCCTGGTTTTGTTAGGGACCAATTTTTTGAGTATATGTACCAGCAGGCTGTTAAATCCGATATCAAAGTGTTGCTGGACAACAAGAGTAAATTTATGCTGGTGCACTCTTCTTCCGGTTTCAAACACTCGCTGAAAGAAGTACTGCAGGAGTCTTCAGTAATGTCGAAAATATCCGATACAAAGGCGGCCGGTGAGGTCAAAGTCTTAGAACAATTCTACACTATGTTACAATGCGAACCAGCTAAAGCCTTCTATGGCAAAAAACATGTTCTAATGGCAGCTGAAAGCATGGCCGTAGAAACTTTACTCATCTCTGATAATCTGTTCCGCTGTCAGGATGTTAACCAACGTAAAGAATACGTTGAATTGGTAGAAAATGTCCGAGATGCTGGTGGTGATGTGAAAATATTTTCCAGTATGCATATATCGGGTGAACAATTGGCTCAACTTACTGGCATAGCGGCTATATTAAGATTCCCTATGCCCGAACTGGAAGAGGATTCGGATGGTGACCTGGGTGCAGCTGACTCTGATTCGGATTAGATATTTTTCTTTAAGTGCTGTAAAACAACAATAATAATAAAAAAAACAAGAATATAATTTTTCTTATCTTAAGTTATTAAACTCTCGCATAAATATTAGTTTCAGTTTTTTTATACATTAATATTAAATCTTTTTTTATCTATTAACAGAATTTAATATTATTGTAATAACAATGTAATTTTATTATAAATAAAATCAAAAATATGAATTAGATGTAAAGTAAGATGAATCATATGAACACAGAAAATAGTAAATATGTAGGGATGAATGTACACTTGTGGACACACAATTAAGTCATCTATGCAAAATTTTTCATTTTTATAAAAATTAAAAAATTTCAGAAAAGTGGAAACAAAAACAACTTATATTTATTAATTTCATATGCTTTATAATTAATTAACAACAAAAACTTATATAGTTTTTTATTGTAAAAAATGTTTTGGTACTTAGTTGATATCAGACCTAAAATTTAAGTGGACACATAATTAAGTCATTTGAAACAAAATATTGAAAATTCAATTTAATTACTTTATTTTTCACCCAAACTATTTGGAACCTTTAATATTTTGTGGGGAAATCTTTTTGGCGTATTATTTCAGTACATCTTTGTGCTATTGAGTTGATTAAGTTGCGACACTGCTCAGGACTAATGTTATCCCATTCTGCCTGGAAAAGCTGCCAAAGTGCTTTTTGATGCTGGGTTTTTTGGCTGCAACTGCTCGTTTTACGATCCCCCAAAGATTTTCAATAGGGTTCAGATCGGGACTTTGAGTTGGCCAATTATGAACGCTTTTTTCCTCAGCAAACCAAGGTTTAACTACCCAAGATGTTTGCTTCGGGTCGTTATCATGCTGAAATATCCGCGCTAGTGGTAATTCGTCGTCATAATCTTTAGTCAAATTGTTCCGTAGGATGTTCTTATACATTTCCCCATCGATTCTTACCAGTGGACCAACGCCGGATGAGGTAAAACAACCCCAAACCATTACTGACTAACCTCCATGCTTTACGGTTTGTTTGGTGTACTTTGGGTATAATTGTGTGTCCACAAGTGTGTGTAAATTGATTTTAAAGGTGTTTATCATTATAAAATGTTAAAATTTTTTCTGTTGATCAATTCTGGCCATTTTAATTGCACTGCATGCTTTAAAGTCGTTGATTGTGGACGTCGTTGAAAGTACATATTTGAATCAATCGATTAGCCAGGTTGTACGAACTTTCTTGGTGTTAATCTTGGTTTGTCCATGATAATTTCTGCACATTATTGGCGTAAAATATCCACTTTACATTGCTCATAATTATTCGTTTCAGTGAATCGCAAATGGAAATTCGGCCCATTCAATCAATACACAACAGCCACTTATGTGCTGGTTTTTCTTCTTTTTTTATCAACGATTTCACTGACTATTTTTTAAGTGACTGTCAAACCAGTCAAGAATCATTCCCGTAAACTTCACAAACCTTACGAATGAATCCATACGTCTTGATAAACAGGGTATAAATTTATTAGAAAAATTGTGCTTAATTGAGTGTGTGAGAGAGTTCTAGCATTACTTCTTGTAAAACAAGATCGAATAAAATCTTGTGTGTTAGACCTTAAAAAAATTGACGTTCTGTTTCTGCAAAACGAACGATTCAGATTTTGGGTAAATTTTCATACAAATCCTAATGATCTTACAGAAACAAAAATTCCATTACTACAACATGGCAGCACTTGGGTAAAAAAGATTATGGATCTCCAAAAGCTTTGCTATTTGAATACAATACTCAAAGCTCTCTCTACGCTCACACAGTGGAGGGAGGCATTGAACAGTTGTTGAACTCAATTTCGTAGATACGTTGCTTGTGTTTTCGTAGATTTTGGGGATATCTGGCCATCTAAACACTATGAATGATATTTAAGAAATTTGCGTCAGAACCGTGCGCGCTCTCCACACGAACGAACCTCTTGCACACAAAACGATCTAAATAGTAGAGTATATATATAGCGCTACGTTGTGCCTTTTCGTTTCTACTTGTTTTAATTTTTTTATAAGGAAAAAATATTCTTTCAAATCCCTTTAATCTGTAGTGTATGTGTGTGTGTGTATATTAATTGGTAATAAGAAATATATATTTTGTTTATATATATATCTATCTATCTATGTATCTATATGTATATGTATAGATATAAAAGTATTTTTAACGTGTTTATTTAACAAAAAAAAAGGAAAAAAGCAGAATTTATTTTATCGTGGGCTGACCGCTAGAAAGAAAGAAAGAAAGAGAGAAAGAAAGAAAAACAAAAATTATAACAAAACCTAGAAAGAGAGATAAAGTGTGAAAAAAAGGAATAAGAATCATTAGATTTTTGAAATCTTCAATAAATAGGCTCTTTCGAAATCTTATAAAGTGTTAATTTTTCCGAATTTCTTTTAACGAAAAACAAATTTGATTTCTTAAAAAAATTTATCATTTTCATTTGGTTTATTTACGGTATTTTAATACTAACGTGTGTATTGTTGTTATAAAAACGTTTCAAAAGAGCAAAACATTGAAATATCAAAAGAGAGAGAGAGAGAGAGAGAGAGAGTGATTGTGTGAGTGAGTGAAAGAGTGCAAATATAATATTTAAAGCTCTTAATAGTAATTTATTGGTTGTTGTTGTTGTTGTCGTTGTATAAAAATTTTTGTTTCTTTTTTTGGAAGTACATATGTACGTACATACATACATATGTACATATTATGATTATGATATTTTACCTTCAAATATAAAACAGAAATGTATGAAAAAAATCCGTTTCAAATAAATTTAAAGAAAATCAAGAAAAAATAAGCAAAACTCGAAATAAATATCAAGATCGTCATTGTGTCTGCCATATGTGGTAAAAATGTTTTGAAAAAAAAAAAAAACAATTGCACAACAATAACAACAAACCGTAAGAAAATAAGCAGCTTAACAAAAAGCTAAATTTGCTGTTAAGCAACAACAATAATTGTAATTTACTTTCTTTCTCTTTAATTCTCTTCAATTGTGCTAAACAACGACAACAACAACAACAACAGTAAATTACAGAAAAAGAGCGCAAAACCAATGCAATATTTTGTAAATACAATCGCTTAGAACACCGTATAGAGTGGATATTGTGATGGTGTTGTTGCATTACTAATTAATGAAATTAATTAAAAAACAAACGTTTTATAATTTAATATTTCAAGTGAGTGTTTAAAATAAAATAATAATTATTTTTTTTTCATTTTTAATTTCAAAATTCTTGTGTGTTCTTCCAACGTCTAATAAATATTCATCGTTTCAATGAAAGGTATGCAAACATTTTAATTAATAATAAGTAATAAAAAAAAAATAACAATAACATTAGAATATGTAATATACGGGCCTATTTTTAATATTATAAAATAAGAAATTATCTATGTACATATATAGCAACTAAACTTAAGCTGACAACGAATGACATTGGATAATAAAAAATATCTTCTCGTCTTGGTCTCTAAACCATTTTGCGTATGCTTTGACCTCTGAAGTACATGACATATAACCTGCAACTAGGAACTTTCAATATTTGTACATATATTAACAGGCTCGTTGTGCAGAGTTCAACACAAAGGTCATGTTAAAAATATAAAATGATTTTCATCTCTAAGCAGTTAGCTGCATAAATTGAACCTTTCAGGATTTGGCGCGAAAATTAAAATACAACAATTGCGCTTTTTTCTTGCGAGGCTGTGGAGAATGCATTCCTTAAATGAAGTTGCATTATAAATATGTCGGGAGTTTAATCAACTCGGAACCACCTACGCTCTTTTTTCTGGCGGCGCACACAATTTTTACGCCCCATGACTTTCTGTGTCAGACGGAACGTTTTGAACGCCCTCTACATACATAACATACATAATTAGTCATTACAACCCTTCAGTCAGGATTACGACCTAGTTTCTCACACCACTTATATTGTGTGTGTTAATTTTATACATGAGTGGCGGGACCTACAGTTTAAAGTCGACTCCGAACGACAAAATTTTGAAACATTTTTCATGGCAATTTTTATTTACTCTGTTTGGAGAATGCAAAAAACATAAAATTAAAGTTTAATCAACTCGGAACCACTTTCGTTCTTTTTTCTGGCGGCGTACACAATTTTTACGCCCCATGACTTTCTGCGTCGAACGGAACGTTTTGAACGTGTAAAAAAATTTACAATATGGCTCACCAGAAGACACCAGAGGGTAAACAACAGTCTAAACAATGGATTTCATGGGGCAAATGGGCAGCAAGTAGGTAGTTTTGCCGGCCAATAAAGTTATGGAGTCGACGCAGTCTAGTAGGTGTGACTGGGCTTATTAGACGTGAGGGGATGGTTCAAGCCACAGGTTCTTTAGTAAACTGCGAAAGCGCTTGCGATTCGTATTGATTTTCATAAAGTTGATTTTAACAAAGTTCTTTCGAGAGAGTCATTTATCTGAATGATTCACTTACTTCTGCCAATTTTAAACAGGGTCGAAATTAATGCAAGCAAGACTCAATGCTGTTTGTTGACTCATAATTGTGAAATTAATGATGTGTCATCTGTAGCTACGGATTATATAGCATACAAGAGAGTCCAGGAGTCTGGTGGCATAAGAAGAATCCAGCTCAGATTAACAAATATAGTTGATTAGCCAATGGACACAGTTTAAAGGAGGCAATTCGGAGGCATTGTGAAATTAATGATGTGTCATCTGTAGCTATGGGTTATATAGCATACAAGAGAATCCAGGAGTCTAGTGGCGTAAGAAGAATCCAGCTCAGATTAGCCAATGTAGTGGATTAGCCAATGGACACAGTTTTAGAGAAGGCAATTCGTCTATTAGGTATTACTTCCTTTTGGCGTACATTTGCAGCCATTTGATTACCCTTATGATCCTTCACAACATATCTTTTTAGTTTCAGCGCAATGTGCCGTTGGAGTAGGGCCAATACCCATAGTGTGGAACGTATATTAAAAATATCATACCCATACAGTCCGGTATTATTTGAGGGGAAAAATTATTTTATTTGGAATTGCGTGTCTTTTATGCATTATTTGTGACTTTAAGAACTTATTCGGATGACATTTAGGAGGATCAACATACTTGGCCTCTGAATGAAATGAACTGCAAAATGTTTCATACTTTGAAAATGCTTTTCGCCTTTACTTCTATAATTTGATCAACTTTTGTCAACATTTTTAAGTGAATGCTTATGTTTGCTTTGCTGCGGCAAGCCCTAAGAATTTCCCATTTTTTTATGTCCGGAAAATTTTGAGTATTTTCGAAACCTATGTTATACACTCCTTTAGGTATGTATGTCATAACAATATCCAATACAATGTTCTTTGCGTAGAGCAAAGAAAAAAGGAAAGGAAAAACAATTTCAGACGTAAACATTTGCCACAAATACTTAATTTATGTATTTTTGCCAATTTTTCTTCTTTGGCCTTTAATACCAAAAAAATACAAAGTGTTAATACATATGTGTATGCATGTATGTATGTATGTACAATATTAAATTTAAAATCTTTTTTTTTTTTTTCGTTAAAAATTATTTCAATTTTTCATGGTTTCATATCTTTAAATAAATTTTATATTTTTAGCACAAAGTTTCAGTTATTTTTGTGTGTTTCAACAAAATTTGTTTGTGATGTTTTCCTTTTGAAAAAAATTCGTGTGAAATTTTTCATTTTCGTCTAATTTCAATATAAATTTTCTTTTATTATTTATTTCTCTTTCGATTTTTCTCTTTTTCCTAATGTTTCGTTAATTTTCTATGGAATATCTAAGAAGAAAAGAATATTTTATTTTTTTTTTCTAAATTTCGACCAAGTGTTAGTATTTCTTATGGCGTTCGGTGTATACACCTAAAATCTATTTTCTATACAGTAAGAATAGATACAACAATATCTCAGAGGTTTTTACGTGTTTCTATGAAATAAATTTTGTTAAATTTTTAATGTTTTTTCTGTTAAAAAAAGAAGAAAAAAAGCACAAAACAGGGTGTGTAGATGACTGGATGATTGTGGAAGAAGGGTATTGGTTAACTATAATTAATATGTGCGCTTTTGCAAACACTTTTTAATTGTTTCAATAATAATGATGCAACAATTGAAATGCTTTTTTTGTAAGCAAATAGCTGCTAGTAAATGTATTAAGAAATCATCATTTGTATTCTGCGATTCAATTGTATTATATTTGTACTCGTATAGAGAAATACTTCTGTGTGTGTGTGTCACAATAATTATTTGCAGTTTTTAATTTTTTTAATTTCATATGCAAAGGCATAAAAAATGCAAAATTTGTATAAATATTCTAAAGATTATTTAAAAAATTGTATTGCACATCTAAAAAAGTTATTCGGAAATAAGGAATATGAAATGTCAATTTCAAACTATTGATTGTGGCTGTATTTCAGCGATTTCATGAAGTGTGACGTCATTTCTCCTACAACTTACTTAATTGCTTATTACAACCTAGCTTCTCACTCTATTAAGGACGTGAGTGTGTGATCATTTTGTCCATTAGTAAAGGATTTGGAAAACTTTTCATAGCAATTTTATTGTACTCTCACAATTTTTCCAGTAGAATGGTGAGGGGAAATTGCCGAAATAATTTTTTCCATATTTCGTTTTTGTTTGGCACTAGATCACAACATGAGAGGAAGAGATGAACTGCTTGTTAAGGAGATATAACCTGAGTGCTTCTGTTCTATTTATATAAACCTAGGCATAATGCAACACAACACATTTTGAGTTGATCAATTCTGGTCATTTTTTTTTTGGAATTTTTGACTTCAATTTTGTTAATTGTTCACATTAGAAATCCGAATTAATAGTGTAACCTGGTTGTAGGCGCTTATAAAGAACAAATTCCTTCTAATCCTACCAGACACAAAGCGTTATCTTTCCTGGCTTTGCCACCGCTTTTGAAGCTTCACATTGCTTCGTCCATAAACTTTTTCGCACATTATTGTTGGACATTATTAATTTCTTATTGCACATTATCATATACTTCCGAAATGGTTCGATTTCGTTCCGTTTTAGCAGTGAATCACAAATGGTAATTTGTTTCATTAAATGTTTCATGCAGCATCCAAACATCGCAAGTCTTTGTGCAACCAGCTGTCTTCAAATGGTTGACAACTCTTTGGTAATGTATACATATTTGCCTAGCAATGTTCTCATTACTTAGGGGCAGATCTTCCTTAATTTTTTTCACAACGTCATTGACTTTTTAATGATTGGTCGCCATCATAAATATCAAAACGAAAATGAGCATATCATTTCGTTGATGTTTTTGTTGTTACAACATTGACTCCTTAAACTTCAGCAATCTGCAAGGCATTCTTGTGGCATGTGGCGGATAATTTTCTTTTTTTTAACATTACCAGACCCTAGTATTACATTTTACAACCATCTAGCGAAAATTTGCAATCTCACTTTTTCAAACGGCCGTATTCACAATTCCTATATAGGCCCGCTCGCATCATATTTAATAGCTTGCTCCTGCACTTCGTGTCAGAAAGACAGACCACTCACAATATATTATTAATATCACCTTTCGTAAGATTTATAAATATAGGTGGTTAAGCCCAAAATATGCTGGGCTTGACGTGAAAGAACCTTCTAGTCATATATTAAATAATTTGTTTCTTATTAACCTTGACCTCAATAGATAGAAGACAGTACATTTCACTTGATTACTCACATTTTGCTGTGCCCAAAAGTTAAGTTGAGTCATTAATTTCAAAATTTTTAAAAACTTCTATTAGCGCGATCCTAAAAACCTTAACATTCTGAAAAATGTCTAACAGGGTGAAATCATACAATCTTGGTGGCCGTGATGATATGCAATGTGGAATCGCACAACCACATTTGGTTGATGTCCAGGCTAACCAGTTTAGGCCAAAGGAAGTAGGTAATAGTCAACGTCGTTCTTAAAGAACCCTGACGGCGCCAGCCCAAAATTCACACCAAACTGAGGTTTTCGGGAAGCGTTCGTTTCGTGGATTGGTTTGGTCCCAAATTCGAGAGTTTTGTTTGTTGGTTTATTTTGAAACCATTCATCCTACAATGTATCTCATCGCAGAAGATGATTTCGATGAAAGTTTGTGTGGACTGACAACTGTTCCAGAGCCCATTCGTCTACCTGCAGTTCCTGGTTCAGTTTAACTTACAAGTGCAAGTCAAAGTCGCGACACAAATTTCGCCAAGTTATTGTCTGCAAAAAATCAAGGAAACGCTTGACGGATTCTCCTTCACACGTTCGCAGATGATTTCAACATTTCTTGAATAAAGCCGACGTAAGGGTGTTGATCGATCGCTTACTGAACCGGTGAACTCGAACTTATCTCTTTATTCATCTATTCATCATCGTTTGAGATGATTTTTCAATGGAAATTAGGATCCGAATAGATTTCGATAAACCGAGTTTAGTTCTTGTTTTTGAATGCTATACCGTCCATGGTGATTTGGCAAAACAATCTGAATAAAGGACAACTAATTTGACAGTCAAAGCTTTAAAATCCCTGTTGAACGGCCCGATATTAGAAACTATACCTCTTAAGTCGCCGTAGTCTAGTAGGTAGTGCGTTGGCTTATTAGACGTAAGGCCACGATTCAAACCCCAGGTCAAACATCAAAACGAAAATATGAACAAATATTTCTTCGGTGACTTCCTCTCAGCATATTTCTGGCAAAAGCTCTGAGAGCAAATAAAATTGCAATGAAAAGTTTCTCAAAAATCTGTCGTTCGGAGTCGACGTTAAACTGTAGGTCCTGGCACTCATGTATGAAATTAACACACACAACATAAGTGGTGTAAGAAGCTAGGTCCATAATCCTGACTGAAGGGTTGTAATGACCAATTATGTATGTTATGTAATCATCATCGTTTAAGACGATTTTTCAATGGACATTAGGATCCGAATGGAATACCTATTTCGATTTTAGTTCTTGTTGTTGAATGCTATATCAGTACATGGTGATTTGGCAAAACTATCTGAATAAAGGACAACTAATTCGACAGCCAAGGTACGAAAATCTATGTCGGAAGGCCCGATATTAGAAATTACACCTATGAATGCTTTCTTTCATGCATATGTACTCGCATTCATGAAACTCCCATTCATGAAACTCGCATTCATGAAACTTTGAAAAAAGTAAAACGTTAGTAGGTACGCATCCCCTGATATTTAAAAAGCCTGATGACTTTTTGAACACATTTCGCTTAGTGTTGGGATATAAAAAAAGAGAATGGTCAGATTTAAAGAAGGTCGTTTTCAGGAATGACTTGGAACAATTTAAACTTATTTCATTTAAGCTGTTATTAAGTTAGGTTAGGTCGAAGTGGTGGCTTTGATCACCAAAGCACACTTGAGCACGCATAGCGGCCACCAAACTCATCCAAGAAGTTGGTCAGCTCAAGCTACCTAGTGGTGTGGTAATACACAAAAATTAAAGAAAATTAAAGAATTAATAAATTGGCCAAATACTATAAATAACAGCTGTTAGTACGATAAACGCCAAATATGCCAAAAATAAAGAAACACGTTTACGTTTATACATACATAAACACGCATCGTATAGGAATCTACGTCAGAATGATTAGAATTCGCTAAAAATGTTGAAGAAAAAAAAACCAAAATTAGTTTTAACATGATTTCACACGGGCAAAGAGTTAATAAACTTTGTTAATACGAAAGTGTTTAAAATTATTAAAAAATAAATTTTTATTTTTATTAACAATATGAAATAATGTAATGAGAAAATTAAATAAATAAAATTTAATAGAATATAATTTTAAATAATAAATTAAAATATTTTATTTAAAAAATAAAGAAGAAAAATTTGCAAAAATTCAATAAGAAACAAAAAAAAAAGAAAAAAATCATTTAAAAGATACTTAAGTATTATTTATAAAAAACCAAAAAAAAAAGCAAAGAAAACTAAACAAAATATATGATATTGTAGAAAATAAAACAATAAAACAATATTATCTTTATATTGAAAGATTGTTGGCCTCCAAATCCAGTGACAAGAAGAGTGAGTGAAGTGAGTAAGTGGCTGGCTATTCGCATTTGTTTTCTGTATATAAACGATACGATTAAAAATATTTATTTTTGCTGTTTTTCTTTTTTATATAAAAATATTGAGTACAAATCAAATATACAAAATAATATTGAATGAAATCGAATGGATTCTCTTTTAATGCAAAAGTGAGTCCAATTCACTACGTTTGTACATACGTATTTAAGTACAAACGTTTCACTCAAAACCAGAGTTTTTTTTTAATACTAAACAGTTATGGATAACGAAAAGTTGTATAGTCACAGTGTAAGCATTTCATATGGTCCAATGGATTTCTTAACAGTTGCCAAATCTGGATGTAGTAATTCTGAATTAAATGAAGTAATTTTCATTTCAAATAAACAAAACAATTCTGGACGAATAGGAATTTTCTTTTAACGGATTGAGTTTACATACATACATAATTGGCCATTACAACCCATCAGTCAGGATTACGACCTAGTTTCTCACATCACTTATGTTGTGTGTGTTATTTTAATACATGAGTGGCGGGACCTACAGTTTAAAGTCGTCTCCGAACGACAGATTTTTGAAAAACTTTTCATGGCAATTTTATATTGAGTCTCAGAGTTTTTGCCAGATATCTGCTGAGAGAAAGTCGCCGAAGAAAAATTTTTTCATATTTTCGTTTTGATGTCTGACCTGGGGTTTAACCCTGGCCTTATGTCTAATAAGCCAACACACTACCTACTAGACTACGGCGACTTCAACAGATTAAGTTTAGGAAATTAAAAAACTAGGAAATTTGTAAAAGGAAAAAGAAATATTCATATGGGACGATAATAGCATTTGTCTTTTTAAGATTAAATCTTGTGATCAGTATTTTGATCAGAATTTCCCCAAAGACAGATGTGATGTTTACTTCCAGAGGTGGAATTATTGCTGGATTGTCCCTATACTCAGGCTACTTCACGAATCATTACAAAAATAGTTTAGTGGAATTCAAATACCATGACCTAGGAGTTCAATTGAATGCTCCACAAAGCCTTGTATTGTTGAAACCATATAAATATACATAGCTTGCAACTATTCTATAGGTGAACAATCCCTGAGCTTAATTTTTATCACACTTTTTCTAATCATTTCGATCTTTATGGCTAGGCTTGCAACTGACTTGTTCTTGTACACGAATAATTTAAAGTATCCCAAAAAAATTTGTCTAATGGGATCAATCTTGGCACTCAATGGACTTCTCCAAAACGTTAGGTTAATTGCTCAGCAAACTTTCCGTCATGGTAAAACAGCAAGTCATCATTCCTGTAAATGTTGACTACGGCTACATCGTAGATGAATCGCCCTCAAATGTTATCATACTTTTTACAGCATTTTGGTCTTTCCTGACACTTTACTCGCATCCCTACAAAAAATTGTCTAATGGGGTCAAATTGCACGATCTAGAGTTATGTTGCTCGAAAACGAGAGCTTAATTACCCATCAAATTCACATCTTAATACGTTTGTGGGAATCTATAAAGCATCATTCTGTATGGGGAATTCTGAATTATGTTGGTTTCTCCATTGAGTGGTCCGATAACGAGAATTGTATCCCAGTTGTAGCGCTTCTTAAGTGTGCTGTGAGAAATTATGATATTTTCAGAACGGGGATCATACGATTATATTCATCTACCATTGCATAAAACTGTTTGAGAAGGCCGGGAATGGTAACGTTCGCCACCGGTTGGAACGTCCAAGGATGCCTATGAACTGATTTCTTGAGTGAAAATGTGTCATAATCTAGCTTCAGTTATGATTTGATGGGGTGTTTCCTATAATGGGGCCACTGACTTGCATTCCTGTGAACAAAGTCTAAAAAAAATGGGCCAAAGTTTACCTAGAAATCATTTCCGAGGTTATAGTAAAACAACATAACCGCTCTATATTCTAAAACTAGTCGTAGATTTGCTTTTAAGAAGACTCTTCGTCAGATCATTAAGTTAAAACGATCCAAGGCGGGCTTCAAAACAATTTACTGGCACTTATTTCCCCTGCAGCGTGACTTTATGACAGTTTCGATTTAAATCCGCTGGTCTACAAGTTGGGAACAGTTTTACATTCTCTAAAAAAGAAGTTGCCGTAGTTTAGTAGGTAGTGTCTTGGTGATTAGACATAAAGCCAGGGTTCAAACCCCAGGTCACACATCAAAACGAAAATATGAAAAAATATTTCTTCGGTGACTTCCTCTCAGCAGATTTCTGGCAAAAACTCTGACAGAAAATAAAATTGGCATGAAAAGTTTCTCAAAAATTTGTCGTTCGAAGTCGACTTTAAAACTGTAGGTCCCACCACTCATGTATAAAATTTAACACACACAACATAAGTGGTGTGAGAAACTAGGTCATAATCCTGACTGAAGGGTTGTAATGATCAATTATGTATGGATGTATGCATGTAAAAAAGAACCTCGATGGTGATCCTCTTTAGGCAGCCCTAATTCATGTTGTGGACAATTTTCGAGGTGCGTGCGACTACTGATGATTGGCCAGTGCGACTTAATACGTGCGTGGGGGCCAAATCCGGACATTTCGAATAAATATTGGCTTTTTGTATACAGCATACATATGTTAATAAATAAGTAAACTAACTAATTGGTCCCAAACACGTATTCTATTAAAAGTTTCGAAATTAAACTCCATAATATTATGAATATTGTGTCACGTAAAGTTTCTTATAAAGCATGGATTTGTTTTGTAATTATTTAGTTATCTTTTTTTTTATTAATTACAATACAATTACAATTTTTATTCTAATTATATACGAGAGGAGTAACTTTGACCATATGCTCGGTGTGGTGTCACAGACCAGAGTCTCTGGTGGCAATCGAACCCACAACCCTAACGCTAATAGTCTTGCACACTACCCACTTGACTACCAGGGCACTCTGTTTCCTAATTATTATTTTCATAAACTATTTGGAATATATTTTCTTTATTATGTGGAATAAATGGCAACTCTTACATTCACTATTTGTTAAATTTATATATAAAATCTTTATTCACTCTGATTTTGTGCTTCTTCTGTCTTTCTTTCCTTCACTTTTATTTTATTTTGTATTTGTATTTATAATTTTTTTGTTGATAGTATTTTTAAATTATGACGCATACATCTAAAGCCAAAATAGAAATAAAAACAAAAAGAAAAAAAATTAAAACAACCAAAAGAGTAAGATTCTCATACATTAAGGGTACGACGAATTGGTAGCCGAAGATAAATTTTGAGCATTTTTGTTTAAACAAATTTTTTTTATTTTTTGTTTGTTTCTTAAGAGCGCTATTTAAATAAACACACAAAACAAATCTCATATCTCGTATACAATTTGTTAAGAGAGAAGAGTTTTTTCAAAAAAAAAAAAAAAAAAAATTAAATAAAAAAAAATATTGTAGCACATGCGGAACTCGAAATATTTGGTTTTCGAATCGATTTCTTTTCAGAGATTTTTTCATTGCAAAAATAACGAAAATTGCGAAAGTGTTGAATACGTTTAAGAAAATAAAAACAGACAAATAAAAAAAGTAACAACAGTGTGCAAATTTAAATATTTCGAACACCAACAAAAACAAACAGCAAATGCGTGAGAGTAATTCAAAGATCAAATATTAAAGATAAATACTTGAGAAATAGCCAATAGAAATAGAAATAGATAGCGATTTGTACAAGTGCCTTATGGATTTCGATGCCTATACATTGACTCTATGATCTATCTATCTGTAGTATAAAAAAGTGATTAGAAATTGATGAAATTGTGAAGTCTTCCAAAGAGTACTTTTTCTTTGAATTGTTTTGCAAACTCATTAAATAGTTTGCATATTTTCAATTATTTTATTAATCGATAACATTATAAGGTCATAGGGTTAATAATTTAAAACATAAACTGCTTCCTTATGACTTACTTACTTACTTACTTAATTTACCATAACAACCCGATTAACGCATTTCGGCCTGGCGCAACACATCCTTCCAGGCGCCTCTGCTTCTTGCGCGCCTACGCCAGTTGGTCACACCAATCGTTGGTCACACAGGGCTTCCTCGATTTGGTCCTTCCAACGGATACAAGGTCGTCCTCTTCGCCGAATTTCGCAGATCCCGGCATCAAATACCCGTCTCGCCGGAGCATCCTCCTCCATTCGCACGACATGGCCGAACCGCTGGATATTAATACGCTGCACAACGTCTATGTCGCACGTCTCTACTTGTCGATAACATATACTTTGTTTTGCCCTCATTTACTGCCAAACCCATCTTAGTATACTCCCGTTCAATAGCACTAAAGGCAGCAGTAACATCTCGCTTGGTACGCCCTATGATGTTAATGTCGTCAGCGTACGCAAGCAACTGGACGCTTTTTGAAAAACAGTGCCATTGCGATGCATTCCCAACTTTCGCAGAACACTCTCCATGACGAAGTTGAAGAAGTTGCATGATAAGGGGTCGCCTTGTCTGAAACCTCGCACGGTATCAAAAGGTTCGGGAGGTCCATTCCTACCTTGACGGAGCTGCAGGAATTGCTCAACATCATTCTGCATGGCCTTATCAGCCGCGCAGGTATACCGAGCTCAGACATTGCGCAAAAATACGATCCCTTATGGGGCTATCGAAGGCTGTCTTATGACAGTAAAAGAAATTCAGCTCCAACACATTATCAAAGATTTTTTTAAATTTCTTTTTAATTCATAAGGGAACATTAGGCTTTCCATATTCTTAATATTTCTTTGTTTTGTTTCAGTTTTTCCACTTTTAGGATGATAGGATTGCCAATGCCCTCTGTAAGAATGTATCAGGTGCAATGGTGTGGAGCCTTACTTATAGAATTCTACTCTTTCCTTTAAAGGCCTAGGCTTTTAATGATGTTGATGTGTTTTTGTTGATTTGTTTTTACCCTTTCTTAGAGGTTAGAGGCCAAATAGTTCAATTACTAAACCTTGCTACAAAGGCTGTCATATACAACTCCATTTTATTCGGTGATGATTTTTTTAATTGCTTTGTTTCATTTGTATTAGGTAATTGGTCTACTGTAACATCTTCTAGAATGGCAGAGTTGCCAATTGTTGTTGTTCTCTTTAAAAATTAGTTGTATACATTTCTCACTAGGGTCTTTCATTAAAAGCTTTTCATCTTCAAATTTAAATAAAACAAAGTGAATTCTTCGAGATGCTTTGGATGCTCTTGTACCTGACGTGGATTGATATCGTCGCAAATTTTCACAACCTCGTTTGTCTATGTACCCATTCATACAGAATACATACAGGGTCAATCCGACCTCCGGGTACTGTACTTGTCTTGATTGACTGGTACACGTCCTCTAACCTAACCATTCATACAGAAACGGATGAATGAAGATGATTATTCGAAGACGAGCGTTATGTTGCCACAACAGGTGATTCATTTTGATAAAACAATTTCTTTGTTTTTATGAGGTGTTGAATGCTATATCCATCCATGGGGATTTAATAAAACAGACAACTAATTCGACAGCTTTAGCTCCAAATAGATGGCCGTTATCAACTGTTAAAGTATGTAAATCGCTATTAGAAACCACAGTATAGCAGAAACTGTGAATGTATGCAACTCGTCATGAGGCTTACGAAGAAAATCTTAAACCCGTCTTTTGTAATATTAATTGCTGAATAAAAAGTTTTTATAATTAAAGATTTTTGTCTAAGACTTCAAGTCTTTAGCTCAGCTTTAACATTCAATATTTTAGTTAAGATATCCTAGTTTTTTTTAAAGAATCTTGCAACTGCAATGAATAGCATTTAATGATTCTATAAATTGTTTTTCCATAGATTTTACGAAAAAAGTCGATCGTTAGGCATCTGATTTAATGACTTTTCAATAAAATCTTCTGGCTAATTGGTTGCTAAATATTATCGTTTTGATTTTTTTTTAAATATTTGCTTAGCGTCAATAGCATTCGAAAAAGACAATTTTATTAAATAAATTTATTTTTTTAACATTGTTTTTTATAACAATACGTACGTGTATATACATTTATTGTGTCTCCAAATAACAGTGCATAATATGTGGTGTGGTGGGCGTGTGACTATTTGACATTGTATTAATTTTTGTTTTATTTTAGCCTTTTTTTGTTTTTGTTTTTTTTATTTATTTAATAATTAAATTTTGTACAGAAAAACATACAGAAACAGTTAAAAAATAAATCAGAAAATTTTTCTTTAAAAAATTTTTCTTTAAAAAAATTTGTTTCTGTTTTTAATATTTGTTTTTTGCAATGTTTCCATGAAGTGAATTTGTTTCAAAAACATTTAAAATCTGAACATATTGTACAATGACAATTTCCCACAAGGACAGATGTGACAGATGTACATACATATGAACATACAGATGCATAGATAAGTAAGATACAGATACCATACATATGGAGCTACATATGATAGACGGGTACACATTGTGCTAATATATGTATGCATGTACATATGTAGATAAAAGTGGAATAATAAAAATAAATTAAAAAAAAATATTTTTAAATTTTTAATTTGCAATGAATGTCATCTACATGTTCGTTTATAGAAATCAAGTTCAATGAATTATTTTTAATTTCATTTATATTTACATTTGCATTTGAATATGGAAATATTTATTTGTGTGGATTAGAATTTGTATGCAAAGCCGTTATAAATTCCGAATATAAAAAGTTATGTGACGAATAACAACAAAAGCTTGAAACAATCAGTTAAACGTTTACACCCATTTGCATATACTGGGCTGTATTTGGTGTACCAATTGTAGGGTACTCGATCAATAGTAAGATTTTCGTTATGTTCTTTCTATCTTGCACTGCTAAGCTTATACCAAAAATATGTGTTTACTTTACCATCAGAATTTTTCGCTTTTTTGTATCTCAGGTGATGGCAGGAAGATGGCAAAATCAAGTCCAAATAACCAAGACACCGAAATCATCAAAGTTTGCAAAATGTAGAGATGTATATTAAGAGAACACATCGTGGTGTCGTACAGTACAACGAGCAGACGATTTATTATACTGCCCTCAACCTTTGTAGGTATTCCGGTAGTGTTTTCTATAATCCTGCTTCCCCAGCAAACTTCAGGAAGTTATTCGCATCAGTAATGCTAGCTGACTGCCTTGATAAATACCCAGGATTTTCCTACTGAAATGTAGTAATACCGCACAGGTTCCAAATATGTGTTCTGATTGTTCAGTATCCTCAACACGAAGTCTGCATATTAAGCTGGAATCAAACCTTATTCTAAACATGTGTTCTTTGAATCTTCGAAACCAAGTAGAATACCGGTTAGTAGAGTACCGTGGTTCAAAATCCAGCCCAGACATCTCGAACAAAATAAAATATGAAAAAATATTCTTCGGCAAATTGCACTCAGCAGTTTTCTGGCAAAAATTCTAAGAGTAAAATACAATTGCCATGAAAAGTTTCTTAGAAATCTGTCGTTCGAAGTCGGGGTTAAACTCTAGTCATGCGTTAAATTAACCCATACAATTTGGGTGGCGTGAGAAACTAGGTCGTAATCCCAATTAAAGAGCAGTAATGACCCATTAAGTAACTAAGTACTGCTAAATAGTCTGATGAATAACTTAAACCCGTTTGACTTAACCGGAGTGTCCGCCACTCTTCATCCTTCTTTCCACCGATATGGAAGCTATTAGATTGTACTACTTACAATCTAATCAAACTGCTCACTGGGGCGAATTTCTACGTAAAGTGGGATCTAACCCTGCTTAGCTGCTTAAGCTTTCTATTTCAATATTCTGTCAACCTCATGAAAGCTGAATGCACGGAAGGCAGCTTGACTGCTAGATAGTATTGCTATGTGTCGTGCACTTTTTTTCTTCGTCTAGTTGAATAGAACATAGCTTTAGATGACGTCAACTTTTTCTTGGACGAAACTAGCGAGGTTGTTCATAAGCCTTAACGGATGGAAAATCATCGAAACAAATGATCAATCATACAAAGAAAAAAACCAAATTCGATCAAATATCCAGAGATTCTGCTCCGGTTTTTCATGATTGACCGTGATTTTTTAAATTGCCCAACTCTTAACCGAGAGAGCAATACTGCTTCTGTTAACAAGCATCAGTCACTTGACATCTATCCAGATGCGCTATCTGATTTGTGTTTAAAAGCTATTGATAGCAGCCTACCGCCAGATTTAAGGAGTAAGTAGAAGAAAGTGCTAAAAATCATTACAACCCTTGAGACAGGATTACGTCCTTGTTTCTCGCACCACTTATGTTGTGTGTGTACATTTTATACCTGAGTGGCGGGACCTACAGTTTAAAGTCGACTTCGAACGATAGATTTTTGAAAAACTTTTTCTCAGAGTTTTTGCCAGAAATCTGCTGAGAAGAAGTCGCCGAAGAAATCCTTTTTATATTTTGTTCTGATGAACCCTGGTTTTTCGTCTAATAAGCCAACACACTACCTACTAGACTATGGCGGTTTCATTAAAGATTAAAATACTTCCAAGTAAATAAGATATTTATGAGCCGGATACGGTTCAATTTCCCAAAAATGTTATATCAATCCTCGTATGTAGATTTAGATAACATTTGAACGTATTCTAATGCTCTAAATCATACCAAATATAACCGTATTATTGAAATCACATTCAATCAATCAGTCACTTATACGTATGAATTATTATTTCAAAACAATTTTTTTTATCTTTTCCATTGCAATGACAACAGAGACAAGCTACTGGCGGAAGAGAAATTATAACCAAAGAAGCAAAAAAAAAAAAAAAAACAAAAAAATCCGAAAAAAATTAAAACAAAAATTTGCATTTTCAAATAATTTTCAAGTTCATTTAAAATGCATTAAATTCAATTAAATTTTATTTTTATTTGACAGGATTACGATAAAAAAAAAAACAAACAAACACACACACAGACATTTGATTAATATGGGATATATTTTGGATGGAATAAATTAAATAATGGCCCCAAAATAAACATAAAAAAACACATAAAATTGAATTGTATGAATCAATAAGAGCCGTTTTTATATGTAATAAATCATTTATAAAATCATAAAATATATACGTACATATGTGTATGGATTGCCAATGTCAACATGGGAAATGCAGCTGCTGGTTGCCTAAACAGCTTCAAATTAATGACTGTAAGGCGTTCCTTACATGCTCGAGAGTAAATTAAAATTTTTATTTTGAAATTCTTAAACTTCCAAATGAATTTTAAGTGGAGAAACATTTGAATTCCTCTAAATGACTTGTACAGCAATTAAAACAAAAAAATACAGAAATAAATAAATTAATTAAGCTTAGCAAAAACAGCAAAACAAAAACGGAAAGACGAAATGAAATATTTCAAAAGATGATTAAACTTAAAAGAAGAAGAAAAAAATGAAAACAATCTTAGTCGGCGCAATAAAATCAACGTTTAAATTATTTAAATTTATTAATGAATTTATTTGTTTTTCTTAATGGTGAATGTGATGCACTCTTTATATTCTTTAACTTCCCAATTAAATAATAATAAAACGGAACTCAGTAATGAAATATAATACTTTACTCCATAACTTAACATTGTTAGCTCTTCATATGGTCAACAGTAATTAAATTTATTTTAATTTACATCCCACAGATTTCCAAGAGTCATTATATGAATAGTATGGGTTGGCGTTGTTCTGATTTAACATAACTGTACTCTTACTGGCCGCTTGTAGGCGATTGTTTGTTTTAAAACCCCCAATTGTTGACAGTAGAAGAGTTTACATGTAGTAAACTCTAAATGTACAAGAATAGTTCTTAGCAAATCTCACCAACGACTCTTTGAAACTAGATCTCCGGGTCGAAGTCGCTGTAGGCTACTAGTAGGCAGTGACACCCATCTCGATCAAATCGAAATATGAAAAAATATTTCTTCGGCTACTTCCTCTGAGTAGATTTCTGGCAAAACTCTGAGAGTAAATAAAAAATTGCCGTGAAAAGTTTCTCAAAAAAATCTGTCGTTCGGAGTCGACTTTAAACTGTAGGTCCCGCCACTTATGGATAAAATTAACACACACAACATAAGTGGAGTGGAAAGCTAGGTCGTAAATCTAACTGAAAGGTTGTAATAACCAATTATGTATGTATGTATGTTTAGGTCTGACATTTATTATTTTCAAAATATGTTCGACAATTTAACGTCCACATAATGCATCATATAAAAGTTACCGAAATGACAGCGATGAAATCACAAATACAGTGACCGCCAAAAGCGAGTAAACACCACTGAAATAATTCATTTTCTTAGGATAGCGAGAAAAGTAAGTGAGAATAGTCGAATAAATTTCCTAAAATAAAAACGTTTATTTATTACTTATAAAATGTTAAAACAAAAACAACAATTCATGATAAAGGAACTTCTTTTATACTTAAGAACGAAACTTTTTTAAACTTAGGAACAAAAGTGTTGACTCACTTATGGCGCTCAGTGTATATGTGATTAAAGGTTTAACTGTAATCACAACATACCTTCCTCATGATTTTACTATTTATTTGCTTTGCTTCAGTCTCATTAAGCATTATGTTTTTCCAGCCTGGCAAGTTCTAGAATGATAGGATTACTGCCTATGTACGCCTATAAGAACTACCCTCTATGAAAATGTATTGAGTTCTTGTCATTGACTCCTTACTCTTTTCCAAGGGGTGGTGTTGGTTGACATTTCAACGGCATTTTAAATAGATGTTATCCTCTCAGGAGAAAGGGGAGTCAGTAAAGAGCTGAATGAATTGTTTAGTATTACTTATGTAATTGGTCATTATAACCCTTTAGTCAAGATTGCAACCTATCTTCTTACACCACCAATTTTGTGGTGAATTGAGAAAGTTTCCAAAGGAAAGGATGAAATATTTTTCATTTTCTTGCTTTCGAACTAGGTTGTTGAAGGTTTTTTTTTGGATGTAATGTGAATGTGCCTTAGAATTCTAGTTTAGTACACTAGAGGTACACCGTTTTAGCTTAGAATAGTGATCGATAGTGTAAATACTTGCGTATATAACCCCCAATGGATGAATTTGTGCAAATGTCTAGTTACACACAGTTACTAAAGTATACATACGGTTAACAAAGTTAAGAAATTTTTAAACCAATCCGTTTTCGTTTAAAATCTTTATAATTGTCTGACAACTTTCCTCGATTTTAAGACGGTCTTGGTTAAAAAATTTCTGAAATTTGTTAACCGTATGTATACAAAAAAAAGAATGTATACAACAAATTTGAAATTTTTTAACCAATCCGTTTTCGTTGAAAATCTTTATAATTGTCTGACATTTTCCTTGATTTTAAGATGGTCTTTTGCATTGGTTCAGAAATTTGTGAAATTTGTTAATCGTATGTATACTTTTGTGGGCCTGTGTAGGGCCACAAATTTTACAAATTTCAGAAATTATTTAACCAATGCAAAAGACCGTCTTAAAATCGAGGAAAAATGTCAGACAATTATAAAGATTTTTAACGAAAACGGATTGGTTAAAAAATTTCTGAAATTTGTTAACCGTATGTAGACTTTTGTGGCTGATTGTATGTTTGAAAAGATAATCATGATGTTGTGCAAATCTTTAGTCAAGTTTGAAAGCTAAGAATAGTAAATAAAATTGAATTTAAGAATGCATTATGAATTATATTAATTCGATATGAACTATAAAATGAAATAAAACCCAAAACCAACTTCATATTTCTTTTATTTGTTTGAGTTTATGATTAATTTTTTATTTTAAAATTTTTGCAATTTCTTTCAATTATATTTTAACAGTAAAACTGTACTTGCATAGGATTTGATATAAACTAACGTTGGTGGTGACAATCATAAAAGTTTATCTATAAATAGATTTCTTTAATATCCAAAACAAAAAATAAGAAAAAATAAGAAAAAATAAAATAAAAATCATGGCAATGAAATATATGTGTGGGAGTCATAATAAAATTGCCGACTTTGTAACATAATCTTAGCAAAAGAAATTAAAATTTATGAAATGAAATGCATGAAATCATTATAATTAATTAAACAATATTTTAAAAACTACAATTAGATTTTATACAATAAGTACTTATTGTTGTTGTGTAGCATATTATCAACATGTTTTAATTAAAACTACCTTAACAACACTGTGGTGGCTCTTATTGTCATAAAAATTTCTTAAAATTAAATAATTTTTTTTTATTTCTAAAATATGGAAATAATTTTTAGTAATACACGTAGTATGCATGCATGACAAATAACATTTAAGCGGAAATAAAATTTACTAAATATATACAAATAAATGCAGAAATAAAATATTTATGAAAAATTATTAAAAAATTATTGTTGAAATATGAAAACAAAAAAAGAAGTATAAAAACTGAATCTAAACGATGAATGTGTGATTTTTTTTATTTCTTTTTAATTTATAAAAAATTTATTATTGCATAAATTTAAGCAACAATTGTTTGATAAACAAAACACAACAAAAAAATATTTATGAGATAAATTCAGATTAAATATTCAAACACTCACTCTATAGCACAGTTTAGTTTAAATATTTTGTTTATTTTGTATAAATTTTATTTAATTTAATATTTAAGACCAGTTTCTAACAATTATATGAATGAATTTATTTATGTTGTAGTATTTATAGTCGTTGTAGTCTAGTAGGTAGTGTGTTGGCTTATTAGACAGGAGGCCGAGGTCAAACTCCAGTCTAGGTATGTCGAACAAAAGGAAACATGAACAAATATTTCTTCGGCGACTTCCTCTCAGTTGTCTTCTGACAAAAACTCTGTGAGTAAATAAAATTGTCATGAAAAGTTTCTCAAAACGCCACTCATAAATAAAATTAACACATACAAAATGGGTGATGTGAGAAACTGGGTCATAATCCTGACTGAAGGGTCCAATCGAATATCCAATCGAACCACCCTATAGATTTTCACAGTGTACCTAGGTAACAACATATGGGAACCATATCATTCTATTCAACAACATACAAATGTCCCTCGTATTACGTGGTGGTTACGTTCCAGGAAAATTCCGCGTTATGTAATTCGCGTTATAGAAGACTTAGCTTTCATATAAATTTAAGGGTTATGTTCCAATAAGCTTTTTCCAAAATAAAATAGGTACTAAATTTGATATCATATAAAACAAAAAAATAAATATCCTATAAAATGATATCCTATAAAATAAATAAATAAACATAAATAATAAAAACTTTTTGTTGGACGTACTTCCTGTGATTGTGCAATTGTGATATCAGTTATCAGCCTTTGTTTGCTTTGTTTTTCGATTTCGTAATAAGGCGTTAGATTCATATCTATTTGCCTCTTGAATTTGCTTGATCTCTCCATTGACGGATCATTATCTGAAAAAAAAAAGATTTCAATCTCTCAGCCAAATTAAAGCCCTTTCGTATGCGCTTTAGGGTGAAATCTGGAATTGATTCACAGATATCTTCCTCAGGATCAATGCCTTCATATTCATGTGCGATATTTGAAGCAGTTTGAGGTACAGTTGCTAATGGAATCAACTCTCCTTCGTTGAAATATTCAGTTTCATATCATCAAAACCTTCTCCATTAAAACTGTGGCCCATATTTAATATCCGGCTAATTTCAAAATTCAATGGTGGTACCACACTATCTTTTAAAACACCTTCCGGTTACAGCTTTTTTCAAAATTCGTTTAAAGTTATACGCGTTATACAAGTCGAAATTTCGCGTTGTAATGAAACTGTTTTTTTAAATCGCGTTATATCGAAAACGCATTGTAGAAGTACCGCGTTATACGAGGGAGACCTGTACTTTATTTTTGGGAGTGATACAAAGCAAAATAATGTAAATAAAAATATAGGAATGGCCATATGATTCTCAAAAATTCCAATGGAATAATATTGTATAGACGCTAGTAACCCATTTCTTATATAAACTTAGAGAGTGTAAAGCCTATTGCTTTTAGGCAATAGTTTCCAGGCTCGCTTGTCGCTCTTTTTTGGAAATAAATAAACTTGCAGAACAAAGGAAAAATTCCGGTAAAGTGCGATAAACTAAAAAGTTGAGCTATTGGTTGAACGTGGGTTGGAAGATTTGTTTGATTTGTGATCAGATTAGCTGGACTAAGCGTTTAAAATGACTCAGTCCAAAGGTAAGCTTTATCAATAGGACTTGTTAACTGAAATCGTTATTTACAAGAGCTTTAAATCAAGTTATCATTATACAAAGGATGATCAAAATATATTACTTCATAAAGACGTAACTATTACTCGACTTATTACGCTTAAATTTCCCTCTCGTTTGGGGGGAGGGGGGAAAACAGTTGACCTTTATTCTTTGTGAAGAAAGAGTGAGTTATGTTTATGGAGCCTAGATTTGAATCTGTTTATAGTAAAGTAATCCCTCTATTTACGTCGCAGTTGGTTCCAAAAAAAAGGCGACGTTATCGAAACGACGTAAATCGAATTTCATATTGCTCATACTACAGAGTAGTATGTTTTTAACAAGGAACTTAAAAAAGTTACAGTAATCCCTCGATTTACGTCGCAGTTGGTTCCAAAAAAGGCGACGTAAATCGAATGACGACGCAAATTGAAGTTAGAGGGAACAAAAAATTTGAAGACGTAAATCGAAACAGACAGACAGGATTACAACCTAGCTTCTTACACCACCCATGTTGTCTGTGCTAATTTTATACATGAGTGTCGAGACCGACTCCGAACGACAGATATTTTAGAAACTTTTTCATGGCAATTTTATTTACTCTCAGAGTTTTTGTCAGAAATCTGCTGAGAGGAAGTCGCCGAAGGAATATTTTTTCGTATTTTGTTTCGTTGGAGAGATCTGACCTGGGTTTTGAAGCAGGGCCTTAAGTCTAATAAGCCAAGACACTGCCTATGCCTAGAGTATGACGACTTCTTTACAGTATTAGTGTCAGGAACAAAACTTCTGTAAAAATACGGATACTATGGCTAAAGAACGAATTCTCGCTTTAACCCTATACTGGCCAATCGATACCGAAACGATGTGCTATACGTGACAGACGAGTAGGGGCATCCTCTGAGTGTTTGTTTAAATTAAAAGATAATAAAATACTTTGAGTGAAGAATTTATTTTTTAACTCAATTTTGCTGCAAGGCTTTATTATCGAAAGTTTGTCTAGGTTTCTACAGATTAATGAAGGAAGGAAATATTTTATATTAAGAATTAAGATATCAAAACATTGAACTAACTTGTCTCTTAAACAATAATGTTTTGGAAACTTTTTGTTTTGAAAATTAAAAATGATTTGGAAAAATTCTAAAATTTTTGTGATTTTTCAAAATTCATATCAAATGTGTAGGTGTTACATACATACCACATAGTAAATGTCTATTATAAACAATTTGTATAGAGGGCACCGAATCTAAAAACAAACATACAATTTATGATGTGATATGATTTGTTTTTATTTCTGCCAAAATGACTAATAAAATGCCAAAAATATCTTTTTTACAAAAACAAAATCTGTGTTAGTTTTTCCCAATATTTTTTAGAAAGTGCCTCAATGCAAACGAAATTAAATTGTAGGCCTACACATAAATTCCTATGGACGGGAGAAATATTTCAAAATTTCTACAAAATTTAATACAAAATAACAATAATAAGTGAAAAATAGTAATATACTTGTATTAAATTTATTAATCATAACTAACACCTGACCTTTTCTACCAAATGTTAATGAACTTGAAAACAAAATTAATTAAATTTTTATTTGTTTTTTTTTTTATTAACCTTTCGCTGGAGAGTTGTGACTCATTTTTTTTTAGGTTTCAATTTCACAGTTTAAATAAGCATTAAATTGTAGTCGTGTTCATAAATTATTTATTTAAATAAAACTAATTTGTTTAGCTTCCATGTAATACTATTTCATAATGTTTGGTTACTAATGTTTAATGTTTATTAATTATTTGTCAATTCTATCTCTCAATTACAAATCGTTTATTTATTATTTGTAATCGATTCGATATTCATGTTTTTTTGTGTTTGATATTCTTTCCTGTTTGCATATGTAAATTTTGTTTTTAAAATAAATTTTTATTAAAATTTTTGGTGGTCGTTTTTAAAATTTCCATTATAATGGCAAAACAAATACCATAATAGGAAAGTGTTAAATTTATTAATCCACCCAGCATTATCAGTTGATTTTCAATAACATTCACAGTTTGTTACTAATGTGTTGTATAAATAAAAGAAATTTTTTGGTTTTTTGAAAAAAGAATATTATTTAAGACTTGCCAAGAGAATAATTTCCTGCCTAGAACATGGTATGCACATTAAGGTTTCTTCTGAAATAGATTACAGTCTTACAGGTTCTATGTATGATTCTGATGATTCTTTCTTAACATTACAGAATCTACTTGTTGGGTCCGAAACGATTCCCATTCTGAATAAATATACTTGGAGCCTATAGTGGCCTTGCCAAAAGGAAATAAGAACACGCATTATTTTTCAACAAACCATGAAAGGAGGAGGTGGTTAAATAGAATGACAATAAGCTTATTACTGTGTATAGTAGGAATAGTGTGTTGGCTTATTAGACGTGAAGACACGGTTCAAACCCCGTTGCAGAAAATTATCTTCGGCGACTTCCTTTTAGCAGATTTCTGGAAAAAATTCTGAAAGTAAATAAGATTGCAATGAAAAGTTTATCAAAAATCTGTCGTCTCGCCACTCATGTATAAAATTGACACACACAACATGGGTGGTGTGAGAAGCTAGCTTGTAATCCTGATTGTGACCAGTTATGTATGTACAGTGGTGGCCTTAAACGATGTTTCTGGAACAGAGTTCTCTGGAGTGACGAATCTAAGTTTAATTTGTCCCAATCTGATGGAAAAACGTATGTAAGACGTCCTCCAAACAAAGCCTTTGATCCCAGGTACACAGTTAAAACTGTAAAACAAATTAACAAACATACATGTTGCTAAGTTGTTTCTAATTATAAGGCCACCACTGTATGTAATATCCTGCGTGTCGCTAAGAATTTTCATGACTAAACTTGAAAAACTGAAATCGAAACCTTTGAGATTTGAAAGTTTCTCCTGTCCTTAGATTGCTTTAAAGAAATTTTTCGCAATAATACGAAAATTGGAATAGACACATCAAAGTCCATTGCTATATGTAGTTGGAGAACCGGTTAGTACGTAAACCGTTACGTAGTAAAAATTAAACTTTGATTTCTGTGGTAGTAGACAAGTTATGTTGTTGACCTGCTAGTCTGTAGAATTTTCACAAAGATTCAAAATAGACTCTAAGGCAGGGACCCATGTGTAGTAAATTGAACTTAAGTATTTCTTGAATGTTTCTTACGAATTAGGCTTCTCGTGCATTAAAACCGATTCTAAGTGCACGATATCATTCGGTCATTCGTTGCAGTTCGGCTGTAAGTGAGTTATTTATGTATATTCAGCATCACTGCCTTAATTTCCTAAGACAAAATTCATAAGTTTGGTGTATTGATATATTAGACGTGAGGCCACGCGTCAACCATTCCTTAAGCGTCTTTCCCTCAGCAGATTTCCGGCGAAAATAAGTAATAAATAATAATTCCGGAGTAAATAAAATTTGCCGTGAAAAAGTTTCTCAAGAAAATCTGTCGTTCGGAGTTACTCATGTATAAAATTAAAACACACGATATATGTACATATGTAAGTGGTATGAGAAGCTAGGTAGTAATGCTGACTGAAAGGTTGTAATGATTAATTATGTAATTAAAATGGCTGACTTCCAAAATGTTAGTTGCTTTGTGTTTGAATAAAGTATAATGTTTCATAAGGTCGCTATACAAAATGTTTACAATGTATACTATTTGAAAACGTCGTCAATGTATATTTTTAACGCAGTCAAAAAGCAATCAGTCATCGAATTTATAGTTGATGTATTTATATGATATTTATATATCGTAGTAGAACTGCATACAAACTTTGTATTGATACATTTTGAAAGTCAGCCAATGTTTACGACCAACTGTAACCTTTTTACTTGAAGATATTATCCTTGCCACCCACATAACTCGCATAACTTCAAAGAAAGGTCACCTTTGAAAACAAAAATCTAAAAGAAAGCGACAAAATTTGATCCTTTATACACTTTTTTCCATAAAAAAAGTTGTTTTTTTTAAATTAAGACCTGATGGTCAACAGTTTTAAACAGTTCTCAACATCTGTTAACAATATCAATTACACAGATTAAGATAGACAATGTAAAAGTATAAAAATAAGCTGAATAAATGTGATGAACAAAAGAGAAAATAAAAAAATAGGACGTAAGAACTCAAAGTCATTATAATTTTAATAAATTTGTCTTAATTTAAATGAACTTTGCTTCACGATACATACCCCTTCTGTCGAGGGAACAAATTCATTATGGGGTTTGTAACAATTAGAAAAATTTACTCATATAATATGCTGCCCACTAAATGAAGGTCATTTTTTAATTCGTTTATGCCAATTCAAATTCATTTTTATGTTGTTTGTTTAGATTGCCTTTTCGTAATTACAGGGTTATTAGCTGACCCAATTAATTATGAGAATAGAATGGAAAAGATAAAAGTTGTGTTTTTTTTTTGGAAATAAAATTTGTTGAAAAGAATCAAAAACACAAAAGCATATTGTATCACATTTAATTAAAGACAGGGTTTTTATTGTTTTTTTTTGCTTAATTTTTATTAATATTTCAAGAAATTAGCGAAAGAAGTATTTTTTTCTTTACATTTTGTTTTTGGAAATTTCTAAAATAATGTGTGAATTAAATTCATTAAAAGACATGAATTTTTTTCTAGAGAACGGTTTCTGTGAATTATATTTTAAGCAGACAGTTATGGGTTAAGGTCAGCCATTTACAATTTTTATTCAAACTGAATATTTTGTTTGTTTTTCTTTTTTTCTTTCTTTTTTTTCTCTTAATAATTTATTTTTTATATTAAAATCTTGATGAATATCTGTAGTTTCTTATGATTTTTTTGACAATTTAATGGAAGTCTTTTAAAATAAGTAAAGTTTTATGGTTTTGTTTTTCAAATAAACAAAAAAAAAAACAAAATAGAAAGTTAATGTTTATAATTAATCAAATAAATAAATCTTAACTGCTACAAGCGAATCAAATTCGTTAGACGCCAAACAATACACATAGCCACCTTTGGTCACTGTATTGTTCAGTTTGGCTAGAAGTAGAAATTTAAAAACATGGCATATTTTCTATAATAAAAATTTAATCATTTCACCAGCCATTAAGACTGGATTTTTAATAATATCATATGCTGCTAAGGTGAGTTTTGTTTTAATAATTAATTCTGTGGATATAATACAACATAAAATAAGATGTTGTAGTACTTTTCCAACAGATAGCTTTTGTAATCTATAAATCACGCTGTATAATTACGATTGAAGAACGCTGGGGTGGTGTTTTAAAGCTAAAATAGTTAGAAATTTTTAACAGTTTTTTATTAATTGATTCAGTATTGATGGTGCACAGAAACAAAGGGAAAATAATTCGAATATTTCATAGCCTTTCCATAAAAAACTCATAAAGGTGTGTATAAGCTTTTTAGACCTGCCCTTCATAAGCAATTTTGCTTTGTGTTCCTACAATTTCGGTGTCAACCATACATCATACTCAAATCTTAAAAAAATTCTTGAGTTTGTTCATCTTATCAAAGTTGTTACGATAACCGAGATATTAAATATTCAACAATAAATCCTTTACAGCCACTGGAGTAAGACAAGATACAGAAAAAAAGTTTGAGGTATTTGTTCCGTATGGGTGCAATATTAGATGGGACTTACATCTCTATGCTATAACTACTTATTTGGTTACAAATATTTTAGCATCCTAGCTTCTCAAACCACCCACATTGTGTGGGTTAATTTTACTCAAGAGTGGCTTAACCTACAGTTTAAAGTCAACTCTGAAATACAGATTTTTGAGAGGCTTTTCATGGCAATTTTATTTTACTCTCAGAGTTATCGTCAGAAGGCTGCTGAGAGAAAGACACAGTTTTCTTTCGAAATGTTTCAGCCGAGGATTGAATCATGTAATGAATTAACCAGAGTCTCAAATAGTATCATACATACATACATACATAATTGGTCATTACAACCCTTCAGTCAGGATTACGACCTAGCTTCTCACAACACGTATGTTGTGTGTGCTGATTCTATAAATGAGTGGCAGGACCTACAGCTTAAAGTCGAATCCAAACAACAGATTTTTGAGAAACTTTTCATGACAATTTTATTTACTCTCAGAGTTCTTGCCAGAAATCTGCTGAGAGGAAGTCGCCGAAGAAATTTTTTTTTCATATTTTGTTTTGATGTCTGACCTGAGATACGAACCCGGGCTTTACGTCTAATAAGCCAACACACTACCTACTAGACTAAGGCGACTTCAAATAGTATCACAAAAAAATAATTCGGTCCCTAGGCAGATGCCCGCTTAACGTAGAACTATTAGACAGGAAGCCTAACATATCAATAGCGAGCAATTGCATCACTCTGATTCTAGTTCCTGTTCTTAGTAGAACGAAATAATTGCACAAACGTTTGTGAGGATTTGTTGCTATACGTATGACTTCAAACATGATGATAAGACGGCACTTACAAACTTTACCTTCGAAAACCGGACCGGAATATGGTTTTCCAACTGAAAATACGTGCGCTCAGAAAATATATGGTCTGGACCAGAGTAAATTTGGTAAACTTAACATGAAGGGACTTAAATCTCTTCACTGATAGTCATCCAACAATTAACCCTGCATACTATTGCAGGATACGGCATCAAGGATTATACTGAACTGTGAAACGGCGATTTATAACTACTCACAGGGGAGAGATTGATTTAGGGAATTACAGAATATTCAGCTGGATAACCCATTGCCTTTTAAAGCATTAAAAACCAGGCTTGATATGTTTATATAAACGTCAGACTATTGTGGAACAGTGACAGAGAATTGCAAATATAGTCGATTCTGCTCAGAAAAACACCCCTAAGTAACAGTAAATAAAAGCGACTTGAGTATACTGATGAGTGTACTTACGGGAAACTCCATCTTGCATCTACAGCTCAAAGGTTTAATAGATAATAATTAATGCAGGGCATGGAAATAAACACTTTTCATGCCATTGCTTGGCCTTTGTAAGCTAAAGATAAGAACATTTTAGGGAGGATACCTTACCAGACATAACTTATTTCAGATCAGTAAATCTTAAAGAGTTTGAAAAGTTTATATAGGTTACAGACTTCGTATAGAAAATATAGTTGGTATCTCTTAATGCTGAGCACACAACAAGCCAACAAGAAGGTTTTGGTGTACGCTGATGGGCTGACTGTGAAACGTACCTACAATAGGTTACATACGAACTTAGGCCAAAGAGCAAACTACAATCAATTCATGTTTATAGAGACTAATGTTTCTAAGCGACCCTACTATACTAGGATCTGCTAGCGGAAAAACTTGTTCAATAACATAAGCAAATCAAAGACTTAATAAGCAGATGATGGGATAAGAAATGGTGGTAGTCCAAAGCACCGAAAAGGAATATAAAAAACATGCAACATGATAGTCGATAACTTATAGTCAATAACTTTTAATTTCGCTCATAAATAATTTCAATTACTTCCTTCTTCTTTTCTGGTACCTGTTTTACTTTAAAACTTCTTTCGAACATAAATTGAAATTCATGCTTCATATTTGTAGGTGTGCGCACTAATAAATTTGAAGAAATAATCGTAAATCCAATAAAATGAAAAAAAGCAAAATAAATTCCGTTTATTTTCCGTATACTTCCTCGTATACTTGATATCATAAATTAATGACTTTAAGTGCGTAATTGTTTAATTGTGAACTGAACTCCACGGCTGCTATATGAATGCGTATCATGGCGAGCATTTCCACTGTTGATGCCACTGCTATTTTTGTGTATGAGAAATATGCGTGCGTACGCAGTATTTCATACAACTTTTTAACAGATTTTTATTGTTTTTTTTTGTTTGTTTTTGTTTTTTAATTTATCAGTTTACAACATTGAACTGAAGAAGGCAAATGTTTAAGTAGAGAGTGTAAATGGTGTGTTGAGTTCAGTTGTAATACGAAGGAAATGTTGTTAAACACAAATTAACCCTTTATGGGTAGGGATAATAACAATAATAGTCTAAAATTTATGCTTTACAGAAAAATTACAGGAAATTGAAATCATATATAATTGATTTATAAAAAATAGTTTGTTTTTGAAAAAAAAAAAATGTGATAGAGACACTCGCCGTAGTTTAGTAAGTAGTGTGTTGATGTGTGTTGAAGTGAGTTGAAACCCAAAGTCAGACATCTCGAACTAAACTAAATAAGAAAAAATATTTCTTCGTTGATTTTCTCTCAGCAGATTTGTGGCAAAAACTCTGAGAGTAAATAAAATTGCCATGAAAAGTTTCTCAAAAATCTGTTCTTCGGAATTGACTTTAAACATTAGGCCCCGCCACTAATGTATAAAATTATCACGCACAACATAAGTGGTGTGAGAAACTAGGTCGTAATCCTAACTGAAGGGTTGTAATGACCAATTATGTATGTGATTATAGCGAACGTAAAATGCACGGAGGGCGCGCTACTTTGCCCGAACAGAACACATACATACATACATAATTAGAAGTCGTCGTAGACTAGTAGACGTAAAGCCAGGGTTCGAGCCCCAGGCCAGACATCAAGACTAAATACAAAAAGTATTTCTGCGGCGACTTCCTCTTAGCAGATAGAATTGCTATGAAAAGTTTCTCAAAAATCTGTCGTCCGGAGTGGACTTTAAACTGTAGGTCCCGCCACTCATGTATAAAATTAACATGCACAACATAAGTGGTGTGAAAAACTTGGTCGTATTCCTGTCTAAGAGGTTGTAATGACCAATTATGTATATTATGTGGGGACAGAGACTGAAACTATGCTCACATATTCCTATAATTTCCTTCCAAATTTTTCATACCTTGCAAGGGTTAACATATAGTCAAACCTACGAATACAAATCAAATCAAAAAAAAAAAAATAATAAGAACGAATAAAAAAACGACTAACGTAAGAGCCAATGAATTTAAATGAAAATAAAAGTGTTCGTGTGAATGTGCAACACCGATGAATGATATATGCGGCAAGTAGCATAAATAGTACGAGAGTACGTGGCAGAATGCAAAAAAAAAGTAAAAATCTTTATTTAATTAAGTAGCAGTGATCTCATTAAATGATAAAAAGAAACAAAAAAAAAAAAAAAAACACCAAAAATAAAAACAATTTCGTTGGGGAATGCTGGCAAAGAAATCCTTTCGTTGTTGTATCTATTCTACAGGCCTATTCACGTATGAGTGTATGCGGGTTAAGGAAACAAAACATTAAACATTAATAATCAAATAAAAAAAATGAAATGAAATTACAAAAGTTTTAATTAAACACAATTTCTGTGTGTGTGTGTGTTTTTTTTGAATTGTGTTTTACTTTTTGGCAAAGCAAACAATGTCATACAGAAGTAACACTTTGTGCAAGTATTTATAAAAAAGTAAATGAAAATGAAAAAAAAAGAAAATATTTAATGACAAGTCGACTGCATGATACTCTACTTCAGACTTAGAGAACTACCTTCTTTTTTTGATAGGTTAGGTTAGGTTAGAGCACGTTGACCCATTGGACAACGTCCTAGTTTCTCACAGCACTTATGTTGTGGGTGTTAATTTTATACATGAGTGGTGGGACCTACAGTTTAAAGTCGACTCCGAACGACAGATTTTTGAGAAACTTTTCTTGGCAATTTTATTTACTCTCAGAGTTTTTGCCAGAAATCTACTGAGAGGATCTCATTAGATCATCGCATGCAAATTTAATCTGTTTTTAACCGCTTTAGAATGCCTATCCAAATATTTTTTGTCTTAATTTTAAAAAAAATTTGTATATTAGCCCTGATATATTATAGAATGATGTTTTATCATAAGACGAAAAGATTACAAAACCTTAGCTGGCACACTTACTCACTTAAATGATTCGATCTGAATAGAATGCTAGCTAGTCTATATTTTATTTTAAATAGGCAGTTTAAGTAATTTGTCACATGATGAAACGATTACTAAAATTTCTGCTGCCATAAATATTGTTTGAATTCGTCATAAACCGGCAAATTACTCAAAAATTTACTCACTTTAATGATTCAATTTAAAACGATCATTAGCTAGGCTAAATGTTATCTTAAGTAGGCTTAACCTAATACTTTGGGAAGCTGCCTAGATATGACATGAAGCTAATGCCTGACAAGCCGGCATGTCCTGTGGATCGTGTCACAGTAGACACAGTTTTGGGGCACCTATTTATATGACTGGGAGACATACACGAGGCACCTGGATACATGCAAAAGCACCAAGACTTGAAAAAAATCTATAGAGGATTTTGGATATGTGGTCAAGGGGTATGAAAGCGTTTCAATGCTCAGTTTATAGCCATCGGTATAAAAAATAAATGGCTATAGTTTGGTGATGCCCTTAGATGCCCACATAAACACATCAAGTGAAATGCCTTAGAGCGAAACCAACAGATCAATCAGGGAAGATAACATTTAACTCCCACAAGGACAAAAAATTCGTTAAGGCCAAGGCCTTTATTCAGGACCACGCCATAGTTTCTCAACCGCACTCTTGTTGTGTGCTTTAATTTCATTCAAATGCGGCACGAACTACATTTCATTGTCGAGTCCGAACAATAGATTTCAGATCAGATTACTCTTTATGGTTTTGCTAGAAGACTGCAGAAAGAGAAAACAAATTTAATTTTATAGAGCTGAGGTATGATTTCGACTCTCTAGCATAAGGGCTATATAAAACCGACTGCAAAACTGCAATTAGCTGTCAGCGACTTTTTCCTGTTTCTAAAATTAGGAAGACCCTCTACATGATAGGAATTTGTAATGACTAGGATATGTTAAAATATATTTCAAATCTGTATTTTGAGGATTAAGAAAAGTATTGGCACAGCCGTAATTTTTTTAGATGAACGCTCAGGCGATTATCCCTAATCATGCAATGCATTGTATTGGAATACAGGAAAGATAGTTTATAGGATTATAGAAAAGGATAGAAAAGAATAGAAAAATATAGAAAAGATAGAAAGGATTGTTTGATTTTAATGACCAGTGTATATACCTTCGTTACTTTTATTTCGAGAATTACTTTTTCGTAATAATTCTCACTTTCTTTTTTCTATTGCGAGTGATTACATATAATGTTAGGTAAACAATCAGACAATCACAAATACCCAGGGTCAGTTGGGAATCTAACCTACGGCCTCGGCACTTGAAGTTTAGGACACTACCAACCAGGCCATCAGGGCACCCATTAATGTGTAATTTAGGCGTGGCCGCTGCACAGCATCTGATAGAAGAACCCAGTACAACAACTTAATACAATAACCCAATACAGCAACGCAAAATATAAAACCAAACACTTTGTCAGCGTAAGTTGGTTCTAAGCAACTACACTTGGCAACCCTGTTTTTCTAGAATCAGCTACAATACATTTATAGTTTCCTTACCTGGTAAAACTTGATTAATGATACTGAACTACATAGTAAGAAGATTAAAAACTTATTAAAAATAATATTGAAAAGATTAAGAAACATCAGCACAATAATGTAGGGTATAAAGAGAAAAAAAATTAAAATTTAAAATTTTAAATTCATTTAATCGTTGGCAATCGCGACCGAAAATACGTACGAAAAATTCTGAAATATTACACATGTTTCACTTGTGACAATTGACAGAAAATGTCAAAAAGATTAAAATCTTTAAATATGTATGTACAACGAGAGTTTTAATATGAAATAAAATAATTTTTTTTCTTTGTTCAATACTTGCCATATAAAGATGAAAAGATTTACGAGTTTAAATGAAAATTTTAAAAATGAAAAAAAAATATTTTTACAACAATTCTCAATTTCAATTATTTATGCCAATAGTGTACAAATCTCTAAAATAATTTATTGTTCAAATAATATTTTATTAATTGTTTACATGTATGTATGTTTCATGTATAATAATTTAATTGAAACCCTTTAATATTTCTTCTGCTTTTTAAGTTATAGTCGTCTGCCCCTGTAACTGTTTTATGTGCATACACTTTAATGTTAGAATTTATGTAGAACTTTACTATTCAATATATACATACATATGTATGTATGAATGCAATATAGTAGGATATACGATAAATAAGTAATTAATTAAATCTACACGTATTTGGATACTTGACATTAATCATTATTATAATGGGCATATTGTCAATTCGTGACATCTGACAAATATTGAAAACTTTGTAAACATTTCAATAGACAGACACAAGACATACATACAAACACTTTGATGCACTCACTATATGTATGTATGTATATACACACTGGTTTATGAACAGTTTTCACAGCTACAAACTTACAAGGAAAAAAAATTGAAAAACTTTATTTGCAATAATTTTAATTAAAAAACTGAGCAATTTTATGTGTATGGCGAAGAGAGTTAATATAATCAGGACTATATGAGGAACATTTAAAAAATAATTTGAATAAATTGTGTTTATAATTTTATATAGACGGCGAAGTTTGCCGTAGTTCACTGGGTAGGTAGATAGCTGAAAGGAAAGGAGACCAATCAAGGCTAACATGCCTATAGCGATACACCTAAGCTATCATGCATGAGTTGCTATACACTTTACATTAGAGAACACTACCTTACTTTCTATAGGAAGTCTGTATCCTGTACAAACTTTCTTAACTTCCAGCCCATTCTACTGAGATGAGTTATGCTACAGTGTGATCTCCAAAATATTGGCATCTTGAGCTTTCGAAAGCTGGGAAATAACTCTTTAAAGAACTATTTGCAGATTTGTTATACGCTTAACAATGCTACCTTACTTTCTATAGAAAGTCTGTATCCTGTACAAACTTTCCGAACTTCCAGTCTATTCCTCTGAGATGAGTTATGTCTGCTACAGTGTAATTTCCAAAATATTGGTATCTTGAGCTTTCGAAAGCTGGGAAATGACACTTTAAGTGCTACATCGTATGCTATCATGCAGGATTGTTGTACGCTCACAATTAGGGAATGCTACCTTACTTTCTATAGGAAATCTGTATCCTGTACAAACTTTCCTAATTTCCAGTCTGTTCCTCTGAGATAAGTTATGTCTGCTACAGTGCCATCTCCAAAATATTGCTATCTTAAGCTTTCAAAGCTGGGAAATGATACTTTAAGTGCTACATAGTATGCTATCATGCAGGATTGTTGTACGCTCACAATTAGGGAATGCTACTTTACTTTCTATAGGAAGTCTGTATCCTGTACAAACTTTCTTAACTTCCAGTCTATTCTTCTAAGATGAGTTATGTCTGTTACAGTGTGATCTCAAAAACATTGTTATCTTAAGCTTTTGAAAGCTGGGAAATGACACTTTAAGTGCTACATCGTATGCTATCATGCAGGATTGTTGTACGCTCACAATTAGGGAATGCTACGTTACTTTCTATAGGAAGTCTGTATCCTGTACAAACTTTCTTAACTTCCAGTCTATTCTTCTAAGATGAGTTATGTCTGTTACAGTGTGATCTCAAAAACATTGTTATCTTAAGCTTTTGAAAGCTGGAAAATGACGCTTTAAGTGCTACATCGTATGCTATCATGCAGGATTGTTGTACGCTCACAATTAGGGAATGCTACCTTACTTTCTATAGGAAATCAGTATCCTGTACAAACTTTTTAAGTTCCAGTCTATTCCTTTGAGATGAATTATGTCTGCTACAGTGTCATCTCCAAAATATTGCTATCTTGAGCTTTCGAAAGCTGGGAAATGACACTTTAAGTGCTACATCGTATGCTATCATGCAGGATTGTTGTACGCTCACAATTAGGGAATGCTACCTTACTTTCTATAGAAAATCTGTACCCTGTACAAACTTTTTTAACTTCCAGTCTATTCCTCTGAGATGGGTTATGTCTGCTACAGTGTCGTGTCCAAAATATTGGTATCTTCAGCTTTCGAAAGCTGGGAAATGACACTTTAAGTGCTACATCGTATGCTATCCTTACTTTCTATAGGAAGTCTGTATCCTGTACAAACTTTCCGAACTTTTAGTCTATTCCTCTGGGAAATGACACTTTAAGTGCTACATCGTTTCGATGTCTTAATCACATGCCATGCATTCTTCAATTTCCGTCACAACATTACTGTCAAACAGGTTCAAACAACAGCTCGGATATTTGGAACAAAAGGAAATATTGAAAAATATATCTTTGGCGACTTGCTCTCAGCAGATTTCTGGTAAAAACTATGACTGTTAAGTAAAATTGTCATGAAAAGTTTCTCAAAAATCCTGTTGTTCGGATTAAATTAACATATTAACATAAGTGGCGTGAGAAATTTTGTCGTAATCCTGATTGAAAAGTTGTAATGACCAACTAAGCATGCATATGTATGTATGTGATAACGTCAAAATAAGAAATTTAAATAATTTTTAATTTTTGAATAAAATTTTAAAACCATTTATGCTTTCAGTTCTCTTGATACTTTTTGGTGGAAAAGAGAATTTGTTTTAAATATTTAATAAAGAATACTATTTACGACACATAATTTCAACAAATTTATTATATATGATGGTCATTTACATTTAACTTTGGTACGAGGACAATGCTGTTTTTAAAAATAAATCTCATAAATCTTTTAACAAGCCTTTCATTAATTTATCTAAAAGGAGATTTCTGCTGCTTAGACATCACAACAAACAACGTCATAGTTTCTTTAACAACAACACTACATTGAAAATAATTTTTTTGTCTTTCATTTTACAGAGACACTCAAAAAAGTACATTTTGCTTGAAGAATGTTTTAATTGTGAAAACTGTTTTGCCACGATATACATACATAATGACGATCGTGATCATCATGATCATTAAAATTATTGTTTTATTTTTGTCGACAATCTCAACGAACAATAAAAATCTTGTACTTTATGGCAGCCCACGCAAAATGATCAAAACTTGAAGAATATTTCAGAAAAAATTTCATTAAGAAAAACTAAATTAAAGAGAAGACGAAAACCAAAAAGAAAAAAACAAATTTTTTTGACAATAAAAATAAACATTTTGCTGACGTTTTCTTATATATTTTATAAGCGGCCAAAAGAATATTATTTAAAAAAATTTGCATGAAAAGAAAGATTTTATTTTTATTTTTCGAATTTGTTTCATTATGTAAAGCGAGTAGGGGGCACTTGAGAAAAAAAATACTATTCCATCGTTATTTTTAGTTGAAAAATTATAGACGAATTAAGAATTATTAGGCATTTCAAAGTGATATACCTACCATTTAGAGAAAATTCTAATTTAAATTAATTACAAATTCGATTTTTTTTTTTTTTTTACATAATTTACGTATGAGTAATATTAATTCATATTTTAGCAATTATTACTTATACGTGGCAACACATTAAACAGATCCAAGGTCAAGTGAGAGAAAATGCTGGAATTTGGCTGATATCCGGAAATTTGTTTTGTTTAAATGCATAATTGAAATTCCTTTTTGATTAGCGGCTACCAAAGGAAATTTTTATTTTCTAGTGGGATACTCAAAAGTACATACGACTTATATACCCTTAGAAAGAAAGCATTATTGAACCAGAAAAACATTTATTTGTACTAAAATTCTAGTATTTCTAGAACCACTTATAGAAGCGAATTCCTCTCAGTACAATACTTGCTGATCACATTTCCGTATTTTACATTACATACATACATACGTAATTCAGTGATTATAGCCTTTTAGCCAGCAATACGACCTACATTCTCACACCACTTATGTTGAGTGTGTTAATTTTTTTTATACACGAGTGACGAGACCTACAGTTTAAATTCTGCCCGATTTGGCAATTTTATTTACTCTAAGAGCTTTTGCCAAAGATATATTTTTTCATCTTTCGTGACTTGGGGTTTGAAGCCAACATCCCCTCTACTACTATAGACTAAGGCGACTACAACTCGTATATACCATCGAAATATATGCCCAATTTAATTTGAATAATTTAAGTAGTGTGTTGGCTTATTAGACGTAAAGCCCCAGGCCAGACAAAATACAAAAAGTATTTCTTCGACGACTTCCTCTCAGTAGATTTCTGGCAAAAACTCTGAAAGTAAATAAACCTGCCAAGAAAAAGTTTCTCAAAAAACTGTCGTTCGGAGTCGACTTTAAACTGTAGGTCCTACCACTCATGTATAAAATTAACACACACAACATAAGTGGTGTGAGAAACTAGGACGTTGTACAATAAGTCAATTCGACCTACGGGGACTGTAATTGCCTTAATTGAAAAGTACACGTCTTCTAACCTAACCTAATCTAATTTGAATAAAATGTAAATACTAAGGAACAGAGCAATATTATCTGACTGTTAGGCCGCTGTTCGAGCACGTAGCTCCTATGATGTTGACTCCACATTAGTATGAGTTTGCTTGGACAAGCTGTATTAGCTAAGAGACGGTAATAAGGACACGCGTTGCTATATCCAAAGCATGTAAGTATTGAGTATAATGAATAGGCAGATGGGTTTGCCAGAAGGTAGACTTTCACAATGCTAATGAGGCCAGAGAAGATAATATGGTGATTAAGAAGATGACGTTGGCTAGATATACTTGGTGAAAGTATATCTAACTTTTGTTAGATAAATAAGATGGGAAGAGGTTTGAGTTTTGCATCAGACTGTTCAGAAATAAGTATCCAGAAATACAGTGTAGTAATGCGTTAATGTATTTCAAAAGAGGGGATTTTTACTTATTTGACACCGGGCAGCATCCGGAGGTTCATCTATGCATATGGGTTGGCGAAAACATGTTGGGAAAATCTAGAAGTAGGCGTTGTTTGAAGGATTCTATCAACTTCGTGTCGAGCTGTCATCTAAGGCATACCAATGTGGCAGTAATATGTCAAGAAACTCAAGCAAAACGGGTTAACATAAAAGAGGCTTAAACCTCCTCTACTAAGAAGTCTTCTTCCACCCTCGTGAGTATAGGGTAGGAAGCTAAACAAACATCATAAGAAAATTAGGCAACAGCTGTTCTTAAGCAACAAATCTCCTTGCTACTATACTGAATAAAACAGTCCGAAAGCTAGCTCGGTAGATAGCGCCTTCTTCTAGCCTATTTAAATAGTAAAACTGTAACAAAACAGAGGAAAGAATGAGAATAGAATAAGAAGATCAGAAAAGTAGTTGGTTTTCTAAAAAGAGTTGTAAACCCAAGTCGAATTCATATAAGGTGATGTTATTAGCCCAGCTGATTGCTTTTTTCAGTTCACATAAATGTCAAATATTTTGTTTGCGTACAGTGAGCAAAAAATAACTTACACTTACTATTGAATTTGCCTTGTGTAAACCTTAATCTCCATAAATATTGTTTTTGTTTAAGCGGCCTTTTTATGTACTTTTTCAATTTTATCTGAAATGTTTTTTTGTATCGTATGAATAAGAAAAAGAACTATTTTTAAATTACAAAAATTCTTTTATTTTTGTAAACATTGTTTATGATAAAAAATATCGATTATTGTGTTTGAAATTTATTGTCAAAATTTATTTTCGGCTTTTTATTGATTGAAATTTTATTTTTTTGAAGGATTTGTAAAGTTTAAACAAATTTTTATTTTTATTATTTTTGTTGGCCTACTTTCAGTTAAAGAAGCAGCAGCAGCAGCAAAATTGCATTGAAATCAGAAAAAATAAAATCTTCGAAATTTACCTGTTGACGTCAGACGTTGTTTATGAAAAGATGCTTTTATTGCTGGACAATATAATATTGAATGGAAATAATATTAAGGAATCAATTGTTTAAACAAGAGATTTTTGTTAATTCATAAGTTAACTAAGAATTACAACACAAAAGAAAGAGTTTAACTAAGCTTTAAAGGAATAATTGGTAAAAGATTTTTTGATTTAAAACAAATTATTTTGAAGTAATTGAAATTGTTTGTTTGTTTGTTTTGCAGTTTTAAGTATTACTTGGAACCACCACCTGCAATATAAGTTATAAGATCCCCCTCTATATAGCATATAATTAAGCTTTGTTTGATAATTCATTGGTAGAGAGATAGAGAGTACATATCATTAAACAATAAAATACACAGACATATACATACATAATGGCTAAGGATTATTATAAAACATTGGGCATACCCAAGACTGCCACCGATGAAGAAATTAAAAAAGCCTACAGGAAACTAGCGTTACGTTATCATCCCGATAAGAACAAAGCCGCCAATGCTGAAGAGAAATTCAAAGAAGTCGCCGAGGCCTATGAAGTGTTATCAGATAAAAGTAAACGTGAAGTATATGATAAATACGGTGAAGATGGTTTGAAAAGTGGAGGTAAGTCTCAAAGAAAAGAAGCTATAAAGATTGTTTTTAAATTGTTTTCTTTACATTTTTACAGGCAGAAGCAATGGCACAGGTTCCAACAGTTCATTTACATATCAGTTCCATGGTGATCCACGAGCCACATTTGCTCAATTCTTTGGCTCCAGCAATCCGTTCGCTTCATTCTTCGATATGGGTGATAATCTATTCGATAAGAACGTTTTCGATTTGGATACAGAACATGATTTCTTTTCATCACCATTTGGCGGCTTGGGTTCTAGACATGGCCTTGGCGGCGCCTTCAGGTAAGTGCAATAATTACTTCAACATTGTCTTATAAGTCGGTTGCTTTAAATAATCCAGAGAAGGCCTTCATTTAGATCACATTCATTCAATGTTCATACACCATTCAAAAAGGAGAAACAACAAGATCCCCCCGTTGAGCATGATCTCTATGTAACGCTGGAGGAAATCTATCATGGCTGTGTTAAGAAAATGAAAATCTCAAGGCGTGTCCAACAGCCAGATGGCACCTCACAAAAGGAAGATAAATGTGTTAGCATATCGATAAAACCGGGCTGGAAATCCGGTACAAAGGTTACCTTCCAAAAGGAGGGCGATCAAGCACCGGGTAAAATACCAGCCGATATTGTGTTCATTATACGAGATAAACCGCATGCCATGTTCAAGCGTGAGGGTAGCGATTTAAGATATACAGCCCGCCTAACACTTAAACAGGTAAGTGCTAGCTACTGTAGTTAAGTTAAGCTTCACAACAATTTTAATAACAAAAATTCTCACACTTATTGTTCGTACACAAAAAAATGTCAAAATCTTGTTAATTTAGTGTATAAATGGTTATTTACCATATTAGCCAAGAGCTGTAACCATGCAAGCATTCGTTCATTAATTTGATCAATAATCGTTATTATTTCATTTCATTTCATATCAATTTTTTTTTGTATTGCTTCTAAAGGCAGTTTTTCCGAATTAATCAATGACACTTTGTCGTTGCTGTTGTTTTTTTTTTTGTAACAAAGTTTACGTTTTTTTTCTATCGTGAGCTACAATATCGCTGTCGTTGTGTTAATTTTTCAAAATATTTTTATGGTCAGCCAATCAAAGTTGATGCGGATTTTTATTTTTTTTTCAACTTTGATTTCAACTCAACTCAACAAAATAACAACAAGAAAAAAAATCATAAAAAGTGTGGAAAGAAAAAAAAAATTGTCAATTCATGTGAATTTTTCTCGTCAGTTTTCGATGGCCAGTATTTAACATGATGATGGAGTGTATTTGTTTCGTTACGTTTCGTTTCGTTTGTTTTATTTGGATTTGTTAATGACATGGAGTATGTTTTCTATGGACTCTAGTCTCTCTACTCCACTTTAGTTCAGCTGGACGACAACAAGATTTAGCCAAAAATTGATATCGTTGGCTCGTTTACTTCTTTTTTTCTTCTTCTCGTTAACTGTTCTGTTTTTTTTTATTTATTGTTGTCGTTGATGGCCTAAAATAAACATTTTTTTTGGGGATTTTTTTTGTTTTGATTTTTAGTGTTCTGGCTTAAGTGACGTTTTAGCTATTGTTGTTGCAGTTGTTGTTATTCGCTGCCATGAAAAAATAACAGCCAACATCACCGTTTATTATATTGAACTCAGAACTTTTTTGTGTATGACATAAACCAGCAAACATTTTAATCTTCGTTTATTAAGTTCATGTTCCTGGAATGAGGCTAAATTGATACGGCTTAACTTAAGCAATAATTTTCGTTTTAATCAGTCTTAACTCGTTGCTCACTGTTTTGCGGTGTCTTTACATAGTGGTCTTGGATAGCTACAGGTCAAAGTTTGCTGAGTTCCTGGGGTATAATGATGGGCGATGCTCATGCCATTATTATAATACATAATAATCTGCTATTTCTATGGCTTCATTGTGTGTTGGAATAGGTAGAGGAAGCAGAGGCGCTGGAAAAGTTAATCGGGATTTTTTTGTTCAGGAATCTTTGGCTATTTAGTGGCAATGTTAAAACTAGTGGTAGGATATATGGAGGTGAGACGAAGTTGGCTTACTGAGAGGCAACAGAGGCTCTGGGAGAATTGATCGGGATATTATGTGGTTAGGAGCCTTTGACGTTCTACTAACTGCTAGAAAGCAATAAGCCCAACTGGAGACTGGTACCACGTTTCCTTGGCGATGATGGAGCATCTTCTGTGTGAATGCCTGGCTTATTATAGTAGAAGTATGAATACCCTTGGTAAAGGTTTCGTTATTTGCTGGGAGACGATTTTCCGGCACTATTGACGTTTATTATGAGTTAATAGTGGCAAAGGCATTTATATTTTTCTGCATTCCGCCAAACAGCGATGAAAGGAAATCATGACATAGCAATTGTAGTATTTGTGAAATTATTCTTTCTGGAAACTTTTCGTGCAATTTTACCATTCAGTTCATAATCATCGATTGTAGAGCAGTTCCGTGAGTTAAAGGTTATTCTTTAAGAATACTTTCCAAAGAAATACGGCCCAATAACAGCCTCAGATCACAATGTGCGCCAAACAGTGATTTTCCTCGATACAAAGGCTTTTGAGCAATCACTTTTAAGTTCTTTATGAGCTTCATTACTGAAAAACTTTTTTTCGAAAAATCAGTATTGAAAGTTGTTGCCCCAGCAAAATCATTCAGCATATTTATGTACTGGGCTTTATGTTAATGGATGTGAAAACCCAAATGCAAAATGAGCCATATTATGCCTCAAGAGAGACCAAGTTGCTGAGAGTGATATAGAATCGACAAATTCCGATTATTCGACACCTTTTTTCTAACAGAACAGATATTTGCAACAGTGCGTATATTGTGATGTTGCACAGGTCTGATCATATCATGTTTTCCACACTTTCCATGTTATGTGTATTAATTTTATACATGAGTGGTGGAACCTACATTTTAAAGTTGCCTCCGAAAGACAGATTTTTGAGAAACTTTTCATCGCAATTTTATAGGTCACTGTCACCGTCAACCTTGCCAGACTGCTGGTATTGAGATAACCTGATACAGCCCAAAAACACAAATCACAGCGACTTCAGCTTCTAATCGAAATGTTTGCTGGGTTACTTATTTCTATTTATACTTACTTTTATACGCATACGTTTACACATGTAATTGTGTTTGTTCTACAATTTGTTTGCATGTATAGGGTATGTATGTCTATGTGTGTGTGTGTGTGTGTTTAGTCATGTTTATTTAAGGTGTTAAATTTTATTCACACATATTTATTTTGCTATTAAAACGATCTCTCTACTTAATTTAAACAGCAGCTACAACCATTGCGACAACAACAAAATAAAAAAATAAATAAAAAAAGAAAAATAATAACAACAACAGTAACAACAATTCAAAAGAAAGAAAAAAAGTACGTGTGGTACTGGAAAATTGTTTTATTGTGAAAATTTATTTTATTTTGTGCGTTTATTTTTAACACAAAAATAACAAAAACAAGAAAAACTTGGAAAAAAAGAAGAAGAAAATAAATGTTAAATATCGTATAAAAATCAGTTTAAATTAGAGAGTAAAACATAGACGAGACTTGTAATGCTAATTAGAGCAGAACATTTTTTTTCAGGCAATTTAAAATACAGTAAATCTGCGTAGAAACAAAAAAGATATAAAATGTTTAAAAAGTTCTCAGGAAAAAGTTGTAATATTTTTGGCAGTTTTTTACTTGAAATTCTTTTTTAATTTTAGTAGAAGCAAAAATTTGTTTTAGAAAATTAAAATCTTTTAAAATAGAATGTTTAGCGATGGGGTGATATAAAAAGTATATTCAGATGAATTTTTAAAGTGGAATATTCTCTATACATACATTCATACATAATTAGTCATTACAACCCCTAAATCAGGATAACGACCTAGTTTCTCACACCCACTTATGTTGTGTGTGTTAATTTTATACAGGAGTTGCGGGGCCGACAGTTTAAAGTCTACTCTGAACGACAGATTTTTCGGAGAAACTTTTTCATGGCGATTTTATTTACTCTCAGAATTTTTAATAGATATCTGCTGAGAGGAAGTCGCCGAAGAAATATTCTTTTATATTTCGTTTTGTTTGAGATGTCTAACCTGGAGTTTGAACCGTGGCCTCACGTCTAGTAAGCCATCACACTACCTACAAGACTACGGCTACTTCTCTATTAGGAAGTTATATTTCGGATGTGTGCATAATTCCTTTGCTGTAGAACTTCTATTGTTTATCAGCGAAAACCAAGGGCTGTACATTCGCCTAAAGTTATTCAATCAAAAAGGTTTTACAGATCCCAACACAAAAACTAGTCAGATGGCTGGGATGCATGTTGTCAAATATAAAAGAATCCAAACCATCTAGTTCCACAAAGCCATGAATACTTTTAATATGATCCAAGAAATTTATTAAATTTTCATTTTTTTTCTCTTTCAACTTTAATATCAACTGACTCTGGCTCAGCGGGAGCATTTCAAACTTTTTTTTGTTACTTTTTTTATTCATATTTTTTTTTCTTTTCCAAACAATGATTTATAAGACTTTGACGTGCATTTCAATTAAGTAGCGTCTGTCTGTTTGTCTGTCTGCTGCTTAAAATATGCCTTTTTTATTGTGTATTTTCATTCAATTTTTCTAGAGGTGATTTGTGTGTGTTGTGACATGCCAAGAAAATTGCACGCAATTCAATGTCACTTACAAAAATAAAATTATCAAACACAGAGACTTTCAAAGAATATTAAATAAATATACAATATTTTTTTGTTTTTTTATTTTTTTATTTTTCTAAAGAGCATCATCCCATAATGAAAAACAATTTTCAGTGATTTTCAGCAATTTGTTGAAAAATTTTAAATGAATTTTTTTGTAACACCCATAAATAATTCATATTTTTGTTTTTTTTTGTTTTGAAACGAATTGCAACAAACAAGATAAGAATAAAACATGAGAAAAATATTTTTAACACAATATACGAATTTCATATACGAATTTATTATTTTTGTTTTTGTTCTCTTTCTTGTGTTTTTTTCATTTTTAATAAATATTAATGAAAGTAATTGATTTATAATGATTTAATAATACATATGGGGCCAGCCTCTTCTATTTTTGATTTGAAATGTTCAAGTTATTTTGAAAATAATATATAACAGTGTTGGGCAAAATAATAGTCACAAAACCTACTTACTAAGCGTGGCCATTTTTCGAGCATCGTATTCAATATACTGAGCAAGTAATTGACAAGAATATAAATAAATTTGAAGAGACTGGCCTGTGCATAATCGCAATCGACAGAGCGTAGGAAATTTTGTTTTTGAATAACACAGTGTGGTGGATAATCCCAATTTTTCGATTCCATCGGTTTCTCAGCAATTGAACCCTAACGCTGGCTTTAAATGCTGATCTTTTGAAGAATATTTTTTTCGGATACGAAGCTTATTCTCATCGCAGCTGTCTCTGGGCAAAATTCTTTAGAAAATATTTCCGAAATAAGCGTTATGAAGAATTCACAGCGTAATGGTTGTAACATATTTTACTGAACAGTACGTGGTTTCAAGAAGAGAATGCCATGAATCACATAACACGACCGATTTTCACTATATTGTTTGAGAAGTTGAGAATTGGTCGCCACGATCATGTAAATTGTCGTCGTCGGAGTCTAGTAGGTAGTGTACTGGCTTATTACACGTGAAGCCACGCTTTAAACCTCAGGTCATATATCTCGAACAAAACGAAATATCATTTAAAGAAAATATTTCTCTCCCACCAGATTTCTGGCAAAAACTCTGAGTAAATAAAAATGCAATTAAAAATTTCTCAAAAATCTGACTTTCGCAGTTGATTTTAAAGTATAAATCCCGCCACTCATGTATAAAATTAATATACACCACATAGGTGATGTGAGAAGCTAGATCGAAATCCTCGCTGAAGGGTATGTATGTACGTATGTATGTATGTATGTATGTATGTATGTATGTATGTATGTATGTATGTATGTATGTATGTATGTATGTATGTATGTATGTATGTATGTATGTATGTATATAAGTATGTATACAATATATTACAACCCTTCAGTCAGGATTAGCTTCTCACACCACTCATGTTGTGTGCCTTAATTTTATATGTGAGTGGCGGGAACTGCAGTTTAACGTTGACTCCGCACGACAGATTTTTTGAGAAACTTTTTTATAACAGGTTTATTTTCACTTAGAGTTTTTGGCAGAAATCTGCTGAGGGGAAGTCGCCGAAGAAATACTTTTTGTGTTTCGTTTTGATGTGTGACCTGGGGTTTGAACCCGGGCTTTACGTCTAATAAGCGAACACACTACCTATTAGACTATGGCGATTTGCATGTACATATGTATGTATGTATGTTCCCACGAATTGACGTCTTGAGACATTCTTGTGCGGCTGCATCATAGACTGTCTACGCGAATAAACGTCTCATTATGATCGAGATACTGTTCGAAATGTGCGAAAATGTTGTGAAGTATCCAATGATACAATCATGAATTGAAAAATTATTTTCAACGAATAAGCCCATGTCAGAGTCAATATGTACCTCAAGAAACAGAATTACCGAATGCGGTATTGAAACCAGCCAGGGGTAGTTCAAAAGCTGTTAGTTTGCCCTGAAAGATGATGTTTTTCAAGAAAAAAAGTTTTGTAGGGAACTAGACCCGTTCGACTACCATTTGTTTCGATTTATGCGCACTGGAATGCGATTCACTTTGGAATAAAGTATACGAAAATTGGCTTATTTCAGGGATAGGAATGGTCTTTATTAACGGTAGCCAATGCCGGGAATACATTTGAATTGTGCTAACATTCGATTCTCTTCTTATTTCTGTTTCTATTGCAATATTTTTCAAAAAATTTCTTATCTTCCAAATTCATGGAAACTTTTTTAACACCCTGTTCACACCTGCCTAATTACGGCATATTTTTCTAGTAACGTTTTCTTTCGTTTTTGATAAACAAAAACATTAATTTTAATTTCAAATGTCATTTAAAATTTTATCGTAAATTTTTCTCATTATAAATGACACAGTCTGGTGCAAAACTCACTCATGTTCCCATTCTGTGAAATACGCAAACATTGTTCGATGACGTGATCGTTACATTATGATCTTTTTTTAAATTTTTTTTTAATTTTAATGTTTGTGGTTGTTGTTCATTGTTTTATTTTAATTTTAATTTTTATTTCATTTTTTTTGGTGTACTTGTTGTTTTAAATAGTTTTTGTTTGTAGTTCGCTGGTTGTTTTTTTTGTTTTTTTTTTTGTTGCGGTTCCATGTTTTTGGCCATATAGGGTAGGAAACTGACAAACTGGTAGTGGCTGTTTGCTGTTGTCTGTTACTGTGATTGTAACAACAAATTTACTAAAAACCGATTAATTTTTTTTTGTTTTTTTTTGGTTTTATCGAACATGTACAACAAAAAAAATTGAAATAGTTTATGTTACCATTTGTTGTTATTGTTTGTTGTACTTTTTTTGTGTTACTTTTTTAATGTCTCTTTTGCTTTTGTTTCTGTACAAATATAGTTTATAATTAAAATTTATGATTATTATTTAAAATATCTATAAATAACAGAAACAATAACAAAAAAGTTAAACGTAGAAAGACTTTTAAATGTAACAATATGTAGTTAACAATGTAGGCTTCAATTAAATGGTCAGCACTTTAAAGGTATTAAATCTTAAAATTTAATTTTTACTTCAGTCAACTGACAGAGTGTTGACAGGAGCAAAATGTTACAGATTTATTCAATCATACTTGTTTTTGGCTTGTGGTCTACTCTTCAATGTACCATAATAAGCGATAAAATAGTGAAATTGTTACCGAATAAAATTTAAGGAATGTAGGCCACTTATTCATTATCATATGTTATACTTGCCGAAACTGAATTTAGGGACTTTAAACTTAAATTATTTTATTATTGAAGAAATAGAAAAGTCCTCTGTAGGAAACCTAGAAACGCTCAATTACAATAGCCGTGCACATATAAACGCAGAGAATTCTGAACAAATCTCTGCTCATATAGAAGTATGTATATCATCAGAAAAAGTGGATGTTGGGGTACACATTACAAGGTTTAATTGCTGGTATTGAACAACAAGAGCCTCCGTAGAATCCGGAAGTAAGAGTTGGTATGCCTGTTATTACGTCGACGCGGTGGAACTGCAAATAACGAGCTACTCTTGGAATAACGTCTACCAAACATTTTGAAATACTGCTCAGTATAAAACATGGATCAAAATCCTGCTTAGACATCTCGAATAAAACGAAGTAAGAAAGATAATTTCCATCGCCCACTTTCTCTCAACAATCTTCTGGCAAAAACTATGGTTAGGTTAGGTTAGGTTAGTGTGGTAGCTTCATACCAAAAGCTTACTTGAGCACGCATAGCGGCCCGTTGTGATGCCATAGGTGAACGCAGTTCCTGTATTGACCAAGTTCCCCTGAACCCAGGAGAGGGAGTTCGGTCAGCGCAAGATCTGCATATCCAAAGAACGACTACCCCGCACTGGAAATCAGCCCGAAAGTTTGATAAACGAGGCTATATCCTTGACATCAATGGACGATAGCTCCGTCAAGCTGACAAGGGTCGGAGAGCCAAATAACCTATGTAAATCTGCACCTCGCAAGAGATGGGCATTGACAAAGAAAGTTGATAACAGTCTCGTCCTCCTCAGCGGATCTGTATCCACGGCAGAAGACGTTAAATGGGAGCCGCATTCTCTCTGCGTGTCTACCCATAACACAGTGACCTGTAAGCATGGCCACTGTGATTGAGATGATGCCGCGACCAAGTCCAAGTAACTGGTTGGTACGCCTTCTATCCATCTAACACTAACACTAAACTAGTTCGTAATCGTGACTAAAGGCTGATAATGATCAATTGAGTAAGTAAGTGTAAATGGTTGATGGGACCTTATAATGCACTGGGTGTTTAGATTTACAGAAGAAAATGTAGAAGACGACATTAAACAATGAAACAGAAAGAATGGTGTACTGTCTAGTCCAAAGAGTCCTTGCTGGCCTTTTTATTTGTATACTTTTTTCGAGATTTAAAAGTCAAGCTGAATGCGCATTGAATTCCCATGCTCAGAACTACTTAGGATTCTGTCTTTACAATGTTTAAACTTCTCAATCTACAAATGTAAAGAACCTGGAGTATCAGTGTTCGTGGATACTCTTCCTCACAAGAAAGCTAACAATTCATTTATTCATGTTACGTACGAATCTTATACATTTGTACACTTTAATAGTCGTAAAGGTTTCATGATAACGTGTTGACAACATTTGTAGGGTATATCCCTCAAGGTTCTAGAAGAAACATCACAGTGTAACATTTATGGCATTATGGAGACTTTGAGGTATTAACGACTATATTGTGCAGTAAGGTTGAGTACCTGTAGGTTATATGAGAGTAGTCTATGCAGATTAAGGCTTTTGGTTAAAATATTTCTTTGGCGTCTTCCTTTCAACCGATTTATAACAAAAACTCTGAGAGTAAATAAAAAATTGCCATGAAAAAGTTTCTCAAAAATCTTTCGTGCGGAGTCGACTTTAAACTGTAGGTCCCACAGTGTTGTGTGAAGTAGTTGTGAGAAACAGAAAGGTTGTAATGACCAATTATGTATGTATGCCTCGTGGCCAATAACGAATGATAATTGTCGTTATCATCTGTAGAAGTGTATATAGAACTTGGTTGTTCAGAGATGTAGGGTATTATAAAATCGATCTTGATTGCCTATATACTTGCTATGACTGTTTAATAAATATCTTCTAATGAATTATTAAACTGCATTATAACATGTCTTACTAAATAATAAATATTTATAAAAACATTACTTATAACATTAAAAACAAATAATTCTCATGCCACGAACAACAAAATATGACTTCAACTATGAATTGGAGTTTCGACAAAAACTTCAAAATATTTTATTGTACAACACGACTGCATTGAATGAAGCAAAAAAATCTACAATAATTTATTTAAAGTTAATTAATATTTACAAATTATTGTACATGAAAATGTTTTCTGTCTAATAATTTTGTTGTTTTTGTTGTTCTTTTTACGTTTTTTTTGGCATTTAATTATAATTTATTACAAGACCAAAATAAGCGAAAGAATGGGGTGTACATATGTCGATGAGTACATACTCTTAGTTAATGTTCCAAACTGTGTCAAAGTGTTAATAAAAATCTTTTTTTATACACATTTTTTTTGCAACAGTTTAGTTGCACATTTGTTTTGTTGCTATTGCAGTTGTCTGGTTGAATATTTTTGTTTGTGGCCATTCATATACGGTTGTTAACAGCCAAGTTTAAAGTTACGATAACTTAATAGCCAATAAAAAAAGCCTTAAAAGGTTTTGTAAATTTTGTGGTAAAAATAACAAGAAATTAATAACAGATTGAAGTTTTTATTGTAAATAAAGTAGCGAAAAAGTAAACGAATAAAGAATTTATTGGTCTTGAGCTACTGTTTAAAATCTGATTCAATATTCTAAAGAAAATTAAATTAAAGTGTCTTGGGGCAATTATTACAACTTGTCGTTAAAGTTGGCTTTAGTTAAAGATAACTTTAGCTAAAGAGAACTTTAAAGTCACCTTTAACTTCTTTTCGTTATTATAACCTAATGATAAAATGAAGATAACTTCATTTTGTTTATATTTGAAGTTGTCATATTGAAAATAATATATAATATGGCAAGTTCAAACATAAACTTAACTTTAGAAGTTAAAAATAGGATGACCTTCCCTTTAGCTTAACGCTCACTTCTACCTTAATGTCCACTTATAATAATGAAAAACAATTTATCTGCCCGTTAAAATCCTCCTTTTAGTTAACGGCAGGTTGTAATAATGGCAATTAGTATAGGAACTATAACTCTTGTGGCATCATAGGGATCCCGTGCTTAGCCGACTTTATAATTTTCTACTTTGTTAAGGAATTAAGGAATTAATAAAAAATTTTCATGCCTTAAATCTCCTGCTATTTGCGTGGTCTTAGACTGGGTGGACTTGGACCGCTAAAAACAATACTTAAGTAAAACTCAATTTGTCTTTAAAAATCATTCGGCTACTGTAAACGTTTAGTTACCGGTTCATATTTGGTTCTAAAAATTATAAACCATATATGTCATTAGGTAACCTTCCCTTACCCTCCATTAAAAAAATCTTAATTACTTCAGGAAAAAAAAATTGTCTTAAGATCAGATCATGCGCACACCAATACTCTGATCGAATAAAAATAAATTTTCAATTACAATTCCATAAAAGCCACGTTTACATCGCTATGGAGAGGAAAATAAGAACGTTTAACGTACACAAAAAAACGTCGTTACACAGCAGGCAAATAAACGTATTAAGAACGCTACCAAAATACATAAAAAAATTCTAAAAAAATTAACAGAAAAAAACAGAAGCTGAAGCATGAAAAAGAAAACAAACGATGCTAATCTTTTGTAATAAAAACTGATAGAAATCGAATCAAATCATAGAGAGAGATAGATAGCGAGGTGGAAAAGAGAACTCAAAAAAATTTGACGCTAACAATGCCAGCGATGCAGATGAGTACGAAATGACAATGACAATAGAACAACACAATGACGATCACGATGACAATTTCTATTTGTGCGACTCAAATATTGAGACAACTGAATACGAATGGTTGTCTATTGTTGCCTTGTGCACTCCCCCAGTTCAATGGGACGGCAACGCGTGATGGTTGTTAGATGGACTGAGGATTGATGCAGTTTGCAATTGCATTTTGTTAAATTTTATTTGAATTGCTTACGTTAAATGAATGAACAATTGGTAGAGGGTTTGTGCACTATGGGGTGGATTTTCATTTATTTGCTGTTGTATCGTAGTGTCTCTTAATCTTAACCGGTTTTTTTTTGGTAAAAATTTTGTTGAAGAGAGTAAAATTTGTTCCAACATGTAAGTGTTAAACCTTTAGTCGTTTCTCTCGGAGCTGATTTCCCACATTGTAATGCTCTTGGGAAGATCTACCTGTTTTAGTGCATTTTCGCATTGAGACAGACATTGTCACGGATAGAGCTGTATCAATCTTAAGTATCCTTCGCAGCTCCTGCAGTATTGTATTGCTCGGATATATGTGCAATCATACAGTGTCCAGAAATTACACTCTTAAGGATCTTGATGAATTACTGCTAAGTGCTAAGGGATTTCTTGTTCTTTTCTGTGCTAGATTAGACCAGGGTATCTTGGGTATTCTGCAAATGGTGACATCGTATCATCCATATTTCCTTCTAGAGATATCTTAACGAGAAGGTGCAATTTACATAGCAGTTCTCCTAAATTGATCAGATTTTTCTATTGAGGTATCCTTAGTTTAGGTTAGGTTTGAGGACGAGCACTTGTCATTGGGGCACGTACAATACTCGGGGATCAAAACGATTCATTGTAATACGTTTTAAAGGAGAGAAGGAGGATAGTAAAAAAGGTAGCGAAAAGGAGAAAAAGTAAGAAAGGGAGAATAAGGAGACGGAGGAAAAACAGATCACAAACATAGAAGAGAGCACGATTACAACCTTGAAGCACTAGAACTTTTCAACTAGCTCAACCTATGTATGATTCTATGGAGAACCTTAATGTCGGCTTTCTACTCAGCTTTGGACCGAGACCAAACCTTCGAAGAAGATCCTGCACAGGGTTCTCAGCCTCAGATCATTGACAGTGATCTAATCTCGCAGTGCCCTGTAATGAAACCGAACTATACTTAAGCCAATACAGGTAATAGAGGAGAGATATATTAAGTCTCTCGGGTCTTTTTTCATTCCTCAATTGAAGTGAGACTTCCAACCACTAACATCATCACTAATGCCCCATGGTGAGATCCTGCTAAAACCAACAATTAAGTGATATGTTAGAAAGCCCTCCAGAGCGTTACGTTCAAACATAATTTTCGTTACAGATCGGTTGCCACGGCACGATCATAGTTACCCCGAAACGGCATCCCGACCAGCTGTCAATGTCATTTTCTCTTTATTACAACGATTTTGCGAAAAGCTTTTCTATCAAACAGTTGGTTGACACTCCACCCTTCATTTCAAACCGAATAAAATTATCACAGTTAAAGTAGCATTGTTTTCTGTTTTAAATCTATTCTCCCCATAGTGCATGCTTACTTTCGTTTCATTCCGTTTGTTTTTTTTTTGTTACAATTTGTGCATGCTTTTGTACGTTTTTATTAAAATGCAAAATCGCTAATATATACGCTACATTGATAACGTTTCATGTCCTCTTTTTTTGTTTGTTTTATTTGTTCTGTTCTCTACCATTTCAATTTGCTACAAATCGACTAAAAAGAGAGAGGACTTGTACAATACAATTCATTGTTATTTTTGTCAATTCTTTGAACTTTTTTTCTGCCCCTTCAAACTTTACAGAGACACAAAGTATGGTACATGCTGACTGCTCTTGTAAACTATAGAATTGACTATAACAACAATAACAATAGCAAAATAGTTGAAAAAAAAACAGCAAGTTTGATATTCAATTTCAACATAAAATAGTCATCTATTCTATTAATTTTTGTTGTTGTTGCTTTTGCTATTATTATTGTAATAGTGTAGAGCCACGTTTTAGTCTATAGATTTCGCTTTACACCAACTTGTCTAGTAAATCACGTAAAGCCTCGATTGCAATAATAATCATCGTCATCAACATCATCATCAGTGTTATTGTCATTGTAGCTGCTACTGTTGTTATTGACGTTTCTTGTCATTGTCAATAGAAATTTAACGCTTGATGTGATACTTAATAGGTATATGACAGTGATATTTTCTTTAGAAATATTTTTTTCTTCTTTTTGACAATATTTTGTTAAGTTGATGAAATAAAAAGAGTTTTTAAAAGGTATGTATGAATGGATTTTTCATAAATTTGTTTGTAGCAGAATTTAAAATTTCTTTTAGATTTTTAGTTAAAAAATAAATGAAAATTTCGTGGAATTAACAAAAACTCTTGTAAAACTGTACTGAACTTTATTTACTGTGCTAAAAAGTCTCGCTAAGGCAATTTCATCGAAAAAAAAAAACTAAGTTTACCAGGGACTTTTTAATTTTAACAGTTGATAACGGCCATCTTGTGGAAGCTATGTTTGCAAATTAGTTGTCATTTATTCAGTCTGTTTTGCCAATTCACCATGAATGGATGTAGCATTCAAGAACACATGCAAACAATAATTTCTTTTTTGTCGAAATGGGTGTTCTGTTCAGAAAAAATTGTAGTCTAAAAGTTATCTTCAGAGATGATGCCCATTTCTGGATGAATGGGTTCGTGGACAAACATAATCGTAGAATACTGGACGACAGGAATTCACATGAGACATTACGAAATGAATGGTAAGAATTCGTTGACGAGGAGATCGATATACTATATAGGACTTCCTTGACAACAACGTTAACCAAGCTATCACTGTTAATGGCTATAATCTGAACACCAACGGCATGTGTTTTCAACACAACTGTTTACGTATCACACAGATCATGCTACATTGCGTATTATACACGAGTGATTTGAGGGCATTTTCATCTCACACACAGATGAACGGAATTGGCCACTGAGATCGTGCGATTTCATCTCGTTACACTTTTTCGTGTGATATTTTCTTAAGCCTCAGGTTAAAATCAGTGTGATTTATGCACCAGAGTCATGCAAGATTGGACATTTCGTATGCAATGCACATAGAGAAACCAGAGAAGTGGCAGGTATTTGAACGATGGTATATTCCAAGGATCAGCAATGAATCGTTTTTTCGCTACTCATAAGCGCTCATGAAATTTTGAATACAAGTGAGTCAACAATATTGAAATTTAAATACTCTGATTCATTCGTACTCACTACAACGTTGATTTAAAAGAACAGGTTCCAATGAGTAAGGGTACAACATTGACATCAAACTCATAACATTCGAAATATGTTTGATTACCTATACGGTATGACCAATTTCCGACAGGTGGCGCCACTGAAAATTACTAAAAATGAATTAAATCGTAAACTGTGCATTTGATCATGATATGATCTTTAGCAAAGTTGTTGTTGGTTTCTAAGTTGGTGCGATTAATTTCCGATATTTAGAGTCACTAAGAATTATTCAAAATGAATTGAATCGTAAACTATGCATTTGATCATGTGTTGATCGGGCAAATACCAGACATTTTAACATTTATCATTTATGATTTTAATAACATTTAGTATAACTCATTCTCGTAAAACTTGAAGCATTTTGATTTTGGAAAATTTTTAAAAATGCTGTTGGGTTCAATTGGATTGGGTACATTGTGAGATTCTATAAATTTAACACATTTTTCATGTCGTTCCCGTGCAATCATGCCTCCAAAGCGGCAAGCAATTGGTCGACCCTACACCTCGAACACGGAAGAAAAGACCATTACTAGCCTCAGAATCAGACGGGCAACTAGCATTGAGACTGGAAAATCTTCGAGTACATGCCGCTGTGACCCGTTGGCATGAATCACTTGAACAACTAGAAGTGGGATTAGAAACTGATCGAATGCGTACTACTCAGACCTCTTCGTCTGAATCATCTGGACAACGGGAAACAAAATCAATAAAATGATTCAAAATTAATTTGATATTTGCGTAATGTCTTTCCTTCAAATTTATTTTAGTTGGTGGCGCAGAAACACGCTAGTATTAAAATAAGTATGAATGCGTATAAGTATCAGAAATTATAAGTATAATTCGATTATACACATATTTTTGAATACTCATTGCTGATCTCTGTTATATTCCTCACATAATGGCATTCCTGGTAATACAGGAAGTATTGTTTTTCCATCTCAGTTTGAAAAAGTACATGTGTTCCGCTGATTTTTAAGATTGCTATCTTACTAGCCTATCTTTTATAAAACAGCAGATTTTCTTATTGCAACATACGGAGAACATTTTACTTTGTAGAATGCACATTGAGTGAATGGTTTTATGGTGCCCTTCAATATATGCTCAGGCTTATACTGAAGCAAGTTGTTTTTAAAAGTTTTTCTATGCCAATATGTATACCAACTTATAAATATCTGATAATAAGAAACGTGTTTGAAAAGTGTTTGAATAGGTATTGAAATTATTGCGGGTGTTTTGTCTTTCTACCTCTATAGCTTTCAAGGCGTCTTCCTGTCTATCGTGGTCGAAAAAATTACATTTTTGGATTACAATACAAATTTATTTACAAAAATTTGAATGCTTGACGTCCACATGAATACTATTTGTAGTGTAAACATAAAAACACTTTTTGAAAATAAACAAAAACAAATAGAAAAAATTCTTAACCATAAATGGTCAATAAATTCTAAAATTCATAATTTATTTTTGTAACAAAAACAAAAAAAAATCGCTTGTTTTTCTGTATTTTTTTCTTATAAAAAATATTAAAATTCATACAGAGAATATTTTTTCAAACAGCGTGACTAAATTTGGCTCGAGCCTTTTTTAATTGCCAATAAAATGTTACAAATTTGTAAAAATAAATAATAACTACAACAACATTTAGAAAAAAACGACGAAAAAAACAACAAATATTTAATAAATATTTAATAAATAGTGTTAAAATTTGTTACACAAAAAATATGAGAAAAACTAGAAGAAAAAAATTTTTAAAAAGTGTCATGATAAAAAAACATATTTTTCTAGTTTATAATTATTTTTATTATATGTGTTAACATTAACAACTGGGAATACACGTGATAGCAACAACAACATTATTTTTAATTATTAACGCTTAAAGGCAAGTTAGTTAAAAACCACATAAAACAATAGCATCGTTTGGCGGCCAGGCCTGGCTTATTAGCAAAGTGTTACAATTGTTTAAATAATTTGTTGTTTTTGTAACAAATGCAGACACAACTGGTTGTAAACTATTCCTTTTTTCTTACAAGGAATTTATTTTTTATGAGGAATAGGTTTTTATGTTTTAATTTAAATTACAGTCGTAATCACCATTGTCTAGTAGGTAGTGTATTGGCTTCAACGCCAGCTCAGACATCTCTAACAAAATATTTCTCCGACAAGTTCCTTTCAGCAATCTTCTGTCATGAACTCTGAGGCTAAATATAAAATTGCCATGAAAAGATACTCAAAAATCTGTGATTCGACGTCGACTTTAAACTGTAGCACACATACATTCATACATAATTGGCCGTTACAATCCTTCAGTCAGAATTACGGCCTAGCTTCTCACTCCTCTCATGTTGCGTGTGTTAATTTTATACATGAGTGGCGGGACCTACAGTTCAAAGTCGACTCCGAACGACAGATTTTTGGGAAACTTTTCATGGCAATTTTATTTACTCTCAGAGTTTTTGCCAGAAATCTGTTGAGAGGAAGTCGTCGAAGAAATACTTTTTGTATTTTGTTTTAATGTCCGGTCTGGGGCTCGAACCCTGGCATTACGTCTAATAAGCCACCACACCACCTACTAGACTACGGCGACTTCTATAGTTACAATTCTTCTTAGAAATTTCATCCTACATTATGTAAATGATGCGTGTTCCAACAGGATAATGCCCATAAATAGACTGCAAAATGCATTAAAAGTTTTTCGAGAGCTGGTCCGCATTATCTTCCGATCCAAAACATGAAATATATAGAAAACAACAATCTAAGAGAAGTGTGTCACACGACTACGGCGGTCCCGCCACTCATGGATAAAAATAACACAGACAACTTGGCTGGTGTGGGAAACTAGGCTGTAATCCTGACTAAAGTACAATCACCAATTAGGTAACTAAGTTAATAGTCTGTAAAGTGCACTTATCATGACCTAATGGCCGTCATCTAGTGCTCAGTGTGTAGAAATGCTAGGCGGCAGTTCCAAATTCAGGTTCCAAATACAGGTCTCGGACGTCTTGATAAAAATATTTCCTTCAACGACTTTAATTCAGTAGTTTTTTGAGAAAAGCTAAGAGTAACAGATTGCCTTGGGAATGATTCTTAAATTTGCCATAAAGAATCGATGATAAAACCGAGATCCCACCACTCATGAAATTAATGAATATATCATGGGGTTGTGTGTCAAACTAGGTTCTAATCCTGATTTGAAGAGTCGTAGTGGAGTGTGTTTTAACTTCTTTATGTTCTGTTCATTTTGAAATGAAAACATTTTGAATGAAAATTTGCTGTATTAGTGCTAAAGAGTTCACATTTTATGAATAACAAATGACTGTGGCACATGACCCATGCATGCATGCTTAAACATACCAATTATTCTGATGGTTTTTCAACAACATTTTGTTATAAATCTTGTTCTATTTCGGCAATTTCGCACCAAGTGATGTCTTCGAAATCCTTTTGCAAAATCTTTCTCTATGTTCACTTATCTTATACTTTTCAAATCTTAATACTTCAACAAATAAATTCATGATGCTTTTTAAGAAATTCAAACAAATCCCTGATTGATGAATGACTTTCAAATGTTTAACATGGAAAATGAAATGAAAATGTCAAATCAAAAGAAAGACAAAAAAAAGAGAAGGAAAATCTATAACTTAATGGATATTTGGTTACATGATGTTAAAATAGGATTTAATCTGGACATAAACACATGTATTCCCCCTATACATACATACATATGTATGTATGTGTCTTTTGGTTTACACATGGATCTGTATGAAAATGGAATTATATATGTAAACAATGTAATATTGAGGATAAACCCCCAACATAACGTCGCTTAAATAAATACACACAATGATTCAATTTGTGACCATAATCAATAAAAATAAATTTAAATGTGAATCAATAGTTGTTGTGGAACAAACATACATACATATGTACATTTACTTTCTTATGCTATACTTTCAATGCCATGTCAATAATAAGATGAAAATCTTAACAATACGTAGGTCAATAAAAAAATTAAAGAGAGAAAATAATAAAAGAGAGTATAGTGTATTAGAGAGAGTACTCTACTGTCTTAATGTTAACAGGAATTTGATTCCTGTTCAAATTTGAAAAAAAACTGTGTCACTTACTTTGTTTTTAATAGCCAGTGTACCTCGTGATTACTGATTAGAAAATGGAAAAAAGTTGCTGTTTTTTCTACTTTATTCTTAGAATTATACTCCAAGTGGTTTTAAGGAAGAATTCATAGCTCCTATAAGGGGCATAGTGCCTTGCATAAAGCACATCCATTACACTTTTTTTCAACTTGTTTTTTAGATAGGGAGGTAATTGGCCACCATCTTTTATTGCTTAGGAACAGGAACTAAACATGTAGCATTGCCTGACATTACTCTTATGGTTGTTGATGCTATTCTCTCTGAAGCGCCAAAAGTTTTCCTGTATAAAATACTGTCTTACATACAGAATTGGCCACAATTACCCTTCAGTCAGGATTACGACCTAGCTTCTCACAGCACTTATGCTGTGTGTGTTAATTCATACATAAGCATCGGAGCTTACAGTTTAAAGTCAATTCCGAATGACAGATTTTTGGAAAACTTTTTCATGGCAATTTTATTTCACTCCCAGAGATTTTGCTAGAAATCTGATTAGAAGAACTCGCCGTTTTGTTGGAGATGACTGACCTGGGGTTTGAACCAAGGCCGCACGTCTGATAAGCCTACACACTACTTACTAGACTATGGCCATTCCAATAAAATAAAATCTTGTAATTTTTAAATTCGAAAAACATTTGAAAAAACCATGAAGAAAATTGTAGTCTACTGGGTATGAACCTGGGATGCTTGGGTTTTTATTTAAAAGCCATGTACTTTGTCAGACCTTGCTTATACTTTGTCGTTCCTGCTTTAGTTATCACAAAAGAACCAACAAAGTGAGCTAACTAGTGATAATCATAGAACTTGGCCTTTGTTGTTGACTTAGCCATGTTTAAATTAAAACAATCTATTAAAGACTCTATATTGAAAGTTGTAAGAGATTTTCAAGAGTATATTTGAGTTCCATGTTAACATCAACCTTGAACTTAAGTACCCATTTAAGTAACTGTAGTGCACATAAAGTATGAGAAAAGCAAATATTAATTAAAAAAATATATATTTTGAAAAAGGATTTAAAAAGGACGAGACGAAACATTAAGTTCAGTTATATTGCTAAACAAATGGCATTAACAATTGAGCCAAAGAATGATAAATGACTTCATAATCGCTATGTAAACATATGATGTCTTATAGCAAAACATTATACATTTAAATTGATTGTTCTATACAAAATGCTTAAATTTTTGGTATCTTTCTTTTTATCTTTCATTTTAGGCCTTATGTGGCGTGGTGTTTCAAGTTCCTACCATGTCCGGCGATAAGTTACGCATCAGTACCATGCAGGAGATTATTAAACCGAATACAGTGAAACGTATACAGGGCTATGGTTTACCATTCCCCAAGGATCCATCACGTAAAGGCGATCTATTGGTGGCCTTCGATATACAATTTCCTGAAAAATTAACGGCCGCTCAAAAGGAATTGCTCAGGGATATGTTATGATGTGTGTGTGGCGTTTGCAATATTAATTCAAAGGACAATACAAATGCTCCTTCATATCATGATGATGCCTACAATTATGTTCAAACAAAAGTAAAAACATTATGTTTTACAAAGTGTTTTTGTTTTGTTTAAAGTAATAAAAAAACAACAACAACAACAGTAGCAGCAGCAACAAACAACAACAACAAAACATCAATAATCACTAAATTTAAAATAACAAACAAACAAACAATAAATTTTTAAACTAATTTAATTACAATAAAATGCAAAACAAATCAGGAATTAAAATTATGACAAGAAAAACACAATAATTTATAAACAAATTTGTCAATTTATATTTTTTTGTTTCTTTTTTTTTTCTTTTGATTAAAAAATTTTTATTGTAAAAATTTTCTTGCGGTATTTTTAGTGTGTTTTTTTCTTTGCCTAAAATTTTAAAAAGAAAAATCAATAATAATAAAATGCTCACTAACAACAACAAATTTCCTTAATTATTTTTATTTTATTTAAATTAAATTAAATTAATTTTATAATATTATTTGTCTCTCTCTCTCTCCCTTTCACGTTCACTGTCACTGTCACTCTCTCAATCTCTGTCTCTGTCTTTATTTCTAAATAAATAAATAGTTTTAAATTAATAAAACAATGTCTGTTAAACAAATAATTTCAAAATAATAAAAAATAATTCTATTTTTTGTTACTCTTAAACATATCGTTTCCACTTTTTATAGTTTTTGTATTGAAGGCCTATTTCGGAAAATACGTACCTAACGTATGAACAATAAATTAAGAAATAAATAAACCCACTTTGAGGCTTTAAAGAAAATTTTGAGCGTTCATCAGAGCTGGAAAGTATGCTACTGCACTGCTAATCTTATGTACTTAATCCGGTGCAAATGTGGTTGCCAGATCTGAAAATATTGTCAGCTAAAAGTGCCTAAAAGTTGTTACTACTAGGTAGGGTGGCAGTTTTAACCTAAAAAAACGTCGGGTATTGTCAGAATACCATCTAGCAATGCTATTGTCAGACACCACCAATATTATCATCCTAGATTGAAAAAAAGTTATTTTTTGTTATTGTAAGTGAATGTGCTACTTCTCATACATAGTAATTTATAGATTTGTTCATATCTAGGCAAATGCTAGATCTCGATTAGGTTAAATTAGGTAGCGCCACCACGCATAGAAGTCCATACAGTAACTTTACATGAAAGTCATTATGATTGCCTTGATGAAGTCGCCTTAGTCTAGTAGGTAGTGTGTTGGCTTATTAGACGTAAAGCCAGAGTTCGATCCCCAGGCCAGACATCAAGACAAAATACAAAAAGTATTTCTTCGGCGACTTCCTCTGAGCAGATTTCTGGCAAAAACTCTGAGAGTAAATAAAATGGCCATGAAAAGTTTCTCAAAAATCTGTTGTTCGGAATCGACTTTAAACTGTAGGTCCGCCACTCATGTATAAAATTAACACACACAACATAAGTGGTGTGAGAAACTAGGACGTTAAACAATGGGTCAATTCGACCTCCGGGTACTGTGCTTGTCATAATTGACAAGTACACGTCCTCTAACCTAACCTAACCTAACTAGGTCGTAATCCTGACTGAAGGGTTGTAACCAATTATATATGTATGTATGCATTATGAAAATATAGAAAAATGTATTTTCGTGTATCCATGAAAGTCGCCATAGCCTAGTAGGAGTGTGTTGGCTTATTAGACGTGAGCTCACGGTTCAAACCCCGGGCCAGTCATCTTCAAGAAAACGAAAAATGAAGAAATATTTCTTCGGCGACTTCTTCTCAGCAGATTTCTGGCAAGAATTCTGAGGGTAAATAAAATTGCCATGAAAAATTTCACAAAAATCTGTCGCTTGGAGGCGATTTTAAGCTATAGGTCCCGCCACTCATTTATAGAATCAGCACACACAACATAAGTGTTGTGAGAAGCTAAGTCGTAATCCTGACTGATCAATTATGTATGTATATATCCATGATTCACTTTAAGCGTGAAAAAAGTTCGAGATAACTTATGTGGCTATACGTGATGCAGTAAAGATTCGAAACCAATATCTTTACGCACTCCATTAGTCGTGTTTTTGATGTGAGTTTTTGCACTTACCAACTTCTTCTTCTTCCGTAGTTTGTTAGAACTTGGTCAGTACAGAGGCTGCGTTCACCTGTGGCGTCACAACGGGCCGCTATGCGTGCTCAAGTGAGCTTTTGGTATCAAAGTTACTACTCGAAACTAACATAACCTAACGTACTCGATTTTTTTAAAGACACGCAGCAGCAAACAACGTGTAGTATCGTTAACTCTCGTTCTTCTAATCACGAAAGTTTTTATACATATAAATGTTAGTCCGATACAGCAATCTAATAACGCTTGCCAGTGGTGTTATATGAAGTCAGTGTTCGCATTGACCTAGAACACACTTGAGCGACCAGATAAGGAAGCCTGATAAGTCTAAATAGAAGTAATGCGACCTGAATGTTACATGTATTTATAGGAACTTGATTTAACAAATATACGTGAGCCACATAGGTGCGTCTAAAACAACGAAAGCAGTGATTATATATATAGATTATATATTATAGATTATAAATCTACGTGGTGGGCTATATGAAGGCTTATCTGTATATCAAGAAGTTATGAAACAATGTTTTTGAATGATGATGTCCTGCTTTAACCTACATATATATCTCCCTAAACTGAAAGTCCATAATATTTAGAGCTGATATATCTCTTACATTTTCCGGTTACACGCTCCAATGACCGTATATGCGGTTGTATGTGGTCTTTGTTCAAAAAATATATCGATTTCCATTCGAATGTATTTCAGAAATTATTTTGACCATCTTTTAATGAAATACCTGTATGGATAACCTAATCGCAAATCATTTGATCTACAGAGAAAATTTTAGAGTGCCTTTCTTAAGCGTTTTTCAAACATTTGACTGAAGCACCTTAGGATTCAACTTCTGGAAGTATTTAATTACAGAATTTGTAATTTTGTTTCAATGTCTCTTTATAATAATAAGGCTATTGACTAGCTAAGGTGAATAACTGACTCTAAGCATAGTTGCTTTCCAAAAAAAGTCAGATAACCTCACTCTAAATTTAAGTTACGTTTTAATCAGTGTATTTGTACGACGGCCTGATTTGTAATTTCTGAACACTACTGTTCCATTATCCATGTTCCATTATCTGTTCCCGATACATCCGCATACTAGAGAATGATCTCTCTCTTGAAAGACTATGTAGCGTCCAAATTGTTCTTGTTGTGAAGTATACACCAAAATCATTTTGTTTCTGTCCAGTTGCTAGTTAGGGACGGAGATATCAGGCATTTGATATACCAGGTCATGACGGCACCAGATGAATCTCATATTAGACTCTAGGTTTTCATTATTTTAACAATGGCCTTTATAAGTCTGATACTCCCTATTTTAAGTAACGGGCTCTGACCTAATAAAATCAGCGACGCTGTAGCACAGATTTTGATTGCCTTAGTTATATTAAGCCATGATCTCTTTATTCAGTTTTAATTGAACTGCTTTAAAATTCATCCTGACTGCCCAGACAATGGCCCCATAGGCCACAATTGGCAATAGAATTTTATATTTCTCCTATCATAAAAAAGAGCATAGAACATGGTTATAGAGGTTCTACTGTATTTTTTCTTAATTACAGTAAAACAAAGTATACTTTTGGGATTTAATAGAAAAGTTCAATGTTTTTCAGAGATGGAATGTTTAAATTCTTTTTTTAAATTTCCTCTAACAACAATACCCCCGTCTCCTTATATTGAACCATATTAACATCCAATAAATTCTCGAAGGGTACTCGTATTTTTTTCTTCTTTTGTTCTTAACTAAATTATGTTAATTTGAATTAATCAAATATTTGTATCGACAGACTTTCAATGAAATTTATTGGAATTTGGTACGTCGTCCCTGATTGTTTCCCATACACTTGAAAACAATTTTCTTAATTTCCAGTGAAAAAATGTATTGTAAACGGGGAATGCAAGATGTTTTGTTAAGAATAATAACTAAAGGAATTTATTTAAGTAAATTATATTAAATACGACAACAACAACAAACAACAAAATCAGCAACAACAATGAAACTAAAATATTGACAGTGAATCCGTTTGATGAGTTGGTGTAGTTGGAGTTGGAGATTGGAGTTAGTAGCAGGAATATTGGGGTTGTTTGGAATAAATTATTATTATTAAAAATCTGTATGGCTATCCATCATCATCAGCAGCATCATATGTAGTAATAAACGTAAAACAGTGTTTTAAAAGAATGATTTCTCTTACTAAATAAATTAATAAATTTCTAGAAGGGTACATGGTTTTGAGTACAAATTAGAGCATTGAGAAATTTCAATTCTTAATATATCATTAAGAATTTATTCCTTTACAGTCTGCTAACGACAACAATGACAACGAGATTAAATAGATTGCAAAAAAAATAAAATAAAATTGTTAATAAGGCCTTAATAAATAAGCAAATAAAGCCCTTTCCAAGAAAACTTAACTAACTAAGAGCATGCACACAGGGATGTTACAATTTAAATGCTACAACAGTGGGCAAAAAGTTATAAGAAAGAGAAAATATTGTAAATTATTTTATATGTTCTGAAACGAATGGCATTTAAATACAGCAGCAAAAAAAGACGTACATTTTATCAGCCAAACATTTCACTTGTAAAAGATATTGCCATGCAAGGGTTAGTAAATGTTAATGAATTTCAAAAGCTACGCCACTGTAAGTAATTGGAATATATTACCGGGTATGTCATGATATTTGTAAGGTCTCCAAAGCCTGACGGTGTTGTCTAAAAAATTTAGCTTAGGTCAGCTGATGTCACCATACCATTCGGCCCTATATATAATGCCCACTGTACTCCTAATTAATTAGAAAAGGCAACAATAGGCTTAAGTTGAGCCTAGGAAATCCAGACTCACTTATATGTCGTGCAATATCATTTCTTCTTAATTCAGACAGTTCTGTCTGAGATGTCAAGAATGGGGTTCCCAGTATTATTGCACGTGATAGACAGTCTCTTCCTCATCGTTCGAGTTGTAACTTACGCATAAATCGAGAGAAGAGACGCTTAGCCAACGTGCATAACTCTATATTAGGAACTTCCTCTCGAGAACAATGGCCACAGATTGAATCTAATTTTGGTAGAAAAATATGAACTGCTTCGGCTAGCTCAACCTAGCGAGCGAACAAGTCATTCTTTTTACTCAGGAAGCGTTGGCCAAGGAGAGAATTATTTCCCTATTTTTCAGGATAACAGTGACCAGCAGACTCTTGTGCGCAGATAACATTTTGGGGTTGTTTGTTGTGGCCAGTGGGATGGCAACACAATTTTCGAGAATGTTGAGGAAAGAAGATAAACAGGCGATATTCGTAGACAAGCTTGTACAACGACTAGACAATCGAACAAAGTTTGTACGGCCTGACTGTTAGAGTCTATCAGTGTTTTCTTAAGTAATATTCCACTACTGAGGAGCGATTGAATCACTTTGGGTATAAGCATGACTCGGAAACTCTTTTGGCACTTGGGATTCAGCAGAAGTGGCCATATTTTCTCTTCCTAGCATATTTAGTTTGGCCAGACAACCTCACTCTAAATTTAAGTTAAGTTTTAATCCGAGTAGAAGTCGCCATAGTCTAATAGGTAGTGTGTCGGATTATTAGACGTAAGGCCATGGTTCAAGCCACAGGTCAAACATCAAAACGAAAATATGAAAAATATTTCTTCGGCGACTTCCTCTCAGCAGATTTCTGGCAAAAACTCTGAGAGTAAATAAAATTGCCATGAGAAGTTTCTCAAAAATCTGTCGACTTTAAACTCATGTATAACATTAACGCACACAACATAAGTGGTGTGAGAAGCTAGGTCATAATCCTGACTGAAGGGTTGTAATGACCAATTATGTATGTATGTATGCATTACTATCCCATTCTTTGTAATTTCATTACCTGTTCTCGATACATTCGTATACTACTACAGAGTATGTGGCATCGAAATTGTTCTTGTTGTGAAGTATACCACAAAATCATTCTGTTTCTGTCCAGTTGCTAGTTAAGGAGGGAGATATAAGGCACTTGATATAAAGGGTGTTTTTTTTTATAGAGGTATAGAACTTTAAGTTGCAATAAAACAACGATGGATTATTCGATTGACATGAATTTTATTTATCCGAAAGATAATCTTGTGGCATTACATTTTAAATATGATTTCTGGCATATGACCGCCACGGCTGGCTCGGATGTAGTCCAATCTGGACGTCCAATTTACGATGACTTTTTCCAATATTTGTGGCCGTATATCGGCAATAATACGGCGAATGTTGTCTTCCAAATGGTCAAGCGTTTGTGGCTTTACCGCATAGACCAATGACTTTACATAGCCCCACAGAAAGTAGTCTAGCGGTGTTAAATCACAAGATCTTGGAGGCCAATTCACAGGTCCAAAACGTGAAATTAGGCGGTCACCAAACGTGTCTTTCAATAAATCTATTGTGGCACGAGCTGTGTGACATGTTGCGCCGTCTTGTTGAAACCACATCTCCTGGACATCATGGTTATTCAATTCAGGAATGGAAAAGTTAGTAATCATGGCTCTATACCGATCACCATTGACTGTAACGTTCTGGCCACCACCGTTTTTGAAAAAGTACGGACAAATGATTCCACCAGCCCATAAAGCGCACCAAACAGTCAGTTTTTCTGGATGTAACGGTGTTTCCACATACACTTGAGGATTACCTTCAACCAGAAGTGCGCTTCATCGCTAAACAAAATTCGCTTATGAAAATCGGGAACAACGGTTATCTCGTTTTGGGCCCATTCGACGAATCTACGCCTTACTTGATGATCGTTTGGCTTCAAATCTTGCACGAGTTGGATTTTGTAAGCAGGCAAACCAATATCCTTCGCAAAATCTTCCATAAAGTGGATGGACACAGATCCAATTCCTGTGCTCGATGGCGGATGGACTCATTTGGGTCTTCCTCAATGCTACGCTCTACAGCAGCAATAGCTTCTTCTGTACGCACCGTACAGCGTCTCTGGGGATGCGAGTTATCAATAAGAGTAAACGTGCTGCGAAAACGTTCCATGGTTAACCGAATTAACTGCTCTGGACGTAGTGCGCGATACGTTTTCCGCACAGAACCATTATTTTCGAAATAAAATTGCACTATTTGCAAGCGTTGTTCAGGCGTGAGTCTATTCATGATGAATTGCCAAACCAAACTGAAAACAAATCACTTGACAGCTGTTAAATCGGTCGCCATCTTGAAAAGTAATGCCAACTTAAAGTTCTATACCTCTATAAAAAACACCCTTTACTAGGTCACGACGCCCTCAGATGAATCTCATATCAGACTCTTGGTTTTTTATTATCTTAACAATGGTGTTCATAAGTCTGATCATCCCTATTTTATGTAACGATGCTGTAGCACAGATTCTGATTGCCTTAGTTATATTAAGCCATGTCCTCTTTATTTAGTTTAAACTGAGCTGCTTTAAAATTCTTCCTGGCTGCCCAGACAATGGCCCCATTGGCCATAATTGGCCTAACTGTCATGGAATACATTCAATGCATAACACTTGAATAGCATGCATGAGATTTTCCTCCAAGCTTTCTAAATATAATTACGGTACGTGAGGCTTTGGCTTGACATGCTGTCTATATGACCAATACGAAGAGTCCTAAAGTAAAGCTAGGTGGAGTTTTTAGTCCGTAAGTCATTATGGACAGAGCGATTGTGTGGAACTTTTTCAATTTCTACTCCTGTAAAAAAGAAGTAATGGTAGCTTACCAAGTAGTCGACGTCGATTGATTATAATTCCCCTCAGCTGCATACGTTGTTTTTTTTTGTGTAAATTTAATTATTTTGTATTCTTTCGGCATCGATTTAATTGGCATTTTTTCTCTCTCTCTTTTTTTGTAAATAATGTTTGCTTTTCTGCTATGAGGGAATAAATACATATTTTTTTTGTTGAGAATTTTTTTTCATAAAATATTCACCATTATCTGTGTATTTAAAGGACTCAAGTGATGGAAACCGTATTTGTTGGTTGATATGGTTGCATGTAGATTTATTATGTGGCATTTTATGGTTCAATTAATATTATTTTTATTTACATTTTTTGTTGTTGTTGTTGTAAAAGCAAAAACAAGAACAATTTTATTAATATTGACGTATGCAGAGTGTGCAGGTGAATTTTTAAAATCAAACAAAAAGTGAAAATTTGTGTTTTTTTTGCGATGAAGGAAATTATTTAAAAAAGTTTTTTTTATTATAGTGTGAATACAGATTTTAAATGAAATATAAGACAGATTTTAAATAAAATTTTATGTTATTATGCTTGATATTGATGGATTATGCGAACAGATATTTAGAAGCTTAGGTACCGATTCTTAAATACTGGTTTCGAGAAAGTAAAATAAAATATTTCTTAGAATTCTCTGGTAATATTTACGATGGTGTGAAGTTAGATGGCAAAACGGAATGTGGTGTATATCAGGGATCAGCTATGAATCGTTTTTTCGCTACTCATAAGTACTCATGAAATTTTGAGTATGAGTGAGTTAACAGTATTGAAACTCAACTACTCCGAATCATTTGTACTCACACAACGTTGATTTATACCTACAAGTTGCAATGAGTATGAGTACAACGTTGACATCAAACTCATAACATTCGAAATATGTTTGATTCATACGCCTACTTATTCAGAATCATAAAATTAGAAAAATACTTATAATACTCATAAATGAATCAAGTGATTCGAATCATTCATCAAAATTTACAGTCTTAGTTGTTGTTGCATTTACAAAAAAAGAAGAAATAAAAAGACAAAGACAGCAAACAAATCAAACACACAACCTTCTAGTGAGTATTGTAGTGTTCGTACTCGAATCATATTTATTTTGTGATTCTTGTAAATGTTGAGTCATGGAGAGTCATCATGCGTATTGTTAATATGAGTACCGTGAGTACTTCAAACTTTGAGTATGAGTATGATATTAAAATAAGTATGAATGCGTATAACTATCAGAAATTATGAGTAGGATTCGAATCTACTCATCTTTTTGAATACTGATTGATGATCTCTGGTGTATATATAGGGGACTTGTGTATCAGGAATTCTACAGACTTCTAGGCCCATGTAGTGCCTTTCACGTGAAAGTCATAGCTATCCTTATAGCAACTAAATGGTTGCCATAAAGTCTCTTTCGAAAGTCATCCCGCCGGTCAAGGTTATTTATTAGTGTAGACTAATGTTCTAAGGTCTCTCACATATATGTTCCTAGGTGGTCATAATGGTCACAACTATTGCAACACTAGAAAATATTAGAAAATGTTGAGACAGCCGAATTTTAACCCCGGGAGGACGAAAGACTTTATTTTTCTTTCCCCACGAGGCACTGCCTAATAATTGAAATTTTACTTTAATTAGTGCAGTTTACTCATGGGGTTTCGAATGGATATTGGTTACTGCCCCATCGATAGCCATGCGAACAGATTAGCTATTTCAAAATTTGCAATGGCGTAGACGAGGTGAGGTTATCACCCTATTTTTCTATTATTGTTCCCTATAAATAACAACATTTAGCAACATTTCTGGATAGCTAGTACCTGCATCCTACCTGCGTAAATAACCTCGATTTTATTGACGTTGGCATAATCCTTTAGTCAGGACTAAAACCTATCTTCACATACCACCAATGTTGTGTGTTTTAATTTAAGCCGTGACTGGTAGCACCTACAGCTTAAATGCGTTTCCGAACGACAGATTTTTTTGAGAAACTTTTTACCGCAATTTTATTTACTCTCAGCGTTCTTGTCAGAAATCTGCTGAGAGGAAGTTGCCGAAGAAATATTTCTTCATATTTCGTTTTGTTGGAGATGTACAACCTGTGGTTCGAACCATGGCCTCACGTCTATTAAGCCAGCACATTATCTACTAGATTATGGCGACTTCCATGAGTACACGAAGAGATATTTTTCCGTTTTCCCCAGAGTTTTTACCGGAAGACTTTCGAGGGGAGGACGCCGAGGAAATTCTTTCTATTCATATTTTGTTATGTTCGAAAGCCTAACCTGCGGCTTGAACCACGGCTTCGCGTCTTATAAGCCATCAGACTACCTACGAGATTACTGTAACTGAATGTTACCCTTCCGCAATTGACCGCCCCCAAATACATATTTTCTTACAACAAAAGTTCACCAAATGTTTTTAGGCATTCAATTAAAAAAACTTGTAAACCTTTATAAAATATCGTATGTAAAATAGAATAGAAAATATTACAATACAAAAAATAAACATTCTTAAAACTACCATCAGCAGATCCCATGACAGACCATGCGATTGATTATTCAATGACAACATAATAGCGTCCTGGGTGCCGGACCATTACTCGCATAGTTAAAATGTATGAAGTTACGCTGACGATTTGCAATATCAATGGCATGTTGCAGTTGCAGTACCATGGCTTCGATGCCACGTTTAATTTTAATGAATTTAAAATTAATTTTACGATTTTTACCACACATTTCCAGAGAACTGCGCATCGTTAAATTTAAATTATTTGCTGGTTTACACAATTTCACCGGCTTTGTCTTGGGCATTGGCTTCTCCAGGTGAGACCAAACGTTTGCCATATACGTACTATAGTTCTGTATTATCCAATCGACATTGTAACGTATATTGAGACGACGTACTTCTGTAATGGAACGACGCAGAGATTTCTCCAAAAGTTTACAAGTTTTAATGGCCGATTCGAGTACTCGTGATTCTTCCATGGAAGAGCAATTTTTGTTTGTAAGGTTTTCTTAAGGATTTTGCGTTGTTTAACTGGTAGAATTTTTTCTGTGTTTTCTATTTTCTATTAATTTTAATGTCTTCGACAGGGATCTCTATATTTTTGTGAAATAATTTTCTGACGTTTTTCGTTAAAATGTTCTTTAACAAGTCTCAGGTTGTATTGTGAATGAAATATTTCTGAACAGTGTGCTTCAAATATTCAATTGAAATTGAAATTCAAAATTTTAAATATGATCGGCAATAGCAAGAGGTTTTAAGTCCATGATAACAATGAGTGGGGTGTTAATAGTTTAGTTCACATGACACATTTGAAAGGCTACAAAACTATTAAATGCGATGCTAAACCCACTGAAGAGAAATGCCATTGCAAGTCTTTCAGGCGTCAAACGTTGTATAGAAACAGACACTACACTGTCGGTTGTTATTGTTGTAATAGCTCTGCTGCTGTGTCCGGAAGTGTTTCCCTTAGTGAAAACTTTCGGTTCATATAGCTCTCGCTGGGTTGACAATAGTTGGCTGATGTGTGGTCGGGTCGTTTCGGAGTATCGACCCGATAGTCATGGTTTTGCTGTACTAGTGGACAACGGTCACAGCAGTCTGCAATGCACAACAAACCGTGGTTTTAGTCACATCTCACTGACTAACACTAGAGATTATCAAGTATATACATACATACATAATTGGTCATTATAACCCTTCAGTCAGGATTACGACCTAGTTTCTCACACCACTTATGTTGTGTGTGTTTATTTTATACATGAGTGGCGGGACCTCCAGTTTAAAGTCGACTCCGGACGACAGATTTTTGAGAAACTTTTCATGGCAATTTTATTTACTCTCAGAATTTTTGCCAGAATTCTGCTGAGAGGAAGTCGCCGAAGAAATACTTTTTGTATTTTATTTTGATGTCTAGCCTGGCCTGCCTAATAAGCCAACACACTACCTGCTAGACCACGGCGACTTTATCAAGTACTTTTCCGGATTCTCAGGGAGTGATTTTTGCTTTCCAGACATATTGTGAAAGAGAGGGGAGGGGTCTGTAGTTTATGCCTACGTCTCGCTCTAGCAGACACACATTAGTTCAGACACGGGCGGATTGTAGGCTTTCAGCCGCCGGAATAGGGAAGTAGTGACTTCAGATCATCAGAGTTTCTTACTTTTCAAGGAGTTTTGTACTGAAATTTTTATTGACGGCAGTCTATGGGAAGACTACTCTGTAAAGCAGAATTGTTTGCAGTGAATTGAACTAAATCTTCTTACACAATAAAGCCGTAGTCGCCATTGTTTAGTAGGTAGTGTGTTGGCTTATTAAATGTGAGACCGCGGTTCAAACCACAGGTCAGACATCTCCAACAAAACGAAATATGAAAAAATAATTCCTCGACGACTTTCTCTCTGGCAAAAACTCTGAAAGTAAATAAAATTGTCGTGAAAATGTTACTCAAAAATCTGTCGTTCGGAGTCGACTTTAAACTGTAGGTCCCGCCACTCATGTATAAAATTGACACGCATAACGTAATTGGGCTGAAGGGTTCTAATCACTAAATTATGTATGTCTGTATGGACACACTAAAGCCAAATCACTATGTCATAATAATTGCTCTTGCCCAGCAATAGGTTGCATAAGCCACTTTAAGAGCTCTCTCAGCTAAGTTGGCCTTAAAACCTAGCTAAGGGCTTAGGTACTTGTGCTTCTTAGTGCCTTATTGTATAAGACATTGTATCGGTCTGACAAGGATACGTTTATCTATAATAAGACTAAATTTATTGCCCCAACCAGATGTAATTTAAGGTACGAGTATGTAGCAAGTAAATATTCTTCTAACATCACTAAAACATTTTCCCTTTTTTTATGGAATGAATTAATTACTCTCAGATTTTATTCGACTCATTTACGGCACTTAATTAGTTAATAAATTTATGCATGAGACAGATAAATACTCAACACAAAAACAACACAATTAATTTATTTTTTTTATTTAAATTTTTTTATGTTTAATTCTTTTAATTCAACCACAATTGCAATCATAATTATTTGAGGCCACAATTCTTGACTCACTTTCCCTTGATTTTCTGTTTAAAAACGAGTAACAACGTGGAATTTCTTTGCAAATTGGAATTGACTTTGAAGTATGGATGCCGAAATGGAAATGTTGAATGATAATGGTGGTGGAGTGAAATTGAAAGAGTGAATGAATGAATGTGTAAGAGTGAGCGTAATATGTGTAGATATTCAGGATTCGTGTGTTTATTGTTTGTGGCAGAATGTTAAAGAATGTAAAAAGCATTTTGAAGCCAAAATAATGCCATAAATATGTACACACACATACACTTCTATACTCTCTATAATATTTACATTTCAGTATACATTTCTATATACATATATACGTGTATGTAGTCTCACAAGTTAATTAAAACGATACTTAATTAGTTGTGTAATTGTAGATAATTAACCTTTTTGATTAAATTTCAACAGCAACAATGCAACACTCATTGAACAGAGCAAGTGTATGATTTAATAGAGTTCAAATGCTTTCTATCTGGCAAATTGAGAAAAGAGATAAAGAGAATTAAAATCTCTAAAGTATTACACTAAAAATTAGGGCAATAAATGCCAAGGCATACAGTGATTAGATAATATAAAATGGGTAAAAAGAATACAGTAATTTCTTCAATAAAAAGCTTTAATAATCGGGCAGAAAAGATAATTTTCTATTGGTTCTACACGAAAAAAAAAAAAGATTGACAGCAGTAAACACAGAATGAGGGATATTTTACAGGCAGATAGAAGAATATATGAATAGTGCTTATGGTTCCAATTCAATAAAACATAGTCATGCTCAATTTAATTAATACTCAACTTATGTTGCGTGTGTTAATTTTATACATGAGAGGCAGCATCTTCAGTTTAAGGTTGACTCTGAACTGCTGAGAGGAAGTCGCCTAAGAAATATTCTTTTAGATTTCATTTTAATGTCTGAGCTATAATGGTTTGCACCGCGGTTTCGTCTAAGAAACCAACACACTGTTTACAAGAATACGGCAACATCGGCAACCAACATTCTAGAAATATTGCTATTCACGAAACACCGCACTTTGGGAGATCAATTCTTGAAAATGTTTATCAAATAATCAAAATCGTAAAGCCAGACTATCATGTAAGCCTAGGTTTGATAGTTCAGAAGTAGCCACTTGAGACACTTGGAAATATTATAAGGCGATCCCACAGTATCTGCTATAATCGTCCCCTCTATACGGCGTAGATTTAGCACAATAAAAGGATACTAACTGTATGGACACATACATACATACATACATAATTGAACATTACAAGCCTTCAGTCAGGATTACTAGCTTCTCACACCACTCATATTTTGTGCGTTAATTTTATACGTGAGTGGCGGGAGCTACAGTTTAACGTCGACCCCGAACGACAGAGTTTTGAGACACTTTTTCATGGCAGGTTTATTTACTCTCAGAGTTTTTGCCAGAAATCTGCTGAGAGGAAATCGCCGAAGAAATTATTTTTTCATATTTCGAGTTGATGCCTGACCTGGGATGCGAATCAAAGCTTTACGTCTAATAAGCCAACACACTACCTATTAGACTACGGCGACTTCTTGTGTCTGTATGGACACAAGGGCCCATAAAAACTCTCCAAAAGGAAGATTTGACAAAATGTGATAATTGGACAAGCATTGCGTTCCTCAATTCTGTGTTCAAAAAAATTGCGCGTAATAACCAACAAATTGCTGAAATGCTTAGAAGCATCTGTTAGGGACGAACAACCAGGTTTAAAGGTTGTGGGGTCAATTCAATTCTGATTTTACCAAGAATCATCTACAGAGGCAAAATCAGCGATTGGAACAGGCACTTCAAAGATCTTGATTTTTAAGGTAATGGTTGCTGCCAATCTCATAAATATCTTCACACAACATAATTACAATAACAAGTTATTTGGACTTTTAAACCGTAGCAGTGTGCAGCTCAATGTCCAGAAGCCAATAGGAATGCGTATTAGCACCACAACAGCAACGAGCTTTATATTGACAACCACGAATATAGAATATCTTCTATTAATCTGAACATGTTATCATCTTTTGTAGCCAGTTGCAGATTGAATTACGCCACACAACATTTTGCTGACGATAAGCACAAGATGTAGTGGTCGATCTTAAACTAATACCACAAAAATTAAGAAACCTGAATTCTACTGATAACTTTTTACTGGTAATGAGGTTGCTTTAATACAATCTGTGATGGATATTTACTGTCCTTTGAATGCAATCAAGTGGTAAAACTGCAGATTTTTTCGTGCGTGGTAGCAGAAATTGTTGTCTCTGCTCTATGTAGGATGGGGACAGAACACCGAAGTTACAAAAAAGCCCGTACGACACTCTATTTCCATACTTATGGATCTGATTTCTGACAAATGGATGTGGAGCTTGAAGACGTCGTATTCTAGTAGGTAGTGTGTTGGCTTATTAGACGTGAGGCCACAGTTTAAATCCCAGCTTAGACAAAACACAATATTTCTTCGGCCACTTCCTCTCACCTAATTTCTGGCAAAAAATCTGAGAGTAAAATAAAATTGCCACTAAAAGTTTCTCGAAAATTGCGACAATCATGCGTAAAATTAGCACACACAACATAAGTTGTATGAGAAACTAGTTCGTAATCCTGACTGAAGGGTTGTAATGACCAATTAAGTTAGTAAGTAATAGAGTCATGCCCACCGATTTTTGGGATATTTGCACTTGAATTCACAATGGCTAACTTCAAGAATAATATGCCAAGTTCTTGGTACGATTCAATAGGAATAAAAAAAATTATCGGACTTTTAGCACCGGGTGTTTGCATAAGGACTATTATTTTTAGTAGACGGCCTTTTGCTTCTGTGAAGTTTACACATCCGCTTACTTTTCTGATCTATTCTCTGGATTTGTCCCAGAGAGCATGTTGCTTGTTTCGAAACCTCAAGATATTGCTCAGTCGAAGGGGATTTGACTTCAACGTTGCAGCAGTCTTCCTTTCGCAGTCACCATACAAAATAAAGTTTATTAATAGCATCTGCTAGACCTTTTAGACGCCGTTTGTATAATTGGAACCCTAAAACATAAATTTTTGGACCTAATGCGCTTGAGTGATTTATACTGATTGTAAGACTTCCTTTCCGTATAAATGACAGTGATTGAGATATTCATAATCCTCCTCCCCCAAAACCAGATGACCAAATTTATTTAAATTTGAATCTGATTAAATTTGAATGTCTTTTTTTGCTTTACCCCATAGAATTTTTAATATATTATACTTTGAAAGGAAATACCATAATGACATAAACATATTAAGATTTCGGACTTGTTAACAAGTAACGTCTCTCTCTAATGATAATCATAACGATGATGATTTATTTGATTTAAACTTACTGAACAAAAACAAATTTTTTTTTAACAACCATCTTGTTGTTGTAGAACAACAACAATAAACAAAATCAAAATCTAACAGAAAAAAAACATTTAAAAAAACTGATTTTCAAAGAAATATTCTTGGCAAAATGCTACGGCACACTACTGAGGGCAATTGTATGAAATACTAACAAGACTGGGTTTGAATTATAACATTGCCATTGTGTTATCCTATGTATGAGTGTGTTAGTGTGTTTAACAGATTTGTGTATTGGTATTGGTATTCTATCTATACACTTGTATATGTATCGAGAGCAGGGCATTTGGCTAAAAATACCATTGAAATCAGAGAGACAGAGAGAGAGAGAGAGAGAAAGGCAATACAACAGCCAGAGCAGAAGAATCTATGCCAGCTTATCGCTAATGGCATAAACTTCCGAAACGTGAGTAAAATTTTCAAATATGTGCTAAGCTTACATACATGCACACGCCCACACAGACACTCATACATTCTGTATCCCTCTATCTCTCTATCTAACATTTGTATCTGCAACTGTTTTATGCGTTTAAGTGTTTTGAGTATTTTATTGGTTGGTGGAGGTGGTGGTGGTGGTAATGCGTTGGCGTATGTTTGTTTGTATTTGTGTCCATATTGACTTTATTTTCAAGTTTTTTTTTTATTTTTTTCTTCATTTTCTTTGGAATACATTGTGTATGAAGAGAAACTCGTAAAGTATGAACAATGAAAAGCCAACAAACATCAAGCATACAACAACAGCAATAACAAACTAACCGCTGTTAAAACAACGGCAACAAAACAAACAGGAAAAAACGATTTTCGTTTGTTTTTTGGAAACCAAAACCAAAATCGTTGGAAAAGAGGCAAAACTGCACAGAGAACCAAAACAAATCAAATCAAAAAAAAGAGGCAAAAAAAAGTGGAAATAAAAAGAATTTAAACAAAATCTTGTTAGAAAAAACGTGCAAAATAGATGCGAAGACAAAAGAAATAAAGAATGAAAAAAAAACAGCAGAACAAAACGAAGTAGAATTCTTTCACCGCAACACAGTGGTTTGGCTATTGGTCTACTCTATTTGAGAGTATCCAATGTTTGAGGGGAAATTAAAATTGGTTAACAGAAATACGTTGTAATTACAATTTAATTAATGGTGGAATGATTCAAAAATAAATGCAATCATAAAAGCATATGAATTGCTTGTTATGTCAGAAATTATTTCGAACTATTCGCAGTTTAAATTATTGAGAAATCAACAATCCGATCCAGTAACGAAATGCATGAGTTCCTCAACGACATGGACGTTGTGCAATGTGTTAACATCAACGAGCTGCGCTGGCTCGGATATGTCGTTCGAATGGAAGAGGATGCTCCGGCGAAACGAGTATTTGATGCCGGGATTTGCAGAAGTCGGCGAATAGGACGACCTTGTTTGCGTTGGAAGGACCAAATCGAGGAAGCCCTGTCATCGATTGGTATGACCAACTGCAAGAAGCAGCGATGGCTAGAAGGATGTGTTAAGGCAGGCCGAAATCCGTTAGTCGGGTTGTTAATCGTAAGTATGTTAAGTAAGTAGAATTACTAAAATACTGCAACCAAACCATCTGTTGTACTACCCTCAGTCTACATAGAGTTCCCCTATAAAGTTTTCCTCAACATTGTTGTTCGGATGAACCACAATACGTGTAAATCCCTGATTAGTACGTTATAAGCATCCAGGTTTTTTGTTTATTAGACGTTGGCTTATTTGGACGTGAGGGCACGGTTCAAACCCCAGATCAGACATCTCCAACATAAGCGAAATATAAAAGATATTCTTTCGGAGAGTTTTTCTCTAAGAGCAAATAAAATTGCCATGAAAAGATTCTCAAAAAATCTGTCGCTTGGAGTCGACTTTAAGTTGTAGGTCCCGCCACTCATATATAAAATTTACAGACATAAGTGGTGTGAGAAACTAGGTCGTAATCCTGATTGAAGGGTTGTAATGATCAATTATGTATGTATGTACGTATGATAGAATACGCCTCTAATAAGCGTAGAGAAGTGTTGTCTCTATAAGTTCATATCTTTCCGCGTGTGTAAGCAAATTAACGTTTTCATTCTTGCATAATACGAGTTCTTCATGGCGTCGTTTTTCTTCATCCCTCTTTTGGCGTCTGAAAAGGAATTTCTCCCGCCATTTTTGCTCTCTATAATCTTAAACTATGGCTTGCGATGATGCAGAAACAAAAACGGCATTTTCTCCTGCAATGACCACACAAACCATCATAGATCCCGTTAGGCTGGGTGCTCGAAACCTATCACCGCGCACACAGTAATGTGTTAAGCATAAAAGATATTTTTCCATAGTCCACCAAAGTCGTTGATATAAAATTGGAATTGGCAGACCTTGTAAGAGAATGGCTCTGCTATCTGTTGTTTTCTCAGCTTCTTATTTAGCTTTCACATTGTACTAGAGCTCATAGACTTTTACATATTTTGACTGCGATAACACAGACGGATCCTATAATTGGACTGTACGGCAAAGTATATTTAGAATGTTAGAAATTCATCAATCCGAATAGTATCAATCCGAATAGTATCAATCAGAATGGTATCAATCAAAATGGTATCAATCCGAATAGTATTAATCCGAATAGTATCAATCCGAATAGTATCAATCAGAATAGTGTCAATCAGAATAGTATCAATCAGAATAGTATCAATCAGAATAGTATCAATCAGAATAGTATCAATCCGAATAGTATTAATCAGAATAGTATCAATCAGAATATTATCAATCAGAATAGTATCAATCCGAATAGTATCAATCAGAATAGTATCAATCAGAATAGTATCAATCAGAATAGTATCAATCAGAATAGTATCAATCAGAATAGTATTAATCCGAATAGTATTAATCCGAATAGTATCAATCCGAATAGTATCAACCAGAATAGTGTCAATCAGAATAGTATCAATCAGAATAGTATCAATCAGAATAGTATCAATCAGAATAGTATAAATCCGAATAGTATTAAGCAGAATAGTATCAATCAGAATAGTATCAATCCGAATAGTATTAATCAGAATAGTATCAATCAGAATAGTATCAATCAGAATAGTATCAATCAGAATAGTATCAATCAGAATAGTATCAATCAGAATAGTATCAATCAGAATAGTATCAATCCGAATAGTATCAATCAGAATAGTATCAATCAGAATAGTGTCAATCAGAATAGTATCAATTAGAATAGTATCAATCAGAATAATGTCAATCAGAATAGTATCAATTATAATAGTGTCAATCAGTATAGTATCAATCAGTTAAACTCATAACTTCAAATTGCATTGTGATACTTAGATGAGCTTATTACACGTATGAGCATTAGAACACTTTTTAACCACTGTTTGGCGTTCGTTGTTTTCAAACATTAAACAGCAGGCCTTTTTAGCCACCATAACTTTTATAGATTTGAGATACGATATTGAGTTTTAAACTTTTTTTCAGCAAACATTTTTTTTCCATTTTTTTTGTTCAAAAAATATTTGTTTGTATGGATTTTTCATACATTTCACAAATGGGTATAGATTTCCAATGAAGTAAAATCGAGGTTTTTTTGTTTGAGGCAACTAAACTGTTGTGTAGAGAAGTGATGAAAAAATAAAGTCGAAGATGAACATGAAACGATGCACGTACTTGTATTGGGTTTGAGTAGAATACAAACTTTTTTTTTGCTGCAAACCAGATTTACGCAGAGGAGAGGCTGACTGTAAACGAAAATCATTCGTTTTAAAAATTCAATTCACACACAAGCGAAAGAAATTTCTTTCTTTTTTTTATTTGTTGTTGATTTTTAAGTTGTACATGTGATGTGGTGGCACGATTTAGGCAGTAGCAATAACAACAACAACACTAACAATATGAAACCACGTCTATAACAGGGTATTAGGATGAGGCAGCTGTTGCTATTGCTGTTGAGGATGCTGATGATGATGATGACGCTGAAGATGAAGACAACAGAATGACTGGGTTATAGTGATTGTGCTGTGATTTGGTGTTGTTATGTGTTGCTCATGTATTTGTTCATATCGTTACAGTCATTTTTATAAAATTGATGCTCAAAATCAGTCTAATCATGTTTAAAAGCCAAAATAAAGAGGAATTCGTTAAAGAGAAAGAGCACAACAAAAAAAATTAAATCTTCTTTCCTTTTTCTTCATGTTCATGTTCATGTTCATGTTCATGTTCATGTACGTGTAATAGACATTGAATTCTGTTTTATTTTCTGTATTTACATGATGTACTTCAAAACAAGTGGAAGTTGCTTTTTTTCTCTCTAATTTTTCTTTTGCTTGGCAAATAATACCATCATGTTGCAAGAACATGGGTGGCAGGCAGCCATCATCATCGAAAGGCATCATCGAAAGGCATTGATGATGTTGTCTATGATATGTTCTCGTATCAATTGCAGTTTTGTTTCACTTTTTATCACAACAAAAATTCCAACAAAAATTGTTTCCTGGGCTCAAATTCGTTTTCGGTTTTTGTTCACTTTGTATGCGTCTCATGTAAAAACGACCGCCAAAATTTAATTTGATTTCGTTCTTCTTTTGTGAGTATTTCTTTTGGCTAAAAACACTTTTGGGAATTTTTTTCCTGTTGCTGCCGTTGTTGTTGTTATTCTTCCTTGGCTTATGTTTATGCCAAGTTTTGCCAAATTAATATTTGTTTTTAACTTTTACTTTGAAGTTCGGCATGTTTTTGTTTGTTTTTGTTTTTGATTTTCCCCTTTTCATTTTCATGCGAATAAGAAGAGGTCGCCTGGAACGTATAAAGAGAACTCCTTGTGTGCGAATCAGAAAAAGTTTACAGACTTTGAAATGTTATTTTAATTTATAAATATTTAAGATACTGCGAGTCTTTTTTTATAAGAAAAAATTTAAAAAAAGAAATCCTTTTCTTTGTTCTATTCGTTCATTATTCAAAGTAAGCGATTTAATTAGAGGACCCAACTCAACGCTGCCACAATTCTATCAGGAATCTACTGAAACTTTTGCCAAAATTCATCGAACTGTCGTATACAAAAGGTGACAGTAGTTTGAAAAAGAAAAACTAGTGCAATGAGCATACCACAGGGGTATGTTTTACCAAAGTTTTTAAAAAACATTAGAATGGCATACGGTATAGCGATGCGCAGTGTCCATATAGTCTCCCCCACTCAAATGTCCACCTCGTCTATAGGTGATGCGACCTGCCTATAGCAATCGACGAGTGACGGCCTATTATGGACAGCATAATGCTAACAAAAACGTTAAAATTTACCTTAAGTAGTCAGCAATAGCGGCCTCTGTAAGGCATGCTAGTTGTGATTTTACAAACCCGTCAGTCAGGATTACGACCTCGCTTCTTACACCACTTATGTTGTGTGTTGTGTGCGTTAATTTTATACATGAGTGGTGGAACCTGCAGTTTAAACTAGACTCCGAACGACAAACTTTTGAGAAACTTTTCATGACAATTTTATTTATTTTTTGAGTTTTTGCCAGAAATCTGGTGAGAGGATGTAGACGAAGAAATATTCTTTTTATTTCGTTTTGTTGCAGAAGTCAGACCAGGGGTTTAACCGTGGCTCACGTCTAATAAGACAACACATCACCTACTAGACTACGGCGACTTCAAATAAAGGGCAATAAAAAATGTGAGAAAGACAACAAATGAGGAAACTGTTGTACGTCTAGCAGCTGTGAATAGCACAGAACAGAAAAGAACTTTTGTGTCCCTGTTAATACCTAAAACGGTTTTTTTTAAAACGGCGATCATTAATACGGTGGACATACTGTCATACGTATATGGTGCAAGGAGAAATGCTATCAATGTTTCCAATCCGGGCATATTCAGTGGAAAAAAGCGCAGCCTGAATTTAGGCTGACAAAGATGGAACTAGCACTCGTGACAAAAAGTTATCCACCTCGAAGTAATGCAATCATGGATCCGAGGTGCAATGAGGGTGTACAAAGTGGGAGAGTACTACATATCAGACTAGGTGACGGTCTTCATGAAAGCACAAAGTTTTTCCCTTTACCCTTCAAAACAAAAAAACCTATGATGTCTGAAGTTTAATTATTTTCAGAAAAAAATTCCAGCAACCAGGATGTTAAAGAGTGGGATTGCTACTGCAAAGGGTATGTAATTTAAACACATAAAGTGTCGGAACAAGGCTACATATATTCAAGGCCTGTTATATCTCTGAAATCTGATTCTTTATAATTGTGAGATTTGGCCTGCTTAACAGCTCAAAAAATACTGCCTTTTGAAATATTTAATAATGTCTCTGTTTTACCTTTTAAACAACACTAAATGTCCTTTCCCTTGCCAAATTCAATTACAAAATACAATCAACATTCTGTAAATTGTTTTTCAATCCTTTGTTAAAATACATCTTCGAACATAAACTTTCAATGGAATTCTGTTTTAAATCAGACTTAAACGTACTTAAGAATTAAATCAAAAGTACTTTCCATAAAAGAGCCTTTTTCGCTTTTTTATACATCGTTTTCTTTTTATTAATAAAAATAATACTCGAACACATTAACAAGGGCCCATAAATATACTTCAGTGCTGAAGGTGCATTAAAATCATCAAACACCTGTACATGTTACATGTTACCTGGGCTTTTCTCTCCTCGTTATACTACATATGGAAGAATGTATGGCAATTTATTTATAAAAAAAGAAGGGAGAAAACAATACCTTATCCCAGCCAATATTTAAACAAAATGAACGTATATATCATGTTCAGGAGACAGTGGGGAGGAAAAATGAAAATTTTAACAGAGCAAATGGTATGAGATCAAGAAATGGACGTATGGGTGTTTTGAATATACAAAAAGTGCTCATAACACGTGTGACACACTTTTCTCTGATTGTTGTTTTTTCTATATTTCATAAGTTTTGGATCGGGGGATAATGCGGGCCAGTCTTCGAAAAATTTTTAATGCACTTTGCAGTCTATTTAGGGTCATTATCCTGTTGGAACACGCAGCATCTTCACCAAGTAGGATGAAATTTTTAACGAGAATTGTAACTATATTGTAACCTAACATCAGAGAAGGGAAATGACCTCCAAACAAAAAATATAATCGTGACTTACGCTGTGGTTATTACCCGAAATTAATTTCCTTAATTCATATCGACGTCTTCATACACACATACATACATACATACATACATACATAATTGGTCATTACAACACTTCAGTCAGGATTACGACCTAGTTTCTCACACCACTTATGTTGTGTGTGTTAATTTTATACATGAGTGGTGGACCTACAGTTTAAAGTCGATTCCGAACAACAGATTTTTGAGAAACTTTTCATGGCTATTTTATTTAATCTCAGAGTTTTTGCCAGAAATCTGCTGAAAGGAAGTCGCCGAAGAAATACTTTTTGTATTTTGTTTTGATGTCTGGCCTGGGGCTTGAACCCAGGCTTTACGTCTAATAAGCCAACACACTACCTACTATACTACGGTGACTTCGACGTCTTCATACTGTAAGGAAATCAGTAAACAGAGTGTACACTCCTCAGTTCCCATCCAGAATCATCTGAGGTGTATTTCTACTAACATTTGTGATACGAACAGAGGTATATCTCTGTACTGTAGGCAAAATGTTCCTATTTCTCCTTGTTTATAATGCATTCCACCATATCCTGTATCCAAACCGAAGCGAGCGATCTAAAATTGAGTTCACCAAACTCGGACTGAGTGAAGTCGCCGTAGCCTAGTGAGTAGTGTCTTGGCTTATTTAGACAAAAACCCTAGCTCAAGCATTTCGAACAAAAGCAAGATATGAATTTCCTCAAAGTAGGATTCTGTCAAAATCGTGAGAGTAAAAAACTGACATGAAAAGTTTCTCAAATATGATGTTCGAGGTTGAAATTAAACAGCGGGTTCTGCCACTCATGAATCAAATTAACACACAACATGGGTGATGTGAGAAGCTGGATTGTAATCTTGATTGTGTGATTGTAATGACCAGTATACTCGGTATGCAATACAACCTTTTCTAATTCTCTTCTCAACGTATTAAAATCTTTAAACATTGTAGATTACGTACCTTATTTTGTAAGTTCTATTTTTAATTGTAAGTTTCCGACAGAGGTTCAACTTCATTTATTTTGAAGTTAAGTGCTAAAATTTTTAGAATTTTACTGAAGAAGATCACATCTTATCGTACTTGTATCCTTTGTTACCATTCATTCATAAATTTATTCCAAAAAATATTTTCTTCTTCTGTGATAAAAACAACGATTTAATTTTTCACCCCACTGTACTTTGAGTAAAATAGCTCTTAATGTAAATGTATTAAATAAACACTTGTTTCCAGCTCTGGCTGAGTATGTGTGTGCGAGTGTGTGTGTGTAACAATTTGTGAAGGCAAATAATGTGCCAACGAATGGCAAAAAACATTTATGCCTTCACCCACACACATGCCAACATCAAGAATTTTTAGTATATGTGGGCTTGTACCTTCCTTTTTACCGTATTCTACGTTAATTTTTCTTTACAACCATTATTGTTGGCACTGCTGCTCAGAAGGTACTCATTAGAAAGGATTTTCCTCAATTTATTTGTACGCTTTTCTTGTAACTCCTGAGCCAGGGCGCGTCTCTGCGTCTCTACTTTACCAACAACTTTGGCTTTTCTACCAGATGCCGTTTCATTGTTGATTTGTTGCATGTATTTGTAGTGGCAGTAGTTGTTGTTGTTACTATTGTAGTATTTTACTAATACCCGGGTACGTTTTTATAATAAATATAAAAGGCAACAATGGCAGGCAAGCAGCCACACAAGCACCAGGGTAAAGATGAATAATAAAGGCAACAGCTTAAAGGTGAGTACAAAAATAAATTTGCACCTTAACGCCTCTCAATTTTTTTTCCTTATTGTTGCCACCTCTGAAGCGAATGAGTTTTTCTCTTCTTATGTTTATTCTTCATATTTTTTTCCACTTTTTTTTCCTATTTTTGCGATTTGCAACATTTATGCTGTTGCAAAATGAGAAAAAAAATTCTCCTGAGTGTATGTTTACTGAATACTTACGATCCTGTTACAATTTCTCTTCTTTTCCCTTTTTTTCCATGTTGTAACGTATGATTGAATATTGCTTTGGGTAGAGCAAAGGGTATGAAAGGAAGCAACTGGCTATAGGTGAGTGTAAGTGAGTGAGTGCGTATACAAATAATGTATACGTCTTTACGCACCCGAGTGTGTTGCCAATTAAGTTTAACCTGTGCATTTAAACTGCATACGATAAATTTTGAAAGAAGGGCACCATTAAACGAAAAAAAAAAGTGTTAAAAAACGTAAATAAATGAGCGCAAGAAATCCTTTTAAGTCAAAAGCTTAAAATTACATTGAATTGGGTTTAAAGGCTTCATTGTGCACACTGCAATTGTTTATAACCCTAGAAATATGTATTTATCAAGAAGGCAATAAAGTATGGATGCAAAGCTAAATAGTTATTGTTGCAAGTCGATGCAAAATAAGCAAGAAAATGGAAGACAGTAAATCTAGACTACGTTAGACTCTACACTACAATGGGTTTTTGGAATATCTTAAAACGATTTAATTTAAAACTCTAAATAAAGATAAGTTCGTCACAGGATTACTTTAATTAAGTAATCGATGTCTTCAAGAGGCAGATACAACAGAAGAAGTGAAATAAAATCGTTCGTTCTTTAGTTCGAAAGAAAGGAAGGAGTACTATTCACCACTATATATGGTAGTGAATATCAGTATTAGGAAGCACCACGGAATAGAGGAAGAGGAATACCATTGCGGACAATTCCAATGGTTTTCAGGGCGGATTTTTATAGGGTCATTCCTAATATTATCACTTAATATTCAATCTCACTAACTAACCACGACCATGAAAAGCAAATTTTAGATGTTTCAACTGGCAGACTCCGTATCAAATTAGTAAATAAAATATAAATGGTTGTCACTCATTGGATGTTGCGGCCCTATGCTCCCTAGAGGAGTAAAAGAAACACATACATATATATGTATGTAATACAGTGGTGGCCTTATAATTAGAAACGATGTTTCTGGAACAGAGTTCTCTGGAGTGACGAATCTAAGTTTAATTTGTCCCAATCTGATGGAAAAACGTATGTAAGACGTCCTCCAAACAAAGCCTTTGATCCCAGGTAGACAGTGAAAACTGTAAAACAAATTAACAAATCGTTTCTAATTATGAGGCCACCACTGTACTCATTAGATGTCACTAATAGACTGGGACACCTTAGATAAGTTGGAAACTTAATGATAATAGTTTGGCAAAGAGCACCCAGTTCATTTAAAAAGGTTGAACGATAATAAATTAATCCCTGAAGATTCTTGTTAAATTCGAGCATGATTGAAAGCTATTTTAGTAGCAATTTTAAAATATTTGCAAGCAAAAGAATTCATACAAAAGTAAGAAAGTTGGTTATGTTAGGTTAGGTTAGAGGAAGTGTACTTGTCAATTAAGACAAGTGCAGTACCCTCAGGTCGAAGTGACCCATTGTATAACGTCCTAGTTTCTCACACCACTCATGTTGTGTGTGTTTATTTTATACATGAGTGGTGGGACCTACAGTTTAAAGTCGACTCCGAACGGCAGACTTTTGAGAAACTTTTTCATGCTGAGAGGAAGTCGCCGAAGAAATACATTTTGTATTTTGTCTTGATGTCTGGCCTGGGGCTCGAACCCTGGCTTTACGTCTAGTAAGCCAACACACCACCTACTACTACCTACGGCGACTTCTAAAGAAAGTTGGTTACTAAACGAAATTCATTGAAAAACGATGTAAACTTCTTCCCATTTCTTAAAGGCCTAATGAACTGTCTTAATGCATGACTGCTCCCTCCTTCTTTTTACTTTTTTTCTTTACTTTGTTTCAGTTCAGCATTAACGAATTTCTTACAATTCTAGAATAATTGGGTTGCCCTTTGTGTCATTGTCTAGAAATAGCGCAATTAGTGAATTTATACTGGGTGTAGTGTAGCTATTTTCTTAAAATGTGGTTTTTGATGTTATTCTCTTCGGATATTCATGTCAAAGATGAGAACATTTAAGCTTTAAAAATGAGCCGAATACAAATGTTATCAGAAAGATAAGGGAAGATAATAGCTAATCATGGTCTATACTTTCAGTAACACTTTGATTATATTGTACTTGCGTTTCGCAAACGTCAATAATTAGCTAAAAATCTGTTAGTTTTATATCATATACCACCCAATATCTCTACACCGTAAAGATGAAAATGTCAAGTACAGTTAAGCACAAAACTGTAGGTCTTAACGTGATATTTTGAATCCCAAAAATTCAGCCAAAGTAATAAACAAGCTCTTAAGAGGCTCCGCTAAATTGAAGCTTCTCTAATGCCGCTTCATTTTCGCTTCAATTTTTCTAATATACCGGGTGTTCCTATCATCCATCCATGTTGAGTTCAATATTTGATGTTCTCCCCGATTTTCTTTGTTTATTTTGAAGAATATTTGTTATAGCTTAAAATGTTGTTGTTGACGTTGTTGTACTTGTTATTATTGCTTCTACTTTTGTTGTTATTATTATTGCTAGAGTTGTTGCATATTAAGTTAATGTTGTTTCTTCATATAAAAAAACCAAACCACGTAGAAAACACCTGCGTCCAGCTTTTCAACAAAATATTATTTTTTTTTCTGCAGGGGGGTGGGAAAAGTGGCTGAAAAATATCTTTAGAGGCAAGCAAAAAAATCCTCAAGTTTAAACACAATATTAATATGCGCTCTTTGTACAGGCATCATCTCATCTCATCTGTTTATTGTGTAAGTTGTTCGTTGGGAACCTTTTCTTTTTAGTGCCACAGTTTTCTGAAATGTTTTCCATTCAGTTCAGATTCAACAACTCTAGAGAGTGTAAAGGTGCAAAAAGGAAAACAAAAATTGTAATATTATGTTAATATTCTTGTTGTAATACTCTTTACTTTGTGAAAAATAAATAAAAAAGAAATTTAATTTAATGGCTTTACAGGTGTACGCTGTTAAAGTAACTGGAATTTTAAATATAGTGCTGCCTGTTTACTGGTCATGTTAAGCTAAAAAAAAAGTTTTTTTATACTCGAGTTGAAGGAAAATATTTTCATAAAACAAATTGTTTAATCATCCTAAACGATATGGCAAATATGGAATTTAATAGCAAAATTATTCAACATTTGCCCGTAAAAAACAGCTAAAATCGTTTAAACAAAATATTAAGACGATGAAATTTGGGATTTTCTTTAAAAATAATTAGATTCTCTAGGAAATTATTTTTTATGATTAGAATAAAAAACACAAACAAAAGTTTTTAAAATTTATGGTTCAAACATGCTCAGACACCACCTAGCAGCCTTCTGTCAGAAACTCTGAGAGTAAATAAGGTTAGATTAGGTTAGAGGACGTGTACTTGTCAATTAAGACAAGTATAGTACCCGAAGGTCGAATTGACACAACGTCCTAGTTTCTCACACCACTTATGTTGTGTGTGTTAATTTTATACATGAGTGGTGGGACCTACAGTTTAAAGTCGACTCCTAACTACAGATTTTTGAGAAACTTTTTCATGGCAATTTTATTTACTCTCAGAGTTTTTGGCAGAAATCTGCTGAGAGGAAGTCGCCGAAGAAATACTTTTTGTATTTTGTCTTGATGTCTGGCCTGGGGCTCGAACTCTGGCTTTACGTCTAATAAGCCTACACACTATCTACTAGACTACGGCGACTTCAAGAGAGTAAGTTAGATTGTTATGAAAAATCTGCCCTTCGGAGTTGACTTTAAACTATAGGTTGTAGTCCTGGCTAAATAATTAAGAGGATAATTAAGTAAATATACAGGCTAAGCATATGGCAAGAGATAGTCTTGCAGTTTAATATTGGATACAGTTTAATCGCCATCAATTTTGAACAGAAAATGCCGCACAACGAGAGCAGCACCTTCCATTTTGATCCATGGACAGGACATTTTCTCTAATATTGTTAAAAGTCCAGCTAATGTTGACACTGAATTGTCTGCAACATATTGAACTTGATTGTGGTATACTACACGGCAATTTTGATTCTATTATGATCACAAGAGGTCTCCTACACTACCTAGTATTCGAAGTAATCCGCTACGTACGACAAGTACAATGATCTCAGGTCGCTCAATTAAATTCCTTCGAACCCTTACTGATTAATGTCACCTCCATTATTTCGAGGGGACCATCTTGCTGCTTATTAACATTGCCTCTGTTTTGTGTTCTGAAACTTCAGATGGTTTTATTTGAAAGATGTACTCTTTATATATATTTCAGGCTAGTAAAACTAATACAACATCATGTGCGAAGTTTACAATTTTCTCGTCTTGCAGTGCTTTGTACTTGCATATGTCAAACGTGAATGATGTTCCACGGTAGAGGGCCTACGACTGATCCTTCCCGATCTCCTACCTTAACAGTGCTGGACATATTATCATCGTTCATCGTATACCACAGTATTCAGTACGCAATGCACAATATTTCAAAAAGTGTCCAGTTGCTTGCGTACGCTGACGACATTGACATCATAGGGCGTACCAAGCGAGATGTTACTGCTGCCTTTAGTGCTATTGAACAGGAGTCTGCTAAGATGGGTCTGGCAGTAAATGAGGGCAAAACAAAGTATATGTTATCGACAACTAGAGACGTGTGGCGTATTGATTCTCAGATTACGTCCGATAACTATACTTTTGATACAGTCAAGGAATTTATTTATCTCGGCTCCGCCGTTACTACCAAAAATGATGTCAGTCTGGAGATCAAGCGCAGGATCACTCTTGCCAACAGGTGCTACTATGGTCGGAATAAGCAATTGCGTAGCAGAGACCTCTCTTACGACAAAACTAACACTCTACAAGACACTCATCCTACCCGTTCTTCTTTATGGCGCAGAGGCATGGATCCTATTAAGTACTGATGCAGCAGCCTTGAGAGTGTTCGAGAGAAAAGTACTGCATAAGATCTTCGGTCCAGTACTAGTTGGCGATGATTTCCGCATCCGATCCAACAGAGAGCTGTATGAGCTCCTCAACGACATAGACGTTGTACAGCGTATTAATATCCAGCGGCTGCGTTGGCTCGGCCATGTCGTTCGAATGGAGGAGGATGCTCCGCCGAGACGGGCACTTGATGCGGGGATCTGCGGAAGTCGGCGAAGAGGACGGTCTTGTATCCGTTGGAAGGACCAAATCGAGGAAGCCCTGTCATCGATTGGTGTGACCAACTGGCGTAGGCGCGCAAGAAGCAGAGGAGCCTGGAAGGATGTGTTGCGGCAGGCCGAAATCCGTTAATCGAGTTGTTATGGTCAATTAAGTATGTAAGTAAGTTATGCACAATATTGACCCATTCTGCCTAGTTTAATGTCCAGCGTCACCACTACACACCATTCTTTTCATTGAATTGCTGTTCTCGCCATGTCTACTACAAGATTTATGGTATCCACTGTTGCCTTGACTTTTCAAAGGCTAAATTTCAATCCTCTCAGCAGTCTTCTAACAAAAGTTCTCAAACTTTTCCTTGGATTAGATTTTAAATTGTGGGAGTCACCGTAGTCTAGTAGATAATGTGTTGGATTATTAGGTCCGTGGTTCAATTTCTGCCTCAGACTTGTCGCATAAAACGTAATACGCTTCCTCTCAGCAGTCTTCTAGCAAAAACTCATGAAAAGTTTCTTAAAAATCAATCGTTCTGAATCGAATTTAAATTGTAGGTTCAGGCATTTTTGTATAAAATTAACACAACGTGGGTGGTGTGAGAAGATTGATTGCAAACCTGGCTGAATCCAGTCTTCAATGTTGCAATAGCTATTAACACATACGATTTAATATCTCACAGCCGCTGGCACAAAACTATAATCCAATATACGGCTAAGATATACAATAAGCTTATTAACTATAGATTGAACCACCCTTTCCGGTATCCCTTAATAGATCATAAGTTGACGTGAGAGAAGGGGTCAATATTTGGGTTTACTAGGAAGTCAAGTCTCACACAAACTTAACTTCTTTGTAAAAGAAAGATGGGATAATGAACCCACTCATATAGAAACGCTATCTACTTACGTAGAACAAACTGCTATTTCTGTATACCAAACAAAGTGTAGAATTATAAGTAGTCGGTGTCGTTATCAGAGGCGGTTCCTACATTGGAGTTTAGAGAGTATTTTCAAAGAGCGTCTTAATATAGTACCTTTATAAAGGAAATTAGTTGATTTGAAATAACAAAGTTTTCCAATGGAGAAGTGTGTTCAAAGCCCAAATACCCATACACTTAAAGGCAACTCTTATTTAACCCTTAACCCCTTTTAGTTTCATTGACATTCTATTGCATGGGTTTATTTTATTGATTTTGTTTTAAACCAATTTAAATGCCTACTTACAGTAGCATTCCTACTATTATTTTATTTCATTCCGTATTTATTTATTTTTGTTTTGTTTGTAATTTATTTACCAATTCAACTGATTACGTTTGTGTTTGCCATGGCAATCATGTAAATAACGAGGGTCTATTTCACTTAAATACACTCAAATAAAAACAGTTGCAACAACGCCATCATTTCAAGAGCACTGAAAAAGTCCTTCAAGAAGTTTTCCTATTGCAATGGAATCCATGCCTAACCCCTTTAAAAGGCCCATGAATGCCTTGCAAAAGCAATGGTATCGTATACTGTTGGCACGTAAAGTGGGCATTAAACCAAGTAATAAAAAGATACAACCCATCGAGGATTCATAGTGAGTAAACATTATAAAGAAGAAGAAATAAAGAAAACGAAATTATTTAAACAAATTATTGAATTTCCTGTTGGCAAATCCAACTGCTTCTGGGCCATATTGTATACGGGAATGATTTTTCAATTTCTGGTTAAATTTCCTGGTTATTAACACAACATTTTTCTTTCATTTTCTTCTATCACTTGCCATTGGAATTTCTATGAATGACTGAATGAATGTTTGACTGTGTTTGAATGGCTGCTAAAAAATTCTTTTGGTGGTGGCAGCCAAACAATATGCCGTAAGCGTTACAAACAAGCATTTCATCGTTACAATCAACAATTCCGTAAGGAAATTCAACAACTGGAGGCCATGCAGCCAACTGCAATTGATGCCATGCGAGTGCATAGGTAAGCAAATAGCTACGCGTACATATGTACATACATAAAGTATTTTCTTGCATTAATTTTTGTGCAAAAATTTTTAAAAATATTTCTGCTTTAAAGCATTGCTCCTATTGACCCGGTTTCCAAAGGTTGTTAGAAACATGCTCTGGCATATAATTATAGTACAGCCAGCGCTTTGTATATCTTTTTAAGCGTATAATAAATTTATATAATTTGCAATTCTATTTGTTGTTGTATTTTAATGTTTAGTTTTTCTTTTGTATCTTATAGAACCTTTGCCATTACAACACTTTGGCTTCCTTTGCACTCAAAGCGCGAGATCAACTTAACACTCGAACAACTGGAGAATGTTTTAAGTGCCAAAGAAAGACGACGCCTGCAGCATATTTTAAAATACGACATTGGGTGTTAAATCAACACACACACAGTATCCAACACTAGCTTTTAACTGTTGTCCTGTTACCAACACCAACAGCAACAACAACAACTGGCACAAAGACAGTTTTACCACTTAGCTTGTATACATAGAAGTGTTGCTTGTAGTACAGCTGCTGATACACAATCGCTTGTAGTGTAATAAGAAGCCTAAAAATGTTACAAACAATGTACAATAAAGCAGTTTTGTACCAAGTACTAAACAGTAGAAGTACTTTTGTTGGTACTTTTTGTTTTTCATTTTGTAAATAATTTCAAGTGGTAACACAAACAACAACAGCAGCAGCATTAAAAGTGACTACACTAAGTGTAACACAGATTAGAAGAATTTTTCGTTACGTCAACGGAATTTAAATAAAAGTAACGGTTTTCAGTTACATACGAAAGTATTGTCTGTAGTAAAAACAGAATATGGCCAAAGAAATGTATACCTCTTGAGCTTTATGGAGTTTCCATTTTTCATAACATGAACAACTCTTTGACCAAAAGTCTTTAATTAAAGCATGTAAAAGGATACCATTAGCTTTTGCCAGAAATCTGCCGAGAGGAAATTGCGTTAGAAATATTTTTTTCATATTTCGTTTTGTTGGATATGCCTGACCTGGTGTTTGAACCGAGACCTCACGTCTAATAAGAAAACAAACAACACACTGTTTTTTCTATATAACAACACATGCATATACCCTGCAGTCAGGATTACGACCTAGCTTCTCTCCACCGCTTATGTTGTGTGTTAAATTTTATACATGAGCGCCGGGACCTACAGTTTAAAGTCGACTCCGAACGACAGGTTATGAGAAGCTTTTCATGGAAGTTTTATTTAGTCTCAGAGTTTTTGAGAAATCTGCTGAGAGCAAGTCGACGAATAAATATTTTTCCGTATTTCGTTTACATACACACATAATTGGCCATTACAACCCTTCAGTCAGGATTACGGCCTAGCTTCTCACACCACTCATGTTGTGTGCGTTAATTTTATACGTGAGTGGCGGGACCTACAGTTTAACGTCGACTCCGAACGACAGAATTTTGAGAAACTTTTTCATGGCAGTTTATTTTACTCTCAGAGTTCTTGCCAGAAATCTGCTGAGAGGAAGTCGCCGAAGAAATATTTTTTTTTTTTCATATTTCATTTTTGATGTCTGACCTGGGATACGAACCCGGGCTTTACGAGTAGTAAGCCAACACACTACCTACTACACCACGGCGACTTCAGAACAGAGGCCTCACGTCGAATAAGCTAACACACTACCTATTAGTCCACTGCGATCGTTACATGTCTTCTATAATAACCCATAGTACTGTTATCTCATCGTCCTGATTTGTCTCATGTCCTGGTATTCTCAGTCTAATAAGCCATCATAAGGAATATTGGAAAATTGGGATTCTAAAATATAGATCCCAGGGAATTAGCTTACATAACGGCCTGCCTCAACACTTCCTTCCACGCACCATCGCTTCACGCATACCTTCGCCGGTTGGTCACACCAATACAAGACAAGGTACCCTTAATTTTGTCATACTCTTCGCCGACGAGTAGGTTAGGTTAGAGGACGTGTACTTGTCAATTAAGACAAGTACAGCACCCGGAGGTCGAATTGACCCATTGTACAACGCCCTAGTTTCTCACACCACTTATGTTGTCGACTCTGAACGACAGATTTTTGAGAAACTTTTTCATGGCAATTTTATTTACTCTCAGAGTTTTTGCCAGAAATCTGCTGAGAGGAAGTCGCCGAAGAAATACTTTTTGTATTTTGTTTTGATGTCTGGCCTGGGACTCGAACCCTGGCTTTACGTCTAATAAGCCGACACACTACCTACTAGACTACGGCGACTTCATTGAAAAGTTTCTCAAAAAATCTGTCGTTAGGAATAGAATTTTAACTGTAAGTCCCACACACAACATAAGTGGTGTGAGAAACTAGGTCGTAATCCTGACTGAAGGGTTGTACCACTTATGTATGTTATGTATGTAGAGATAGGGTACCGACTGAGTACCTTGACATATTGGCAGACAAGCTTTAGACTGGAATCCACAAGAAGATTAGTCTAGAGACAAGGTTGTTAGATGAACACATTAGCCCATTATGCACAACTTAAATGGTGCTACTGCCATATGTAAATAATAAATACAATTCTAATGAGCAAATACGTGTGTAAACATTTTTTAAGGACGTGTTTTTCTTTTCTAATATTTTCCTTTACATACATCCCCTAATTCATGACACAATTTGCCACGTTTAATTTATAATTCATTCGGCAAGCCTCATTAACCAATATTTTAAGCATACTCAGTCATATATTACCATTAATTTTGTGTATCATTGTATGCCATATATTTGCAAAGGTATTACATTGATTGTTCAAGTGCGAGAGTGGGACGAGGAGGAAGGAAAACGGTACAATTTCATTATTTCAGATTTACAAAATGTTTTCCTTTTTTTCTGATGAAATTTGTAAAAAAAACGTAACGCATCTGTATTTGTATCTGTTTTTATTTATTTTTCTTTTGTTTCTTTTTTTTTTGGGTCTTTCCGCTTAAATACGTTTTGAAGACTGAACTGTATTTTTTTTTTGATTTTCCAACAAAATTTATAATTTTCTTCTCATTTTTTCTTTTTTTTGTGTGTTTTTTTTAAGCAGCAGCATTACATGTTAACGTAACAAATGTTCAATATATTGTAACAAACATAACGTAACATAACATAACATATACGAGGGTGTCTGTTTATTTAAGTCTTTTGGTGGAGAGAGTGGGAGAGAGAGACAGAGTATTGAAGTGGTTTTCTTGTTAAAAACTCGTGTAAATAAACACAACTGTAAATACAACAACAGCTGCAAAATGTTATTATTTATTTTATTCATTGTTGTTGTTGGTGTTGTTGTTATTTTCGCAAAAAAAAAAGAAAAAGAAAAAACAGGGGAAAAGGAAAAATATTAACGTTATTGTGTCTGAATATTATTTAAAAATTTAAGCTTCAATTAACCCGTAAAATTGTATACCAAACCCATTGGCAAATATTGCCATAAACACGGCGAATGCGTGATAATACGTAAATATTTGTATTCTATTGTTGTTGTTCTTGTTGTTGTTGTGGTGTGTTTTAATATTATATGTATATGGTAAGTGTACACAAAAGTAAGCAAAAGTGTTTGCTTTACCAGCATTAAAGAAAATTTAGTGTGGGGTTCTGAGGGGGAGGGCGATGTTGTAAATTTCAAGGTAATTTTTTTATGTGATTTTCGTAACGTAAATGTATCGAATCATAAAGAATAAATTTGTTTGCATAAGTGAAAGTAAGCTTGTTGCAAAGGAAACCGAGTGTTTGAAGAGCCGGAGAGGGAATGTCTTCAATGAACATTCTTCGGGGATTTTTGTGGTTGGAAAATACAGGTGCGTTGTGCCATTTTTTTTCAACAGTATTTTTAAAAGAACTGTTATCTTATCTTATATTTAATGTATTTAACGCATCTAATTAATATGAAATGTGAAACACTAAACAAATATTTGGCAGAGTTTAAGCATTAAAATTATTATCATCAGAGGAACAAGCATTACTACTTCGAGATGTTGTGTAGCAAATAATACACGATTATTATTGGAATGCTAAAGCCATACTTCAAATTCAAGATAGTATTTTCACAAGCTATAATGGGGAGTATGAAATTAATTTGATACTACTTAAGTCATGTAAGGTTAACTAGGTAGCTGTTTCAAAAAGCTAAGCTTACTTGTGCTCCATAAAGTCCCCTTTACAGAATTTTGCTATGATAGACGAAAAGATTGAGAGAAACTTGACATTTCATTGAAAAAGTCTTGTTTGTTTATTTATAATACTACGTTTTATGGTTTCGTCCATTGGAATAAGAGGCCCGAAACTTCACATTTATTGGCATGCCGAGCGGTGCTCATGCAATTCAAGTGTCATTCCATCAATGCAATAAATTTATAGCACAGAATAGTTTGCAGTTCGTAATGCATTTCAACAGAGTTATTGAAGAGTTCACTGGCTTATTCAGTTAAGACGTCTGGGGTTTTCTGTTGGCTTTATTACCATGTGATGGTGCTCTGCCGCCGTAGTCTAGTAGGTAGTGTGTTGGCTTATTAGATGCAAAGCCACGATTCAAACCCCAAGTCAGACATCAAAAAGAAACGAAATATGAAAAAAGATTTCTTCGGCGACTTCCTCTCAGCAGATTTTTCAAAAATCTGTCGCTCGAAGTCGACTTTAAACTGTATGTCCCGCCACTCATGTATAAAATTAACACACACAACATGAGTGGTGTGAGAAGCTAGGCCATAATCCTGACTGAAGGGTTGTAATGGCCAATTATGTTTTATGTATGGTATGTATGATGGTGCTCTGCATCAGCTTTTAATATAAAAAAAGAAATCTGGGTAATAACGGTAATTTTCTCTATCTAGCCAATACAGTTTCTCCAGACAATCCCATACTATATTCGATTTAACCTCATAAGATTAGAGTGCATGAATGGCGACTTGACTGTCTTTTGTAGCCCCTATCTAAATATAATTGAGTATATCCTTCCATGACAACGTCTTCAGTTTAGAAGTTACGTCATGAGTTTCATTAAGGACTTGGAATATTTCATTCTGATAGCAAAAGCTCCTGATCCTACTCCAAAACACGTTCTTGACAGACTTTTATACCACAAAATTGATATTTTTAAGAGACTCTGCAGCTTTCATATCATTCCGTTAATTTTTGTTACTAATTCTTGTTGCATGGGACTGTTCTCAGCCTGGGAGAGTTCTCAGCCAATTCACGTAATTCTCTAACGAATTTCATATTTTTTTTTACGCTGAGGACCACCACCACCGTAGGGGTAGTCGTCACTATCCCCCGTGTGTGGGACCCTCACCCACTAAATCTTCCCCTCCTATTTTGGATTCCTTATGCCCACTACTGTGGTATTACTTCGAAGTGGAGTCAGTCTGGTCATTTGGCCCCATCATATCCTTATCCGAGTCCGGATTGCGTTACGAATTCCTAGAAGGTGTTCAAACGTCCATTCTACTTCTCTCATCCAAGTCAATTTTCTTAGATTTTAGTAAGACTTCAGCGTATATGACTATACTATTTCAATTCTCCTCACTGTTCAGAATTACATCGCAGAAGTTCTCTATAGTACAGACGCCGACTTTTGCCTCAAGATTCCTTCTTTCCAGTCTCCATCTCTCACAATGAAAGAATGAAAGAAATAATGAAACGAATTTCATATTAGACTTGTATTGTAGTTTGTGTAGCCCCTGCACTGATCAACTTCTACGATGAGTTTGTTGGGATTAGATCAGTACAGGGATTGCGGTTACCGGTGGCAAAAAACGGGTCGCAATGTCAAGGTCAAGTGAGCTTTTGCAGTCAAAGCTGCCACTTCAACCTACCTAGTTATGATGTCTATTCTTTGTTAAGTGCTACACTCACTTTTATCGATTAGTTAGTTAGTGATGTTTATAGAGGATGGATTTATATTCTATAATATTGGAACCAAGACAAGAGTATTAAGTAATATAGGTATTCTAATAATAATACCTGAGTTACTACTGCACTACTACTACGTTGGGTTAACTACTGCATCGCGATAAATCTTTTCAAATAAAATGTTGAAGAGATCGTACAATAAGCAAATTCTTTGCCTGACATTGAAACCTCAAGCAAATTGGGGTCATTCTGCATATTACTGAAAGAATACGCAACTACGACGTGAGCTTTAAAACACTTTTGAATGTTTTTTATTATCGAAGGTATCCTTGTCGACTACGAATAGATGAGCTGTAGCATTTTGTTATTCAAGAATATTTTCCAGAATATGAGGTAGTGTAGACATCTATTCGGTATTAGACTCACCAGGTCAAAAGTTAATCTCGAAAGGTTCAATTATTTCATTTATTGATGATTTTTTGTACTGAGTTTTCAAAGAAAAATTTCTTATACAGTCCAGCAAAAAATTCCATTTTAATGTCTCTTTAATATTTTCTTAAATATTATCGATTTCATCTTAATGAGCAATATATTCCAACACCACCACCATCACTCGATTCATTGAGACTGAGTTTACTTAAAGACAGACCATCAAACAACACGATGTAAAACAAGTGTTGTTTTAATATTCAGCTGGGCATGTAAAGGGATGTTCCACAGACTCTGCTTATAAGACACACTCATGTGAATAAACTGTATACGTAGAGAAGGCATTCAGTCAACCGTTCCCTCATTAAGATTAACAAACATTCAGTAACGTTTTTCAAAAGACATTGAGACGGAGAAGACAAAAAGTTATTCACGCTTAATAAAAATCAAAACAAAACCAAAAACAAAATTCATATTCATCATGGAGGCAAGTGTACCAATATTTATGGCTATGCATGTATGTATGGCACTGTGTATGTATGTGTTTATTTCCTTTTAAAAAATTTAAAAGCGGAAATATGATGAACCTTTTTTAATATTTATTTTCCCTTTTCAATAAAGGTATGTGTGTATGTATGTATGTATGTGTGTGTAAGATTATGTCCTTTACAATTATGAGGGTTGTTTTAAAAGTGAAATTAATAAAAGGATGAATGTATAGGCAGACGTAAACTCAAATGTATAGAATAGGAATGGAAAAACCTTGATATTGTCTTAAGAAAATTGAGCTGCTGCTGTTGTTGTTTTTCTTTTACTTCAGTGACTTCAGTTTTTTCTTCGGAGGGGTTCGGTACTGCTCCATTCTGTTCTGTTGTTCTTTTGTTGTGTAAATTGCGAGTAAATGTTTCATAAGCCTGGCGAAAGGAAATATGTTTGTTTAAATTCATATTCTTTTTTTGGTTATTGCTACTGTTGTTGTTGTTGTTGTTATTATTGTTGTGATGTTTGTCGACATGTTTAACAACGATATTCTTGTTTTATGATTTGTGTACTTTTAATTTAACCACTTAAAGAAAAGACTTTCACCGATTATATTTAGCCTGGCAAGGGGAGCGGAGGCCATTAGTCTTGGCCCGGCTTTAATATTGTTTTTAACAAGTATTAGAGAGAATAAAAAGAAACACTGAACACGTTTTTTAATTACTTTTTACCCCCAGGGAATATAGCAGATATTTTAAGGCAAATATTTGTAAGATTAATTTTTTAACATAAGCATTTAACGCATCTTTTCAAAAGGCAATAAAATTCAAAGGAAATGCTTTAATGATAGGGGTTTGAGATAACTTTTCTAGAACTGAAATAGATCTGGAGTTATTGTCATGGTTATAGTATTCAATAGGTGTATATGAGTATAAGAGTTTCCTAACGATGAACGAATTCCAGTTTTTGTTTTCAGGAAGTATACATAGAGACGTAGATTTGAGAAAGGTTGGCTTTATAATATTTCTAAAAGTCTGTAAATATGTAAACCCTATAGGTTGCTTCGATGATGTCCGGTTTTTCTGGAAAAAAAATCTAAAAGATATGGTTGTCTTGCTGAAGTTCTGCTTTAGGATTTTACCAATAAAGCAAATGCAATGACTACCTGGAAACTGTGTATCGATTTATCAATTTAGTGTTTAAAAATCAACTGTTAAATGCCATATATATAGTGAAACGAATATGGATTGTTTGAAATCGCCGTAGTCTAATAAGCAGTGTGTTGGCTTATTGGATATGAGTACTGGGTTCAAATCCTAGGCCAGACATGTCCAACAAAACAAAATATGAAAAAATATAGATTTCTGGCAAAAACTTTGGTCATAAATAAAATTGTGCAGAAAAGGTTCTCAAAAATCTGTCGTTTGGAGTCGAGTCGCTACTCATGTATAATATTAACACAAAAAACATGGGTGGTGTGAGAAGCTAGGTCATTCATAATTTATGTATGTTTGTTTGTATGTATGTATGTATGTATGTATGTATGTAGTAATTTCCATTTGTGATTCAATGCTAAGACGGAATGAAATCGAAGAATTTGTGAAGCAAATGATTACGGGATTACGTATGACGTAATTGAGAAATGGGAAAAGGTGTTATATAACGTCACGACAACATACTTCTTTGACGATTCGATATAAACTGAGAGAAGCTCTCCATCAGATTACTTACTTACTTACTTAATTGGCCATAACAACCCGATTAACGGATTTCGGCCGGCCTCAACACAACCGTCCAGGCGCCTCTGCTTCTTGCGCGCCTGCGCCAGTTGGTCACACCAATCGATGACAGGGTCTTCATTTGGTCTTTCCAACGGATATAAGGTCGTCCTCTTCGCCGACTTCCGCAGATCCCCGCATCAAATACCCGTCTCGCCGAAGCATTCTCCTCCATTCGAACGACGTGGCCGAGCCAGCGCAGCCGCTGGATATTAATACGCTGCACAACGTCCATGTTGTTGAGGTGCTCATACAGCTCATTGTTGGATCGGATGCGGAAATCATCTCCAACTCGTACTGGACTGAAGATCTTACGCAGAACTTTTCTCTCGAACACTCTCAAGGCTGCTGCATCAGTGCTTGATAGGGTTCATGCCTCTGCGCCATAAAGAAGCACGGGTAGAATGAGTACCTTGTAGGGTGTTAGTTTTGTCGTACGAGGGTGGTCTCTGCTACTCAATTGCCTATTGAGACCATAGTAGCACCTGTTGGCAAGAGTGATCCTGCGCTTAATCTCCAGACTGACATCATTTTTGGTGGTAACGGCGGAGCCAAGATAAATACATTCCTTGATTGTATCAAAAGTACAGATTATCGTTTGTTTTACTCGTGTTTTAAATTTGCAAACCCTATTTTTTTGAGAACCAATATACACTGTCGGACAAAATAAAGTGCGGTTTGAAATATTTTTTGTTTTTTGATTAAAGCATATGTTTATTGCTTTCAAATTTTTATAAATTATAGTTTCATTTTTAATTCGGTTAATATTTTATCTAAAAAGTATCTTAACATTGAATTCTTTCTTTATATTTTCTATTTATAATAGAAACTATATGGCACATAAGGAATTTCAAGTGACAAAATAAAGTAACACTTCACTAGAAAATATTATAAATAATTAAATAACTTCAAAATTTAGTACGAAGTTACTCCTCCTTTGTTATTTATGACTTCTCTTAATCTTCACATCCTCACACCATGAGGCTGCCTCCACCTTAAATATTTACATCAATATATATTTACATAAATATGTCTGAATCATTTTGGAACAAAATTATTTGAACAGACGAGTCAAAATATGAACTAAAAAATTGCAAAACTCGGAAAAAAGTGTGCTGTGAACCAACACAAAGGCTTAAATCGAAAAACCTTATCCATACTGGAAAACATGGTGGAGGCAGCCTCATGGTGTGAGGATGTTTTTCCTCTTCATGAGTAGGTAGACGCGTTAAAATTGATTCCAAAATGACTGGAGAGGGCTATGTAAATATTTTGGAAGAAAATCTGTACAGAAGTGCGGAGGAAATAGGCTTGGAGGAGTTTATCTTTCGACAAGACAACTAACCCAAGCACACGAGTGTGGTCGCTAAAACACACTTTGAAGAAAATAATGTTGAAACATTTGAATGGCCTGCTCAAAGCCCAGATTTAAACCTCATAGAGCATCTTTGGGCTGTCTCAGATAACAAAAACCCGATGGAGTCCAGAAGAAATATTCAAACATTTTGGGAAAAACTGCAAAGTGAATGGAGGGCAATTCCTACAAAAACTTTGAAGAACCTTGCGCTATGTATGCCGAAAAGATTAAGAGAAGTCATAAATAACAAAGGAGGACCAACTTCGTTCTTAATTTTGAATTTATTTAATTATTTATAATATTTTCTAGTGAAGTGTTACTTTATTTTGTCACTTGAAATTCCTTATGTGCCATATAGTTTCTATTATAAATAGAAAATAAATAGAATTCAGTGTTAAGATACTTTTTAGATAAAATATTAACCGAATTAAAAATGAAACTATAATTTATAAAAATTTGAAAGCAATGAACATATGCTTTAATCAAAAAACAAAAAATATATCAAACCGCACTTTATTCTGTCCGACAGTGTAATTCAGTATGAACCTACATTTTTACCACAGTACGTATGAGTATCATGAATATATTTGAAATATTTTCTAAAATAATCATACGCCCTATTGAACCAACTTGAATTTTTATCTTTTCTACATAAGCTTTCTGGCACATTTAGACTGCAGTTTACAAAAATTCTTTAATTTCAACAATTCGATTTCATTGAAATGGCCTCGTAAACATATTTTTTCCCAAAAAAATATTGTGCCATTAAATTTAATAACAGCCATATATTTAATTTTATATCTTTTATGTACGTACATACGTACATATATTCGAATAAAAAAATTCGATTTCGAATTCTTTGTAATAAAAGTAAATTTTCTTTCTTTCTCTCTCTCTCTCTCTCTTGCTATGGAAAGGCCTATGAACGAATGAATTTACAGTCTTATAAAGTTTCACTTGTAATAGCAGCAGCAAACAATACATTTGTCAAAGAAAGAGGCCTACAGTTTACTAATAATATCTATGCCTCTATTTGCTTGTTTTGCTGTTGCTGTTATTGTTGCTCTGTTGCTATTGCTCTGTATTGTAGTTGAAATATATTGGCAATAGGCCAACTAGTTTAAGTTGATGACACTCTGCCAAATGCGTATAGAATACGAAAAAACAGAAATACTGGGATTTTTTTTCATTTCTTTCTTTTCTTTGGAAATAAACATAAATTGTAGTATTACAACAACTACGATAATAAATATTGCCAACAATAATATCAACAATAACATGGTATTGTTGTAACAAATAGCGAAAGCTGGCTTAAAATACAAGTGATTGGGGTGTCAGCTGTTTGCCAAAAAACGAAAACGTTTCGAAACGAAATCTCCGTATTTGCTGAAGTACTCAAACCTAACTGTCAGTAAGTAGGGGGGTAGGAAAAAAGGAAAAGGAACAGGAGAAAAGTAATAGTAATTGATATTATTTATTTTGTAACTGTTGGTGTTGCAGAGGCCAACAAATGTTTAAAAAAAACAAAAAAAAAATGACACAATAGGCCATTCCATTTAGTTATTATGGGCCAAACATAACGAGAAATCATTTGGGCTGTTTAAAGGCCAACAACGAAATCTAAACTTTGTGTTTGTTTTCTTCTTCTGCTTGATTTTTCTGAACTTTTGCTCTATTTGTGCTTGATTTTATCGCCAGTTTTTTGAATTTTTTTCGTACTTCTTTGGCACCAGCTGCCTTCATAGAAACAATGACGTTTATTGATGGCTGTTTGTTATTTGTCTTCTTCCAATAGAATAAAATGTGTTTTCAATAAAAGAAATAAAAAATAATTTTTTAAGCTTAAAATTTAGGAGCCGAGTGTATGAATAGAGATGTAAGATCCGCAAAGGATTGTTGCCGTCTAGGGTAACTAATTTACCATGGACATCGATCAGCGACAATGTAACAAACCTAGCAAGGAGGACTTATAGACATAAGTACCTAATTATGGGATTGTTTGGCAATACACTGATTTTAGTTCGATTTTAAGACAGTTTTCCCGCAATCTGTTATGCAATCGTGTATTGATTTCAGCTTGGGATACATACATCCATAATTGGTCATTACAACCCTTTGGTCAAAATTACGGCCTAACTCCTTATTTCACCTATGATACATATATAATTGGCCATTACAGGATTAAAGCCTAGGATTACGGCCTAGCTTCTCACACCACTTATGTTGTGTGTGTTAATTTTATACATGAGTGGCGGGTCCTACAGTTTAAAGTCGTCTCCGAACGACAGATTTTTGAGGAACTTTTCATGGCAATTTTATTTACTCTCAGAGTTTTTGTCAGAAATCTGCTGAGAGGAAGTCACCGAAGATGATGTCTGACCTGGGGTTTGAACCGTGGCCTTACGTCTAATAAGCCAACACACTACCTACTAGACTACGGCGACTTCAAATGATGTATGTGTTAATTTTATCCATGTCTGGTAGGACCTACAGTTTAAAATCGACTCCGATTTTCGACAGATTTTGAATAAAATTTTCGTTTGCTGGCAGGAAATCGTCGAAGAAATATTTGTTCGTACTTATTTTTTTTTGTAGAAGTCTAGACTGGGGTTTGAACTACTGGCTTGCATCTAATACGCCAACACGCTACCCTTTTAGACTGCGGCAACTTTATAAAGAACATCAAAACCTATTTTGTTTCCATCATCATCAGTAACTTAATACATACCTACATACATACGTAATTGGTCATTACAACCCTTCAGCCAGGATTACAACCTAGCTTCTCACACCACCCATGTTGTGTGTGTTAATTGTATCAATTACTGGCGGAACTAACAGTTACAAGTCGACTTCGAACGATAGATTTGCTTGAGAAACTTCTCTTGGCAAATTTTTTGTTTACTGCCCAGAGTTTTGCCAGAAATCTGCTGAGGGGAAGTCGCCGAAGAAATATTATTTCATATTTCGTTTTGATGGAAATGTTTGACCTGCTGCCTTTAGTGCTATTGAACGGGAGTCTACTAAGATAAGTTTGGCAGTAAATGATGGCAAAACAAAGTATATGTTATCGACAAGTAGAGACGTGCGACGTATTGATTCTCAGATTACGGCCTATAACTATACTTTTGATACAGTCAAGGAATTTATTTATCTTGGCTCCGCCGTTACCACCAAAAATGATGCCAGTCTGGAGATCAAGCGCAGGATCACTCTTGCCAACAAGTGCTACTATGGTCTCAATAGGCAATTGGGTAGTAGAGACAAAACTAATACTCTACAAGACGCTCGTCCTACCCGTGCTTCTTTATGGCGCAGAGACATGGATCCTATTAAGTACTGATGCAGCAGCCTTGAAAGTATTCGAGAGAAAAGTACTGCGTAAGATCTTAGGTCCAGTACGAGTTGGCGATGATTTCCGCATCCGATCCAACAGTGAGCTGTATGAGCTCCTCAACGACATAGACGTTGTGCAGCGTATTAATATCCAGCGGCTGCGCTGTCTCGGCTATGTCGTTCGAATGGAAGAGGATGCTTCGGCGAGACGGGTATTTGAAGCGGGGATCTGTGAAAGTCGGTGAAGAGGACGACCTTGTATCCGTTGGAAGGACCAAATCGAGGAAGCCCTGTCATCGATTGGTGTGACTACCTGGCGTAGGCGCGCAAGAAGCAGAAGATGTGTTGCGGCAGGCCGAAATCCGTTAATCGGGTTGTTATGGCCAATTAAGTAAGTAAATAAGTGTCTGACCTGGAGACTGAACCGTAGCCTCACGTATAACAAGCGAACACACTACCTACTAGACTACGGCGATTTAGGGCAGAAAGATCGGTTTTTAATTATTTAAGTTTATTTCTGATATTTTTCCTAAGTAGAGCACGAAGCTATAACTCAACAGATTGCTTTCAAGTACTTTTTAATTCTCAAAAAGAAATTCAAGAGAAATAAAATTTTTTTTTAACTTTTTAAAAACCATATCCTGCCGACATTTATTATGCCCATAATGTGTCTAATAACCATAATTTTTAATATGTTTGTTTAAGTTTGAAATGTATTGACCATAATGGAATTCTACAGCTTAAAATTTCTTAACTTCTTCAAAGTTTTTCTTTTTTTTTGTATTTATTTTTTCGTTTTTTTCTGTGGCTCTATTTCACCACAACCCAGACAACTTAAATGATGCTGAGTGACCTGTAATCATAGAAGAGCAACCATTAGTTGCAAACCATTATCATTGAAATTGTATAATAAATGAAGCTGGTAAGTTGGTTGGCAAAATGTCTCTCAAATAAAAGGTAACAACTGCAGCAACTACAGCAACAAACTACTTATTTTTAGACAAATTAGTAATAGTTCTTTAGAAAACATTTTATTTTGTTTGAAGTGTATGTGTTGGCTACAGCTGATGTTTACTAAGTAGGAAAACCTCATAAAATTGGAAACAAAAATTTTTGTCAATTATCTTCTTTTCATTGCGGTAGCATGTTGTTACTTTTTGCTATCATTTCTAATTAGTCGGTCAGTTGTGTAACAATTATTATGTGCAAGTGGAATGCAGTCTTTTTTCTTTTATTAACAAAATGTTGTCTGGTGTGTGGTTTTTGTTAAAAACAAAAAAAAATGAAAAAGAGGTTCAGACTCTTGTACTATTTTTATTCTTTTTTAATACGTTTATGATGTTTTAGTTTTTCCTTTTCACATACATTTTTATGTTTCCTTGAGCAAAAACAGAAGCTTTATTTAAGGTTCTCCTTAAATAGTTAACTAGTCCATAAGCTACTTTTCTATTTTAGCCAAAAACTACCACTTGGACACATAGACTTACACTGTTTCCTTGTCTTCTTTCAAAGACTTTAGAATAAAATCAAGAGTGTGGCAGAATTATGTTTTGTTTCTCATGTTCCTTCTTTCATATGATCACGGGTCTAGGTTTTTATCCTCAGCATTGGAAAGCTACAATCTCTGGTTCATAACGATTTCATTGCAGGCTCCAACATTTGTCAGAAATGCTTAATATTCTCGTCTACTAGACGGTTAACTGAACTGGCTTCAAACTTTAGTTACGTGTATTTAAAGACCTGATACGGAGATCAAAGAAAATCTATTGGAAATTCCTTTTAGAAATATAGGAGCCTATTAGGCTAGTAATCTTTGGAAACTTTTGACAATAACTAACAGCAATATAGGGTTTGCATGTGTGTATAATAGATGCTACATCAGATAAAGTGATTTATTAAATCCTGCTTGATGTACCTTCTCTTTATTATTCTTTATTTTTTCTTTGGATGAGGACACCCTCAAAAAGTTGTAAATTTCCTGATATTGGCGACAATTGATATGATGATTCTTTGACTTCATATATAACTGGCCATTACAACCAGAGATCAGCAATGAATCGCTTTTTCGCTATTCATAAGTATTCATGGAATTTAGAGTATGAGTGAGTCAACAGTATTCAAATCCAACTACTCTGATTCATTCGTACTCAGTACTACATTGATTTATAAGTACAAGTTGCAATGAGTATGAGTACAACGTTGACATCAAACTCATAACATTCGAAATATGTTTGATTCATACGCCTACTCATTCAGATTCATAAATTTAGAAAAATACTTATAATACTCATAAACGATTAAGTGATTCGAATTCATTCATCAACATTTACAATCTTAATTGTTGTTGCATTTACAAAGAAAGAAGAGAGACACAAACAAAAAAGACAAAGACAGCAAGCAGAGCAAACACACACCCTTCTTTTGAGTATGGTAGTGTTCGTACGCGAATCATAGTTATTTTGTGATTCGTGTATACGATGAGTCATGGAGAGTCGAAATCAATAACATCATGCGTATTGTTAAGTATGAGTACCACGAGTATTTCAAACTTTGAATATGAGTAGCATAAGTATGACATTATAATAAGTATGAATGCGCATAAGTATCAGAAATTATAAGTATGATTCGAATCTACTCATCGTTTCTCACACCACTTACTTATGTTGTGTGCATTAATTTTTATAAATGAGTGGCGGGACCTACAGTTTCAAGTTGACTCCGAACTATAGATTTTTGAGCAACTTTTCATGGCGATTTTTATTAACTCTCAGAGTTTTTGCCAGATATCTGCTGAGAGGAAGCCGCCCAAGAAATATTTATTCATATTTCATTCAGTTGGAGATGCCTGACCTGGGGTTTGAACCGTGGCCTCAGGTCTAATAAGGCAACACACTACCTACTAGACCACGTCGACTTCTGATTCCTCGACTTCAGATACCCTATTACGCCAGTCCTAGCTGCTCCCATATCCCTCTTGGGTGGCCAGATGCGAAGATCGTTTTGATTATTAAAGCGATGCCCATTGATCTTAATTGTAAGGAATCTCAGACCTAGAAGTCTGTTCGCTCGTCTTTTCAAAACATTGGAAAGATTCTGCACAACCGGATACGGTGTAACTATACTTCTATTTCAAGCACTAGTGAGCTGCAAAATTCCTCTACAAACTCCACTACACTCCTTGATGGGGAAGATTGGAAAACTCTGCAATAGCAGCCGTGGAATACGATTTTAAGAATGTCCATTTGCAGGTTACTTTAACCAGAAGGATATGAAAGGAAAATGTTTACAATCCACATCGTTAGTTGGAGTTCTCATGCCCATGCTGTGGAATAATTGCAAAGTTATTGGGGGAGGAATTGCAACGACTTGGTTCTAAGGTCTTTGGTTAGTTGGATTATTTGGTCATTCTATCATTGATATGCACAACCTTTTTTGAAAAGATATCAGGCCTTGAGTGGCACAGCTTGTGTGGTGTAGGTGTCAACCCTAGCAAGGCCGAAGTTATATTTTTTAAATGGCATTCAACTTATCTAGGAGTGTAAAGCAAAAATTTTTGGAACCCAAACAGTCATAAGACAGTAAAGAGAGCTCTATCTCTATACTAGCTTTCTGAGGATGTGGGGAAACTAACCTTTGATGGATGGTTGCTTCACTGCAGATAGAGTGCACATGTAGTTGGTTGTCATGATTAGCAGTCCAGTCTATACCACTTCAATTTAGGCATTATTTGCTATATTTAATTAGTTCCCCACTGATCATCTATAGAGGAAAAGCCCTGAGCAAGTAAGAATAATTCTTAATGAATTTAAATCCTGGCAAAATCAGGTCTTTGAATATGCAGTAATGCTGAGAAGACATAGATATTATAAAGGGTCCGCCAAATAACTTTTTTTTTCAAAATACTTTAAAAAAACTACTGAATATTTTCTCAAATTTCTTTTTTTATTTGAAAGTACAATCCTTCCGGTTAATAATGGAAAATAATTTCATTCAAATGGCTGCCTCGCCTAGCCATGCAGTAGCCTACACGATCGGTCCAATTTTTAAACACATTATCGATTGTGTGCAGCTGTATTTCACCAATGGCTTCACGAATATTGTCCTTTAAAGCGTCAATTGTTTCTGGCTTGTCGGCATAACACTTATCTTTGACGGCACCCCACAAATAATAGTCCAACGTTGTCAAATCGCAGATTCGTGATGGCCAAACGACATCAGCTCTGCGGCTGATAATGCGATCTTCAAAAACAGGGCGCAAAACATCGAGTGTAGCTTCGGATGTGTGGCACGTAGTACCGTCCTGTTGAAACCAAATGTTGCCAATATCCTCCTCTTCAATTTTTGTGAACAAAAATTCGTTCAACATGGCCCGATAACGATCGCCATTGACTGTAACGGCCACTCCTTGCTCATTTTCGAAGAAAAATGGTCCAATTATGCCTCTGGACCAAACAGTGACTCGTTTTGGGTGCGCCGGCTTTTCAATGTATGCGTGCGGGTTTTCTGTGCCCCAAATGCGACAATTTTGCTTGTTTACATAACCGCCAAGATCAAAATGAGCTTCATCTGATGATTTTTTTGAAAAAATCGGCATCTTCTGTAAGTCGATCGCAGGCCCACTTAGCGAAGCGAAAACGCATTGTATGGTCCATATTCGTTCAGCGGAAGGATAAAACTAATTATCTGTCAAATCAGACATAAGCTAAGTGTTCCCATCCACGAAATAAGCACTAGTTGAATAAAAAACGTTAGGTGGCGGACCCGATACATCCAGAGGACATTTCATTTTGGAATTTCAACTAAGAACTTTTGAGGTGTATACCTTGGGTTTGATAATTCTGAGTGGAGTATGTATTCGAGGCTGTGACAAACAAGAAAAATATGGTATAAATCGAGCAACTAATCTGACGTGGGATCTTTGTGATCTTGAGACACTTTCGCCCTGAGGCCCTTCGGACAGATGGTATTTATCTGTAGTACTCTATGCTTACTACCACTAAATGTGCTTCAACTGTACTGTATGGAAATGGTATTTAAGACATTAACTGTACAATACTACCTTTTGTACAACTTTTTCTTTTAATGCCAGTTTTTTTTTTCTTTTTGCTCATTTTCTTTATAAATTCTATTTCTATTTGTGTTTCCCTCTTGTTTCTTTTTATTTAATTTCTGTGTGTAAGTAATTATTTAGTTGTAAGGCAATGTAAAAGTCCTTCAAAAAGTAAAAGTCCTTTCTATTTTTTTCTCTACTCATACTTATTATGTATGGCTCTCAGGTGTTTTTATGTTTAATTTTATTTTATTTTCTCTCTTCTCTTGGGCTATTTAGGTTTTTAAGACTATTTGTTTGCAGCATTTCAGAAAAGTTCTTTATGTTTTGGCCAAAATAAGAAAACTTTTTTATGTTTCTTTCCTCTTTTACATTCATTTCAATACAAGCCGTTAGTCATTCATTCATTCGTTCAATCTTTGTTTCCCTATTTTTCTTTCTTTCTTTTTTTTTGTTTTTGCTCATGCGTTCATTTTGTTTAACTGACTGTCATTAGCTAAATTAGGTTTTAACTTTTGTATTCGTATACGTATTTTTTCTTCTTCTCATTGCTTTTAATGGGTCTTGTTTTGTTAATATTTTGCTGTTTGATGGAGAGTGTTTAATACAGAGAGTTGCACAAGCAGTTTAGTCAGCTTCGCTATTAAAGGTATTGGCATCTAGATTTCGAAGCATTAAAGGTCGATCTTGTTGATCTGAGTGTATCTAAACTAAGGAATCAAAAAGGATTCCATAGCGCCTTTTCCGAGGGGACGTGTACTTGTCAATCAAGTACAGTACCCGGAGGTCGAATTGACCCATTGTACAACGTCCTAGTTTCTCACACCACTTATGTTGTGTGTGCTAATTTTATAAATGAGTGGTGGGACCTACAGTTTAAAGTCGACTCCGAACGACAGATTTTTTGAGAAACTTTTTCATGGCAATTTTATTTTACTCTCAGAGTTTTTGCCTGAAATCTTCTGAGAGGAAGTCGCCGAAGAAATACTTTTTGTATTTTGTCTTGATGTCTGGCCTGGGGCTCGAACTCTGGCTTTATGTCGAATAAGACAACACACTACTACTACGTAGACTACGACGACTTCAAGTGAAATAAATTTGATGAAAAATTTTAGAAAAAAAATTAAAATTTTTAAAATTATTTTGAAAGATATTTTATTTAATTAGGATAGAAAATACAAAATTAGAATCACTTAGGCACTGAGTTTAATTTTTATAGCTGGTGGGCAAAGAAACTTATAAAAAATTATTTACAATTTACAGCAATTGGAAATCTTTCTAAAAAATCATTGATGTTCTCATTTTCCTTGCGACGAGAACGTTGGTTCCGATTTTCGATGACATCCTGCAGATAATTTTCCCATTGTCTGGCTGGACTGGGAATGCGTTCCAAAAACGTTGACATCATTATTGATGGCTTGTCATTTTCCTTGCGACGAGAACGTTGGTTCCGATTTTCGATGACATCCTGCAGATAATTTTCCCATTGTCTGGCTGGACTGGGAATGCGTTCCAAAAACGTTGACATCATTATTGATGGCTTGTCATTTTCCTTGCGACGAGAACATTGGTTCCGAAATTCTATGACATCCTGCAGATAATTTTCCCATTGTCTGGCTGGACTGGGAATGCGTTCCAAAAACGTTGAGATCATTATTGATGGCTTGTCATTTTCCTTGCGACGAGAACGTTGGTTCCGAAATTCGATGACATCCTGCAGATAATTTTCCCATTGTCTGGCTGGACTGGGAAGGCGTTCCAAAAACGTTGACATCATTATTGATGGCTTGTCATTTTCCTTGCGACGAGAACGTTGGTTCCGATATTCGATGACATCCTGCAGATAATTTTCCCATTGTCTGGCTGGGCTGGGAAGGCGTTCCAAAAACGTTGACATCATTATTGATGGCTTGTCATTTTCCTTGCGACGAGAACGTTGGTTCCGAAATTCGATGACATCCTGCAGATAATTTTCCCATTGTCTGGCTGGACTGGGAATACGATCCAAAAACGTTGACATCATTATTGATGGCTTGTCATTTTCCTTGCGACGAGATCGTTGGTTTCGAAATTCGACGACATCCTGCAGATAATTTTCCCATTGTCTGGCTGGACTGGGAATGCGTTCCAAAAACGTTGACATCATTATTGATGGCTTGTCATTTTCCTTGCGACGAGAACGTTGGTTCCGAAATTCGATGACATCCTGCAGATAATTTTCCCATTGTCTGGCTGGACTGGGAATGCGTTCCAAAAACGTTGACATCATTATTGATGGCTTGTCATTTTCCTTGCGACGAGAACGTTGGTTCCGAAATTCGATGACATCCTGCAGATAATTTTCCCATTGTCTGGCTGGACTGGGAATGCGTTCCAAAAACGTTGACATCATTATTGATGGCTTGTCATTTTCCTTGCGACGAGAACGTTGGTTCCGAAATTCGATGACATCCTGCAGATAATTTTCCCATTGTCTGGCTGGACTGGGAATGCGTTCCAAAAACGTTGACATCATTATTGGTGGCTTGAATAGATTCTGCTCCGGTTCCTTGGCGACAATGGCAATATCTGCCCCAGTTGAAATAGATTTAATTTCTAATGTTGTTTTTGTCGTGAAATTACACAATTCTGGAACCATGATTAGAAAAATAGTTGAAATGATAAATTTTTTTTTGGTTTGATGTAAGCACTTGAAGGACTAGTAATGATGTGTTGAGGATGTCATGATTCTGACGGTATTTATAGGCGTTCAAAATATTGTAATTATTCTTTACATCTAAAGGGTTGTGCGAGAAGATATGATCGTTGGACAAAGCAGGTAGCAGCCTTCATATTGTTACCCCCAATAAAATTTTTATCATTAAAAAATGTTGTCCTTCATGTTAATAAAATTAGGGATTTGGTAATAAAATTCGTCATCCACAACCCTTGTTTTATGGTAAACAAATGCAAAGTCTACGATAACTTGTTTTATGGCTTTGTTTCTGAAAAAAATTGAAAATCAGTTTTTTGGCAATCTTAAATGTTCGTAATTTTTCTGTTGTCGATACATTGCCCGAAGTGGGCTATTTTTCATTAATACCAAAGCCAACTTGTCTGGCAGGACCTTCACTTTAAAGTCGACTTCTAATGACAGATTTTGAAAGATTATTCTTTACATATAGTTAATCTCTGAGTTTTTGTCAGAGGACTACTGAAAGAAGGTCATTGTATTTTTTATGACATCAGAACTAAGGTTTCAACTCGGTTCTAGTTAGTTAAATATACTAACCATACTTAGAAACACCATCATTGCTCATTCCAGCATTCCTCTTCACACTAACACTTGGTTGATCTTTAGATTTTAACTGTTGTGGACTGTATTATTCAAACAACTAGGCTATGATTTTAAGCCTCATTTGAACAGAATGGAATATTTATGGATTGAAATGAAATTGTATTTACCTACAGACAGCTGGCGCACTACTTTCGTAATCCTCTTTAATCAACTTAGGAATCAACCTATCCTGGATCAATGAGGAGTCCTGCTCCACCTCTAGGCTCACTTGGCCCTTAATGGATAGAAGGTGCACCAAACTTACTTACTTGGACTTGGTCGTGACATCATCTCGATCACAGTGGCCATGCTTGCATGTCACTGTGTTATGAGTAGACACGCGGAAAGAAGCGGCTCCCATTTAACGACTTCTGCCGTGGATGCAGACCCGCTGAGGAAGAGGAGACAGTTATCCACTTTCTTTGTCAATGCCCATCTCTTGCGAGGTGCAGATATTGGGTATTTGGCTCTACAAACCTTTTCAGCTTGACGGAGCTATTGTCCATTGATGTCAAGGATATAGACACGTTTATAAAGGCTAAGAAAGAATGCGGCTCCCATTTAATGACTTCTGCCCTGGGTGCAGATCCGCTGAGGAAGAGGAGACTGTTATCCACTTTCTTTGTCAATGCCCATCCCTTGCGAGGTGCAGATATAGGTTATTTGGCTCTCCAACCCTTGTCAACTTGACATCCATTGATGTCAAGGATATGGCCTCATTTATTAAGCTTTCTGGCTGGTTCTCCAGCGTGGGGTAGTCGTACTTTGAAATGTGCAGCCTTTACGCTGACCAACTTCTCCGTCCTTGGTTCGGAGGAACTTGGTCAGTACAGAGACTGCATTTAGTCAGTGTCGTCAGAACGGGCCGCTATGCGTGCTCAAGTGAGCTTTTGGTATGAAGGCTACCACACTAGCCTAACTTAACCTAACTTTCTTACAGACAGGCCTTATATGAGAAACTAACATTCTTACTTAATTGGTCCCACAACCCTTTAGTCAAGATTACGACCTAGTCATAGCACCCATGTCGTGTGTGTTAATTTTATTCATGTGTGGCGGGACTTAAAGTTTAAAGTCAATTTTGAATTTCGACAGATTTTTAAAAACATTTCATGAAAAGGCTGACGGTAGGAAGTCACTGAAGAAATATTTTTTTATACTTATTTTTATGGAAAAGTCTAGGCTGGGGTTTGAGCTACTGCCTTGCCTCAATAAGCTAACACACCACCTTTTAGACAACGGAATTTTTTTAAAGAATATCCAAACCTATTTACATACATACGAACAACCCTTCAGTTAGGATTACAACCTAGTTCCTGACACCACTTATGTTGTGTGCTATAATTTTATGCATGAGTAGCGGGACTTACAGTTTAAAGTCGATTCCGAACGACAGATTTTTGAGAAACTTTTTCACGGAAATTTTTTATTTATTCTTAGAGTCATTGCTAGAAATCTGGTGAGAGGAAGCGGCCGAAGAAATTTTTCATATTTCGTTTTATTGGTGATGTCTGGGGTTTAAACTGAGGCCTCATGTCTAATAAGCCAACACATTACCTACTAGATTACGGCGATTTCGGTCATCAGTAGCTTCATTGGAAGTAATTCGGAGATTCTTCAACAATATTTTTGTCTCTTCTACAAGGTTGTACTTCGTTATTTGATTTTCAGGCCAAGTTTAATTTGAAAAAAAATTTAAAGGATGTTATCTGAATTTTTTATTGATGTTCTATGGTTTACTTACTTACAGGTATTTAGAATTTGTTGAAACTTGAAACCCTATTCCTTGAACCTCTGGCTGCCCGTTGGCATATACCTAACCAACCGTTCGAAATTGAAACCTCGAACTTTACATTATTCTTAATGACAGGGCAATAAGGATACTTCAAAAAGTTTGATTACAAAATCTTTGGTAATAAAAACAAAATTCGCAAAATTTACTCATAAAAAATGATGAGTCACATAATTGCCTTTTAATTTGTAATAAAATAATTAGAAATTTCATGTGCCAAAAATTGGTGCCACTATTAGAAGACCTTGTTAAACAGGTACAATGCTCCACTTTTTTCTACCACTGTAATCGTATAACCCTTTTTAACGTACAATATTCTACCTGCGCTATCGTATAACCCTTTCTTCACTTATAATATTCTGCCTGTACAGAATAATCCTTGTTATCCGAATATTTATAAATACTGTTGAGATCTCTAATCCTGACATCAATCGTGCTGCAACTGCTTAAGAGTTTCTTTATTACGAATTGCAAGTTAAATTTAATTTCAATATTTTGACCATGGCTCCTGATTTGTGTGATACCACATCAAATGCTGTTTGTGTTGCTGAAGTCAATGATAGGTTGGCTGAACGAGAAGTAAATCCTTTTGCACCTTCAATGATGATGTCATCGCTGTTAGAACGTTTACCTCGTCATGCTAGACATTGGAAAAATTATCTGAAGGATGTAACCGAGTCTAGAAATAAAAGATTTCGTCGTATGGAAAATGAAAGTATTGATGACTTTTTAAAAAGGTTTCCAATTTAGTGGAGATTCTAGTGCAGATGACGCACAAGAAATAATTTTAATCTCAGTGTATAGTATTATTTAGTCTTAAGTATTTATAATAACAAAGTTTTAAAATTAAATAAGCATCATAAATTAAGTCATTTAAAAAAAAAATATAAAATTGTTGCAATTCAGTTTGTTAAGAAAATAAAAAAACAAAATAAATACAAAAGAACTTAATTTTCTTAAAATTTTTTAATTTTTGAAATATTTTTAAAATAAATAGTTGAAGAATCGTTTTTTTTTTCACAGCAAATATAGAGAAGTCCTATGATAATGCTGTTGCTATACAACAATTTAATTTAAAACGTGTTAGGGCCCACGCTGTCTTTCAAACTTTAACTTCGACGAAATAGTATGAAAGGATAGTGTGAAGTATGTAGGCGGTTGGATGTGGCTGCTGAATGAGCCCAATTTGATTCAAGCCGGGCAGACCCCAATTGACGTCGGGAGTTGTAGATGGATGTGGAAATATATCGGGCGTATAAACAAGACCTTAATTGATTGAAACTTACATGGTATCCTTCAAAGGGAAATGTGATTCTAACTGACTGAAATTTCCTAGTATCCGTCGGAGCCAAATGTGACTCAAACTTCCATGATATCCGTCGGAGGGGAATGTGACTCTAATTAACTGAAACTTCAATGGTATCTGTTGGAGGGGAGTGTAACTCAAACTTCCATGGTATCCGTCGGAGGGAATTGTGACTCTAATGAAACTTCCGTGTTATCCGATGGAAAGGAATGTGACTCTAATTGACTGAAACTTTCATGGTATCCGTCGCAGGGGAATGTGACTCAAACTTCCATAGTATCCGTCGGAGGATATTGTGACTCTAATTGACTGAAACTTCAATGGTATTCGTTGGAGACAGTGTGACTCCAATTGAATGAAACTTTCGTGTTATCCGTCGGAGGGGAATGTGAATCTAATGAACTGAAACTTTCATGGTAGCCGTTGGAGGAGAATGTGACTCTAATTGACTGAAACTTCTGTGGTATTCGTAGCAGGGGAATGTGACTCTAATTGACTGAAACTTACATGGTATCTGTTGGAGGACAATGTGAAGCTACTTGTAACGACTAGAAGGAAATGGAGCTCAATGGTTAAGGTCCTATTTTCCGCGTCGGACTAAGATTAATTTATGCATACATACACATACATACATATGTAGACCGTACGTGCATGACTCCTCTGATAAATCATTTTTATTACCGTTCACTCTCTTATAAAGAAAAATACTGCTGCGGATATGAGAATGAAGACATGAATGTGAAACACATTCTTTATTATTGCTGGTGGACGCCAGACGACAATGGATCTGATGTTTCAAATTAGAAAACAGAGAGCAGAGGAAGATAGCCCATACAAAAATAAATAAAATATTTTCGGAACACATTTATGTATTTTATGTTTTGTATGTATCACGTAGCAGTCGCCGTAGTCTACTAGGTAGTGCGAGCCCCAGGCCAGACATCAAGACAAAATACAAAAAGTATTTCTTCGGCGACTTCCTCTCAGCAGATTTCTGGCAAAAACTCTGAGAGTAAATAAGAGTGCCATGAAAAAGTTTCTCAAATATCTGTCGTTCGGAGTCGATGGAGGAGGGACCAACAGATCGATGGAGGGACCTACAGTTAAGTCCCTCCACTCATGTATAAAATTAACACACACAACATAAGTGGTGTGAGAAACTAGGACGTTGTACAATGGGTCAATTCGACCGAGTACTGTACGTGTCTTAATTGACAAGTACACGTCCTCTAACCTAACCTAACCTAACCATCGCATTGCAGTCGCCGTAGTCTAGCAGATAGTTAGACGTGAGTCTGTGATTAAAAAAATATTTCTTCATCAATATTCTCTCATCAGATATCTGGCAATAACTCTGGGAGCAAAAAAAAATTGCCATGAAAACTTGCAGAAAAAAAAACTGTGGTTTGGAGTCGACTTTAAACTGTAGGCCCCGCCACTTAGGAATAAAATTAACACACTCAACAATAGTGGTGTGACAATCTAGGTTGTAATCCTGACTGAAGGGTTGTAATGATTAATTATGTGTGTATGTATTTATAGCACAGGATGGTTCTACGGCGTTATCCGAGGATTATTTAGAAATAGACTCTCTTGCCATATTGCCTCTACTAATTGAAGTAAGCATTCCTCCAAAGCTTGCTAGATAGACTACGTTCTCAAATTTAAGGCAATACAATAATAGTTTACAAACATATTTTAGTTTATTTAAAATATTTAAAACATTTATTCTGTAAGTGTTTTAACATTCATTCCATCGGATCCTTCAATTCAATCGATATTTGCAATGCAATTTTTAACCAAGTCGCATAGGGCACATTTCATTGTTAGGCGATCATACCATTGGCCATTGGGACACGTACAAATCTCAGCACTACCACCGACACACATGTAGAACAGCCGGCAATGGTTGGCGTATGGAAAAGTTGTACCATTTGCCACCATAGAACAATCCGGATTAGGGCAGTTGGGACAAATTGGTTTCGGAGAAGTTGGTGGTGGCTGCGTAGATGGTGTAGTGGGCGGGGTAATTGGAGGCGTAGGTGGAGTTATGGGACATGGTATCGAGGAAGCACAATTCAAACTATTCATTAACGTGTTATATGATGGTGGTTCAGCAGTTACGGTTACATAAACCAAAGCAATTGCAAATAAGGCTAAAAGAACAAAATAAGAAACGAAATTTCATTAAATTTTTAAATGAAACTGATGTTAATAAATTTTTTAATTACTGGAGCGCAAGTTTATAAACATATTGATAAGCAAAGATGAATTTTTAATACTGCGTTTGCAATGATTTTTAAAATACAACTGATTTGTTTGCATGTTACGGTAGCTTTTTATATGCATGTGGAATTTCTTCTGTTTTCTTTTTAATTCTTATCATTGATTGTATTATCTCTAGAAGAGTGTCTTCGCAATTAAATCAACAAAATTCTCTTCAAACATACAGATACAATGTTGCAATTGCTTTCATCATTATGGTTATCTTAACTATATTGTATAATCGATTGCACTGTGCAACATATTTATCTCTATCCATACTCAGAATAGTGCTTTTCGTGATTGACTGTTTGTTTCATTGAAGCCTAGGCAAGTTTACTGGGTTTTATTGGGAATTATTTTGAAAAGTTTATCAGTTTACAGCGTTTATAGTGGCTACATTTAATCGTTTGATTCATTATTTTTAGTATTGTTGTCCTGTGTTAAATGGTATTTTCTTTAATTTGTCTCATTGGGTCAGAAGGTAAATAAAATTTATTTATCTTGTCTATTATTTAATGACTGATTAATGATTGATTTAAACATTCATAGCAAATATTGTCATCACTTTGGATATGGTTAATTGGAATTATATTTCCTATATTAGAAAGAGAGATAAAGAAATTAACACTAGGCTACACCGATTTTGTCGAGTTCATACATATGTGCCTAGTGATACCACCAAAGTTTATACCTAAAATGATTTAAAGCTTTAAAAGTTTCTGTAATTAAACATACCTTCATTTCTGACAAAAAAAGAAGTTGTCAACACTGTAACCCTTATGTCCTCATAAAATTGTTCAAACAACTGTATTCCTCAACGTTCTAGCATAAACTATGTCAATATCTTGCAAAGAATATAGGAATAGCAGTCACCTCTTTACCTCGTATTGATTGACGTTGAAAAAGTTTTGAATAACTCCATCAAACACCATGAGATAATATGGACTTCTTTGAATCTCACGGCTTCAATGAAGATAGTAATCCTATAAGGAGAACAGGGCCATAGGTTTTATAAATCATGCACCTCTGTCTGTGCTGCAATCCTATCAATCAGCTTGATTGTATATATCCTGCATATGTAAAGCGTATCGCCTAATTCAAGAAAGTCATATGCTTTTGAGGGAATATTTGCTTCTGGGAGTACAATGTATACTGACTGTTAAGGAGTATTTGTTTATGAATAACTTACTCGCAGCTAACTTTAATTCTTAAAGGCCGTGAGTTGCATTGAGCTCAGAATCTTGAATCTTCATTTTCCAGGTTATCGGAGATATACAAGGAAGCTAAGTGTCATGGACCATACGAAAACCATTTTGATTAGTTTACCTTTATCCACGTAGGTGTAGATTAAAGCTGTGACCAATCGTCAATGGACTTCTATACTCCGCTGCATGAAGTCATGTAAAATATTGATAATGGATGATAATGATTTAATGGCCCAGAAACATCTAATCAAACTTGATTTCAGAAAATATATTGCTTAAAGCAAAATAATATGCAAAAACTTCTAAAGATCGCAACAGTTCTAGTTCAACAGAGGAGCAACAATTTTGTTTTGTTCAGGCCGTATAATCTCTTGCACTGCTGCTTCCACCAAAGACGAATAGTCGAGAATTGGGAGTTCTGTATGTCCGTGAATTTTGGAACACTGCAAAATACATACATAATTGGGCATTACAACCCTTCAGTCAGGATTACGACCTTGTTTCTCATACCACTTATGTTGTGTGTGTTTCAATTTCATACATGAGTATCAGAACTCATACATGAGTTGGAAGTTGCCGTAGCCTAGTAGGTAGTGTGTTGGCTTATTAGACGTAAAGCCAGGGTTCGAGCCCCAGGCCAGACATCAAGACAAAAAACAAAAAGTATTTCTTCGGCGACTTCCTCTCAGCAGATTTCTGGCAAAAATTCTGAGAGTAAATAAAATTGCAATAAAAAAGTTTCTCAAAAATCTGTCGTTCGGAGTCGACTTTAAACTGTAGGTCCAACCACTCATGTATAAAATTAACACACACAACATAAGTGGTGTGAGAAACTAGGACGTTGTACAATGGGTCAATTCGACCTCCAGTTACTGTACTTGTCTTAATTGACTAGTACACGTCCTCTAACATAACCTAACCTAACCTAAGTCATGTAAAATATTAGGAAGTCGATGATAATGGATGATAATGATCTAATGGCCTAGAAACATGCAATCAAATTTGATTTGAGAATACATATTGCTTAAATCAAAATAATAAGCATGAACTTCTAAAGATCGCAACAGTTCTAGTTCAAAAGAGGAGCAACAGTTTTGTGTTTTTCAGGCCGCATAATATCTTGCACTGCTGTTTCCACCGAAGGAAAGCAGTCGAGAATTGGGAGTTCTGTATGTCTGCGAATTTTGGAACACTGCAACATACATACATAATTGGTCATTACAACCCTTCAGTCAGGATTACGACCTTGTTTCTCACACCACTTATGTTGTGTGTGATATTGTGACAGATTTTTGAGAAACTTTTTCACGACAACTTTATTTTCTGTCAGAGTTTTTGCCAAAAATCTGGTGAGAGGAAGTCGCCGAAGAAATATTTTTTCATACTTCGTTTTGTAAATGGTGTCTGAGATTTGAACTGAGGACCTATGTCTAATAAGCCAACACACTTCCTACTATATTACGGCGACTTCGGGCTTAATTGGAAGTAATTCGGAGATTCTTCAACATTATTTTTATCTCTTCTCCAAGGTTATTAGATTTACAGGCCAAGTTTAACCTTAAAAAAAATTTCAAGGAAGTTATCCGAATTTTCTGACCTAAGGTTTGAACCTTGGCTACACTACATACTTAACTACGGCGATTTCCAGGACTATGACTCAATATAAAAACAAGGGTTGTTTGCGGTGTAACACCGCCACAACATTCTACTGAAACATGTTTTTGTTCTAGCCATGCCTGATGGGCAACATCGTTTATAATTTTTAAATTGTTGGTCAATAGGCAAAGGAAAAACCACTTTTAAAGTGCCGATTATTTCAGGCAGATCACCTAACCTAAAATTGTATTAGAGTGCATATAATTGATAACCTTATTATTGTGTTTCCTCTACACTATACCTCCACTTTACCTCATTGCTATTAACATTTGAAGTCATGGCACTCTCTAACCAAATTAGTATATCCACCAACCACTATTAAACATTAAATAAAAGTTTTGAAAGTTCTTAAACTGGCAATATAAATGTCGAAAACATTTGCTACCTGTTCGGTTTTGTCCTTATCTCCATCCATGGCAAATGCGTGTCTCCACGAAGATATTATTTAACAGTCGTTTGGCAAACAAAAAACAAAACTTTTTCGTAATGTTACAACCTTTAACACTTCAAATGGAAACTTATTTTTACTGGTCTCTGGCTACGACAAATGACAAAAACTCCACCAAAAAAACCTACTCATTATGCAAAGGATATTGTTGGCAACAGCAGAACAACCAGGTAACAAAAAGTGAATACAAGCCGTTTATAAAGAACTCTTAGATGTTAGATTTTATGTTTGAGACTCGTTCCTTTTTTTTTCTTCTTTAATATCAAAAAAAAAGCCCAGACAGTACCCGAGCCAATGTCAAGTTACAACAAAATTTTCAAATATTTTTATCATTATCCTGCCAAAAAAGAAAAAAAATCGGATTGCATTGCAACAGTCTAGTGCTTCTAGTCACATGCGTTTCTCGCACATGATTTTTGTCACGGAGAGAGAAGAAGAAGAGAACGAAGTAGCATTCACATGCTTAGCAAAAAAAAGGATAAAAGAGTGGATAAAAGCTAGAATGTTCCTCGTTTTAACACGAAACTTTAGAGCAAATGATAGCAATAAACAAATCCCATTATACATGGCGTATCAAAATACTATTTTCATACGTGAGTTGCCTTTTTAAAATAACTATGAGGTGGTAATCGTGATAGAGAGAGAGAGAGAGAGAGACAGAGTGAGAAAATAATAGAAATATTCTTTTTGCCTTTTTTCCAGGGAGGACTATAGATACTGCATATGTTGCCTTTCCATATTTTCAGACTGTTGGTTTCGTTTTTCGTTTTTTTTTTGCATCGAAAGCCATCAAGTATTATAAGAAAAGATACCCACAATATTTTTAAATGATGTGTCATTTGAATGCAAGTGTTGATTTGAGAATTTAAGAAAAATTTAGTCGGTGTAGCATAAAATTCTTACACATTGTAAAAAGTACTTACGTGATACTAAAAATGATAATCAGTGATGATAAGAGGTATATAAAAATATTTGCTGTTTTCAACAATGTAAAGATGTTTAAAAACAAAATTTTACTACAGTTAATATATTATTTTGCCATTTTAAGTGGCATTGATATAGCCTGCTATGGATATATATACCTGGATGTATATACCGACGGCTCCAAACTCTATGGCGGGGTGGGTAGCGGAGTCTACTCCGAGAAATTGGATTTGAACATTTCACTCCGGCTGCCGGACTATAGCGGCGTGTTCCAGGCGGAAGTAATGGCCATCTACCGGGCCACACAATGGATCCTCGCATACGGGGTTCTTTTCACCCGCATCTCGATCTTTTCGGATAGCCAGGCTGCCATAAAGTCTCTGTCGATCATTGCGAATAATTCCAGGCTCGTCAGGGAATGTCGCCTGTACCTCGCTTCACACTTGTCTGGGTCCTCGGACACTGTCACATTCCGGGAAACTGCAGAGTCGACGAGCTAGCCAGAGTTGGTGCACTACTCCCGGTATCCTGTTCAATCGACTTAGGAATGCGACTTGCCTCGATCAAACTGGCCATCGCGCGGAAATTTTTCCGAGACGCCAACCTATCCTGGATCAACGAGGAGTCCTGCTCTACCGCTAGAGCTCTGGTCGTGGCATTAGCTCAATCACAGTGGCCATGCTTACAGGTCACTGTGTTATGGGTAGACACGCGGAGAGAATGCGGCTCCCATTTAATGACTTCTGCCGTGGGTGCAGATCCGCTGAGGAGGACGAGACTGTTATCCACTTTCTTTGTCAATGCCCATCTTTTGCGAGGTGCAGATATAGGTTATTTGGCTCTCCGATCCTTGTCAGCTTGACGGTGCTATCGTCCATTGATGTCAAGGATATAGCCTCGTTTATCAAACTTTCTGGCTGGTTTTCGAGCGCGGGGTAGTCGTGCTTTGGATATGTAGATCTTGCGCTGACCGACCTCCCCCTCCTGGGTTCGGTGGAACTTGGTCAGTACAGGAACTGCGTTCACTTGTGGCATCACAACGGGCCGCTATGCGTGCTCAAGTGAGCTTTTGGTATGAAGCTACCACACTAACCTAACCTAACCTGGCAGGCCTTGGGGTGATAGATTTGTAATCTATCGTTATGTGGAAACAAAGACCTCAGTTAACTTGTATTGTATTTCCTAACAGCTGGTCGTTATATTATCCGTAAGGCATGGGTCAAGAGATATTTCGAATGAATTATTTGAAAGGAATGGAAGCCTTTTAGTTTTTAAAACTTAAAAATCGGTCTCTCCTCTACAGTCTGAGCTTTGATTGGTATCGGGGGAATTGAGGATTTTAATCTCTACAGTAAGCCACCTTACGTCGGAGTGAAAGAGTTAATTTCTTAAAAATAAAAATCTTTCAAGGTACATATAAATATTATGGAGTTCCCATGAATACAATTTAAATTTCGGCTCCAAAAAACTCTTCATAACGACATGGACGTTGTGAAAAGCATCCAGTAGCCAGGTTTTTCGGATGTAAGAGAATGCGGCGTAGAGGTCGACCTTATTTGCCTCGAGGAAGCTCTGTCATCTATTGGTGCGACCAACTGGTGCAGGCGTTTAAGAAGCAGTGGCGCCTAAAAGGATGTGTTTAGAGAGGCCGATAAAATGTTTGTTAATGGCCAATGAAGTTCGTAAGTAAATAGTAAGAAGGCTAAAATCAATTAGTTTTAGTACAGCTGAAAGCAATTGAATACATTTTTTAATAGTTTTAAGAGTCTACTTGTTTTTATGGAAGTTATCATGATTGATGACGCGATCACGGATTCTGTCAATCGCAGATGGGCAGCTTCGGATAAGGGCAGGGTGGCGCGCATGATCTGGCGAAGGCTGGATAGAAGACGCACTTTAAGGCTGCAGGGATGAAGAGGAGCAAGAGGAGGAAGAGACATGCCCGGCACTATGTCAGAGAAGGAAGAGACATCTTGGTGCTTACTACATCGATCATCTGAGTGATTTGTCGAACATTGACATGACTAGAGGATGGTAGACGCGAACTTTGGTATCACAATGGGCCCCATGGGACCTAAGTGCGTCCATCCAATTCATTTAGGGGGACGGCCACTTATACCTACCTACCTATGGAAGTTAAGTGAATTCCTCTGCATGCTTCATAATGACCCTCATAGTGAAGGCTCAAATAAGTCGAATAAGCTATAAGTTTATATAAAAGCTTGTAATAGAACAACAGAATGGTCGTACCTCGTCGTTTGTAAAGAAGAAAAATAATATCCGTTGAAAGTTTTACTAGGCAATGCTTAATATTTCATAGCCAACTTTCTGTTTTTTTCCTGTTCTGTTGTTTTGTTGTATAAAAAATATCTCTGCAGCGGAATTTCCTTGTTCGAATGGAATTTTTGATATTTTCACAATGTTTTCTACGTAAATCATTTGTTTCTGTTTCGTTCTTTTTGAAATAAAATTTTTATGAATTTCCTCAAGACATTTGCACCTGATCTCCCACAATGCTTTCAAGGCTGCATTATAATACATATTTGACAAGAAAACAAAAGAAAACTACAAAAAAAGAAAGAAAATTCAAGCAAAGATGGTTTAACATTTGCTTCCCCATTTTCTCAAAGACAATAACATCTTTCGCCATAACGTTGTTGCTTCATAGTCTGATAAGCAGCAGGAGCTGGAGTAACACTTACACTGGAAAGCTGCATTATAATCTCCAACATCATTGGTATGTATTATACTCAGCCGCATAATGCCAACCATTTTCGTGAATATGAAAATCCAGAGAGAGAGAGAGAGAGTCAGCCCGACCAAAAGAAAAAGAAACTTTTGGGTGAGTGTTAAATGTTTCACGTCATCTATACGCAGCACGAAATGTACGAAACGTACCATACACACTCGCTAATTCACAGACACCTGATGATGAAAAGTTTACGCGCGGATGCTGGCTAAAACTCATTGTATTTTGAGTCATTGTCTTTGGTGTTGTCATTGCGTTTAAATCTCATTTGAGTTATTGCTGCAATTATATTTTGAAGTCTGAAGTTTTAAAAATATATTCTCTACTGTTACCTTGCCTCTCCGCACTGCACGCTCTACTATATTTCAGTTTCAGTTTTTGTGTGTACAAAGTTTTATGGCTTTCGAGCATCATCAGCACAGAATACAGTACAACAGAGTTTACTTTGGCAACGCACACAGCTGTTTTTGGGGTTGGGGGTTTCTTACCTTCGTTTCGGGTATTATTTTATGGCATTTGTATACGGATTTTAAGGTGATTTTCTTTTTTTACCTTTCGGTGTCATAGCAATGACAACAGTGTTAATGATTGTGTTGATCCAAGTGATTATGATTTTATTATTATTTGTACCGAGTATTCTTCAGTTCTGTTCTGTTTCCAGTAAAATGTGACAAGAATTTTGCTCACCAGTAATGCTAACAATACGAGTAAAACAAAAGATGTGAGTGGAGAAGGCAACAGGAGAAGGAATGATTAAATGCCAGAGTTTAAAGAGCATTAATTCGACTTAAAAAGGACATTTTTTAAGATTTATACACAATTCAGAAGATGAATTGTCTCTGTTTACAACGAAACTCTTGTAAATTTGGTTGTTCATAACAACAGTTATAAAGTTTTGTTGACATTGAAATCATTTAGATTTTGCGTAAGTTTGCTACCATGATTTAGCAACAACACTCTGAGTCTCTAAGTTGAAAAACTGAAGCACTTTAGTTTGTAATAAAAGTTAAGGTTAATAAGGATTAAAGCAAGAGAACTGCATTCGATTGTAGCATATTTTTTTAGTCAGAATAAATCAATTGTTTTTGTAAAGGGTACACCAAATAATTTTTTTTTGAAAATGCTTTAAAAAAAACTACTGAATATTTTCTCAAATTTCTTTTTTTATTTGAAAGTACAATACTTCCGGTTAATAATGGAAAATACTATCTTTCAAATGGCTGCCTCGGCTGGCCCATTATCGATTGTGTGCAGCTTTTATTTCACCAATGGCTTCACGAACATTGTCCTTTAAAGCGTCAATTGTCTCTGGCTTGTCGGGGCGTAACACTTATCTTTGACGGAACCCCACAAATAGTAGTCCAACGATGTCAAATCGCAGCTCCGAGGTGGCCAAACGACATCAGCTCTGCGGCTGATGATACGTGGCGCCGTCCTGTTGAAACCAAATGTTGTCAATATCCTCCTCTTCAGTTTTTGTGAACAAAAATTCGTTCAACATGGCCCGATAACTATCGCCATTGACTGCAACGGCCACTCCTTGCTCATTTTCGAAGAAAAATGGCCCAATTATGCCTCCGGACCAAAATCCACACCAAACAGTGACTCGTTTTGGGTGCGTCGGCTTTTCAAAGTATGCGTGCGGGTTTTCTGTACCCCAAAGATGTGCTTTTAGTGCTTTGCTAATACACATACATACATATATACATACATACCTAATTGGTCATTACAACCCTTCAGTCAGGATTACGACCTGGTTTCTCACACCATTTATCTTGTGTGTGTTAATTTTATACATGACTGGCGGGACCTACAGTTTAAAGACGACTCCGAACGACAGTTTTTGAGAAACTTTTCATGGCAATTTTATTTGCACTCAGAGTTTTTTGCCAGAAATCTGCTGATAGGAAGTCGCCGAAGAAATGTTTTCATATTTTCGATTTGATGACTGCCGAGGGATTTGAACCCTGGCCTTACGTATAATAAGCCAACACGCTACCTACTAGACTACGGCGATTTCTGCATTGCTAATACCTTTTGGATATTTGCTACCAACGAGGGAAGTCACTTTTTTGCTGCTTAACTGTGATACCATTATTCAAAGAAGGTGGAAGTGGAAGAAGAAGTGGTAGTCAATTATGGGTCTAATTATCGCAGTAATGATGGTTTCATAAAAACAACTCAAAAGCAGAGTAGCTTCCCTGAAATTTGAAGTTTCTGAAATTTATTGTATTAAGTGTGGAATATAACATTAAAGTCTTCATTTCTGGAAATTTCATTCATTTAAATTCTTCAAATATTTTATTCCATCGTTTAATTCCGTTCTATTATTACTCTCAACCACATATGAAATTGTTTAACTAATTACAACAAACAAATTTAAATGCAACAAATTAAGATTGATATGCCACAAAAAACTACCCGACATTCATACCCAAAAACTTCTTTAGATCGATGTGAAATGCATTCATAAAACACAAACTAATTACAGGATAAAACCGCACTCCTTTAACACGTTACCGATACAAACAAACGTTCACTTTACTTCTTGTTTTAAAGTTCCCTGCTGTTGGCGACGTTCTATGCAAAGCAAAAAGCCGAAGCGTATGCAAAAACTTTTCTAAGCAATATGCAACAATAAACAAAAACAACAACAACAGCAACAGCACAACAGGGACAGCCATAACCAACCAGTAGCCATGCTACACATCTACAGGACAATGGCTTCTTGTATGCAAAAATCCTTTAGAGACTGATGCCATGATAATCTCAAACTAAACTCTTTGGTTCCTTAAGGGATCAAAAGATAAAGTTGTGTGTCGGCGTTGCGAAAGAACAAGAAAGTAGCAGGAAGAAAAGATGCAAAACACTATGAAGGTTGACAATGAAGGAAATACACAGAGAACAAGAGGAAAAGAATTTCCAGAGAGAAAATACTTTTGAAAACTATTTTACTCATTTTTTTCTCTTTTCTTTTCTTTTTTTGTTTTGTGATGCTACTACTGTTTGGAAAATTAACAACACAATTAAAATTTATATGCAAACAAACACAATAACAACAACAACAACAGGAGAAAAATTACCAGAATAGCATCAGCATAAATAAAACGTAAATATTTTCCATGGAATTAAATTCTAAAGAAATGAAATTAAAAGCAAAAAAAAAATTAAAAAAATTTGCAACGAATCATTTTAAATTGAAATTAAAAAGAAGAGGTGGTGTGCAGTAATAGGCCCGCCCCTAGAATATAAAAACAACGGCTATTGCTTGGCAGCTTTAGGATCTATTAAGAACAACCACATCTCAATTCAATTGATTGCTGAAATTGTTTTTAAAAAATTGAAACATTTGAACCCATTTATCAAGTAAGAATTCCTCTTGTTTCTATAGGAAGGGTCTCAACAATTGAGTGTCATTTGCTTCTGTTCTTTACAGGCGGCTTCAACTCAATTCACGATTTATTTTTTTGTTGCCTATTTGTCGTCCCGTCTGATGATTGCTGCGGATATATCAAACAATTGCTGTCCAGATTGTGCATGATCTGCAGTGTGGTCTGCGCAGAACATGCCTTGTGTATTATAATCATGAGGCGCTAATAGTATAGTGGCCGAGGCTGGATAGAAGGCGCACTGCAAGGCTACTAAAACTCTAAAGAGGCGTGCTCAGTGCGGTTGTTGGAGTCGTGACGGTTCGTGACTGGGATACCTAGCAAATGCCCGGCACTATGTCAAAGGAGAAAGAGACATCTTGGTGCCTAGGTTAGGTTAGGTTAGAGGACGTGTACTTGTCAATTAAGACAAGTACAGTACCCGGAGGTCGAACTGACCCATTGTACAACGTCCTAGTTTCTCACACCACTTATTTTATTTACTCTCAGAGTTTTGGCCAGAAATCCGCTGAGAGGACGTCTCCGAAGAAATACTTTTTGTATTTTGTCTTGATGTCTGGCCTGGGGCTCGAACTCTGACTTTACGTCTAATAAGCTAACACACTACCTACTAGACTACGGCGACTTCAAATGAAATAAATTTGATGAAAAATTTGAGAAAAAATTAAAATTTTTAAAATTATTTTCAAAGATATTTTATTTAATTACGATAGGAAATACAAAATTAGAATAACTTAGGCACTGAGTTTAATTTTTATAGTAGGTGGGCAAAGAAACTTATAAAAAATTATTTACAATTTACAGCAATTGGAAATCTTTCTAAAAAATCATTGATGTTCTCATTTTCCTTGCGACGAGAACGTTGATTCCGATTTTCGATAACATCCTGCAGATAATTTTCCCATTGTCTGGCATGACTGGGGAGGCGTTCCAAAAACGTTGACATCTCTATTGATGGCTTGAATAAATTCTGCTCAGGTTCCTTGGCGACAATGGCAATATCTGCCTCAGTTGAAATAGATTCCATTTCTAATGTTGTTTTTGTCGTGAAATTACACAATTCTGGAACCATGATTAGAAAAATAGTTGAAATGATAAATTTTTTTTTGGTTTGATGTAAGCACTTGAAGGACTAGTAATGATGTGTTGAGGATATCATGATTCTGTCGGTATTTATAGGCGCTCAAAATATTGTAATTATTCTTTACAGCTGAAGGGTTATAGGAGAAGCTAGATCGTATGACAAAGCAGGTAGCAGCCTTCATATAGTTACCCCCAATAAAATTTTATTATTAAAAAATATTCTCCTTCATGTTCATAAATTAAGGGATTTGGTAATAAAATTCATCATCCACAACCCTTGTTTTATGGTAAACAAATGCAAAATCTACGATACCTTGTTTTATGGCTTTGTTTCTGAAAAAAGTTGAAAATCGAAGAAATACTTTTTGTATTTTGTCTTGATGTCTGGCCTGGGGCTCGAACCCTGGCTTTACGTCTAATAAGCCAACACACTACCTACTAGACTACGGCGACTTCAAGGCTGCTAAAACTCTAAAGAGGAGTGCTCAGTACGGTTATTAGAGTCGTGACGGGTCATTGCATTATGGGTGTCCACGCGAGGCGCATTGGTCTAGTACACCCAGCAAATGATTTCTGTAGAAATCCCTGCAGAGGGATGAGAAGGAAGAAAAGACGGTTCTTCATCCACTGGGAGCATGCCTCCATGTCAAAGGAGAAAGAGACATCTCGGTGCCTACTACATCGATGATCTGAGTGTTCTGTCGAACATTGAAGTCGGCAGTTTGAGTTGCTTCATTGTAAGCTCTAGGTGGTTCCAGAACTAGAGGATAATTTACGCAAATTGTGGTATCGCAATGGGACCTAAGTGCGTCCATCCAATTCATTTGGGGGGACAGCCACTTATACCTACCTACCTAATAGTATAGTGGAACGTTGCATCATCTCTTATTGAACTGTCAACCTTTCCTTTACGTGAAGTATTCTGCCGAAAATCAGCGAGTTCTGACAATCAGCTATGAGCGGTATACAGTCTGCCTTCGTGGAAGCGTTCTGGCAGCTCCAAATCCAGAATCGGATGAGGAAGTTTAAGCAGATTTCCATCGAAAATGATTAGAGAAACCCAAAATAAATTGAACACAAAGCGAAATAACACTCTAAGCCTATAAACCTCGTTTGGAAGCTCTCTCATAAGGCTGGATGCAATCAAAAGTATAACGTATGGCTTTTACACGAGTCACATACTAGTTGATCATTACAACCTTTCAATCCGAATTGCGATCTAGCTTCGAACGTCATTTATATTATATTTGTTTATTTTATCCATAAGTGGCGGGACTTACAGTTTAAAGTTGACTCCGAACGACAAATTTTTTTGAGAAACTTTTCATGGCAATTTTTATTTACTCTCAAAGTTGCTGCTTAGAAGTTGAAGTGGCCCTAGTCTTGTAGGTAGTGTATTGGCTTATTAGGCCCAGGTTAGACATCAAAACGAAAATATGAAAAAAAATATTTCTTCGGTGACTTCCTCTCAGCAGATTTCTGGCAAAAACTCTGAGAGCAAATCAAATTGCCATGAAAAGTTTCTCAAAAATCTGTCGTTCGGAGTCGACTTTAAACTCTAGGTCAGGCCATTCATGTCTAAAATTAACACACACGACATAAGTGGTGTGAGTAACTAGGCCCATAATCCTGACTGAAGGGTTGTAATGACGAATTATGTATGTTATGAATGTATGTTGTTGCTTCAGCCGCCTCAGAAATATATTTTCATATTTCGTTTTGTTAGGAATGTCTGAAATAGGGGTTGAACCGTAATCTCACGTCTAATAAGCCAACACACTACCTACTGAACTAGCTATGTGTACAATGGAGGGAAGTAAAACATTTATTTTACAGATCGAATGAAATTTTGTTTGAACTTTATGTTCTTGTTGGCCTCTTTGGCAGACTCTCTTCAAGCTTATCACTGAGCCATCAAAGTTTTGTTCACTAATCTCAGAAATTTTACCCACATTTTTGAGTCAATCTTGTTTTCCCACTCCTGCTTTTATTTCATTTAAAATAAAAAGAAATCAAAAAAAATTTTTTTTAATAAAAAGCAAAAAAGAGATTTCAAACTTCAATGTTTGCCAAGTAAAAACTTCTCTCTGTATTTCCTTTATATTTTTTGTAATCATTTTTCTCTTTTTTTGCTTTACTTTGCTTAGCTTAGTTTCCTACAGTGTCCTAATGAAAGGACAGTCTTAAAGGTTGCCTAAAATTTTTATAAGAAATAAAGTTTTTCATTCAACGTTTTTATCTTGAGTTTCTACTTTTTGATTCGAGTTTATTTGTACAAGAGGTGACTCCTTTACATACTCTTGAAGGTACAATATTTTGTATAAATAATTCTACTCTCTCTCTCTCTCTCTCTCTTTTTGTTATATTGTAGGGGCAATTTTCTTAACTCGTACATATTCCATACCCTTTGTTTCTTTACTTTTTATTTCTGTTTTTTCCGAAACTTTTCCTAGAAAAGTTTACTTAGCAATTAGACTTTTGATGGTCATTGTTTTCTTAAGAAACCCCCAAAAGACAAATTTTTGCTGATTTTCTTTCTTCAGATAAAATTACACAAAGAAAAATTACATTTTTGAACTCTTCTTGGTTTTTGTTTTTTGTTTAATTCTGTTTTAAAATATTTTTAAAAAATAAAATAAAATCATACAAAAGATCAAGGATTTTTAACCAGAAAATTAAATACCCGGTAGTAATAAGTAAGTTTTAAATAACATGCAGAGCATATTTCTACCAGAAGAGATTCTACGGGCCAATAATGCTTGACTTATTGCAAAGGAATACAAAGAAAAACAAAAAGAAAACCAAAGAACAGATGTAAACTGTATAGAAAATGCTTAAAATCAACAGAAAATTTGGTTTTCTACTCTGGATAAACTCTGGTCAAATATAGATAAACTACTCATACGGGTTTCTTTTTTGTTCTTTTAAATAAAATTTCGTTTCTAGTTTTGTTTTAAACTCCATGTTTTATTATAAAAATTGGACTTGTGTCCAGTTTAAATAAGAGATAGCAGTGGAAGTTTGTACAGGAAACCATAAAACCCACTAAAAACTCAAGTGTTTTTTGGAAAAGAAAAATATTCAAGTTTTGTTGTAAGGAAAAGTAAATTTTAGAAAATTATACGAAATGGTGAACCTACTGGCTTAACTCAAAGAAAAACATTTTTTTCTGTATATGGCTTTAGTTAGTTCGGAGACAAAATTCATTTCTTTGCTTTGTTTCTCTTTTCACATTAAACAAGTTTTTCCTGCTAAGCAGCAAATTTTAGCATATTCTAGGATAACAGGGTTGCCATTGGGTGTTGCCTAGAAACAAAAAGAAGATACTTTTTAAAGCAAACGAAATCAATGCGTTGATTAACAATTCCTGTAATTTTAATTGAACAATTGTCCAGTTGTATTTTCTTTACTATGTATTCAATGTGTTCTTTCAAGGAGCATTAAGCCGTAATTAAGAGTAAATAAAAATTGGCATGAAAAGTTTCTCAAAAATCTGTCGTTCGGAGTCGACTTTAAACTGTTGGTCCCGCCACTCATGTATAAAATTAACACACACAACATAAGTGGTGTGAGAAACTAGGTCGTAATCCTGACTGAAGGGTTGCAATGACCAATCATGTATGTATGTATGTGTGTGAAAATTCTCTAAATGGTTTTTTAAACTCCTATCTGTGAACAGGGGTACACAAGCGATAGAAACGGATTTATCCTTCACTGCAAATGCAGTAGAACTACTTTTGAGAGCAATCATTCAATTCCTCTGGCAGGTATAGCAGCCACGCTTGGTTCTATTTTATAAAAAGCTCAAGATTGTTCGAATCGTTTCTGCTTTTCTTTTAATAGGTGCTTATTAATTGGGGTTTTGATATGGTTACAAAATGGCACCAAGCTAATTGTAGTTAATCACGTCTTCCTTTAACTAGGCAACTAACTTAACCGTATTTCAGGTGGTCATACGTTGAAGACAGGTATCAGGGAACGTTTATATAATACAGTACAACGAAAATTTTAATATAAGGCGATGACCGGACGCCTCTTCTTACTCTATATCATTACAACCTCTACAGAGATTGTTCCGTCCAAGTATGATCTTGGAAATGTTCATAAATTTTTCGATCTTATCTGTCTACATTGGTGGTTATTTTGTAGATGGAGAAATTTTTTATACGTAGAGCTGCCAGATCTGCCGTGTTAACCGACTTTCTTGTCTAATCATTACTTAGAATAGATTGGAAACCACCTTCCAAAAGTGTAGTTTATTTTGGTCCTTAAAAGGTTTTTTTGTAATACCGCTGGTATCAGTTCTGACATTCTGACAGACATTGCAACCATCCAGATAGTCTTATGAAAGTGCGGATTGCATCCGCGTCATTTTTGGCCAGACACGTTTGTTAATAAATTCTGGCCGCCCAAGAATCCATCGGACATTGATCAAAAAAATTTACTGTTATCCACTATTCTTCCTTGTTATTACAAATATTTCAGAAGTTGCCGGGGAGTCCACCTAGCCTCCGGGCATTTAAATCTAAAAGAGAGTGTTCTTTTGTAACTGCTATTATGCTCCTAGGGTGCACGCTGCACATTGGATTAACGTCAATTTTGTTGTGCTTATATGCCAGATTTATCAGGCCTTTATGCGAATGTTTCCTTATCTCATATTTCCTATGCAAATTAGTAAACAATACAGGGTTCTATCAGTAATTGCTTCATTCAAATGCCACTGGTTCATCTATACAGATTGCTTCGTCTTTCAAATTTCAAGTGTATAGTCAATAGGCCATACATATCTCATGATCAAATTATGTTTTCATTTATTCAGGCCGCATTTAGCGGTCATATTCTAGATATTAATCAAGAGGAACTCTTGAAACCATGAAAGCTATAAAAACCAGCTTTAGACTGAGTGCCCTGATAGTCTAAGTGGTAGAAATCTAATCGGCGAATGAAAGGGTAGTTAGCTCCACCAGATATCCTCCTCCCTGAAGTCGCTGTAGTCTATTAGATAGTGTGTAGGCTTTTAGACCTCAAACTCCAGCTCAGACATCTCGGATAAAACAAAGTATGAAAAAATATTTCTTCGACGACATCCTCTCAGCATACTTGTGGCAAAAACCCTGAGAGTAAATAAAATTGACATGAAAAGTTTCTCAAAAATCTGTAGTTCGGGATCAAACTATAGGACCCTCTATTCATGTATAAAATTAACACCCACAACATGGGTGGTGTGAGAAGCTAGGTTGTAATCTTGACTTAAGTAATGTAATGACTAGTTAAGTTAAGTACGTCCTTCACGCTTTTGATGCCATATATTTCGGGCAAGATTTCAGCAACATATGAAAGACCTAAGTCTATCTTCAAACCGTCCGTTGGCTTTATTTCGTCTGTAGAGAGCAGCTCTACATCAAAAGGAATATCAAAGCAAGTAATTGCTTTAGCTTGTGAAAGTATTCGAAATAATATTCGTAGTTATATTAAATATTGAGTAGATTATAGATTTGTTTAATTATTCTCTTTAAGATTAGCGAAAATAACCTTTTCATCTCAGATGGGCTATGGAATAAATACAGTTTAATTTCTCTGTGTCTTATCAAATTACAATTAAATTCCAAACAAAAATTATAAAATTATATGCTCTGCGGGTTGCCATACGACTCACTCCCCATATTCTCACAAACAAATAGAAAATCTTTAAGCCGATGCAACAAGAAACTGAACAAAAGACAGCAAAAATACAAGAAACGTTGACAGAGACAGAGCAAAAGAAAAAGAAAAGAAATAAAGAATTGAAACAAAATTAACAATAATTCATAAAGGAAACTCAAACGGAACGGAACCAGAAGAGGAAAAACGGGAACAAAAAAAATATTTACATCCTATGGCTGTAGTAACGCGTAACAACATGACATCAAGAACCACAAAAACCATCGAGAAGGATGAGAGAAAACCTTCCACCCAATAACTTGCTTGTATACAAAAACACGCATCTCATGACAATGAAGGAAATGCTTATGGCGGAAGCCAAGGAAGAAATAAAACTGAAATAAGGACTAAAACGTATACCCCATGCGGTTTTATTGATTAAACACAAGCTGTGTGTGGTGGTGCACTTGTACGTGTGCCGCCTTTAAGCATTGAATAGCTTCTTCTCTTAGCGGATTATATTTACTCCCCTTCTCTCTCACACTCTCTGTCACATTCTACAACACATTTGCTTATTTAGCTAAAGATAGATTTTAGTTCAAATAAGGTGTAGACTGGCTGTTTTAAGCATAATAAAGGCAAGAAAGCAACAGAAAAAAAGCTTGAATTATGAAAAGAAGGAAAATAAGTTGTAACATTCTTAATTTCATTGTAATTTTATTAAATTCAACGCTTTTTTCTCTTCTTTCTCTCGATTTGTGTTGGTATTTTTATTGCTTAAAACATAAGTTTTCTACTTTAATTCGTTGGAAACGACTGTAGCGGGCAAATGCATTTTTACATGAGGGCCATATTGTATATGAAGTCTCGGTGACACTTTTAGAACCATGACAGTCAAGGTCAACAAGACAATTACAACAAGAGTGTATTTATAAGTCTAGGAGGTAGAGTATTGTCTTATTAGATATGAGCCCGTGGTTCAAATCCGTGCTCACACATTTCAAATGAAAAAAAATGTTTAAGGCGATTTTCCGTCAAAAGTCTTGTAGCAGAAACTCTGAAAATAAAATGAAATTGCTATGAAAAGTTTCTCAAAAATCTGTCGTCCGACGGAATCGACTTTAAACTGTAGGTCCCTTTCACAGTAAAATAACTACCAAATTTATTAAGGCGTGCCTTAGTAGTCTATTAGGTAGTGTGTTGGCTTATTAGACGTGATGCCAATGTACAAAGTCCAATTTAGACATCTCGCTCAAATCGAAATATGAAAAATATTTCTTCGGCGATATCCTCTCAGCAGATTTCTGGTAAAAACTTTGAGAATAACTAAAAATTGCAATGAAAAGTTTCTTAAAAAAATCTGTCTTTAGGGGTCGACTTTAAACTGTAGGTCCCGCCCCTTAAGGATATATTTAATACACACAACATAAGGGGTGTGAGAAGCTTGGTCGTAATCCTGACTGAAGGGTTGTAATGACCAATTATGTATGTAAGGCGTGCCTGTATTTAGACATCACAGAAGCATAGTCCTGCACTACTTGTAAATAAAAAAACTCATCACGAAGATATTTAAAAGCAAAGAAGATTGCAAAAACAACGTAATAAAAACTATTTTTGTTTTATTATTAGATTCGCAAAATATTTTTTAATAACAAGTGCAAAAGCAAAACAAAAAGAAAAAATCAGAATTATTTTTAATCATGTTTTCGCTTCCCCCAACTATCCCATTTACTGCGTTGTTGTTATCGAAAAAACCAAAGCAAAATATGTACGTAAATCGCTGTAAAAAAGTGGTTGGTGGCATGCAATGGATCGTTTTAATTTTGTTAAAGATTTTTTTGTTTTCCTTGGTGTTGTTGTATTTGTTATTTTGCGCAACTTTGGTTCTTCTTATTAAATAAATTCTCTGTTATTGTAACATTTCATTAAAATGTATTCGTGCGTAAAACAATTGCGTTCTTTTCATTTCATTTCAGTTTGTAAATACGTACATATGTATGTACGTATTGTAACGTACATACGAATTTTACTACAGAATATATTTAAAAAATAAGAAAATAAATAATTTTTATATGCTTTTATTATGCTGTTCGTTCATTCATTATTGTTTTTCCCTTTTCAGTGCTTGCTTAACTGCAGTATCTCTGAGAATCAAACCAAACGAGTATGGCATTTGAAGAATTTGTTGATTTTATTAAAAGCTCATGAAATTAATTCAATTTTAATATCCCTTTCTGTTATTTTATTATTTTATTTTTGAAGCGACTGGCTAGCAAACAGCAACATTTCTTAACAACTCTTTCAAGGGAGAAATAAAAAACGAGACTAAATACAATACAATGAAATAACAACAAAAAATAGAAGAATATCGTAAGCTTTACTGCCCCTCCTTTTGTCTCATGAATGGTCGTGAGATATTCCTAAGTAATAAAGGAAGAATTACATAATCCTACAAAGTCACCAGCATGTTGTTGATCTTATGGAATTTATTGGAAAGATGTAATATATTGCAGGTTCAGGAACGTTTTGCAGAGAAGTGGGTCCAAATAAGTAGGAATATGAATTGGAACTGCGAGTAGTATAATGGATATTAATGTTAATGTTAATCTTAGTGTTTAGATATCCTATCTATCCTAAACTAAGACCACAACTTTTATACTTACATACATATATACATACATACATACATACATACATACATACATACATAAATGGTGATTACAAACCCTTCAGTCAAGGCCTCACTTCTCAGACCACTTATGTTGCATGTGTTCATTTTTATCCATAAGTGGCGGTACCTACAGTTCAAAGTCGATACCGAATGACAGATTTTTGAGGAACTTTTCATGGCAATTTTTATTTACTCTCAGAGTTTTTACCAGAAATCTGCAGAGAGGAAGTCGCCGAAGAAATACTTTTTGTATTTCATTTTGATGTCTGGCTTGGGGCTCGAACCCTGGCTTTACGTCTAAAAAGCCAACACACTACCTACTAGACTACGGCTACTGATGGATATCTTAGTGTTTAGATATCCTATCGATACCTATATACTAAGTCTATTCGCCTTGGTCTATCGATATTCGTAGTGTAATTATCAGGAAAACTAAAACCATTACTTTGAAGAAATACTCACATACATACATATTTGGTGATTACAAACCCTTCAGTCAAGATTACGGCCTCACTTCTTACACCACTTATGTTGTGTTTGTTAAATTTTATACATGAGTGGCGGCACCTACAGTTTAAAGTCGACTCCGAACGACAGATTTTTGAGAAACTTTCCATGGCAATTTTTTATTAACTCTCAGAGTAACATCTCTAAGAGAGACATCTGCTGAAGATGGAGATGTCTGACCTGGGATTTGAACCGTGGCCTCGCGTCTAATAAGCCAACATACTACCTACTAAAGGGTCCGCCAAATAACTTTTTTTTTGAAAATGCTTTAAAAAAAAACTACTGAATATTTTCTCAAATTTATTTTTTTATTTGAAAGTACAATCCTTCCGGTTAATAATGGAAAATAATTTCATTCAAATGGCTGCCTCGGCTGGCCATGCAGTAGCCTACACGATCGATCCAATTTTTAAGAACATTATCGATTGTGTGCAGCTGTATTTCACCAATGGCTTCACGAATATTGTCCTTTAAAGCATCAAATGTCTTTGGCTTGTCGGCGTAACACTTATCTTTGACGTCAGCCCACAAATAATAGTCCAACGGTGTCAAATCGCAGCTCCGAGGTAGCCAAACGACATCAGCTCTGCGGCTGATAATGCGATCTTCAAAAACAGGACGCAAAACATCGAGTGTAGGTTCGGCTGTGTAGCACGTAGCGCCGTCCTGTTGAAACCAAATGTTGCCAATATCCTCCTCTTCAATTTTTGTGAATAAAAATTCGTTCAACATGGCCCGATAACGATCCGCACCAAACAGTGACTCGTTTTTGGTGCGTCGGCTTTTCAATGTATGTGTGCTGGATTTCTGTGCCTCAAATGCGACAATTTTGCTTGTTTACATACCCGCCAAGATCAAAATTTTTTTTTGCCAAAATCGGCATCTTCTGGTGTATGCTACTGCATAGCCAGCCGAGGCAGCCATTTGAATGAAATTATTTTCCATTATTAATCGGAAGGATTGTACTTTCAAATAAAAGAAGAAATTTGAGAAAATATTCAGTTGTTTCTTTTTTTAAAGCATTTTCAAAAAAAAAGTTATTTGGCGGACCCTTTAGAATACGGCTACTATGAAGGGAAACAATGTTGGCTCAACTAAATTATTTAATACGTTGCTGTTTATATCAGGAAATTTGAAAATACAAAAATGTCAGATATTGAGGGTATATTTACTCAGAGAGTCTTCTTGAAACTACCTCAGAACTGATTATCCTCGATATCAATGCCAAAAGAATAAAACGTCTTTAATTAAGAATTTAAATACGTTCAATGTGTCTACTTACAACCCTTTACTCAAGGTTACAAACTAGCATCTCACACCACCCATGTTAATTTTATTCATGAGCGGTGTAACCTACTGTTTAACGAGGACACCGAACGACAGATTACAGAAACTTCAGATGCTTCTGAGAGAAAGTCCACAATAGGGAATTTTTTTTCATATCTTGTTTTGTTAGAAATGTGTGAGACGGGTATTGAACCACGGACTCTCTTCTAATAAGCTAACACTCTATCTGCGAGCCAACTAACTCATAGAGAAGTCTATCTAAAGTTAAATATCTCTTTTGATCAGATAGTTTGTGGTTTCTGTTACAGTTTAGTTACAGATTTAAATTCTCGCAAGTTGATATTAAACATTCCCTTTAAGGCGTCAACGTTGAAGGTTGGTATCTCTTATCGGAATATTGGAAAATTGTGTAACTAATAGAGGGATCCGTCAACCATTTTGACTTTTTACTTCATTTCCAAGTTTTCCCTTGAACACTCTGCGTTTTTCACTAAATATGTGTTGCATGTCATCTGTAATGGTCTAGCGATGTTTTCTAACATAAGAATGAAACCAACAGATTAGCCGAAGTTTGTTTAAATAACAGGACTTTTAGTTGTACTTGCCAATTCTTTGGCTGGCAATTGTTCTCTGTAGTCATCGTTTTTTGATACAGATTATATATCTGTCAAGATAATGCACTATATGGCCACCATTATGGAATTCCTGCGAGATAGGAAGTTATCATTTCAGCTACAATGTCACAGTGACACTGAACTATTTCCTGAACCAAAGATATTAAGGATGAATCTGCATATATTAGTCGAAGGTAAATGAAGTCGCCGTAGTCTAGTGGGTAGTGTGTTGGCTTATTAGACGTAAAGACAGGGTTCGAGGCCCAGGCCAGATATCAAAACAAAATACAAAAAGTATTTCTTCGGCGACTTCCTCTCAGCAGATTTCTGGCAAAAATTATGAGAGTAAATAAAATTGCCATGAAAAAGTTTCTCAAAAACCTGTCGTTCGGAGTCGACTTTAAACTGTAGGTCCCACCACTCATGTATAAAATTAACACACACAATATAAGTAGTGTGAGAAACTAGGTCGTTATCCTGACTGAAGGGTTATAATGACCAATTATGTATGTATGTAATGGAAATGACGGGTAAAGCTGGTGTGGAGTCCTCGTAGGAAACCTTGGAAATATCGTAAATGACAACTGGACACTGCACATGACCTGTTCTAACACCTACTCTTACCTCTTAAATAAGGAAACCAAGATGCTTATGTAATGCTTATGGTCTCTAAAAATTTTCAAATGCTGACAAGATTTTGTTTCTCTAACAAATGTCTGTCGAAATATCTGTCTAAATGTAAAATATCTCATTAAAAACCTTCTAATATTTCAAATTTAATGTCATTATATGTTCCTTTTTCTTTTCTTCCTTATTGCAATGCAATTTAAAATATCCTGGAATTTCTTTAAGTCTCCATTTAGTAGCAGCACTCATATATCATTATGTTGTTTTAGGCATGCTCTCGTTTACTAGACTGGCTTCTTGCAACAGCTTCAATGAACAGCTGTACGTAATGTGGCAACAAATAAAGCAATCAAATAAATCTTTCCAAAAAATATGCTTCATTTAATGCACATTACCATGCCACAAGTTAAGTCATGAGGTACAGTGAAGGAACAATGGATGCGTTATTAGATGAGGCCTACAAATCAACAGCAACTAACATTTAGAAAAACAACCAAACAAACAAAAAAAAAAGGGGGGAACAATTTCAAATAACAACAACATAAGGATCTATAAGGTAAGGCTTGTTGTAAAAATTTAGTCCCCCCTTAATAAGGCTGCCTTTAGAAAATCGTAAATAAAATGGAGTATAAAGTCATGATAGGATTTTCTCTTACAAAGAAAAATTCCTTAACTACAACAATAAATTATAGCAAATACAACTGAATAGTAGTTGTTGTTATTGTTGTTGTTATAAGAGCAGATTATCTCATTAAATGGAAATGAGGCAGCAACAACACTTGTTTCACTTGTATTATCAAGTTTATGTATGTTTGTCGCATAAGAAGTAGAAGTAGTCACATCAACATGTCCTGGTAATACTCGTTTAACAATTTTTCAAATCCAAAAACAAAACAAAACAAAAAAACACAGAAAGAAAATCGTATAAGTAGAGAACCATTCTTTTGTGTTGTTGTTGTTGATTTGACTGCAAGTAAATAAAGAAAAATTTTTTAATTCCAGTCACATACAGTTCCCCCTTGCCGCTCTTGTGTTTACAACTGAAATTTCATGTCGTTTTTCTATGGCTGTTACAGCATTACCCTTCTCTCTCTCCCTCCCTCTCTATTTGTCTTTCCGTAGGCTTAAATTGTCAGTGATACTTTCCATTGAAATACAAAAGGACGGTGAGACCATTGTATTGTCTGATTCTGTTTTAATTTCAGCCACAAAATTATTGTATTAAGGTGTTGTTGTTGTTGTTGTTGTTTTTCTTATTTGGCGATTAAATTGTATCAGAAGTGAAAGTTTAATAACGAAAAGAAAATTAAGTTTAAATGTTTGTGGCTTTTCTTTTATATAAAGTGAGACCTTTGATTGGTAAGCTTTCTGATTTCACGTGTGGGTTTCAGAGTTCAATTGAAAGAGAGAAGTTATGTTATGTTTTAGCAGATATTTGTAACATCAAGCTACAGAGATTCGGCAAACTTTAAACAAAAGGGCTTCCCTATACACTCTGTATGTTAATTATGATTCCAAAATGAGTTCTTTTTCCATGATTTTCAATGAGGTGATATTGTTCAGGTTCCAAAATTTAACTTCAGTCTGAATTCAGGGCTACAATAAGGTTACGTTCTACTCTTCAACTTTATTTCAAATTTTTATTAACGATGAAGTAGCCGTAGTCTAGTAGTACTTTGACTTGTTAGATAAAAGGCCACGGTTCTAACCCCAGATCAGACATCTGCAACAAAACGAAATAATAAAGAATATTTCTTTGGCAGAAGAGTCTCATGCTCTACCGAGAGCAAGGAGTCGTTGAGGACTTTTGGACCGGACCGTATCCGTCTATGCTGGGTTCCGGGTCACAGCGGAATACTGGGTTCGCTTTCAGGGGGCGATTTGATAGTTGGTCCTGACCCCCCAGTCTGCCACCTCTATGGCCTCATCAATGGATGGGTCATGGAGAAAGAGCAGATGCGTTGGGAGAACGGATCGGGTTGTTTTGTTTCTAGGTGTCTATGGCCGACTGTAGACAATAAGAGAACAGGTTGGTTGCTGGGCTTGGATAAGGCCAGTTTAAGGTTGTTTGTCGGTTTTATCACGGGGAACTGCAAGATTAGGTCGCTAACGGGGATCTGGAACAGATCCCAGCCGAACTATTGCAGGGCGTGTTGCGATGAGGAGGAGTTGGAGACTATCGAACACCTCCTCTGTAACTGCCCAGCCCTTGGTATATTGAGATTGAGGACCCTTGGCAGGGCCTGCTTTGGGAGCTTGAATTCAGTGTCGAGAGCCGACATCAAGGCTCTCCACTGATTCATTAGTGGGTTAGGCTGATTGAGAGGTGATAGGACTTCTTCGGTGTAGTCGCGCTCTCCCACCCTTTTGTTGTGTCTGGTCTGTGTTATTCCTCCGCTTAACACCAAGGGCAAACCTTGAGCCAAAATATTATTTTCACCAAATCAACGGTGCAAGGTTTAATGTCAAAAATGTCTAAAATCTGCTGAAGAAATATACACAATCTTTCTCAATAATGACATCCAAGCTTCTGCAGGCAAAGCCTGCATTCTAAGAGAACTGACATGGAAATGTACCGAACAACATGTGAAGGCAGTAGAAAATTTATTTAATAGTTTGCCTGAAGGGCGGAAGTCGCTGTAGTCTAGTAGGTAGTGTGTTGGCTTATTAGACGTAAAGCCAGGGTTCGAGCCCCAGGCCAGACAGCAATACAAAATACAAAAAGTATTTCTTCGGCGGCTTCTTCTCAGCAGATTTCTGGAAAAACTTTGAGAGTAAATAAAATTGCCATGAAAAAGTTTCTCAAAAAAAATCTGTCGTTCGGAGTCGACATTAAACTGTAGGTCCCATCACTCATGTTTAAAAATTAACACACACAACATAAGTGGTGTGAGAAACTAGGACGTTGTACAATGGGTCAATTCGACCTCCGGGTACTGTACTTGTCTTAATTGAAAAGTACACGTCCTCTAACCTAACCTAACCTAACCTTGCATGAAGAGCTACCCAACTGCTTATTCAAAAGGCTTCAAAATGTAGTCTACAATCACAGTATACCAACACATATCACCTCTATTCTGCCACAAATATAGTGGAAAATACGTAGTAGAAGACTGTACAAAAGAGTCTGAACGATTATTTAGATGTGAGGAGCGGCAAATGCTAATAGCTGCACTTACTAATAGTTTAGGAACTTTCAATTGTTTGCTGATGCGAATATTTTTATTAAGAAATTAAAATAATATTTGCCGAAGGATAATTTGGCTTACAATTAAAGGCTTCTTGTTATCGCATATTATACAGTAATCCTTCGATTTACGTCGCCGCGATTAACGTTGTTTCGATTACGTCGTCAAATTTTTTGTTCCTCTAACTTCAATTTGCGTCGTCATTCGATTTACGTCGTCTTTTTTGGAACCAACTGCGACGTAAATCGAGGGATTACTGTAACTTTTTTAATTCCTTGTTAAAAACATACTACTTTATAGTATGAGCAATATGAAATTCGATTTATGTCGTTTCGATTTACGTCGCCTTTTTCTGGAACCATCTGCGACGTAAATCGAGGGATTACTGTAACGTTAATGTCATAATTGCTCATATTACAATGCGTTGAAATTTCTACACAAAATTAGAAGAATTAGAACAGCTTCTATTCTCTCCTAACTTAGTTGAAATGAAGATAAAATTTAAAATTTAAAAACATTCCCATTTCTACTGCTAATCTGCAGCGAATAACTTATCCATTAATACCTAAGTTATTGCCTAAACTTAATTAGTCCATCAATAATGAGATTAAACTTTTCAATTAAAAAAACCCACTCCCCCCGTGTACAAAAACACAAAAGTTTTTTGTGTAAAAATCAAACCAACTGACGTTTTTCTTTTTAACAACAACGACTGGCAAATGTTGCGGTTGTTTTACTCATACTCCTCCTACTGGGTCGTATAAAATTTGCATAATTTTAATAAATTAGACGTTGTGGCCAATACACAGAAGGTACAACAACAACAACAAAAAAATTAACTAATACATTAGAAAAAACCGAAAAAAAATTCGGTTGCAAGTTGACTTTTTGGGGGGAAAAATTCCTAAAATTTACTACAGATTCCTTGTTTTATTTTTCCAGCATAAAATATCTGTAATGCCAGTATGAGTTACACGTGAAATTGAAACTGTTCTCTTCAAAAAAAAATCAACGAAAAAAAAAGAAAAAAAAGGAAAATTTTTGCTGGTGATTGTAAATGTAAGCGAGTGGTGGATACGTCCGTCCATTCATCTCTATTACATGTAATGTGGCTGTAATATCCATTTGAAATTATTACTGTGGCCATAAACCTGGAGTGATGGCTGGATTTTATTTGCTGATGTTGCCGATGTTGCTGTTGCTTGCCGTTGCTTGTTTACATTCGTTAAGTTTATTGCATTAAAAACGGTTCCACTTGGTCGGTCCGTGAATGTAATTTTTCCAGTTATTTTCTACTCGCTTTTTTCATTTTGTTTTCGTGCTTACATACATACATACATCCATAAATCGGTGGATATTTGCCTCGCTTAAATATTTGTTTTAGTGCTCATCACAGCAGGCGGTAGAGTTTTAGTGCAACTTGCAGCATTACTTTCATGTTCATAGAGAAAGTAAAGTTTGGCGGTAATTTAAATAACAACCTGCTGTGCCAAACGCTCTATGAATTTTACGTTAGTTAGTGTTGCCATTGGTTAGATGAGTGTTGTTTCAATTGAAATGTATTTTTAAAGTTGCAAACCTTATTATTGCATGTTAGAGATGTACTATGTACACAGAGAGCAGTGATTAGATATCCAATAAGGCGACACATTTTTGTAATAAAATTTTAGTGGCGTAATCGTAAATGTTTGTAATGTTGAAACGTTATTGAATTGTTATATTCGATTAATAATTTACTTGCCATTCATGTGTATGCATAATAATAAGTGGTTTAATTTCTTTATTTTTAATAATGAATTTTGCCTTCGTATTCATAGGAACACAAGGACTTTACACAAAAAAAAGAAAACTTGAAGACAAGAGCGGTTAAGTTAATTTCAGATACATACATAATTGGTCATTACAACCCTTCAGTCAGAATTATGACCTAGTTTCTAACACCACTTATGTTGTGTGTGTTAATTTTATACTTGAGTGACGGGACCTACAGTTTAAAGTTGACTCCGAACGACAGATTTTTGAGAAACTTTTCATGGCAATTTTATTTACTCTCAGAGTTTTTACCAGAAATCTGCTGAGAGGAAGTCGCCGAAGAAATACTTTTTGTATTTTATTTTGATGTCTGGCCTGGGGCTCGAACCCTGGCATTTCGTCTAATAAGCCAACACACTACCTACTAGACCACGGCGACTTAATTTCAGATACTTTGATACGAAATAAAGTAAAATCCTGTAGTCCTACTTCGATTGAAGCAACTGGCTACCATGTTAAGCAAAAGATTTCCTACCACCATGGCCGCTGAAAAAGAGCATCAAAACACTCTTCCAATAAGCATCACATTGCTCTCAAAAGCATATAACATGTCCCTTATATCCGCTTTGTCAAATTGTGATATCTCAGGGTATCATTTGGATCAATACGCAATATCTTCGAGACGGTATGCATAAACTAGCTAATGAACACACTATGATGGCATTCCAAGAAGATCTGCTGACAACGTAGGAAATTCACAACAATTTCTATTGCTTTCGCATCAACACTGCAACCCTATCGTCAGGATTACGACTTAGTTTCTCACACCACTTTATGTTGTGTGTTTTAATTTTATACATGAGTGATGGGACCTACAGTTTAACGTCGATTCCAAACGACAGATTTTTTGAGAAACTTTTCATGGCAATTTTCTATTTACTGCCCAGAGTTTTTGCCAGAAATCTGCTTCGAGGAAGTCAACAAAGAAATATTTTTTCATATTTCGTTTTGGACTGGGGTTTGAATCGTGGCCCCACGTTTAATAAGCCAACATGAATGGTCCGCCAAATAACTTTTTTTTTTGAAAATGCTTTAAAAAAACTACTGAATATTTTCTCAAATTTCTTTTTTTATTTGAAAGTACATTCCTTCCGGTTAATAATGGAAAATAATTTCATTCAAATGGCTTCCTCGGCTGGCTATGCAGTACACGATCGGTCCAATTTTTAAGCACATTATTGATTGTGTGCAGCTGTATTTCACCAATGGCTTCTCGAATATTGTCCTTTAAAGCGTCAATTGTCTCTGGCTTGTCGGCGTAACACTTATCTTTGACGGCACCTCACAAATAATGGTCCAACGGTGTTAAATCGCAGCTCCGAGGTCGCCAAACGACATCAGCTCTGAGCTTGATAATGCGATCTTCAGAAACAGGTCGCAAAACATCGAGTGTAGCTTCGTCTGTGTGGCACGTAGCGCCGTCCTGTTGAAACAAAATGTTGCCAATATCCTCCTCTTAAATTTTTGTGAACAAAAATTCGTTCAACATGGCCCGATAACGATGGCCATTGACTGTAATGGCCACTCCTTGCTCATTTTCGAAGCAAAATGGCCCAATTATGCCTCTAGACCAAAGTCGGCACCAAAAGGTGACTCGTTTTGGGTACGTCGGCTTTTCTGTGCCCCAAAAGCAACAATTTTGCTTGTTTACATACCCGCCAAGATCAAAATGAGCTTCATCTGAAAAGATGATTTTTTTTTTGCCAAAATCGAAATCTTCTGGTGTAGGCTACTGCATGGCCAGTCAAGGCAGCCATTTGAATTAAATTATTTTCCATTATTAACCGGAAGGATTGTACTTTCAAATAAAAAAAGAAATTTGAGAATATATTCAGTAGCTTTTTTTTTAAAGTATTTAAAAAAAAAGTTATTTGGCGGACCCTTTACTACCTTCTAGACTACGCCTACTTCAATCTTCATTATTTTGTATTCCCATTCATCAGAAATGGTCGCCAAGTAGCCAGTGTCCAGTTAAAATTGCTACTTATCTAGATTCAACCCCTATAAACAACATATCGTAGCTATTAGCAAACTCAGGCCTAATTGAACACCTGTTCTTGCAGAAATTACAGTCCACTTGGAGGTTGTTTTTACGATGTACAACGTAGCTTTTAGAAAAATAGAATAGAAACCATCAAAGTCAGCAGTGTGGTATATTTGAGGCACATTACCTACGACCTGACACATATGGAGTTTCGTTCTCTTAGAAATTTCAATGTCCAGGAGTTCTAACAACTACAAACGCCTTAGACGAATTTCTATTGAGCTGATTTAAAAGCAAGGAAGGCTGATTGACTGTTGACATAAATGCAATTTCATCACGTTGTTCTTATTACCTATATTAGCTATTCGATTAGTCCAGTACTTGTGTTGTTCACTTCTTCAATGTTTTAAAAAATCGAGCAGTGAGTGCCAGAAGGATAACTGACATTGGCGGACGTCGTTCTGCTCTTGGAAAGGCTTCAACATATTCCAGATTTCTTTTTCCTTGTTTTGTACTTCTTTTTTACACAAATTTTCAGTCAGAGTCTTTAATACAACCTATTCTCCTTACAACTGAAATATGATACATGAAACTGATGTACATATGTTCAGTTTGTATGGTGAATGAAAAACTCTGGGATTATGTAAATAATTATTAAAATCATTTCAGAGAATATTTCATTTAAAATAATTACAATTTTCATTGTTATTAATTGAATGTCCCAATTAATTCCCATTTTACTAATTGCTCTTCTACCATCAACATCGTGAGTATGAATTTCCTGGAATGCATGTTATCTTGTCTTTTTTATTTTTTTATTCTCATCATGAAAGCGTATCGAAGTGAAAGAAATATTTTCCAATTTTCAAGGTATGTACTCTTTCGACGCCGTTGTAACTACAGATTTCCATTTTATTTTAGTTGAACATTAATTGTACGAGGTATGGCAAAAGTAAATTTTTTTTCAGGATACTCTTTTCTTGGAGCAACGTACCACACATACATAATTGGTCATTACAACCCTTCAGTCAGGGTTATGACCTAGTTTCTCACACCACTTATGTTGTGTGTGTAAATTTTGTACATGAGTGGCGGGACCTACAGTTTAAAGTCGATTTCGAACGACAGATTTTTGAAAAACTTTTCATGGCAATTTTATTTACTTTCAGGGTGTTTGCCAGAAATCTGCTGAGAGGAAGTTGCCGAAGAAATACTTTTTGTGTTTTGTTTCGATGTCTGGCCTGAGGCTCGAACCCTGGCTTTATGTCTAATAAGCCAACACACTACCTAATAGGCTACGGCGGCTTACCACACGCTTTGTCCATTTTATGATCGTAATAATCGTACTATCTTGAAAAATTCGAGTTCAAGTGTTCAATACACGATTGATCCACTCCAGTATGTTGACGAAATGCAAGATTCGTGAGAATGTGCAAGAGAATCTAAGGCAGTAGATTTTCCATCGTTCCACTAGAACTCGGTCTTTTGCAGGCCACAATTCAGAAAATTTTGGGGCGTGCACCCGTATAAAAATCAACTGAACCAGGAACTGAAGGTAAACGATCATAGACAACGTCATGTGTTCGCTGAATGGAACAGTTGCCAAATGACCGTCATATCCATCGAAATTTCCATTTCAGCGATGAGGCTCATTTCTTGATGGATGGCTATGTAGACGAACAAAATTTTCGAATATGTGACAACTGCAATCCACATGACATCCAAGAGCGTCCAATGCATCAGGAAAAAGTCAATGTTTGGTGTGGATTTTGGATATTGGCCAGGCTATCATAGTCAACGGTGAACGCTATATGTCAATGATTATCCACGTTTTTTGGCATCACTGGGATGATGTGGACAGCAACGAAATGTAATTTTAACAACGCTACGTGCCACACAGAATATGCCATATTGGATATGCTGCACAACTCTTTTGAGAACATGGTCATCTCACATGTAGGTGATGTGAGATCATACGATTTGACCCCGTTAAACTTTATCTTGAGGTGTTTTCTTAAGATGCAGGTATATGTGAATAAGCCATAAGCTACAACGATACCCAAGGTTAGGTTAGAGGACGTGTACTTGTCTATTAAGACAATTACACTACCCGGATGTCGAATTGACCCAACGACCTAGTTTCTCACACCACTTATGTTGTGTGTGTTAATTTTATACATGAGTGGTGGGACTACAGTTTAAAGTCGCCTCCGAACGACAGATTTTTTGAGAAACTTTTTCATGACAATTTTATTTACTCTCAGAGTTTTTGCCAGAATAAATAATTTTTGTAAATTATTTTGATGTCTGGCCTGGGGCTCTAACCCTCTCCTTACGTCTAATAAGCCAATACACTACCTACTAGACTACGGCGACTTCTAAGTCACTACAACGATATTCAAAGTCAATATAATCCATGCCATCGGTCAAATTCAGCCTGTTTAAGTCCCAGAGTCATGGACAAGAGACCAAAACGAATATTTGATCGATGTTTTAAGTTATGATTCTACTTTCATCACACACTGTGCTTAAAAAATCAAAAATCGAATATAAAATTTAAATATTATACCACATGAAATTGTAAGAAAAACCAACAGTTACTGTTACTGGAAATTTGAAAATATATGCAATGAAGGTAAAAAAATTTATAGTGGTGACAAAAAGTAATCACACCCGGTTGTAAATCTATTTAATAAGAATTTCTTCTTTTAATAATTTCTTTAAAAAATATTATAAACTGTTACATAAATATTGTGCTGCAGTGTATTACTACATTTCCATGAAATAAATATTCAGAACTGTTTTCCTTTTTTTTTGTTTTGGTTTTCAATCAACCATTAAGTCCTTACTTGGCTTCATCTTTTGTTGTCTATTTATGTTGCTTTTGCTGTTGTTAAATTTACTATAATTTTTCTTTTTTATTTGTTGTTGTTATAGTTGTTTTTGTTGTTTATTTTTATTCTTTTGAATTGTAAAATTATTGTTATTGGTATTGCTGAGTTTTCATGCCTGATTAAATTTTTTGTATACATACACACACGTACAGCTACATCAACATTTTCCAGAGAAAGATGTACAGTTTCATTGAAAATTTTATTTTTCCTTTCTTTCTTTTTTCCATTTTAAAATAATGAATGAAAGTGAATTGTTGTATAGTTTGTTGCTGTAAAATGAAAAATTATTGTTAACAAATTGAGATTTTATATGAAAAAAACACGAAACATTTTCCAAGTAATAAATTCGTTAGAAAACTTGAAAATATTTGGCATTGTATAGAATACCATACTCCGTGTTATTTCAAGTTCGTAAGGAGACTTGTAAGACTTGTTGTTCAAATAGACTAAATCAATGCAATTATAAAATGATGTTATTTTCAATCAAATTGAATTATTACTGAAACTTTAAAATGTACAATGTACATGGCATACGAAATGTTGATCTTAATGTATGTGTTGAATGTTGAATGCTTATGGAATATTTCGAAAAATATTTTAACGTATGAACTCAAAATTTGATCTCCGAAATTTATGAATATTTTCCATAATGAAGAACAAATTACAAGTTTTTTAAAAAATTTTTAAATAACAAAAAAATAATCGGAAATTTTTATGCAGAAAGTATTGTTATTGTTAGTTATTAAGGAATGTACACGAAAAAACATACAGTTCTCTTTATCAAAACTAATGTAAATAATACATACATCATACCCTTCAGTCAGGATTACGACCTAGTTTCTCACACCACTTATGTTGTGTGTGTTAATTTTATACATGAGTGTTGGGACCTACAGTTTAAAGTCGACTCCGAACGAAAGATTTTTTTGAGAAACTTTTCATCGCAATTTTATTTACTCTCAGAGTTTTTGAAAGAAATCTGCTGAGAGAAAGTCGCTTACGTAGATTGCGAACTGAAGAAAATATCGCAGCTGTATCGGCCAGTGTTAATGATGACCATCAATTATCGATTCGTCACCGTTCGCAGCAATTGGGTCTGGAAAATTTTGCGGAAGGATTTAGGTGTGAAGCCTTCCAAGATACAGCTGGTGCAAGAATTGAAGTCGAAAGACCTACCGCAACGCAGAATTTTTGGTGAATGGGCTCTTGGAAAGTTGGCCGAAGATCCACTTCTTTATCGAAAAATTGTGTTCAGCGACGAAGCTTATATTTAGCTCAATGGATAGGTAAATAAGCAGAATTGTCGATTTTGGAGTAAAGATCGGCCAGAAGCATTACAAAAGCTACCAATACATCCAGAAAAAGTCACAGTTTGGTGCGGTTTATGGGCTGGTGGCATCATTGGACCATACTTCTTCAAAGATGCTGTGAATCGTAACGTAACTGTGAATGGTGAGCGCTACCGTGAGATGATATTCAACTTTTTTTTGCCCAAAATGCAAGAGCTTGACTCGCATGATATGTGGTTTCAACAAGACGGTGCCACCATGCCACACAGCACGCGTAACAATGGACTTATTGAGAGGCGAGTTCGGTGAACATTTTATTTCACGTTCGGGACCGGTCAATTGGCCGCCTAGATCATGCGATTTAACGCCTTTAGAATATTTTTTGTGGGACTATGTTAAAGCTGATGTCAATACAGACAAGCCCGCTTCAATTGACGCATTGGAAGACAACATTGAATCATTTATTCGTGAGATACCGGCCGAAATGTGGACTAAGCGGATGGACCATTTGAGGCGCAGTCGCGGTCAACATTTGCATGAAATAATCTTCAAACATTGAATTATATGGACCGTACTATCGATTCAAATAAAGATTTCATGCATTTTTCTGAATTTTATGTGTTTTTTTTTTGAAAAAATTTCCTATAGCTCTTAAAAAAATCCCCCATTAGTACTCGTTGTCGACAGTGATGGCCTGGTCAAACTCATTTTCAAAGAAATATAATCTACACCATACAGTGACTTTTTCGAGATGCATTGCATGCTCTTGGATATCGTGTGGATTCCATCCAGAAGTGGGCCTTATCGCTGAAGATGTATCTTGAAAGAAAATTAAGGGCAGTTGCCAACTGCACCATAGTCTAGTGGATAGTGTTTTGGCTTATTAGACGTGAGACGCTAGGTCACACATCAAAACGAAAATATGAAAAATTATTTCTTCGGCGACTTCCTCTCAGCAGATTTCTGGCAAAAACTCTGAGAGTGAAATAAAATTGCCATGAAAAGTTTCTCAAAAATCTATCGGTCGAAATCGACTTTAAACTTTGGATCCCGCAACTATAAAAATATAAAATTAACACACACAACATCAGTGGTGTGAGAAACTAGGTCGCAATCCTGACTAAAAGGATTGCAATGACCAATTATGTATGTAGTATGCCATCTGCATACATACACATCACTGTCCATGGTCGTCCAGGGTAATTTAGCAAAACAAGCTGAATAAGATGTACTTTTTCAATTGCCAGATTTCGGAAGACCCTTTTGAGGGAAGACCCGATAGAATGATTGTATTTAAATTCAACGGCAATAGAGCGAAGACTTGGTAGATTGTGGTTAAGGACCCTAGGCAGGGGCTTCTTTGAGGTTTTGAATTCAGTGTCGAGAGCCGACATCAAGGCTCTCCACAGATTCATTAGTAGCTTGAGCTGTTTGAGAAGTGCTAAGGCTTCATCAGTGTAGTCGCGCTCTACCTTTTTGTTTTGTTTTGATCTGTGTAATTCCTCTGCTGTCCATTCTCCCTTTTCCTACTTTTTCCTATTCCCTCTATTATCCTTCCTTTTTAAAGTACAATGTACAATGGGTCAATTCGACCTCCGGGTACTGTACTTGTCTTAATTGACAACTACACGTGCTCTAACCTAACCTAACCTAGAGCGAAGACTTTGAATGAAAACTAATGGAAAAATGTAGTAAATCTGTGAACAATAAGAACGATACGAACTACATGAGTTGTACTGCAGAAAAGGGAGAAAGTTTATTTACTGCTAATGGCATAAACAAAATACGTCTTTACAACCGGAAAAGCTGAAGAACTAGATTGTTTATATGGCGATTGAAAGCTTTGATGACATTTAGTAATGAAGACGATAAAAATGAAAAGACAGTGGAAGAAGAAATTGATCGTTTTACTATTGGAACTATCAAGGGCGACGTGCATCATGGCAAAGACATTTGGTTACATGTGAAGAAGTTTGTAAAATATGTTCTAAAAATAAAGCAGTCTGACTAGGATCTAGGATCCCGCCTGGATACAGGTCACTGAATAGATCAACATGTGCTACCAACTGAAGAAATGCAGTCCGAAATGTAGATATTCTCAGGAGATGGAAGGTTGAATTTAATGCCTGATATGTTTAGCATGCACAAAAACTTATTTCCGTTATACACTCAGTCCAAACTGGAAGGAGCCGTTGGAATTGGTATCTATTCGAAATCAATCGGAATATCAAAGTCTATAAGGCTACCAGATCATTGCAGCGTCTCTCAGGCGGAGGTGTCAGCACTTCAGGCTGCGGTGAAAATTATTGTGGACAAAAATGTTCACGGATGGAAAATCATCATACTTTCTGATAGCCAAGCGGCTATCAAGGCATTGGATTCCAGTGTAATAAACTCCAAGACGGTGTACAACTGTCGCAGATATCTCAATGAGGTGGCGAACCGATATGATGTTTGTATCACATGGGTACGGGGACATAATGATATTCCTGCCAACTGCAGAGCGGATGAACTGGCCAGAAGGGGCACGACCATCGAACTCTCTGATGAGTTCTCTACGTTGGGGATCCCTTTGGGGACCTGCGAACATATAATTGAAAATGCAACCGTAGATCTGGTCGACAGAATGTGGGCAACTTCGGATTAGGGCAGAGCGGCGCAAGAGATCTGGCCGAGGCTGGATAGGAGGCGCAGGGCGGATCTGCTCCAAGGAAGTAGGCTCAGCACTGTTATTGGGGTTATTACGGGGCATTGCATTATAGGAGCACATGCGAGGCATATTGGTCTTAGATACCTTGCAAATGATTTCTGCAGAAGCTGCTGTTGGCAGTAAATGAGGGCAAAACAAAGTATATGTTATCGACAAGTAGAGACGTGCGGTGTATTGATTCTCTGATTACGGCCGATAACTATACTTTTGAAGCAGTCAAGGAATTTATTTATCTTGGCTCCGCCGTTACCACCACAAATGATGTCAGTCTGAAGATCAAGCGCAGGATCACTCTTGCCAACAGGTGCTGCTATGGTCTCAATAGGCAATTGAGTAGCAGAGACCTCTCTCGTACGACGAAGCTAACACTCTACAAGATGCTCATCCTACCCGTGCTTCTTTATAGCGCGGAGGCATGGACCCTATTAAGTACTGATGCAGCAGCCTTGAGAGTGTTCGAGAGAAAAGTACTGCGTAAGATCTTCGGTCCAGTACGTGTTGGCGATGATTTCCGCATCCGATACAATAGTGAGCTGTATGAGCTCCTCAACGACATGGACGTTGTACAGCGTATTAATATCCAGCGGCTGCGTTGGCTCGGCCATGTCGTTGGAATGGAGGAGGATGCTCCAGCGAGACGGGTATTTGATGCGGGAGTCGGCGAAGAGGACGACCTTGTATCCGTTGGAAGGACCAAATCGAGGAAGCCCTGTCATCGATTGGTGTGACCAACTGGCGTAGTCGCGCAAGAAGCAGAAGATGTGTTGCGGAAGGCCGAAATCCGTTAATCGGGTTGTTATGGCCAATTAAGTAAGTAAGTAAGTCTGACCTGGGGATTGAAACGTAGCCTCACTTATAACAAGCACACTATCTACTAGACTTCGGCGACTTAAGAAGCAGAGGCGACGCAAGAAGCAGAGGCGCCTGGAAGGATGTGTTGCGGTAGGCCGAAATCCGTTAATCGGGTTGGTATGGCCAATTAAGAAAGTAAGTAAGTAAGTAGAAGCTGTGGAGATGAAGAGGAAGATGAGACTATTCTTCACCTATTGTGCATATGTCCGGCACTTAATCGGAGGAGAAAGAGGTACCTGGGTGCCTACTACATGGAGAATATGGATGAACTGTCATGTATGGATACTGGCAACCTGAGTCATTTCATCGGAAGCTCCGAATGGTTCCTGGAATAGGGGAAATGAGGGACTGTGGGCCCTGTGTGCGGCCTAAGTGTGTCCGCTCATGACTACATCGAGGGGACAGCCACTTCTACCTACTTACCTACCTATACACTAAGTAATGAAATTAAAGCTCTTTTCATTTTAATATTCGAAACCAAAAATTTAAAAGAAAAGATATTTTAATTGAATGCAAAAAGAAAATGTGACCCACATTTGAAGAATACGACATGTTGCCATAATTTCATTCATTCATTCATTCATGTACACTTATCTTGTTTTAAGCAGCTTATGATTTTAGTTGAATTAAATTCTTTAATTATTCTACATTGTTCCTGTCGGTCGTATATGATAATATTTAACCCATTTTCTGGCTTTTGCATGATGGTATGGTATGTATATCAAATTAAATTAATAACAACTTCCTTGTTTTATTTTTTTTCATTTATTTTTCTCTTCTTCTTATTTTTTTTATAATTCTTAATGAAAACCTTTTATGAATACACAATTACGAGCATTTCAATTCTAATTATAAACTTTCCATAAATATTAAATTTCATTTAAATGTGGAAGAGAAACCTAAAACGATGAAAACGAAACGAAAAACGAAAAACAGGGAAATTTAATCTCACAAAGAGGAAATTCCATATCACCAGCAGGAACACGAGTAACAGTAAACACCAGGCAGTAAGTTACACTTGGCTTTTTTGCCTGTCACAGTTAAAAATGCTTAAAAAGCCAGAGAGTTGACAAGACTAAGTGCCAGCATGACTGAATGATAGCAATGTTGCTTGTACCAACGCTCTTTGGCAGCCAACATTAATTCATTAATTGAAAGGCTTAAAACATATGTAAACTCTGCCACAAATCTATAAACACACACGCACTACACACATACACACAAATACAGCTTAAGGACAATAAAATACATTACCATTAACAATTCCAAAAAAAAAACCAAAAAAGAAACACATACAGACATTATGGCTGCTTGTCAAGCAATCATATGTTCTCTCTCACACACACACTCTAAAATTTATACAAGAAAACAAGAACATATTTATGGGTGTGTGTGTGTTTGTGGAAAATCATGAAACAGCAAAAAAATATTATTCTCCTAGAGAATCACAACTAAATTTGAAAAGGGAAACTGGGGGCAACAAAAAAAAAACGTACCAAATAAACATGTCAACGCATTTATAAAACATCTTTTTAAATTGCTTCACGCCATTCTCAGGCGCTAAACACTTACCATCAAACACACTGTAATACATACATACTCTTATAAATCCAACTGTGGCAAAACATTCATTCAAAAATATGCCGAATTCTTGGAAAGGCGTCAATATGTACGTGGTTAAAATGAAAAGCGTCAGAGAGTTAACCATGCATTGGTACCGAAAACAAATGAATGTAGGCACAAAAATATGCACATACACACCTATAGAGAGGGGTTATACTCATATGTACATGAAAGTAGATGAAAACAGTTGATATTAAGTAATTAGACTTGCTATAACATAATAAAAAAAAGGTATACAATTAAGAAAGTAGTCTGTTTACAAGGTTACTAGACGGCATTGATGCCCATTTATCGAGCAACATTAAGTTGATTGCACCAAAAGGAAGAAGACAAGAAGACAGGCACAATAATCTTTCTAATTAGCAACTATCAACTGTAAATTTCTCAATACACACGCATTTACAATACAATTTCACAGCAAAACATATTTTTGGTCATTAAACACGCATACCACGCATGAAATTATCCAACTTAAGTGTGTGTGTGTATTTATTTATTTACGAATGCAAGTAAGGATACACGCTCACACACCCACACAAATATATGTACATATAAACAGTCATACAATGATATAAATACGATTGTACAGCCATTGAAAAGGATGTTGGATGCTGTATGTTGTATGCTGGCATAAATAAATGTTTATAATCAGACTTGTAATATGTACCATCTATTCATATGTCCTTAAAGCTCATCTAAAAGGATATTCATATACATGTTAATACCATGCAAGACAAGGAAGCATATGAACGGGAGATATTGTACTTGTGGTTATTTATGTGTGTGTACATAGACATGACAAAATTAAAGGTATTAAAGTCTTAAAACAATCGAAAATCCTAATGATGTTACAAACTTGAGAATTTTTGTTAAAGAAATGTAAAAAAGAAAGAGAAACAAAAAAATGGTTGCCAGCAGGTATAATCGAAAGACTAGAACACACTATGAACTTGAAACGATTGTAAGCAAGAATTTATGTATCAGCTTTGTTTCCTTGTCGTTTGGCATAATTAGAATTTGAAAGTGTTTTAAAAAAAGTGAAAGAACTGAAGCTATAAGTTAAAACCGGCCTCAGGTTGAAAGTGAAATGAATGTATGCAGTGCAGAGGTATTCTTTATTTGCCATGAGAGTCTTAAATGGAAGCCGAAACTGAGAGCTTCTCATGAGTTCCCTCTTTATCGGTGTATAGTGTTATAGAAAACTAGCTGAGGCACAACAAAGCAACTTCCCTTCTTTCCTAAAAAAGGAATGGGGTAGAATAATGCTTATGGATGTGAAGTACCTCTTTCAGGAACGCTTCATAGCAACGACTTTTACTCAACGAAGAATGTTTCTTCCTTACAACTCGAAGAGCGTTACTTACAGTGGGATTACATTACAAATATGAGTTAATAAACAACATTGAGCCTGTCGGCCTTAATCAGATGAACCAATTCGGAGATGGATATAAGCAAGTCGTTCTCGATCTTGATCTGCGATCGAAATAAATCGAAAGGACCTAATATTGTTTAACAATAAAAACTATAAACAAAAGCCACCAGCTACAACAACACAATATACACGACACAAATACACACTAATGAACGTGTTGATTATCTAAAGCTGCACCTGGTTGCACCTGGTACCAACAGCAACATGAAATGAAAACTAGCTACGACAAATATGTGAGAAAAAGGGATAGACAACATTAGCAAGTACACAAACAATAATCTACTAGCAATAGAGCTTTCGAGAAGGCGAGAACACGAACCTTCCACTTCAAGAATGTTCGTTAGACTGGTTGTGTCGGACTATAAAAGGGCAAGACAAGGCCAGCAGTCAGTCAGTAAGAATTCAGTCAGTCTTGTGTGAAGTTGCGTGTGAACAAAATAAGTCGTGGTTGTAAAGTGAATACTTGTGTGAACTAGTAAAGTGAATAAACAGATTATTACTGTTGTATCGTTAAGTTGTATACGGTGGCACACAAAAGTAATGTAAAGAATAAAGAGAGTTTAAGAGAAAATAAACACGTATTTGTTTTTACTTGGTTTGCAATTAACGAACTCATATTTAAACGTTTTTAAAAAGGTAAAAACATAAAATATGTATAACAAGTATTACTGTCGTCTACTAAAGAGTGATTAGAGTTAGAAATAGGATTATAAGTTCAAAAGAAGACATCGTTAATAAAAATTAGAAATAAAGTTGAACAGTACGTTCATAATTGATTATTACAACCCTTTAGCCACGATACGACCTAGCTTTTTGCTATTTCATTGCTCGAGGGGAATAAGTGCACAACAGTCAATTTGCCAGTGCATCGCATAGTATATTACAGAGAAAATTTGCCGCGAATTAAGCTGCACTATCCGTATTTAGAACTGTCTTCTTGCAAAAGTTTTGTCTGTCACTTGCAATTTAAGAAGATTCTAATAAAATATTTATGAACACTACTCATCCTTTTCCTCACTACCATATCCTCTTTTCCTACTTTCAATACAGTACGCTGCATATGTAGGGGCCATCCTCTGCATGTTGATCGTAAGTAAAAAATGGCATCAATCCAAATGTGTTTTGTTACTTCCTACAGGGGAGCTCAGTTCTTTAAATAATTTTTAACATTTTATTACGATATTCGCCTGTTTTTTTTGTTTTCTTTCAGTTTCACTAATCTAAGCAAGTGATTGTTTTACTTTAGTAGGTCCTTTGATAAAAATATATTGGGTTCTACGTAGTTCTCTAAGCCCAGTGAGTAGAGTGTTAGCATTCTAGATAAGGGCTTGGGAACACAAACCCCAGCTCTGAAATATGAAAGAAAAGTAACAGAAAGACCCTCAGTCATCAGTCCTCTAACTTAAAACTCACTTTATGAAAAAGTTTTTCAAATATATCGTTTGGATTCGACGTTAGGTCCTGTATGTATGAGTATGAGAAGTCAGGCGATATCCCTGACTTAGGGATTGTAATGGCCAATAACTCATGCCCTAGTGATTGTGACTGTAGTGATAATGAACTCAGCTCAATGAATTTAAGCCTAAGAGGTGATATTCTTATCTAAAGATGGATTAATGGAAGTCGCCGTGGTCTAGTAGGTTCACACCCCAGGTCTGGATATAACGTCGGCATATCGTACAGTGTCCGCCCCAGCCGTAATTGTGATAGCAGGTATAATCCCTGTGGATCTGCTGGCGGCAGAACGGATGGAGATTTATAGGGCGAAATCGGCTGGGAATCACATAACCGGTCACTTCAGGGAAAACACCATTTCAGAGTGGCAACGACAATGGAACGAGGAAGATAGATGAAGATGGACAGCGAGACTTATTCCGGACATAAGACTATGGATTGGTCGGAAATTTGGAGAGGTAAATTACTACGTCACACAGATGCTATCGGGTCACGGATATTTTAGGAAATATCTGCACAGAATGGACAAGACCGCCTCCCCTTACTGTCTTTACGAGGAAGGGGAGGTAATTGATGATGCAGAGCACGCTGTTCTCGAGTGTGCACGCTAGCAGAGCTATCGCTCTGCACTGACGTCGATAGTCGGGACGAGCACGGCCGGTAACATTGTCGGGGTTATGATCGCGAGTAGAGAAAATTGGACCTCAGTGGCGAATTACGTGGAGAGTATTCTAAGACTGAAGAAGAGATATCTTGAGGCTGCGGAACATGTGGGCACGCCGGCATAGGTGAAACTGGCACACGTGTCAAGCGAAATTCGAATCAGGGACCTGGGCGAAAGGAATAGTGGAGACACTTAGATGTCTCTTCAACTTTCGACACGCAATCCAGACGCGGATATGAACACGCAGGGGCCAAAGGGCCAGAGGGACTCCACTCCGAAGTAATACCACCGTAGTTCCGGAGTGGGCACAACAAGTCCACGAGACGAGGGGGGGATTTAGTGGGAGAGGGCCCCACACGCGGAGGCTGTAACGACTTCCTCTATGGTGCGGTTAAAAAATATTTCATCGTCGAATTCCTTTCAACAGATTTCTGGCAAAAACTGTAAGAGTAAATAAAATTACCATGAAAAGTATCTCAAAAATCTGTCGTTCGGAGCCGACTTTCAACTGTAGGTCCTGCCACTCATGTATTAAAAGTGGTGTGAGGAACTAGGTCGTAATCCTGAATAAAGGATTGTAATGACCAAATATGTATGTATGTATGTATGTAAAAATGAATTCAAGCTTCGACAAACTTTACCTAGAACCAAGATGAAAATTCTGGAATGCCTGGATAGCAAACAATATCTTATCGGTAGTAAACACATATTGTTTAAAAATAATTTAAATTTTAAGTTCTCATTTAACAGAATTTTGCTTGGGTAAGTAGTTTCATATACTATTTGATGTCAGTCAATTATCCTTAATATGCATATGAGTATACTATGCAACATTCACCATAAACTAATTGAATCCTTTAACACAGCTATGAAGAGAAAATCATAATTTTAATGTGTACATTTCAATTTAGTAAGCGCTGCTCTCTCTCTTACTGTCAGGTTTAATATGCAAAAGGAATACAATATAATTAAATTGCTCAATAACTATGCTAAAATAACTAACGAGCTTAATTGAGTTTCAGTATTCTGCGAAACCGTCATATATAGACACAGACAGACCGTTTTTCTCATACATTCATAAAGAAAAACATGCATAAACAGCGAGTGGGAGAAATGATGTAAAAATTCAACAACACCGAGTGAGTGAGTGAGAGAAAAAAGAAGCGAAATATTACAGGAAACCAAAACATAACATGATGATGTCTAGGCAACTAGACCAGCAACCGATGGTAACAACTTTGTTAGAAACCATTTGCTAAAAACACAGAAAAACATGAGGAAAAATTGTTATGAACAACCGCAACTGTAATATTTTTGCCTTAGCGAGACAATAACTACAACAACCACTATAACAACAATCACCAGCGGGTTTCTATAACAGGAGTATGAAGGGAAAAAAATGAAAAAAAATTAAAAAAAGAAAACAAAATCCATTTTAATTAGTAACAACAATAGTAGCAACAACATTGGCGGTGGCAACAGCAACATAAACAAGAAACTGAGAGAAAAAAAATAAAACAAGAAGACAACAACAGCAACTTACAACGCAGTAACAAATATTGTAGAATAATTCAGAAAAATATATAAAAAAATGGAGGAAAACGGAACGGAAACGGAAAATGTGAAAAAAATCCTGTTATACAGCAGAATGGCTACCTACACATACTGGCTTGTAGCCACCATTAAAAGGATACAATACACCCACAACATAGAAATTTTATATTTTTTCTTCTTGTTGTTGTGCATTTGGTTACTAGAACAACAAAGGCAACAATTGCTAACAACAGGCTAAAAATTATACAAACTTGCAACAACATCTACAACACGAAACCAACATGATACCGCCTGTTTAAACTAGTTTAGTTTCGTTTCCTCTCCTATTTTATTAATAAAACAGCCACGGTTTTTATAATCTTTTGTTGCAAATTATTGTAGTCCTTGTTGTTGGTGTTATTGTTGTTACAATTTTAGCATAAAAATACAAAATAATGCCGCAGTACTTAAAGTTTTTCGTAAATATACTTTCATCTCATCCTTGACTGACAGACTGGCATGTATCATAAGCTTCGACAGATGATGCTGCTGCTGCAGCTGTCGAACATTTCATTTCAATTTCACTGCAATTGCAGTCTTGGTAAACAAAAATCTGGAACCCTGTAAGGCATTAAAAAACAAATGTAAGGAGCCGTCTTATGATAAGCACATATAGGGCATAGCGTCCTAACAATATTTCTTTCAAGAACCAATAACTAGTGAATGCTACACTTAAGCACGACTGAAACTTCATTGAAAGTGATGCCAGTCACTTTCTCACTTACCTTCTTGAATTCTTATTGTTTAAAAATCGAATTCCTAAATTGGCACCAGCTGTTATAGTTCCAACGTCAGTCTTACATTTTCTTCGCTGTTGATAACTCAGTCTTCAGTCAGTAAGTACTATGTGTAGCCCCTCCGCTGACCAACTTTCTCGATGAGTTCGGTAGACTTTGGTCAGTATAGGAATTGCGATTACCTGTGGCAGCACTCATAGTGGCTCAAGTAAGCCTTGATATCAAAGCTAGCACTGCAACCTAACCTAAAATGCACTGGTTTGCCATAATTGTGAGTGACGGGACCTACAGTTTAAAGTCGACTCCGAACGACAGATTTTTGAGAAACTTTTCATGGCAATTTTTATTTTGCTTTCGGAGTTTTTGCCAGAAATCAGCTGAGAGGAAGATGCCGCAAAAAAAATACTTTTTGTATTTTATTTTGATGTCTGGCCTGGGGCTCGAACCCTGGCTTTTCGTCTAATAAGCCAACACACTACCTACTAGACCACGGCGACTTCGACTTCTCTTATTCTTACTTAATTGATCATTACAACGCTTTAGTTAGGATTACAACCTAGCTTTTCACCCCAATAATATTGTGTGGGTTAATTTTATCTATATTAGTGGCGGGACCTACAGCTTAACCACAGATTTTTAAAAAACTTTTCATAGCAATTTTATGACAGAGTTACTGCCAGAAATCTGCTGAGAAATCGTTGTAGCAATATTTTGTTCTTATTTCGTTTTGTAAGAGATGTCTGAACCGAGTCCTCACGTCTAATAAGGCATCACACTACCTACTAGAATACGGCGACTTATGAGAGCGAGATAGCTTTTAATAATTTCAGTTTATTTCTGATGTTTTTTCTCCATTTATTCTGAGAGTTTTTTCATATTTCGTTCTCTTTCGAGATGTCTGGGCTAGGGTTTGAACCCCGGCCTCACGTCTAATAAGACAATACATTACCTACTAAACTACGGCGAACTACTAAACTTCTGCGAACTCGAAATAAAGACATCGAATACCAGCAAAAACGAAAAACATCGAATAACGGAAAAAAAATACCAGAAACGACAGAACTGTTGACTTCTTAATAAAAATTCAATAAAAACATAGGCTCTAGGAGTAGACATTCTCCAGAAATTAGTAACAAATTCGTAAGCATCAGTTGAAATACTCGCATCCAATGCATAGAAAAGACGTCTACATTTTAACAGCTACCAGAAGCGAGACTTGACAGAGCCTAATAAATAAGGAGCAGACTGCAGTGTATAACACTGTCTTTGAGAGAGAGACGAATACATACATACAGTGGTGGCCTTATAAAACGTATGGAAAAACGTATGTAAGACGTCCTCCAAAGCCTTTGATCCCAGGTACACAGTGAAAACTGTAAAACAAATTAACAAACATACATATTGCTAAGTTGTTTCTAATTATATGGCCACCACTGTACATACATACATAATTGGTTATTACAACCTAGTTTCTCACACCACTTAAGTTGTGTGCGTTAATTTTAAACGTCAGTGGCGGGACCTACGGTTTAAAGTCGACTCCGAATGACAGATTTTTTGAGAAACTTTTCATGGCAATTTTTATTTAATCTCAGAGTTTTTGCCGGAAATCTGATGAGAGGAAGTCGCCATAGAAATACTTTTAGTATTTTGTTTTGAAGTCTGGCCTGGGGTTTGAACCCTGGCTTTCCGTCTAATAAGCTAACATATTACCTACAAGACTACGGCTGCTTCAGAGATTGAGGAATATGCCCAGCAAATTTCTGGCAAATCTGTGGTTCGGAGCCGATTTTAAAATGTAGTAGTAGGAGAAGCTAGGTTGTAATCCTGCTTGAGGGGTTGTAATGACCAATTATGTGTAATGGAATGTACATATGTATGTTAAATATGTATTTAATGAAACTGACCAGCCCTGGGAAATTGATTTAAAGATTAAATGACTGGTAGCTGCCTCGTTCCTAGTTCTTGCAAACATTTGTTAAATTAAAAAGCCAAATAGAAATGAAGAATCAAAACAATATTTCCCTATCAATAAAATTAATGGTTTGCACTTCTTTTAAATTCAAGAGTTAATAATCGAATAAAATTTCCCCTTTAATAGTCATAAATTTTCTACCTTTAAATATTTTTTTTCGGCAACCTTTTAAACTGTCCAGCATGACATATGCAGACATAAATCGAAGCCACTAAACCTTTATCAAACAGGCAAATATTTAGCATATGCTATAGCCTTGGTATTTAAGGGTTTATTTATATTGTGAGAGTCAATATTAAGGATCTCTTAAATGCACACTTGCTTACCTTTAAAGTAAGGAATACGGAGAGAGATAGAGAGAGAGGGAGAGGGAAACCATTACATAAATTGTTTAGCTTTTGTCGATTGTAAACCAATACAATATTATCAGGCATTAAGCCATGAATTGACAAGTGTTTTTAATTTTATTAATGGTGCAACCCCTCGTTATAACCGAAAAAAAAAGCCAGACAGAGAGTACACAACTCATGGATTCGAGTACGTAAAACGAAAAGTTAAAAATGAGAAATGTCCTTAAAAAAAAAGAAGAAAATCAAAGGAAAAGTTATTTCGAAATCAAACTTTTCTACTTCCTCTAGTGCGTTTATATGCCAGCAAAACAAAAAAAAAAACAAATGAAGAAAGGGAAAGAAAAAAAGCTAACGCCATAGACTAAAAGTCAATATTTTTGTTAATACTTTACTGTCTCGTTTCTTGCTGCTTTTGGTAGCCGGAAGAAGAAAACAAAAAATTAAAAGAAAACAAATTAAAGCTTTACCATTGAAATTGAAAATAAAACTGATAGACGGACGTAATGGATGTTGTTTTTCGGACAAAAACTAACTGAAAAGGAATAACAAAAGATACAAGAAAAGTCTTATCAGGTCTCCGGACACTCCATTAACATTATTTTTCATTTCAATGTTCAAACTGTAGTTGAAGTTGTTGGTTGGTATTGGTTCGTATTGCCCAGTCAAAGGATTAGAAATCATTCATTTGTGCAGGTAAATGGAGTGCATGCATTACGATGATGTTGTTTTCTTTTTATTTTGTTTTTGTTTTTGGTTTATTTTTATTCCATGGAATACGGTATTTTGTTTTTGTTTTTGTAGTTGTTTCTAACGTGCCTGGATTTTATTGGGCTACAATGCAGAAACAGTAGTGGAGATATGTAAAGGAGCACTGAATTTCGTCTCTATGGAATAGTGGAATGAAATTGTCATGAAAAAGTTTCTCAAAAAATCTGTTGTTCGAAGTCGACTTTAAACTGTAGGTCCCGCCTCTAATGTTTAAAATTAGCACACACAACAAGAGCGGTGTGAGAACCTAATCCTGACTGCAGGGTTGTAATAATCAATTATGCCTGTATGTATGTATGTATGGAATAGTGTTCCAGTCTGGACTGTTCTAAATAAGAATCTTCAATGTGAAGCTCGTTGATCAAGTTTGGAGATTGAGCAATACACCTACAAAGGCACTCTTTAATATGCATAAATTGCCGTAGTCTAGTAGGTAGTGGGTTGGCTTATTAGACGTGCGGCCACGGTTTAAACCCCAGGTCAACAACGAAATATGAAAAAAAATTTTTTCAGCGACTGCCTCTCAGCAGATGGCCAGAACATAAAATTGCTATGAAAAAGTTTCTCGAAAAAATCTATCGTTCGGAGTCGACTTTTAAACTGTAGGTCCCGCCAATCATTAACGGTCCGCCAAATAACCTTTTTTTTCGAAAATGCTTTAATAAAAAAACTACTGAATATTTTGTCAAATCTCTTTTTTTTATTTGAAAGTACAATCCTTCCGGTTAATAATGGAAAATAATTTCATTCAATGGCTGCCTCGGCTGGCCATGCAGTAGACTACGCGATCGGTCTAATTTTTAAGCGCATTATCGATTGTGTGCAGCTGTATTTCACCAATGGCTTCACGAATATTGTCCTTTAAAGGGCCAATTGTCTCTGGCTTATCGGCGTAACACTTATCTTTGACGGCACCCAACAATTAATAGTCCAACGGTGTCAAATCGCAGCTCCGATGTGGCCAAACGACATCAGCTCTGATAATGCGATCTTCAAAAACAGGGCGCAAAACATCGAGTGTAGCTTCGGCTGTGTGGCATGTAGCGCCGCCTTGTTAAAACCATATGTTGCCAATATCCTCCTCTCCAATTTTTGTGAACAAAAATTCGTTCAACATGGCCCGATAACGATCGCCATTGACTGTAACGGCCACTCCTTGTTCATTTTCGAAGAAAAATTGCCCAATTATTCCTCTGGACCAAAATCCGCACCAAACAGTGACTCGTTTTGGGTGCGTCGGCTTTTCAATGTATGCGTGCGGGTTTTCTGTGCCCCAAATGCGAAAATTTTGCTTGTTTACATACCCGCCAATATCAAAGTGAGATTCATCTGAAAAGATGATTTTTTTTTGCCAAAATCGGCATCTTCCGTAAGTCGATCGCAGGCCCACTTAGCGAAGCGAAAACGCAATTGGCTTCAACTCCTGAACCAATTGGACTTTGTATGGCGTCATACCAAGGTTTTTATGCAAAATTCGTCTCAATGATGTCTCCGAAATGTTCAATTGTTGAGAACGACGGTGAATTGATTTTGATGGCGCTTCACGCACACTTTCTGCCACAGCAGCAATATTCTCGGGTGTACGCACTGTTTTTGAATTTTCACGCTTTGGTTTATCGATGAGGATGCCAGTTTCTTTCGCTTTTTTAACAAGATAACGAACATACGGAGCTGACGGTGCTTCTCTGCTTCCAAAATCCGTACGCAATTTTCGCACACATTCTGCAACATTACTATGATTTTCAAAGTAATGTCGCAATACTTCCCAGCGTTGTTCAAGCGTATACACAACCATATTCGTTCAGCGGAAGGATAAAACTAATTATCTGTCAAATCAGACATGAGCTAAGTGTTACCATTCACGAAATAAGCACTAGTTGAAAAAAAAAAACGTTAGATGGCGGACCCGATATATAAAATTAGCACACACAATATAAGTGGTGTGGTGAGAAGCGAAAGTCGTAATCCTGCCTAAGGGGTTGAAATCACGGTTAAAACCCCAGTTCAGACATCTTCAACAAAACAAAATATCAAAAAAATATTTCCTTGGCAGCTTCCTCTCAGCAGATTTCTGGCAAAAGATCTGAAACTAAATAAAATTGCTATGAAGAGTGTCTCGAGAATCTGTTAGGCTATACACAAGGCTAGAGAATCAAACAGCAAATCCTAAACATATGCTTGACACTGTATATGAAATCACTCATACTTATTGATATCACTACACCTCCAAAGCAGTCACTCACTCCCCACCAAACATATCAGACACGGTGTAAAGGGTTAAAAGTCGTTAAACACCATGTGAATTCCAATATTTCTCGGCCATATTGCAATTCAATAAAAGTTTCGTTATTTTATTTTTCTACGTGTGGATTTACTCACTCGATTTTTTACGTTTTCGTGTGTTTTTCATTTAATTTCTCTTTTTATTTTTATTTTGCAAGAGTTTGAGTTCTCGTACTTTTTTCATGTGATTTTTTCCATGATTTTTGTTTCGTTTTTTTAAATACCGGCTTTTTTTTTGAATTAATCACTTTTCAGCTTGACTACATGCATTTGTTCATATAAATTTCAACAGATTGAGTGCAAGGGACAAAAAGGAGGTTGGGCTAATGGAGAAGGAGTTACTTTTCATATAATTTTTTTACATTCCATTCCATTTCGTTTTTTTAATTCCTTTTACTTTTTTTGTTGTTGTTATATGTATGCTAACGTACATATTGTAAGTAAATCGCCTAAAATCCGTCGAGACCTTTAATCCTGTGCCCAAATGACCGTATGTGAATTTATTGAACGCACGTGATAGTTTGACGTTCACATTCATTTGCGAACAGCCAGCAATACTTGCACTCCTGGGCCTGATTGCTGGCAAAGAAAATGAAACGAAAAAGTTTAACATTTAAGCACCATTACATGTATGATTTCAATTTGATTTTATTTTTATTTCCTCTACTCCTTCCATTACCCTCACTATGCATTGACTCCCTTTTTTCTTCACCATTTTCAAAATCATTTGGAAGAAAGAAAAAAAATGGGAAAAAACCATATGTTTCGTGGTATATTGTATAAAAAATGCATGGTGCTGGTAAGTGTTGTTTTTTGTAGAGGTTATATCCACTTGTTGTAATGGTTTTTGTTATTTTAAAGCTAAATTAACTGTAAATGTAAAATATTCAATAATTTATATTGTGTTAAAGAGGATTAAATAAAATAATACGAAATGAAAGAAAGCAAAAAAAGAGGTTTTAAGCTCCTAAAGGTAGACAATGGATTTAAAAATAGTAATAAGCAACCTCAAAGTATGCTTTGTATTTAAAAAGGATGTTAAAATATATTGAAAAGGATTAATGCTTAAATTTTATTCGTTAATAAAGTGCTTTGAAACTTTTTCTTTATTTTTTGCCAGTAAATCTAGCAGCAATTAAAACACTATTTTTGTTGATGAGGGGTAATCATCGAGACTGTATGAAAGTATCGGTTCTTTCAGTCAGTGTAGTGGGATAGCTGAACTAATTTTGAGCGTCGAGATTGTCATATTAAAAAAAATGGATTTTTGGCCAAAAATATATGCAAAATTCTCTAGAAGATCAGTGGCCATTTTGGAATATATATGACATAGTACAGCATACAGCAAATGGTAGTGCAGAGGGTCCTCTTTCCAGCCGTGGTAGTGGGATAGCTGAACTAATTTTGTGAGTCGAGATTTTCAATTTAAAAAAACGATTTTTGGCCAAAAATATATGGAAATTCTCTAGAAGGTCAGTGGCCCTTTTCGAGCATATAAAAACACATACGGACTACATGAAATGGTAGTCCAAAGGATATTCTTTCTAACCGTGGTAGTGGGATGGCTGAGCTAATTGAGAGTTGAGATATTCAATTTTGAAAAAATTTTGGCCAAAAATATATAAAGGGTGTTTTTTATAGAGGTATAGAACTTTAAGTTGCAATAAAACAACGATGGATTATTCGATTGACATGAATTTTATTTATCCGAAAGATAATCTTGTGGCATTATATTTTAAATATGATTTCTGGCATATGACCGCCACGGCTGGCGCGGATGTAGTCCAATCTGGACGTCCAATTTTCGATGACTTTTTCCAACATTTGTGGCCGTATATCGGCAATAATACGGCGAATGTTGTCTTCCAAATGGTCAAGCGTTTGTGGCTTTACCGCATAGATCAATGACTTTACATAGCCCCACAGAAAGTAGTCACAAGATCTTGGAGGCCAATTCACAGGTCCAAAACGTGAAATAAGGCGGTCACCAAACGTGTCTTTCAATAAATCTATTGTGGCACGAGCTGTGTGACATGTTGCGCCGTCTTGTTGAAACCACATCTCCTGGACATCATGGTTATTCAATTCAGGAATGAAAAAGTTAGTATTCATGGCTCTATACCGATAACCATTGACTGTAACGTTCTGGCCACCATCGTTTTTGAAAAAGTACGGACCAATGATTCCACCAGCCCATAAAACGCACCAAACAGTCAGTTTTTCTGGATGTAACGGTGTTTCCACATACACTTGAGGATTACCTTCACTCCAAATGCGGCAGTTTTGTTTGTTGACGTAGCCATTCAACCAGAAGTGCGCTTCATCGCTCAGCAAAATTCGCTTATGAAAATCGGGAACAACGGTAATCTCGTTTTGGGCCCATTCGCCGAATCTACGCCTTACTTGATGATCGTTTGGCTTCAAATCTTGCACGAGTTGGATTTTGTAAGCACGCAAACCGAGATCCTTCCGCAGAATCTTCCATAAAGTGGATGGACACAGATCCTCATTCGGGTTTTCCTCAATGCTACGCTCTACAGCAGCAATAGCTTCTTCTGTACGCACTGTACAGCGTCTCTGGGGATGCGAGTCATCAATAAGAGTAAACGTGGTGCGAAAACGTTCCATGGTTAATCGAATTAACTGCTCTGATGGACGATTTTGTCGACGATAAAATGGACGTAGTGTGCGATACGTTTTCCGCACAGAACCATTATTTTCGAAATAAAATTGCACTATTTGTAAGCGTTGTTTAGGCGTGAGTCTATTAACGATGAATTGCCAAACCAAACTGAGAGTAAATCACTTGACAGCTGTTAAATCGGTCGCCATCTTGAAAAGTAATGCCAACTTAAAGTTCTATATCGCTATAAAAAACACCCTTTACAAAATTTACCAGAAGAAGTGGCGCTGCTAAAAGTGTGGGTTTGCGTCTTTGGTTTTTAAATTTGAATTTACATTCACATATGAACGTTTGTGGTGTAATTATCCAGAAGTAGCGTCTATTCAATAGGAAGCCTCTTTGCCGGACTCTGTAAGCCCAAAGTACATTTGTTTAGAACGAACACCTCTGAACCAATTTGTAGATTCTAGGATTACGACAATGGAACTTTTTGTGATGTTAACCGTAGATCGAGCTTTGTTTTAAAAATTATACATTTAAATTTTTTAGGCTACATAACTTTAATTCAGAAAAAGTTAGATGCCTGATATTTTTATAATTCATTAGTATTGTTATCGCCATTATTTTAAACTAAATAAAAAAAGAAAATTTCAAACAGGAGTTAAGAAATTCAAAAACTTCGTAATTCTTTCTTATGTATTATTTTTGATATATATGACTTCCCTAGGGATTCTTTGGTGTTGTGTTTGAAATTTTTTAAGTTATCAAAAATTTTGTGTAGTTTTATCGTAAATAGTACACTATTTATGGGTTTTGAGAAAGAATTGAAAGTTAACGAATTGAACGACGAAAGTGAAAAGATTGAAATTTCTATTCTTGATATGTTCTTGACATTGATTGAAGTAGTCGTAGACATGTCAACAGGATGTTTATCGCCAAAGATGGTACTACTTGGAACAGAACTAACTGCCTTTAGCAGTTTGGGATGAAAAATTATCACCAATTTTCACGCAGATTGCTAGCAGCTGTTTCCTGAAATCTTGTAGAGTATTTCTTACTGCTCTTCTCATATTTATCTCACGTGACAGACAAATATTAGAAAAATGTATTTTGTCCCATGTTTTATTACAGATGATAATATTTCGGTCAACTACGTACGTATGAGATAATAGAATCATTCGCAATAATAGTGATGTATAAAGTCTTGCAGCCTTTAATAATCATGCTTAAAGCCTTTTTTTGAAATTCGAATGACAGAGATTTTTTTTCTAAAAAAAATATACATATTTATCTTAATTTTTATTTTTTAATTTAATTTTAATCATTTTCATAAAACTTTTATCACACAACTTGTAGTTTTATGTAAGAAATAATACTGTATAAATAGTTTGGGATTAGCTAACATACTTTCAGAGCAGCTCATATATCCTTTTTTAAGATTTTTAAAAATTTAAATTTTTGTTCGCCTAAAAGATAAGAAAATTAAAGAAAATATATTTTAATAATGATGCTTATGTTTTTATGTTCCTTTTTGGTATATTTTCATCTCAAATTAAAGTTTTTTAGCAACAGAATTCAAAAACTTTTTAGTTTTATTGTGGAAAATGAAAATTTGCTCCTGTGATTTTAATAGAAATTTGATATTTAATGATGAAAGAATTACAGTGATTGTTAGGGAAATTAATTTAAGGATATTTATATAAATCAAGCTTTATAAAGATATTTTCGAAGTAATGCTTGGTATTGATTTATATTTTCTTTCCTTTTGTTTTGTTTTGTTACTTTTTCAACTCAACGTTTCTAAAATATAAAAATAGTACAATTACTTTCCCTAAAAGATTAGAAAATATGTACATACACACTCCAATATTAATATGACATAACAAATGTAATGCAAATGTTTCAACATAAAAATTTACATGCAACATAATGATACTGAACATGCATCATGCCATTGTTACATTTTTGGTGTCATCAACCAGTGCTGTACGACAAGTTCAGACATATTATTGGAGTAGTAACGCTGCTTTCATTGAGTAAATCTAGCAGAGCATGTACGAGTATTTTCTATCCAACGGTTTACAACTACATTTTCACTATTCCAGCAGGTAAAGCATTCAACATTTGTCATCCGTTTCGATTGTTGAAACAATCGATTGCTATGTATACGAAAGGTAAAATAAACTTTAGCTCTCCTTGCTTCAATAACAACGCCACCACCACCTCCCCCACTACCACCGAAATCACCTATAAAATCAGGCTTTTATACCAGGTTTTACGAGTTCAATTTGCAAATTGTAATTTGTGTGTGTGTAAGTGAGTGTATGTGAATTTCTATTCAAAATTCTATTCTATAACGATTTGAGTTTATGTGCAAGTGTATGTGTGCGAGCATAAAGTGTGTGGTAGTGTAAGTGTATCCTTTAAAATCAAATGGGGATTTTCACTGTCTTTTCCATGTTGTCACTAACGTAATAGCTTTAGCTGTAGTAGTAAATGTCGTATCAGTTGTTGTTGTTGTATGTGTTCTTGTTGCGGTAAATGGAAATGAAATGGAAAGAGCAATAAAGCGAGAGGGAGTAGAGAGAGAAAGTAAAAGAAGCAAAAGAGAAATCTCTTATGCCATATTGTATTGGCATTATTGCGTCTTATAGTTTTTCAATACAATACGGCTGTATAGCCGTCACGTCTGTTGTCGTCATCAACTTCATCTCCCCAAGTTGTGTTGTCGCTTGTGTTTTAGATTTTTCATTTCATTCAAACCTGTAGCAAAGACTCTACCGGGGGGCGCACAGGAGTAGGGAAAATTGACACAAGTACTTTTGCTATTGTTTTCGATTTTATAGTAGTTCAGCCATAAATCTTAACTTGTTGGATTTTGTAAAGACGTTTAGAGCACAAAGTTCGCTTTCGTATCCGTATTCCGTATTCGTATTCGTTTTGTTTTGTTTAAATTTCAGATGAAATTGTCATTCGATAATAAATTGCCCAGATATTCAAAACAATTGTGAGGGATTATATGCCGCATGTTTTGTTTTGTTTCTTTCGTTTTCTTTACCTTAAACGAAGGGGACTGTCGTGCAGAAGTGGAAGTGTTTCCATGGGAAATATTTAAGAAAAAATAAACGTGGTCATGAATAATTGTTTTGCATTGAAAATCGATAAATAAATACAATTTGAAGTCAAATGAAAATTTAAGATTTTAAATCAGGCGCGCTGTACTACTTACTTACTTGAATCAAGTGAAAGAAAATATTCGTCTAAATATTCTTGATATTAAAGCACATAAATTAGGCCTCGGTTCAAATCCTAGGACAGGCATCTCCAACAAAACGAAAGATGAAAAATATTTCTTCGGCGACTTCCTCTCAACAGATTTCTGGGAAAAATTTTGAGACTAAAATGAGATTGCCATGAAAAGTTTCTCAAAAATCTGTCGTTCGGACTCGACTTTAAACTGTAGGTGCCGCCACTCATGTATAAAAATTAACGCAAACAACTTAAGTGGTTTGAGAAACTAGGTCGTAATCCTGACTAAAGGGTTGTAATGACCAATTATGTATGTATGATATAGGTAGGGAGGTATGTAGAATAGGCATTCGCAGATCAAGAGGGCTCTTCTTTTAATACTAGAAACATTTAGACCTCATGATAAGTGCTCATGATAAGTGCCTGAGTCTCACTCTTCTTTCTTTTGCGTCATAATGTTGGGCATGTATCCAGTAAAAGTTGCCTCATATGGTATTCCTTATCTCTGCAATTGTAGCTGAAAACACTAGCAAGATATCCAAGAATGTAATATGCGGTAATGACTTTGAAAACGAGGCAAAGTGCACTCCTCTGAAGATTGGGAAGGCTTTGTGTGTGTTTGACTTATTTGGCTTTTAACAAATTTGTTGTACTGACTGAATCAGATACCATTAGTTAGATTCTCATGTCCGTTATGCCCATATAAAGAGAATATTGCACCTCGGTGCCATCATGTTGAGAAACCTGAAATCATACTGCAGGTCATGATGTGAGAAACCAGTACCCTTACATCCATCTGACTATCCGAAAGTAGGCTAATATCTGCACGATGCTGCAATAGGCTGGTTGCTTTATCAAGTGAATGTCACTGGCCTACTTTGACAAGATTCCTCAATACAGCTGTACTCATCCTAGAGGCATTCGTAGAGATTTGTTCGGGGACATTATAAAGGTAAGCCGCAGCATTTATCCACCCCAAGCGGGCGGAGCGGCCGTACTGAAATCCTTTGAGAAAAATATTTAACCGTTACCACTATTTAATAGCCCAGATGCTGGAATTTCAGCGCTGAACTGGGTGTAGTACAAAAAGCAGGTTGATATGCTTATGTATCCCCCGTATAAGTTTAAGTTTAGTCCCCTTTCTAAGGGAATTGTATTACAAATCCAGGGAGTCATCTTCAGTTTAGTTCTTCGTTTCTAAATCGATAACTTTCTTCTGCTGTTATTTTTAAGTCCTACAATTTAAGCCGTCTTAGCTATTGTGTTCTTTGATTAATCACGGCTTCTTGAGAATTTTCTCAGCCATTTTTTATCACCATCCTTGTGATACTACCACACTTCCTCTTGATGACAGGACCGTTCCTAATGTTATATTTACTTCCGAATGGGTTTCTCATTGATTAAACTGCAAAGACACCTGTGGTGCTGATGATGTTGGAACAAAATATTCTGTATATGACTCTGAGGCATACATTAATAACCACTTGCTGTTTCTAAGACTTTTGTACAACAGGATGTTACAAACTGCTTCTTTATGTTGATTGCAGTTGTCTTGATGACGATCTCATCCGGTATGAGGTGTGTTAAGAAGGGCTGTGATGCTTTCATTGTGAAAAACTGAGAATTATTGTTCCTTCCTTTTCCTCTAATTAGAAATGGAGTTATGGTTTTTGGAGCTGTAATAGAACATATGATTTCTGTCGGCATATATTTGAAACTTATATTCCCTATTTAGCGAGTACTCTTGAAGTACAAGCTCATGGTGCGGGGTTCTAATTTTTTTTTATTTTTTTTAGAAGATTGGTGTTGCTCTTCTTATCTTTCTAGTAACATATTGACTCGCTGCTTAAAGAAATACTCATATTTGGATATCAGAACGAAACCATTTTCGGATACCATTTTCTGAAGTAAAACACATTTCAATGAGAATGTTTTACATGTATTGAAACTAATGGTGGTCTGGACTGTAAAGTGGGTAAAGAAAAATATTTCAACCAGTGAAGGGTCCGCCAAATAACTTTTTTTTTGAAAATGCTTTAGAAAAAAAAACCACTGAATATTTTCTCAAATTTCTTTTTTTATTTGAAAGTACAATCCTTCCGGTTAATAATGAAAAATAATGTCATTCAAATGGCTGCATCGGGTGGCTAGAAGATGTCGACTTCTGCAAAGAATCATCTTTTCAGATGAAGCTCATTTTGATCTTGGTGGGTATGTAAACAAGCAAAATTTTCGCATTTGGGGCACAGAAAACCCGCACGCATACATTGAAAAGCAGACGCACCCAAAACGAGTCAATGTTTGGTGCCGATTTTGGTTCAGAGGCTTAATTGGGCCATTTTTCTTCGAAAATGAGCAAGGAGTGGCCGTTACAGTCAATGGCTATCGTTATCGGGCCATGTTCAACGAATTTTTGTTTACAAAAATGGAAGAGGAAGATATTGGCAACATTTGGTTTCAACAGGACGGTGCTATGTGCCACACAGCCGAAGCTACACTCGATGTTTTGCGCCCTGTTTTTGAAGATCGCATTATCAGCCGCAGAGCTGATGTCGTTTGGCCACCTCGGAGCTGCGATTTGGCACCGTTGGACTATTATTTGTGGGGTGCCGTCAAAGATAAGTGTTACGCTGACAAGCCAGAGACAATTGACGCTTTAAAGGGCAATGTTCGTGAAGCCATTGGTAAAATATAAGCTGCACACAATCGATAATGTGCTTAAAAATTGGACCGATCGTGTAGGCTACTGCATGGCCAGCCGAGGCAGCCATTTTAATGAAATTATTTTCCATTATTAACCGGAAGGATTGTACTTTCAAATAAAAAAAGAAATTTGAGAAAATATTCAGTGGTTTCTTTTAAAGTATTTTCAAAAAAAAAGTTTTTTGGCGGACCCTTTATTTTTCTAAATTAGTTATAACTGATCGCACAGTATGTGGCTGAGTGTTTTCATTATATAATATTTTGGCATCACGTGTGATCGTAAATTCCGGGGATTTTTCAGTCCTTTGGCTAAATATGTTCGGTCGATTAGCTTTATTCTCACACCATATGGTACGTTTCTGGGCACATTAAATACAGACCATTACTTTGGCAACCTAGATATTCCGTTTTTGTTTGAATTCAACTGATTCCCTAGGCGTCATATGCAATGTCCTTAGTTTTGGGTTCCCTTAGTAGATCCATTCTTCATTGCCAGTTATGTTTTGATGAAAAAATGAATCCTTCTTTTAAAAGCTAAAATCACCAGATACCCTGACGTATTTTTATTGACATTGTGAGTACAATGTTGCACTGAGCTTTAATGAATATCTTTATAAACACGCTAGTAATAACACCGCCTTTTATTATACCTTTTTAAAAGCATTCTAACCTTAGAAAAAATTCTCCAATAAATATTGATTCTGCATATATTCATGAAAGACTGCCAAATACAACGAATATTTTTCTTTGTTAGCGAAAATAATGGCAAGAAATCGGCAATAAATTAAACATAGACTCTCTTCTGCTTGCTGGTAAAACATTGTAATACAATTCAATGAATGAATGAGATTCATAGACTATGAGTCGAATATGCTAAATCTGCTGTCATCTGTACTTGTACGAGAAGCATTCCGTTTCTGTTTCCTGTTTCAAAAACAAAATCCAGGTAATAATAATGAGTTGAAGCGAGATTTAAGGGTGGCAATAGGGGAGATTCTTCAATGCCATTTATTATTTTTTCTGTTTTTAATATTTTTTTTTAATATTTTTTTCCTGTCGTGTCATCCATGTCATCAACAATGTTATTGTTGTTGTTTGCAACACATTGAAATCAACACTTTTTTAGGTGTATGGCTTTGACTCGAACTTTGGGTGTCTGTCTGACACCAAACAATTTCCAGGAATTTATTTTTTTATTTTTGTTGGTGTTTAAAGAATATTGCAGGTTATCAATAACCGGAAATGTTGTCTGGATATTCAGACAATATACAACTCATACTACAGCTGTTGCTGCTGCTGTTGCTGTTGTTGGTGTTGCTGTTGTATTGTTGTGACATGAAAGGACAAAGTTTTTAATATGAAGGCAATGAAATTTGTTCAGTGTGGTATTTATCAGCTTAAAATTGGTTAAAAGAAACCAAAGCAACACTGGTTTACAAGATATGGAAAAGTTGAAAATCGTGAATATTCAACATTTTTCTGCATAACAAGGCTTGTTAAAAATTAGAAATATTCCTGTATATCGTGGCTATCAGGTGGACAACAAGGACTTCTGACTTTTGACAGCTTTTAACGGCCATCTTGTTGAAACTGGATCTAACAAATTAGTTGGCATTTATTCCATCTGTTTTGTGCTAAATCACCATGGCTGTGCAAATAATAGAATTATTTGTCAAAATGGGAATGCTGTTCAGGCAATCCACCGTGTGTTTCTTTATCTTGAGCAATGCGGCGCACTTAAGGATGAATGGCACAATATCAAACCACTGGAGATCCTAGAGCGTCAAAAGTAAGTCACGAAAAGTTACTGTCCGAAACAGTCACGGTAGATTTTGGGCTGATGACGTCAAAGGCCCATATTTTTTAAGAACGGCTTTGGTCAAGCCACCATTATCAACGGCGAGCACTATGGGTCGATGATTACCAACTTCCGTTACTCTGAATTAAATGATCTGGATACCAACGAAGTCGCCGTAGTCTAGTAGGTAGTGTGTTAGCTTATTAGACGTAAAGCCAGGGTTTGAGCACCAGGCCAGACATCAAAACAAAATACAAAAAGGATTTCTTCGGAGACTTCCTCTCAGCGGATTTCTGGCAAAAACTCTGAGAGTAAATAAAAATTGCCATGAAAAACTTTCTCAAAACTCTATCGTTCGGAGTTGACTTTAAACTGTAGGTCCCGACGCTCATGTATAAAATTAACACACACAACATAAGTGGCGTGAGAAACTTGGTCGTAATCCTGACTGAAGGGTTGTAATGACCAATTATGTATGTATATATGTGGATACCAACGAAATGTGGTTTCAATAGGCTGGTCATACAGCTCGGATCTCATTGGATATTCCGTACCAGCACTTTGGTAACAATAAAGAGTCCTTTTGTATATACTGTCTACATGGGCCAGAGGCTAAAACTTGTATCAAAACTGTCATTAATTACGCCTTTTGAATGGATCAATAGCGCTTATGGAGTCGCCATAGTCTAACGGGTAGTATGTTGGCGTGAACCACGATTCAAACTCCAGGTTAGACATCCCCAACAAAACGAAGTGTGAACAAATGTTGCTTCGGCGACTTCCTCTCAGCAGATTTCTAGCAAAAACTCGAAGAGTAAATAAAACTGCCACGAAACGTTTCTCAAAAATCTGTCGTTCGAAGACGACATTAAACTGTTGGTCCCACCACTCATGTATAAAAATTACCACACACAACATAAGTGGTGTTTGAAGCTAGGTCGTAATCCAGACTGAAGAATTGTAATGACAAAGTAAGTGTATATGTATGTATGGATACTAACGAAATATGGTTTAAGCAGGCTGGCGACGGAGCTCATGGCACACTGGATTTTCTGCACCAGCGATTGGAAAATAATAATATTATCGCAGTCGTCCTGCAAATACTGCCATCGTGGGCCAGAAGCTAAAATTTGTATCAGAACTGTTAATAATTACGTCTTTTGAAGGAATTAGTGGCGCATAAACAAAAAGCGATAAATATCTTCATAAAATTGACAGGATTTTTGAGAAATAGTTGGGTGGAGGTAGTGATCTATTAATTACAAATCCAAGATACTAGGTTTGCAGTAAACAACAGGAGACAAACAATATATTTTTCAGAAATTCGGAATGTTTATTCCCCGCTAAAAAATAGACACAAAAGCTTCATTAATCCTTAGAGAGAGAGAGTAAACATCAGAAATGGAGTAATGGTTGACATTTCTTAAAATTTGCTTCGAAATAACATTTCCTCATAGCATACCATGTGAAATTCTTGCAACATTTCAACGTTTTTCTTTAAATTGTTTTCCATTTAACAGGCCATTGTTGGATATTGTTTTGCTGAAAAAAAATTTTTGCAATACATTTTAGAAAAATCAGAAACCCATAATGCCATTCCATTGTAGTTCTCTTTATGGAAAAAGTCTTGTTACTGCTGTTGTAGCTGCTAACACCGCTTATCTTTAATGGTCCAAACATATGGCGTACGTGTTGCTCATTTAAATGAGCCACTTACCGGAACGTTGGAATGTTTTTTTTTTATTTTATAATATTTTTTTTCATTTTTTGTTTGTTGTGTTCTATTTTTCTTTATTCCGTTTTGTTTACAACATTGATTTGTTTTAAATATTTCAACGTATGCCGATAATCTACCCTCTCTGCCCTTAGTTTGATTCTGGCTCTCATGGTTGGTAGTGGCATTGTGGATTGAATCTTTTGGGGAATGGCATGAGTTTTTTTTATTCTGTAGCTGTAGCTGTAGCTGTAATGTTATCGTCATCATTTTTGATTTTAAAATAATTTCCGTTTCTAACACAATTTCATTTATTTAACAGTTACTGTATAGGTATGTATATATGTGTGTATGTGTGTTTATATAAGCAACGCATTTCATATCTCATTCTTTAGGGATTTTCATACAATTTTTGTTAATATTTTTTGTCAACGTGTTTGCTGTAACTGCTGCATCTGCCACCACTGCTGCTGCTTCTCCATCTGTCTGCTGTTGTTTGTTCAGTTGAAAAATATTTATCATGTTGATTGGTTTTTGAATCAATTCTAGTATTTCCGTTTACGCCAACAACAAAAAAGAAAAGAAAAAATGCGAAATTTTTTTTCTCTTCTTATTCATCGATCGGATATGCAAATTAATGGAAAATTAATCTTCATAAAAATGTTTATAATAGAGGCTTTAGCTGTAGAGATTTAAACGGGAGAGAGGCAGAGAGTTTATTTAAAAATTGCTTTTTTAGATTGAAGTTGATAAGAGAGTATGTGTGCCGAAGAGAAGGTGGCAACTAAAATGCCAATAATTCAGTTCATTTTGTATTAAAAGGGGCGTCAATTTTAAAAGAATGCTTAAGACGGTTAATGAAATACCCATAAAATGTTATTTAAGATAAGATTTGGGTAAGCGGCATAGAAATTGCTTGATTTAAATGAAGTTCATTTGCAATGGATTTGAAAAATTATATTTCGAGGTGCCTTTCAACTACAAATGAAAAGTAATTTTTATAAACTAAAGTCTTTAATTGTAATCAAAGTCTATACTGAGCATTATTAGAATATTACATAGCTGCAGCTCTTTTTGGGTGCATTGGTGAGAAACTTGTAAAAGTGAATTTGCTTCGGTATACGATTGATAAATTTGTTTACCACTGAAAGAATTTGTAGAAGCTAGCATAACTGGTAAATAGTTGCTAGATGGTATAGGATTTGGTGCCTAAGCTGTAGCTGCATATAAACTTTGTTGTGCTCATTTTGCTTTGTGGCTATGCATTGCCTTAATACAACACAACACCCTTTCTCTTGATCAATCCTGTTCACTTTTAATAATTGCTTTATTAAAGTGATTTAAGCGATCAGGGTGTAAGCTGTAGTGATCTGAATTGATGGATTTAGTTGCTCAAAATGGATTCATATTTTTCAAATTCAAACATTCAACATAACTTGATTTTACCTCAGGCTTAAAAGTTTTTTGTGATATTCTCATGCTTAATTGGCCATTACAACCCTTCAGTCAGGATTACGGCCTAGCTTCTCACACCACTCATGTTGTGTGCGTTAATTGTATACGTGAGTGGCGGGACCTACAGTTTAACGTCGCCTCCGAACGACAAATTTTTGAGAAACTTTTTCATGGCAGGTTTATTTACTCTCAGAGTTTTGCCAGAAATCTGCTGAGAGGAAGTCGCCGAAGAAACACTTTTTGTAATTTATTTTGATGTCTGGCCTGAGGCTCGAACCCTGGCTTTTCGTCTCATAAGCCAACACACTACCTACTAGACCACGGCGACTTTTATGAAATTACTGTTATACAATTTAGGCTGAAGTAATGGCAATAACTATTGCCACTGTACGAATTTAGTATCTGACTATGTTGAATGGAGGTATACAACCATTTGGTCCCTAGGAAGAATATACACCGCATCTAAAATTATCCAAGAATGCCAGGAAAGAGAAAACGATGTATTCGGCGATTTTTGGGCGCGGAGTTATTGACTTCTTCAAAAGCTGTAACAACGAGGTAAAAGAGCAGAGCACAGAAAATCTTCTCAATCATTGCCTGGCACTTGGAAACCTGAGAAGAAGGATAGGAGGATAGAAACTCTGAACAATTTAACAAACTTTAAGATATTTTTCCGTACGAACCCGGGCTTTACGTCCAATAAGCCAACACAGTACCTACTAGACTTCGACAATACGTGTTAATAATAAAACTCTTTGTTCAAATGGGTTTACGTTTGGCTTTCAATTCTTCGTCAATTTTACGATCGCCATAGCCAGTTTACTGATTTGACTACACGCAATATTGCAAAAAAGTTCGAATCCACTAGTTCAGTAACATCTGTAGACCAACACTCATACATCGAAAAATCACAAGATCTGCCAAAAAATTCACCACTGTCCAGGAAAGTGTGCAAGATAATCTGTTGCAGTCGATTTCACATCGCTTTCAATGTATCGTAGGCCACAACTTGCATCGTGTCTTAGGTCAGCACCCCGTACACAATTCACAGGCTACCGAAATTGCGCGATTTGATTCTGCTTTCTTAAGTCATAGGTAAATTCGAATAAAGCACAACTCACTTACTTATTTACTTACATAATTGATCATTACAACCCTTTAGCTAGCATTGCAATCTAGGTTCTCACGCCACCCATGTTTTGTACAGTTGACTCAGAACAACAAATATGAACGCCTTTTTCAATACTATTATTTACTTCCAGAGATTTTGTTAGAAGACGTGTATAATGTCAGATTAAAGATTTAAAATCATGGGTTCTTGTCTAGTAAGCCTAGACATTGGCGACCACATGTATGATGAAACACACAAACTGATATATTTTAAATACAAACTTAAATCACTGGTAATAAACAATTTCTAATTTTCACTATCAATATTACCTAAAACGGTCTGTTATCCATCAATTTAAAATTTGCTCGCATAACTTTAAATGAAATTCACACTTGAGTTTAATATTTTAAAGTATTTTTGCTTATTTGCCATCACCTTGCGTTAGAAAGGGAAACTTTTGGTTTTTACAAGAAAAAGACCTGAAAACCTTTTCTAACACCAATTGCGTAGAAAAGTCGTTAATATCAGTTTACGAAAGAAGAAAACGATAATAAATGATGTCGCGACAGTTTCTGTTATTTTCTAAAGCCAAGCCAAAATTTTTGGGCAGACATCTTTCCTTTCATATGCCGGCAAGTGCTACATTTTAAGTGAAAAGGCAGAAATGGAAAAGAGTGCAAAGTAATCACATGTTTCGAAGAAAATCTTAAATGTGGCGAATGAAAAGTTTTTATTCGTTTTCTAATTTTATAGAACACCGTTTTTGCTGTAAAATTGTTTTCATTCCTTTAAATATCTGTTAACTGCTGGTTTCTTTAGCAACGTGCCACTTTTCAACATTTTCTCTGACGATGTGTATGATGATGAAGATGATGGCAGCAACAACAGTGATGACGACAATGGCCGTTTCTTGTATTGAAAGTGAAATTGCCACTTGATACACGTACGAAGGGTCATATACGCATTACACCTGGGTCCTTAGACATACACATTCACTCATTCTCATTCACTCTCTCTCTCTCCCTCTGTGTCTTGCAGCAAATAAATAAAATAATCATGGCACACCATGAACGATTTTTGTGTCTTGCTACACTGCTGCCTCTTAGGCCACGTACTGCATGTTAAAAGCTTCAAACAAGTTAAAGATGAAGTTGGCAAGAAGAAGAAGAAGCAGGAGAAGCAGAAGAAGAAATAAGAAGATTTTATGGCCTTTGCTATAAATGCTGTGCTTAGAAGTAAAACTACTAAAAACTTTTACTAACGACTTTCTATTGTTTAGTAATATGAGGTAAAAAGGCGGGTTAACAGCTGCTCAAGTTTTAAGTACAATCATGTGGCATGGAATGGTTATTCCTCCTTCCACAAGGAGGTTGATTTACGAGTTTACATTCCGTGCAAGTGGTGTGTGTGTGTGTATGTGCTTGCGAATTGCAACTGTTGTAGTTATTTTGTTATACATTTTATTTTGTTTTTGTTTTTGTTTTTCTTCTTTTTTGTTTTTTTTTTTGCTTTTACGTTTCGGTTCTGGTTTTTGGGACGGCATAAAATGGTTTTTCCTATTACGCTACATAAATTCCATTTGGATTGTTATTGTCGGGGATTATACGTTGGCAAATTTGTGAAAATTACTTTTTTTTGTTGTGTTTATTGTGCATCCACAATACGTTGTGGTGGTAGACGAAATTGAATTTGTTGTTGTTGCTCTTTTTCAGTGTCTTTTAGCTTTAATACAAGTATTAAAGCATAAAAACATTACTTCTGTTTCATTTCTGTTCTGTTCTATGCAAAAGGCACTTGTTAAGCTATTTTTCATTCATATTCGCTCGAAATGAAAAGGTGGTTACGTTAAATACTGAGAAGGTACGCCAAGGTATAGGGAAGAAGCCCGTCCTGGCAGGATTATTTAAGTTAATTGGCATCACTTGCTTAGGTGTTGTTTATTATCAATGATGTAAACGGCATTTGAACGAGCAATTATTGAACTGTCGAATCAGAATACAGAAGACACAGCCAGCGGAAAGGTTTTTTTTTGAGAAGAAAACTGTACGATATGTCTAGAACGGCGCCGTAGTCGAGTAGGTATTGTGTTGGCTTATTAGACATGAGGTTCAAACCCCAGGGCAGACATCTCCAACAAATATGAAGAAATATTTCATCGGTGACTTCCTCTCAGAATATTTCTGACGATAACTCTGAGAGTAAATAAAATTGCCAGTAAAGTTTTTCGGAGTCGACTTTAAACTGGGTACTGCTCTGTAGTTGGTGGGCTGAGAATGGTGTGTTCCATTTGCTGCTAAAACCAGGCCAAACCATCACGGGAAACCTATACTGATTGCAGTTAATTCCTTTTGAAGAGTTACTTACTTACTTAATTGGCCACTAACAACCCGATTAACGGATTTCGGTCTGCACATCCTTCCAGGCGCCTCGGGTTCTTGCGCACCTTCGACAGTTGGTCACAGCAATCGCTGACTAAGCTTCTTCGATTTGGTCCTTCCAACACTAAGAAGGTCGTCCTCTTTGCCGACTTTCACAAATCTCCGTATCAAATACTCGTCTCGCCGAATCATCCTCCTCCATTCGAACGACATAGCCGAGGCAGAACAGCCGCTGGATGTTAATACGCTGCACAACGTCCATGTCGTTGTGGATCTCATACAGCTCATTGTTGGACTGGACCGAAGATCTTACATAAAACTTTGAACAGTTAATTGGCCAAAAAACACCATGAATATGCATCCAAACACGAGGCCTTAATTCTTCTTCAAAACAACGTTCGATTACATATTTTGGCAGCGGGGAAATCTACATGGAAAATTGTGGCCGTATACATAATTAGTTCTACCTTCAGTCAGGATTACGACCTAGTTTTTTACAGCACTTTGTATGTTGTGTGTGTTAATTTTAGGCATGAGTGTATAGCCATATAGCCCTTCTGACTCGATGGACGTAGAAGGGATATGCTTCGATTTAGATCAGGGTATCAGAAATTGGATCGATTTATTCCGGGTCTTAAAATATGAATGGTTTTTCTTTTGGAACAGAATCCATAAAATGCCCGTCTTTGTAATGAAACCAGAAATAATTCGATTTTTATATGACTTCTGATAAAATGCCTTCATTTTAAATTGCTGCTTAAATAGTTGTCAAGAATTTTACAAGTTCTTCTCTAGTCTAATAGCAATTTTCATGGCGTAATGTCAACAATGAAGTCGCCGTAGTCTAATAGGTAATGTGTTGGCTTATTAGACATGAGGCCACGTTTTAAACCTCTCCAATAAAACGATATTTATTTATTTATTTTTTATTTATTTATTTATTTATTATAATTAACATAACACAACAAGATTTTAATCTTATAAGTTACAGTGCTATGCTTAGGATCAATAAGATATAATACTTAAAAAAATAATAAAAATTATGAAATATAAGAAATTAAGTAAGACTAACAAATTAATATAAAAAACAAATTAATTAAAATATTAAAATATTAAAATTGAGTAGAAATATAATTTAATTGATTTAATTATTTTAGGAAAACTAACAATACTACAGAAATAAAAAGAAAATAAAAAAGTTAAAAAAGATAAAGAATTCTAAAGATATAAAAAAGAAATATTTACAAAAATTGGTATAGAAAAGTAAGGATAAATATTTAACCGATATAATAAACATGCTAAGAACGTAACAAACTTTTCATTAAGAGAACAATTTAAATAACTCCTTTTTGAACGCGTTTGCATTGCCCAACTTTTGGATGTAGTTTGGTAGGGTATTCCAGAGACTAGTGGTGTGTATAAAGAACTGTCGCTGTGACAGAAGAGTCCTGTAACGTTGTTGAATAATCTTCATGCCTCGGCATGACCTAGCAAACTTAATTCGGCCTAATAAATATTCCGGCTGTCCCGTATTAATAATTTTATGGAATAGAATGAGGCATTTAATTTTCAGAAGATTATCAAATTTCACACTAAATATCTGATACGCTAAATGAGAAATATGATCCCGGCGACCTTTAAGAAATACGTATCTTGCTATATTGTTGTATGCCAAGTTTAATTTCCGGTTGTCATTACTATCGCAGTTTGCAAAAATTTCGCACCCATACAATAGCACAGGAATCAAATAAGTTTTAGCAAGTTGCATACGAATTGCAAAAGGAGTTGAATCAATGACAGCCCATAAATTCCGTAGCATGCTGTAAATTCTGCCAACAACGACACTTATATGGCCAGACCACGATAATTTGTCATTAAATACAATACCCAGATTAGTAGCAGACTTGACATAGTCAATTTTATTTCCCCTGATACTCAATCCAGGTATGGCAAACGAAAAATTGGTCTTCGAAAGCATTAAACATTTGGACTTTGAGGGATTAATACACAGTCCATTCGCCGAAGCCCAACGGTCAATCCTATCCAAATCACGGTTAACAGAATGTAAACAAGAATCAATATTCTCCTTACGAGTACTGGCATAAATCTGCACATCATCAGCATACATATGAACACGGCAGTCAACCAAAACATCCGGTAGATCATTAATATACATACAGAACAACAGTGGCCCCAGTATTGATCCCTGGGGAACACCTCTACAAATATTAAGCGAATCAGAAATCTTCCCATTTAAGTGAACCCTCTGACATCTGTCTAACAAATAAGAAAAAATTAGACTAGCGGCAGAATTAGAAAAATTAAACAGCTTCCGGAGCTTATTCAATAAAATTTTATGATTGACTGTATCGAAAGCCTTTGTGTGGTCGAGAAGAACTAAAAACGCTACATTATTTACATCCAGCTCCAACCTGAGATCCTCAACTACATTTAATAGAGCGGTAGTACAACTCCTACCTTTCATGAAACCTGACTGACTGATTGTTAAATAATTATGACCTTCCAGATAACCATTGATCTGTCTGGCTATAATGTTTTCCATTACCTTCGACAAAAAAGGAAGAATGGCAATTGGCCTAAACTCATTGTTTGACTTGGGAATGGGAAGGATCTTGGCAAGTTTCCATTCATTAGGAAAAGTAGACTTAGTCAGCACTGTATTAAATAAGTGGGTATAATATGGCAAAAGTCTAGGTGTCAAAACTTTCAAAAACACAGGATCTATATCATCGGAACCAATTGCGTTCGATTTTACCGCTGAAATACATTCCAAAACTTCGAACTGATCCACGCAACGAAAACTAAACGAGTATTGTGGAGGGACACAACAAAGGTCATCATACATATCACCAATTGCCGTTGGAACACTTGAATGTACAAACTGGTCATTAAGTTTATTCACATCTACATCAAAATCAGTTCTAGGACATTTTCCACCAATTCCTATTTCACGAATCACATTCCATTTGGATTTATTGTCCATCGCATTACAAAACCTTCTACCATAATACAACGTTTTCGTAATTCTTATTTGCCTAGTAACCTCTGACCGTGCGGATTTATGAAGAGCTTTCAAGTCATCAGTTCTGTATTTCTTCCACCGCCTGTAGGCACTATCCCTCTTCTCAATTAGTGCTTTTATCTCAGTAGTAAACCATGGATTCTGCTTGGGTTTGATAAGCTTGGTTTTGACAGGAACGCATCTGTCATAAAGCTGACGAACATTCTCCTGAATAAATGCCAATTGGTCATTAGCATTAACCAGTGTATAGACCTGGTCCCAATATATATTATCCAACTCAGTATCCAACGTTACATAATCAATATTCTTAATGTCACGATAAGTGATATATCTATCAACAGCACAAGTTACAGCCATATTATAACTCAGAAAGAGAAGATCATGGTTAGAGAAACCAGAAGCAGAAATTTGGTCATATAACAGAACCCTTTCATTATGATTCACAAATACCAGGTCAATTAGGCTACTGGACGTTGAATGGAAGTGTGTAGGTGTCGAAACATTAACAGGATTCAGATGAAGCGATAGCATTGGTCCAATTAGCGGATTATCAAAGAATATTTCTTGAGCGATATACTCTCAGCAGATTTCTGGCAAGAACTCTTAGAGTAGATAAAATTGTCATGAAAAGTTTCCCAAAAAAAAATTTGTCGTTCTGAGTCAAATTTAAACTGTAGGTCCAGCCACTCATGTACCAAATTAACATACACAACACAGTGATGTGAGAAACTAGGTCGTAATCCTGACTGAAGAGGTGTAATGACTATTTATGTATGTATGTATGTAGCTGAAATATCGGGCATATTTTTAGCTGCGGGCGAACTGTCGATGTCAATAACTATGGTTTGACATAAGTCATAAGATCAGTCAAAAGCTGTATGTACAATTGTGTATGTATGTATGTATGTATGTAGAAGTAGCAGTGGTGCAGTAGGTAGTCTGTTGGCTTATTAGGCGTGAGGCCTCGGTTCAAACCCCACAACTAAACGAAAGTATGAAAAGTATTTCTTTGGGGACTTTCTCTCAACAGATATCTGTCAAAAACTCTGAGAGTCAATAAAAAATTGCCAAGAAAAGATTTTCAAAAATTTTTCGTTCGCAGTTGACTTTAAACTGTAGGTCCCAGCACTCATGTATAAAAATTAACGCCCACAACATAAGTGGTGTGAGAAGCTAGGTCGTAATCCTGATTAAAGGGTTGTAATGAGCAATTATGTATGTATGTATGTATGTATGTAATGTCACGAATTTATCACTATCATAATCTTTTCTTTGATCAGAGCAACGTATCTGTTTCATGTTAAAATAAAAAAATGTGCTAACTTACATTGAAATCTTCATCTGTGGCATAACTTCCCTTTAAAACGCATTTAATTTTAGTTTAGTTTGGTTAATGTTTCAAAAAAGGAAAAAGAAAAATTTCTGTATAAATAAGCTGCACGGTTAACACTTCACCTACTCTAGGCACATAAATTTGCCCAAGACTACAGTAGCTCCTTCTCAGCCTTCTGTATGTCTGGATGAATGAAATACCCCAACAGCAAGGTGGAGTGATAAGCGTGGAGACAAAAAAAGAAAAAAAAAAAAAGAAAACTCAACCATAAGATGTACGTTTATGGTTTTATTCCAGCAGAAGGTTTTTTTTTGCTAGAAATTCTTCTTCTCTTCTCCTCGTTCTCAACAACAATTGTTGTATTTCACACCATATAATCATAATAACAAGCGTTACACAAAAACAATAGCAACAAAGACAACAACAACAACAATAATAAAAAATATATATAACAAATAAACATAATAATAATTATTACTTTTATGTTGTACATTTAAACAACAAATACAATAAAAACAATAAAAAAAGGACCCACCAACCAAGCAACCAAACAACAATAACCAGAACCCCAATTTTTCACCACTAGTCCAAGAGGAAACAAGGAACAAAAGGAAATACTACATACACACACACACAGGAAATAAAAAAAGGATCTTCGGGTTTTTGTTGTTTTGCTTTTTTGTTTTTTAATGGGTTTATGGCAGGGTCCCTGGTGTCTGCCAAATATTCATGTCTGCCTAATTGTATGTGCTTGTATGTGTATGGGTAACACAATTCCTGGGTGGTGAGTGTAAATGCGTTGCGTTGCGTTCATTTCGCTCGCCTGTCTGTCTACCATAACTGTGGGAAAAAGGCTTCGCATAGCCATGTGTTAATGTTTTATAAAATAATTTTATATTTTCGTTTATTATCTTGTAAATGTAATTAAATTTGATCATTTTTATGCAAAATAAATATCCACATGAGTGTGTGTGTTTGCGTATCTACGTGTTTTTGCGAAGTAAATTTTTGTATGCTTTCTACACCAAAGCAACAGCAAGACAAATAAAATATTTCAACAGGCACTCAATTAAGTTAATTTGTTAGAATTTTTATTTTTATTTATGAAATTGAAATTTTTGCAAATGAGGTTGTCCTGGAAAGAAAACATAAATGAAGAGATACATATTTTTGTAATAAACGTAGCACTGCAGGTGGGTTATTTTCTAACAATTTTGTAAAATGCATGTAAAGAGATTATGAATTCCCTCGTGTATTATGTGAAGCATTCCTGAACAAATTCAGAAGCGAATATTGTTTTAATACTGTAGGAGAAAATCCCATTATTGGGTGAATAAGTAAAAAGTAAAACACTTTTGCAGGTGGTTTGTATCTTTACTAATTTAAATGTTATTCTGGAAGTTAACATATTTGATCTGGCTTAGCCATTAAATGCAATTAATAAAGTTTTAGTGTGTTAGAAGTAAGGCCTCGGTTCAAATCCCAGGTCAGACATCAAAACGAAAGTTAGGTTAGTTTGGAGTGGTAGCTTTGATATCACTTGAGCACGCATAGCGGCCCGCTGTGGCGCCATAGGTGAACGCAGACCCTATGCTGACCAAGTTCTACCAAAATCAGGGAAGAGGAGGAAGTTGGTCAGCGCAAGGCCTGCACACCAAAACCAAAGTATGAACAAATATTTTTTCGGCGACTACCTCTCAACAGGTTTCTGGAAAAAACTCTGTGAGTAAATAAAATTGCCATGAAAAGTTTCTCAAAAATCTGTTGGTTGGAGTCGACTTTATACTGTAGGTCTCGACACTCATGTATAAAATTAACACACACAACATAAGTGGTGTGAGAAACGAGGTCGTAATACTGACTGAAGGATTGTAATGACCAGTTATGTATGTATGTATGTATGTATATCTAGCCAAACTATCGGCCATATTTTTAGCTGCAGGCGAACTCTCGATATCGATAAATATGGCTAGATAGATAAGAATATCAAATTGGCTTGATATAACTTATGGCTTCAGTCAAAAGCTGTATGGAAAATTTAAGTTGGGAAAGTCTGCACCTATTGGTTTAGAGTCTAAACTTTGTCTCAACCGACTTCCATTTCTTCTGATGAATGAGTACGATTCCAATAAAATGAGCTTCAGAGCAGAGTGTATAAAATTTGTTAGATCGACTCTTGATCTCATAGAGAGAAGAATTAAATTAAAGATTTTGTTGAGGACAGGTCCATTGCATTGTTTTCCATTTATAGCCTGTGTAAGTTAATGGCTTTATTTCATTTCAGTTCTCTCTCGCCATTACTATTTCGCAATGCTATTTTGTGCTTCCTGTGCAAGCCTCTTCTCTCTCACTGCTATTTTTCACACACTGTTCCACCACTGTGCACCTTATGCCTATCACTCCGTACAATAGCGTTGATGTTTGGAAGGCTGGAGACCAAAGGAATACCCAGGCCATATGCTGATATTTGTGATATTGACACTGAATTCTTCCATTTTAACGACAGTATAACCGTGATAGAAGCAGGTGCCAACATAGCTTCGTATGCCTGTAAATCTTTAGTTTTTTGGTATTCGTGCGCATGGACTTGGCTTTTTTTGAAGTCCAAAACTCTTTTACGATATGTTTCGATATGTCGAAGATTCTCAGATGAGTCACTGAATGTATGTTCGCAAATGTTGTTGACATTGTCAAAGCCTCTTAGCTGCCTGTGAAGGCCTAATCGAATTTTACTGGAGGGTTTTATATCGGGTCCGCCATCTAACTAACAGATAATTAGTTTTATCCTTCCGCTGAACGAATATGGTTGTGTATACGCTTGAACAACGCTGGGAAATACTGCGACATTACTTTGAAAATCATGGTAATGTTGCAGAATGTGTGCGTCGTTCTCAACAATCGGAGACATCATTGGGACGAATTTTGCATAAAGATCTTGGTATGACGCCAAACAAAGTCCAATTGGTTCAGGAGTTGAAGCCAATTGACCATCCAATGCATTTTCGCTTGCCTAAGTGTGCCTGCGATCGACTTACAGAAGATGCCGATTTTGGCAAAAAAAAATCATCTTTTCAGATAAAACTAATTTTGATCTCGGCGGGTATGTAAACAAGCGAAATTGATACATTTGGGGCACAGAAAACTCGCACGCATACATTGAAAAGCCGACGCACCCAAAACGAGTCACTGTTTGGTGCGGATTTTGGTCCAGAGGCATAATTGAGCCATTTTTTTTTCGAAAATGAGCAAGGAGTGGCCGTTACAGTCAATGGCGATCGTTATCGGGCCATGTTGAACGAATTTTTGTTCACAAAAATTGAAGAGGAGGATATTGGCAACATTTGGTTTCAACAGGACGGCGCTACGTGCCATACAGCCGAAGCTACACTCGATGTTTTGCGCCCTGTTTTTGAAGATCGCATTATCAGCCGCAGAGCTGATGTCGTTTGGCCACCTCGGAGCTGCGATTTGACACCGTTGGACTATTATTTGTGGGGTGCCGTCAAAGATAAGTGTTACGCCGACAAGCCAGAGACAATTGACGCTTTAAAGGACAATATTCGTGAAGCCATTGGTGAAATACAGCTGCACACAATCGATAATGTGCTTAAAAATTGGACCGATCGTGTAGGCTACCGCATGGCCAGCCGAGGTAGCCATTTGAATGAAATTATTTTCCATTATTAACCGGAAGGATTGTACTTTCACATAAAAAAAGAAATTTGAGAAAATATTCAGTAGTTTTTTTTAAGCATTTTCAAAAAAAAAATTTTATTTGGCGAACCCTATAGCACGTTCTCGCGAAGTATAGACTTTTAATACGTGAATGCTTTTTAGATTGTTTACTGATACATATACATATATGTATACATACATATATTCTTTTCGGTTATTATCTCTTTGATAATTGCCATGAAGAAACTTCGCAAATTTATCCTTCGGATTCAACATAAAACTGTAGATGCTGCTACTCGTTTAAAGCAAAGCGTAAACCGACTAGACGATTGGCATGATTTTTAATATTTTCTTGAAGTGAAAACATGTTATTCAACCTAAATTACATCAAAACAGAACAATTACTTCTTGATGTAGCAATAAAGTGACTTGAAATTATATTTATTGACACATTGACTCACATTTTAGAGTAATGTGCGAGACTTCAGCCTCCTTGTTAAGTGCGCCGTAATTCCATGGAACACCTTTAATGAAATTAAAACGTAATTTTCAATATTTTGAAATTACTCTCAGCCATAAGCCATAAGAAAACAGGGTATTAAAATATTATAACCTCCGCAGCAGTAGCCATTAAAAAAATAAGAAAAAAAGTATAACCAACCATCATCCATAAATAATCTTTTATAACCGAAAATAACCACAGAAATTAAGGAAACGATTTTCTAGACATCAGCCAAGTAATTGAAACAAGATGGTGTTGAGCCATTGGAAATATGAGCGACGTAAAGTAGAGTAATAAACGTAAAAAAATAATTCATAAATTCTAATTATTTCAATGAGCGGCGGTTGCGGCAGCCATTGGCGTCGTCTTTCATCTTAAGCAGCGTATTGTATAGATTGTGGCATAACGTGCCTGCCACCGTTTTACTCTATTAAAGGCAAATCGCCTGCCCTGCATTGTTTAAGCAGTTTGATGATGATGGTTAACAATGTGCTTGTGCTTGTGCCTGTTCTTGAGCTGTGTGGCAGCTATAATGTTGGCTAAATGATGTCGAAGTCATTTTACATTGAAATTGGCAATAATTCATTTGTGTATGCAACACAACGCAACGCAACGCAACGTAACGCAATTCAACGCTATTTTGAAAGGTATAATAAAATGCATTTGTTAAACGGTAATTTGCAAGTCCTTAACTCTACACACATTTCTTTGCAGTTACTTTAGCTGTGGTTAAACACAAGGCAGTAGTGGCAACAATAATATGAACATGTTCATCCACAGCTAAACAATAAGAAAAGAAGCATGATGAGTACGTAGTTATGGTGAAATTACCATATTGCTCCATAAAAAAAAGCTGGCAACAATAAAATTTTTACAGAGCAACAGCATTTAAACAGGGGAACGACAGTGGTCAACAATTTGATTCTTTCAAGTGACCAAAATTTGTCTCAAGTTGAATTTTACAGATATTAAACGTAAGGCCACAATTCAAGCCCCAGGTCAAAGCTCTCCAGTAAACGAAATATGAAAAAATATTTCTTCGGCGACTTCCTCTCAGCAGATTTCTGGCAAAAACTCTGAGAGTAAATAAAATTGCCATGAAGAGTTTCTCAAAAATATGTCGTTCGGAGTTGACTTTAAAAACTGTAGGTCCCACCACTCATGTGTAAAAATTAATGCACACAACATAAGTGGTGTGAGAAACTAGGTCGTAATCCTGACTAAAGGGTTGTAATGACCAATTATGTATGTTATGTACGGGGATATAGCTGCCATAAGAAAACGTCACTCAATAACCAGGTTCTAGCTCCCACAAAAATTGGTCGTGGTTGAGAATAAACACGAGCTACAATGAACATTGCCAGGTGGTCGAGCATTCGCATGAATAGGATAATCGTACAGGGAGAATTGATATGTAATGAACATGACTTTCGAGCTTAAGGTTGTGGTAGGATCTCATGTCGCACATCAGAAAGAGGCTATTGGGTAAAACTCCTACTACACATCACACTGATGCCACTCGCCAAAAAACTTATTGGACGTTATCAGTGTAGTTTCAGACCTGGTTTGTCCACCATTGATCAGATCTTCTTATTACGTCAAATACTGGAGAAGACCCGTGAAAAACCAGGCGTCACTCACCATATTCTAGCCTTCGATAGCCCCATAGGATATCTTGATTTTTTTCGCAATGCTTGAGCTCGCTGTTCCTGCGTAGATGATGTTGAACAATTCTTGCAGCACCGTCAATCAATGTCTTCAAACCTTTTAATATCGTGCAAAATTTTAGACAGGACAGGATCCCTTATCATCCAACATCTTCAACTTCGTCTTGGAGTGTGTTTTGCAGAAGTCGGAAATGCATGGTAGTGGCACTACTTTCCACAAAAGTGTACTTTGCTTGCGCTGACGACATTGATAACGTAGGACGTAGCAAGTCAGTTGTCACTGCTGACTTTAGCGCTATTGAACGGGAGTCTATCAAGATAAACCTGGCAGTAAATGAGGTCAAAACCAAATGTGTGTTGTCGACAAGTAGGAATATGTGGCACATTGGATCACAAATTGCAGCCGATAATAATGTTTATGGGGTTGTCGTTGAATTTGTTTATCTTGGCTCCAGCGATACCAGCAAATATATGCGTCTGTATGACTACGGATTGAAGTCGCAGTGGTCTAGTAGCAGTGTGTTGTCTTATTAGACGAAAAGCCAGGGTTCGTGCCCCAGGCCAGACATCAAAATAAATACAAAAAGCATTTCTTCGGCGACTTCCTCTCAGCAGATTTCTGGCAAAAACTCTGAGCGTAAATAAAATTGCCATGAAAAATTTCTCAAAAAATCTGTCGTTCGGAGTCGACTTAAAACTGTAGATCCCGCCACTCATGTATAAAATTAACACACACAACATAAGTTGTGTGAGAAATTAGGTCGTAATCCTGACTGAAGGGTTGTAATGACCAATTATGTATGTATGGATGACTACGGATACTACTATGGGATCAATAGGCAAATTGAGTAGAGGAGATCTCTCACTTTCTCTCGTGACGGAACTCATCTTTCGTCCATACTTCTAAGTCACAGATGTGTGGACGCTGTTACGCAGCAGTCTTGAGAGTATTCGATTCACCAATGAGCTGTATGGCCTCCTAAACGACATAAACGCTGTGCGGCGCATTAATATGCAATGGCTACGCTGTCTCTGTCATATCGTTCGAATGGAGGAGTATGCTCCGGCTGGAGGGGTATTTGACGAACTTGTCTACGTTAGAAGGACTAAATCGATAAAGCTGTGACTTTGATTGGTGTGACCAAGTGGCGAGAGGCGTGCGTGTAGCAGAGGAACCTGGAAGAATGTCTTAAGACAGACCAAAATCCGATAATCGGATTGTTAATGGTCAATTAAGGAAGGACATTACTTCATACTTAAAAAAACGTTAACCACTCCAAAATGAGTTAACGTTCAGCCGCGGGGTTATAGAACTTGCACTGTATAGTGGCTTGACAGCAATTATTGGAGTTTTTTGTTCAAACTGCAGCTATTAGAAAAGGTGAATTGGTTTTTGTTTTATTGGGCCTTAATTTGAAAAGCAGTCATCAAGACATGAAAAAGTTTCCATAAAATTTTAGAAATCAGAAAAAAGGTTTATGAACTGCTTAGGTTAGAGGACGCCAATAAAGACAAGTACAGCACCCGGAGGTCGAATTGACCCATTGAACTGTTATGAACTGCTTACCTCCTATAGCTTTGGCGGTCTACCAAACCACTGTGCAGCACTTTAGATTTTAAAACAAAACAGTACTTAAGGAAAGTTAAAAAGTCTGTCATAATGATTTACAACAATGCCATCAGCCACATCATCACTCCATCGTGTTGGCAATATGCAGGCATCATCATCCGTATTTGCAATGCAACTAAATGGCTTAAAACACTAAAAACGTAGACTAAACATTAAACTGAAGCTATTGTTGTTGAACATAGTAGAGGCATGGTAACTTGGCTACAAGTGGTACGAACTACACAGCTAAACTGTTGTTGTATTAGTAATTTACCTTCCTTTTTTTTGGGTTTATTGTTGTTGCTTTTTTAGACTTTAGAGCAGTTTTGTTTTATTTCATTCATTGAATGGTTTTTTCCATTTTTGTTTTCGTTTTAATTTGTACGGCAATCTGTTGTGTTTCTTTACGGCCACTTTATGTGTTATTTTTTCTCTTTAATTTGTAGGAATTTTCTGTTACAGTTGTTGCTACTGTTGTTGGTACTGTTGTTGGTACTGTTGTTGTCGTTGTTGTATTAAATGATTTTACTGATGACTATGCTGATGCCGATGCTGATGCTGTTTTGTTTTGTTTTGGTTACCAATGGTTGCCATTTTTGTAGCTTAATTGACTGCGGCCGCTGTGGTTAATGTTGCAAACACTACTGTACTCCTTAGGTTGCCACCTTAAACAGTCAACGCCTACTACTACTCCAGCACCTTGTGTGCTGAGTACTGACTGTTATTGCTACTCTTTAAATACACGCATATAATTCAAGTTTCTATGTATGTATGTCTGTCTGTTTCTCTGTCTGTTTGTGTGCAATTATTTGTAGTCCTGTTTAGTCATTAGTGGATCATAAGGAAACAATTCGAGAGCAAAAAAAAAAAAGGAGATAAAGGAGACCTTCAAAAAGCCACACGTATAGCATTAAAATAGAGCTGAATGTCTAAGTACACTAATACCACCACAATACCTTGCTACACACGTTTACTTACACACCTACAAGCTGTTCTATATATTTACATGAACAATGCCACACACACATCTAAAATGCTTGATGGTTACGTTATTGTCTTTGCTTTGCGATGGGTTTTGGTCTGCTTGCCACGTTAGGTTTTTGCTCTGTGTGCGTGTGGGTATTGGCAATGCTGCTGGTTGGTTAGATGATTTTGTTTTAACATTTTATTGTTGTTGTTGTTGTTGTCTATTGTGTTTTCTTTTTTTTTTTGCGCGTAACATCTATAAAGTACAATTAGTTGAAACTTAATTATCGGTAACAGATGTCTGGTTATTGTTATCAAATTAAGAAACAAAACATTATAAAACGTAATAAATTTGATACTTTTATTGGAAGATTATACGGAATTACCGAAGAACAACACTACAACAACAATTCTATTTAGTTATCTGACTGGGTATAGGATTAGAAAACAGTAGTAGTAGGTAGAGTTGAATACGTGTCTCGAATTAAGTTGTAAATAAACGAATTAAAACCAATTGATACCGACCGAAACAAAGTGTAGAAAATGTTCATACTTTATCGGCAATTAAAATAATTTTCAGTATAGAAGATCTGAGACATATAATTTTTAATTAATAAAAGAGATTAAGTTTAAATAGAGTATTTTAATCGAATATTATTTGAATCAATCCCATGAACAAATAGCCACACAAAAGCAACAGGTTTAAAAGTATTGATGAAGCGAAGCAATTGTGCTTTAACCATAAGATCCTATATAAATCCAACCAGTTAAATGGACCTGAAGAATTATTATTGCCGTATGGAGCTGCTATGGTACCGCTACCATACAATCAATTGTCCTAACCTCACTGAACGTAGGATACCCCTGTAATGCCATTTTCAATCCTAACAAACTTCAAAAGTAAACTGGATTGTCTTTTTCTTGGTACAAGAGAACATAAGGTCCTAAACTGGAGCATCAATCCTAACATTAATTTACAATCAACACAAGGTTTGGCAATTGGCTTTAGAGGAAAGAGATTAGGTTAGGTTAGGTTAGAGAACGTGTACTTGTCTGAAGAATACTTTTTTTCATAAAAGTTGAATCTTATGTTATCTCTTACATACATACATACATAATTGGTCATTACAACCCTTCAGTCAGGATTACGACCTAGTTTCTGACACCACTTATGTTGTGTGTATTAATTTTATACATGAGTGGCAGGACCTACAGTTTAAAGTCGACTCTGAACGACAGATTTTTGAGAAACTTTTCAAGGCAATTTTATTTACTCTCAGAGTTTTTGTCAGAAATCTGCTGAGAGTATATCACCCAAGAAATATTCTTTTTTATTTTATTTTAATGTATGGCCAGGGGCTCGAACCCTGGCTTTACGTCTAATAAGCCAACACATTACCTACTAGACTACGGCGACTTCAATGTTATCTCTTTTAGTATCCAATTACTGTTGTACTATTTAGGTTGAAGTAATGACAATAACTATTGCCACTGTACGAATCTGGTATCAGACTATGTCGAATGGAAATATACAACCATTTGGTCCCTACGAAGAATAAACACCGCATCTAAAATTATCCAAGAATGCCGGGAAAGAGAAGACGATGTATTCGGCAATTGTTTTAATACGGATTCCTGGGCGCGCAGTTATTGTAAGTAACATATGGCGGAAGGCCTAAAATACCGCACAATGACTTCTTCAAATGCTGCAACAACGAGGTAAAAGAGCAGAGCACAGAAAATCTTCTCAATCATTGCTTGGCACTTGGAAACCTGAGACGAAAGATAGGAGGATAGAAAGGTATTTTTCGGTGTCAATTAGTATACATACATACATACATAATTGGTCATTATAACCCTTTTCAGTCAGGATTTCGACCTAGTTTCTCACACCACTTATGTTGTGTGTGTTAATATTTAGGCACGAGTGGCAGGATCTACAGTTCGACTCCAAACGACAGATTTTCTGGAGAAACTTTTAATGGTAATTTTTATTTACTCTCAGAGTTTTTGCCAGAAATCTGCTGGAGTCAGTCGCCGAAGAAATACTTTTTGTATTTTGTTTTGATGTCTGGCCTGGGGCTCGAACCCTGGCTTTACGTCTAATAAGCCAACACACTACATACTAGACTACGCGATTTCTAGAGGAAAGAGATGGTCAGACCAATTTTAAGCGATTTATGAAAAACTCCACAAAAGACGAAAATATAGCCTCTGCTTTTACAAAGGACATATTCAATGGATTCTATTATAGTCATATCTCTCAGAGGTGTGTTTATTGATGGATTCAACTCACTAGACAAAATCTGAAGAATACTTTTTTTAGAAAAGCTGAATCTTATGTCATCTCTTACATACATACATAATTGGTCATTACAACCCTTCAGTCAGGATTACGATCTACCTCCTCACACTACTTATGTTGTGTGTGTAAATTTTATACATGAGTGATGGGACTTACAGTATAAAGTCGATTTTTGGGAAACTTTTCATGGCAATTTATTTTCTCTTCAGAGTTTTTGCCAGAAATCTGCTGAGAGGCAGTCGCAGAAGAAATATTTTTTTATATTTCGTTTTGTTGGAGATGTCTGTCCTGGGTTTTGAACCGAGGCCTTATGCCTAATAAGCCGACACACAACCTACTGGACTACGGCGACTTCAATGTTATCTCTTTTACTATCCAATTACTGTTATACAATTTAGGCTGAAGTAATGGCTATGACTATTGCCACTGTACGAATTTGGTGTCTGACTATGCCGAATGGAGATATACAACCATTGGATCCCTAGGAAGAATATACACCGCATCTAAAGGTATCCAAGAATGCAGGGAAAGAGAAGACAATGTATTCGACGATTGTCCTGGGCGCGCAGTTATTGAAGGCCTGGAATACCACACAATGACTTCTTGAAAAGCTGTAACAACGAGGTAAAAGAGCAGAGCACAGAAAACCTTCTTAATCATTGCCTGACACTTGGAAATCTGAGACGAACGAAAGGAGGATAGAAACTCTGAACAATTTAACAAACTTCAAGATATTTTTCGGTGTCAATTAGTATACATACATACATACATAATTGGTCATTACAACCCTTCAGTCAGGATTACGACCTAGTTTCTCACACCACTTATATTGTGTGTATTAATATTTATGCATGAGTGGTGGGACCTACAGTTTAAAGTCAACTCTGAACGACAGATTTTTGAGAAACTTTTTCATGGCAATTTTATTTACTCTCAGAGTTTTTGCCAGAAATCTGCTGAGAGGAAGTCGCCGAAGAAATGCTTTTTGTATTTTATGTTGATGTCTGGCCTGGGGCTCGAACCCTGGCTTTACGTCTAATAAGCCAACACACTACCAACTAGAGCTTACTTATATGAGTATAACTTCCTGCATATTCAGCTGTTACGTTTTGCTATGCATTAACACCACACACAATTTTTTAAACTGCGTTCTGATTATCATATGTCTCATCAGTTCTATTCTCAACAAGTTATTCCAGATATTTTTAGGCAACTCCTAGACAGTTCAATGCATTTTAGTTAGCAAAAAGAAAATTGGATTGTCTCGAAACCATTCAACTTGAAAAGAGTCGCTCTTCATCTTTACTTTCGGTGAGTATACGCTCCCAAACATCTTTTTCCATTTTACAGAAATACACACTACATGCACATGCAGTTAACCTCATCGATTTAAACACATCTAACTAAGCCTGCCAGTTAAACTCAAAGAAGACTGACAAGATACATAGATTTGTATATTCCACAGGTTAACTTCTTCTCTCAGTTCAATTGGGATTGCCGCTATAAAGACACGGGCGAATTCCCCCTGATTTTCAAATATTTTACTTTCGAACCTAACACTCCCCCTCCGGCCGATTATCTCCAGTTACATACATTATTCAGTCTCGTTGCAAAGTGTATCCCAAAATCGTATTTCTTATGGAGTAAGAAAATAAAGCACAAGCGTACGTATTCGATGTTTGTTTAATTCTATTGAAGTCTTCGTAGTCAACTAAGCAACTAAATTCCAAGCGGGATATCGTTATCGAATTAAAATACGATTTTATATCGAATATTTATGGACAAAATACCGGAAATGTTTTACAGATGTTCACATATGTGGAAAATCACATTACCATGAAATTAAACTCGAAAGAAAAAAAATAGATAAAATACAACAACAACAACAACAACTGTAGAAACAACATCTGCAACAACAACAATCAATAAATACGTTAATACCAAGTATAACACACAAAGACAACAAGTAATGCGGAACTGAAATGTTCAAAAGTAGAATCAAAGAATGGCTAAAAAAATCTTTAAAGGAAAATGAAAAGAAAAAAAGAAAACGGAATTCTAGACGAAAATCAAATCAATTTTAATTTAGAGACAAACAATGTTAAACCCACCCAGTGAAAGCAAAAAAAAAACTGCGAATAAAGGAAAATCGTTGTGTTTGATAGAAAAGAGGAAAAAAAACACAGGACGAAAGGAAAATTGCTTTGAATAAGGCATGCAGAGTACTAACATCACCTTCCACTACCAACACAACTATATTAACACAGCCATACGTATGCCATACAACAGACCAATACGTACTTTAAGGTCAAAAATGAAAATGAAAAAACAAAAACTTTTTCTTTTTTCCCCCACATTTTCATTCTTTCTTTGTTCTTTTTCTTGCAGACACACATAAGCATAAATCTTGTAAAACAGAAAAGGAGAAGGGGTGTGCATAGAAATGGTAGAAAAAGGAAAAGGGGGAAAGTGGCAGCGTTTATTGTCGATTTTAAAGAAGGTTAAGGAAATTGTTCTAATGAATGGGAAACAAACAAAACTAAACAAAAGATAGAGAATTGAAATTCAAAATAATTTAAATAAATTGTGTGTGCACATGTATGTATGTATGTTTAGTCTACACACTTGTTAATATAACAGTTGTGAAGAGATTAATAGCAGTTATAATTATTTAAAAAGTACTGATATTTAGAACTGATATAACAAAGAAGGACAATTAATTTAAAGATCACATTACTAAATAAAAATGGCTGGAATAGAAAATGAAGACTGATTAATAGGCCTCCTGAGAAAAAAAGTCCTTAAAAAATTCTCCTTTACTTCGAGCCATAGAGCCATAGTGATCTAGCATACGGAAGCTATTTTGTAGTTTTTGGTAGCCAATTGTTTTGTTCGTAGCCAAAAAGCAATGGATAAGTTAGTACACCTAGGAAGATTGTCCATACAAACGTTATCATATCTCCAGACACTGCACATTACAGAGGAGGTCAGTGCTGGAGTTACAAATTTTCTTTACATCGCTATAGCTTTTATAGGGATTATTAACGGGTGATTTTTTAGCTATTATCTTTTTGGCAACACTGGTTTAAACAGCCCACGTTTTACGTTTCGTGTTTTGTTTCACTGTCAAACATCTTCAGTTTGGTCTATGATTTAACCATGAATCGTCTTACAAACGAACAACGCTTGCAAATCATTGAATTTTATTATCAAAATGCGTGCTCTGTTAAGAAAGTTCATCGCGCGCTTCTTCCATTTTATGGTCAGTTTAATCGACCACTGAAGCGGCTATTCGGGCTGTTGTGACTAAATTTCGCACCAAATTTACATTGTTGGGCATTAAACCACCAACACGCTTACGTAGAGTGCGAACTGAAGGAAATATCGCAGCTGTATCGGCCAGTGTTAATGATGACCATCAATTATCGATTCGTCGCCGTTCGCATCAATTGGGCCTCTGGAAAATTTTGCGGAAGGATTTAGGTGTGAAGCCTTTCAAAATACAGCTGGTGCAAGAATTGAAGCCGAACGACCTACCGCAACGCAGAATTTTTGGTGAATAGGCTCTTGGAAAGTTGGCCGAAGATCCACTTCTTTATCGAAAAATTGTGTTCAGCGACGAAGCTCATTTTTGGCTCAATGGATACGTAAATAAGCAGAATTGTCGATTTTGGAGTGAAGATCAGCCAGAAGCAATGCAAAAGCTACCAATGCATCCAGAAAAAGTCACAGTTTGGTGCAGTTTATGGGCTGATGGCATCATTGGACAGTACTTCTTCAAAGATGCTGCGAATCGTAACGTAGCTGTGAATGGTGAGCGCTACCGTGAGATGATATCCAACTTTGTTTTGCCCAAAATGCAAGAGCTTGACTTGCATGACATGTGGTTTCAACAAAACGGTCCCACATGCCACACAGCACGCGTAACAATGGACTTATTGAGAGGCGAGTTCGGTGAACATTTTATTTCAATTCAATTGGTCGCCTAGAGCGTGCGATTTAACGCCTTTAGAATATTTTTTTGTGGCTAAGTTAAAGCTCATGTCTATACAGACAAGCCCGCTTCAATTGACGCATTGGAAGACAACATTGAATCATTTATACGTGAGATACCGACCGAAATGTTGGAAAGAGTATGCCAAAATTGGACTAAGCGGATGAACCATTTGAGGCCCAGTCGCGGTCAATATTTGCATGAAACAATCTTCAAACATTAAATTATATGGACCGTACTATCGATTCAAATAAAGATTTCATGCATTTTTCTGAATTTTATGTGTTTTTTTTCTTTTTTTGAAAATTTTTCCTATAGCTCTTAAAAAATCACCCATTATTATTATCACTAAATTGATCATTACAACCCTTTTATTTAGGATTGGAACATAGCTTCTCACACCACTTCTGTTGTATGTGTTAATTTTATACATGAGTGGCGGTTATTTCGATTTAAGGTCAATTCCAAAGGATACATTTTTGAGAAATTTTTCATGGCAATTTCAGAATTTTTGCCAGAAGACTGCTGAGAGGATGTTCAAGAATTCTGTGCTGGGGTTTGCACCACGGATTTACGCCTCATAAGCCAATACAGCACTTAAAAAACCATTTTTCTTACAAGAGCTCTAATCAACCGGAGCTGCATTGATATTTCTTATTCAAGTTTTGTATAAAAAGACAAGCTGACGAATTGCTTACGAATGCTCGCTAAGTGACACAATTAAGGCCAATTTTGTGGTGATATAGAAATTCTCACTTTCAGCTCTTCTATCTAGTTTAGCTATTGCTTATGCTTTGCGACAAGTGTCTGAACAGTATAGAGGCAAACTAAAGTCTCAAATGGGAAGATCTTGACTGTGCTGATTTCACTTACTTCTCCGATGTACGGACAAGATAATCAATTTGTGAAGAAAGCATGTAGATATGGTGTAAAGGTCATGAAATTATATACCACGAGTGCTCAATTGCTTTCAATAAAACAGTAAAGTATAGGCAATGTGAACTTCTTATTTTATTTCGGAAGAATTCCTACAGAAAAGGGTGGATTTCAGGTTTAAACTATCTAAACATGTATGACAACAAAGAAGTTCTTAGCATTGCTAAAAAATTCATACATTGTATACATTATGCTATTATTCTACTCTTTTCTGTTACTTGATTTGATGTTTAAAAAGCAATTCCTTAATGCTTGACTGACAATTCAAGCATATAAAATGTCCCTTTTTTAAACACGAGTGGACAAACAAATAAAAAAAACACTAAAAACTAAAGAGAAACACAAGTAGATGGGCAAAAAGAAAGTAAAGAAGAAAACAAAAAGAAATCACCATGCAAAATCTATGTTTCTTACTAAATACAACACAAACATAAATAAAATCTAATGTATGGCATTTCAAAATCCGACAAAAGCTTGTTAAACTTTATATTAACCTCACACCCAAATATCAAGTAGAAATAGAACCAGACGAAACACAAGAAATTGAAGGAAATTTAAAGAAGATTTTTTTCAAGTAAAAACATAACTAAACTTTAGCTAGCTGGCCCTCAAAGAAATGATCCTTAAGGCTGGCAAATATTTTATAAAAGAGATGCAGAAACCTCCTTAAGGCAAGACAGTCAAAGTCAAATAGAAATTTTCTATGCGAATAAAAAGGGACATTTTTTATGGGTGCGTATTTGCGCATTAATCAATTGCAATTGCCAGCAGCTTTCCATATATTAAAAGCAAACGAAAAAAAGGGGGAAAGAAATTAAATAAGAGAAGGACATAAAAACTACAAAAGATTTCTAAGAAAAAAAAAAAACGAAAAAAGGAATGAAATTGTCACCCAAAAAGAAAAAAAGTCAAAGAAAAAGAAAGCCAGCCGGAAGTAAACTGGTGTGATTGCAATTGTATTTCATATATCCCGAGGGCTGTAGCAGCACAAACACTCAAACACACATAGCAGAAGACAGTGTCGGTTACACACCACCATTATCGTTACAGACAAACCGTTTATACAGCAGATTGATTTGTAGGCTTGACCCAGAGCTTAATTTTCTAACTGTTTTGATTAAATTAAATTACGCAAAAAACACACTTACACAAACACACACAATTCCATACTTACAGGCTTACATACACTCAGATTATATTCAAGATTTTTTTCTTCTTCATTGTCTTGGCCTTTAAGAAACACGTACACATTGATATCATGTATCATGTCCTTTAATTGTTCAAAAGAAGGGTGAGACTTGTCTGTGTGTGTTTAAAAGAGAAAAATGAAAGGGATGTCGTTTCTATCCGTTCGTTCTTTAAGTTTCACTAATTTGTCGTTTAACAAATGTTTGACAATTTGTTGTAATTTAAATGTGTTTGAGAGGAAAGTGTCCTCCTTAATTTAAGAGGTCGATTTTTCTTTTTCGTTTTAAGTGCAAAAAATTATGTGACAGGCAAGAAACCGAAACGTTTCAGCAATTAATGTATAATGAACAGGATCTAATTTTCTTGCTTCTTGGGTCGGAGTAAAGGTTATTTCGTTTTTGTTTTTCAATAGAACTTAGCTTCTAATACATACATACATAATTGGTCATTACAACTCTTCAGTCAGGATTACGACCTAGTTTCTTACACCACTCAGGTTGTGTGTGTTAATTTTATACATGAGTGGCAGGACCTACAGTTTAAAGTCGACTCCGAACGACAGATTTTTTGAGAAACTTTTCATGGCAATTTTATTTACTCTCAGAGTTTTTGCCAGAAATCTGCTGAGAAGAGGTCGCCGAAGAATTTTTGAATTTTGTTTTGATGTCTGGCCTGGGGCTCGAACCCTGGCTTTACGTCTAATAAGCCAACACACTACCTATTAGACTACGTCGACTTCTAATATAAATTGATTTTTGCTGCCAACAAATTAAGAAGAAAGTTAGTATGGAAGGACTGTCTTCGTACTGTAAATTTTATCAGTTTCTGTGTTTAAAAGAATTCATATCGCAATAAATTAACGAAGATTTTTTAGTTTTGCAAAATCGTAAAGATTCATGAGCAGATTTTTTCTAAAACTTGATATTTTTTTTTAATACGAAATCAATATTTTACCAACCCAATATTAAAATTCTTAGAATTCTTGCAATAAAATAACGAAGGTTGAAGGCGAGCAAAATTCTTCTAAAATTTGACATCTTTTAATAGGAAATCAATATTTCCCCAACCCAATATTATTTGTTTTTCTTGTCAGGTCTTTCAAGTTTATGTTTTTTTTTCTGTTGTTCTGCTATAAATAATTTTCAAATTAAGTTGTACTAATGTTTTTTTATATTTTTTTTGTATCGTCTGCCTGCAAAAAAATCTTAAAATGTCTCATAAATCTAAATGAACCTTTTTAGTGGTGGAAATTAAGAAACAGAAAAACCAAAAAACAAGAAAAACACAAATTTACAATCATAATGAGTTAGATTATCTGCAACGTTTACAAAAATGTCACTTAGAGTTCCTAAATTATTAAAAAAATGCTTAATTTGAATTGTACTTTGAAGCATTAAGACTTTATACATTTAAATGGCGATATTTTTTCTTGCACAAACGCTTATAACTTTGTGCAGAAGAACGTCTTTTCTGACACGTAAATAGTTGGATAATTTTACGCTATTGACAGCAAGAAGAAGCATTCCAGTCAGGTGCCATCAGTTTTATCGATTTTATAAGTGATATGTTGTAAAGTTACAACCATACAATCTATTGTAAAGCCTTCAATGGTGTCTCCAAGCCTATAGCCCTGGACAAATGCTGTGATGCTGCTAACAAGGGCAGTTTTCTGTCCTAGTCTTATCTCCTGAGATGCATTAATAACTCACATGTTCCAAGTATGTGTTTATCACAGAATCTAGGTTTTTGGTTGGAAACGACTACCATTTTGAAGAAGTATACTTTTATTCTACACCCTGTCAAAAGATTGTTTACTAAACTCAGGTTATTCTTGCATAATCCGTGGTATGACTAAAAATTTTTCCAAACGTTATTTCCTATTTGGTTTTAGAAGATAACTTGTCACTCTTTCTTTTCCTTTTTGTTGAGTATAGCTTTTGAAACATCTGTTCCCACTCCCGCAACCGCTCATTAATGCGAATTCCCACATAACGCGTGATCTATTTTGCCTACCTTGCTAACTGAACTTTCCCAGATAGTACAACAATGTCTGCGGATTATAAGAACAGAGTACTCGGATGTCGGTCTGACTGTCAAATAGTATTGATATGTCCTGTACAATGTACTTTCTAACCAAGTTGAATTGAGCACAACTTTCGATGGCTTTGACTTTGGGGATACCCACGATATTCTCCATGGCTTTGGAATATTTTATTCTGTAAATAAAAACTCACACCACTGTCCCGTTCTACGTTATTGCATCATCAACATTACGTTACTGCAAACAGTTTTGATAATAAGTTTCGTTGCGAAGAATTTCAAAAAATCATTGAGTCTACTGGTTCTGTCCAGAGGACAGTTAAGCATGTGGTTGTCTGACACTCGATTTTTTAGGTTACTAAGTCCTCGAATAAGTATTGTGTTAGACTTGTGACCCTTGGACTTAGATTAATTTAGGCTAGAGGACGTGTACTTGTCAATTAAGTACCGGGAGGTCGAATTGACCCATTGTAAAACGTCCTTAAAGAGGGTACCCTTGGACTTAAATTCAACTAAGTCTCCGGCACCGCTATAGGACATGTTTTTACTGCTTCTGTTATATCAAATTACTCTATTCTAACTCTCTTTGATCTGTTTTCTTGGTTACGTCTCCAAGGCTTATCTGCAACACTCTTCATGCATTATGGCATATCTGGCCTTTTCTGCAATGCTTTCTATATCAGCATTCCTATATTTATTTACGATCCAGTGGTACTTTTAGATATAATACCACTAGGAATCGAATGTGTCTCTTTTTGGAAAGTTTTCATTTTCTTGTAGATAGTTTAGTAAATCTATCTGCTTATCTGATAAGCAGTCGGGATTTATGAAAGCTAGGAGCTGCACTACTGCTTTAGTCAATGAAGTTGATGACCTTAGGTTGAAACTGGATGAAAGTTACATAGCGTTTTTAGTTCTTTTGGATCACACTAAGGCTTTTGATATGATTAATCACAAAATATTATTGAGGAAGCTACAGACCCTCTTTCATTTTTCTAATTCATCTTGTTCTATCTCATGAACAGATCACAACGAGTTTATCTAAACGGCAACATCTCGGTACACGTTGGAAGAGGATAAATTTTAGGGCCTCTTTTGTTCTGTATATACATTAACGACCTACCTGATGTTTTGTATAATTGTAGCGTACATATGTACGCTGATGACGTTCAGCTTTATAGGAGCACTTGTATTGATAATATCGGACTATGTATAGGCACGATCAACGATGATTTACGGAAAATTGACAACTGGGCTAGTGCTAATAGACTTTGTATAAATCCCTCTAAATCTAAATGTTTATTGCTCTCCAGGACTAAGAGAGCATTTGATGTGCCGGAAATTATTATCAGGGGGAATTAAATTAATTTTGTTGAATCGGCATCTACTCTGGGTGTTATCTTTAATGGTCGGCTAACGTGGTCTATCTACATTAATGTCATCGTTGGTAAAGTTTACGGTATGCTTAGAAACTTATGGGCTGTTATAGATTCGACTCCTTTTGCCATACGCCTGCAACTACTAAAACCTATTTGATTCCTGTTCTCTTATACAGATCTGAAATTTTCACAAATTGTGATACTGATGATAAGCGGAAACTCAACTTGGCTTATAATAACATTAATATTTATTATGGGACGTCGAGACCATATATCTCAATTTTCTTACCAGATATTTGGAGTTAATTTTGATAGCCTTTTAAATATTAAATGCCTAATTCTCCTCCATAAGATTATAACTTTGAAACAGCCAATATACTTATTTAGCAGATTAGATTTTCCCGAGGTTAAAACATGTTCTTATTCATTTTTATTTCTACTTTACTTCAAACAATTCATTACTCATATAATCAATGATTTGTTATTACTTTTTCTCTTTGATGTACTCCCATAGCACTTTCATTATAATAATAAATAAAAAAAAATTGTTAACTCATTCTAGCCCATTTCTCTTGTCCCTTCAAAAAGGGTTCCATTTTGCTGAGCTTTAATTCACGAGTCAGCTACACATGGATTTCAAACTGTCTTTGCTATTTCCTGACAATTTTCGTATCGATCTTGCTGTATCTGTTGTAGATAGCGAATGAGAGCGAGATGTAATGAAATGATAAATTAAATGTAGAATTGCTCTATAGGATCGGCATTCTCTCCGTATACTGTACACGTATCTCGTATGTATATAATTTTTCATAGGCCTTAGTGATTCGGTTTAAAACTGATTACTGATTGAAATCAACGCTTTACTAGCTTTACTACTAGTTTTACGGCTATTTCAGTCAATCAAATTTGCTTGTGTTAATTCATGTGGCAATAAAACATCGACACGTGGGCGTATGAATAATATTTTTATTGAATAATATCGCTTATACGCTGTGTTTAAAGTTAAATTTGAAGTATTTTCTGTAAGTAATTCGAATTTTACTACTTTTCATTCCAAATTTTTCTACTTACCATGACTTTTTTTGTTGTTTTTAAAACTTATTTAAGTTTTCCAATTTTTTAATTACAATTTGTATTTGGTGAGATGTCAAGTTGATTGATTAAACATTTCAATTTGAATTTACTGTGTGGTTTTTTCTGAATACAAATCCTATTAACATGTTACAGAAGAAGTCAATTCTTTTGATAAACTTTATCACATGAAACATGTATACACAACGACAATGCATTAAAGACTTGAGAAACATTTACATATGAAAACTAAACTAAACTTGTGTGTAAATATGGTGTGATAAATTTTAAATGAACATTTAAAACACTTCAGCATACACATGCAATGGTGAAATAAAAAAGAAGATGGTAAAGAGAGAAAGAGGGAGAGAGAGAGGAAAAAGGAATATAAGTTAAGTTTGCTAAGCTTAAAATATAACATATTCACGATCCTCATAATAATACTGAAACCTCTCTCTCCCTCTCAAGTATTACACACATACTAATAAAGCAACAGAAGAGCAGTATTTTGTAATGATGTTGCAAATAACAGATGGCAAGTGAGAAACATTTGAAATATAAAGCCTAAAAATATGCTACAGCTTGTATTTGTATGTGTGTTTTGTGTTAAAGGATGTCACACGTTTGTTGAGTTTTATTTTTCTTGTGCTGCTTGTTCGCTTTTTCTCTTCTCTCTTCTTTGTGTTTTACAACTACAGCCGTATTTGCTTTTGATGGAATAAAAATGCGTTTAAACGCGAAATACCATTAAATAACAACCACAAATGTATTTACATTTACATACACACACACATATATATACAGTGTTATAACCACATGCACGTACATATGTGCTTCCTTGTGTATATTTCCAATAACAAAATTTAACTGTTAACCACCCACATATACATGCATAAGTACATACATACATGTATTGTATATTCACATGCAAAAATATGCGACGACACCAAATTTAAATACAATTGAAATGCTTGAAATGCAAATAATTTCGTTTCGTTGAAAGGGTGAGCACGAAATGGTGTTCCTTTAAAGTAATAACAGTTTGTGCGTTAATATGCAATTCACATGTTCTATACACCATATCATGTATAAACCTCCGCTGTTTTTGCCTATAAAGGCTTGCAGTTATTGCAAAATATTTGTTGTTCTTGTTTTTGTTACAGTTGTTGTTGTAGGGATTTAAAATATGTCTCATATGTATTTATATTGATGAATTGTTACTTTTTTATGTTTTTTTTTCTTTTCCGTATTTGCCGTAGTAGTAGTGGATTTAATATTTTTAAAATAAACACGGGGCAAAATCATAAGGGATCTGCAACGAACTGGGAATTATTTAAGTGACTGTGATTTATTAAAAACTCAGAGCTTACATGCAATATAAAAATAGTTCTTAATTGCTGTGGCTTTATGACATTCGGTTCACAGTTGAGTTTTGATTTTTTTGCTTTAAAATTATTTGCAATTTTTCATGGATTTCCTCCGTTCATGCCGCCGTAGCCTAGTAGATAGTATGTTGGCTTATTAGATGCGAGACCTCGGTTCAAATCCCAAGTTAGGAATCAAAACGAAAATATGAAAGCAAAATATTTCTTCAGTGACTTCCTCTCAATAGATTTCTGGCAAAAACTCTGAGAGTAAATAGAAAATTACAATGAACATCTGTCGTTCGGAGTCGACTTAAAACTGTAGGTTCCGCCACTCCGGCCTGTAAGCATGGCCACCGTTATTGAGATGATATTACGGCCAAGTAAGTAGCTGGTTGGTACGCCTTCTATCCATTGTGGGCCAATTGAGCCTAGCGATGGAACAGGACTCTTCATTGATCCAGGACCGGTTGGCATTCCGGGAGAATTTCCGTTAAATGGCCAGTTTGAACGAGGTAAGTGGCATTCCCAAGTTGATTGAGGAAGATTCCGGAAGTGGTGCGCCAGCTTTGGCCAGCTCATCGGCCCTGCAGTTTACCGGAATGTCGCAGTGTCCGGGAACCCAGACAAGTATGACGCCGAAGCGCCCAGAAAGGAGATTGAGGCAGCGGCGACATTCTCTGACGATTCTGGAATTATCCGCAACGTTCGACAGAGGCTTTATCGCAGCCTGGCTATCGGAGTAGATCGAGATACGGGTGAAAGGAATAGGAGCACCATAGGCGAGGATCCACTGTGCGGCCCGGTAGATGGCCATTACCTCCGCCTGAAACACCCTGCAGTAACCCGGCAGCCGGAGTGAGATATTCAGATCCAATTTCCCAGAGTATACTTCACTGCCCACCCCGTTATCGAGGTGTAGACATCCAGGAGTTCGGGTGGAACGGCCGTGTCAGGGGTCCAGTCGCTTCTGCTCGGGATCAGGAAGTCGAAACCCCTATCAAAACAGTATTCCACAGGGAGATAATCAATATCAAATGGGGTCACGGGATCGATCCCCAAAATAGAGGAATGACCAGAAGCGACAACACGCCAACGGGACAGGGCATTGAGTCTTGTCGCCGTGAACTTAGCCACCAGCTTAGCGATGAGCTCAGACGGGAGCCAGTTGAGCATTGTGAACAAAGCTTTTGTGGGGGTGGTGCGTAGAGCACCAGTGTGCTAAAGATTACTAAAAATCGAAAGTAAATGAATTTCCTCTTTACTTTATTGCCCTTTGTAGGGTGTATTAAAATCTCATAAACTACACACATATATTCCAACAAAATACAATATTCAACATATTGATGTAAAACAATTCGATTAAGGTTTCCCAAACCATCAAAGTTTCACATTGAAGGATAACACAGGCAACAAAAACGAAATAAAAATACAACAACATTTATTTGCAAATTTCTCATCAATAAATAGCATGGGTGGGGTTGAAATGTCATCTGTGTTATATGTATGCTGGTATTGTCAAGTCTCTACTGTTGTTGCATGTAAATGTCGTTGTTTTGTTAAGCAGGAATTGTATGTATGTGTGTCTGTGTTGGTTTTTATTTTTTCTTCATTTTTGCAACCACATTTTATTTATTTTTGTTCAGTTGATATACGAAATGTGGTATTTTCGTTATACTGCCTGCCATCTCCACCTCCACACCCACTTCCTGTAGCACCCATAGATATTCCCGTTTTTTTGCATGTGCACAATGTCAGGCGACATAGAAAAAAAGAGAAGAAAAAAAAGAAAATCTCCAATTCGGTTCTTTTCATTTGTTTCATTGAATATTGAGGGGATTTTTATCTTTCACTGTTGTTTGATGGTTGTTCTGCTGCTTCTGGGGTCTTTTCTGATTTTATCAATTCAATAAAAAGAAAATAAAATCACAATAACAACATGCAGGGCAGAAAAATAAATGCAAATATTGTTAATACATGAATATTTTTTTATTCTTGTTGTTGATGATGTTATTGTTTTATTTTATTATAATGCCTGCTTTACTGTTTTGTTTAAGCTGGCAGGACTTTAAAACAATGCCGACAATTTCATGTTTTATTGCAGTGAAGTCTAAAAAAAATTATGAGTAATTGTTTATTTGAAACACTTCAGAGTTTTTTTAACATTTATTTCCATCTCCACTGTAACTGGCTTTGTGCCACCAAAGACTGCGTTGATCACATCCACAAATTGAAGTATTTGGCGAATATTTTGTTGAATAATGTTCTTCTCAGAGTACGGCCGATAACTATACTTTTGATATAGTCAAGGAATTTATTTATCTTGGCTCCGCCGTTACCACCAAAAATGATGTCAGTCTGGAGATCAAGCGCAGGATCACCCTTGCCAACAGGTGCTACTATGGTCTCAATAGGCAATTGAGTAGCAGAGACCTCTCTCGTACGACAAAACTAACGCTCTACAAGACACTCATCCTACCCGTGCTTCTTTATGGCGCAGAGGCATGGACCCTATTAAGCACTGATGCAGCAGCCTTGAGAGTATTCGAGAGAAAAGTCCTAAGTAAGATCTTCGGTCCAGTGAGAGTTGGTGATCATTTCCGTATCCGATCCAATAGTGAGCTGTGCGAGCTCCTCAACGACATAGACGTTGTGCAGCGTATTAACATCCAGCGGTTGCGCTGGCTCGACCATGTCGTTCGAATGGAGGATGATGCTCCGGCGAGACAGGTATTTGATGCGGGGATCTGCGGAAGTCGGCGAAGAGGACGACCTTGTATCCGTTGGAAGGACCAAATCGAGGAAGCCCTGTCATCGATTGGTGTGACCAACTGGCATAGGCGCGCAAGAAGCAGAGTCGCCTGGAAGGATGTGTTGCGGCAGGCCGAAATCCGCTAATCGGGTTATTATGGCCAATTAAGTAAGTAAGTAAGTATAATGTTCTTGCAAAAGTTTTGTCAAAAAACTACAAAAAAGGGACCTACTGTAACAGTCTTCATGGAGGCCATTCAACTAGTCCGTGAGTAATTGTTTGTTAAAACCGTTCTTACTTTGTATTTGTACCGTTTTGAAGGCATCACATGCCACAGAACTGCTTTACAGTATTTCTTAGGGGTTTAATCAGCCCTAAAACCCTATCTTATTGGGCTATGTTACCGTAGGTTAGGTTAGGTTAGGTTAGAGGACGTATTCTAGTTTCTCACTCCACTTATATTGTGTGTGTTAATTTTATACATGAGTGGTGGGACCTACAGTTTAAATTCGACTCCGAGCGACAGATTTTTGAGAAACTTTTTCATGGCAATTTTTTTTCTCAGAGTTTTTGCCAGAAATCTGCTGAGAGGAAGTCGCCGAAGGAATAATTTTTGTATTTTGTCTTGATGTCTGGACTGGGGCTCGAACCCTAGCTTTACGTCTAATAAGCCGACATACTACCCACTACACAACGTCGTAACGACCCTATAGTTTTAAATTGCTATCGCCGGTGCATCGTTGACTACTTTATTTAACTCTTGCAATGTATCCTAGTTTTTCTCGGTCAGAAGCCTCAACTACACTACAATGTTCATTGTATGGACCAGGAAAGATAAAGAGTTGTTCCGAGCGCTACAAGTAGGTTCGGTGACGATGAGAGCAAATCATCGGAATACATTTTTGGAATCTGTGCATTGCAAAAAGAAACACTAGGGGATATATCACGCGCAACTTTGCGTTGGGCGTAAAATTTTATTTGTCTTATTGATAATGTGTGGCATCCTGAAGTTTGTCAAGGCAAAAAGCTTGTAGGAGGCTTTATTGGAATACCGTATAAAGTTGGAGGGTACAGTACAAAGGCACCTCTTCACGACAGTAATAATAAGGACATAGTATTTACACGCCTTCTTTGGTCAATCATGGTCGAACTAGGTTGACTTATTCAACATTTCTTTTCAATCATCTTTAAACATAACGACATTTCTGGTATACCATTATATGCTTTCCATATCCACTACGAACTCTTAAGTATCTCCCTCTAAAAAATGATAATTTGCTTTGCCTAACTATGTTTCGAAGAATATTTTTTGGCTACGACAGTAACAAATTGTTTATTCTCCTTAAATCTTTTCTCAATTGACACAATTCAGAACAATTTTTTTAAGGTTAAACTATCATTACATTATTTGAAATATTCTGAAGGACTGTGTGTTGAAGTATTCGAAGAAGTTTAAATTAATCTGATTAGTTTTAATCATTACACGTCCTCGAAACTTTAGTATTTCCCTCTGCTGCTTGCAACTTATGACAATTTTAATAAATATAACCCGTTAGCATATAGTTGCACATCTTCCAAGTGTGATACTTCTGCAACCAGCGCCATATAATCGTTCTCCTCTACTATTTGCAAATATTCAAATTCAAATTAAAAACTTTGAAAAAGAATTTACAATCAAATTGTATTTCATTCCTTTACAACTCTGATCTTAAATGATAATCAATAAGAAAAATAGAAAAAATAAAGAAATGCACGTTAAGGTTGAATACATTTGCATTACCAGATGAGAGTACAACACAATCAACCAGATGAATGGACACTGACAAACGTCTGGACAAACTTATACTGTAGCATAGAATATTAAAGTGATGCACACACAGCATAGCTATTTGAGGAGAAATAAATTTATTTAAAAAATAAAAATCAAGTTTATTTTATTTAATTTTTCTTCCTTTTATTTATTTATTTCTTCTAATTTGCATACATTCAAGCTCACATTGACCACATTCAGTCATTTGACTTGTAACGTTTTATATTTATTTTATAACACAAGCATTGGATTATAAATAACAAAAAAAAAAATGATAAAAAATATGCAAAATCGTTTTTTTTAAATTTAAATTTTTGGAAGAATTTACCACATTTCTAGAGGAATTCGTTTAAATTTTTCATTTCTTAGAGTAGAGATATGTTTAAACATTTTTTTGATTGGTAAATTTTCAATTTCAAATTTAAATTGGGAATGCTTTTTACGTAAAAGAAGCTACAGTTCAGGATTTTTTAAAGGATACCACATTACATTACAGTTTGGTAAACTTAATTTCTAATACAGTCCGAATCTCGCCTCAGAAATTCAGTTCCGCAAGTTCTGTCAGTTATTTCTCGTATGTTCTCTATCGTCCTAAATAATCACCACATTGTGACCGATCATGTCGTTATCAAAGTCTGTTATGAATCACGAACCTCTCACTAATACTGGATAATTGGTAAAGTTATGATTGACACACTCTCATTCCATACATACATACATACATAATTGGCCACTACAACCCTTCAGTCAGGATTACGGCTTAGCTTTACACATTAAATACATCCAACAATTCCGATTTGCTTTTGGAGTTGCTTTCCTAATCTAGACATTTCAGAAAAAATTACTCGTATATATTTCAAACTTTTTTCCTCAATTGTAACATAATGATGGAGGATATAACCCTCTAGGTTTGGAAATTCATGGTCGGCGATAAAACACCTATCGGGTTTTTCATTACGCCCATCCTATCTTTGAATTTAAATAAAACAAAGTGAATGTGAAATTAAAGTCGCCGTAGTCTAGTATTGTGGTCTGTGAGCTTATTGACGTGAGACCACGGTTCAAACCCCAGGTCAGACATCTCCAACAAAACAAAATATGAAAAAATATATCTTTGGGGACTTCCTCTCAGCAAATTTCTGGCAAAAACTCTGAAAGCAAAATAAAATTGCCATGAAAAGTTTCTCAAAACGAATCTGTCGTTCGGAGTCGACTTTAAACTTTAAGTCCCGCCACTCATGTATAAAAGTTAACACACGCAACATAAGTGTGCAAAGTGTTTCCAAAGTAAACAATTTCCTACGACTGACGCATAAATTATATTGAATTTAACCTGTGGCATGGGTTCTGCTGGCTTTAGGACCGTTGTAGTTTGTGGTTTATTCGCATACACTTTACGACTTAAGGGATTCTTAAAAGAAAAAGTTTAAGATGAATGAATCGCACAATGCTGTTGGCCAGTCCACAACAACTCCATCTGAAATGATCATACCTTCAAATGACTTGTGTAAAATATCCACTGTGATATAAGCTGTGTGACACGTAGCGCCGTCCTGTTGAAACCAATGTTGCTGGTGTCCAGATCATCCAATGTAGGCTAAAAGGAGTTAGTAAGCATGACTTCTGGCGCTCTCCGGTGACAGTGATGATGTGACCAATGTTAATTTCAAAGACATCGGCAGTTCTGTCGATAAATTTCGATTAATGAAGCAATTACATACATACATACATAATTGGTCATTACAATCCTTCAGTCAGGATTACGACCTAGTTTCTTACACCACTTCTGTTGTGTGTGTTAATTTTATACATGAGTGGTGGGACCTACTGTTTAAAGTCGACTCCGAACGACATGGCAATTTTATTTGTTCTCATAGTTTTTGCCAGAATTCTGCTGAGGGAAAGTCGCCGAAGAAATACTTTTTGTACTTTGTTTTTATGTCTGGCCTGGGGCTCGAACCCTGGCTTTACGTCTAATAAGCCAACGCACTAGCTACTAGACTACGGCGACTTCCTTCTCCAGCCCCATTATTTGTTGTAACTATACTGCCAAGATAGCAAAAAATGTTTACATACTTGATTGTTGAACCTTCAGTCTATGTGAAGCATGTGCAATTGTTGTTCAATTGTATTTTTATTATTATTTCATCAAAATCAACAGCATACATTAACTGGGAAATTAGGCAGCCCAGTTTCGAACCAGAATTGGGTATTAAAGGCAGACCGTCTTATGTTATTCGGCTCTTTCTGCATAATGGGATAACATATACACAATTGGTCTTTATAACCCTTCAGGCCGGATTACAGCCTAGATTTTCGTACTACACTACCCGTAATAACTATAACCGCACTACATTATCCGTTTTGCTCAACGTTTCATGAAAGGGTTTACGGTATATTATAGTATTATAAATAAATCATCATAAAAAAATTGTCAGTTACTCTTTGAATTGGCAAATCCACAACAATTAATGTATTTCTAAGTGTTGCGTAACTATAACCGCATCGCGTTTAAATTAAAAATAAATTATAACTGCGTCGAAATTTTAAGTTTTTTGTTGGCAAGTTAACGTTTTATTTCAATTAAAATAAAATGCCAAGGGAACATATCTTACAGATGTCGAAAAAGGAAAAATTTTGGCCTTTTTGGAAAATGGGCTCAGTTTTCGAGAGATCGGTAGAAAACTAGGTCGATCGGACAGAGTGGTAAGAAACTTTGCCAGAGTCAGTATGGCAAAAATAAGACCTGAGGACCAAAAAGAAAGTTATCCGAAAGAGATCGACGCAGAATTGTTAGAGCCGCAAGCAATTCTATGAAAAGCCTTTCGCAGATTTCTGCCGATTGTGGCGTAAAAGTGTCAAATTCCACAATAAGTAGAGTGCTAAAGGAATCCGGAACAATAACCAGACAATCGCTAATGAATATGCCAAGGTTACTCACGTGCCACAAGACAGCCCGGATGGAATTCGCAAAGAAAAATTTGCAAACAAACTGGAGTCAGGTAAGTAAATATTTTTATTTTTTTATGTCTTATAATTGATTCTCTTCTCTTTTAGGTGATTTTTTCAGACGAGAAAAAATTTAATTTTGACGGTCCAGATGGTTTCAGTGGATATTGGAGGATCTGTGAAAGGAACCACGATATTTCTCTAAACGAAATTTCGGTGGTGGTTCATTAATGGTATGGGGAGCCTTTTGCAGCGATGCAATGCTTGATTTGGCCTTTCCGAGCACTCGAATGAATTCCGGAGAATACATAGGCATTCTTAATGAAAAACTGATGCCTTTCATGGAAGCCCCGGCTGAAAAAACTTTCATTTTTCAACAAGACAACGCGTCAGTACACAAAAGTAGAAGTGATTGACTGGCCCGCCTGTCCTCCGGATCAAAACCAAATAGAAAATATTTGGGGAATATTGACCCGCCGCGTTTATGCCCAAAATAGGCAATACAAAGATGTTTTCGAGCTAAAGGAAGCAATCATTGATGAATGGCGAGCAATTAGTGAAAATATGAGGACAAAACTTGTCCAAAGTATGCCAGATCGGATTTTTGAGTTGAATCATAATAAAGAAGGTCCCACCCATTATTAAATATATATTTTTTTTGTTTAATTTATAATTTTGTTAAATTTGTTAAAGTGCGGTAATAGTTATGAAACAGCTGTTTTTGTTAAAATTAATTATATTTATGAAACTAAAGTGAATAAATAATTTATTTTTATTATATAATGTAAGTTTTCGTCTATTTTCTCTTATACTAAAAAACTAAATTCCTTACAAGCTGTACAGGCTGAAATATTAACATTAATAGGTGTGCGGCTATAGTTATGACGGGCTTTGTACTTAGGTCGTTTGTGTTAATTTTATACATGTGCCGGGACCTACAGTTTAAAGTCGATTTCGTGAAACTTTTCATGGCATTATGTTGGGTTGTGACAAAAACTCCATTGCGATCACAAAATCGATATTAAGAATGGGCTTATATCAATCTCTAATCAACTGACTGTTCAACAACAATACTACATATGCCATAGTATTCAATAGTCACTGATAATATTTAGTATTCAAGTCTATTCTCTTTGGAATAGGCAACCTTACCTACACAAAAAATTCAAATAAAAAATTAGTATTTAACAACTAACTCCGTAATAATTTATTCATTTAATTGTTTATTTCAATTGTGTATTTGATTTAATCCTTTTATAATTGTGGTTAATCTGTGCTTAATTGAATTTCAATAATTTATGACTGAACGTTTATTTCTCACTGTTTTTTTTGTTCTTGCTTCGTTTCAAATTAAATCAAATCAAACTTTAATCACTTTGTTTGTCTGTTTGTTTGTGTTAAAAGTTGTAAAAGATTTATTTAATTATGTTTCATTATTATATTATTTATTGTGTTTCTGTTGCTATTCAATTAAGAAAAACATATTTTGGAAAAATACAAGGATTTGACAGAAAATTTTTATATGAAAAAAAGGATCTTTGAACTATTAAAAGTAGGCCTGCATAGAATTATATCTTTTGCTTTGTATTTAAAATTTTTCTCTTTTTAACATTCATATCAAAAGTAAAAGAAAGAAAAATCGATAAATTTTGATAAAAACAACTGAGCATAAGATATTCTTTCTCTTTTTCCAACAGTTCAAAAAAAAAAAAAGTAAAAGAAAGACTTTTTAAACTAAAACTAAACCACAAATTATTCATGCCACAAGAAAAACGAAAATAAAGAAAAACTAACCCAAATGAAGAAGAATTAGAGGAAAAAGAAGAAAATTTCATACTCCAGAGTGCAACTTCAACTTTTCAATCGCGATAAACGGAAATGTAAGATTTCCCTTTATATTTCCCTTCAGACTATCTCTAAGGCAAAATGTACCAAAGCAAACTACAGAGAAGGAAGAGAGAGAGAGTGAAAAATACTAGAAGAAAAACACAGACATAAAAGTCTTTATAATTCTAAAGGAATAACAATCGATACCTAAGCATAGATAAACTGGCTATAAAACTTCAAGCAGCAGAGTATCATCAGCCGTATTGGCGTTTTGTGGCAATGGCTGTATAAAATTGGAAAATAACCTGAAGGTTAAGATTACAAGGTAATTTGATTCAATTCCTTTGATAGTCGCATAACATGACACTGGCACTGGCATAATTTTCTTCGGTTTTTTTTTTAATAGAATATAATAGTCTTTGGCTGCATATTGGCCGGACAAAGAGTTTTTCTGAAAGTTTCGCATCAATTTTGTTTTGAATAGCGGGTGTAATTAGAAGCCTTAAAACCAGTGGTATTGTCCAGCCGGAACGGTCCGCAACGGTAGTTCCTTTTTGGACAGGAACGCGTTCCGGAACTAAAGATGATTTCTGATAACAAGAATTGGCTGACGTTTTGAAAAAAAAGATTAAAAAGAATTGTTGATTTTTTTTCTAATTTTTGACGAATTTTTAATGTATTTTTATAAACAAGGGTTTGAACCGAATCCGAACCGGAACAAAACCCGGATCGAACCGGCTTGTTTTTCCGAACCATGAACAGGAGTCCGGAACGCGTTCCGTTAAAAAAAAATTAGCACAACACCACTGCTTAATTAATTCGCCAAAACCATTGTGCCAATTTTTGTGAAACTTTCACAATGTGTTACTGACAGTTCAGAAGGACTATATTTTGTAAATTTCAATAGGGATTGCAATTTTCTTTAGAAATAAGGGGGTTGGAGATGGGATAAAATGTGTTTCGATAAACCAATTAACCTAGGCTGCTAGGAAAGGCAAAAATGTGACCAATTTTCTGCAGACCAAGGACCAAAGCTGTCTAAAAGAAAAACACAAATACAGATCGTAATGACAGGAAAACTAAAATTACAATTCTTATGATGGAGGGATGAGACTACAGGAAAATCCTTAAGATTGTAGAAGAGCTCCCCACCCACTGGGAGAGGAAAGAAAAGAAAAGTGCTCCATGGAAGAAAGCTAGAGTTAATCATAAACTAAAGTGTATGATATTGGTAGCAGTTGCAGCATAGCCTTCGAAGACGAACGACTCTAGGCGAGCAATAAAATATTGGAAGTGTAATGAAATTGAAATTTCCGAGCTTAAAAGAGGAATAAAGCAGTTATGCAGTGCAAACATCCTAATCTGAATCTGATGGTAAATCGGTCCAAAGAATTTAAAAGATTAAGGCCGGAACTTTACAGCTGATTGCATTCCCAGTTTCTTTGAAAATTGAATTGCGAAGTTCTGAGGGGAATTGTTTTCATGTGAGGAATGGACTAAGTTTCTAGCACTCATACTCTGTACTACGGATTTCTTGTTGTTAAAAGCTTTTTTTGACAAAATTTAAAAAAACTCGTATCGGTAAACAATAAAGAATACAGGCTCTAACGTAAAGGGAACATCGAATATAGACACTCCAACAAAGTAGCAGAATTCACCCAGCAACTGTGTAGAAGGGATGACTTTTTCTTATTGATCACTGTTCGATCTTTGATACATTATCCTGGTTATAAAAGTTTCATTTACTGTCACAAAACGTCATAAATTCGCCCATTTAGCTGCAGAACCAGTTTAAAAAGAATTTGACGTACGATTGAGTTTGGAATCGATTGTGCGCAAAAGCTTACTAAAAGTTTTTTTACACCAAAGTTGTTATTTAAAATTGGGATCATTGTGATGCCTTTGGAATATCTTTACCTTATAGAGTCTTACTTACTTACTTAATTGGTCATTAACAACCCTCTTAACGGATTTCGGGCATTGTAGAGTATTGGTTTTGTCGTGGGAGAGAGGTCTCTGCTACTCAATCGCCTATTGAGACCATAGTAACACCTGTTGGCAAGAGTGATCCTGCGCTTGCTCTCCAGACTGACATAATTTTTTGTGGTAATGGCGGAGTTATCAGCCGTAATCTGAGAATCAATACACCGCACGTCTCTACTTGTCGATAACATATATTTTGTTTGGTCGTCATTTACTGCCAGTCCCATCTTAGTAGACTCCCATTCAATAGCACTAAAGGCAGCAGTAACATCTCCCTTGGTACACCCTATGATGTCAATGTCGTCAGTGTACGCAAGCAACTGGACGCTTGAATGGTGCCATTGCGATACACTCCCGCCTTTCTCAGAACACTCTCCATGACGAAGTTGAAGAGGTCGCATGATAAGGCGTCGCCTTGTCTGAAACCTCACACGGTATCAAAAGGTTCGGGGAGGTCCATTTCTACTTTGAGGGAGCTGCAGGTATTGCTCAACGTCATTCTGCATAGCCTTATCAGCTTCGCAGGTATACCGAGCTTAGACATTGCGGCAAAAACACGACTCCTTATAGGGCTATCGAAGGCTGCCTTATAGTCGACAAAAATGATGTGTGACGACTTGTTTTTCGTGTGTCTTTTCCAGGATTTGAAGATTTGGTCGATGGTGGACTTGCCAGGTCTGAAGCCGCACTGAAAAGGTCTAATCAGTGTTTTGACGAATGGCTTCAGTCGCTGACACAATATGCCTGTAAGAACCTTATATGCGATAAGCTTATACCCCTGTAGTTGGCGCATATCCTAGGTTTCTGGTTTTCATTGGATACAATTTTTACGCGGTGGGTTCCAAACCCTACGCACAACCCAAATTTAATGTCCAGGGGATTGGACTTCGCTGCACGCATTAGTTAACATCTAGCGGGTGCTAGAATGCCATCCAGGAGGGGCCACGGGGAGGCTGCCTGTCAACTTGAATACAGCAAGACAAGGATCGTCCTGGTGGTCGCCACTTTGACCGCAGTCAGAAACTTTACTTTGTTTATAGAGTCAGATCGCCCAAAATTATTTTGTTTTTCAATTGTTTCGAGTGTATAGACTTTAACTGGGTATACAGAACGTTCATTATCTTATGTGTTTGTATGGTCACTACAAAATTCATGAAACCTTTATAGACATTGGTTCAGAATACAACTCACAAATATCTGCTGGCAGAAACAGTATTAATCTCTCATTGAAGAGATGATGAAGTAATAAAGTCTTTGGTCTATTGATCTGCTATTGTACTAACGGGAATTAACTGTTGTTATGAGGGGGTTAGTGGTTAAAATGACTAAGTGTCCAAGTAATTCAGACTTAGCCTCCAGAGCATTCGAAGCTAATCTCGAATTATCAAATGAAAAGGATCTTCTTCCCCCCAAATAATTTATCTAGGAAACCACTGTGCCTTGTCCCGGAGAGGATAACATCAACTATGAAATCATAGGGAGGTCTGACACCTCCTGAGAAAAAGAAGGATTTGTTCAGAAACATTTCCTCATTACTACTCGTGATATAAGATCATGAAGAGCATTGTTTTTAGACGACGACAGAAGGCACTTCTAAATTAGAAAAGAAAACTTGATTAATGAAGTTGAAAGAAAACGAACAAAATAAAAATTTGGGTTCTTTAAAAAGGCAAAAAAAAAGATGAGCAAACACTTTGTATGTGGAGACATTACAAATTACATTTGCTAGTTGAATATTTTAATTTTGTCCCCTTAGATTATTTTCTAAAATGATTTGTTTTAAGGAGTTTCTTAAAGCTATTTAAAGAATATGGCTAGATTGTCAAATAATAAAATATTTTGGCCTTTAAGTTCAGTATCAAAAGCCACAGAATCTTATTTGATTTTATCGGAACATGCATAAATTTAAGTTGAAAGTTGTTTCATTTTTCATCGTATATAAAAACGCGCAAATTTGATAAAAATTACTTTGCAATAAATGGTTTGTATGTATATCAGTTAGGTTTTATGGTTGTCTGGCCTAAAGGCATTTAATAATATTGGTAAGACACACACAAATAAACAGATCAGAGATACAAACTACTGCTGGTAGTGTAAGCATGAGTATCTATTAATGTGAGTTTGCTTGTATGTTTGCCTATAAGCTTTTGAATACACAAACACCACCAACAAAGTTTTGCAAAAATATTCATACAGACTTTCATATGAAGACGCCTTAGAACGTTATTAAATGGTCTTTAAGATGTTGTTTGTGAGATAAACTTTCAGTTCATAAAAATTAAGTACTTCGCCATGTACAACCATGTATTTGATTGTGACCCTTAGCTTCTGTTCTTAACTTTAACTTCTCTCTTCAGTTCAGTGCTTAGCTATTATTTTCTTTTGCTCTCTCGATGTTTTATTTATTCAACGTTTTGTTTTCACGATGGCTAAGGATATTGTACTTGAGTTTAAGCCACCCTTATAATTGCAATGGTGTGCGTTTGAAGAGCCTAAAAGTATGTTAACTTTTAATTAAAACTTATGCTTGTTTCTTAAACATTCTCAAATTAATATTTCCTTTCTTTACCCATACACTCACTCGTACCCATACACTTGTACCAAAATTTCCTTTTATATCCTTTGAAAGCACAGAAAAAAAGAATGAAAAAAAAGAAGAAAAACTTTGTGTAGAGAAATTATCTATCCAGTCATCTCGTAAAAATTAATTTCTGTTTTTTTTTTTTTGTAGTTTTCTGTATTTTCTTTAAAATTTTTTGTTGTTTTGTTTTTGGTTTTGGTTTTTATTAAGAACTTTTTACTACTTTTACTCAAGCGTGTAATAGCTGCGTTTATGACTGCGTAGAGCTGCAAAAAAAATCATGAAAAAAATTGTTTAAATTTGTGTTTATTGTGAAAGGAAATAAAAATTAAAATTATTACAAAAACAACAACAACAATAATGATATTTTCTTTAATTTTTCCTTTTTTTGCCAGTAAAATAAAGTCCTTTAAAGCTTTTATGGCCACATTGCTTAGTATTTATAGTCGGGCTGTTGTAAAAGTTCTTTGTACATCCCTTAACACGAATGTTAATGAAATAAAATAAAATACGATTGCATAAATTAACTTTGAAATTCAGGATAATTTTTAATCATTACGAATATATGCAATGGTATGGCATGATATTAAAATTTTTTAAAATTAAAATCTTCTCGACTGTTTGTAAATTCGGCTATTCACGGCAGTATTTAGTTCTGAATCTTCAGATGGCTTCCATTTGATCGACATATTGTTTCCAAATATTTCTACCGCCTACAGGTTCAGTATTCCTTATTCCAGTTAAGAGTTGTTCATGGAATCCAAATGGATGTCGTTTCAGGTGTCCACAGGATCCCACTCAGATCTCACGTCCAACGTCATGTCATCGACATAGCTTTTGCTGACAATATATAATAAAAATATGCCATAAAGACTGCATAACAATTTTTTGTGGGAATGCCAAACTCTAGGGAAATAGGGGCTCAACAGTTGATAAGAAGAACGTTTGGGCATGTGTTATGCTGGCTTCGAAAACGGCTGTGGCTTGTGGTGTACTTGCATACATCTGTGATTGAAGAAAATCCCACAAGAAAAAGTCTAACGGGGTCAAATTACTCTTGCAAAATATTGAATGTGACATGACCCATAAGGCTTGCAGCATTGTCCTATTAAAACCACACATAGGTGTCTAGATGATCAATCAGGCCAATGTCGTTCTTAAATAAATATGAACTAATGATGCTGTCAGCTCTAAATCCATGCATTGGGCTAGTCACCGTAGTTTATTAGGTAGTGTGTTGCCGTAGTCTAGTAGGTAGTGTGTTGGCTTATCAGATGAAAAGCCCAGGTTCGAATCCAAGTCAGACATCAAAACGAAATACGAAAAAAAGAAAATATTTCTTCGGCGACTTCCTCTCAGCTTATTTCTGGCTAAAACTCTGAGAGTAAATAAACCTGCGATGAAAAAGTTTCTCAAACATCTGTCATTCGGAGTCGACGTTAAACTGTAGGTCCCGCCACTCACGTATAAAATTAACGCACACAACATGCATGGTGTGAGAAGCTAGGCCGTAATCCTGACTGAAGGGTTGTAATGGCCAATAATATATGTATGTATGCATGTGTAGCCTAATCAGACATCAGGCTACGGTTCAAACCCCAGGTTAGATAATCTCCAGCAAAACGAAATAAGAAAATATATATCTTCTGCGGCTTTCTCTCAGCAGATTACTAGCAAAAGCTCTCAGAGTAAAATAAAATTGACATGAAAACTTTTTCAAAAATCTGTCGTTCGGAATAGAATTTTGACTGTAGGTCCCGCCTTACATGTATCAAATTGACACCTACTACATATGTGATATGAGAAGCTAGGTTGTAATCCTTACTAAAGGGTTATAATGATCAATTATGTATATATAGGCTTGGAGGAAACAATATGGAAATATCATATATAGTCGCTGTAGTCTAGTACGTAGGCTTATTAGATGACAGCCCGTGGTTCACACTCAAGCTCAGACATCTCTAACTAAACGAAATATAAAAAAATATTTCTTCGGTGACTTCATCAGTAGATTTCTGTCGAATACTCTGAGAGTAAACAAAAATTGCCATGAAAAGTTTCTCAAAAATCTGTCATTCGGAATCGACTTTAAACTGTATGCCCCCCCCACACATATATAAAATTACCACATAAGTGGTGTGTGAAGCTAGGTTGAAATCCTGACTAAAGGGTTGTAATGACGAATTAAGTGTTATGTATGTATATACATATGTATTGGGCTCTCAAGTATATCGCAGTCGTTCCAAACTTAATGATTTTGTTTATACACGCGCCCATTCTTACAAGATGAGCTTTCGATGAAAACTTGCATCAGTTGTCAGCCACTCCTTAGCCTATTCAGGCAACACTTGTCGTTGGACATGGATACCTTCTGTCCACGGTGACTAGGCAAAACAGATTAAATAATTGTCAACTAATTTTACATATGTAACTTCCACAAGATGATCGTTAACAATTGTCAATTTCGGAAGATCCTGTTAGAACAGCCCATACTTATTTATCAGAGCAAATTAGTAAAAGGAATAAATTTTTTTGGTACTTTAAACCAAAAGTAATGTAAAAACCTCAAACCACAGTGCCTCCTCCAAGTAGCCCTTATCACATTTAAAGTATAGAAAAAGATTTTTTTTAAAAAATTATCTGACCTTTTCAAGCCACTTGATTTTCTTGCAAAAAGACAACCCAAACTGTTCAAAGCCTTTTAATTTGTTCACTTAAATAAAGGGAATGAAAATATATAAAAAATCACTCAATAAATAAAAGAAATGACATGAAGTTATTGTCAAATTATAGAAGAAAACAACTGAAACAAAGAAAAAAAAATACAAGGACCTGTTCATTTTGTTGCCGGTCATTGTTCAAATAAAAATAACAACAACTGAGACAGCAGCCTACTCAAAATATTTCAGACATATTTATTGCTTATCATACATCAAACTATACAAACGTGTCAGAGACGGACAAGAGAGAGAAAAAACAGCAACGAACCCACTTACTTCAATGAAAGCCCACAGTGGCACACGAAAAAAATTGTTGAAATGTAAAGTAAAATAATCAGAAACAAAAAATAAAAAATTGTCATACACCCACCCATATACATACATGCACACATACATACACATGTTTGTTACTGAATATAAAATGTTTGTGTTGTGTTGTGTTATGTTTGAAACAATTGAATAAACGGGGCAAAAAACTGTCACTACTTTCCAGTTGATGAAAAATATAAAAGAAAAGCTCGTAGACTCGACTCGTGTAGTGGAGACCCTCAACAAGAATTTTTGTTTTGTTTTTGTATTTCAATATGTATGTCTGTTACTTTATATTATAAACGAACCAGAAAGAGAGGCAATGTTGCAACAGAAAACGGTCACTGTAACGTCACTGTATGTATGTATGTATGTATGTATATAAAAAGCGTGTGTATGAAAAAAAAAAACATGACAAAAGACCCAACGGGTCTAAAAGTGACCAGCAAACACGCAATGACACGCAATAGCCATCCACATCTACAGATGACTGAGTATACTGTTCATTGGTGTTTGTGTGTTTTTTTTTTTTATATATTTTATCATGTTGCTGTTGTTTTTGTTTCCTTTATTTTTAATGTTGTTATCATGAGTTAAATGTCAAGGCAACTCTAATTGTAAACAACATAGTACAGGCGATTTTTTTGTATATATTTACACCACCACTGAAGAGAGTAGGGGGTGGATATGTGAAATAAAACATATTCACACCACTGGTAATAGCTAGAGGACATAAGGATGTTGTTTTTTATTGTTAATCTAATTACCCAGTGTTCGAAGGTTGATTTTTTTAAGCGGCTGCTGATAATATTTTCAAGCACGGTAGAATGAATATGGGAAACTTAATAGACTTTCTATTTCAACTACTCCACATAAATTTCAAAATTTTTATATAGGTTTTCTAGAGCAGTTTTAATTACAAGATGTATTTCGTACTCATTTATCATGCGTTCCTAAAATGGATTGTACATAAGAGGAATATGTGGATCTGTAACGAATACATCAGCTAAACAATTACCACGAATGCCGCTAGTACCACAAATTCACAACAAATTGTCATAAAACGGCAGCAGAGTTGCGAAAAAGATTCTTAGTTTAGTTTAGAACTGAAAGTTGTATTCGAAAGTGATCTGATTACCGATTAGCTATCAGAGAATGAATGGCTTGATATAATGCCATTATTTGGGCCGGAAAGACAATCAATTTTTCTTACTGATACACTGTACTCCAATAGCCGCACAATCCATTGTGTCGGAATAATGTGCAGTAAGTGATATTACAAATGCGAAGTCGTCGTGGTCTAGTAGGTAGTGTGTTGGCTTATTAGACGTAAGGCCACGGTTCAAAATCCAGGTCAGACATCAAAACGAAATATGAAAAAATATATCTTTGGCGACTTCCTCTTCCTCTTCTGGCAAATACTCTAAGAGTAAATAAAAATTGCCAAGAAAAGTTTCTAAAAAATTAGGCGTTCGGAGTCGACTTTAAACTGTAGGTCCCGCCACCCATGTATAAAATTAACACACACAGCATAAGTGGTGTGAGAAGCTAGGTCGTAATCCTGACTGAAGGTTTGTAATGACTAATTATGTATGTATGTATGTATGTAGAAGTCGCCGTGTTCTAGTAGGTAGTGTGTTGGCTTATTAGACGAAAAGCCAGGATTCGAGCCCCAGGCCAGACATCAAAATAAAATACAAAAAGTATTTCTTCGGTAGCTTCCTCTCAGCAGATTTCTGGCAAAAACTCTGAAAGTAAATAAAAATTGCCATGAAAAGTTTCTCAAAAATCTGTCATTAGAAGTCGACTTTAAACTTTAGCTTCCGTCACTTTTGAATAAAATTAACACACACAACGTAAGTGGTGTGAGAAGGTAGGTCGTAATCCTGACTGAAGGATTGTAATGACCAATTATGTATGTATGTATGTATGTAAGTGATATGACAAGAAAAAGAGGGAGTAGTGTATTGAAAATTAGTGCGAATTATTTTAGTTTCATTGTTAGTTTTTCTTTTTTGAATAAATAGTAATAAAGTGTATCAAATTAGAGTCTCTGGTATTAATCGAACCCGCATCCGAAGCACTCACACGTTACTCACTAGACTACCAGGGCATCCGCGGAAAGAATGCGACTCCCATCGCGGAAAGATTGCGACTCCCATTTAACGACTTCTGCCGTGGATGCAGATCCGCCGAGGAGGAGGAGACTGTCATCCACTTCCTCTGCCAATGCCCATCACTTGCGGGGTGCAGATATAGGTTATTTGGCTCTCCGACCATTGTCAGCTTGACGGAGCTATCCATTGATCCATTGATATCAAGGCCATAGCCTCGTTTATCAAACTTTCTTGCTGGTTTTCCAGCGTATGGTAGTCGTGCTTTTGGAAAATGTGCAGCCCTTGCGCTGACCAACTTCTCCCTCCTTGAATCGGAGGAACTTCGTCAGTGCAGAGGCTGCGTTCACCTGTGGCATCACAACGGGCCGCTATGCGTGCTCAAGTGAGCTTTTTGGTAAATTAAAGCTACCACGCTAACCTAACCTAACCGAACCAGGGCATCCAGTAGTAGTAGGGATTCGGAGATATATTCTGGAAGATATCCTTGCGAAAAAAGTTCTGAGCTCTAAGTTATTGTAGACTTCCACACGATTTTCCAGAGTTATCAATGTCGGAAAACCAATCTTCTCTGCTTGGAACTCCAGTGTGTAATCGCCTATTAAGGTTAGGTAGTCAATATTGTTCAGAACATGGAAATCCTCAAATATGAGGTTAGGAAGGTATAGTCAATTTTGATCATTGCCTTGAAATCTTTAGATTTCTTTGCAGAAAGTCATTGTAATTGATTTGCGGAAGTTTCTAAACATTTCTATTTCACGCTCCTATTTCATATATCCCATGAGTGTTCCAGAAATAGAAATACACATAAAACAACCACTCTTTCAACAGAGAGGCTATATATAAGGGGCATAAGTGTCAAGTTTTATTGTAACAAAAGAATAAAAAAAATAAATAAACCCAGTTAAAGTAAATAAAATAACACAGAAATTAAAAAAGAAATGAAAATAAATATGAAGACAGAAAATAATGATAAAATAAACGTAACATTGTCACAAGTGGTTGTCATACAATAAGGAGTTACAAGCAACTGAAATAACAAGCGACAGAAGGAACAACAACAACAGCAGCAACAACCATAAAGTAATACATGTGCACTTTCGGACTCAGTGTACAAAAAAGAAAAAAAAACATGTTACAACAGACATGTAGTATGTATGTATGTATATGCGTAAAAAGTTTCTTACATTGCTGATGTTCATGTTTCGTCTGTTGTTGTTAATGTTGCCACTAACAGGACCAGCGGGGCAATTGGTTTGCCCATCAGGCATTAATTTCCCCTTTGCTCGCTAGCTGGCCCAACCATTGTTTTCTTTTTATGCCATTAGTTACCCTCGAAAATTATTTAAAAGCAACATACACACAGTAAAAGTCATACGTAATGACATTTGTAAAGTTCACTCAAGTGGTGCAACAACGTCAACTTCTGACAATTTTATTTTTGTTGTGCGCGTAATCCGCACTCCCTCTCTCTCTCTCTTTCTCTTTCTATACGCGCATTTAAAAGACATACAAACAACACTTTAAACTGACATACAAACTACAATACTTTGCTTTACATATTGGAACATGAAATACAACAACATAAATTGTATAAATGTACGTATGTTTGAATGCCATGTGCTACTTGCAATGTTTGCACATCATGTTGTTGTTGCCGCTACTTGTGCCACTCTGTTGTTGTTTAAGCTCGTAATACAATTTGTTTTACATGCAAAGTTAAACAGGACAACAATTTGTATATTTTTGCAACTTTTGCCTGCTTGTGTGTGTGCATGTTTTATGGATTTCATATGGTTGGCAAGTGTTAATTTGTTTTTTATTTCTTTCATTTAAAAGTGCATATAAATTTCAATTAATAAATTGCACACAACTACAGCCGCAGCGAAAGCCAATGTCAAAGAGCACAATGCTAAAAGACGGAGAGAAATTATTTTCAAATGAAATTATTTTTTTTATCGCATTTACATGGCAAATCTGTGTTTAGCGACACAGAACAATTGCATGATTCAACGAGGCGTATGATTGTTAAATAATGTTCAACTAAAAAATATTCATCATACGCCACCATCATCCATCAATAATTAAGTAGGACGACAGGGAATTGAAATAAAAGAAATGCACAACGTTTTTATAAAGAAAAAATAATGGGAACGAGAGTCCGATATGTTTACTTGGTAAAATAGCTAGTGAAGCTGAATCTAAAAAATTATGGGGACTACAGATCTGTTTGGTAACTATCAGCACTTATAGCTTGTCATAATTTCTTAGGGATATTATAAAGTGTCCGACAAATAACTTTTTTTTGAAAATGCTTAAAAAAAACTACTGAATATTTTCTCAAATTTCTTTTTTATTTGAAACAACAATCATTCCAGTTAATAATGGAAAATAATTTCATTCAAATGGCTGCCTCGGGTGGCCATGCAGTAGCCTACACCAGAGGATGCCGATCTTGGCAAAAATCATCTTTTTAGATTAAGCTCATTTGGATCTTGGCGGGTATGTAAACAAGCAATATTGTCGCCTTTGGGGCATAGAAAACCCGCACGCATATATTGAAAAGCCGACGCACCCAAAACGAGTCACTGCTTGGTGCGGATTTTAGTCCAGAGGCATAATTGGGCCATTTTTCTTCGAAAATGAGCAAGGAGTTTCCGTTACAGTCAATGGCGATCGTTATCGGCCCATGTTGAATGAATTTTTGTTCACAACAATTGAAGAGGAGGATATTGGCAACATTTGGTTTCAACAGGAAGGCGCTACGTACGCATTATCAGCCGCAGAGCTGATGTCGTTTGGCCACCTCGAAGCTGCGATTTGACACCGTTGGACTATTATTTGCGGCGTGCCGTCAAAGATAAGTGTTACGCCGACAAGCCAGAGACAATTGAAGCTTTAAAGGACAATATTCGTGAAGCCATTGGTGAAATACAGCTGCACACAATCGATAATGTGCTTACAAATTGGACCGATCGTGTAGGCTACTGCATGCTCAGCCGAGGCAGCCATTTGAATGAAATTATTTTCCATTATTAACCGGAAGGATTGTTCTTTCATATTCAGTAGATTTTTTTTAAAGCATTTTCAAAAAAAAATTATTTGGCGGTCCCTTTAGCTTGTGCCTCCTCGACAACATTATTTGCGACTTAAAAATTTGCTTAAGTCTGCTTTAGTATTTACGTAAGTCTGCTAAGGTATTGGCCTAGATTACTTAATCATTTACTTAAGATTAGTTAAGTATTGCTTAAGTCTGTTTACATTACTTTATTTAAGTATTTGCGTATGTTGGTATAAAAACACATACGTACATGCATACATAATTGGCGATTACAACCTTTCAGTCAGGACTACGACCTGGCTTCTCACACTATTCATGTTGTGTGTGTAAATTTTGTAAATGAGTGGTGGCACCTACGGTTTAAAGACCACTCCGAACGACAGATTTTTTTGAGAAACTATTCATGGCAAATTTTTTATTTACTCTCAGGATTTTGCCAGGAATCTGCTGAGAGGAAGTCGCCGAAGAAAATTTTTCGTTTGTTCGATATGTTTGACCTGGGGATTGAACCTTGGCCTCATATCTAATAAGCCAACACACTACCTAATAGACTAAAACAACTTCATGGCCTAAGAATCTTCTCTATAATCTACGAAAATGCTGAAAATAGTCATTAAATCAACATCTTTAAGGCATAATTACAGCATATGACCTGATGACATGCAAAAAAGGATTTTAAATTTTCATTAAAAATTAAAAAAAAAATATGGTTGCTGTAGTTATGTCCACTTTTTCTTAATTCATTTTCATTTAACAGACATTTATGAAGTCGATCGAAAAACGAAAACTTTGCCTACATGTACATCTTGCTTTGCCTTGCCTTATCTTGCCACATGTGTAAGGAAATTTCTCTTTTTCACCCGTGCATGCATGCATGCGTGATGTTGATGAAACTTTTATCACCTTGGGCCATTATAAATACTTGTCGTTTATGAAGTACATCAACTTTATCTGCTACTACTTCTACTGTTGTTCTAGTAGCTCTACAGCAAATACTACGTAGGATTTTTGCATCTTGTACTTACTTTGACTACAGCATGCCAGCTCTCTGACTAACTAACATATGTTGCAAGTTTGTTGCATATGGTTGTTAGCATTTTCCCCATTGAAATCTTGTTGCATATTGTTATATTTTCTTTTCATTTTCAATTTTTTTTTTGTTTTTTTTTTCTTTAGCAAAAAGTTTCTCTTCTTAAACAGAATTCGCATAAATCTCAGCTGAACTATGCTGAAAGTAATAATTACACACAAGATTGAATCTTAATTTAATTTTCGTTTAACATGTGAAGCAATTTTTCAAGTCTTACTTGGTAAGGTGCTGTTAAAAGAAACAAAAACGGAAAAAGAACACGAGTAGAATAATGTTATGTTAACAAGGCAAACATTTAAATGTTCAGGCAAAAATTAAGAAAAATGTTTCCTTTATTTAAGAAACTTATAAAAATTTTGCTTTTAGCTTGAATAGCAAAAATTTTTCATACAAATTAAAAATGTTTCCAAAGCAAGCTCTATATAAGCAACGCGGAGCTTCCTGCCTTGCATGCTGTTTTACCTGTTCATTACCGTGAAATCCTATACGAATTGCGATTCTGCGACCCTGTTGCCCAGTTAATACAGCTTTCTCTGGCCATCCCATATTATTTTGCAAGTTAACTTCATACGGCATGAGTACTCAAATGGCAGCCTAACTGTCGGATAGTATTGCAGTGCTGCAAATAATTTTCCAAAATCATAGAGTCTTTAGAGATGGCAGTCAATTATTCTATCAGGCCACGATATCTCATAATGAATCCTGTATTACACTTCCATAGTCACGGAAACTTTAGTGGTCAATAAAATGTGGAATACAATACAGCCTCCAGCACCGCTGTAAGACAGGTTCTCCTTGACCTAGTTATATCAATACTGTTTTGTTTGGCCAATCCAAACAATGGCCGCATAGACCACTGTTTCCCTGACTCCATACATGCCATACATATAATGCAAGCCACCTTAGTCTAGTAGGTAGTGTGTTGCCTTGTTGACATGAGGCCACGGTTCAAGACCCGGGTCAGACATCTCCAACAAAATGAAATATGAACAATTATTTCTTTGGCGACTTCATCTTAGCTTCCTCTTCTGGCAAAAACTCTGAGAGGAAATAAAAAATTGCCATGAAAAGTTTCTCAAACATCTGTCGTTCGGAGTCGACTTTAAACTGTAGGTCCCGACACTCATGTGTAAAATGAACACACACAACATAAGTGGTGTGAGATAATAGGTCGCAATACTGGCTGAAGGCTTTTAATGACCAACTATGTAAAGGGTTCGCCATATAACTTTTTTTTTTGAAAATGCTTAAAAAAACTACTGAATATTTTCTCAAATTTCTTTTTTATTTGAAAGTATAATCCTTCCGGTTAATAATGGAAAATAATTTCATTCAAATGGCTGCCTCGGCTGGCCATGCAGTAGCCAACATGATCAGTCCAATTTTTTTTAGCACATTATCGATTGTGTGCAGCTGTATTTCGCCAATGGCTTCACGAACATTGTCCTTTAAAGCGTCAATTGTCTCCGGCTTGTCGGCGCAACACTTATCTTTGACGGCACCCCACAAATAATAGTCTAACGGTGTCAAATCGCAGCTCCGAGGTGGCCAAACGACATCAGCTCTGCGGCTGATAATGCGATCTTCAAAAACAGGACTCAAAACATTGAGTGTAGTTTCAGCTGTGTGGCACGTATCGCCGTCCTGTTGAAACCAAATGTTGCCAATATCCTCCTCTTCAATTTTTGTGAACAAAAATTCGTTCAACATGGCCCGATAACGATCGCCATTGACTGTAACGACCACTCCTTGCTCATTTTCGAAGAAAAATGGCCCAATTATGCCTCTGGACCAAAATCCGCACCAAACAGTGACTCGTTTTGGGTGCGTCGGCTTTTCAATGTATGCGTGCGGGTTTTCTGTGCCCCAAATGCGACAATTTTGCTTGTTTACATACCCGCCAAGATCAAAATAAGCTTCATCTGAAAAGATGATTTTTTGTGCCAAAATCGGCATCTTCTTGTGTAGGTTACTGCATGGCCAGCCGAGGCAGCCATTTGAATGAAATTATTTTCCATTATTAACCGGAAGGATTGTACTTTCAAATAAAAAAAGAAATTTTAGAAAATATTCAGTAGTTTTTTTTAAAGCATTTTCAAAAAAAAAAGTTATTTGGCGTACCTTTTACATACGTATGTTATGCAAACTTTTTCGTGCGTTTAACACGAATCTTGATCGAGCAGCATATTCAGTTTATGGTCTTCAAAGCTTTTTGGCTGTCACGGTCAAAATATCAAAATCATGTCATTTTTGAACTGCTCAAACCACTCAATACACTCAATCAATATTTTGATAGAGCGTGTGTGAGAGATTGTGTTCTTTGCATAATTCTAGAAACAAACTGTAACTCGCACGTACAGTATTCTTTTCAAAAAGTAGTCCAGCAAACTTCCAGCAAATGCTGTTTCTGATTTCTTGCATAGACCATAAGAGTATTGGAATATCGATTAGGATATGGCCAAGTTAGAAGAAATAACTTACAACAGATTTGCCCCCCCCCCACAAGTGGTAACACGCAAAAAATATGATTTTTTTCTAATACGGCACGTGGAAAAGTCTTCAAATTGCTTAAATTGCGTTTAAAACATCCTCCTGTGTTGTTTGGCAAAGTAAACGAAAATTATCACTTCAAACTGTTCAAACTGTTTAAAAATTCTTATCACATCGTTAAAACTCCTCTCAAATCATTACAATCTTGAATGCTATGATAACAACAACAAAAAAATTCTATGGAAAGAAAAACAAAAACAACCACAGGAACAAAATTGTGTTTGTGCTTGCGGGTGGAGGCAACTGGCGCGTGTACAATGCATTTGTATGCGTATTTAATGGCAAAACGTGCGTATGTAATACACACGCACAATTCTAACACATCTTTAAGGATATTAAAACTAACACATGCTGATAAGACATGCCAGCACATACTCATCATGCATAGACAGGCATTTACACTTGTTTAGGTTAACATAACTGAAACTGGAATTCTGAGTGTCAGTGGGTATGGTTTTCAATTTAAAATCGAATGAAAAGAATTACACATGTATTGAAGCAAATAAAATCGAAAAAATATGAAGAAAGAAGACAATTGCAAACTTATGTACAAGAGATTTCTACATTTAATATGAATGTGGAAATAGTGAAAACGAATTTAAATTTTAAGATCACAAACGAGGGTAGCTAAAAAATATGGGAGCTCAGCTCATTATATTCAAGATGGTTGCGAGCAAGGTGATCAACAGTTCATGCTCAACAGATTTGATTTGATGGCAAATGCTTGAACGAAGTAGCTAATCTACGCTAGGGTAGAATTTGGTACAGAATTTCAAAAAAGATTCCACGAAAAATCATCATATAACCACTAAAAATTCTAATTAGGAAAGTAACATTTCGGGGGGACAATAGGAACAGAGAATTTCAGCATCAATAGCTCCCTTAGGATGTTTTCGTTTCTCCCATGTATCTTAAACAAGTATTCCCAGACGAAACTGAAAAAATCAAGACAGCAGCTGTTGAAAAATTTTTAGTCGGAAATGTTTAATGCTAACACAACTCTCGTCTCAGTGAGACTTCGAACATAATATGGGAAATATCTGGGAAATCTAAAATCGGCTAGGTTTTCTACCCTCTGTTGGTATGAAACAGCTTTTGTTTCAATATGAATTGTCTTGATGATCAAAATCACACACAAACTTGGAAACTTTCATTAATGCATCTGAGAAAGAAACTCTTGCGTAAGTATTAGGCGCTGCACAGAAAGCGTATCGAGCAATGTCCTGAAGAGGGTCAAAGCAGTCTGGTAGAATTATTTTATGGATTCGCTATATGGATTTAGATCCGTACCTCAAACATAATATGTAAAATATCTGGGAAATCCAAAATCGGCTAGGTTTTCTACCCTCTGTTGGCATGCACGTCATGTAGGAATTCACGGGAAAAAGTAGGCAGTTTAGCTTACATGAGGGGGAGTATCCAAATGCTGATATTTGGATGAATAAAGGTAGAGGAAGGCCTAGACTTCTCCCAAACCAATTGAGCATCAGGCAATCTAAACTTTTCTTAGGTAAATACTATAAGAGGATGCCATTAAGAGGAGACCAGTAAGAATCTAACGGCCTTTTACCAAGCACTGTAGACTCAAACAGCTTTTGTTTCAATATGAATTGTCTTGATGATCAAAATCACACACAAACTTGGAAACTTTCATTAATGCATCTGAGAAAGAAACTCTTGCGTAAGTAGCGCTGCACAGAAAGCGTATCGAGCAATGTCCTGAAGAGGGTCAAAGGAGTAGGTCTGGTAGTGTTATTTTATGGATTCGCTATATGGATTTAGGGCAATAATTTTTAATTTTTCAAAACAATTTTCAATTCATTTTCCCAAGGGAACTGGCCAGTTTCATTAGAGGCTCGGGGTGGTTCAAACTCGCCATTAACAAATCATAACAAGGGGCTTACCTCGCACTGGATAACACAATTGGCCATCGGGCCACCGAGTGGACTTTTCTGTGAACGGAGAGCTAAACGCTAACTTAACCTAACCTAACCTTCCAAATCCTGATTGGATATCTGAAAATAATTTTCTACGCGGTATGTCTTTATTAAATTATATCAGCAACATGTGCTTCTGTCTTTTACTGAAACATTTTTCTTGCCCCATTGAAATGAAATTCTGCTAAAGTTTTCCTGAAAAACAGTTTTTTCCCTACGATACATTAAATGAAAATATTTATTTAGAATATGTCTTGAAGAGTGTTACGATATGATGCTCTGCTTTGCTTTGTTGTTAATTATAATGTCATAATCAGCTGTTGTTGCTGTAGATATTTTTTAAAAAGATTATTGCCTTGGAACATGCAATAATAGTGCTAGTCTTCATAAGTGTTTTAACAATACCCATCTGTGTACTTGATAAAATGAAATGAAACATTTATTACAAATGCAATTTTCAATTTCATACACATGCACAATGTATACACATAACTAACTTACTGTAAATCATCATACATATATTTCTTAATATTATTGGTTTTATTTTTATCATCATGATCATCATGTGCCTTTTAGTTGAACATTATTTATACAAACAGCAGATGTTCGTGCTGCTTCAAATCGTGCAGGCTGGAACACAGGAACAGAGAAAAAAAATTACTGCCAACAAACTCTCCCTAAAGAAACCTTAAGAAAATAGACACAAACAACAACACATACACACAATCACACACCTATTGGCGTGTAAGTACTCTGAACGAGTATACAAACGTATTTAAGATTTTATTAAATCACAACATATGCCTGCTGTGTGTTCGAGCATGTGAAAGTGGCATACAGTAGTTGTAGTGGCAGTTGCTGTTAAAAATCCTTGCATGTATTTCCATTTCCTGCATATTGCCTTTGCTCACAGTAGATAATACTTTTACTTCTCGTTTAATATGCTGGTTGTTTTTCTGTTTTTAGTTTATTTTCTTCGCTTCTTTTTATATTTGCTTTCTGGAGTAGAAAATGAAATTCTACTAGTAAATCTTATTCGTTTTCTAAACATTTCTTAAGAAAACTTTAATATTTTCATTTCATTTTCATTTTGTTATCTTCTAATTTAATGAACTTGAATTGGTTAACAAGTATGTGCGCTTTTATAACACAATATACGAGGATCGTTTCATGTGTGTTTCTTCTTCAGTCAATAATTAAAGTGGAGGTGGCTGTCTAGCCAAAGAAGTTAGGCGACATAGGGTACCCTTGTGATACGAATATCATATTGTTACGTTTTTACCTTTTTAAAAACGTTTATATATGAGTTCGTTAATTGCAAACAAAGTAAAAACAAATATCTGTTTATTTTCTCTTAAATTCTCTTTATTCTTTACACTACATTTGTGTGCCACCGTATACAACTTAACGATACAACAATAATAATCTGTTTATTCTTTTTACTAGTTCACACAATTATTCACTTTACAACCACGACTTGTTTTGTTCACACGCAACTTCACACAAGGCTGACTGAATTCTTACTGATTACTTACCTGCTTTGTCCAGCCCTTTTATAGTCTGACACAACCAGTCTAACGAACATTCTTGAAGTGGAAGGTTCGTGATCTCGCCTTCTAGAGAGCTCTATTGCTAATACATTGTTGTTTGTGTACTTTGCTTATGTTGTCTTTCCCTTTTTGTAACATAAATGTTGTTGTTGGTACCAGGCGCAACCAGGTTCGTTGTACATATGTGTGTGGGCAGCTTTAGATAATCAACACGTTCATTGTATTCTTAGTGTTAGTGTGTATTTGTATCGTGTGGCTTTTGTTTGTCGTTTTTGTTGTTAAACGATATTAGGTCGTTTCGATTTGCGTAAAAATATTGTTTTGCTACCTCACTGTGATATCTGCGATAGCTATACATTGCCTTGGAATTCTTTACACTGGAATTTAGTGTTTTGTAAGCTGCCTGGATATTCGTCTAAGTAGATAAGATAGTTATGTCTTCTGAAATCGCCGTAGTCTAATATGTAATGTGTGACGTAAAGCCTGGGTTCGAGACGCAGGCCAGACATTCAGACAAAATACAAAAAGTATTTCTTCGGCGACTTCCCGTCAGCAGTTTTCTGGCAAAACTCTGAGAGTAAATAAAAATTGCCATGAAAAGTTTCTCAAAAATCTATCGTTCGGAGTCGACTTTAAACCATAGGTCCCGCCAGTCATATATAAAATTAACACACACAACATAAGTGGTGTGAGAAACTAGGACGTTGTACAATGGGTCAATTCGACCTCCGGGTACTGTACTTGTCTTAACTGACACGTCCTCTAACCTGACCTAACCTATGTCTTTTACAATTTTCCTACTCTCTGTACTTTCGCTTGAAATATTTAACAAATAAATGCCATGAAATATGCAGTCGCCGTAGTCTAGTAGGCAGTGTGTTGGCTTAGTAGACGTAAAGCTAGGCTTCGAGCCCCACGCCAGACATCGAAATAAAATACAAAAAATATTTCTTCGGCGACTTCCTCTCAGCAGATATCTGGCAAACACTCTGACAGAAAATAAAAATTGCCATGAAAAGTTTCTCAAAAATCTGTCGTTCGGAGTCCACTTTAAACTGTAGGTCCCGCCACTCATGTATAAAAATTAACACATACAATATAAGTGGTGTGAGAAACTAGGTTGTAAGCCTGACTGAAGGGGTGTATGTATAGCTGCCAGATAAATGAGGCACCAAATCGTCAAATATTTGAGAAAAAATCGTCAAAATCGTCAAAGACGTTTATTGAAATCGTCAAAAAATCGTTAGAAAAATATAAATAAATAAATTAAAAGCTTTTAAAAACCAAAATTATTTATATTGTAGTAAAACATATAAAGTCAATGTATGTACATATCTGAGTTCAAAAACAAAACATTTCACAAAAAATTTATTGGAAATTAAAGCTAGCGTCCCTCATCTTCATTTATTAATTTTTTTTCCAAAAATGCAGAAATGTTATATCATTTTCAGGAAAAATTGTTTAAAGTTTAAACAATCTATCCCAGTGTTGTTTATTAGCACATAAGGGCAGCAATAATATTGTATCACTTTAATCTCTGGGTGGTATAAATATTAAGGAGTCAGAAGCTCTTGACATTCATAGCATAAAAATTCAGTGTAATGTTGGCTTCAACCGACACATTTTTCAGTTCCTTCTTAAAATCTTATAATCTTACTATTTACACCATTTGTAATTGACCGAGACTGGAATACAACTCTCATGTATGGGTCGGTGCCTCAACGTTTTTTTGAGGTTTCTCGATCGTATACAGGAGAGGCCGTAGTAGCTCGTTAATGACGGTAGTGTATCCAACTCCATTGAATCATTGGTGCATCGTTGCAATGTGGTTTGTGTTTCACTGTTCTATCACTACTACAAAAGGATTTTGTAGGAGACTTGTTCCCGAAAATCATATATTCCTACGTAATTTTCGTCTCTCTCGGCCAGGACATCCGTATGTGGTCGATTGGCCAGTGGATCGCACACTGTATTACAGAAAATGTATGTTTTTTAGTCGGACTATTCGTATGTGGAACTCAATTCCTGCAGAAGTCTTTCCTGTCACTTATGGTATACAAATATACAAGCCTTGTGTCCATAAACGCGGTTCTCTCTTTCCTTCTTCCCATAACACATTTTCAGAGTTCCAAACACAATGCCATCCATCCCCTGAGTGTTGGTCGTACGAACAAAAATAACGGCGCTTGCTTTTGTTCTTCCGGTGGTAATATTAGATGCTAGGCTCGAATTCTTAAAATTGTCTGCAACGACAGGTGATAAATTATTCTCAACTACGAGGTTATTTAGGAGTTGTAATTTTGAGGCTTTTAAGGGATTAAAAAGGAATAAAATATATAGAAAAATCATCACAGGTATTCGAAAGTAACTTAAAAAAATCGTCAAAATAAGGGCATAAATCGTCGAATCGTCAATATGATATTTTTGGAGCTCAAAATCGCCAAAATGACGATAAATCGTCAAATCTGGCAGCTATGGTTGTACGAACAATTATGTATGTATGTATGTATGTATGCCATGAAATAACCTACAATATCTTTGATTTGCATTATCACTTTTCACTTTTTTAGGTCTTAACCATCAACAACTTATGGTATGCAAAGTACTCTTGTTTTAATATCTTCAAATTCTTTTATCACTCTCTTCATTTAACCGATGTTGACCCGTTTCTTATTGTTTGGTAATAAACAGATGTCTGTTTAACAATCCTTTACCTATAATCTGCTACTCCAATCAATAATAAATGATGACCATTTCTCTTCAGACAGTTGATATAAAATTTTAATTTCAAAACTTTCTGAAGAATGGATTTTTCAAAAAACTAAAGTTAGACCGAAGAGATCAACCATAAATAAAATCAAAATCACTCAAATGTAGAAAGTTTTAAGCTTCAAATGAAAACCATAAAACTATGCAGGTACTTTTTATGGTATTTTTTTTTTGTTCTACCCATTGTAAGTGAATAGGAATAAAAGGATAACAAAATATATGAGAATAATATGTATGTGTGCAATGAAATCCTATAAATAATACAAAACTAAACTTGGAATAGTATTACATACAACAATACAACAATAGCAACAGCAATAACTAAAAAGTACTTGAGAATGCAAAAAGTGAATGAAGGGTTTTTATAACGCCAGCAAACAAAACCCTACTACAACTTGCTGGCAAATAGTAACAGCAACTGGATGTGAACAAAAGAAAATTGGAAAACAATAACAAAAGTTTTCAGAAAGTGGCAGAAATATATAAAAAATAAATACCGAAAATGAAAAGCTCCAGTAAATTGAAGAAGAACTATGAAACAAAACAAAAGAAAAGAAAAAGTCAAGTTCATTAACAAGAGTGTAGGTAGGGCATGAAGTGTGCTGCACGAAATGGGAACAAATAAATAAGATGGTACAGGAAGACAAATATGCCAGGACTTTTGCTTGTAATCTCTAAACAACATACCTTTACAATAACAATCAGAGTAAATATTATAAACCAAGACCAAAAATACATTCACTTTTACACGTAACAACATTCTTTGCTTTTTCTCCTCCAAACTGCCCTGGTATGACCAGGTGAAAACTTTTTAAGAACTTTTTTTTTTTTTTTTGCTTTTTTTTCTCTTTTAAGCATGGAAAGTATTTTATGAAGCAGCAACTCGAAAAGAAATTCAACCGAAAAAATTGCTAAAAAGCAATACAATTGCTGGGTGTGTTGGCTTATTTGCTGTTTCATAGCAAAAGTTAATGAGTGACTCTGACTGTAAAGGATGTACGATAAACAAGCACAGCAGAAAGAAGAAAACAACAACAATTTTTAAATCCAATAAGAAATGAAAAAGTTTTTTTTTCTGGCGTTAAAACAAGAGATACAATGAATGCGATATGAACGTTTGCCCTCTCAAATAGAAGTGGCTGTATAATGTACTCCCTGGCCAAAAACTCAATCACGCGTTATAAATAAGCCAACAGTTATTGCTGGAATATTACCACACATACTACTATCAATGCCATTGATATGGTTGCCATTAGTTCAACTGCTTACTCAATTCAACTCAATTCAACTGAACTCAACTTGCTTTTAAAATATTGACTAAATGGAATACATGGCGATTAACTACACTGAGAGAAAAACAAATGATATAGGGACACTAAAAACGAACTGGATTCCTATCTTACACAGTACAACTTTCGAATGCGAGAGATTTACAGAAGAACTCTGTACATTGAAGGGGGCTGCAGAAGAGCCGTTCAAAGTTTAATTACTGACTTGTGCTAATCGAATGATAAATGAAATGCTGGCCAACTAAAGGGTCCGCCAAATAACTTTTTTTTTTGAAAATGCCATCAAAAAAAAAAAAACTACTGAATATTTTCTCAAATTTCTTTTTTTATTTGAAAGTACAATCCTTCCGGTTAACAATGGAAAATAATTTCATTCAAATGGCTGCCTCAGCTGGCCATGCAGTAGCCTACACGATCGGTCCAATTTTTAAGCACATTATTGATTGTGTGCAGCTGTATTTCACCAATGGCTTCACGAATATTGTCCTTTAAAGCGTCAATTGTCTTTGGCTTGTCGGCGTAACATTTACCTTTGACGGCACCCCACAAATAATAGTCCAATGGTGTCAAATCGCAGCTCCGAGGTGGCCAAATGACATCAGCTCTGCGGCTGATAATGCGGTCTTCAAAAACAGGGCTCAAAACATCGAGTGTAGCTTCGGCTGTGTGGCACGTAGCGCCGTACTATTGAAACCAAATGTTGCCAATATCCTTCTCTTCAATTTTTGTGAACAAAAATTCGTAACGGCCACTCCTTGCTCATTTTCGAAGAAAAATGGCCGAATTATGCCTCTGGACCAAAATCCGCACCAAACAGTGACTCGGTTTGGGTGCGTCGGCTTTTCAATGTATGCGTGCGTGTTGTCTGTGCCCCAAGTGCCACAATTTTGCTTCTTTACATACCCGCCAAGATCAAAATGAGCTTAATCTGAAAAGATGATTTCTTTGCCAAAATCGGCATCTTCTGGTGTAAGCTACTGCATGGCCAGCCGAGGCAGCCATTTGAATGAAATTGTTTTCCATTATTAACCGGAAGGATTGTACTTTCAAATAAAAAAAGAAATTTCAGAAAATATTCAGTAGTTTTTTTTAAAGCATTTTCAAAAAAAAGTTATTTCGAGGACACTTTATTTACCAGGAGTGTTTCATGCATTTGTTCCTTAACATTCTGTTTTATAATCTTGCGATTTTATTATTTTATTATTGCAATAGTTAAAAAGGAATTGCTCTTATAAACTCCTTTAAATTTTCTTCAGTGTTTCAAAAGTAAACGAAATTGAAACCAACTACTTCAACATCAAATAAAGACTGTCGAAAAGTCAAACGTTTCATTTGGTGTATTAACAGTCAGATGTACGTGAAGTAAATATTGAAATAAAAATCACTGAAAATGAAATTCAATACGATAAACAAACAGTTGCGTCAAGTAAATACGATATGAAAAGAATCGTCATTGAATTGAAAGAAACGAAATAAACGTTGTAATCATTAGCGTTTTATTTTAATCGATAGATGAAGCTAACTTTTTTAAATGATAAACAAAATCGAGCAAAATTCGATCAAATTCCGGCCTAGTCGGCTAAATGAACCAAGGATTACAACACAGTTTTTGCTACGGTCGGATAACATTTGGGACCGAAGATATAGCTAACTTTTTTTATAAGAGCAAAAAAAGTGCTGTATATAAATCGATCTAAATCTTATAAATAAAAGAATGGAGGGGGACACGTACTTAGTGGGCGGAATAGTCCTGGTGTCAAGGATTCCAAAGCAGTTTTCGTTACGATCGAGCATTACTTACAAACGAAGATATCGGTGGGGAAACTAATATAGACGCTGAAACTGATGTACAGTCAAAGGAAAAAGTCTGCATACACCAATGTGTGTAGTTTTTTTTTAACAGTGGTATATGTAGACTTTTTTACAGTGGTCTATGTAGACTTTTTCCTAACCTATATTTATCTTTAACCAATAATGCAAGTTATTGACGCAAAAGGTACAAGTCACCGACTAAAAATATGCTAGTCATGGATCACAATAATTGAAGTCATCGTCCAAATAACGCAACTTATCGACTAGAAAAGTGAAAGTCATTGACCAAAAAAAATGCAAATTCTCGTCCAAAAAAAGTTATCGACAAAGAGAAATGCAAGTTATCGACCAAAAAATACTAGGCTCCGACCACAAAAGTGCAAGTCATTGGCAAAAAACGCAAGTTATCGACCATAAAAAATGCAGGTCCTCGACCAAGAAAAATGCAAGTCATCGTCCAAAAAAATGGTAGTCATTGACAAAAAGTGCAAGTTATCGCCAAAACATCGCAAGACACCGGAAACTTTGGCCGGTTTATAAAGAAAACTTTTTTGCTCATTTGAAGAAAACAATTAGCTTCGACGCCTGTTTTAGAATCTTTGAGGCTATGGCTACTCAGACCACTAGATCCATTTCATATCCGATTTATAAGAGCACTTTTTTTTTATTAATTTGAAAACATGCTAGCCTACATTTCCGATTTTAAGTAACGCCAGACTGTAAGGAAACCTGTTTTAAAATTCTTGATCCAATAGCTGTTCAACCCATTAGGTCTGCAAAGCACACGTTTTTAAATTTTATTGAATTTTGCCGAATCCAATTTTTTTAATTATGTTAACTTAACATTCTCTATTAACTTAATTGTTTGTCTTTGATTATTTTATTTCCTTTAAAACATAAACAATTTATTTAAAATATGAAAATATTTGTGAATTTCTCCCCAAAAAGATAAATAATCTTGCCACAGTCATCATGGTGTGTTGCTTTTCAATTTTTTTTTTTGAAATACACAGAAAATCATTATTTGTTGGATGTTTTGGTTTCTATTTATCCATTTCATTTCTTAACATTATTTCCTTGTCATTTTCATTTGCTTCCTATGAAGTGCAATTGCAACATTTGATTGCAACAATAGATGGCTTTTGTTTCGTTCAGCAGTTGTTAGCATGTCTATTCTGTGTTCAATTTTTCGATCTTTTAACTTTTCCTTAAAAAAAGTTAAAATAAATAGTTTTGTTGTTGTGTTTGCTTTTGTATTCTACAATATTTATTTATTATTCTAAGAAAGAAAAATACAAACAATGTAGAGAAAAAAAAAACAAAATATTGATTTGAAATAATCCATGATGATGATGATGATGATGATGACGTTGATAACAACAGAGAACTTGGAAAAACAAAATAAAAAAAAATATTGACAAAAAGTTTTTGTTGCAAATATTTGCAGTGGTTTTCTCTGTCTGCCCACATCAAATATGTACATATACATGTGACACTGTACCTCGTATGTATTGTATTTAAAATGTTGCATTGGTTGTAGATTGCTGTCGATGTCTAAAAAAATAAAAACGAGAATTTTGCAAAAACCTTAAAGACAGAAAGCAGTGTCACAAACGAAACAAGAGAAAAGGAAAGAAAAATTTCTGAACAATTCTGCATTTGTCATGTTAGAAGTTGCATATTTTTCTACTTTTGTTGACAGTTTCAATTTCAATATTATTTTCTATTTATATCTGTGTGTGGTATTTTCCTTTTTTTGTTGTTGTCTTTTGAATTTGCGTAGTATTTTGAAAAATCCAAAGAAAGAAAAAAAATGAAATTCTTTTTATTTTTAGATTGTGCGACAATTCGATTCAAAAATGCAGAAATGTGCCACATGGGTTAGGATATCATAGGCCATATATCGTAGGATAAAAATATATATTTTTTTATTTTGAAAAATAAGTTCATAGTTTTGGAAGCATTTTCAGCTGCGATCCCTCTAAAGTGGAGAAAAAATTGTGTCATAAGATGAATTACTAAAGTTCACAAGATAACTTGTCTAACTGCACTGCAAAATCTTAAAAAAACGAATAGATACGCATCACCAATCAGTCTATTCTATACATATACAATGAATTTTATAGAAATATTCTGCCGCACTACTTCCAGAGAAAACTTTTCCTCACCTTGACACCAAATACTTGGTTACAAAGAGCATTATTTCCATGCAAAGGCAGGTGATAATGCTATGCATCCTCAAAGCTGCAATATTAAAAACTTAATTAAAACTGTGGATAATCCCTAGAAGTGCTAGTGATATATGATTCGGCTCCTGTGCATGGTAACACTTATACTTAAAGAACTTTAGGCACTGATAGACCGCCAAATGCAGTTGACAAGCTATCTAGCAAGGGCATTGAGTTACTGATTTGGCACCAGTACGATTACAAAAATTAATCATTGAATCCATATACTCACGATACTTGCTGGTATTATCTGCTACTTGCTTACTTAGGCTAGATGATGAACATTCCTTAAAGGATAAAATCTAACACGGCTAAAAAACAGTTCATATTAGAAATCTTGCTCTGCTCAATCATATTGTTGGAGAGTTCAAAATATGTGATGTTATCTCTAAATGACAACCCACATGAGGTGAAATTTTCACGGTGAAAAATAATTTCTTTCCTTTTCTTATACCCACAACTCCTTAGAAGTGATTTAAGGAAGTACCTAGACTACAGGCATGCCTTTTGACATTAGAATTATGATAATCGCAATAGAGCAATAGATGGCCATGAGAATTAGAGGCAAAAGGTGAATCAGTTCAACAGAAATTTTAAAATTGCGCGTACCTCCCTATCGACAATGAATTTGAGACGGAGAATGTCCAGTTTATTCGCCGTGGTCTAGTAGGTAGTGTGTTGGCTTATTAGACGGAAAGCCAGGCGAGACAAAAAAATAAAATACAAAAGGTATTTCTTCGGCGACTTCCTCTCAGCAGATTTCTGGCAAAAACTTTGAGAGTAAATAAAAATTTCCATGAAAAAGTTTCTCAAAAAAATCTGTCGTTCGGAGTCGACTTTAAACTGTAGGTCCCACCACTCATGTATAAAATTAACACACACAACATAAGTGGTGTGAGAAACTAGGTCGTCATCCTGACTGTATGTATGTATGTGTGTGAATGTCCAGTTTATCAGAAGCAATTTTAACAGTTATGGCCTGTAATCGAAGTCGCTTTAGTTACAATAGTGCAATGGGTAGCCATGAGAATTAGGAACTAAAGGTAATCTGGCAATATTGCACGTAGCTTCCTGTTGACAACGAAATTGCCACAAATAATGTCCAATTTATCAGAAGCAATTTCAACACTTATAGCCTGTAATCGAACTTGCCGTTGTCTAGTAGGTAGTGTTGGCTTATGAGGCCACGGTTCAAACCCTAGATCAGACATCTTCAACAAAACGAAATACGGCGACTTCCGTCCAGCAGATTTCTGCTAGAAACTCTGAGAGTAAAAAAAAAATTGCTATGAAAAGTTTTTCAAGAATCTATCATTCGGAATCGGCTGTAAACTGTAGCTTCCAACACTTATACATAAAATTAACACGCACTATATAAGTGGTTTGAGAAGCTAGGCCGTAATCCTGCATAAAGGATTGTAATGACCAATTATGTGTTATGCATGGTCTGCAACATGTTGGACGCCAGTTCAATGCAATTTCCAACAATATTATCATATCCTTTGAAATTTCTCTGATAAATCCTCGGTATTTATGGAAGTCAAGGTGACGTTCTTGAGCAAGGAAAATTCTACAACACAAAGGGCATGGATAACACTGCAGTGGTCAGCCTAAACGAACGTTAAATATCAGAACCTTTCATATGAAACCATGATAAATAATAATCGAAACAATAATTGAACATTTCAGCCAGTACAGGTTACCCACACCTGTGCATACATAATGTCTTGCGTAACACAAACAATAAAATAAAATCCTTTCGTTTCAGTTCTCAGCTGCATGCCACATGTGGGTTTTTGTCTGTTTCTTGTCGAATACATATTCAGCAATAGATTTGCAATACTGATTAACGTTAACTTCTCTTTAAACTGTCAACATTTATTTTTTTGAAACAAAAATAAAACAGAATATTAAATACATATGTAGTCGCCGTGGTGTAGTAGGTAGTGTGTTGGCTTACTATTCGTAAAGCCCGGGTTCGTATCCCAGGTCAGACATCAAAAATGAAATATGAAAAAAAAAATATTTCTTCGGCGACTTCCTCTCAGCAGATTTCTGGCAAAAACTCTGAGAGTAAATAAAATTGCCATGAAAAGTTTCTCAAAAATCTGTCGTTCGGAGTCGACGTTAAACTGTAGGTCCCGCCACTCACGTATAAAATTAACGCACACAACATGAGTGGTGTGAGAAGCTAGGCCGTAATCCTGACTGAAGGGTTGTAATGGCCAATTATGTATGTATTAAATACAACACCCACCTTCCCTCTTTTTCTTCCTCTTTGGTAATAATGAAATGAAATTTTTTTAAATCTTTTGAAAAATAGTTTTTGCTATTAAAAGTTTATAATAATTTTTAATAAATTTAACAATATTATTAAACCTTTCAACTTTGTAATCTAATCTTTTTAATATGTTTTTGGGATATTTTTTTATTTAAATTTTTGTATCGTAAATATTATGATTTAATATTAAGAGGATCTCTTCTCCTCTTCGCCAGAATTAGTATGAAATTTACGACTTTGTAGCAGTTGCTGGTGCTGTCAGCTTAAGGTTATTTTTGGTAAACTTCTAAATATAATCTCTTGAATTTTGTTAATATTTTGCATTTAATGGAAATTTGTGTGAAAGTGCATACAAACAGTGGTGGCGCAAATAATAGGGATACAAGAAAATTTTTGATATTTTACTTAAGTTCGCTCTAACTTTTGTGGGATCCTTTCCAAAGTTCTATCAAATAAACAGAATAGTTAAGAAGTACTTCTCGATATTTATGGACGATATAGTTGTCGTGTTGTGAAGTCACTGTAGTCTAGTGGTAGTGTGTTGGCTTATTAGACAAGAAGCCAGGGTTCAAACCGTAGGTCAGACATACATACATAATTGGTCATTACAACCCTTCAGTCAGGATTACGACATGTTTTCTCACACGATTAAAACTATATATACATACATAGGTTAGGTTAGGTTAGAGGACTTGTCAATTAAGACAAGTACAGTAGCCGGAGGTCGAATTGACCCATTGTACAACGTCCTAGTTTCTCACACCACTTATGTTGTGTGTGTTAATTTTATACATGAGTAGCGGGACCTACAGTTTAAAGTCGACCCCGATCGACAGATTTTTGAGAAACTTCTCATGGCAATTTTTTTTTTGTCAATTAAGACAAGTACAGTACCCGGAGGTCGAATTGACCCATTGCACAACGTCCTAGTTTCTCACACCACTTATGTTGGTGTGTTAATTTTATACATGAGTGGCGGGACCTACAGTTTAAAGTCGACCCCGAACGACATATTTTTGGAAACTTCTCAAGGCAATTTTTTTTGCTCTCAGAGTTTTTGCCAGAAATCTGCTGAGAGTAAGTCGCCGAAAAATAGTTTTTGTATTTTGAACCCTGGCTTTGCATCTAGTAAGTCAACACACTACCTACTAGACTACGGCTACTTCATAATTGGTCATTACAACCCTTCAGTCAGGTTTACGACCTAGCTTCTCATGCCACTTATGTTGTGTGTGTTAATTTTAGACATGAGTGGCGTGACCTACAATTTAAAGTCGAATCCGAATAACAGATTTTTTGAGAAACTGATAAAATATTTCTTCGGTGACTTCCTCTCAGCAGATTTCTGGCAAAAACTCTGCCATAAAATTGCCATGAAGAGTTTCTTAAAAAATTTGTCATTCGGATTCGACTTTAAACTGTAGGTCACGCCACTCATGTAAAAAATAAAGCACACAATATAAGTGGCATGAGAAGCTAAGTCGTAATCCTGACTGAAGGGTTGCAATTATGTTGTAATCAACTGTACCTTATAAAACCCAAATGAGTTACGTTTCTTAAAGCCGTTGCCTATTTAAGCTATCATATCTCCCTTATTTTTTCCCTCACTGTAAGTACATGATGTTTTTCTCTCTCTCTCTCTCTCTCTTGTTTCCTCTCACCTGTTTGATGACCTTTTACATTTCATTTTGCCATGTTGAGTTGACTGTTTGGTCGTTTGGTTTATGGGTTTGTTGGCAGCCAGTGACCGGTAAAAGTCATAAACTTTTCTATGGAAAACAATATTTTGTTTAAAATTAGATTTTTTCATACTCGACATACAGTTTGTAAAATCTGTATAAATTATGCATACATACATACATACATATTTAAACAACGCATACACAGGTGTATTTTAATAACATTTGGCTTTTAACCAATAAAGAAGAAGTAGTTGAGTTCATAACAAATAACCCAGTAAAATTTCGAATTCAAAATTGTATCTGAAAAGTTATTGAATTTTATACCCAAAAAAAATGGAACATTTACTGGGTTATTGCAATGTTATTAAAGTCTTATACTCTTAAGATTTAATTATAAAAGGCTCTCTCTCTATTATATTGATATTATGCCTTATGGGAGTTTTAACATCTGGCCTCCCAAAAAAACAAAGTTTCGATTTCATGTTCAAAAATTTCTCATCAAGTTGTATGATATACACTCACATGTACATAAATATGCCTTAATAGATATATGAATGCCTTAATTGATATTTTATTATTAGTATCAGTATGTGTATTAAATGAGTTTTTGCATTCGTGTCTTGTAGAGGAGGTTACCACCTCTAAAAAATATTCTCTTTTCAATTACAAGAAGTTGTAGTTTTTCTTTCTTTTTGTTTACCATACAAACAAGGATAATAATGAGATTTTGATGCGAAAAATATTAATTAGTCAAAAAATGGAATATTTATTCCTTTATTTTTACAAAACTAAACCGTTCTTGTGTGGTGAAATATTTTTTTTTCAAAAAAAAGAAGAAAATTTTTCCATAATTTACGCAAATCACGCAATCCGTACATCAGCATCCAAGTATGGTAAATTCAATTTCTTTGAACGAAGACAACAATATACTGAAGCCCTACACTTGTATGTATATCAGGTTAGTCAGGTCAATTCGAAATCAACAAATCATTTAAGTTAAGCACTAGAACCGACAGTATAGCGCTCGAAATGCGGGCGGAATGCAGCTTCCTTTCATGCAGAATTTTTGGAGTACGAAACGGGCTAGATGTCTTACAATAAACATTCTTAAAATATCGCTTCACAAGCTATAATAACTGGAGAGGCATTAACATCCTTAATACTGTGAACGTAGTAAGAGCTCATATTATCGGTAAGAGGTTATCAGACACAGAACTTGAACGGATATAATGTAAAAACTTTTCTTGCTATCTCGACTATTAATTTACTTCGAGGCAGCTTTTAACTTAAAGGATTAAAACTCAATACGTAGAGTAATTGCATTTAAACGTGTGTGATATTAAATACCGTGTTGCTCACATTCGCACTCTCACACCATTTACACCCTCACACCATTCACACCCTCACATCACTCACACCATTCGCACCATCACACCATTCGCACCCTCACTCCATTCGCACCATCTTACCATTCGCACCCTCACACCATTCGCACATTCACACCATTCGCACCCTCACACCATTCACACCCTCACACCATTCGCACCCTCACAACATTCGCACCTTCACACATTACACAGGCTTTGCGCATCTTATGCGTATCATTAGCAGTTACCTTTCTAAAAGAATACTACTCTATGACACAGATGAAGGAGTTAAGAGGTATAAAATAACTGGTGGAGTTCTACAGGGCTCTGTGCTAGGTCCACTGCTATGGAATAAACTCTACGATGGAGTGTTGCGTCTCCCAGTACCGAGGGGTGTGCAGATAATTGGTTATGCTGACGATATAGCAGTAACAATTGTGGCGAAGGAATTGCATCAAATTGAGGCTACGCGTATGACAACGTTGACTAGAATAAAGAGCTGGCTTATGTCAGCGAATCTTCAACTGGCTGGACAGAAAACTGAAGCTATTTTGATAACGAGCAGAAAGAAAATTGAATGGATTACACTTAATATAGACAGACATAATTTAACTTCTCAGCTAGCGCTTAGATATTTAGGAGTAATGATTGACGTAAGATTAAATTTTAGAACGAATATTGAGAGGGCTTGTGAGAAGGCTGCTCGAGTGAATGCAGCATTATGCCGCATTATGGCTAATATAGGAGGGCTAAATCAGAGCAGAAGACTGTTATTGGCAAAGGTTACTCAGTCTCAGCACCTGTGTGGGGATCAGCGTTGGGTATTAGAACCTACGCTAGGGCTGTAAGGTCTTTATTTCGTCTAAGCGCCCTTAAGGTTGCTAGTGTTTTCCGCACAGTTTCATATGAGGCTATTGGTTTCATATCTGGTATAACTTCCCCTGATGTTATGGCTATGGAACTGAAAAGGATATACGATAGGGTTAGTATTGTTGGTAGAAAATTAACTACGGAGGAACGAAGGGAGGAAAGACAAGAGTTTAGACGAATGGCAGATTCAATGGGATACTGCGACGAAAGGGCGATGGACACATAGACTTATCAGAAATGTACAAAGTTGGGTTGAAAGAAGACACGGTCATGTTGACTTTTACATGACACAGTTATTGACAGGGCATGGTTGCTTCAGGGAATATCTCTGTAAATATGGCCACGGCAGTGAGGTATCTTATTTATCTATTTTATTTTATTGCGATAGATTTAGATTGGAACGCGAGTTGTTAGAGACGATGATAAATGAAATAATGACACCAGACAATATAGTTCCGCATATGCTGCGGTCTGTTGACGTTTGGCAATATGTCAAAATGCTGTCTGCAATTGTAATGCAGGAATTGAGGAGGATAGAGAGAATTCGCAGGATTGAAAGGGATGGAAATCAATAGTAGTAGTCAATAGGCTAGAACTCGTCCTGTGATGAAATACTTAACGGTAGTACCGTAGGACAAATAGTTTCGAATCGTAGAGGTGGTTTTTAGTGGGTTAAAGTCTCACACTACAACAGTGTCTTTCGATGATTTTTTTCACCTCGTTAAAAAAAAACATTCGCACCCTCACACCATTCACACCATTCGCATCCTCACACCATTCGCACCCTTACGCCATTCGCACGCTCACACCATTCACACCCAGTGATATATCTTTGACATTAATGGAAAATAGCTCTGACAAGAATTAGAGAGCCAAATAACTTATATCTGCACCTCGCAAGAGATGTCCATTGACAAAGAAAGTAGATAACAGTCTCCTCTATCTCAGCGTCTCTGCACCCACGGCAGAAGTTGTTAGATGGGAGATGCATTCTTTCTGCGTGTCTTCCCATTACACAATGTGCTGCAAGCATGGCCACTGTGATCGAAGAGGATTCCGGAAGTTGTGCACAAGCCCTGGCTAGCTCGTCGGCTCTGCAGTTTCCCAGAATATTACTGTGCCCGGGAACCCAGATAAGTGTGACACTGAAGCGCCCAGAAAGAAGGTCGAGACAGCGACGACATTTCCTGATGAACCTGGAGTTATTCACAACGGCAGCCACCGTCGACGAGGATCCATTGAGCAGCCCGGTAGATAGCAATTACTACCGCCTGAAATACACCGCAATAATTCGGCAGTCGGAGGGAAATGTAATAATGTTGTGAGCATTTGATGGACTTGCTTGGCGTTAGTCTTGTTATATAGCCGTTGACATCTTTATGTCAAATTTTTTTTTAACATACATATTCACACCACAATCATTTTTGTTCTCGATCTAAATTGAATTCCTTTTCATTTATTTAATATGAAATTTTATTTACCAATGATTTATTGTGTTAGGAATTAAATTAAACAGTCTATTGACTTTCTATGCAAATATTTACAAAAGTCAGCCATAAAGATACACATTAAAAAATATTACAACAAAAATAAATAAATAAAAAATGAGCAATTGATCCCCAATTGTTGCTTAAGTCTCTAAACAGATAAATATTTATTTTTTGCAGGCAACAACAACAACAATGATAATAATAAGAACGAATTTTTAGAAAAGAAACAGCATAGAAATATTCATGGAATTTTATTTTTTTTACAAATAACGAACGCTATTGATTACAAACAATTCTTATGAAATTTATTTTAAAGATTTCAAGTGTTGAAAATAAAATTTTTATGCTTGTCTAGGCATTGTTATGCCGTAACTACCTATTGAGAGTCTCAGTCATTCTTAAGCAGACAGCCAGTAGTCAGCAGTCAGTCATGTAGTCAGTCTGTGGCTGTCAGTTTACAATCAGCATAGGACACTAGCATCAATTTTTAAATACTGACATGTTGCTGTTGGCTGTCTGTTGTTACTGTGTGTTAGATTTTAAATGTGTGTGTGCCCCTCTTACCCATCTTCCTTGTGCCTTTTCTCTATTTTATCCTCTCAATATTATTATTATTTTATGTTCGTTTTCTAAAAAAAAAACAAATTTGATACAACAATCAACATCCTTCCATCCGTTTATCCTATGGCATTGGTTTCCAATTGTGTACATTACCCAGCAGCCAGGCAGGCAGGCAACAACCATGCCAACGAACCAAACCAACCAACTTTACCAACCAGCTCAACCATTGTTTGCTTTATGGATTTTGTGGGCTTTAAAAAATTGGCTTCTTCGTCTTCTTGTGATTTTGCCTTTTCCACTTCCTTGTTACTGTTGCTGTTGTTGTTGTTGTTGTTGTTGTTATTGTTGGCTCATTGTCTATTTAGCCAGATTTGCGCAAAATTTTTTTCTCCTTCGCCTTCTTCTTCTTCTGTATTTCGTTTACATACAAAATCATTATTTCGACGATTTTTTTGTTGAGTTGCTCCTTTGCTTGAGCATAAAGTTCCGTTCTTTGAATTTCGAATTTTTACTGCGTATAATACTTTTACTTTTACTGCTACAACGATATGTTTTTATAGCTGTTGTTAATATTACTGTTGCGTTTCTGTTTCTGTTTTTGTTTTTATTGTTGTTCTTTAAGTTTACTTTGAGTTTCGAAAAATATCCTTTTTTTTTGGTTTGATTTTGTTTAAAAGTTAACGCTTATGGATGCTACTGCTACTGCTACTGCTGCTGCTATTGTTTCTGTCTCTCCTAAGACATCTGGACAGACAGCCATTAAGATTCCCGGCTTACAGTGCCGTTCTTCAGTTTGTTTTTCGGTTTTTACGCTTCACCAAAAACTGGCAAATGTTGACGATAAGCTCAATATTATGGCGGTGTTAATACTTTAATTGAGGGTTTAAGTTAAAGGGGGTGCAATGGAGTGTTTGTTTAGTTTAAGGCCATATAAAGTGTTTATTTTCTAATAAGTTTTGTTATTAAAGCGTGGCAGTTTAAAATTAAAATTCCTATTGTTTGTTTTGCCACAGCAAAAACAAATTATTGGCATTGGTTTGCATACGTAGAAATTATTTAGAATTACAAAACTTTACTACAAGAGTCCTTATGAACTGAAATGGTTTTTTATTCAAATGCCTCGTGCTGCTGCTGTTTAGTAGCCATTGGATTGTGTATGAAATTTGATTGGGCAAAAATAATTGAATGAAATATTTAGAAAATGTATTTGAACGGCATATAGTTTGTTTTAAAATATTTACTGCGACACAAATCTCTTTAGCGCTGTACCGGTAAAGAAAAATCAAGATTGATATTAGAAATCGAAGTGCTCAAAACATAGGTCTCCTATTTACTCACAATGTTGTTTTTGATAGCACCTCACAGATCGCCATTATACTTCGAAGAATTATTTATAGTAAAACCATACATACATACATAATTGCTCATTATAACCCTTCAGTCAGGATTACGACCTAGTTTCTCACACCACTTATGTTGTGTGTGCTAATTTTATACATAAGTGGTGGGACCTACAATTTAAAGTCGACTCCGAACGACAGATTTGTTTGTTATGGTTTCACTGCAGTCGCCGTAGTCTAGTAAGTAATGTATTGGCTTATTAGACGAAAAGCCAGGGTTCGATCCCAAAGCCAGACATCAAAACGAAATACAAAAAGTATTCCTTTGGCGACTTCCTCTCAGCAGATTTCTGGCAAAAACTCTGAGAGTAAATAAAATTGCCATGAAAAGATTCTCAAAAATCTGTCGTTCGGAGTCGACTTTAAACTGTAGGTCCCGCCACTCATGTATAAAAAAATTAACACACAGCATAAGTGGTGTGAGAAACTAGGTCGTAATCCTGACTGGAGGGTTGTAATCACCAATTGTGTATGTACTTATGAATTCGATGCATTTTCAATGGTGATGGACTCGATTGCACTTAACGGATCACCAATATCCACTGATGAGGGAAATAATTAAACTGAATAGACGCTCTGCGTTAGGAGTCTCTTACCCACACAGAACACTATTTGACAAGGCAATTTTATTAACATTCGGGTAACATTACCCGGATCTATGATAGGCAGGGTGCAGTGTCATCATACATACATAATCCTACATAATTTGTCATTTCAGCCCTTCAGTCAGGAATGTGACCTTGCTTCACACACCACTTATGTTGTGTGTGTTAATTTTATACATGAGTGGCGCGACCTACAGTTTAAAGTTGATTCCGAACAACAGTTTTTTTTCTGAGAAACTTTTTCATGGCCATTTTATTTCCTCTCAGAAATCTGCCGAGAGGGCAACGGTAGATGAACATACATACGCTCCTATACCTTGTGTCAAAATGACAATTACAATATCATACTGTGCACTGGATTATTACATTACGTAGATCCTCTCTTTCGGTCCTGTGCGAGTTGGCGATGATTTCCGTATCCGATCCAACAGTGAGCTGTATGAGCTCCTCAACAACGTGGACGTTGTACAGCATATTAATACACAGCGGCTGCGCTGGCTCGGCCATGTCGTTCGAATGGAGGAGGATGATCCGGCGAGACGGGTATTTGATGCGGGAATCTGCGGAAGTCGGCGAAGAGGATGACCTTGTATCCGTCGGAAGGATCAAATCGAGGAAGCCCTGTCATCGATTGGTGTGACCAACTGGCGTTGGCGCGCAATGTGTTGCGGCAGGCCGAAATCCGTTAAACGGGTTGTTATGGCCAATTAAGTAAGTAAGTAAGTACATCCTCTCCGATCACGGGAATTTCTGACAAGACTTCCATCCATTTAAGTTGACAGTTAGAACTCCAAACAGCAAAACACATAACTTTCGTTGTGTTAGAGTAAAATTTTGATGTCAGACCAACGGTTAATAATCGAATTACCCAGTTGTGCCAATTAAAAGATAAGTGGAATGCCGGCTAACTGTTTGTCAAACGAGTTTTACGCAAACTCGGAATAATAGAGTATACTGCAGCAATTGAATCACGACGACATCTGATAGTCGATCAGACGGACGTTATAAAAAGGCAACAGAATAGAAAGTGACCACAGAACTGTAAGGAATATGATGTTTTACTCACAGGGAATTCTATGGCTTCCTAAAGTAATGCTTATTCAGTGGTTTTGGGATGGCTTTCACCGTCGCACTATGTGGCATTACCCTGAAAAGCTGGCCAAAAAGGCAAAAATGCATTTAAAGAAATTTAAGAAACTAAGTATGCAGTTCGATAGATAACAAAATTCTGCATTATATAGTGAATTTTCACGACTTTCAGTTGAGATTTGTAGACTTGAGACGATGTCAAAGTCAGGAAAGTGAAGAAAATTAAATGCGTTTTTGGTGTTTTTTTTAAATTTTAATAGATTTATATGAAATTTTTTGTGGCCAAACGAATAGAGGTTTTATATTGATTTTTTTTTTATTTGAAAGGTATGAGCAACTGGTACTTTTAGTTTATATATATATATATATATCTCATATATTAATGTTGAAATTATTCGTTAAAAATTTAAAAATAATAAAAATTTCACATTTGTTTACCCTACCCAAAAAAAGATAAGAAATTTAAAGGTGAAAGTAGTTTTTAGTAGTTTAATGTTATATACCACAAGAAAATATGAACTCTCTATATTCCGGAACAAAAAAAAAAGTTTGCGCAAATTTGCGCAAGTTTTTTTTGGCGATTTTTCGAACATTTTATTTTTTGAAAAATTAAAAAAATTAGACACAGTGTAATATGGCGTACGAATTATGCGAGGAAATTCAGTAGAAGCGATACCAATCGAAATGTCCTGAATAGGTTACTTTTATGCAGTGACCCTTTTACAAGCTGCAGTACACAAAAATCGCGAAGGAAAAGAAACGCATTCATTTCATCAGATACTATTAAATTACTCCTTCCTGACATTGATGATGAAAATGATAACGATTTTAACGATTGTAGTTAGTTTCACGTTTTAAGTATTTTTAAGTTAAGTATTAAATAATGTAAAATAAATATTATGAATAAATATTAATTATCATAGAACTTTAAAAACTTAATTACATTTGTATATCGACTATTATAACAATCTGAGATGTATGTTTGATTTTTTTAATGGACTGTATGTGGTACCTAGGGGCACTTATGATCCGATCATAATAAAATGTGATCATAAATGATTCAGATTCATATTAAACATGTTCATGTCGAATTTCATCGAGGTAATACAATTTTTAAGCCAATTATAATTGCTAAACATATTTTCTTAAGGGGCCCTATTTTGGACCAATGGGCAATTATGGACCGACCATTACAAAATTTGGTAATATGATTTAGATTTATAAAATACATTAATAGATTAATAAATTTTATCATGATTGTTGCATAATTACCATAGTTATGTGTAAATAAGTGAAATTTCGAGGGGAATTAGTATGGAGCTAGGCGAAATCACGAACCGATTTGAACCAAAATCAGTTGGGTTCATCCTTGGGCCTAATTACCACTAACACTATCACAATATTCCAGCCATTAACTCATAAAACACTTCTATTAATTTTGGCCAGGTTTTCAGGGTAAATGCCACATAGTGCGTCGGCCAATGGGGGAAATATTAATGGGTTGTGGTTTGTTTTACAACCCGTTGAAAAAAGTGTATACATGGGTATGAACTGAATTCTTACTTATACGTCTTTGCATGATAATATTTTTAATAAACGATTTACATTTTTTAAAGTTGTATTTTTTAAAGTTGTATTGGAGAAAATCATGAAAGTCTTTCGCTGTAGGTATCCAAATTGAATTTATTTATTTGATTCCCCTGAGTGTTAGCTCACTAACTTTCATTATAAACTACATGAAGCAAAACAAATACTTTAATTATTTTTATTAAACTTTGATTAAATCAACCGGATTTAATATAATTCTAATAATAAATCTTAAAACATTGTGTTAATTTTGTAATATGATGCCCTATCATCATTTATTATTTTTTTTTACTCGAAACCTATTAAATAAGAAATTAAAAATAAATTAAAAAATCCATTGACGTCTAATTGACATTTTGTCAGTCCGATATCATGCACGTTTACATTTGGTTTACAATGAATCAAATCACTTCTAAACATCATTGTAAATACAACCACGTATATGCAGCGGTTGACTGCATTTCAAAAAAAATTAAAACAATTGAATACGAGGTAAGAATACGAGTAAAAAATGAATTCATAATGAATTTTAAATTGATGACGTTAAATTTTATAATAATAATGGTGATAATAATGATGATAATAATTAATGTACCGGCTACCCGTAATTATTAAACGAATTGCAAATTGAAATTTTATTTCAAGTTTAAATAAAAACAATTGAAAGCAAAGAAAAAAACCCATGATAAAAATAAAAGCAAAATAAAATATATTCAGCCGTTGAATTGCTTTTATTTGCTAAGCTTTTAAAGAGCTTTTATTATTTTCAAATTAAATTTACTCATCACGATTATTTTATTATTTTTGTTAAATTTTTTTGTTTAATTTTTTGTTTTGTTTCAAAAGTAGCAAGTCTTGCATATAAAATTTGTTTTTGGGTCATTTATTTAATCGTTTTGTAAAAAAAAAGCAACAACAACTTTAATTGATAAACGTGAAATTTTAAAACGTCTGCTGATGCTGTCAAATAGAGCGACTTCGAGAGTTCGCTAAAAACAAAACTGGTTTTTTTGTGAATATTTTAATTTATGTATTTAGAAAGAAACGAAAAGAAAATAAAAACAAAAACAATTAAAGAAATAAAAAAACAAAATAGTGATAAAAGCTAGAAATTGTTTATTTTAATATTTCTTTCTCTTTTATTTACATGCAAAAGCATAAAAAATATTTAATCACCATAATGTTGTATTAATTTTTAATATTTTAATAAAATTATGATTTTGTATGAAATTTAAGTTTGTGTACCCTATAACATGCAACAACATACAGGCCATGTATAGTTTCTTTTGGCAGAAACAATATAAATGATGAAAATTTATGCAATTTCACTTGATAGGTTAGGTTGGGTTAGGTTAGAGGACGTGTACTTATCAATTAAGACAAATACAGTACCCGGAGGTCGAATTGACCCATTGTACAACGTCCTACTTTCTCACACCACTATGTTTTATACATGTTTAATGTATACAGTTTAAAGTCGACTTCGAACGACAAATTTTTGAGAAACTTTTTCATGGCAATTTTATTCACTCTCAGAGTTTTTTCCAGAAATCTGCTGAGAGGAAGTCGCCGAAGAAATACTTTTTGTATTTTGTCTTGATGTCTGGCCTGGGGCTCGAACCCTGTCTTTACGTCTAACAATCCAACAAACTACCTACTAGACTACGGCGACTTGATAACCACATCAAAACAATTGAAATTCTTTATCAAACTACTGAAACTATGCACATCCAGTTAAAAAATTAATCGAGAAATTTTATGCTACTCTTTCGTTAGAAGTCCTAAAAACATCTGAGGCTTTTAGATCCATTCCTTCATCTTTAACGCGTTCGTCGCCACGATAATATCAGAAATAATAATAATAATATCACATGGGCCACGGCAACTTTATTAGATAATTTAGTTAAAAATGTATCAAGGAAACTTAATGTATCACAGAAAATTTTTTTTTGCCAAAATTAAAAAAAAAACACTATTTTTTATGTCAGACATATATTACTGACATGGCCCTATATTTAAACTTTTTTATTCGACAAGCCGTGTCAGTCTTATATGTCTGACGCATCCAAACAAGATAAAACAAGTATTAACCTGTTGTTTTAAACACAGCGTCGTTTGCGTCGGACATTTGTGATTTACCAAATCGCGTACGTCAGACACATATGACTGACATGGCTCATGTAGAACTTCTTAGCGTCAGACACATATGACTGACATGGCGATGAACGTGTTAAATATTGCAGTGACAGAAGACAACAATTCCACTTCATGTCTAACGTTTACTGGGTAGAAAGGATCATTCATTTCTTTCCAGACTGGGACGTATTTTGAGTGTCACCTAATATGACTCCATCCATCACTTAATATAACTCCCTCCTTCACTTAATATAACTCCGTCTGTCACTTAATATATCCCCGTTTGTAACCAAATATGACACCGTCTAGCAGTCTTGCGAAGTTGTACCAGAGTACTAGAAACCTTATTTTTGCGTTACTTGATGGAACTGTTTAAAGTGAAGGGTGCCCTGGTAGTCTAGTGGGTAGTGTGCTAGACTAATAGCGTAAGGGTCGTGCGTTCGATTCCCACCAGAGACTCTGGTCTGTGACACTACACCGGGCATTTGGTCTAAGTTCCTCAGCTCGTATATAATTAAATTAAATATAATTTGTAATTTGTTTAAAGTGAAGTGTACATCTCCGCCTTTCTACTTGAATGGCATATGGTAGGACAACGCGCCTAGTAATCGGCCTAATCGCAAATGATTATGTGTGCTAAGGCCGTATAAGGCCTGTATGTCGATTTTAAACTGCAGTTAATTCAAAACGCCATAGTCTAGTAGGTAGTATGTTGGTTTATTGGACGTAAGACCACGGTTCAAGCCCCAGGTCAAATAAAACGAAATACAAAAAAAATGTTTCTTTGGCGACTTCTTAGCAGATTTCTGTAAAAAACTGCTTTTAAGTAAACAAAAAATTGCCATGAAAAGTTGCTCAAAATCTGAAGTTCGGGGGCGACTTTAAACTGTAGGTCCCGCCACTCATGTATAAAATTAATACACACAGCATAAGTGATGTGGGAAGCTAGGTCGTAATCCTGACTGAAGGTTTATAATGACCGATTAGGTGTATATACATATGTATGTAAAATCGTAGCTTATCCAGCATGGTTCTTGCCATTATGTGCGAAATATGAACAATGCTGTGTAGGTACAGCCGTCGAATCTTTTGTAGCACTTTATTGCAATTTTTCGTAACTTTTTGTGTGATATCGTGGGGATAACATGCAAATGTTATCTTTAAATGATCCAAAATTAGCGTAGACAAGGTCATTAAGACAGCTCCACAAAGCGTATGATCTTGGTGTTGATCATCCAATAAAGTCGAAATCGGTCGCATTGTATGACTGGTGGAACCGTCTTGTTTAAGTTTCAATTGCAACCCAAAAAAAGTCGGTTATCATCCGATCATTCACGGATATGATAAATAGTCACTCTACCCGGATTTTATTGCGTTTCTATAACCGCTCTTCTACGAGCTCCACCAACCAAGAAATGATGTATAAACAACATACCCACGACGTTCTAAAGGGTCAGCCAGTTGGTGCATGAGTTAGATTTTGTATGAATGGAGGTGCAAATTCAAATGCAAAATACTCCTTTATGAGGCCATTATGACGACCATAATCTGTGGAGTGATGCTCTTAAAATTGCCCTCTTGGTATGTTCGTTGCTGTTAGTGGTTGTAACTATTTTTACGTGTTCTTCGTTTGCTGCAAATGGCAAACCTAAACTACCAAGAAAATGGCACTTCAGCTCAAAGATATTTTATAGTTGGGAGTGATTTTGAAGTCACTGACTAGATAACCGTGTACTATGCCAGGTATAACTGTTCTACAAGTTTTTTAAAAGTTTTGACCTTCACGATCATACATATTGAAATAGTGTAGCGTACTATCTAGAAAGAAAACAAAAAAGCAAAAAAAGCAAAAACAAACAAAACTTTAAAGCAGCTTTTTTTTTATCAAAATTCTAAATAAACAAAAAGAAGAGATTGAGCAAGAGAACAGCTTCAATGAGCGGAAAGAAAATCCCACTTAATGTTTTGTTTTAATACAACGAACACGAACACCAGTCTGTTGTTTATTACACTTTCAGTTTTAGGGCAGCAAACAACGGATTTAGTACGTTAACGGACGTTTGGCAAACTTTGATGTTGTGATACATTAAAAAACAAGAGAAAACAATGCAAACGAAGCAATTTTGTTTAGCTTTAGTGTTGGGCCTACTACTATTGGTGACCTTGAGTGAAACGAAACGTGTTAAGCGTATAGTCGGTGGTCATCATGCTAAAGCACCGCCACCAGATGATCCGGTAGTGTTTACACGCGTTTATAATCGTGATGCACGTGTTGAGGGATTCCGTAATCCTGTAACGAAAATTTATACATTCTTGGGACTGCATTATGCCGAACCACCAACAGGTCAAAATCGTTATGCACGTCCTATTTATAAGAGACTAAATGGTGACATTAATGCTACTTTATATGGACCGCCCTGTATACAACCGGATCCTAGTAATCAATATCGTATTATTGGCGATGAGAATTGCTTGCTATTGAACGTTTACACTCCACGTATGCCGGATGAAACCACGGGTCTGCCAGTTATTGTGTGGATACATCCGGGTGGTTTTCGTTATGGCTCGGCCAATCAATATGATGCCACACCTATTGCCCAGCAAAATGTTATTGTAGTTGCTCCCAATTATCGTTTGGGTTCATTGGGCATTATTGGCGATGGTACCAAAGAATTTGATGGCAATTTGGCCATGTTCGATATGACTGCCGCCTTGAGATGGGTTAACGATTATATATCCCACTTTGGTGGTGATCCCAAGAAAGTTAAAGCAGTAGGCCATGGTTCGGGGGCAGCAAGTGCCATGTATTTATCCATGTCTAGATCAGCACGAAGTGCTGGTGATATAACCGGTGTGGTGGCAATGTCCGGTACAGCATTGTCACAATATGCCACCGATAAAGAACCCGTACAGAGTGTACAAGAAGTTGCGGAAATAAATGGTTGTCCCGTCACAAATGAATTGGAAATTGTCAAGTGCTTGAGACAGGTGGGTGGTTGGAAAATTATTTAAAAAAATTTTACATTTCATTGTGATTCGTTTAATTGTATAGAAAACAGCAGAAGAAATCATAGAAAATGATTCCAAAATACAAACGGAAAGATTGGCTGGCAGAGCTATGATCAAGGGCCTATCGGGCAGTATTGGTTTCCAGCCTCATATTGAGGGTGAAAATGATGGCCGAGCCTTGCCCAGTTTAATTGTAGCTGAACCGGATGTACAACTTAAAAGTGGCAATTTTACTGCCGTACCTTTGCTAACGGGCGTAACAAAACACGAAACGGCCAATGCCTTTACCTTGGATAACATTAACAAAGTCTTTGGTTCAGCGGAGGAATTCCTGGGCTCGTTAACAGATGTCCTTAAGGATTTGACCTCGTTCTTAAGAGTGGATCAAGTCACAGGAGAAATATCGAAAGCTGCACTACCCGGCTTATCTAGTGCCTTAACGCCCACACTAAATGAAGTTCTAAAAGTGCCGGAGACCTTAAATTTAAATCAGATTTTATCGAAGGTAAGAACTAAGGAAATGAAAAAGAAAAAAATATTGAAAAAACGTGGTGAAATTTTCAATAATTTTTATTTCAGGTTGTTGAAGCCACCACAGATGTCTTGTTTAACTTACCTGCTGTCCTGACTACACAAGTATGGTCGAAAATTGCACCAGCCTTTATGTATAGCTTTGAGTACAATGGCACAACGTCGAAAGGCATTAACTTCCTGCGCGGTCTACCCATAGTTGCTGATACTAAGAACACCAATTCGGAAATAGTTGCCCATGGTGATGAATTGGGTTATTTGTTCGATTGTAATGATGTCTTCGGTAATCCCATACCTGGTACACGTTTGACTAGCGAACAGGATCTTAAAGTGCGTGATAACTTAATCGGCATGATTGTGAAATTTGCCTCTGACTTTAGTGAAAATACTAAAATTGGCCAATTCACCGATAATCTGTTTCAAAGTGTTACCGGCAAAGGTACGCCGTTCATTAAAGTCGATACTGATGTAACAACCAATTCAGATTTTCGTTTCTGTGAATTGTCTCTATTTGGTGCACCCCTAAGTCCACTCACTTCGACGACATGTGAAGGCTTAGGCAGTGTTTTATCAAATTTGCAAGGCTCTTTGGGTGGTATTACGAAAAATCTGGAAGGCGCTGCTAATTTGGGTGGCATTCTTGGTAATGGAAATCGTGGCAATAGAGGTAACAGTGGAGAGGGCGGTTTAGTTGGTGGTCTTTTTGGCAGTTCACCACCAGCTAGTGGCAATAATGATCGCAGAACTGGTGGTGGCCTGTTTGGATTATTGTAAATGCAAATCGTATTAGCCTTATGAATAATTTTGTTTTTTTTTGCATATTAAATGGTTTATTTTTTTTATAAATTTTGTACGTTAATGAATAATAATAAAAGTTTTTTAAGCTATGCATGGTTATGTATTAAAAGTACTCGTAATGAATACAAACAAGTGTTAAAGGTTTGATAAGCTTAAATTTGGCTGGGGTTTTTTAAGTACATATTTTAAATACATTTTTTTTTTGCTTAGTTCGGAAGGAGTTTTTTTTTCTAAATAAATAATATTTGATAACCAATTTCGTAGAACTTTTGGAAAAACACATTCCATTGCAATTTGTTCTGATTAGAAGTTTAAAAATAAAACTTTTTTAAAAACTTGATAAATTTGAAAAAAAATGGACACAAATAATTTTTTAAAAGTGAATGAAATCTACATTTGAAGCAATGATGTTTATTTTTAAAGATTATTTCACGAAAAATTTTGCTTGCAGTTAGTCCACATATGAGTTCCATTTTTGGTATAATTTTTGTAAGCATTTTAGTCGGCATCTCAACAATGATGGATATTATGTTGTCTCCCTGAGTTAGAATTGTAGTTGGATTGTCTCTTTTCTAAACCTACTTAATCGGTCATTACAACCCTTCAGCCAGGAACGACCGAGTTTCTCACACCACCAACAGGTGAAAATTGTTATGCACGTCCTATTTATTAGATATTAAATGGCGACATTGATGCTACTTTATATGGACCGCCCTGTATACAACCGGATCCTAGTAATCAATATCGTATTATAGGCGATGAAAATTGCTTGCTTTTGAATGTTTACACTCCACGTATGCCGGATGAAACCACGGGTCTACCAGTTATTGTGTGGATACATCCGGGAGGTTTTCGTTATGGCTCGGCCAATCAATATGATGCCACACCAATTGCTCAGCAAAATGTTATTGTAGTGGCTCCCAATTATCGTTTGTGTTCATTGAGTATTATTGGCGATGGTACCAAAGAATTTGATGGCAATTTGGCCAAGTTCGATATGGCTGCAGCCTTGAGATGGGTTTTAATGTGTGTATTAATTTTTAATGAGTGGCGAGACCTACAGTTTTAAAGTCGTCTCCGATCAATAGATTTTTTGAGAAACTTTACATGACAATTTCAGTTTACTCTCAGAATTTTTGCCAGAAATCCCCAGAGAGGAAGTTGCCGAAAGAAGATTTTATTTATTTTTTCGTTTTGTACGAGATGTCTGAACCTACTAGACCTACTGTAGTTTCCAAACAAAAGTTTTGTTTGTCTAAAACCTCTTTAGTTTGTGAACAGCCATTGTCTGTCTTTATCTCTTTTTCCAAAGATTTACTTCACTAAAGTGTACTGTTCCCATCAGCAGCTTGGAAGAGCACCTCTTCACTGGGTACTCATTAATTGAAAGTTCCTACAAGACTACATGGTGGTCCAAACGTCTATGATCAATGAAAAGGTAGGCCTTCACATCCCTTAATTGTGTGCCGTATAACCTCAACTTGTTAGAGTATAAATCTCCAAGTGGGAAAAAAACTTCTGTCAAAGCGCAATCAAACAATTAGCTTTAAGATTACTTGGTACCCAGCAGAGGATAACCTGAGTTTCCTACAGTCCTATATTATCATTTAATCTTATAAAAACCCAATGCTTGGACAGCGGCCTGGCTGTCAGATAGTATTGCTCTTTACTTGCAGTTACGCCATATATGGTCCATACGTGGGCACCGGGTTTGGGATTATGACTAGGTTGCCTCTTTATACGTAAGAAAAAATGTCTATTGGATTTGGAGAACATAATCGTTTCGGCTTCTAAAGAACTGATGCAATATTTAAGATTAATTGCTCACCAAATGCGCTTGTCAATAATATCATGGTATTGTGTGATGTGCGACGTATTCTCTGTATTTTCTCTGTCTCGTCTTCTTATTGGAGACAAATTAAGTCTGCTCTACTAAGCGGAAGCAGTTGTTGCAGATTTCATTGAAATTGGGAAGCATTTGGATAAGTCTGGTTGTCACAAATATGCTAGAAGCATGTCTCTTTTTTATAAGTCCCTAGAGACTCAGAGTCTGGCAGCCGAGTGATCAAAAAAATTTCATTCGAATTGCGCTAACCTGTGGCGTGCTCAAGTGAGCTTTGGTAATCAAAGCTATTACTTCGACCTAACCTTTGCAGTATTTAAAGATGTAGCCATGGTAGTTGCAGTGGTAACTAGTTACTCATTAGTGCTCATGTGGAAAAATTGGATTCCTGCCATTATGCAGCTCTGTATGTAAACTCTACAAAGAAACTTAATAGATATCCTTAGAAGAGATAAGAGACCTTACTGTATAAACGGTTATTTTTTCGTTCCCATTGCAGTTTTGAAGTCCTTTCCATATCGTGGTTAATTATTTCTATCATTTTGTCATACATACGTACATACGTGCATAACACAGTCCTGCATGAGTTTTGCAAATAAGATGGCTCCAGGTGTTTCCAAAGGCATTTTGCGCGCTGAACACGAATCTGGTTTCAAAAACGTTCCATCACGTCAGGTTTTCGAGCTAAACACTGACGTGCTCGTACCATCGCTATTGTCAGAAATTGACAATTGATCTTTGCTCTTTAAAACAAGCCCAAAGCCAAATTGTTTGCATGCACCCTTAAAGTAGGCGGTGGGTTTATGTCAAGGAGTGCAAGAGAAAAATAAACACATTACGGAGGTAATTAAAAATTAATCCGATTTACTTGAAAATTATTAGTCAGGGGTTTTTGGGGTCGCTGATTACAGATCTTCATTCAGATTTAAAAAATTCAAAATGGCAGATCCAATATGGCGGTCAAGTAAATCTGTTTAATTTTTATAAACCTAGACCACCATATTGGATCCGCCATTTTGAATTTTTTAAATCTGAATGAAGATCTGTAATCAGCGACCCCAAAAACCCCTGGCTTTGGGCTCATTTTAAAGAGCAAAGATCAATTGTCAATTTCTGACAATAGCGATGGTTCTAGCACGGCTCTACCTGGAGCCATCTTATTTGCACAAAAAAGTCCAAATTTGCAGTTCTGTGTAATTGGCCATTACAACCCTTCAGTCAAGATTGTGGACCTAGTTTCTCACACCACTTATTTTTGTGTGTGTTAATTTTATACATGAGTGGCGGGACCTACAGTTTAAAGTCGCCACCGAACGGCAGATTTTTTGAGAAACATTTCATGGCAATTTCATTTACTCTCAGATACTTTTTGCCAGAAATCTGCTGAAAGGAAGTCACCGAAGAAATATTTTTTTATATTTTCATTTTGATGTGTGACCTGGGATTTGAACTGTGGCCTTAGTTCTAATAAGCCAACACACTAACTACTAGACTACGGTGACCTATCATTTTGTCTTTCTTTAAAAAACAGTTACGTTGTCATTGATTGTTGTGTTGTGTGCCTAACTTGCTTATCATGGACATTAATGGCCTTAGAATAGGAGAACTGAACGAATGGCATCAAAACATTCTCCCCTAACAGAACTTTAATTCCATTTAAAACAGTGCCTTGAACATTCATTAAATGTTTGAATTCCTTCACAGCTTTAAATATTTCACAAATAGTCTTGGAAATCAATGAAAATAGCAACAAAAAATGGAAAAGAATTTCGAATATTTATTTTGATTTTTCATTAAAATTGTTTCAAAAAGCAAAATTATTTCACCCCTCATTTGTTAAATATTTTTGTAGCTTCCTATGGAATACTCTGTCATTGATTCCCTATTATAAGCTTAAAAAATATTTTAATTTCGTTGTTGTTTTTTTTCTCCGCTCTCTTCGTTACTAAGAAAGTCTTCTTAAATAGATTTGGAATAGAGGGCCATTGTTGGTTTCATTGTGCTTTTGTTTTCAAGTCACTTGTTGGCTGTGAAGAATGGGGACGCTGATAAAATGATGGGAAAAACTTTTGTTGAAATTATTTCCTTTCATTATGGATTTCCATTTAGAAGAAATAGACAAATAATGGTGAAAATATTTAAATGGTAGGAGTAAGAGAGGGAAGCCAGGCATTTTAAATACAGCTTCTCCAAAAAAAAAAAAAATCACAGAACGAATGAGATGAGGAGAGAGAGGGAAAGTGAGAGAAATTTAATATCAATTGTCATTGCATGGAGAAGACAATGATGTCAACGTTTATGTTGATGATTTTGTTTAAATTTTTATTATTTTGAAGACAATTTTCTGTAGTCGATGTTTGGTTGGTTGCTTTATGTAATAACGAGGGTTGTCTCATAATGAAATATTTTTTTGAAAAGAAAAAAACGTTTTATTTAAATTAATTTATTTTAAACTTATGCCACATTACTCGCATACTTCGTATTCATATCACTTGAGTACAGCTTTACTGTTCTTGAAACCACTCGTTCAATGGCATAAAAGTTTTGAACATATTGAGGAAATGAAGATAAAAATTTTAAGTATTTTTATGAATTGTTATTTGTTGTTTGACTTTTTTTCCTCTTTTCATTTCTTATTGTGGTTACAATTGTTCTTCTTGTTGTTATTATTGCTGCTTTTAATTTAAAAGTTTTCGTAATGTGTTAAAGAAGAAGATGAAGATGAAATTTCCAAAATAAGTGTTATTTTAATAATTCAGATTTGTTTTCCTTGGTTAGGAATGTAAAGCAGGATAGATAGATAGCTGCAAAGAGCGAAAGAGAGCGAGAGACACTATTAAGGATATTTTAAAAGGAAATTGTATTATTTTTATAGGAATAGTTTGTTATACGGAATACAAATAAAGGAAATGAAAGTTTCTTTTTGTTGATTTTCTAACAGAGAAACTTAATTAAACAAATTAAATAAAAATTTTGTAAATAAAAGAATTTTTTATTAAATTTCTTAAGGAACGTATATATAACATTAACAGGAAATTAATACCTTTGAAAAGTAATTGATTCCATGATTTATGTTGACAAGTGATTCTAATCTTGAATTATTTATGAAGATGTTTAGTGTCTTCATAGTCTTTTGTGGAAGTGTCCAATACTACATGGAGTGGAAAAGGGAGAATAAAACATGCTTGTCTAATTTCCATACGAAATATAATTTTTAGACTACCCTAAAGGGTGCCCTGTTGGTCTAGTGTATAATGTACTAGACTTAGATTAGAGTGAGGGTCGTGGATTCTGTTCCCACCAGAGACTCTGGTCTGTGACACTACACCGAGCATATGGTCAAGTTACTCCGCTCGTATATACACTCAGCCACAAAAGTATACATACGGATAACAAATTTCAGAAATTTTTTAACCAATCCGTTTTCGTTGAAAATCTTTGTAATTGTCTGACAACTTTCCTCGATTTGATGCCTGTGCAGGCTCACAAAAGTTAACAAATTTCAGAAATTTTTTAACCAATCAGTTTTCGTTGAAAATATTTATAATTGTCTGACATCTTTCTTCGATTTTAAGATGGTCTTTTGCATTGGTTCAGAAATTTGTGAATCGGATGCGTACCTTTGTTGGCCTGTGCAGGGCCAGAATTCAGTTCATTTTCAGACATTTTTTAACCAATGCAAAAGACCGTCTTAACATCAAGGAAACTATAAAGATTTTCAACGAAAACGGATTAGTTAAAAAATTTCTGAAATTTTTTAACCGTATGTATACTTTAGTAAGTGTGTGTAATTAGAATATAATTTGTAATTATATTGTAATTAATAAATAAATAAATAGACTGCCGTAGAAGACTTTACAATGGCTATCGTGGAACATGGCTTCAACAAGATTAATTAAATAATTTTATTTGAGCAAAACCCTTTAATCAGAATTACAAGTTAGCTTCTCACACCGTCAATGTTGTGTGTTAATGGTGGGAATCTATAGTTTAAATTAGACCTTAAACGACAGATTTTTGTAAGGCTTTTCATGGCAATTTTATTTATTCTAAAACTTTTTGCCAAAAGACTGCTAAGAGGAGGTCGTCGAACAATCATTTTTTCATATTTCTTTCTTGCTTTCAGATGCCTGAGCTGGAGTTGGAACAATGAGCTCGAGTCTAATAAGCCAACACGGTACCTACTAGACTACGGCGACTACATATGATATCTTTAAATTGCCTGCTCCAAGCCTATACACATAATACATAATTGGTCATTACAATCCTTCAGTCAGGAGTACGACCTAACTTCTCACACCACTTATGTTGTGTGTGTTAATTTTATACATGAGTGGTGGGACCTACAGTTTAAAGTCGACTCCGAACGACAGATTTTTGAGAAACTTTTCATGGCAATTTTATTTTATTCTACGATTTTATTCTACTTTTTGTATTTTGTTTTGATGTCTGGCCTGGGGCTCGAACGCTGGCCTTTCGTCTAATAAGACAACACACTACTTACTAGACCACGGCGACTTTAGCCTATAGCATTGACAATTTGCAGGATGATACTCATTGTCAACAATGACATTTCCCGGCCAAGGTATGCGAACACGTATTTCTTCTTGGAATGCATTAATGCCCCACAGGCTTTAAGAATGTGTTCTGATGATTCATTTTCATCGTCAGAGAATCTATATGTTGTCCCAGCGACTGACTAAATGTACATTGAATGCCTGGGCAAAACGCTGTCAGCAGATTACCAATCTCAGGTTATTGCTAGATAATCGGATGCATGACTGTAATTTCACTACAAAAGCCTTTATTGCTTCAAACCACCTTGGATTGAACGAGAGGGGCAAAGACTGTGTGCCTCTCTCGTTATCTGCACTTTCCCTGGGCATATCTTTTCGAACATATGTACTCACTTCAAAGAAGGGTTTTGACCAAAACAGTGGAGTGGGAGACCTCTCCACGCAAGCTCGACTTTTTGATCATAGCGAAAGAAACGTTTTTGGATTGAGTAGAGTCTTTGCCTTTCTTTATACATCATTTCTCTGAGCATATATTTTCAAACATCTGCCCATAATCCACAGAAGGGTTCTGATCCCAGCAATGTCGTTAAAGACACCCTGCACGCAGGCTCAAATGCTTGATCACTGCGTAAAAATTCACAACTAGCAGAGGGTAACACGAACAAACGCATCTTATACCGCTTATTTTTGTAGAAGTTCCATGTCCCTAAATTCGTTTGTTATTTATTATGGCGGACCTCTTATTTCTTATGAAGGGTCCGCCAAATAACTTTTTTTTTGAAAATGCTTTAAAAAACTACTGAATATTTTCTCAAATTTCTTTTTTTATTTGAAAGTATAATCCTTCGGGTTAATAATGGAAGATAATTTCATTCAACTGGCTGCCTCGGCTGACCATGCCGTAGCCTACACGATCGGTCCAATTTGTAAGCACATTATCGATTGTGTGCAGCTGTATTTCACCAATGGCTTCACGAATATTGTCCTTTAAAGCATCAATTGTCTCTGGCTTGTCGGCGTAACACTTATCTTGGACGGCACCCCACAAATAATAGTCCAACGGGGTCAAATCGCAGCTCCGAGGTTGCCAAACGACATCAGCTCTACGGCTGATAATGCCATCTTCAAAAACAGGGCGCAAAACATCGAGTGTAGCTTCGGCTGTGTGGCACGTAGCGCCGTCCTGTTGAAACCAAATGTTGCCAATATCCTCCTCTTCAATTTTTGTGAACAAAAATTCGTTCAACATGGCCCGATAACGATCGCCATTGTCTGTAACGGCCACTTCTTGCTCATTTTCGAAGAAAAATGGCCAATTATGCCTCTGAACCAAAATCCGCCCCAAACAGTAACTCGTTTCGGGAGTGTCGGCTTTTTAATGTATGCGTGCGGGTTTTCTGTGCCCCAAATGCGACAATTTTGCTTGTTTACATAATTGCCATGATCAAAATGAGCTTCATCTGAAAAGATGATTTTTTTTTGGTGTAGGCTACTGCATGGCTAGCCGAGGCAGCAATTTGAATGAAATTACTTTTCACTATTAACCGGAAGGATTGTACTTTCAAATAAAAAAAAGAAATTTGAGAAAATATTCAGTAGTTTTTTGAAGAAGCATTTAAAAAAAAAGTTATTTGTCGGACCCTTTAGAATTCCATCAAGATCATAAGTTATTTATATACCATCTTCATCTTTCTCTATCCGTTGCAATGTAGCTTTACTTATCGAATGTGTTTTTGGCGTCAGTGAGAATTGTTTATCGACATGTTCTGATGCATATAACATGTAGGTGCCATGGTATTGTTTAATGGTAAATTTTGTCAAGAGGTTTAGGGAGTTTGGTTTTAGCGGATCACATAGGTGTGTCGGCTTATTAGACGCCACGGTTCAAATCCTAGGTTAGATATCAAAACGAAAATATGAAACAAAAAATATTTCTTCGGCAACTTCCTCTCAGCACAATGGGCCCAATGCGGCCTAAGTGTGTCCATCAACAAGAAATTTTTTTTCTTGGATGGGCAGCCACCTCTACCTCCTCTCAGCAGATCTGTGGTAAAAAGTCTCTGAGAGTAAATAAAATTGCCATTAAAACTTTCGTAAAAATCTGTCGTTCGGAGTCCACTTTAAACTGCAGGTCCAGCCACTCATGTATAAAATTAACACACACAACATAAGTGGTGTGACAAGCTAGGTTGTAATCCTGACTGAAGGGTTGTAATGACCAATGATGTATGTATGTGGGGTATTGATGGAAGTCTAAAGTTTCTAAAGTCTTTTAAGTCTGCTTATTACTAAATTATACAGAATACAATCAACTGCTCTTTGCTTTTTATATGACTTTAATTAATTTTTGATTTCCTTCATATGATGTCCATGTATTATGGGTGAATTGTAAGGAACCGTATTAATGATTAATCTAGTTAATGTCTGTAAATATTTTATTGACCACATTAAGGCAATAAATTTCACTTCAAATCTTATAGTGTGTACGATTGCAAAAAAAATATTATCAATATAATTTTCTTTAAACTTTAAACCTTTCTTCTTCCATTTCTTGTATGCCTTACTGATGTTATTCGAAAAATCAAAATATCCTTGGCCTTGACTTGCAATTTTAATATGGAATTTAAGAAATTTTGGTTTTAGCTTCAAATAGCAACTTAAAGCTTAAAATTCAAAGTAAATATTTGCTAGTCATTCAATATGTTTGTATGCGTGTCATTGTCAGTATCTTAACGAAGTGGAAAATAGTGTTAAAAATTCTTTCACTCCCTTAACTCATCTTTTATTCATTTGTTATACATTCCCTAAGATGACAACAGGCTTGAACGCTTTTGCCACAAACTCCCTTAAATAATCATTCATTTCAAGGAAATCGCCTCATTAGTCATTTCTAAACAATTAATTACACAAACATTTTAAATCGGACATCATTTATAACAACTACAACTACAACTGCAACATATTTAAAACCCATTTGTCTGTTTGTTAGCCAGTTTAGAGGGCATAATGGTTCATAACATCAAACGGAGCAGAAGAATGAGCAAAAAAAGAAAAAGAAACGAAATGAAATGTTGATTATTTTTTTTTTGTTTTTTTTCCCTATTATGCTTGCACCCCCAAGTCTTAATATCATCATCTTTAGTGATTTAATAACAATAAATCTTAAGAAATAAAAGAAATGAAAGATTTAAAAAAATATTCATCATAGGCAAAGTGACAACCATTATTAATCTTATATTTTTCTTTTATTATAATCGTCATCATCGTCATCATCATCATTATTTGTTGCCGCTTTTATTCTTTAGAAAAACACAAAAGAAAGAATCAACTGCTTTAAGGCAACATATACTGGAGCTGTGTGGCCATAATGAGAAACAAATAGACTTTTTAATGCGTTAAAACTACGTGCCACCCACATGATAACGAGTTAACAGGATTCAACAATCATGAATTAAAAATTCAATTAAAAAAACGTTTTCGCGCCATACTTTCAACGGCAACAACTACAATGAGCCAATAAACACTTTTACACGAAGACAGTAAAAAAAGAAAATTAATATGACACCATATCACCACTATTCGTGCAACATATGTTGCATGTGCGTGTGTGGCAAAAGGCAATTTTCCAATAATTGAACGTTTGGCAAATTATAAAAGTTTGCGTTAATTAAAACACAAAACACAACTCACCGCCAATACCATCACTGCCACCATTCACCATCACTATCACCCTCTTTTGCGATCACCCGAATTGTTGTCATCATCATCATCACAACAGATTCTGTAACAATTGCGTGCAGGTAAGTATGGCAACTTAATTGTAGGTGTGAAATTGTATTGAACATCTTTACCATGCCAGCGATGGGAGTTGTTAATGCAAACATATTTACACATAATATTGTTTAAGTCCTAACAGTCCCGTTGACTGCACAAAAATATGGTGCGAAAATATTACGCTGTAGTTACATTAACTGCGTTTTCTTTATTTCTGTCCTTTTTTTCATTTTTTCATAAATTTGCCACACTAAAAGACAAGGTTGCCAAATAGTTTGTTTGTTTTTTAAACGGTATTTTCTATTTTTAAATTTAGTGGAACAACACGTGTTTTGCAATGTTATCGAAGGTTTTTAAACGTTTGAAAGGCCTTGTGATACAATTATGTGGAATCGAAAGTCGCTGTAGTCTGGAAGGTAGTGTGTTGATTTATTAGACTTAAGGGCACTCAAAGTACACTATGAGTCAACATGTGGCTTCTGTTACCATGAGAATGAATCATGAATCTGTGGGGCATTAATGCATCCCATAAAGAAACATGTGGGCACATATCTAGTGTGGGAAATGCCATTGTTGACATCGAGTAACATTGCGAAGCTTATCAAGGCAATAGGCTTGGAGGAGACTAGCTAGAAGCTAGGAAGAGTCTAGTAGGTAGTGTCTTGGCTTATTAGATGCAAGTCCATGGTTCAAACCCCAGATCAGACATCTCGCAGTAAACGAAATATGAAAAAATATTTCTTTGGCAACTTCATCTCAACAGATTTTTGGTAAAAGCCCTGAGAATATATAAAATTGCCATGAAGAAGTTTTTCCAAAAAATCTATCATTCTGGTCGACATTAAAAACTGTAGGTCCCTCCATTCATATAAAAAATTAACACACACAACAGGATGATGTGATAAAGTAGGTTGCAATCTTTACTAAATATGTACGTTCGATGGTTTTGTTGGTTTTTAGAACCATTATGGTCTGCGTCTCCGTGTCCTAGTAGGTAGTGTGTTGGCTTAGTAGACGTAAAGCCAGGGTTCGAGCCCCAGGCCAGACATCAAAATAAAATACAAAAAGTATTTCTTCGGCGACTTCCTCTCAGCAGATCTGTGGCAAAAACTCTCAGAGTAAATAAACTTGCCATGAAAAGTTTCTCAAAAATCTGTCGTTCGGAGTCGACTTTAAACTGTACGCCCCGCCACATAGCAATAAAATTAATATACATAACATAAGTGGTGTGAGAAACTAGGTCGTAATCCTGACTGAAGGGTTGTAATGACCAATTATGTATATTATACCTTATTCGCATAAACCCGCAACATAAGAAAGTCCAACAAGAAAAAGTATAACGGGTTCAAATCGCGCGATGCCGGTAGTCAATTCCCATTACCTCCTCATGAGATAATCACGCGCTCAAATCGCTCATGCAGGATATCCAACTTGGATTAAGCTGTGTGGTATGTAGCGCCGTTCTGTTGAAACCACATGTTATTGGTGGGCGAATCATTATAATAATCAACCTGGATATTTACCTGTTGATAGCAAACGTTATCCTTAAAGAAATGTGGACCAATGATGCTGCCACCCACTCCACTCCAAAGACTGACTTTTTCGGAATACGTTGGATGCTTTTGGATCGCATAAGAGTTGATATCGTTTCAAAATTTGGCAATTGTTGATTGTTCACGTACCCATTCAAGTAGATATGGGCCTCATCTGTGAAGATGGCAAAGCAGACGCTATACATACATACATACATCCTTCAGTCCACAAACAAATACATCCTTCAGTCACGATTGCGACCTAGCTTCTTACACCACTTATGTTGTGTGTGTGTTAATCTTATACATGACTGGCGGGACGCTCATTTTGATGAAACCATTCTTTTTGCACGTAGTTTTTATTGTTATATTCTCGTCCCTGGTGGGAAGAGATTTCAAATTTTTATGCCAACGTTCAGAAACAGCCTGAGAATAATACCCGGCATTCTAAGCGACATTTATAATCCCAAGGATTATTTGTTCAGAACAGAAATTGCAAGTAGATAAGCGAAATGAATGGAATAGAATACAAATATTGTCACTTAATTTAGAAGTTGCCATCCTATTGACATTGTTCTGTAATATTTTAGATTTTGGACGATTTCAGATGTTTTAAATTTACATCCCCAAGACATGAGTTATTGGCAACCCTCTATGGAAAATACAATTTTCAAAACCCATTTAATATTCCTTTACTTACCAATTCTAAATCAACCATATTGGTTTAACTGTGTGCTCCTCCACAACGTTGTGGCAGTGACTATGAAGGCAATATTTCCTTTCCAAACGCAATAAACTCGTACCTTTTTTTGCAATACATTCAACAACACTTACTAACCACTGACTGAGTTGTCATATCTCTCTCTATATATTGCCTTAACCATTACTATCACCGTCGTCGTCGTCATCGTCATCATTCTCATACTTAAAAACGGTCGCACTACTGCTACTTGTATTGTGAATGAGAAAAAAAAAGAAAATGAAAGCAACAACACAAAAAAAAAAGAAAAGGTTTCAGTGGTTTTCCAATTAAATTGAAATCAATTCAATAATGTTCGGTTCAGTGCATTTAAAGTGGTTATTATGGCCACATATTATACACATTATGGCTATGAATATATATACGAGTGTGTATTCAAACGTACATGTGAGTGTGTAAGTGTGTCTGTGTTAAAGCATTTGGAGAAAAATAAAACCATAGTTCTCATTTTATTTACCATGGAGACAAATACAAAAACACTTATACATACATATACACACACATATATACGTATAGAAAGATAGTGAGAGAGTGAAAGATTTTTATGCGAATTGAATTTTCATACACTAGCTACACATGTACACACTTACAGTTTTATAGGAATTATAATACTCACATACACTAACATTAATACATACATATGCATGCATGCAAACATGTATTGGTAAAAGAAGTTGAAAATTGAAAGTCCTTCTGGAGAAGGTAATGTTGCAAGAAGAACAAGAAGAAAAATGTAAATAAAGGCGATAAAATTATTTATTTTTTATTTTCTCTGTTTAGTTTGATGAATATTTTCACGGGAGATAAATTTTATTTGCGTTGCTATTCCAATGAAAGGTACCAAAAGAGTACCAATAAACAAACAGTGCAGTAAGCAAACATTTCAAAAGCAAATGGAATTTTGGAATATTTTAAGCCAATTGGTGTTAGACTGGCCAACATATTGGCTTTAATTTCTTATTCAACATCAACTGGTTAAATACTACGCATATTAGTAGCAAGTCTAGAAGAGTATGTCAGATAAGGGAGACGCATGAGGATCCGCTGTAGTTAAAGATGTCGTATTAACCAGACAACGTCCAAGTCTTGCGGGTATTCTTTTCTAAAAAGTAGACAGTACAGCAGTTGCTATCAGTTGAACATTAAACTTTTGTGAATTACATGTGCGGGTAATCTAAGCTATCCTGGATATCGAGTACGAAGAAGTTAAGTTTCTTCGAAAATGATCATGAGCAACGACGGGTCTTACCATTACTGTGGGTATTTGTTTCTGAAGCAATAAAAATTTACGTATATTACGGGTTACATAACATCCTTCCAAGCTATTGTATCGAGTCTTACTATTTCGAACACCGTTTGGAACAGAGGCTAACCGTGATGAACGTTACACTGGCATGTACAGCGATATTTCATTACTTCAACTGGATGAATTGAATCGAAGTCACTGTAGTCCGGTAGATAGTGTGTTTGCTTATTAGACGTAAAGTCACGGTTCAAACCTCTGGTCAGACATCGACAAAAAAAAGAAAAGTGAAAAAATATTTCTTCGGCGAGATTCCTTTCAGTAGATTTCTGACAAAAACTGCCATCAAAAGTTACTCAAAAAAATCTGCAGTTCGAACCCGATTTTAAATTGTAGGACTTGCCACTCATGTATAAAGATAACACACACAGCATATGTGGATTGAGAAACTAGGTGGTAATCCTGACTGAAGACTTGTAATGAAAAATTATGTATGTATGTATGTATAGGACAACGATATTAATAGCATTGTGTGATTTTTCTTCCTGTGCTACAAACAAATTCTGCCCTGCTTAGAATGCATGAAACTCAGCCTACCTTCATGCATGCTTATTAGACAGTGGCTAGTAATTTTCTCGGCTACAATATGTGCTTGTCTGTGCCTAGCGATCGAATAAGAGGATACAGCAATGTGCACGATCAAAATTCTGAGAACTACATTTCCTGTTCTATCTGACATTCTGATGATTTAACCATTTATAGACTCTTTTGTAGTGTGGGGTTTCCTGAAGTTTCCTAGGCCACATTATCATGTCTCCGACTCCAAAAGTCCCCAAAGCGAATATGTGTCAGCAGTGTGGGAGCTTATTCCGACAAGAGTTATGATAAATGGCGAAACATGGCTGTAAAATACTCTCCCTTGTTCCTACATGTAAACACATCTCTGCTCAGATAGAGATATGATTCCATGTCCTTCCTAAAGCCACCTTTCAGTCTATACCTTGCTCCATACGATTCCCACATATTCTTGCCTATGGCAACCATAATTCTCGCCTTAATTTAGTTTTTCTGTATACGCCTTAGAATTTTAAATTCAAACACAACGTTTTGTATTTAAAGTTTATTGTAGGCATAAAATCTGTGTAAATATTTAATGAAAGAAAAATTATTTTTCACTTCAAGAACGTACGTACGTACCTCCCATCATTACCAATAAGGAAGAACATAACCAACACAAACTAGAGCAGCAATCAACCAACAAATGTGGTCTATTGATTTAACAGAATCTCGCAGGGAGAACGTAGAAAATAGAGAGAGAAAACAAATGAAATATTCAAACCCATATTTTACCTTGTTTTTTTTTGTTGCAGGGGAAATCCCTCTATGGAAACTTATTCTAAATGAATAAACATTCAAGTGCGGATTTAGTAGGGTTGGCGTAAGTACACAAGCAGCAATACGGCAGACAAGCCAATGCTACTCATTTGCCATGCTTTTCGCATACTCATAACCACAATGTGCTGCCAATAGATTTTTCATTCATTTTGCCCCTGCTTAGTAAACTGGGTTAAGTGACCGGAGTATCATAAATAAATTTGATTAAAATTAATTGATTTTAGACTTGAAGCTAATATTTTTCTTCAAACGTAACGACAAACAATATTTACCAACAACACTCACTTCCACCAACTGTATGCAGGCAGGAAGAAAAAACTCTAGGGCGTCTCTCTGTTTGGCTCCTCCACTTTGGCTGTCAACATTTAAATGCCCTGTTAAACTTGGCCAAAAAAATAAAAGAAAAAGAAAAAAAATCTTAAATGATTGACAGCCTTAAGGATTTATTGTTTTTTTTTTCTTCTTCTTCCAACGCTTATTAATTTTCTTCAAGTGGTAACAAGTGTTGTCTTTCTCGGTGTTGCAAATTGTAATGAAGTATAGATTTCTTGTTGTTGTTGTTGTTGCTGTTGTTAAAGTCCATGTAATTCTATATTCTAACAAGAACTACAGGAAATAAAGAAAAATTGATTTACAGACGGAAAATTATAACATTTTACTCTTAAATACCTAATGAATGTGAAACCTGAGTAACTGAAACTGAATGGTTATGAAGTGGGAGGTTAACCGTGATTGAATATCTGGGATTTCTTTATTCAATGAAATCTACACAAATAATGAAAAAAAACACACGATATTTAAATTGTTTTTATTAAATTCAATGCAGCAATTAAAAGTTATAAAAAAACTTACCAAAGCGTGTAATGTGTAGTACAGCTACTACCAAGTTTTTGTTATTAAATTTGCATTGAGTTTGGAGGTTTGATGTTTCTGGGGGATGTATTTCAAGAATTTTTAGTTGGGAATTTTATACCAAACATGGGGAGATAGGTAAGGATCTTCAGTGGAGCTTACCATGCCTACATATTCTGTGGCTGCATTGCACATGGTCATACTAAAAAAGTTTATAAATCTCCCAACCTTTTTAGACAATGAAGTGGTCTTCCATATCTCCCTAAACTTCACATTGAGCCCTTCTAGGATCGTAAGATAATTAAACTAAAAGTATCTGCTGTGGAAATGTTTATCCAATCTATCAGTGACATCATGCAGTCTGTCCTTTTCTCAAATGACTAACAGAAATCTTAGCATAGATTCCAGGAGGCGAAATGGAGAATAAATATTTTTGTATTTTTATAAACAGGAAACTGCCTTAGAAGGAGAATAAAACACACCTCCAACAGCTTTTGCGAGTTATTTCTTTCGAATAATCCAAGAATACAGCAGACGGAGATCAGAAGAAACTAGGTCGTAATCCTGACTGAAGGGTTGTAATTACCAATTATGTAAGTGTGTGTGTGAGATCAGAAGTGTTATGGCGTAAGAGCGGAGAATGTAGAATATTGAGGCTACTATGTCCCAGACAAGAACGTTTTAGGATTGAGAGGGAGCTAAGCCAGTATAAGCAGCTTCTTAGGACCCGAATAAGTTTCCTGAATGGGTATTCTACTCTGTTGTAGTCGCCGTAGTCTAGTAGATAGTGTGTTGGCTTATTAGACGTTAAGCCAGGATTCAAACCCCAGGCCAGACATCAAAACAAAATACAAAAAGTATTTCTTCGGTGACTTCCTCTCAGCAGATTTCTGACAAAAACTCTGAGAGTAAAATAAAATTGCCATGAAAAGTTTCTCAACAAAATCTGTCGTTCGGAGTCGACTTTAAACTGTAGATCCCGACACTCTTGCATAAAATTAGCACACACAACATAAGTGGTGTAAGAAACTAGGTCGTAATCCTGACTGAAGGGTTATAATGGCCAATTATGTATGATCCAGACAAGAACATTTTAGAACGGAGAGGGTGCTGAGCCTGTATAAGGGCCTTCTTAAGAAGATTCTAATAAGTTTTCTGAATGGATATTCTACTCTGAGATTGAAAATTAGCACTTTAGTTATTCCCAGGGCAGCCTGAGATTGTCAAACATGTTTTATTCCTCTGTGTAGATTTCAGCCTTAGTATACCTGAAGAAAAGGTTCTTAATGACCTTAGGGAGATAGAAGCAAGCACGACTTCTGGCGTTTTATTCCTCTGGAGTGGATTTCAGCCTTAGTATATCTGAAGCAAAGGTTCTTAATGATCTTAAGGATGTAGAAACCAGCATGAATTCTGGCCTGTAGTAATTCATCATGGAAATTACTAGACTAGTGAGATGATTCTTTACATCTGCCATTTGTCCTTTCTGTCTTTCTCTGGGCAATAATCTGTAACAGTGACAGCAGATTAGTCAGATATTGAAATGGGATTCATAGTAACTGGAAATATTGCTCATATCAGATGGAAGCGTCAAGACCTCTTACATTATCACGGCTTTCCTTTACCTTATACAATTTTGAATCGATGGCAAGCTTCATTATCAATCTCTAGCAGTGGAGACTTTTTAGTGCATTTCACCTCACGTTCAGCTACGTTCAATTGCCCTATTCAAGACTTATTAAATGATGGCCTCACTCTCATAAAGTAAGAAAGAATCTTACTCTCTTTTTCTCTTTCGGGCTACCATATATGGTTGTCTGTGCCAAGCGATCGAATAAGAGGATACAGCAATGTGCACGATCAAAATTCTGAGGACTACATTTCCTGTTCAATCTGGCATTCTGATGATTTAACCGTTTTTAGACTCTTTTGTAGTATGGGGTAGTATGGGAAGTTTCCTAGACCACATTATCATGGCTCCGATTCCAAAAGTCCTCATAGCGAATATGTGTCAGCAGTGTGGGAGCTTATTCCGACAAGAGTTATGATAAATGCCGTAATGTGGCCGCGAAAGACTCTTTCTTGTTTCTATATTTAAACACAATTCTTCGCTGATAGAGATCTGATTCTATGTTAGGTACCAATGTAAGAAAACTTTGACTTCTATAGTTATCAGAACAAGAAAAATTTCCTTCCTTTAGAAAAATTTAATAAGAATCACTAAGGGATTCGTCCATGAACTTTTATATTCGATTTAAGGGATTTGTTTAGTCTTATTTGGTAGATATACTGGTAGATGTGTTGGTAGAGGCGGTTCTTAATTCTCTAGTAGGTAACCCAAGCAGAATAAAGCTTAGAAAATTCAAAATATTTTCATAATAGAGTTCTCCTACATTAAAAGGAAGAAAATGGTAGAACAGATAATTTTTGTGAATGCCAACGAGGATTAAATAATCTCATTTTGAATTAATGACAAACTTTAATATGAATTTCAAAACTTTTGTTTTTAAAGCGTAATCCTGCAATTTCTTTATTTATTAACACAAAAACTTCTTATTGGCTTCGTAATAATTTAATCACTTCTAAATGGCAGATTAAAACAAAAACAAAAACACAAAGAAAGAAGGAAAACAGATGCTGTTTTTGAACTGATAAAAAAATAAAACATTTCAACACACTTTTAGCAGAAGAAATAGAAACATCACAATATTCTTCTCAAAACGAAATGTTTATGCATGAAAAGACTTTTCCTTTAACATAAAAAAAAAACAAAGAAACCCACCACTCATTCTCTTTAAACTCCCCATTACCCAAACCATTAATGCCATTTGACAAACAGACAACAGTGTCAGCTACACTCGAAATTCAATACTCGTCAGGGAATTACCAAATTGTTGGTAATAATGTCCACGAATTCTTCAACAATAACAACAATACGGCTATCGACTGTTGTTGTGTGCAATAGAAAATGGAAATAGAAGCGTAATGAAGGCTAAGGAATTTAAAACCTTTTTACATTGCCATACATTTTTCATGGAATACTTCTCCACCCCCCACCGCCTCAGCCTCTTGGGTTTGTTTACTCACACCAATAGAGGTTTTGTTCGCCTTGTGTAGTTTACGACCTTCGTGTGCATAATGCAACCCACATAAATGACAGAAACATTAGACAGCCTAAATGAACAATTTAAAAAAGAAGAAAGATGATGTTTAAGGTGTAGGAGGGGAAAGATTTTTGAATTTATCCCCCACCCTCCTTTTACTTACTTTACTACCTGCTTTGGGAAAACGTCTGCTTTTGCTATTGCTATTCTGCGTAGTGGATCTGTGTAATGGTTTGAAGTCTGTTTGTTACTCTCAATGGAAGAGTGAAATTTCTTATGCTTGAATGCAATCAACAGCGTTTGGAAACTACCAGGTCATTCACGAAATTTTTGGCGTGGTTATATGCTTACACTGTTTCCAAACAAAATTGAAGCAGTTATTAAAGGGGGATACGTTTTGGTGTCTGTTAGTATATGCCTTTAGCACAGTGATAGGCTATACAATGTAAAATTAGTGCCTATGGTCTGAATCGCGTTGCATTCAGTAAAAAGATTTCTGCATGAAGAGTGTGGCATCTAATGAATTCTCAATTCACGGTCTATTAGAAGAAATTGCCCTGTAAGAAATTCGTTTTTTTTTTGACCAGTAAGCAACATTCGTCTGACTAGTTTGCTTAGATTAGTTGGTACCACTCCTTTTTAAAACTATAGAACCGTTGTACTATCACATTCCATGAAATCCAGAACGCGACAAAATGAATTCTCTAGATTAACCATCCAGACTCACTTACATACCTCAATATTATGAGGGGTTCAAATCCCAGGTCAGACATCAATATAAAAATATGAAAAATATTCCTTCGGCGGAGAGTAAATAAACCTGCCTTGAAAAATTTTCTCAAAAACCTGTCGTTCGGAGTCGACGTTAAACTGTAGTTCCCCCAACTCACGTATAAAACTAACGCACACCATGAATTGTATGAGAAGGTAGATCGTAATCCTGACTGAAGAGTTGTAATGGCCAATTATGTATGTATGTGCATGAGTGCTGATTAGTGATACATTGATTGACAGATGGTCTCTTCTTCCATCTCCGAGTCGCAACATTTGCGGACATTGAGCGGAAAGAGACTGCTTAGCTAAGAGGCATGACTTTCCATCAGGCAGGGTCTGACGGCAGCAGACACCATATGATAAATATAAATACTGGAAAGAAAAGTGAGCTACTTCGTGCTGCTTTTATTACTGCTCGCCTAACTAAGCCAAGCAGTTGAAAATGTCCTGTCTGCTACCCACAAAGCGTTTTGCAAGAAAAGTGTATAAAATTAACACACACAACATAAGTGGTGTGAGAAACTAGGTCGTAAACCTTGACTGAAGGGTTGTAAGGACCAATTATGTATGTATGTTATGTACGTATTCCTACTGCAACTTTCTACGATGTTTGTTGTTGGTGTCGTCTTCCTTGGAAACTGCAGTCATCCCATATTGCTTTCTCAAGAGCTTTAGAACATGTCAACGTCCCATATGTGTAAAGCCAAAAAATATTGTGAACATGTATATTTAGAAGCCATAAATCAAATTTCTTTTAAATATGTTTCTGTTGGATACAGTGTAATTTCCATAATTTAATGTTTTAAAAAAATCTCTTCCTCTATTATTTCAATTCAATTCAGTTGCGTTTCAGTTTAGTTTCTGTTCTGGTCCTGATAATAATAAGCTTTTCCTGGTTTTTACTTTGTCTCCTTATGGCTCTACGATTTGTTAAGCATTGTCGACAATTTCTAAAGACAATGCTTTTAAGTAGACATTGACAGTATTTTCTACATTAAATTTTTACTTCCAAAAATAAAAAAATTCTATTTTGGTATTCTCCAGTCATCTTTTGCTTTAAAAGCATATTGAAAAATTGTTCTCTATGATTTGGAGATGAGGAAAAAATTATCGAGAAAATCTCATTGTCATCGAAAATATTTGAATATCGAAATAAATAAAAGAAAAGCTAAGCAGAGTGGAGTGAGCACACAAATGGAAAATAGGCATTAAAGTGGTGATTTGTGTTTTTGTTCACATAATTGTTTGAATTTTTCAATTTTTAAGGGCAGCAGGTTAAATACCCTCCTGCCATACTGTTTGCTTGTTTGTCTGTTGTTGTGAATTGGTTATTTTAAGGGTGGCAGGCAGCATTGTTTGATAAGCAGCTTAAAAATTTTATGATTTTGTTTTTCTGGTACCATTTTTAATCAGGTCATCATTTCCTATCTGTACTTATGTCAACAGTGCTGCTGGTGGTTTTTAAACAAAAGTGATTGACATTTCTAAACCATATTCTTCCTGCCAAAATCATACTGTTGTTGGTGGCTCGTTTATGCTTTACTTATTCATTCCAAAAAAAAAAATATTTCTAAATGGACCAATAGAGCCATGAATACTTGAAGTAATTGTTGTTTAATGGCCAGATTTATTTTCCATAATTGATGTATTCATTCGCTATGGCATGGCGTACATTTGAGATTTTATTTTAATTCCTAATTGTAGTGTTTTTCTAGAAATAAAACCAAATTTATTAAAATTCAAAATCAAAATCAAATTCAAATTCATATCAATAATGACAGTGATATCCTTCAATTTCTATAGAAAATTATGTTATCGGTATAATGGATACTATTTGTATCCATGTATTTATGTATGTAGCTCTTGGTAGCAATATGATGTTTAAAAATATTTTAAAAATAATTTCGGTTGAATTGTACATCATCTCCATAAGTAGAAAATTATTTATTTTATAATAACAACAGCAACAGTTAAATGAATAGAATTATTTTATCATTTAAAGGCTCTTCAACAAATTCAGTTGCATTGGTTTCTTTGTAGTAAAACTACAGAAATTTGTCGCCGTAAACTGTAAAGTATTCTTTCACAGAAATTTATGTGTATCAGCACCTCCTTTGGAAAGAAAAATATGAAAAAATATTTTTCAGGCGACTTCCTCTCAGACGTCTTCAGGCAAAAGCTCTGTGGATAAAATAATTGCCATGAAAACATTCTCATATCTGTAATTGCGATTAAACATTAAACTATAGGTTCCGCCACTCATGGATAAAACTAACGCACACAGCAGTGCCACATAAAGTATTATGTGTTGCATAGCACGCAATCAGGCAAAGGAATGTGTCAAGAGCACCCTAAATTTCAAAGAGTTACAGTAATCCCTCGATTTACGTCGCCTTTTTTTGGAACCAACTGCATAAATTTAATATTGCTCATACTACAAAGTAGTATGTTTTTAACAAGGAACTTAAAAATTTACAGTAATCCCTCGATTTACGTCGCAGTTGGTTCCAAAAAAAGGCGACGTAAATCGAATGACGACGCAAATTGAAGTTAGAGGGAACAAAACATTTGACGACATAAATCGAAACAACGTTAATCGAGGCGACGTAAATCGAAGGATTACTGTAATCTTATTTATTTAATTGGTCATTACAACTTCTTAGTCAAGATTACATCCTAGTTTCTCATACCGACCACACAGTGTGTGTTAATGGAGGAACTCACAGTTTAAAGTCGAATCAAAACGACAGATTTATGAGAAAATTTTCAAAGCAATTTTATCACAGGAAGAAAATTTGTAAAGAAAAATTGTTTCATGTTTTACTTTACTGAGGTATCACGGTTGGAACTATGTTGGAACTAGGTTCGAGTCAAATGGTAGAATTAGCCGAACGTTCACGGAATGTAGCGCAACAAACATTCGTATTTAGCATCTGAAAAGCAATGCAAATGTTTGCCTAAATTCCAAACCTTCAGTCAGGATTACAGCCTAGCTTCTTACACCACTTATGTTGTGTGTATGTTCAAGACATCGGTTCCGGACAACAGGGTCTGGAAGGGTAGTGTGAACCACCCGGTAAGGCACTCCGTACATATCTACACCGACGGTTCGAAGCTGAACGGAGCTGTTGGCAGTGGAATTTTTTCGAAATCCGTTGGAATAGCCCAGTCCATAATACTGCCAGACCACTGGAGGCGGAGGTGGTGGCAATACAGGCTGCGGCGAAAATAATTGGGGACGGAAGGGTCTCCAAGCGTAACGTCACCATACTTTCTGATAGCCAGGCGGCTGTCAGTGCTCTAAGTTCTAACGTGATGGACTCCAAGACGGTGTACGGCTGTCGCAGAGATCTCGACGAGGTAGCTGAACGATATGATATCCATATCGTATGGATACCGGGGCACATTGGTATTCCGGGTAACTGCAGAGCTAATGAACTTGCCAGGTGGGGCACGACCATCGAACTCTCCGATGAATTCTCGAATCTGGGCATCCCTATGAGGACCTGCAAGCTCATAATTGATAATGCGATCGTAGGATTCCATCAACGACAGGTGGGTGGCCTCAGGCGCTGGCAGAACGGTTCGAAAAATCTGGCCAAGGCTAGATGAGGGGCGCACAATGAGTCTACTTAAACTCCAAAGATGCACGTTCAGTGTAGTTGTCGGTGTCATTACGGGGCATTGCATTAAGGGTACGCATGCGAGGCGCATTGGTCTTGCACACCTTGCTAACGACTTCTGCAGAAGCTGCACAGATGAGGAAGAAGAGGAGACTGTCCCTTGTGGTAGCACAATGGGCCCAATGTGGCCTAAGTGAGTCCATCCAAGAATTTTTCTTCGATGGACAGCCACCTCTACCTACCTACCTCTGTTGTGTGTGTGTTAATTTTATCCATAAGTGGCGGGACCTACAGTTTAAAGTTGACTTCGAAAGACGGATTGCTTTTTTGAGAAACTTTTCATGGCAATTTGTATTTACTGTCAGTGTTGTTGCCAGAGTTCTGCTGCATTCCTGTTTTTATTTCGTTTTGTTGAACATATCTGACCTGGGCTTTGAACCGTGGCCTCACGTCTAATAAGCCAACATGCGAGGCATACATACTGAAGTGAGCTTCAGAAATGTGTTGATTTTGTTTAGCAGCAATTTGCTGATGATGTCTATTAAGTTTTTCTATATGTAAATTATTGATATTCAAAAAGTTCCACACAATTTCGTGCACAATGCTTACCAATTCGATATGCTAAACTGTACCTACTTGTTGGCCAAACTCATGCTATATAACTTCGAAAACTACTCGTAACGATGCTTATTTTTACTACACTTGCTTTTACATATCATTGTAGAATTTCTTAAATCCTTTTGACACTTTAAGCAGTTGCAATTTAGTATTAAATTTACTCTGCCACTACGTATTGCATTTGGTATCTCCTTCCATTTATTGCCATGCTCCCAGAGAAGCAATGAATCCATTTAAAAACGAAGAACAGAACGTAAAACAAACGTTTCATTTAAAAACCAAAATTCATGTCGTCGGTTACAATTGTTGGCTTTTATTTCATAGCAATTCGTCGTACGTACGTACATACGTACTCCTCCTCAGGAATTTATTTAATTTTATTCCAGTTGTCTTTACATTCTTAACATTTACTTTGTGTTACCGTGTAAAGTTACTCTGTTTTCTTTTTTTTTTTTGTTTCTTGCTGTTCTTGTTACAATTTGTTTCTCTCTCTCTCTCTTTCTCGCTCTGTATTATTCTGTATATTTTTTGCGTGACATGCAAATGTCACAGAGAAGTTAAAATTGGCGTAAAACTTTTATTTCTGCATATCAATACTGTACGTATGTATGCCTGGGTGTATGTACAATTGAAAATTTTCTACCATAGTTGCTCAATATACGGATGATATTGTAACGAGAACAGGAAAAAAAACAGAAAAAAAGGAATTTCAATGGAAAACAATGTCAACGAATTATTTGCGAACATAAGGGCAGATAAAGAAAGAGAGAGAGAGAACGATGAATGTAAGTTTGCGTCTCAATAGTTGCTTATTTGGTTTTTATATCAGACTCATACTCTTTTATTGATAAAAATCTTCAAGGATATTGGCAGATTGGATTTGTGCTCAATTTTGTAACAATTGGGACTCAAATGCAGATGGTAGCCAAGAAACTCTCAAAGTAGAAGGCTAACATTTAATCACAACCTTGAGCCTTGCTGGATCTGATATTTTAGGTTTCTACAACTAGAATATATCAAACAATGCATTCCGGCAATAAGTTTGGATATTTTGAAAAAAGTCAAGTCTTTGCTGAGGCTCTCTGAGGCAGCATTTACACATTGCTGCGAGCATGCGAGCGGTCTTAAAAGGTGCATTATATGACACTAACTCTGTGATTCGATCGAACAGAGAGGATTAGAATACTTTTTGGAGAAGATTGGGTTGAGGTATAGTTTGTTCGAAAGGGTGTGATTTCAGTCTTTACTTTTCGGTCAAAGAGGGGAATGAATACAGGCGGAGGTATTTATTATGATGCTAATTCAGATTACCTGATGACTGCACTATGTTCTCGGTGTCGCCAGTTGCATTACATAATACATAATTGGTCATTACAACCCTTCAGTCAGGACTACGACCTAGTTTCTCACACCACTTATGTTGTGTGTGTTAATTTTATACATGAGTGGTGGGACCTACAGTCGACTGCGAACGATAGATTTTTGAGAAACTTTTTCATGGCAATTTTATTTACTCTCAGAGTTTTTGCCAGAAATCTGCAGAGAGGAAGTTGCCGAAGAAATACTTTTTGTATTTTGTTTTGATGTCTGGCCTGGGGCTCGAACCCTGGCTTTACGTCTAATAAGCCAACACATTATCTACTAGACTACGGTGACTTCAGCTGTATCATACAAAAAAATCTTCAAACCTCAGTCACCTACGTTCGCAGTATTGAGCAGAGCAATGTTCTCAACTTCGACTTACTAAGATCGAATTGTTCTCGCTCTTGTATTCGCTAGCTATTCCAGTAAGAACTAATAAGAACATTTGGTCGTTTGGTCATCCTAGGTTATGCTAGGCTATTCCAGTATAGCCGGTTTTATATTCAACTAATAAGGACATTTGGGCGTTTGGTCGTCCTAGGATATGCTAGGTTATTTGAGTATAGGCGGCACTATGTTAATTTAGTAGGGACCTGAGGACGTTTGGTTATGTTATTGCTGGTCATAAATGCATTGTTAGTTGCATTATTTTGAGGAAAATGGAACTCTGGTGGACTAACAACACTGCGGCCTGGATATCCAGTACCTTCTGGCCTTTTCTGTCGATAAAAAGTATCAAAACTCTGTTGATCTTTTTGAGAAGGCGAATTGGACTTCAAACGTTTGTAATAAATGAAAACGGTATGGGAGTATGCATGCAGGAGTTGTTAGGATGAGCAAAAGGGGGAATCAATAATTTGTGATGTGGGGGAGAGGACGAAATTATTTGCTTAGAAAGACGCTTACATTTCACTCTCCAAACAACAAACATGATAGTAAGCTCAGGCACTGATATTTTTGATAAAAGAGTTGGGTTGAGTTGGGTTGGAACGAATCTCTCATATAACAACTCTATACAGTACCACAATGGCCATTGTTGTCTATCACCTGATTAGCTGATTAACTAAAATAAGGAAAGATAAGGTAGATGATATAGGACTTTAGACTAGAAGTAATATGCTAAGTGAGGTTTCACTTTAGATTGCTTTGAAATTTCAACGAAACAAATTTAAGCAGCTTTATGTGCTCATATGTTGCGTTCGGTGCGGCTTTATCTAACAGTTGCCTGAAACAAACATTCCCAATTTAATACAACTTTAACTGAATTTATTCTTTTCACGTACGTGTAGTACTGTAGCGTATACATACTGATAATCCATGGAATTATATTCGTAGTAATGTGGATAGTATTCTTGTATTCATTTATCTGAAGAAATTGTAGACCACCTTTTTTCGTTTTCGTTTTGTCTCTTGTTTTCGATTTTTCGTATTCATTTAAATTTTATGTGTAGACAAGATATAAAGGTCGTGTCATGTCATGTGCGATCACTCAACTGTGACATCGACATATCACAAGCGACTTGCTATACAAGTACCACAATATTTGTAAGAGTGTATAAGTGAATATGTGTGTGAGTATGTGTATTTGTATGTGCTTGTGGCAAGTAACAACGGAAGACATTCAGCAACAAAACAAACATGCCTCGAGCGTAATAATGTTTATACTTTCCAGTACCCTTCAACTATAAACAATTCAGACGTATAGACGGTTGAAATCCTGGCTTAAGAGTATATTTTTTTGTTGCTCTCTGTCCTACCTCCTAGATAAAGTTGTAGCAGAAAATACAGTTTTCCACAAAACATCGAGTTTTCAATTTTCCTTTTCCTTGTTTTTAAATCGTTTCGCTTGTGATGCTTTAAGCTGTGGTAGAAATTTACGTTTTTTTCTTTCTGTTTTTAAAGGTAAAAATTAAGCTGCCATTGCTACTGCTATGTGAAGATGGATTTCGTATTAAACTTTTCAAAAACCTTTAATATGTTGCATGGCACTGATGTTGCTAGCATAAGAGTGCTGCTGATTGTAACATCAATAGTTGAGTGTCTCCTATTTGCCGTTTGTCAAATGCTTTAAATTCAATGTATTCTTGGTTTTGTTATGGGCTTGTGTCAAAGATTCGAAAACAAAACTCTTGTTAAGGAATAGTTTGGGGTTGAGAAAAATTATTTGTTTCATACCAAGGTTGCCCACTTACACTGTGCATGTGCAGTGATGTTATTGTAACTTCGAAGTATAATTTTAACCAACATAACATACAACAGCAGCAGTAGCAATATCGTCAACTCCAGCAGCATTGCTGTTAATTTAAGGAAAATTCAATTGTCATACGTCAGTAAATTCATCCACCCACCCTCTGCAAAAAGAGAAAAGAGAAATTTTCTCAATTTACAGAAATTCGTTAAGAAAACAAATTTTCTAAAAGAGAAAAATAAAATAAGGATCCTCAACAATAAAAAGGTTGTTTCGAAATTTATTTGCATTTCAAGGCAACTTTTTTTTAATGGGATTTTGCAATAGTTTTAGTGGAAACAGAATAAATATTTGAAAACACTGAATACGACAGAGATTCATGATGGCAACGAATTGTGGTGTACGCTTTTACTAGATTTTAAATTGAAATTAAAAAAAACTCTGGGTTTTCATATGAATAATCGAGTCTAGTAGGTAGTGAGTTGGCTTATTAGACGTGAGGCGAAGATTCAAACCCCAACTCAGACATCTTCAACAAAACGAAATATGAAAAATATTTCTTTAGCGACTGCCTCTCAAACAAATCTGTAGTTCGGAGTCGACTTTAACCGTAGATCGAGCTTTGTATAAAAAATGATACATTTCAATTTTTGAGACCATATAACTTTAATTCAGAAAAAGTTAGATGCCTGATATTTTTATAATTCGTTAGTTATCGCCATTATTTTAAACCAAATAAAAAAATAAAATTTCAAACAGGACTTAAAAAATTCAAAAACTTCATAATTCTGTATCCCTTTTGAAACATACGACTTTCCTAGGGCAACAGGATGCTTATCGCCACAGATGGTACTACTTGGAACAGAACAAACTGCCTTTAGTAGTTTGGGAACAGAAAATATTACCAATTTTCACTCAGATTGCTAGCAGCTGTTTCCTGAAATCTTGTAGAGTCTTTCTTACTGCTCTTCTCATATTATATCTCACGTGACAGATAAATATTAGAAAAATGTGTCTCGTCCCATGTTTTATTACAGATGATAATATTTCGGACAACTACGTATGTATGAGATAACAGAATCATTCGCTTTGATAATGTGCTTCTCGGAAATGATAATAAATTTACACCTCTTACGCTTTTTCGAAAAATGAGCTGAAAGTCTTGCAGCCTTAAATAATCATGCTTAAAGCCTTTTTTGAAATTCGAATGAAAAGGATTTTTTTCTAAAAAAAATATATATTTATGTTAATTTTTTGTAAGAAAATTTTAACCATTTTCATAAAACTTTTATCACACAACTTCTATCTTTATGTAAGAAATAATACTGAATAAATAGTTTGGGATTGCCTAACATACTTTCAGAGCAGGCCATATATCCTTTTTTTGAGATTTTTAAAAAATTAATTTTTTGTTCAATTAAAAGGTAAGAAAATTAAAGAAAATATTTTTAAATAATGATGCTTATGTTTTTATGTTCCTTTTTGGTATATTTTCATCTCAAATTAAAGTTTTTCAGCAACAGAATTCAAAAACTTTTTAGTTTTATTGTGGAAAATGAAAATTACCTTCAGTGATTTTAATTAAAATTTGATACTTAATAGTGGAATACTTACAGTGATTGTTAGGGAATTTAATTTAAGGATATTTATATAAATCAAGCTTCATAAAGAGATTTACGGAGTAATGCTTGGTATTGATTTATGTGTTCTTTCCTTTTGTTTTGTTTTATTACCTTTTCAACTCATATATAATTTTGTCGCTGTAGATTAGTAACTAATTGAATTTGATGGTCGTTATAAATTTCGTCGTCCACCGAAGTCCGTTAAACCGCAGATCCCGCCACTCATGTGTAAAATTAACTCACACAACATAAGTGGTGTGATAAGCTAGGTCTTAATACTGACGGAATCAGCTCAGTATACGAGGGTACACTTCACGTATCGCCAAAAAGGATGGTCTACTGAGGTCAAGTCACATGATCTAGGCTTCTAATAAAATTCTCTAAAACGTGAAACTCGCCTCTAATTGGACTCAAGATACCGATTTTCGTATGGCATGTGGCACCGTCTTGTTTAAACTGCATGTCAACTAAGTCCAGTTCTTCCATTTTCGGCATTAAAAAGTCAGTAATTATTGCTTGTTCCACTTTCTTAAACCTTACAAAAGAGAATGGAGTAATAATGCCGCTGTCCTAAGCAATTCATTCTTCAGGGAGTTTTGCTGCAAATGCTGTTTTTTGGCAGCTTAGAAGATTTTCTATGTGCACCACCAAACCAAATAGTGTTGATTGATTTTGACAACTCATGAATTACTTCGAAAGATTGTGATCTAAATTTTCTTATTGAAATTCAAATTTGATTAACTTTTCATCACAGATTTTAAAATTCTCTTAAATTCAGATAAACATTGGATTTCTTGTAATTCCTCGTATAGAGTACATCAGTATTAAACGATTCACAATTATTTGTTTACACCATATCCACTTGAGAATAAATGTGTGTATGTATCTTGTCATTTATTCACTGTCATTTCAACGTTTACTTATTATGCCTTGTTTCTTTCCTCCTTCGCATTCTTCTTTGCTTCCTTACCGCTAGAGTTTTTGTTTTTTTTGTTTTTATTCATCACATTTCGCATTTGGTAGCAGCTCCTGCTCGAAATTGGCAAATAAATCGAGTAGGCGTAACTAATTTTAAACGGAAATACTTGAAATAGGCGGACAACCACAAATTTTGCAGTAAAACTATGTACACACATACGAGTACACTCATACCTATACACATAAACATTGAAACACTTATATTGTATAAATAGATGTATGTATGTGTGTTGTACTCATCCTTTTCCTAAGGAATATAGAGGGGAAAACAGTGAAATAACGCCACAATAATATTCTCATAAAAATAAAAGTCATTGAAATGCTGTTTCCTTAATTCAGTATTCCATTGTGGGTTTGCTTTTCGACACAATTTACCATCAACCCGCCAACCGAACATTTACCAAATTATCGTAGCAAAAAAAAGGCCTCCAAAAATAATAAGGGAAGTGAAGTAATTATTCGTGGGGGTAATATATGGAGTTTAGATGAGCGTACGTTTCTCATTCACAATTGATATTTTTTTTTGTCTTTTTGCTTTAATTTAGGCAATATTTGTTGTAAATACAGCACCGTTCGGTGGTGGTTTTCTGTATTGCAGTCATCCAGAAATATTCGTTCCACTTATCTTTGTTTTTAGAAAAGTTTTCATAGAAAGTTTTGTTGCATGAAATCTGCGCAAAATTGACAAATAATGTGGATTCCATATAACATAGGTTACGGATAGGCTAGGAAAAATTATGGCAAAAACTACTAATGATGAAATTACATTGGTGGCCGGAGTAAAACTAATTTCAAATTACTCAACTATTTTTTCATAACTGGCATATGGGCTGTTACACGTATGAAAATTTTCTCAACGTTATGTAGTTTGAAATCGACTGCAACACCCATTGCTTACATGGGCAAAATTAACACACACACAACATAGGTTGAGTGAGAAGCTAGCTTGTAATCCTAAGGATTTTGAAAATCTATCGTTCGAAGTCGACTGCAGGCCCCTCTACCCACAACATTGGTGGTGTGAGAAGTTAGGTTGTAATCCTAAGGATTTTGAAAATCTGTAGTTCGAAGTCGACTGCAGGCTCCTCTACTCATAAGATTAATACTCACAACATTGCTGGTGTCAGAAGCTACGTTGTAATCCTGGCTAAAGGGCTTTGAAAATCTGTCGTTGGAAGTCGACTGCAGGCCCCTCTACTCATAAGATTAATAGCCACAACATTGGTGGTGTCAGAAGCTAGGTTGTAATCCTGGCTAGAGGGTTTTGGAATTTATTATTCCATTGTCCAGCCATTCATGAACAAAATTAACACACACAACTTAGATGGTGTCAGCAGCTAGATTGTAATGCTGACTAAAGGATTTTAATGGCCAATGTAAGGTAGACACTTGGGGTATTAAAGGAGCTACCTTTAGGCTGCTCTTGACAGTATTCTTTGCCTGATTCCAACTGAATGCTATGCGACACATAATGCTATATGTACGGGCCCGGCTATGTGTTAACTTTAACGATGAGTGTCGGAACCTCCAGTTTAAAGTCTACTATGTGCGGGTTTTACGTGGGTACCTATCCATGTGGACCTAATCCCACGGTGCTCTTCGCACAGGGTGAAAAATAATACGTCTACCAACGCCCCCACTACTGCAATCACTGGCTGCAACCCTGTATGTGGGCAGCAATTTGAAGTCATGTTGTGTTGGACATGACTTCCCTCTTGTTTTGGGGGTCGGAGACCATCTAAACTTCTTCAATGCGTTAAGAGTGTAACGCCACACCGTACTGATACACTTCCCGCGATTTGGGTCTAAACCACAGCCGCCACATCGCTCCCACAAGGGAGCCGGGCAGGGACAAGTCCCTGGGGCTCCCGGCACCCGTAGTACCAAGTTAAGACTTCTGGTCAGGCTTCGCAGCCAAGTAAGACCAGACTGCTGCCAGTTGAACCCCAACTAGTTCTTGACTGGTAGCAGCACCCTTAGTCGCCTTGTACGACAAGTATGGTGATCACTGTGGTAGTATTCTAGTCTCGCTACCACACGGGGAAGTTCAAAGTCTAATCGGAACTACAGATTTGAGAAGGATTTTCATGGCAATAATTTCACTCTCAAAGCTTTTGACAAAACTTTTCTGAGAGCATTCGCCAAAGAAAATATTGTATTTTATGACGTTTTGAAAACGTATCAGTCAAGATTTAAACTCTCAAACTTTTCTCTGTTAAGCTAACACACTTCCTCCTAACTAAGGCGACTATACTCTTAGTCCCATACAGCATACATCTCAAACTTTTCTCTGTTAAGCTAACACACTTCCTCCTAACTAAGGGACTATACTCTTAGTCCCATACAGTTGAGAATATTGTGCTCTGCTCTTTAAATTGTATTTAAAATTTAATATGTTTTCTAAACGTACACCCACTCCACTGTAATATTTCTTCAATTTATATGGAAAGACCCATACTCCTAACATAAGTACATGGTATTAAAACAGGAAAAATTGCTATAAACCGAACATTAATGAACGTCTGTGGTCACTCTAAGATACCAATGACTTTATGTGAACAAAAAAAAAAAAAAAACAAAAAAAATCTTTCTAATTGCGAAGGGTGGCATTAGACAAACTCACATAGAGAGAACAAAATCAAAAGCAAAAAAAAGTTTAAGGGGGGAAAAAACACAATATTAAGGAAATTAAACAACAACTTAACTGTGTCCTGATTTATGTCACTCGTTGTCTCATATTTATGGTCATCGACATGTCCGTTTGTGGTTTTTCTCATTTTTGCATTATTGTCTGCCTGCCTATTCATCAGCTAGAAAACGTCATCAACAACACAACAGTGTTGTCATCATTATCAACATTACCATCAGCATCAGCATCATCATCATCATCGTTATTGTCGCCTGTATTATTATTATACAACGAGTAAAGAAATAGAAAAACAACAACAACAATATTTGCAGAGAGAAAAAAACCATACGAAATTGCAATTTTTGTATCGTTTGGTTTGGTTTCTTATAATTTTTTTTTGCTCATTATATTGCTGTTGTTGACTTCAAATTGTTATGACCAGACGGACAACCAAAGTGTCATTTGATGCACACAATCAGTGGCAACAACTCCATATCCATAGAAAGGCCTGAAAGCTTTAGTCTAGCAAGGGTTTAAAAACTTGCTAAAGTGTAGTAAACTGCAGTTAAATTGTGGTTAAATTTTGTGACTACTTATGTATATGGTCACACATACTTTTATAAAAATTTTCACACACACATACACACACACGCCAACATGTTTTGGGTAGCTTTTGTTTAACCGGATGTACATTTTAATGAAGATCGTAATTATTTCACTGCCTTGTTGGCTGTTTTGTTGTCTACTGTGTGTTCATCCTGTTGTATACCAAGCCAGTTGATTAACACAGTGTGTGGGTGTACGAGTACATGTACATGTTTGCTGCTTAATATGGGCATTTTCCAAAAACCCAACATACCATACCCATACACATTGAGGATGACAACAATATATTGTTGAAAATCTTTTTTTTGGTTTATTTTGTTTTTGCTGGTATTTTATAATGATAACCTCCTTTATCATGCCTGTAACTAGTTTTATAGCCTGCACTGTTTAACACCCCTCATCGTTTTTTTCTTTCGTCTTAATTTTTACTCTCTTTTTTTTATAGCCTATAATTTTTATAGTTTTGTTTCGTCCTTTTTTTTTTTTGTTAGTCTTAGTTGTTTGCCAGCTGCCGTTGTTACTTATTGTCGTTCGTTATTAGTACGTTGTCATGGTCTCTGGGGAGGGTGTGTATGTGTGTGTTCTGTTATAATTTGTTAACTAATTGAATAGTTATTTAAGCTTAATTGTTAGAAATTGTTAAGGATCCTGTTTCATCCTTGTTCAGTAGAAAATTCACAAAACACACACATTTACGTATAAAATTTTATGGTCGAGATAATCAATATTTATTAAACGAGAAACAGTAGCAGGAAGACCGACCAAATGAATGGCAATTAAAGTAAACTATGGGGAAATCTTTTTCTATATTAACGATAAGGAAAATGAAAATTCAAAACTTTTAAAAGCAATTAAACAATATTTAATTTAAATCGATGTCTGTTTACATATTTTTTTTTGAATTTATTTAAAATTAAAGAGTGTGTAAAAGTGTATTATTTTACACATGGTTTGTGTCTTTAATAATATTGCGTCTTTTGTTGAAATAGCTACAAAAACAATGTATTTTTTGTTTTCTTTTCGAAAATATTAAAAACATCTTTACGAGACGTCTAGCTTTACATTTTTTTAACTAAAAAATATCTACAGATTGCTAACCTAAGCTTATCTCAATTATGTTCCATCGACTTCAGTATGCGTTATATCTTTCGTGAGATTCAGAAGTGTCTTGGACTACCACCCAGTCTATACAAAGAATTAAAATCAAAATCATTCAGAGCCAAGAAAGTCATGCAATCTCATGCATGCAATCTGATTCATTCCAAAGAAACTATAATCCGATACATATATACATACAATAAGCCCCGCTTAACGCTGCTCCGCTTAACGCTGTTTCAGTATTACGCGGTAGTATTGGAATTCCCCTAAATCACACACTGTATTGATACTTGTCGTATATGTTTGCAACGAAAAGCGGTGCACTATAGAGCGACGATGTATACTATGTATCTTTTTCAACGCTCTTTTGTTAGTCTGTCCAGAATAAACTGTATTTTCCGAAGTCGCAATCTCAGTACGAACGCATCTTTCCTGCACAGTTGATTTATTAGTTGCCTCGTTTAACGCTGTTTTGTTTAGCACTAGAACTTATTAGAACGTATCCCCCGTGTCTTACTGTACATACATACATAATCGGTCATTACAACCCTTCCGCCATGACTACAAACTAGCTTCTCACACCACTCACGTTGTGTGCGTTAATTTTATACATGAGTGACGATAACACCAGATTTCTGCGAAACTTTCTGGCGGAAGTTTATTTTACTCTCAGAGTTTTCGCCAGAAATCTATTGTTCTTTTCGTTTTGTTGGAGATGTCTAATGTGGTGTTTGGATCGTGGCTTCACACTACCTACAAGGCAACGGCGACTTCTCGAACTAGCTTTACATTTTTTAATTTAAAAATATATACAGTTTAGAACATGGATTACTTACCTAAGTTTATCCCAATTATGAGTCATCGAGTTCAACATGCGATATATCATTCGTGAGGCTTAGACGTGTCTTGGACTTTATACAAAGCATTTTGAAGATCATGAAGAGCTTGCAAAATCATTCAGAGCCAATAAAGTCATAATTTCAAAATGTTTCCAAAAAATCGGAATTATCTCAAAGAAATTAATCCAAGAAATTGCTGAAAGACTATTTGGCGTGTTCCAAATGAACAAAAGATCACAAAGGTTCCCACTAATCTTCAATATCTGTACTTCTTCTTACTATGTTATCTTCCATTTGATTCGGTTTTATTAATCAAGACTTTCCTCCTAAGAAAGGGATTGATCTACTGCAGCCGATTCCGACTTTTCTAAGCTGTTCGTTGATGATATTATCTTCCCTGAGAAGAGTTTTCTGGGTGGATTATTTTGAGAGCAATTGACGAAAGTTATTTCTTTAACTTTCTAGCCCATGTTGAAAGAAATTTGTACTCCTTTTTTCAATTTTGATGGTTTGTTGTTTCAAACTTTAACTACTACAATTTGTTACCTCAATCGATTCACTTCTTACAATGAAAAATGAGTCTATAATGATGACAAACAGCATAAAATGTTCCCATTGGCTTAAGATAGCGCTTTCTAGTTGGCGAAATCATCTTTTATAAACAAGAAAACATGCCTGTCGATCCTATCGTACCGAAGACATTATTTGAAACTCCGAGACCACAAGCCTTATTCCAAAACCAGGTATATGAAGTTAGACCGATTCAATCACGAGCTCATCCCAGGAGTAGTTCTTTTGGTGCAGAATACAAATATTATTTTCAAAAAAAAAAAAATAAAAAAAATAGTCCCCAATGACATCTTCAAATCAATATACGATGCATATAGCATTTTTTCCCCAATAGAAATGCTTTTCTCTTCTAAGTTCTCCGAGACCCATATGAGACAATTTTGCTGGCTGCCATAATTGTGGAGTGAAAAGTTAGCCTCATTGCTGAAGAAAATTTTTGTTCAAAAAATCTCGTTTGGTTGTTTTGCAGTCCATCAGCATCTTACGGTGTCGGATTTAATTGTCATGTGATTAGGTCTTCTTATGGCTAAGGGTGAGCGATACCATCAAAATTTCTTATGCGTTTGCGGTTTTATACGCACTGGTTGAGTTTTATTTTAGGATTGATTTCTTTAGGAAAATATTCCTTCTTTTATACTAAAATTTGGCTGATTTAGCATTTTGAATTCAGCTCCTTAATTCTAATACATTTCTGTCTGCATAAATCAAAATGAATTTAATTGATGGCATGGATTATGACGGCTCTGAAAACTTGCTGCAGTTCTTGCCTCATTTGCATACACCTGTGACTTATGAACACTCAACAAGAAAATTAAATCACCCTCACGTGAGATGACTTCGACCTCCAGTTGCTTGTGCAGAAAATATAATGTGTTATGAGCTGTGTGTTCCTATGAGCCCACAAGTCGTTGGTGTCCAGATCATTCAGTTCAGGCCAAAAGAAGCCAACATTTATCATAACAAAACTGCCTGAATAAAAGATAACTAATTTCACAGATCGTAATCGCCGTAATCTAGCAGGTAGTGTGTTGGATCATTAGACAAGAGGGCTCTGTTCAAACTCCGGGTCAGACATCTCCACTAAAACTAAATAGGAAAAAATATTTTTCGGTGACTTCCTCTTAGAAGATTTCTGGCAAAAATACTGAAAGCAAATAAAATTGCCATGAAAAGTTTCTCAAAAAATCTAGGTAGGTAGGACCCTTCACTCATGTATAAAATTAACACACACACAACATAAGTGGTGTGAGAAGTTAGGTGCTGTCTGAAGGGTTGTAATGACCAATTATGGATATATTTTCACAGATATAGCTCCAGCAAGATGATCGTTTTCAATTGTAAAAGTTCGGAAGTCTCTGTTGGAAGATACTGAGGTGAAGCTTTTTAAAATATCATAACTGTAACTATACTGTACTTATGTCTGTATAGTACAAGAGTAAATTAGAATAAGAATTGGACATGAGATTATAATTTAGAATAGTCTGACGCTTATTAATTTAGGTATTTAAGTATGGGTATCAATCTTCACTGTTTCACTAATATTATAAGACTTCAATTGGAGTCTAATTTTTGTCTTTGATTATTTTGTAGTATATTTTCCATTTTACAAATTTAAAACAATCAACAATTTCTTTGCATTGTAAATGTTTTTTTTATAAGCACGTATCCATATGTTTAACACAAATTATGCCTTGGAATTCATATACAATGATTATGATTATTTTTGTAGAAATTTTCATCACCAAAAAAGAAAAAGAGAAAAAACAAAAAACATGAAGAGAATGCAAATCATTTTTCCTAGAAATGGCATCATTTATCATTTGTCAACAATTTAGTCATACTGTCACAATTTAACTATAAATATCACTCATACCCATACACGCACAAATACTTTAAGGAAAACTAATATTTTTATTATGCGCACTCAATCCATACGCATACACATTGAAGTAAATAACATTGTGACACTAAAGCTCTAACACATGTACTTACACATGCATTAAGAAACAAAACTCATACCCACTGTATCCAAAATCTCAATCTCTTTAGTCTCTTATCAACACATTTCGTGAATACTGTATGAAGATGATGATGATGATGTTGTTGTTGTTGTTGTTGTTGCCATACAATAATAATAACACATAATATTACAATCATAACATTGCTCTCTGGTTGCTTGTAAGCATAGGAGTGGAAGTGCGGACAAGTGTGCTAGTGTGAGTGCGAGTTCATATGAGAAAGAGCAAAACAATAATAATAATGATGATCAATGATGTATTTGCAAAGAGTAGAGCAAGATTAGTTTTCTTTTTTTTCCTCCAGACACTCACAACTCATTTAACAGGATTCTCAATACGTACTGCATAAGTAAACTAGTTTATCAAGGCTCAGGTGTTTGGTTTCAAAGGAGAAAATTCTAAACTATACTAAAAGGAATAAAAAGAGGTAACATGTGTGCTTTTTTACCATTTGAAATATGAATGAATATTCCAAATGGTAACATTTTATATTCCTTTGTGTGCGTACCCATATGTGTATGTATTTGTATTTGTGTGGCAAACAACAATCATTGCATATTTTATGGATTATTGTTAGAAAAAGACGTTGAGGTTTCTTCATTTTTTTTTTCTGCTAAAGACGATGATGTTGTTAAAAAATAGAATTGAAATTTTGCGTTTCGAAGAAACTAGATGAACGAACTTTATCAACAGCATTGTTTGACTTAGTGACAGCATTTAAATGTTTATTTACAAAAAGATTAATTGTTGATTTATTAAAGCTTGTGAAACAAATCAAAAGTCAAAGGATTTTTCAACAAAAGATTTGTGGATTAAAAATAGAAGACGAATATTAATACTTTTGAAAGATTTTGTATAAATACAATTTGTGATTGTTAGCAGAAAAATATTGCAACAAGTGTAGAAGAGTACTGTTTCTACTTGCAACTGACACGAATGTAATGTTTCCCATTTATGGTCACCAAACTTTTTAAACTGCTTAGGACTCTCTTTGTCTTTGATGGCAAAATCTTCAAAACTTGCACTCACAGCATAATTCTTGAGATGTGAAATGATAAAATCACAAGCCTCATGCTCTCAAAGTGGCTTAACTAAGTTAATATATGCCTCTGTATGTTTATTGCACCAATTTGCTCATGTGATGTGAGATACTGGGTTCTATCCGATATACCTGAATCAGTCTTTGCTTCATCCGCATAATTTTTCAGGCTTCCAGAATCAATGAAAAAACTCGTCTGAATTTTAAAACTCGCCATCGTGGATCATGCTTTTGAACGTTTGTAGGAAAACTGCTATCAAATATCAGAAATGTTTTTTTATAATACCCATGGGACCAAAATTGCTGGATTTCTAGCTCTTGAAGAAGTCACCATAGTCCAGCAGGTAGTGTGTAAAGCCAGGGTTCGAGCTCCAGGCCAGACATCAAGACAAAATACAAAGCGTATTTCTTCGGCGACTTCCGCTCAGGAGATTTCTGGCAAAAACTCTGAGAGTAAATAAAATTGCCATGAAAAAGTTTCTCAAAAATCTGTCGGTCGGAGTCGACTTTAAACTGTAGGTCCCACCACTCTTATATAAAGTTAACAACACAACATAAGTGGTAGGACGTTGTACAATGGGTCAATTCGACCTCCGGGTACTGTACTTGTCTTAATTGACAAGTACACGTCCCCTAACCTAACCTAACCCAATCTAACATAACCTAGCTCTTGAACCGTTCTTAATAGCACAGTTTTGTAGAAAGATGTGTAGGAGGTATAGCCTTATTATGGTCTCAATATCAGTAGGCTTACTGCTGCATGGTTGTGGTTTGGACTCTGAAGACTGTCTAGTTGTTTTTTTTAAGCGACTTCTTTGATAATTTTAATAATTTACCAAACGACATATGCGTATGTAATTAGTGGCTTTATAACTTTAGTACACAAAAAATAACTCTTTAGCCAGAATTGCGGCCTGGCTTTTCACGCCATCCATGATAGAAGTGTTAATTTCATACCTAAGTGATGGAACTTACAGTTTAAAGTGAACTACCCGCGGCAGATTTAAGGAGCTTTCTCACAGCCTTTGCCAGAAGTTTGTTGAAAGAGGGCCATCCATAGAAAGAAATATACTTTTGAATTCGCGTCTAGTAAGCCAAAACATAGCCAACATAAGTGGTGTGAGAAACTAAGTCGTACTCCTGACTGAAGGGTTGTAATGACCAATTTTGTATGTACATATGTATGTGTAGCCAACTGGACTGTGTAGCATAGCTTACTTGGATTGCTATAAGGTCCCATTGTAACACTGATAATACCTACATATGTTTTTTACGCTTAAATACATGCATAATTGGTCTTTACAAACCTTTAGTCTTGATTACGATCTAGTGTTGTGTGTGTTAATTTTATACATGAGCGGCGGATTCTACAGTTTAAAGGCAAATGCGAACGACAGAGTTTTGATAAGCTTTTCATTTTATTTACCCTCAGAGTTTTTGCCAGAAATCTACTAAGAGGACGTCGCCGAAGAAATATTTTTTCATATTTGCGTTATGATGTCTGAACTGGGGTTTGAACCAGACCTTACGCCTAATAAACCAACACACTCCACCTAGCTCCTGGCTAGTCTCCTCCAAGCCTATTTCTTTCATAAACTTCGGAATATTACTCGATGTCAGCAATGACATTTCCCGCACTAGGTATCTGTCCACTTCTGTCTTCTTGGGATTCCTGACGCTTAATATCTCTTTATTTCTAAAAATTTTTCTTATTTTTTTTTGAAATTTTTAACAATATTTCTACGTTTAAATCCTCCATCATATTTTAAACTTTCTGTTCTAAATTGTGAAACAAATTTTGTGCTACATTTTGTTTATTCTGTTACAATTCAATTACAATCTATGCCTCTGGTTTTCTACTGAAAACTTCAAATATTTTTTAATATTTTTCTAGTTATTGCCCAAAGGCCTGACTGGCCGTAAGTGAATTAAAGCATATTTTTAAAATTTCTTTTCTGTGTTTTTGTTTAGTATAAATTTAACATATTTTTGAATTTTACTTGAATTTTTTGCATACCACAGCAGACCAGGCCATGGGCTGGGGAATGTGAAACGGAAAAAAAGGAATAATCACTTGACATTTTAACATCAATGTCCAATTAAATGGTAAATTTGTCAACACAAATTAAATAAAATAAGAATAAATTTTACAAATTGACAATATAAACAAATTTGCTGCAAATAAAACGATAAAAATTCCATCTGCACATACATGTACATTCCATACACACACACACAAATCCATTTTAAATAATTTAAAATGAAATGTTTTTTGGTTTTTTTCCTTTAGCAGGAGGGTTGGTAGGAAAAGCAGTGAAGGAAGCTGAAGAAAATATTCATATTTTTTAAATAAAGGAAATGTATGAATATGTGGTTTTTTAGATTTAAAAGAAATTGTCTTTCCATTAATTTTCGAAATATTTTTAAAAAAAATTTCGGAAAATTTCCGACCGGCCTATGAACACCAGCATTCCATATGCCAGAACTGATGATATGAATGAAGTGATGTGTGTGCAACAAAACACAAATCGAATTAAATTTCTATGGATGCACAAAATTTAACCGCGATTTTTTTCTCTTATTTTTTTGTAGCACAATGCTTTCTCTTTGATTTGAGGAATGTAATTGCAGTAACTTCCATATGCACATGGATACAATATATGTGGTATAGATGTGTGCACTAGTATGGTAACAAATATAATCCAATGCTATATCCATATATATGTATCTGTACACATATGTTTGCTAGGGAGTGGTACAGGGTTTATTAAAAATGGAGACCTTATTTTAAAACATTCAATTGCTAGCAGAGCTTGTTGGTAGAGTATCAGTAACTATACATTTATAATTTTACGTTACTTTTAAGGTACATAGGACACTTCATCCATATTCTTGTTACTATCTAAGCAGGCTTGATCTATTGCAGAAGATCGTGGTATGAAAACACATATTGTTACCTAGAAGCAGTTCCCTCTCTGGGAATATATGTTGTATGCAGTGGTGAAAAGCAATTGCTTATTAAGTCCTACTCTTTCTTAAGAGGTTGCACTCTCGGTACGTAGTATGTCTTATAACTACACGAGCTATTTTACTGCTTATAACCTATAGTCACCGTAGTCTAGCAGGTAATGTTCGAAATGCTCGAACAAATTGTTGTAATCAAACACAAAGAGATCAACAACTGCAACAACTCCAGATATGATCGGTTAAACGGCATTATATGAGGAAGATGCCTTGTAACCTCCTGTTTCTCTTAAAGAAGCGAAATGAAGTGAAAAAGAGTAGAAAAAATAGGAAAACTTTTTGAGACGTTCAAACATAGTGCTTCACTAATGACCAGCCTTTTGTAAACGAACTCCAAACTGTCGTGTGATTGAATATTGGTGCGTTTACCGTATATGTACTTCATCAATAGCAACATTTTATTTTAGTAACTCGCTCATTAATGTGTGGTATATCCTTGACATCAATATTTCTAATACTGGATCAGAGAAGCCACAACTAGCTCCCTCCATGTATTTCAAAATTTTTATTGCCAGTATATAAATGAAATTACACGATTATGTAGCATGCCCATGCAGGAAGTGGCCGTAGTCTAGTAGATAGTGTGTTAGATTTGAGGCCGCTGCAACAACCCTAGGTCAGACATCTCCAACAAAATATGAACAAATATTTCTTGGGCGACTTCCTCTCAATAAATTTCTCACTAAAAATCCGAGAGTAAATAAAATTGCCATTAAAAGGTTTCTCAAAAAAATCTGACGTCTGCAGCCGAATTTAAATTGTAGGACCCGCCACTCATATATAAAATTAGCCAACACAACATAAGTCGCTTGAGAAGCTGACTGAAGGGTTGTAATGATCAATTATGTGTGTATGTATGTAACCTACATAAGATATCTTTGTAATATCTGTTTCAATGCTGTTGCCAAGTCAAACTTCAGAATGTGGTTCGATGTTAATAAGAAGAATAGCTCGGTGCCTAGCGTTTGACGCACAACCAGGTATTTCCTTCTGAGAGACATTAATACCGCACAGGATACCAGGAAGTGTTCTGAGTAAAACTTCAGTATGCTGTTCAATGTCAATAAGAAGAATAGCTCGGTGCATAGTATTTGATACGGGACATTAATACCACACAGAATGCTCTGAGTACTTATTACCTACTCCACAAGTTTTCTTTAAGCCCGACCAAAAGGTACCGGGACCGGGTAACCTCAATTCTCTTGTTGTTTTGTAAATACACATCAAATGTTTAGGTTATCTCGAAAGCCATTCTCTATCTTCAGAATATCCTTTCCCACTACACAGAAAGTGGCTCGCATGATGTATGTTTCTCATTATGAACTTATGGACGGAAACGAAAGAGGTTTCTTTCGCGTATGAATCAATCAATGATTCAACATTCGACTTTGCTGTGTAGTATTAATGCCTCAATGAATATGTGGATGATATTACCTGGTAAGTGTAGATCATTGTCATGATAGCATCTTTCCGGTATTGTTTAATAACTACATAAGAAGCAGGTTCTCTTTCTAATAAACTCTGGAAGGTGTAAGGGTTTTGCTAACAAAGTCCAAGAAAAGTACGTCAGTTACACATCTATCTTCTCAAGTCGTTAGGAGAAGTTTTACAAGATCGTTGAACTTTCTTTATATAGTCCTGTACAGCAGCTTAACACTGTTTTTCGTAGCACCCTGTAAACTATATGCGAATGTGCAATAAAATTGTGCGAATATGCGAATGTGACATGTTGAGGAAATTTTTTTTCGGTTATAAAGCCATTTGGTAACTGCATTTATGGTTACCAACGAAATTACAATGAATATGATGCTGAATTTTGCAATAATCACAACGGCAACAACAGCAACAACAAACAAACTGCAGTAACATATGTACGTTGTTTTCGCTGTTGTTGTACAAACATGGATCCAAACATACATATGTATACACTTAAACACAAATATCAACTTTTGGATTTCAGCAGCAACAACCAAACGGACTTAGAATTTCAAAGTATGAGTATGAGAGTGTATTTGATAAAATCGTTTTCATAGCAATTCGTAGAAGTACACAAACATACATACATTTTGGTTTTTTGGCGTTTTTGCACTATTTTGGTTGCACATTGACAGAAACATTAAAATATTTGGAGCAGAAAATTGAAATTGGTAATCGAATATTGTTGAAATGAAATGAATGAAATGCATAAGCATATGAACAATCCTACGAATGAGTTGCACGACATTATAGTCCTGAATCAGACCATCACCATGCCATACATACATTGTATATTTGGTTGCCTGTAAATTTGGTTTGACTTTGTTGTCGTTACTATCCATACTGTAAGCCCCATTGCAATTGTCATTGTTGGATTGCATACAGTTTCGTTTTTTTGTTTTTGTTTTCGCTTGTTATTGCAGCTAAAAACCAAATGCAAATATCAGCTAAATTCGTAGGCACGAGTACGAGTACGAGTATAACATTTCATTTAACACCACCATCAACAGCACCACCATCACCACCACCACCACGAGTACTTTCTCGCTTACATTGTAATGAGTCGGCATTGCATTGCATTGCACTGTACTCCACTGCACTGCACTGCAACATATTTTGTGCATTTACATTGATTTGATTCATTTTTATTTGGTGTCAATTGATAATGGCTGCTGTCATGCAACAACAAACATATTGTTTGTCATTTCCCGATGTCTATGTCCTATCATTGTAAACAACAGTATTTTTTCGTACCCAGTTTGTCTAAGAGTTTGTTGCATCATGCTGTTTATGAATGCTTTTTAGTTTTAAGTTGAAATTTAATTGAAACTTAAGGTACAGGAATAGCAAACAGCGTATGAAATATAGACTCTCAGGTTCCAAATCGTAATTTCGTTCTTTAATGCCCACAAGATGAAAAATACATCGATACAGTATCTAAATAAGAAACCTCCATACATTTTCAAGAAAGAAAATTAACAGAAAACAGCACAAAAGTTCAAATTAAAGCTTAACTATGCTGACTCCGAAATAACATTATGAATCTTTTAAAAGATGTATTAAATGAAGGAAGTATACCACAAAACATTCAGTATATATTATAAATTTTCTTCATTTATATGTTATGAGTTTACCTTCCCTCCCTGACAGCTGAAATTTTAAGAAACTTGACAGCGTGGCTGCTAAATGGATGTTTATTTTCAGCTGAAGAACAATCTAGAAAAACTTTTGCTCTGACAGAAGCCACCTAAGAATGATTATGCTGATGATGTTGATAACGTTGATTTATTTATGTTTTTGTTTCCTTATTGCCACCGAGCAAAAATACAAAGATAGATTATTTTTTTGTTTTTGGTAACAGTGCACGTAAAAAAGTAAATGAACGCCAAATAAAATATGTTAAGAGGGCGTATTTAAAAATTAATGATGTTATGAGAGCAGACAAGGTGACAAGGATGCGAAAGGACTCTATATTGAACTCTGCATTAAAGGTTCTTTGCGTATTTAGAATAGGGAGAAGGTACTTCTTTCAACTACAAGTGCGCACTTTTCTTGGGCATGACAAAGCGAACTGTAGCACTTTCTTCCAGCAGAAGTTATTGCTCTCTCTTGCAATTTTTAATTCATATCAACTACCCATAAACACTATTCCTTCTTTCTTTTCCGGCATACAATATTTTAACGGGTTATCCATTTCGTGGTTTTAGTTTGAACGTTGACATTATGTGTGAAACACTACTTCATTTAAATGATCTCCACGCGAAGTCTTCTAAGCATTGATTCTTTTGAGGTAATTTTCGACCACCTTTTGACACATATTAGGCGGTATCTCAGCCATAACTTGACGAATGTTGGTTTTTAGGTGCTCAAGAGTTGAAGGTTTATCTGCATAAACACGGTCTTTCGCGTAGCCCCACAACAAAAATGTCTAATGGTGTCAAATCGCATGATCTTGGCGGCCAGTTGATATTGCCACGACGAGAAATTACGCGGCCATGAAATGTCTCTTGCAATAAAGCCATATTCACTCGAGTTGTGTGGCATGTGGCACCGTCTTGTTGAAACCACATATTCTCCAAGTCGTATTCTTCAATAGCAGGCAAAAAAAGTCGATTATCATATGACCATAACGCTCCGAATTGACGGTGACAGTCGTTCCATCGTCGTTTTCGAAGGAGTAAGGTCCAATCACACCTTCGGACCAAAGAACGCACCCAATAGTTACTTTTTCTGGATGTAATGGCCTCTCTTCAATTACTTGAGGATTCTCAGAACCCCAAATACGACAATTTTGTTTATTAACATACCCACCGAGTGTGAAACGTGCTTCATCGCTGAAGAAAATTTTGTTCGATACGTGGCTGTGGCAGAATCACCATTTTTGTAGTAGGTTTTGATAACTTTTATGCGTTGTGTGATAGTTAAGCGATCCATTTTCGTCAATGTCAGACTTTCAACTGAAAAGAAAAAAAATTGGTTTCACAGCTTAGTTTGCCAGATGTCGAATTTCAGTCCCATACTTTTGAAACCACGAAATGGATAGTCCTTTACTACGTAATTCATTGTCTGATTAAAGTACATCCTCTGACTATTACACACACTTACATAATTGGACATTACAACCTTATCAATCAGAATTACTAGCTAGCTTCTCACACCACTTATTTTGTGTGTGTCAATTTTGTACATGAGTGGCAGGACCTACAGTTTAAACTCAACTCTGAACGACAGATTTTTTTGGAGAAACTTTTTCATGGCAATTTTATTTTGCAATCAAAGTTTTTGCCAGCAATATGCTGAGAAGAAGTCGCTGAGAAAAATATTTTTTTATATTTTCGTTTTGTTGGAAATATCTGGCCTGGGGTATGAACCTCACGTCTAATAAGCCAAAAAACTACACTATACTACATACATAGCCTGACTATTAGAAACAGAAATCTGTGATTCAGATCTGGCGTTAAACTTGTAGGTCTCGCTACTTTATATAATCATTTCATATTAAATTAATATATGCGCGCTCAAGTGAGCTTTGTGACATGATCAAAGCTACCACTACGACCTACTTAATATAAAAGATGTGAAAAGTCAGCTCGCAATGCTGACTAATGGGGTTAAATAAGCCAATAATGTAGGGTAGCTTATGTTAACCGTAGATCGAGGCTTAAAAAACTACATAATTCTAGCTTATGTATCACTTTTGACACATACTTGTAGTACTGGGTGATTTTTTAAGAGCTATAGGAAAATTTAAAAAAAAAAAACACATAAAATTCAGAAAAATGCATAAAATCTTTATTTGAATCGATGGTACGGTCCATATAATTTAATGTTTGAAGATTATTTCATGCAAATATGAACAGCGACTGCGCCTCAAATGGTCCATCCGCTTAGTCCAATTTTGGCATACTCTTTCCAACATTTCGGCCGGTATCTCACGAATAAATGCTTCAATGTTGTCTTCCAATGCGTCAATTGAAGCGGGCTTGTCTGTATAGACATGAGGTTTAACATAGCCCCACAAAAAATAGTCTAAATGCGTTAAATCGCACAATCTAGGCCGCCAATACCCGAACGGGAAATAAAATGTTCACCGAACTCGCCTCTCAATAAGTCTATTGCTACGCGTGCTGTGTGGCATGTGGCACCGTCTTGTTGAAACCACATGTCATGCAAGTCAAGCTCTTGCATTTTGGGCAAAAAAAATTGGATATCATCTCACGGTAGCCCTCACCATTCACAGTTACGTTACGATTCGCAGCATCTTTGAAGAAGTACGTTCCGATGATGCCACCAGCCCATAAACCGCACCAAACTGTGACTTTTTCTGGATGCATTGGTAGCTTTTGCATTGCTTCTGGCTGATCTTCACTCTAAAATCGACAATTCTGCTTATTTACGTATCCATTTAGTCAAAAATGAGCTTCGTCGCTGAACACAATTTTTCGATAAAGAAGTGGATCTTCGGCCAACTTTCCAAGAGCCCATTCACCAAAAATTCTGCGTTGCGGTAGGTCGTTCGGCTTCAATTCTTGCATCAGCTCTATTTTGAAAAGTTTCACACCTAAATCCTTCCGCAAAATTTTCAACGTTGTTGAGTAACAGAGGCCCAATTGCTGCGAACGGCGACTAATCGATAATTGATGGTCATAATTAACACTGGCCGATACAGCTGCGATATTTTCTTCAGTTCGCACTCTACGTAAGCGTGTTGGTGGTTTAATGTCCAACAATGTAAATTTGGTGAGAAATTTAGTCACAATAGCCCGAATAACCGCTTCAGTGGGTCGATTAAACTGACCATAAAATGAAAGAAGCGCGTGATGAACTTTCTTAACAGAGCACGCATTTTGATAATAAAATTCAATGATTTGCAAGCGTTGTTCGAGGCGCGCTCAGTGTAGTTGTCGGTGTCATTACGGGGCATTGCATTATGGGTACGCATGCGAGGCGCATTGGACTTGGACACCTTGCTAACGACTTCTGTAGAAGCTGCAGAGATGAGGAAGAAGAGGAGACTGTCCCTCATCTGCTGGGTACATGCCCGGCTCTATGCCAAAGGAAAAGGAAGTACTTGGGTACTTACTACATGGATGATCTGGAGGAACTGTCAGAGATTATAATTGGCAGCCTAAATCGCTTCATCAGGAGCTCCGAATGGTTTCGAGACTAGGGGACAACGGATGACAGTGGTAGCTCAATGGGCCCAATGCGGCCTAAGTGTGTCCATCACCAAGAAAATTTTTTTCTTGGATGGGCAGTCACCTCTACCTACCTACCTACCAAGCGTTGTTCGTTTGTAAGACCATTCATGGTTAAATTATAGACCAAATTGAAGATGTTTGACAGTGAAACAAAATACGAAACATGCGTGAGCAGTTTAAACCAGTGTTGCCAAAAAGATAATAGCTAAAAAATCACCTTTTACATGGAATTGTTACGATTATTGATAGATTTTGTTAAAAAATTTTAATATTTTAATTCATTTTAATAAAACTATTTTTATTATCACTTCTATTAAATTTATGCCAAAATTTTTGACATGATGTACGTTGCAGCGTGGTGTTTTACATAAAAGTCAAGCACTTCATGTCAGCTTCGTATTACATATAAGATGACGTTGTTCTGAGAGCAGCATACATGGCCATCCTTATATCGAGTATGATGATTCCTTTTTATGAAATATAACCGTCAAACTTTAACTTCATAGATTATATTTGGTCGTACAAACATTTTTTGATCTCCCAGTTGGGACCTACTGCTCTCTTACAACGTTAACGACTAGTTGCCGCTTTAGTGGCTCTAAATCGCATATTTAAGGTCCAGTTTACTTTGCTGTTCAATACACATACATACATAATTGGTCATTACAAGCCTTCAGTCAGGATTACGACCTAGTTTCTCTCATCACTTATGTTGTGTGTGTTAATTTTATACATGGGTGGGGGGACAATTTTATTTATACTCAGAGTTTTTGCCACAATTCTGCTGAGAGGAAGTTGCCGAAGAAATACTCTTTGTATTTTGTTTTGATGTCTGGCCTGTTGCTCAAACCCTGGCTTTTCGTCTAATAAGCCAACACACTACCTACTAGACCACGGCGACTTCTAATGCTGTTCAATATGATTCCAAATTATTTATTGTTATGGGGTAGTGTGAGAGCTACTCCATTGATACTAGGCACAAACAGATTGGGGGCACCTGCATCTACTTTATGATATATTTTCTTATCCTTTCATTCTTTGTATTTCATTAAATCGAAAACTTCTCACAAGTTTTATTCGATCGTAAATCTATAGATTAATACTGTAAATGACATTGCAAATTGGTAAATTTGCCAAAAATGGAGTCATATTTTGGAACAGTTTGGCATCCGTAATTTACCTGCAATTTTTTGATGTCACTGTACCCATTCACCTAAAATCAGTTGCCACTACGAAGCCTTCTTAACGCAAACTCAAAATACGACCCGCGAGTAACATTTAAAAGCTTTTTCCAACATATTCTTTTAGTTGCTTTTGTTGTTGTTTTAATAAAACTTGAATTGCTGTTGTTGGTGCTGTTGTTTATAATTTAAGAACATCTTGCATCCATCCATCCATTCATCCATCTATCTATCCATCCAACGTTTGTAGATTTGCTTCCTTATTTTATTATTCAATTGTAAATTCATAGATTCATTTTTACATAGAAAAGTTTATGAAATAAATGTTTTAAATACGTTGTTATTCTCTCATGTACGAAATACTATAAAACACGCACACACATACTCATAAAAACACAAACTGTGTGTATGTGTGTGTGTATGGTAAGTACACAAGGAAGTATAAAATTGATAGAGCACTTTTATGCAAAACTTTTTTACTGTTAATGTTACACAGAGCAAGGTTAGAGGGTGAGAGAGAGAGAGAGAGAGAGAGAGAAAGAGAGAGAGAGAGAGAGATTAGAAAGGAAAGGGAATTGTAAGCACTTTTAAAGTAGTTGGTACGTTTAGGTTTCATTTTTTTCTTCTTCTATTTTTTGCCTAACAATGCTTGGTACCATTTTGTTAAATAAATGATGACAACCTTAAAAGCGTTTTGTTGTTTCTCACACACACATACACACACACTTTTAGTCATCAATGTATTGTTGGGTCATTTGTATGTTTGCAAGTGTGGTGGGTATGCGTATGGTATTTATAAGGCGAACGAGAGTTTAACGATTGACTGACTTGCAGTTTAAATGACTTTTTCAGTTCAGTCAAATCAGTGTAAGTGTATCTTACATACACACACATACTCATAGCACACACCTACAGAGCCAGAGATAGTAAATCTGTTGTATTTATGACTTTTTCCCATAATAATTGAAAATCTAAAAAGTTTTTCTTTTAAAACATTTCAATATAAATGTGCAGATACGTATGTATGTATGTGGAAATGTCTCCGTGTGAGTGTAACAGGATAGTTGTGTTTTGGCAAAAGTTTATGATTTTTCAAATAAAATTTATGTTGTATTTTTTTTGTTTTCTTTTTTAAAGGAAATGAAATAAATGCTCATTTGAAAAGGAAAACAAGATTGAAATGAATTTTTCCACACAGGAAACTCAATGAAAAATTAAATACTGGACGTCTTTTTTTGGATTGTTTTTAATTTAAGTACCTAGTGCACATAGAGATATAATTTTTTCAAAAAAACTAAGTCCATAACATTTGTCACTGACGTGGTATGACCTATAATTTAGTTAGTGAAGCAGGTTGAAGTTTACGAGTATAAATTGTTTAACAACTGAAGAACGCGTAAACAATTTTTAAAACTTCCTATAAAAGTGTTACTTCAAATCTCGTTACTTTTTAGGCAATACGGGGTGATTATAATCGCAGTGTACCAAGAAAATCAATTAAAAAAAAATGTGTGCCGAAGTGTGGATTCTAAGATGTTGGCCTATCTCACGCCTCATATGGCGTATTTTGCATATAATCTAGAACTTCCTCTGTACTTACAAAGTTCAAAAACACTTAACACTTAAATCCAGCTGACTATTTAAAACATTTTATACATGCTGAGAAACTTGCTTTTACGCTGATGTTTCGATCTAAATTTTCTTCATCGTCGAGGTTCATTTTTTGACTGCGTAGTGACATCAACATTGTATCCAAATTGTGACTCGAAATGCCAAAAGAGCTTATGAAGACCCAATAGTAACCAGATGTTGTTTAGTACATATGGTAGTGTAGAGGCGACACTGTGGCTGTATTTTTTCAAAAAGGACTGTGGAAGAATCGCTACTTACAATTCAGAGAGCTTAAGCCATATAATAACCTTTTCAATATGACAGTGCCACGATTCAAATAATATGTCTGAGAAAATTACAGCAATTTTATGTTTTGGCGACGGTAATTAGCCACTAAATTCATGTAATTTGACGTTTTGAGAAGTATTTAGTGGGGCTACTTCAAATAACGAGTCTACACAGATAATACTCTAATGTGGCATGAGCACCCCTTTGTAAATGCCTATAAGCTGTCGTATGGTCAAATATTCTTGCGTTTACTATATACAAGCCGATAGTGCTTCATTAATTGCAACATTTTATTTTAGTAACTCGTCCATCAATGCGAGGTATATCCTTGATATCAAAATTTTACATACTGGATCGGAGAAGTGACAACTAGATCCTAATTAGCAAACGGCTTTCCCAGAAGTCACCGTAGTGTAGTAGGTAGTTTGTTGGCTTATTAGACGTAAGGCCAAGGTTTAAACCGCCCTAAGTCAGACATCAACAAGAAATATGAAAAAAATATTTCTTCGGCGACTTCCTCTCAGTAGATTTCTGGCAAAAACTCTGAGAGTAACTAAAATTGCCTTGAAAAGTTTCTCAAAAATCTGCCTTTCTTTCTTTGTTCGACTTTAAACTGTAAGTCCCGCCACTCATGTATAAAATTAACACACACAACATGAGTGGTGTGAGAAGGTAGGCCGTAATCCTGACCAATTATGTATGTATGTTTCCCTACGCCTATTTCAAAATTTATATTGACAGTATACGTACGAACACGAACGTATAAGTTGAAGTCACCGTAGTCTAGTAGTAGTGTGTTGGCTTGATAGACGTGAGACCTCTGTTCAAACCCCAGTTCAAAAATATCCAACAAAACGAAATATGGAAAAGTAAATTCTTCGGAGGCTTCCTCTCAGCAGATTTCTGACAAAAACTCTGAGAGTAAATAAAAATTGCCATGAAAAGTTTCTCAAAAATCTGCCGGGCGGAGTCGACTTTAAACTGCAGGTCCCACCACTCATTTATAAAATTAAAACACACAACATAGGTCGTGCAAGAAGCTAAGTCGTAATCCTGACTGAAGGGTTGTAATGACCAATTATGTATGTCTACGTACGAAACTAAACGATTATGTACCATGCTCACTAAACCTACTGCTAAGATGTCCACAATTATTTCCAGCTCGAATACATGGCGTTGGCTTATCATACATAATTGGTCATTACAACCCTTCAGTCAGGATTACGACCTAGTTTCTCTCATCACTTATGTTGTGTGTGTTAATTTTATACACGAGTGGCGGAACCTACAGTTTAAAGTCGACTCCGAACGACAGATTTTTGAGAAACTTTTGGCTTATCATATCGCGATCTTTTCTTCCTAATACTTTCCTCTTATACGGCAATATTTAATTCCTGGGCAATTTATTAATTAGAAGTTCAAAGATAAACTAACTAGATGTTTTAATTTTTAAAATAAGATTAACCGAGCATGGTGAAAATATTGCAAAAATATGTCATATTTTTCAAAAGCCTTTTGAAAAGCCTTCAAGTAATAAATTTTCTAGAACACGCTTAAGTTTTCTGGGTAATTTGTAGGAGCAATACATCGAACTTCTTTTGTGTGCAACAGTTTCTCTTTTCTCAGTAATGGTTGGGTCCCAAAGACTTCCTTAGATAAGCTCGAAAATTACTCTGTCACAACACATTTTTCACGAAAATTACCGAATTATAGTCTTACTTACTTACTTAATTGGCCATAACAGCCAGTTTAACGGATTTCGGCCTGCCGTAACACATCCTTCCAGGCCCCTCAGCTTCGTGCGCGCCGACGCCAGTTGGTCACACCAATCGACGACAGGGCTTCCTCGATTTGGTCCTTCCAACGGATGCAAGGTCGTCCTCTTCGCCGACTTCTGCAGATTCCCGCATCAAATACCCGTCTCGGCGGAGCATCCTCCTCCATTCGAAAGACATGGCCGAGCCAACGCAGCCGCTGGATATTAATACGCTGTACAACGTCTATGTCGTTAAGGAGCTCATACAGCTCACTGTTGTATCGGATACGGAAATCATCGCCAACTCGCACTGGACCGAAGATCTTGCGTAGTAGTTTTCTCTCGAACACTCTCAAAGCCGCTGCATCTGTACTTAATAGGGTCCATGCCTCTGCGCCATAAAGAAGCACGGGTAGGATGAGTGTCTTTTAAAGTGTTAGTTTTGTTGCACGAGAGAGGTCTTTGCTACTCAATTGCCTATTGAGACCGAATTAGAGTCACATAAACTACAATTGATCTCATTTTCACTTACCTGGTTTGCGACTTCTAACATACATACATACATAACTGGCCATTACAACCCTTCAGTCAGGATTACGGTCTAGCTTCTCACACCACTCATGTTGTGTGTGTTAATCTCACACATGAGTGGCGGGATCTACAGCTTAAAATCGACTTCGAACGACAGATTTTAGAGAAGCTTTTCATTTCAATTTTATTTATTCTTAGAGTTTTTGCCATAAATCTGTTGAGAGGAAGTCGCCGAAGGAATATTTTTTGTATTTTGTTTTGATGTCTGACCTGGGGTTTGAACCGTGGCCGGCGACTTCTAATATTGAACTTATTCTACAAGAGGGGTGCTCTAAATCTAAATCATAATCATTACTTAATAATATTAACTAAAAAGTAACAACAACTTCCGACTGAAAGACACACACTCAAAAAGTAATTCAACAATAACTTCAGTGACAATTTAAATAACTTTAACCGCAATAAATCAACATGTAAACTACATGCGGAAAAAAAGAAAATTTACACACAGAAAAACGGAAAAAAGCAAAACAGGGCAACACAATAAATATTCAAAAAATATTTTACAGAAGAGTACAGGAAAAGGGAATTTTTTTTAAATTAACAGGAAAGTACAACGATAATAAAAAAAAGGAAAGCAAAGCGGCAGACAGACCGAAACGCATTCAGAGTACAATTGCATCATCAACTACAATGTGACAAGTGACAAATGAGTTTTCATTTGCCAGAAACGGCAACGAAATATACTCGTATATTTTGTGTGTAGGGGTATGTTTGTTATACGTATGTACATACGTTAGAGAAGAAAAGAATCTCCATTTAGTTGAAGAGAAGTAATTGTATGTGAATATCACATCCGTGGGAGTAGCTGGAATGAAATTTTTTTTTGGCAAAAAACTGAATTCCATGAAATATGCATGAAAGTTACTGCTGGAAAAATATCGTTAATCGTGGGAGTATGATTATGGTGGCAACCGAAGTTAAAAAGTGAAATTTAGCGAAAAGTGTTAAAAAGAAAAAAAAAAGGAATCATTTATACACATACCTCCTACTATTTCTGCTATTACATTGAGCAATAAAAATACACACAAAATATTTGAAAAGATGAAATAATTCAGTTTCTTTTTTCACACGAGGGATGTATAGCGGTAGCCGGCGCAGTCTAGTGGGTAGTAAGTTGGTTTATTAGACGTGGGGCCATAGTTCAAATCCCAGGAAATACGAAAAAATATTTCTTCTACGACTACCTCTCAGCATATTCCTTCGAAAAGACTCAGAGAGTAAATAAAAATTGCCATGAAAAAGTTTTACAAAAATCTGTTGTTCGGAGACGACTTTAAACTGTAGGTCCCGCCACTCATGTATAAAATTAACACAAACAACCTAAGTGTTATGAGAAGCTAGGTCGTAATCCTGACTAGAGGGTTGTAATGATCAATTATGTATGTATGTATGTATGTATGATGTTCCAGCGTAAGTTTTAATGGTATTTGTGTACGTAATTTTTGTACAATTTTAGAACTTTACTGGGAAAACTTGTAGAATATATTCCGTGACTTTCTTTACCACCTTCGTAATTTAATGCTCAAAACAAATCTGAAAAATGTTTTAAACTAAAAGCGAAATAAGCAGCACTTTGTACATCTTTTTTACGCGAAATGTTAAGCTTCCAAAAAAAGGCTGATTCTGTACTTTTGATCATCATCATCATCGTCTTCGTCATCTTTATGGCTGTGCCTTATACCATGTCATTGCGTTGCTCTTTAAATTTTTTTTGTCACTTTAACAACAGCTTCGCATATATGTACCACTCTTAACGAAAAAAAATTAAGAAATAAGCAGCCCAAAATTGTAAAAAAATGTTTAAAAAATATAAAAAAAATTTAAAAAAGAAAAACGTTTGCCATATAAATCGTTTATAAAAGTTGTAATTTTGCTTTACCAAGTCGTTGCAAAAAAAAAAAAAAAAACTGTGGAAATGGATGAAAATATTTCTCATTTCAATTTTCAATTCAAAGTTTTTCTTTTATTTTCTTTGTCGCCTACATAGTCTAGTTAAAGTTCATAGTAATGCTGGAAATGGAAAGGAAATGGTGTTATAATTTTAATTTTTTTTATTTTTTTCATAAACAGAATTGCATTTTTGTTTGCTTCGTGTAGTTTCTAGAGTGCTAGACAGTGTCTGGTAGACTGTATCGTCTCTTTTATTGAGTGCATTACTTCACTGTCCCACAAACAGTCTGTCACTAAAGTGCTCGTAAACGGGGGAAGATTTAAAAGTATTAAATAGCAGGTCATGTCTAAAAAGTATATTTTATACATATTAAGATATGACACAAGGGTATATATCTTGTGGTCGCCGTGGTGTAGTAGGTAGTGTGTTGGCTTACTATTCGTAAAGCCCGGGTTCGTATCCCAGGTCAGACATCAAAAATGAAATATGAAAAAAAAATATTTCTTCGGCGACTTCCTCTCAGCAGATTTCTGGCAAAAACTCTGAGAGTAAAATAAACTGCCATGAAAAGGTTTCTCAAAAATTCTGTCGTTCGGAGTCGACGTTAAACTGTAGGTCCCGCCAATCACATATAAAATTAACGCACACAACATGAGTGGTGTGAGAAGCTAGGCCGTAATCCTGACTGAAGGGTTGTAATGGCCAATTATGTATTATGTATGTATATGTCTCCAACAAACCATATCCAATCAAGTCTATTTATTTTTTAGCTACAGTTTTTAAAATTTTCTTCCTCTTGTTGTTACTTTGCCTCCTCGATGTATGAGATAGTTGTCAATCTATTCTTCGATAACCCTGGGAATCGACAATAAATACATTTTATTATATACTCTGGTTGGTAGAGCCTAGTAGGTAGTGTGTAGGCTTATTAGAGGTGACGCCACGGCCTGACATCTCTAATAAAACCAAATATGAAAAAATATTTCTTCGGCGGCTTCCTCTCATCAGATTGCTGGCAAAAACTCTGAGATTAAATAAAATTGACGTGCAAAACTCTCTCTTAAAAAATCTGTCATTCGGTATCGACTTTAAACTGTAGGCCGCGCTGCTCATGTATAAAAGTTAACACACACAACGTAAGTGGTGTGAGAAACTAGGTCCATAATCCTGACTGAAGGATTTAATGCAGTTTTCGTGGTATTACCTTACCCAGTAGTTGGTTGTTCCTCCATTTCAATTCATTTTCTCTTTTCATAAACGATTAAAAATTTTTATCAACGCTTTCGATGAGAGTTCTTTTGATATTAAAGAAGTAGGGCTGTGTAGCAGCTTCACCACAGGACTTAGTTGTGTTTATAGGTCTATGCAAAGGTCAAGATCCCTCGCATGTTTCATTTATGGTTGCAAGCGTCGTCATAGTCAACAACTCAACATGAACATTTTGATTGATGCCGTATATACTTTAATGCGAGAGGATACGACTATGACGACATCTCGATATGAATGTTTTGATTGATTCTGTAAACACTTTGCTTTGTTTTGAGGGTATTCTAGTCGATTTGCAGAGGATGGCATCATATTTTCGGATACATGCTGTGCCTTGTCTGCCCTCGCTTATATATGCATTCTATCGTACTTTAATAACTACAATTCATAGTGCGCTAGACTGACAGCATTTTCAGAGACAAACACAATTGGTATTTAAGAAGATTACTAGCCACTGTGTAATAGGCATGCATTAAAGATGGCCGGGTTTCCTGCATTCCAAGCCGGCCAGAATTTGTAATGCTGTAGCAAAGGAAGAACAATCAGTCACTATTAATGTTGTTGTCCTAGGTTAGGTTAGGTAGTAGTGGTAGCTTTGATCATGTTACAAAGCTCACTTCAGCGCTCATAGCGGACCGTTGTGATGCCACAGTTGAACGCAGTCCTTGTGCTGACCAAGTTCCAGCAAGACCAGGGAGGAGGAAGAAGTTGGTCAGCACAAGGGCCGCTCATCAGAAGAACGACGCTGGAAAACCAGCCAGAAAGTTTGATGAACGAAGCTATATCCTTGATGTCAATAGATGATAGCTCTGTCAAGCTGACAAGAAACGGAGAGCCAAATAACCTATATCTGCACCTAGCAAGTGACGGACACTGACAGAAGAAGTGGATCCCAGTCTCTTCTTCCTCAGCGGGTCTGCACCCGCGGCAGAAGTCGTTGAATGGGAGCCGCATCCTTTCCGCGTGTCTGCCCATAACGCAATGACCTGTAAGCATGGCCACTGTGGTCGAGATGATGTTACGAGCAAGTCCAAGCAACTGGTTCGTACGCCTTCTATCCATCAAGGGCCAGGTGAGTCTAGCGATGGAGCAGGACTCCTTATTGACCCAGGATAGGTTGTGCACCCGCTCGTCGGCCCTACAGTTCCCCAGAACATTACTGTGCCCGAGGACCCAGAACAGCGAGACGCTGAAGCGCACAGAAAGAAGGTCGAGACAGCGGCGACATTCCCTAACGATCCTGGAGTTATTCACAAAATCCAACAGAGATCTTATGGCGGCCTGACTGTCGGAGAAGACCGAGACGCGGGTGAAAGGAGCACCGTTATCGAGGATCCATTGAGCGGCCCGGTAAATGGCCATCACCTCCACCTGAAACACGCTACAGTAGTTCGGCAGCCGTTGTTGTCCTACACATACATACATAATTGTTTATTACAACCCTTCAGTTAGGATTGCGACCTAACTTCTCACACCACTTATGTTGTGTGTATTAATTTCATACAAAAACGGCAGAATCTACAGTCTATAGAAGACTGTGAACGACAGATTTTTGAGAAACTTTTCATGACAATTTATTTTTCTTTCAGAGTATTTGTCAGATATCTGCTGAGAGGAAGTCGCCGAAGTAATATTTTTTTTCAGATGTCTGACCTGAGGTTAAAATAAATATTAAAGTATTTGGGAGTTATGGATTCAGATAAGGACCTGCAGTCTAATGTTCAATATAACATGTAGAAGGTTTATCTCTTAATAATTAATGTCAGATTCCATGATTTGCTAACAGCTTAGTAAGTGTGGATAGTGCCGCCCTATATTCTAAAGGGCCGCAAAGACTCTTAGAAGTTCAAAACAAAACATTATCCTGTATGAACATAATATATGGTTAGCTTACCTCCTGCACATGACATAAAAAGGAAAACAAACTTTTCACTCCTTTAAGTACCTGGCAAAAGCTCTGTATGTTACTCCATTTAAATTATTGCCTTAAAATTGTTTCAGAAAAAGAAAGAAAAAAACGATTCCTTCTCATATTCAATCGCAAATTTGAATTTTGAGTAGGGCGTCCTGTATACAGAAGGAATGAAAAAGAAAAGAATAAAAAAGAGTTGCGAAAATGACAAACGGAAGTGAATACTTTTACACTCATTTATAAATGAATGTGAATGAATGTGAGTGAGTGAGTATAACTGTGTATGAATTTTGCTTTTCGCGTTCTGCATTTTTGAATGAAACGAATGTACGATTTTTGTCATTGTTGTTATTGGTAAGGAAAACTAAAAGAAAAATTTGCAACAGGAAAAATATAAAACATTTCACTTTTTGGAGTTATTCACGAGGGCAAGTAATAAATATTGTACAGTTCGGCTGGGCTATAAGGAAGAAATGCATAAAAATTTAGTTTTTCCTCATTGCCATCATTGCTACATAACTCCCTCTCACTAAAGAGAGAGAAGAGAAGAAAAGCGGGAACGAAAAACGTTTTCAAATTTGAATTTTTATTGAAATGATATTTTGTATTGAAATGTATGCAGCATGATGTCGCAACATTTTCGATTGTCTACGTCTGTCTGTCTGTATAAAATTTGTTCCACGGGAATGTCAATTGTAGTGTTAAAATTTTAACATTCTTTAAAATCATGTTAACAAAAAGAAAAATTCACTGCAACATAGAGTGGATTAAAAAAAAAAAGAAACAAGAAAAGAAAATAAATTGTGTTACAAACATGTGTAGTTTCGGTAGTAACAAGTCTATGTTTATTGCATTGTAAAAAAGCTTGTATGAAAATATGCAAAATAGCGTTTAAATGCAAATAGAGGGAGACGATAAAACAAGACATCATTAAATGTAGATGTTTCCATTATATGTTGCAGCAGTATTACTACGAGCGTAGGATAACTGCAGTCTCCTGCAACTACTTATCGGGCTCTCGAGTACAACTTTATAGACGTTGTTGTAAGTCAACCATGCATATGTGCGATAGAGTGGAGTTATTTGCCGCTTTAGTTTGCGCATATCAAAGCTTAATTTATTTTTAAACTACCCATACTCTGGAAAGTCGTCGTAGTCTAGTGGGTAGTGTGTTGGCTTATTAGACGCAAAGCCAGGGTTCGAGCCCCAGGCCAGACATAAAAACAAAATACGAAAAGTATTTCTTCGGCGACTTCCACTCAGCAGATTTCTGGCAACAATTCTGAGAGTAAATAAAATTGCCATGAAAAAGTTTCTCAAAAATCTGTCCTTCGAAGTCGAGTTTAAACTGTAGGTCCCACCACTCATGTATAAAATTAACACACACAACATAAGTGGTGTGAGAAACTAGGACGTTGTACAATGGGTCAATTTGACGGGTACTGTACTTGTCTTAATTGACAAGTACACGTCCTCTAACCTAACCTAACCAAGCCATACTGTGTCTCAGTCTGGCTTGGAACTTACTGACTCGCTTCCTCCACCCTAAAATAACTCTCTAGGCAGACATGTAGGGCTGTAAGTATTGTTTTCTTCAACTCACTGAATCTCACATTTGACTTCGTTACAGCTGGCCGGCGGTTACTCCATACTACCTTTATCACTTGGGGTCATTACAAAATCATCTGTTTGTGTTGTCATCTTCTCCTACTAACTTGGACAAGTTTTGCCACCATCAACTCAGCACTCCTTGGGAATCTGCATTCAGATCTCTGTTTCGATCGACCTTACATACATACAGAATTGGTCATTACAACCCTTCAGTCAGGAATTAGTTTAAGGTTTAGGTCGAAGTGGTAGCTCTGATATCACAGAGCTCACTTAATCACGCGTAGCAGCTCGTTATGATGCCACGGGTGAATGCAGTCCCTGTACTGACCAAGTTCCACCAAAATCAGGGAAAGGAAGAAGTTGGTCAGCGCAAGGGCTATACATCAAAAGCACGACTACCCTACACTGGAAAATCAGCCAGAAAGTTTGATGAACGAAGCTATATCCTTGATATCAATAGATGATAGCTCCGTCAAACTGACATGAAATGGGGAGCCAAATAACCTATATATACACCTAGCAAGAGACGGGCACTGACAAGGAAAGTGGATAACAGTCTCCTCTTCCTCAGGGGATTTGCATCCACGGCAGAAGTCGTTAAATGGGAGCCTCATTCTTTCTGCGTGTCTACACATAACGCAATGACCTGTAAGCATGGCCACTGTGGTTGAGATGACGTCATGACCAAGACCAAGTAAATTGTTGGTACGCCTTCTATCCATCAAGGCCCAGGTCAGTCTAGCTGTGGAGCAGGACTCCTCATTGACCCAGGATAGGTTGGCGTCCCGAAAGAATTTCTGCGCAATATCCAACTTGATCGAGGCAAGTGGCATACCCAATTCAATGGAAGAGGATTCCGGAAGGAGCGCACCAGCTCTGGCGAGCAGGTCAGTCAGGATTACGACCAAGTTGCTCACTGACAGAAGAAATATTTGTTCGTATTTTGTTGAAGATGTCTGACCTGACGTTTGCACCGTGGCCTCACGTCTAATAAGCTAGAGTAGGGCGCCTTTCGATCGACCTTACTGGGAGATTATCCGGACCTAACACTATCTGTCAGGTGCATGACTGTTTGAAGAGTTTCTTGCCCGTGCTAATACTGAGCAGCATTCTACTTCACACTTTGTCAGGTCAATTGGCGTGGAAGAGACATTATATGGATACCGCAGATGGCTAAAAATGGTACCTCTACACTGCAATTATATGAATAGATGTGGGGTCTACTGTAGCAAGTCCTAAGGTAAAAATTTTTCGTTGTCTGAAAAAAAAAAACACATTTCTGGAAGTGAATTTTGGCTGTGAGGTAGCATGTATGTTAAGTTTCAGGCCTAGTTTTACTCTTCCTGCGATATGCGTTATTGACGTTACATTCTTCTGGATTTCAAAGGTCAGGAGACTTTCTGGATGTGTTATCGGGAGGCGGATTAAAACCTCTTTAAAATACAAAAACCATAATAAAGACTGCTTCGTCTTTATACATATTCGATCGTGGATTACCCGAGTATGGAAACCCCCATAATTTAATTTTTATGATAGTACTGATGCATTTTATTCAAAGCCATAAACACTTGTACTCCTCTACACTGTGTTGTACAATTTTTGTAAAAACTCTTGATTATACTCGTTAGTATTGTAAAAAAAAATGGAAGAAATGACAATACAACAACAACACTCATGCAATCAAATAAAACACAACAAACACAAACACATGTAGCATGTAGCATGTGAAGAAAAGGACTTCAGGAAAAAGAAAGAAAAAAAATCATCGAAAATTATTGCATATTTTATGGCTCTTCACAAATGTCATGTGGATTGGCAACAGCCATGGAAAAACTAAGGAATAAAAAAACGAAATTCTCATTTCGATTTATTTTTCTTTTTTTTCCTTTTTTGTTTTTGTGCCACAAAATTATGTTAAATTTTTTATAAAGAAGGAAAAGAAAACGGAAAAAAAGAAAAACGAACGAACACAAAGACGTTAAAAAAGTTTTCATAATAGAATTCCATCTTAATGTGTCTTAATCTTCTATTTTTTTTTTTGGTTTCCGTTTTTCCTTTTTTTTCCATTTCTTTTTGTTTTTTTTTGCTTCAACATGTTGAGTGTGGCATGTGTATTGGTTTATTTATTAACATGTCAGTGACAGTGACAGTTGAGACAAACATGTCAATACATTTTTGGTTTCTTCTTCTACACATATGTACACACAAGCTCAATAATACTCGCACACAGGTGTTTGCTATGTGTGTGTGTGTGTGAAAAGTAAATATTTGTTTCATTTGTTTTGCTTTTATTTTCTCAGTGTAGTGCCTTAAGTGTCTACGACTGTTTATGTGGCTTGGAGTGTACATGTGTTTATACAAGTGTGTGTTGGTTTTTTCCCATTCGCATAATCTTTTTGTTGTTATTACTGTTACTGTTATTATTATTATTATTGTTGTTGTATTCTGTTAATGTCATTGTTGTTATTGACATGAAATGCTTTAGAAAATGAACAAAATTTTCCACTAAACAAACACAGCAGGTCCTGAAACAACACAAAAACGTTGAATAAATAAAAATTCAATTTTATGTCGAATGTTTTGTATGGATTTTTTATCTGGTAAAAGGGACCCGCCAACAGAGGGCCTGCCTATTAAGTCTCTTTTTGTGTAAAACTTCAAGAAAATATGCATTAACCAAGCCATACCAAAAGGTATAAGTGACTACCTCTGGAAAGAATGCAGCAATCAGTCTTCTTAGCGCCTATCGGACGGCACCTCGACAATAACTTGAACAATGTAGATCTGCAAATATTCCAGCGTTAAAGGATTATCTGTGTATCAAAGTTCTTGAAGTAGTCCTACAAAAAAAGACTTGTAACGGCGGCAAATCGTGGCCACCAAAATGTTGAATCACCCTCTATGGAAGCGATTAATTACTCTCTGAATTGACGGTTCTTAAAAGTTCATTTTCGTAAAAATACACTCTAAACTTTAATGCACAACAAACACTCACATTTTCTGGATGCAATGACTTCTCCACGATCACTTATGGGTTTTCCAATTCCCATCAGCAACAATTTTGCGTTTCGACGTAACCATAGAGAAAGAAATGACCTCCTTTACTTAAGGAAGTTTTGTGCAAATTATCTACATTGCAAGCCTGGCTTTGTGCATAATTAACCGGCTTTCCGTGAGTGAGGCATGCACCCAGCAGGTGAAGCAGAGTCTCCTCCTTTTCCTCATCTCTGCAGCTTCTGCAGAAATCATTAGCAAGGTGTCTAAGACACCTGAGCTTCGCTTGCGTACTCATAATGCAATGCCCCGTAATGACCCCTGCAACCATACTGAGCGCGCCCCTCTGAAGTTAAGTCAGATTTACCGTGCGCCCTTCATCCAGCTTTGGCCAGATTTTTCGTGCCGTTTCACTGCTAGCCCAAGCCGCCCATCTGTTGTTGACAGAATCGACGATCACATTGTCAATTGTAAGCCTGAAGGTTCTCACAGGGATTCCCAAACTCGAAAATTCATTGGAGAATTCGATGGTTATACCACGCTTGGCTAGTTCATACGCTCTATAGTTACCAATACGCATATGATATGGACGTCATATCGCTCGCATAGCATTTGTATTATTTTATCCATGAGTGGAGTTTATCGTGGACTGCGAATGAAAGATTTCGTTACTCAAAGAGCAGTTGCTGATGTCGCCGTAGTCTAGTAGGTAGTGTGTTGGCTTATTAGACGTAAAGCCAGGGTTCGAGCCCCAGGCCAGACATCAAAACAAAATACAAAAAGTATTTCTTCGGCGACTTCCTCTCAGTAGATTTCTGGCAAAAATTCTGAAAGCAAAATAAAAATTGCCATGAAAAGTTTCTCAAAAATCAGTCGTTCGGAGTCGACTTTAAACTGTAGGTTCCACCACTCATGTATAAAATTAACACACACAACATAAGTGATGTGAGAAACTCGGTCGTAAGGTGAAGGGTTGTAATGACCAATTATATATGTATGTATGTACTCAAAGAGCAGTTGTAGTCGTTGTAGTCTAGTAGGTAGTGTGTTGGCTTATTAGACGTGAGTACACGGTTAAAACCCCAGTTCAGACATCTCGAACAAAAAAGAAATACGAAAAACTAAATTTCTTCCACGACTTCCTCTCAGCAGATTTCTGGAAAAAACTCTGACGGTAAAGAAAACTGCCACGTAAAGTTTCTCCAAAAAAAATCTGTCGTACGGAGTCGACTTTAAACTGTAGACTCCGCCACTCATGAATGAAATTAACGCATAGAACATAAGTGGTGTGAGAAACTAGGTTGTAATCCTGACCAAAGGGTTGTTATAACCAATTATGTATGTTTGTATTGCCGCCTGGCTATCAGAAAGTATGGTAATGTATGGTGATAAGGTGAGTTTAAAAATCATTACAACCCCTTTAGTCAGAATTACGTTCTAAATTCTGTGTTAATTTTATCTATGAGTGAAGTAACCTACAGTTTATCGTGGACTGCGAATGAACTCGAATTGAACTTCCGAACACTAGTCTAGCAAGCCATTACCTACTACCTACTGCTGGCCTCATGCTGATGTATTATCTTCTACTGCAATCGTTATGAATTTCATGAATTAAAAATTATAATTATTTCCTGTATTATTTATTATTTATATTCACAATTAACCCAAGTACTTAAGGTTCAATTATAAAAATTTTTAGTGAAAACTGATTATTTTCATTTCACTTTTTTTGCTTTTCTACTTGGAGAAAACATGCAATTTTTATTCCAATTAAACTCAATTAAAAACGAAATAAAAAACAAAAAAACAAAAAAAAAAACGATAATAAAACTGAGAATTCATAACAAAATTTATTAACGCTAATTAATCATTTATTTTCATATTAAAATAAATATAGATTATGTAGACACAACATGGTACGATATTTTAATTAATATTTATAAATAAATTATTATTTTATTTACCAACCAAACCGCCCCCTCATAGATATCTACAACACAGATACATATATAGGATTGTGTGTGTGTTGTTCAACTCAACACGCACATAATAAATAATTTTTCATCAACATTTTGTTTAATTTTTTTTCTTTTCTTATAATTTTGTTTTTGTTGTTTCTCTGAACACAAAATCAACGATAATTCACTTAAATCATATACACACACACAAACATAATTTATTTTGTTGATAGAAAAAAACAAATAAAAACGAAAAAACAAGTGAGAGAAAGAAAGAAAAGTTTAAATGAAATAATTTCCTGTATTTTATTATTCGCACCTACAAAAAAAGAGGGCTGTACTCGTAGAGAGAGGGAGAGAGAAAATCTGATAGTAAAAGACCCCAACAATCCCTCACTCAATAGTATCAGGAATAAAAAAAAACAAAATTTATGAAACAACCCCTTTTTTTCGAAGTGCTCAATATTATTCACTTATTTAGCCATCCATTGGTAAGCACACACACAAACCAGCACGTAGCTTATAGTCATCGCCGCAGTCATTCATTTATTCATATAATACTGGGTCATAACAAAATAAATGACCTTTTACACCTACAATTAACCAGGATAATAGTTTGTGAACGGTATCATGCACAAGGAAAAAAACTGATGCAGTTTATAAAAGAATGCATTCATTAAAAATAACTGGTTTTGTAAATGACAAATAAAAATGAAAATCGAGAAAGGAAATACCATTTATTAGGAAAGAGTACAACTCAGCAAAGCAAGGTTGCTGATAATACGAAAATCAATATTCACAGAATGTTGTTTCAGATACGACAAAGATCACACCTTTTATTATTTTTGATAGATTAATGATACCAAGACAAGGTAGGAGAAAAACAAAAAAAGGCCTAGGGGATACTATCTCTGATCCGCTTCTTCTGTCAATCAGGTAATTAGAAAGATAGTCAACTCTTCTTGACGGAAAATAGGAGATTGCAGAATATGCAGCCTACTATGCCCCATAGAATTAAAAGTTCTGTAACGGAATGGGTCCTGAGTTTAGCAAACATGGGACATTGTGCATTGAGAGACAGACATTGTGGGTTAGAGACTCTCCTTATTTCTGCTGGATTTGTGGTAGTGTGGATGAGCTGGTACTAGATCTTGATTACAAGGTTATATGTGCTCTAGTTGTAGTTTACTATGTTTGGTCTGCCAGTGTGGCAAAACATAATTTCAATTGGTGAGAGCTTAAGAAAAATATTTTGAGACCAGAAAAATCTTCCTAGAGTGGTCATGATTCGATCTGGTTAGCAACGATAATGGTAAGTGGTTTCCAATAAACTTTCGCACAAAATTTATCTTCTGATTGATTTTATAGTCGACATACTGTTATCATTGAAGAGTGTATTCCATGTTCAACAGCACCATCCTCATGACCATAAACGCTGTTCGTCCATCTTATGTTTTGGTCCTTATAGACGAAGAATTCCTGAAGCAAACACTTTCCAGAAACTATTAACAATGCTGCAGAGATTTGCTCAAGCTTCAGACGTTCACCCCCAATGTCGAAACTTTATAATGGAAACTAAACGATATAAATAATTCAGAGCCGAAGGCCTATATCAACCACAAATGAAACATCCGATAAACAACTATTTTGGGAAGATATGGTATAGTGGTTAAAATGCTTAACCTCAAGCCCAAGCATATCAGACTTAAATCAAGCAGAAGACAGAATTGTTTAAAGGCACCCACTAAATCTACATAAAAACTTGCCTTTCCTGGGAGGATGACAATGAATGTTATAGGAGGTTCAGGTAATCCCACTTTCAGACAAACAGTAGGATTCAGCAATCAAAATTACTCTGCGCTATACTTTGTACAATCTTTTTATTAGAATTTCCGAATACTAATGAAATATACTTACAACCCTTTAGTCAGGGTTTGAATCTAGCTTCTCACATCACCCATGTTGCGTGACAGAGATCAGCAATGAATCACTTTTTCGCTACTCATAACTAGTCATTAAATTTTGAGTATGAGTGAGTCAACAGTATTGAAATCCAACTACTCTGATGCGTTTGTACTCAGTACCACATTGATTTATAAGTACAAGTTGCAATGAGTATGAGTACAACGTTGACATCAAACTCATAACATTCGAAATATGTTTGATTAATATGCCTACTCATTCAGATTCATAAATTTAGAAAAATACTTATGATACTCATAAACGATTCGAGTGATTCGCACCATTCGTCAAAATTTGCAGTCTTAGTTGTTGTTGCATTTACAAAGAAATAAGGAAAGACACATAAACAAAAAAGACAAAGACAGCAAGCAGAGAAAACACACAACCTTTTTGTGAGTTTTGTAGTGTTCGTAAGCGAATCATACTTATTTTGTGATTGGTGTATACGATGAGTCATGGAGAGTCAAAATCAATAACATCATGCGTATTGTTAAGTATGAGTACCATGAGTATTTCAAACTTTGAATATAAGTAGTATGAGTATGACATTAAAATTGGTATGAATGCGTATAAGTATCAGAAATTATAAGTATGATTCGAATCTACTCATCGTTTTTAATACTCATTGCTGACCTCTGTTGCGTGAGTTAATTTTATCCATGAGAATTGAAAATCGACTGAGAGCAAGCCGCCGAAAGAATATTATTTCGATTTCGTTTTATTTAAGATGTCTATGCTGGGATTTTAACCACTGGTTCGTGTCTAATAAGTCAACACGCTATCTACTAGACTACGGTGGCTTCACTTTGAACAATGAAAAATACAACATGCGTGGATACAAAAACTAAAGAGGCGTCAAGCTTCTAAGCAAGATGATTGGAAAATGTTTAAGCAAAAGTATTCCAAAAAGCCTTTCCTTTGATATCAAAACGCGTATAGGCCGGCTTTAAACACACATTGGAGAACATCACTCCGATTTTGTAATACCTTTTAAAACCTAGAATTACTCGGCCATATTTTAGAATGTGTAAGCTTAAGAGATAATATATAAATGCGTAGTTTAAACCTATGGGTGAACGTCACATGTTGTGACGCGAATAAAAAGTGTCCAGTTTGGATTTGGGGTGAGACAGGGTTAAGGTCGCAGTAGTCTAGAAAATAGTGTGTTGGCTTATTAGACGTAAGGCCACGGTTCAAACCCCAGTTCAGACATCTCCAACAAAGCGAAATATGAAAAATTATTTCTTCAGCGACTTCCTCTCAACAGATTTCTGGCAAAAACACTGAGAGCAAAATAAAATTACCATGAAAAGTTTCTCAAAAATCTGTCATTCGGAGTCGACTTTAAACTGTAGATTCCGCCACTCATGTTTAAAGTTAACACACACAGCATAAGTGGTGTGGGAAGCTAGGTCGTAATCCCGACTGAGGGGTTGTAGTGAACAATTGTGCATGTATGTAATACTACGTTCAGACATGCACGTATATTGAGAAAATCGCAATAAACGGCATTATTGATATTAACATTTCATATAAAATGTCAATTAATTATTGCTCAATAAATTCATAAATTGTTATAATATTGATTAAAACTCCAAATACAGCACTGACATAAGTACGTTCAGTGATCATATTACTATTTTCCGCACACTTTCTATTGATATTTGACAACTCAAATGTCAACAACAAACAAAAACAAAACAACGACAAACAAAAAATGGAAGGTTAGCAGAAAGGGATGAGAACTGATGTCATATAAAAAAGAATTTTAATAACATCACAGACTTGATGTCGTATTTAATTTTTAACGCTTTCGATTCCAATGTTGTTTGATGAAAATTTCTGATTTATTTCGAAAAGTTATTTATAATACCCTGAACTGAGATATTACTGGGATTCCAGTTAATGCTCTGAAGAAAGCAGCTTCTGTTTCTATCCGTCTTCTCCAAGTATGGCTGACCTTCTAGGTCTTGTCTGATAATCTATAACAGTTCTCACAATTTCATCCTCGGATTTATGCAGAATATGTTAACTGACCGGAATATTTTGAAAATACAACGTATTCAGCAGTTAACAAATAAAGACTTTTGAGTTTCATTTTCCTCTAATAGTGCTATAAGCAAAAGCTTTGTTTTCTGCAAGCTATGCAGTATTATCAAATTTTTCTTTCTCATCCTTCTGAGATAAGCCACTTTGGAGTTAGAAATATTCCCTACTACCCGCAACAGCTCGGCGTTTCGGTAAATCATTAGTAAAACCTTTTCCAATGTTAAGTTGTTTTCCATTTTTTCTCAAATTTTTTTGGCACTAATTTTCGCGATTAAATTAAAAGCAATGTTGTTGAAGCAATCAGCTGTTTTGTTTACCAGTCAAGTAAATTTTGTGTTTGAACACTAAAAATATTGTTATCAATAAACCGAATATTAATTCAATAAAAGTACATGTCTGAATATAGTATAAGACGGGGCTAACGAAAGACGCAAATTCTGTTAAAACCATAATTAACTGATGTCTGCGACACAGTTTAGAAGATCTTTATTACGTTAACGAAAATAGCTTTCAAGCTTTATCAGATTTACAGGCTAGAATGACAATATGTTGCAGGTTGGGCCTAGAAATAATCAATCAAACAGTAATGCCGGGTGAAAATCAAAATTCCTATCAGGCAGTGATCTGAAGTTTGATATATTCCATCAGATACCTATATCACATTCATATATACATAATTGGTCATTAAAAACCTTCAGTCAGGATTACGACCTAGCTTCTCACACCACTTATGTTGCGTGCCTTAATTTTATATATGAGTGGCTACAGTTTGAAGTCGATTCCGAACGACACATTTTTGAGAAATGTGCCAGAAATCTGTTGAGAGGAAGTCGCCGAAGAAATATTTTCATATTTTCGTTTTGATGTCTGACCAACAACTATATCTCTTAAGGAAATTTGTTTTGAGTCTGTATAATACCATCAAATATTAAAATTTTGTAATGTAAATGATTCAATACCTTAACACCACTGCTTACGCCTGCACAAAGTAAAGAATACACATTGTGTGCTGCGTGTTTGTATATGAAAATATTTTGTTTGTTATTTATCAAGAGTTTAAATGCGCTGAACTGTAAATTTAATGTGAGAACAAGTACCACTCACTACCATTATGTTTCATTAGAACGTTGTATGTATACCTACCAACTAATTACAACAATTATTTACAATGTTTTTGAACTTTTAATCTATTCAATAGCATTGTACATCAACAATATCCGTTGATACGAATTCCAAGTACTACGTAGCATAGCAAAGTGTACAATATAATCATAATTTCATATTTATCAACAAAGCTATGTGCATGGCAAAGCTATATCATCCGCAAACCTTAGCGTTCACCCTTTTGGGGTAATATTGAATGGAGGATTGAACATTGGTTAATAAATAGTTTTGAATGTGGTAAATTTAGCACCTGATACCACCATTAAGTTTAAAACACCGTCGACAACAGTGCGAACACTAACTACTTACCTACTTCACTTGTTTGATGGCCAGGTTTTAGTGAGTTTTGTATCTACGATAATTACAGCAAGAACAACAACAACAAATTGTTACAATTAACTACACGCAATTGGCTTTACTTAAAGCCAGTGTGAGAAGTGATACTCAATTGTAGACTGGCTTTGTGTCGGCATACTACTTGTTGTAATACAATGAGTTGTTTTAGTTTTATATTGTTGTTGTTGTTGTTGCTATTGTTGTTGCTGGTGGTGATAGTGGTTTGGGAAACATTTATTGAATTATTTAACGTGTTACATTGGCTTACTGATTACGATAAAAGTGTGTGTTTGACGTTCAAAATAACTTATTTAGCGATATTAGAGAGGAGACTTATAGTTTAAGAAAGAGAAGTGATTAAGAACACAACACTTGTGACAATATTTTATTAAAATTAAGTACAGATTCTTTGTAATCCTTAAGTTTCTATATTTTATTAAATTTTTGTTTGTTTCTTTTTCAACGAATTTCTTCTTACATTATGGCAGGTTGTCATTGTCATCAATGTAGTGCGGATTTCCTTTCCATTATAACGACGTATGTTACTTTCCAATGTATTGATCAAAACCAATTCCATTTTACAGTAATTTTTTTTTTATTTCTTTTTAAAACAATTTCAAATCGATTTTGTTTTTTTTGTTGCTTCTGTTTTAAATTTTTTAGTTTTCAATTTTAAAGTCCAAATCGAGTGTCTTCCTTAGCTATTGGCTGCTGTTGGTTATTTTCTCTTTTTTTATATTCTCTTGGCTCGTTTTCGTTGTTGTGCATGTCACCTGCCATTGAAAATTTTATCGAGTGTGAAATGGTTTTCCTGGGAAACTTGATTTTCTTTCGTCTTCCATTAAATTTTTTTTCATTACTTTTCCAAGGTTGTTTTTAAATCGTTTTTTTTCTCCTCTTTCTTTTTTTACTATTTTTTTATGTTGCAGTGTATCTATTGCCACTGTTTCAGTGGCTTTTCTTGCTGTTATTGGTATTGCAACTACAGCCAGTATTTCTGTGTGACATGCTATAAATGTTCTGACCTCGGTTTTATGGACAACTAAGGGTGAGGACTCAAACTACGTTTGTTCGATGACAATAAATGCATTTGATACCTACGTTATCTTTTTGTTGTTGTTGAAAAGATTTAAGTTTTTTAATGGAATATTATATATTGTCGTCTGTATAGTATAACGGTCGTAAACAGAAAAGTGACAGAAAACGAAATGCAGTTGCAAACCATGAAAATAAAAAAGTTTGCCTCTTTTTTTAATCATTTTTGGTCTCTTTTTTATTTAAAGGCAGGACTAAATGCAATGACAAGTGATAGAAAGTTTTCTTTTACAATAGTTTAGAGGGGGTTGTTAACCTATAAGGATTTATTGATTAAAATCGAAAGAGTTTTATTGGTATGGTAAGGATGCAGTTGTCTTAAAATAAATAAAAAGCTACACGTTAAAGAAAAATAACTTTTCACGGGAAAATTGCAATAAAATTCGAGAGTTCAAGTATTACAATACTTTTTTTCATTTGAATTTTCACGAAAAGCATTGTGACTAGCAAACAAAGCTATTCTACCATTTTTAAACCTGCTACAGTAGGCTAATGATTCGATTTGCTTGAAAAACTTTATTCATGAAGTCGCCGTAGTTTAGTAGGTGTGTGTTGGCTTATTAGACGCAAAGCCAGGGTTCGAGCCCCAGGCCTGACATCAGAACAAAATCCAGAGCAGATATCTGGCAAAAACTCTTAGAGTAAATAAAATTGCCATGGAAAAGTTTCTCAAATATCTGCCGTTCGGAGGCGACTTTAAACTGTAGGTCCCACCACTCATGTATGGAATTAACACACACAACATAAGTGGTGTGAGAAACTAGGACGTTGTACAATGGATCAATTCGACCTCACGGTACTGTATTTGTCTTAATTGACAAGTATACGTCCTCTAACCTAACCTAACCTAATCTTATTCATGAAATTGATCAATGAAGTCATGACTGCACAATGTGTGCATTTAGCAAATGCAGGTTATAACCACCCGGATCAAACATTTAAAATAAGAAGAAGAAATAGACTTTATCCCTTAAATTTTATTGTTAATATCAAGAAGAATTCCCAAAATAATTGACAGCGAAACAACCAGCAACTTGAAAACTTTTGGGTAACATTAGAACTGAACCAAAACAGAACGGCCAATAGATTCACCATCACACAACCACATCGAATAATTACTCACAACAAATGTGATTCATGCCGATTACGTTCAGAAAATTTCTGTAGAAGAAATGCGCCGCTTTCTGCTCGTGCTAGTCAGTGTTGAAATGACTGACATTTTACAACTGGTGGGCTATGGTTGGCTCTCTAAATGCTGGGAGATATTGATAGACTGATGAAACCCACCGAAACCGAATAATTTTTGAAGTGCACCCACATATAGGTCTTTGAATAAGCGTTTCCTTTCTTTAAATTTAAACAAAATAAAGTGTGTGTACGAATTCCATGACATTTCTTATTCGTTTGAAAAATCTATTGATCCCACTATGTCCGCCAAAGATTCTATGGGTGGAGCGCGTCAGCATAATTAGAATCAGTTACCAACTGCACCAGAACCTATTGAGCGAATATAAGTCATTGCCCATTATTATTTACCTTCAGTTTCTAGGCCAGCTGAATTTTTTACAGATGCAGGCCCAAATCACAATGCATAATTCACCAAGTTGTGGTCTGTAAAGTCGTTGCTGTCTATTAGATAGTGTGTTGCCTTACTAGAAGCAAATTCATGAGTTTATACTCCAACATACTGAAAATTTGTATCACAACAGTCTTCTGGCAAAAACTCTGAGAAAAAAATTGCCATGAAAAGGTTTCCAAATATGCCTTTGACTTCAAGTCTACATTGAACGATAGTTCCCAAAACTAAGGGATAAAATTTACGTACACAACATGGGTGGTGTGTGAAGCTGGGTTGTGATAATCACTAAACGGTTGTAATGACCAGTTAAGTAACTAAAGGGTTTGAGTAATGCGAAATGGACTGCCACGATTTTAATTTCATATTCTGATGGACGGTGGCATTTGCAGTGTATTGATTGATTGTTTACATACATAATTTGTCGTTACAACACTTCAGTCAGGATTACGATTTAACTTCTCAAGCCACTTTTGTTGTGTGTGTTAATTTTATACATACACACAGTTACTAAACTATACATATGGTTAAACAATTTCAGAAATTTTTTAACTGATCCGTTTTCGTTGAAAATCTTTATAGTTTCCTTGATGTTAAGACGATCTTTTGCATTGGTTAAAAAATTTCTGAAATTGAACTGAATTGTGGCCCTGCACAGGCCCACAAAGGTATGCATCCGATTTACAAATTTCACAAATTTCTGAACTAATGCAAAATACCGTCTTAAAATCAAAGAAAGGTGTCAGACAATTATAAATATTTTCAACGAAAACGGAATTTCTGAAATTTTTTAACTTTTGTACATAAGGCCCACAAAAGTTAACAAATTTCAAAAATTTTTTAACCAAGACCATCTTAAAATCTTGGAAACTTGTCAGACAATTACAAAGATTTTCAACGAAAACGAATTAGTAAGTGGCGTTACATACAGTTTAAAGTCGACTCCGAATGCCAGATTTTTTGAGAAACTTTTCATTGTAATTTTATTTTGTTCTCTGAAGTCGCCGTAGGTAGTGTGTTGGCTTATTAGACGTAAAGCCAGGGTTCGAGCCCCAGGCCAGACATCAAGACAAAATACAAAAAGTATTTTCTTCGGCGACTTCCTCTCAGCGGATTTCTGGCAAAAACTCTGAGAGTAAATAAAATTCCCATGAAAAAGTTTCTCAAAAATCTGCAGTTCGGAGTCGACTTTAAACTGTAGGTCCCACCACTCATGTATGAAATTAACACACACAACATAACTGGTGTGAGAAACTAGGATGTTGTACAATGGCTCAATTGGACCTCCGAGTACTGTACTCGTCTTAATTGACAAGTACACTTCCTCTAACCTAACCTAACCTATTTTCCTCTCAGAGTTTTAACCAGCAACCTGCTGCACTACTTACGAGACTACAGCGACTTCACATCATTGTTAATTGGTTACTGGGCTCGAAATTATCCTCTACATTACGAATAGCCTTCTGGTAGAGCGATTATGACGATGGCAAAATGAGCGAACCGACCAACCATTTTCATGATGATTTGACAAAATCGATTGAATAAATTTGAACTCATTTGACAGATGTAGCTTCAACAAGATGAGCGATATCTGCAAATGTAAAGATTGTGTTTATTCGAGTTTAGCATTTGAACTCTTAAATGTATAATGAAATGCTCATCTAATCTGATAAGAAAATAATGAGTTTCCCTTAATCATTTTGCCCCAGCCATAATATTCCTTTTAATAATATTTACTCTTACCACCTGTGATAAAACAAGACAATGAAAACAATGCCAATTAATTGAATTAATTTTCTTTGAAAATTTGAAAACAACCATACGTGTATAAGCTTTAAGTTATTAGGCTTATGAAAACATGTGTTAATGATAAGAAATGATTTTTTATAAAATCTTCAATTAATAAAAAGAAAATAATATGAGGCAATTGAATTGAAATTTCTTATAAAGGAGAACGTAATTGTTATTGAAAAACCATATGCCCTCAACCACAAACAACAATGGAAACGTATTTTAGAAAAGAATTGTTGAGGTGTGGAGTTATAATCGGCTTAGTTGGGTGTTAGCATACATACATACAAATTACTTCTGTTTTATAAAATAATTTTCCATGTTTTAATTAGTTTTGCATTTTATTTTTGGTGGTAATTTTAATGGAAAATTTAATAAAAATTTTATGAAAATTTTATGAAAATTTAATCATTAAAGTTCGTAAAACAATTTCATTTCGAAATAAGTTTCACAGCGACAATTGAAATTTGTTGGCAGATTTTGCAAAGGTGTGGTTCAATGCGAGGATAGTTTCATAAATGATGAGACAAAAGAAATACAAAATGGCGAACGAAAGAATTGTGCACATTAAGCGCTTGTTTCTGTATGACGAATGGTTTCAGAAGGACGTCTGTTTGTATGGAAAAGGCAAACATAATTGAATGTTTTTGTAAGACGAATGATTTCGGATGAACGTCTGTTTGTATGCAGTATTTCTGTAAGACGAGTGGTCTCAGACTAACATCTGTTTGTATGAAAAAGACAAACAAAATTGAGTGTTTTTGTAAGACGAATGGTTTTAGATGAACGTCTGTTTGTATGGAAAAGGCAAACAAATTTGAGTGTTTCTGTAATGCGAATGTTTTTAGACGAACGTCTGTTTGTGTGGAAAAACAAACAAAATTGAGTTTTTGTGTAAGATGAATGGTTTCAGATGAACGTCTGTTTGTATAGAAACCACAAACAAAATTTAGTGGTTTTTCATACAAACGTCTGAAACCATTCGTCTTACAAAAACAGGGTATAAGTACAGAATTATAAAGAAAATATGTTATGAGATAATGGAGACCCTTATTCGTTTGTTTAAATTCATTATAGATTTTCCTAACAACCCTCGCATATTAATAACACTTTGGCAACAACTTGAGACTTGTTTTAATAACCGAGTTTTTTTTGTTATTTCACCTAGAAAATCACACCATCCCCACTGTTTTCAAGTTAAGAACACAAAAAAAAATAAAAAAGAGAGAAGAACACAAAGGAAATAAGCTAAATAACCTAAAAACAAGTACCAACACTCATAAACTGTCGAACACCTTTTGTGTTCAGCAAACGCTGCAAAAAGAAAAAAAAATGAAAAACAAGAGAAAATAAAAACCCTCAGAAACAACAACAGCAGCGGCTAAAAATCACAATAGTAAGACCCCCAATGCAAATGTGCCAACGTTAGGAACACACCGAAATATCCAGGCAAACAGCTGCCCTAACCTCGCAGCGCCGCAAAGCATCTGCGGCTCACATGCCGTAAAACAAACAAAGTTAAAGAGCAATTGGAGTGAACTGAACTTCATTTGCACTGAAGTTTCGTAAATGCACTCGAACAGCAAGAAGTGGAAAGTGCAACTTTTTTCCAAATAGCAATGAAACGAAACGAAATAAGGCAAGGGAATTATAAACCCATAGAGCGGGAGAAATTGCAGAGATGCTTGGGGGAAACACGGTATTCATAAGAACAATGGCCTAAACTTTGTTGTTTTTCTGTTCTGTTTTTTTTTATGAAAATACAACACCTTCAGCTGGAAATTCAACACGGAAAAAAATTTTGTTTGCAGCCGGCTTTTGTTAGCATAGCTGCTGCATTTGTAAAACTTGTTGTTATTGTTGTTTTTGCCGCCATCATCCCCACAGAAATGCAAAATACGTTTTATCTGGTAACCAGTATCCATTTTTTAATATGCATGCACCTTTGGTACACTCAGCTCTGTAGTCCTGCATTGCACGACACGACCGTTACAGCTCTTCGAAGATTGCTGTCAACATCCCGTTGTGAGAGCCACTTAAGCGCCATACCGAGTGCAACACCAATGCCCTATATTGTGATTGTTTTTCCTTTTTATTGTTGTTCTTGTTGGCTGCTATTGTACGATAAACGGTATATTCGTAGCGGGACTATTAAAAAAATTCGTCGTTGTCAAGTACTTGTTTGGTGGCTGATATTGGCTGAAAACCAGCAAAAACGTTCAGAGTGTTAAACACAATCGACAAACAATACCTTCTCATATCGAATATCAAGTGAAATTTCGTTTTTTATTTCTTCTTTTGTGTTTGAAAGGACGCAGAAATTTAATGAGATTTTTAATTAAAAAAAAAATTAAAAACAAAAATTAAGAAGAGGAGTGGACGCTCAGCAGTTTTAAAATTGCTTTAAGGAAAATTGTTACTTTCTTCCACATTCGTGTTTTCTATAACAGAAGAACTTTGGACATGAAAAAGCATCACTGACTAACATACAAGATCGTAATAATTATACGGGAAACACATTAAGTATCCTGAAAAACCTCGTCATAAACAACATATCCACTAATAGGAAAGCGAACACTACACTCCTTGAAAGTGTGCACATGCCATCCAATACTGCGAGATATCTCTGAAGGATATAGCAAAACGTTAGACGCTTACCATTTTATGGGTTCTCGGATACGATGACATTAAAGTCACCACAAAGCACACTTAGAAATGAAATCATGCTGCATTCCTGTACAGAAGGGCGAACAGGATATCTTCTCTGTCATTGACCTGCCCTTGAGAATCTGAAAGAAAGTATTCTTTTGCACACAAAGTTTGTTGATAGAACGTGTCCATTTACTTACTTCATTGACCTTTTCTTCGCATTTCAGCCTGCCTTAACACATCTTTCCAGGAGCCTCTGCTTCTATCGTGTCTTCCCCAGCTGGTCACACCAGTCGATGACAGGGCTTCCTCAATTTTTTTATTAGGCTAATCAAATACTCGTCTTGACGGAACATCCTCTTCTATCCGTCAGTACAGCCGCTGCATGTTAATGCGCTGCACTACGTCCATATGGTTAAGGGGCTAAGACAGCTCATTATTTGATCAAATGCCGAAATCATCGCCAACTCGCACTAAGACTTTTCTCTCGACTGCTCTCAACGTTGCTGCATCGGTGCAATAACATCCATGTTTCTACGTCAGCGAAAAGCATGCAGACAATAAGCGACTTGTAGAGGAATAGCAAAGTGGCACGAGCGGTCTCTGCTACTCAATTATCTATTGAGTAACAGCTGGCAAGCGTGAACCTACGCTCGACTGACATCATTTTTGCTATCAACGTCGAAACCAGTCGAAGTCACTACGGCTTGTAAGTAGTATGTTGGCTTATTAGGCGTAAGGCCACGCCTCAAACCCCAGGTCGTATATATGAAAAAAAGATTTCTTCGGCGACTTCCTCTCAGCAGATTTCTAGCAAAAACTCTGAAAATAAATAAAATTGACATGAAAAAGTTTTCCAAAATCTGTCGTTAAACTGTAGGTCCGGCCACTTATGTTTAAAATTAACGCACACGACATAAGTGGCGTGAGAAGATAGGTAGTAATCCTGACTGAAGGGTTGTACTGATCAATTGTGTATGTATGTATGTAAGTCGAAACCAAGCTGAATGCATGTGCCTGCTCTGTGAAGGGTCCAGTAGTTTCAGTTGGCTTTTCCTAAATCATAGTCCTTCCAACGTTTGCATACATTTGTGCAGGATCTTGATAGAAGCTTGTGTTGCGATTTTCATTGGATAGAGTTTTTATGGTTCCAACCTCTACGCACAATGAAAATTTAAATTTCAAGAGATTGAACTAAACCTCCGGGATTAGTTAACAATTTAGCGGGTGCTGGTATGCCATCCAGGGGAACTTAGTGGAGGCTGCGTATCAACCTGAAAAACAGACAAGGATCGTTCTGTAGGCTGCCATGTTCACCGAAGTGACATACGTTTTGGCAAATAAATTTCGTTTCAAATATTTTGGCTTCTTTTGAGAACGCTTTAATCCACCTCATGAGTAATCCATTCAGTCATTCAACTAAAGAACAAATTTTTTTGATGGTTTCTGTTAGAAATGTTGTAGCGACGCCTCTGTTATTATAATTAATATCTATTTAAATTCGGTTATCTCCCCCTACCACTTTCCCCCCACCAACCTTTTATTGCCAAACTGTCATAAACTTATTAATAAGAAATTTCGACTAAAGTTGTTGCAGTTGTTTGTAAAACAATTGCCTCGAGCTTACCAAACTAATGGGTTAATTTCATGTTTCAAATGCCAAAAAACTTGCCACAATCATTAGGAAAAATATTTGAAAAAAAAAAATGGAAAACGAAAATGAGAAATTAAACCAACGGGGGAAAAAATATGAAAACAAGAAGTAACAGTTTGTAGCAAGAACAATAAAAGACGATAATGGGGGGTAGTTGTGGCGGTGGTAGGTCGTTTCCCGAAATTAAAAACACAACATGCAACATCAACTCATTTGTCGTCATTCGAAATGAAAATAAAAGAAGGAACGGAAAAATGGGAAGTTAGTGGAAAGAAACAAACTGCTGAGAGCAACATGTTCATTGGATGGTAAACTCAATAGGCCTTCAGTTTAGATTTTTTCTCTGTAACCACTGTGTTGTAGTTTTTGTAATGAATTTTTAAACGTAAACTTTCTTAAGAATATTACTTAGAAAGCAGGATTTACAACTGATATTGCATGCTTGCTTCGAAGATGCAAAATTTGACCCTAAAACCAAAAAAAAAACGTCTGACATCACATATGAAGCTATGAAATCCTATCATTTTTTATATGCTACTCAGTGATGCGCTACAATGACAATTGCCTAGCAAACTTTCTGGGATGTATTAGTCCCTCACAAGCTTCATGAATGTGTTCAATTTTACATTCTCATTGTCACAGAATCTATGTGTTCAGCTGAAGCGTACCCTGAGTCTACAGTCGCCGTAGTCTGGTAGGTAGTGTGTTGGCTTATTAGACGTAAAGCCAGGCTTCGAGCCCCAGGCCAGACAGACATCAAAAATAAAATACAAAAAGTATTTCTTCGGCGACTTCCTCTCAGAAGATTTCTGACAAAAACTCTGAGAGTAAAATAAAATTGCCATGAAAAGTTTCTCAAAAATCTGTCGTTCGGAGTCGACTTTAAATCGTAGGGCTTGCCACTCATGTATAAAATTAACGCGCACAACATAAGTGTTGTGAGAAATTAGGTCGTAATCCTGACTGAACTGTTGTAATGACCAATTATGTATGTATATATGGGTCTACAGTGCCCTGTCAAAAGAACAGTTACCAAACGCAACTTATTCCTGAATAGTCTGATGCAGGACTCAGATCTCCGCCTATAGTGGTTTCCCAAAACAAATTCAGATTGCCTCATGATCATTTTTTCCTTCACTTTCATTGGACACACCTTTTCGAGCATTCGCTTCTTATCCATAGAAGTTTTCTAGTCCCATAAATTGGAGTGAAAGCTGCCTTTCTTCCAATCTCGCATGCTTGCTTATTTGCTGAGAATTCCTACATGACCTGTGACCCAGGACTTCGATTTAAACTAATAAGAGCCGAGTGCTCGACTGTCAGACAGTATTGTTATGTCCTGCCTTCTGAGCTTCCTATCCAAGTTGGATTGAGCTTATCTTTTAGTGGTATAGTGATTTCGCTTGGAAGATACCCTTGGCTTTTCCTATGGGCTCGGAATATTTCATTCTAGGACCAAGAACCTTCTACCCTTTTTATCTTCATTGATATTGGAGCAGATTTCAACAATGTGAGGACATAATAAATTATCAATGCCTTGTGAGGCTTAGATGGATTAATTTATAGGAAGATTAACGTGGTGCTACCAGGAGTTTAAATCATACATACATTCATAATTGGTCATTACAACCCGTCACTTAAGATTACGACCTAGTTTCTCATTCCACTTATGTTGTGTGTGTTAATTTTATACATGGGTGGAGGGACCTACAGTTTAAAGTCGACTCCGAACGACAGATTTTTGAGAAACTTTTCATGGAAATATTTATTTACTCTCAGAGTTTTTCGCCGAAGAATACTTTTTGTATTTTGTATTGATGTCTGACCTGGGGCTCGAACCCTGGCTTTACGTCTAATAAGCAAACACACTACCTACTAGACTACGGTGACTTCGGACCAGGAGTTTAAATCACTGGATTTATTAAAACAATTGCTGACCTCATTATTATAAACGACATTTTCTTCCAAATTAACCCATTAGTGCCCAGTGGCAACTTAAGTTGCCAGCAAAGGTTGCCTTAGTTTTTGATGCTCTGAGAGGAAACTGAGTATAAAAAACAAAACGGTAACCGTTAGAAAAAAAATGTAATTCGGGCATTAATGGGTTAATGACGGTGAGATGACAACTTAATCCTCTTTGTTTCGGAAGCTTCCCTCCTAATCGTGAGTGAAATGAAGGTTGCTTTAGCAATGTATCCCATTTATCACTCTTGGGTCAGAGTGTAATCAGACTGAGAAGAGTGAGTTTCTGGTGGCAGTTTTCCAAGATTTCAAGGCATTCCAATTCGTCTCTACCTCAACGAGCTTAGATAGAGCTTCCAGTTCTATGCTACGAGCTAAAAGAGCTTACATGCGGAATTAGTCTCCACCATCAATAATTGTCGTGAAGGTGAAAATCTATTGAAGTCGCCGTAGTCTAGTAGGTAGTGTGTTAGATTATTAGACCTAAAGCCAGGGTTCGAGCCCCAGGCCAGACATCAAGACAAAATACAAAAAGTATTTTCTTCGGCGACTTCCTCCCAGCAGATTTCTGGCAAAAACTCTGAAGGTAAAAATTGCCATGAAAAGTTTCTGAAAAATCTGTCGTTCGCAGTCGGCTTTAAACTGTAGGTCCCACCACTCATGCATAAAATTAACACACACAACATAAGTGGTGTGAGAAGCTAGGCCGTAATCCTGACTAAAGGGTTGTATGTATGTGAAAATCTAAAGTTTTTTCTGCTGAAGGTCACAGAGCAGATACTGTAGGTGATCACTATTGGTTCCCCTTATTTTTCAAAACTTTTTTCTGCTTCAGTTTGACTATGTCCAGCATTCCTCTTAAAATTTTGTTCATTGTCTTCCTTCTTTTTTTTGTTTTGTTTCTTTTGTATTGTTTTTAACAAGATTACTTTAGAGTTACCTTTTGTATTCTCTTTTTAGGTTTTTTCTTCTGCCATAGTTATCAGAAACACAAGGTCTTTCTTAATTCTTGGCCTTATTTAATGTTTTCTTGTGATTTCTTTTTTGTTCATCCCCTTTTTTTGGGTATTAGTTTACAAGCCTTTTTATATAAAGTAGGAGGAGTTTTTTTCAGTAGAGCATCTATAGATATCTTTAAAAAAGGACATTTTTTCACACAAATTTGTCAGAAATAATGTTTTTATTGCGTTAAAGATTGTTTTTCAAATTTAGACCAGTAGGCTAAGGGCATACAAATTTTATTTTATTCAAATTTTTTTTTTATTTTTTTTTTTACTCATAATTTGGTATTGTTATGATGTGTTTATAATTTTTAAGGCAATTGAAGTAGGAAAACAAAATGTTTCTCTAATTCTTTATCTTAATTGAGTGTTTTATTGTCGAATTTAACGATTAAAGTGTGGCAGAGGGAATTAAATTTAAAAATGGAGCGAATAATCATAAAAAAATTATCATTTCACTGAAATTTTTTTAAATTCATATGAAGTTCACGCAGCCCAGCTCAGCAATCTTATAGATTATCATAAAGGGCACTCTTTCCTATCTTCTTAGGATATGCTACAATAGAATAATTTGATTAACGGGCAAAATCTGGTTAATGAAGCTGAAACAAAGGAAATAAATAATAAAAATATAGTCTAGTGGGTAGCGTGAGAGTCGTGGGTTCGATTCCCAGCAGAGAATCTGGTCTGTGACACTACACCGGGCATATGGTCAAGTTACTCCGCTCGTATATAATTAGAATTTAATTTGTGATTGTATTGTAATAAATAAATAAATAAGGAAAAATATAGCAGAGATGCTTTAAGTGGTAACGCTCTTGATTGGTTCTGCTGCTTTACGCATTATTGCTAGCATTGGTAGAAAGCTATTATCTCCTGTCCATGACATTGACATAGCTCTCCGTCTTAAACATCACAGCTAGTCTATAACAATTTGTACTTCTGAAACTGAAAATTTTTTCTTTCCAGTTCCCCTCTTGGAAGCATATGGCTTCCATAAAGCATTTTTGCTTTGTTTCCGTTTCTTTAAGCTATTTTTGTTGTTCAAGCTAAGCAGGTTATTGGTCTTCTGTAGCAAGTCCTATAATAATGAGGCTTTCATCTATCGTTGCCTAGAAACTACGCCCTCCAAGTATTTGATGTAGTGGTGGGGAAACTTGCTGATTGTTGATTCCTACCACTTTTTACACACACTTTTTTCTCGTTATTGCCTGACCTTCCTGTAATCTTATCCTTTTTCTATTTCCGGGTGGTGAGGAGGCTTCTTAGATAAATTTTAACGTCTTAATTTTGAAATTTGAAAGTCATGATGGACGATTTTTCTGCATAAAACTTTAATTTCTTACCATTAAACACGAAATTCAACGTCATTCAAGTATCCAAATCGTTGAATTAATCTTTCTGAAAATATCTAATGCAATAAAGCCACAATCAGTCGAATTGTGTTCTTTCATTTAGCACCGTCTTGTGCATTAAATTCTAGGCAAAGAAGGCACTTTTCTTGGAGTCATAGTGGTCTGGATTGACGACAATAGTCGCTCGGTGGGCAATTTCGTCAAAATAGTGTAGTAAAGTCGTCTCTAATTGTTGCTTTTGTTGAACATTATATCGATGGAGGTAAAAATCCAAATAACTATAATATTTAAAAAGAAACAACACTATTATTTTGTTGTTGACGACCGCTAATGCGGCCGTTCATGTTTATCGTTTATTTAATAATATTTTACTTAAACATAATTGTACATTAAGCCTTAAGTTCTAACTTATATGGTACTCGTGAGAAAATGCTTTCACCGCATATTCCACGAGTTGTTTATGTCTGGGCATATAATGCAGTGTGGACAATATCAACAAGAATGCGTTGATATTAAGTTGCATACAAAAGGTATGGCAACTTAGACTAGTCAAACACGCTACACCTTCCCTCTTAACGAAGAACGATCAACATGAGTTGATTGTTCTTTTACAAATAACACTATAATAATCATACAATAATAATAATTAACAAATTAGTTTGTATGGTATAATAAGAATAATAAAAGTAGTTATTAGATTATAAAAGATAATTTTCCTTATGTTAGTATATTTATATTTATTTTATGTTTTTTTTTTTAGAGGTGAGTTTAAAGTGAGTAAAGTTGTTTTGTGTGATCAATTCACTTGAAACTTTGCTCCTCTTATGTTAATAATTTGAATTCATTCAAAAATGAAATAGGATTCTGAATATATAAAATTGTCATTAAATAAGGACGAAGAGATATATTAATCGATTAGAACGGATGATTCTGGATATACAAAATTAGAATGAAAATAAGATAATATGAGTGTCATCATTCACCTCCCCTCTTAGAAAAAAAAGAAAATTTATTTTCTTTTTATTCGTACGAATGAAGTTGATAGCAACATTAATGTTATTATTACGGATGACATCAATAAATTGTATAGTAAATTCAATGGTGAAAACAAAGGCGGAATCAAATGTGTCATCAAATACAACTGATAAAAAGAATAGTATTGAAAAGCCAACAGATAAAGAAGTAAATAGTATTCCAAGTATCAAGACAGACACTAAACCAGAAGGAGAAAATTCGCTACTACCAAGCACCATTATAAGTGATTAGAAAGGTAAAAGAAAAAGGAATCAGGAAATCCACAAGCAATGGATTATTGAAGTTATGTTAATTATTTGATTAAGGTTAGTGAGTGCTCGTCACCAACAGAATATAAAGCAATTGAGAATAATATATCACTTTTACGAAATGACAGACCAACTCAAGAAGTACAGATCTAAGAAAAACTAAATGATGTTTTTTTTTTTTTCGAACGTCCCCGGCCTCACACTAACCCACCCTCACCCGACCGCGGAGGGCTCGTCCCCATTACGTAGGGACACGTACACACTACAGTCCGGACTATAGCGGGTAAGGGAAAAGTATGGCAACGAGAACATAAAACAGCTACAGAAATTAATCACAAGCTGAAATAAAGTTACAATAAACATGCACTACGTATAACAAGAACGATAATACATTTTTATATAATAATTTACAAATTTACGTCAGCATATAAGCTACGTTTTATATTACAAACACTACTATTAAAATCAATAAAATCATAATATATGTTAAAATCGTTACATAATCTACGAAAAGGAAAATTAAATCCATAGTTAGTTCTATAAAAATCTAAAGAAAGAGGACGATAGTGTCGTAAAAATCTTGCTGGAATACTGAAATTCAGGTTATAAAGCAAAAACTCAGAATCAATATCACCTTTAATTAGATTAAAAACAAAACAAATCCCTAAAACAGTCCTTCTACGTTCCAAAGTTGGAAGTTTTATCAAACCTAATCTAGCCTCATATGACGGAAACCCATTGGCATAATCCCATCCTAAGCCACGTAAACAGAATAATAAAAACTGCTTCTGCACAGACTCTATTGAATCACTATGACAACGATAGTATGGATTCCAAATAATAGACGCATACTCTAAAATAGGTCTAACAAGTGAAATGTATAGCAGTCTCGTTATATAAGGATCAATGAATTCCCTAGCCCATCTTTTCACAAAACCAAGAACAGCCCGAGCCTTCCCAATCATCATACTAATATGATCAATAAAAGACAATTTCATATCCAATAATACTCCCAAATCAAGAAATGTAGTCACAGTTTCCAAGGGGCAAGAATTAATCACATAAGTGGACGAAATTACGCCCCCGCGAGAGAATACCATGCATTTACATTTCTTCAAGTTAAGATCCATTAAATTAATTCTACACCAAGTTACAAACAAATCAATATTTCGCTGAAGAACAGCCTGACCATGATCATCATCAAAAGTATAAAATAATTTGACGTCGTCAGCATACATCAGAATATTACAATCAGGAATAGCACAAGGAAGATCATTAAGAAACAATAAGAACAGTAAAGGACCCAAATGGCTACCCTGCGGAACACCAGAAGTAACATATACTGTCTTAGACAATACATTCCTAAACATTACCCTCTGAGTCCTAAGGGAGAGGTAGGAGTCTAGCCAACGATGAATAATATCAGGAATACCAATTAATGAAAGTTTAAGAAGCAAAATTCTATGATCAACCCTATCAAAAGCCTTACTGAAATCAGTATAAATTACATCAGTCCGAGCCCTGGCAAGAAAACCCCTGAAAACATGCGTAGTAAATTCAAGAAGATTAGTGACAGTCGACCTACCTTTCAATAATGTTGGAAAGACACTACATAACAAACACGCCGTGCAATGGGAAAGGGGAATATCGTGGAAAAAACTAATTCGTATTATTTGCAATACTTTATCAATTAGAAGGTATTATTTTTGTTACATCCATTGTGATAATGCCTTAGCCTGATTACATATTATCACATACATACACAATTCGTCATTACAGTACTTGAGCTAGGATTACAATCTAGCTTCTTACACCACTTATGTTATGTGTGTTATGTAAAATGTGTTTGCAAAAGCAAAATTGTCTTTGCAAAAGCAAAATTGTGTTTGCAAAAGCAAAATTGTGTTTGCAAAAGCAAAATTGTGTTTGCAAAAGCAAAATTGTATTTGCAAAAGCAAAATTGTGTTTGCAAAAGCAAAATTGTGTTTGCAAAAGCAAAATTGTTTTTGCAAAAGCAAAATTGTTTTTGCAAAAGCAAAATTGTTTTTGCAAATTGTATTTGCAAAAGCAAAATTGTATTTGCAAAAGCAAAATTGTATTTGCAAAAGCAAAATTGTATTTGCAGAAGCAAAATTGTATTTGCAAAAGCAAAATTGTATTTGCAAAAGCAAAATTGTGTTTGCAAAAGCATAATTGTGTTTGCAAAAGCATAATTGTGTTTGCAAAAGCATAATTGTGTTTGCAAAAGCATAATTGTGTTTGCAAAAGCAAAATTGTGTTTGCAAAAGCAAAATTGTGTTTGCAAAAGCAAAATTGTGTTTGCAAAAGCAAAATTGTGTTTGCAAAAGCAAAATTGTGTTTGCAAAAGCAAAATTGTGTTTGCAAAAGCAAAATTGTGTTTGCAAAAGCAAAATTGTGTTTGCAAAAGCAAAATTGTGTTTGCAAAAGCAAAATTGTTTTTGCAAAAGCAAAATTGTGTTTGCAAAAGCAAAATTGTATTTGCAAAAGCAAAATTGTGTTTGCAAAATCAAAATTGTGTTTGCAAAAGCAAAATTGTGTTTGCAAAAGCAAAATTGTGTTTGGAAAAGCAAAATTGTGTTTGCAAAAGCAAAATTGGGTTTGCAAAAGCAAAATTGTGTTTGCAAAAGCAAAATTGTGTTTGCAAAAGCAAAATTGTGTTTGCAAAAGCAAAATTGTGTTTGCAAAAGCAAAATTGTGTTTGCAAAAGCAAAATTGTGTTTGCAAAAGCAAAATTGTGTTTGCAAAAGCAAAATTGTGTTTGCAAAAGCAAAATTGTGTTTGCAAAAGCAAAATTGTGTTTACAAAAGCAAAATTGTGTTTACAAAAGCAAAATTGTGTTTGCAAAAGCAAAATTGTGTTTGCAAAAGCAAAATTGTTTTTGCAAAAGCAAAATTGTTTTTGCAAAAGCAAAATTGTCTTTGCAAAAGCAAAATTGTGTTTGCAAAAGCAAAATTGTGTTTGCAAAAGCAAAATTGTTTTTACAAAAGCAAAATTGTGTTTGCAAAAGCAAAATTGTGTTTGCAAAAGCAAAATTGTGTTTGCAAAAGCAAAATTGTGTTTGCAAAAGCAAAATTGTGTTTGCAAAAGCAAAATTGTGTTTGCAAAAGCAAAATTGTGTTTGCAAAAGCAAAATTGTGTTTGCAAAAGCAAAATTGTGTTTGCAAAAGCAAAATTGTGTTTGCAAAAGCAAAATTGTGTTTGCAAAAGCAAAATTGTGTTTGCAAAAGCAAAATTGTGTTTGCAATAGCAAAATTGTGTTTGCAATAGCAAAATTGTTTTTGCAAAAGCAAAATTGTTTTTGCAAAAGCAAAATTGTTTTTGCAAAAGCAAAATTGTTTTTGCAAAAGCAAAATTGTTTTTGCAAAAGCAAAATTGTTTTTGCAATAGCAAAATTGTTTTTGCAAAAGCAAAATTGTTTTTGCAAAAGCAAAATTTTTTTTGCAAAAGCAAAATTGTTTTTGCAAAAGCAAAATTGTTTTTGCAAAAGCAAAATTGTGTTTGCAAAAGCAAAATTATGTTTGCAAAAGCAAAATTATGTTTGCAAAAGCAAAATTATGTTTGCAAAAGCAAAATTGTTTTTGCAAAAGGAAAATTGTTTTTGCAAAAGGAAAATTGTGTTTGCAAAAGCAAAATTGTGTTTGCAAAAGCAAAATTGTTTTTGCAAAAGCAAAATTGTTTTTGCAAAAGCAAAATTGTTGTTGCAAAAGCAAAATTGTTGTTGCAAAAGCAAAATTGTTGTTGCAAAAGCAAAATTGTTTTTGCAAAAGCAAAATTGTTTTTGCAAAAGCAAAATTGTTTTTGCAAAAGCAAAATTGTTTTTGCAAAAGCAAAATTGTTTTTGCAAAAGCAAAATTGTTTTTGCAAAAGCAAAATTGTTTTTGCAAAAGCAAAATTGTGTTTGCAAAAGCAAAATTGTGTTTTCAAAAGCAAAATTGTGTTTGCAAAAGCAAAATTGTGTTTGCAAAAGCAAAATTGTGTTTGCAAAAGCAAAATTGTGTTTGCAAAAGCAAAATTGTGTTTGCAAAAGCAAAATTGTGTTTGCAAAAGCAAAATTGTGTTTGCAAAAGCAAAATTGTGTTTGCAAAAGCAAAATTGTGTTTGCAAAAGCAAAATTGTGTTTGCAAAAGCAAAATTGTGTTTGCAAAAGGAAAATTGTGTTTGCAAAAGGAAAATTGTGTTTGCAAAAGCAAAATTGTTTTTGCAAAAGCAAAATTGTTTTTGCAAAAGCAAAATTGTGTTTGCAAAAGCAAAATTGTGTTTGCAAAAGCAAAATTGTGTTTGCAAAAACAAAATTGTGTTTGCAAAAACAAAATTGTTTTTTCAAAAGCTAAATTGTTTTTTCAAAAGCTAAATTGTTTTTTCAAAAGCAAAATTGTTTTTGCAAAAGCAAAATTGTTTTTGCAAAAGCAAAATTGTGTTTGCAAAAGCAAAATTGTGTTTGCAAAAGCAAAATTGTGTTTGCAAAAGCAAAATTGTGTTTGCAAAAGCAAAATTGTGTTTGCAAAAGCAAAATTGTGTTTGCAAAAGCAAAATCGTTTTTGCAAAAGCAAAATCGTTTTTGCAAAAGCAAAATTGTTTTTGCAAAAGCAAAATTGTGTTTGCAAAAGCAAAATTGTGTTTGCAAAAGCAAAATTGTGTTTGCAAAAGCAAAATTGTGTTTGCAAAAGCAAAATTGTGTTTGCAAAAGCAAAATTGTGTTTGCAAAAGGAAAATTGTTTTTGCAAAAGGAAAATTGTTTTTGCAAAAGGAAAATTGTTTTTGGAAAAGCAAAATTGTTTTTGCAAAAGCAAAATTGTGTTTGCAAAAGCAAAATTGTGTTTGCAAAAGCAAAATTGTGTTTGCAAAAGCAAAATTGTGTTTGCAAAAGCAAAATTGTGTTTGCAAAAGCAAAATTGTGTTTGCAAAAGCAAAATTGTTTTTGCAAAAGCAAAATTGTTTTTGCAAAAGCAAAATTGTGTTAGCAAAACCAAAATTGTGTTTGCAAAACCAAAATTGTGTTTGCAAAAGCAAAATTGTGTTTGCAAAAGCAAAATTGTGTTTGCAAAAGCAAAATTGTGGTTGCAAAAGCAAAATTGTGTTTGCAAAAGCAAAATTGTTTTTGCAAAAGCAAAATTGTTTTTGCAAAAGCAAAATTGTTTTTGCAAAAGCAAAATTGTGTTTGCAAAAGCAAAATTGTGTTTGCAAAAGCAAAATTGAGTTTACAAAAGCAAAATTGTGTTTGCAAAAGCAAAATTGTGTTTGCAAAAGCAAAATTGTGTTTGCAAAAGCAAAATTGTGTTTGCAAAAGCAAAATTGTGTTTTCAAAAGCAAAATTGTTTTTGCAAAAGCAAAATTGTGGTTACAAAAGCAAAATTGACTTTACAAAAGCAAAATTGTGTTTTCAAAAGAAAAATTGTTTTTGCAAAAGCAAAATTGTTTTTGCAAAAGCAAAATTGTTTTTGCAAAAGCAAAATTGTTTTTGCAAAAGCAAAATTGTTGTTGCAAAAGCAAAATTGTTTTTGCAAAAGCAAAGTTGTTTTTGCAAAAGCAAAATTGTGTTTGCAAAAGCAAAATTGTGTTTGCAAAAGCAAAATTGTGTTTGCAAAAGCAAAATTGTGTTTGCAAAAGCAAAATTGTGTTTGCAAAAGCAAAATTGTTTTTGCAAAAGCAAAATTGTTTTTGCAAAAGCAAAATTGTGTTTGCAAAAGCAAAATTGTGTTTGCAAAAGCAAAATTGTGTTTGCAAAAGCAAAATTGTGTTTGCAAAAGCAAAATTGTGTTTGCAAAAGCAAAATTGTGTTTGCAAAAGCAAAATTGTTTTTGCAAAAGCAAAATTGTTTTTGCAAAAGCAAAATTGTTTTTGCAAAAGCAAACTTGTTTTTGCAAAAGCAAAATTGTTTTTGCAAAAGCAAAATTGTTTTTGCAAAAGCAAAATTGTGTTTGCAAAAGCAAAATTGTGTTTGCAAAAGCAAAATTGTGTTTGCAAAAGCAAAATTGTGTTTGCAAAAGCAAAATTGTGTTTGCAAAAGCAAAATTGTGTTTGCAAAAGCAAAATTGTGTTTGCAAAAGCAAAATTGTGTTCGCAAAAGCAAAATTGTGTTTGCAAAAGCAAAATTGTGTTTGCAAAAGCAAAATTGTGTTTGCAAAAGCAAAATTGTGTTTGCAAAAGCAAAATTGTGTTTGCAAAAGCAAAATTGTGTTTGCAAAAGCAAAATTGTGTTTGCAAAAGCAAAATTGTGTTTGCAAAAGCAAAATTGTTTTTGCAAAAGCAAAATTGTTATTGCAAAAGCAAAATTGTTATTGCAAAAGCAAAATTGTGTTTGCAAAAGCAAAATTGTGTTTGCAAAAGCAAAATTGTGTTTGCAAAAGCAAAATTGTGTTTGCAAAAGCAAAATTGTGTTTGCAAAAGCAAAATTGTGTTTGCAAAAGCAAAATTGTGTTTGCAAAAGCAAAATTGTGTTTGCAAAAGCAAAATTGTGTTTGCAAAAGCAAAATTATGTTTGCAAAAGCAAAATTATGTTTGCAAAAGCAAAATTGTGTTTGCAAAAGCAAAATTGTGTTTGCAAAAGCAAAATTGTGTTTGCAAAAGCAAAATTGTGTTTGCAAAAGCAAAATTGTGTTTGCAAAAGCAAAATTGTGTTTGCAAAAGCAAAATTGTGTTTGCAAAAGCAAAATTGTTTTTGCAAAAGCAAAATTGTGTTTGCAAAAGCAAAATTGTGTTTGCAAAAGCAAAATTGTGTTTGCAAAAGCAAAATTGTGTTTGCAAAAGCAAAATTGTGTTTGCAAAAGCAAAATTGTGTTTGCAAAAGCAAAATTGTATTTGCAAAAGCAAAATTGTGTTTGCAAAAGCAAAATTGTGTTTGCAAAAGCAAAATTGTGTTTGCAAAAGCAAAATTGTGTTTGCAAAAGCAAAATTGTGTTTGCAAAAGCAAAATTGTGTTTGCAAAAGCAAAATTGTGTTTGCAAAAGCAAAATTGTGTTTGCAAAAGCAAAATTGTGTTTGCAAAAGCAAAATTGTGTTTGCAAAAGCAAAATTGTGTTTGCAAAAGCAAAATTGTGTTTGCAAAAGCAAAATTGTGTTTGCAAAAGCAAAATTGTGTTTGCAAAAGCAAAATTGTGTTTGCAAAAGCAAAATTGTGTTTGCAAAAGCAAAATTGTTTTTGCAAAAGCAAAATTGTTTTTGCAAAAGCAAAATTGTTTTTGCAAAAGCAAAATTGTTTTTGCAAAAGCAAAATTGTTTTTGCAAAAGCAAAATTGTGTTTGCAAAAGCAAAATTGTGTTTGCAAAAGCAAAATTGTGTTTGCAAAAGCAAAATTGTGTTTGCAAAAGCAAAATTGTGTTTGCAAAAGCAAAATTGTTTTTGCAAAAGCAAAATTGTTTTTGCAAAAGCAAAATTGTTTTTGCAAAAGCAAAATTGTGTTAGCAAAAGCAAAATTGTGTTAGCAAAAGCAAAATTGTGTTTACAAAAGCAAAATTGAGTTTACAAAAGCAAAATTGTGTTTACAAAAGCAAAATTGTTTTTGCAAAAGCAAAATTGTTTTTACAAAAGCAAAATTGTTTTTGCAAAAGCAAAATTGTGTTTGCAAAAGCAAAATTGTGTTTGCAAAAGCAAAATTGTGTTTGCAAAAGCAAAATTGTGTTTGCAAAAGCAAAATTGTGTTTGCAAAAGCAAAATTGTGTTTGCAAAAGCAAAATTGTGTTTGCAAAAGCAAAATTGTGTTTGCAAAAGCAAAATTGTGTTTGCAAAAGCAAAATTGTGTTTGCAAAAGCAAAATTGTTTTTGCAAAAGAAAAATTGTTTTTGCAAAAGAAAAATTGTTTTTGCAAAAGCAAAATTGTTTTTGCAAAAGCAAAATTGTTTTTGCAAAAGCAAAATTGTTTTTGCAAAAGCAAAATTGTTTTTGCAAAAGCAAAATTGTGTTTGCAAAAGCAAAATTGTGTTTGCAAAAGCAAAATTGTGTTTGCAAAAGCAAAATTGTTTTTGCAAAAGCAAAATTGTTTTTGCAAAAGCAAAATTGTGTTTGCAAAAGCAAAATTGTGTTTGCAAAAGCAAAATTGTGTTTGCAAAAGCAAAACTGTGTTTGCAAAAGCAAAATTGTTTTTGCAAAAGCAAAATTGTTTTTGCAAAAGCAAAATTGTTTTTGCAAAAGCAAAATTGTTTTTGCAAAAGCAAAATTGTTTTTGCAAAAGCAAAATTGTTTTTGCAAAAGCAAAATTGTGTTTGCAAAAGCAAAATTGTGTTTGCAAAAGCAAAATTGTGTTTGCAAAAGCAAAATTGTTTTTGCAAAAGCAAAATTGTTTTTGCAAAAGCAAAATTGTTTTTGCAAAAGCAAAATTGTGTTTGCAAAAGCAAAATTGTGTTTGCAAAAGCAAAATTAAGTTTACAAAAGCAAAATTGTGTTTGCAAAAGCAAAATTGTGTTTGCAAAAGCAAAATTGTGTTTGCAAAAGCAAAATTGTTTTTGCAAAAGCAAAATTGTTTTTGCAAAAGCAAAATTGTGGTTACAAAAGCAAAATTGAGTTTACAAAAGCAAAATTGTGTTTTCAAAAGAAAAATTGTTTTTGCAAAAGCAAAATTGTTTTTGCAAAAGCAAAATTGTTGTTGCAAAAGCAAAGTTGTTTTTGCAAAAGCAAAATTGTGTTTGCAAAAGCAAAATTGTGTTTGCAAAAGCAAAATTGTGTTTGCAAAACCAAAATTGTGTTTGCAAAAGCAAAATTGTGTTTGCAAAAGCAAAATTGTGTTTGCAGAAGCAAAATTGTGTTTGCAAAAGCAAAATTGTGTTTGCAAAAGCAAAATTGTGTTTGCAAAAGCAAAATTGTGTTTGCAAAAGCAAAATTGTTTTTGCAAAAGCAAAATTGTTTTTGCAAAAGCAAAATTGTTTTTGCAAAAGCAAAATTGTTTTTGCAAAAGCAAAATTGTTTTTGCAAAAGCAAAATTGTGTTTGCAAAAGCAAAATTGTTTTTGCAAAAGCAAAATTGTGTTTGCAAAAGCAAAATTGTGTTTGCAAAAGCAAAATTGTGTTTGCAAAAGCAAAATTGTGTTTGCAAAAGCAAAATTGTGTTTGCAAAAGCAAAATTGTGTTTGCAAAAGCAAAATTGTGTTTGCAAAAGCAAAATTGTGTTTGCAAAAGCAAAATTGTGTTTGCAAAAGCAAAATTGTGTTTGCAAAAGCAAAATTGTGTTTGCAAAAGCAAAATTGTGTTTGCAAAAGCAAAATTGTGTTTGCAAAAGCAAAATTGTGTTTGCAAAAGCAAAATTGTGTTTGCAAAAGCAAAATTGTGTTTGCAAAAGCAAAATTGTGTTTGCAAAAGCAAAATTGTGTTTGCAAAAGCAAAATTGTGTTTGCAAAAGCAAAATTGTGTTTGCAAAAGCAAAATTGTGTTTGCAAAAGCAAAATTGTTATTGCAAAAGCAAAATTGTTATTGCAAAAGCAAAATTGTTTTTGCAAAAGCAAAATTGTGTTTGCAAAAGCAAAATTGTGTTTGCAAAAGCAAAATTGTGTTTGCAAAAGCAAAATTGTGTTTGCAAAAGCAAAATTGTTTTTGCAAAAGCAAAATTGTTTTTGCAAAAGCAAAATTGTGTTTGCAAAAGCAAAATTGTGTTTGCAAAAGCAAAATTGTGTTTGCAAAAGCAAAATTGTGTTTGCAAAAGCAAAATTGTGTTTGCAAAAGCAAAATTGTGTTTACAAAAGCAAAATTATGTTTGCAAAAGCAAAATTGTGTTTGCAAAAGCAAAATTGTGTTTGCAAAAGCAAAATTGTGTTTGCAAAAGCAAAATTGTGTTTGCAAAAGCAAAATTGTGTTTGCAAAAGCAAAATTGTTTTTGCAAAAGGAAAATTGTTTTTGCAAAAGCAAAATTGTTTTTGCAAAAGCAAAATTGTTTTTGCAAAAGCAAAATTGTTTTTGTAAAAGCAAAATTGTTTTTGCAAAAGCAAAATTGTTTTTGCAAAAGCAAAATTGTTTTTGCAAAAGCAAAATTGTTTTTGCAAAAGCAAAATTGTTTTTGCAAAAGCAAAATTGTGTTAGCAAAAGCAAAATTGTGTTAGCAAAAGCAAAATTGTGTTTACAAAAGCAAAATTGAGTTTACAAAAGCAAAATTGTGTTTACAAAAGCAAAATTGTTTTTGCAAAAGCAAAATTGTTTTTGCAAAAGCAAAATTGTTTTTGCAAAAGCAAAATTGTTTTTGCAAAAGCAAAATTGTGTTTGCAAAAGCAAAATTGTGTTTGCAAAAGCAAAATTGTGTTTGCAAAAGCAAAATTGTGTTTGCAAAAGCAAAATTGTGTTTGCAAAAGCAAAATTGTGTTTGCAAAAGCAAAATTGTGTTTGCAAAAGCAAAATCGTTTTTGCAAAAGAAAAATTGTTTTTGCAAAAGCAAAATTGTTTTTGCAAAAGCAAAATTGTTTTTGCAAAAGCAAAGTTGTTTTTGCAAAAGCAAAATTGTGTTTGCAAAAGCAAAATTGTGTTTGCAAAAGCAAAATTGTGTTTGCAAAAGCAAAATTGTGTTTGCAAAAGCAAAATTGTTTTTGCAAAAGCAAAATTGTGTTTGCAAAAGCAAAATTGTGTTTGCAAAAGCAAAATTGTGTTTGCAAAAGCAAAATTGTGTTTGCAAAAGCAAAATTGTGTTTACAAAAGCAAAATTGTGTTTGCAAAAGCAAAATTGTGTTTGCAAAAGCAAAATTGTGTTTGCAAAAGCAAAATTGTTTTTGCAAAAGCAAAATTGTTTTTGCAAAAGCAAAATTGTTTTTGCAAAAGCAAAATTGTTGTTGCAAAAGCAAAATTGTTTTTGCAAAAGCAAAATTGTTTTTGCAAAAGCAAAATTGTGTTTGCAAAAGCAAAATTGTGTTTGCAAAAGCAAAATTGTGTTTGCAAAAGCAAAATTGTTTTTGCAAAAGCAAAATTGTTTTTGCAAAAGCAAAATTGTTTTTGCAAAAGCAAAATTGTTTTTGTAAAAGCAAAATTGTGTTTGCAAAAGCAAAATTGTGTTTGCAAAAGCAAAATTGTTTTTGCAAAAGCAAAATTGTTTTTGCAAAAGCAAAATTGTGTTTGCAAAAGCAAAATTGTGTTTGCAAAAGCAAAATTGTTTTTGCAAAAGCAAAATTGTTTTTGCAAAAGCAAAATTGTTTTTGCAAAAGCAAAATTGTTTTTGCAAAAGCAAAATTGTTTTTGCAAAAGCAAAATTGTGTTTGCAAAAGCAAAATTGTGTTTGCAAAAGCAAAATTGTGTTTGCAAAAGCAAAATTGTTTTTGCAAAAGCAAAATTGTTTTTGCAAAAGCAAAATTGTTTTTGCAAAAGCAAAATTGTTTTTGCAAAAGCAAAATTGTTTTTGCAATAGCAAAATTGTTTTTGCAAAAGCAAAATTGTGTTTGCAAAAGCAAAATTGTGTTTGCAAAAGCAAAATTGTGTTTGCAAAAGCAAAATTGTTTTTGCAAAAGCAAAATTGTGTTTGCAAAAGCAAAAATGTGTTTGCAAAAGCAAAATTGTGTTTGCAAAAGCAAAATTGTGTTTGCAAAAGCAAAATTGTGTTTACAAAAGCAAAATTGTGTTTGCAAAAGCAAAATTGTTTTTGCAAAAGCAAAATTGTTTTTGCAAAAGCAAAATTGTTTTTACAAAAGCAAAATTGTTTTTGTAAAAGCAAAATTGTGTTTGCAAAGCAAAATTGTGTTTGCAAAAGCAAAATTGTGATTGCAAAAGCAAAATTGTGTTTGCAAAAGCAAAATTGTGTTTGCAAAAGCAAAATTGTGTTTGCAAAAGCAAAATTGTTTTTGCAAAAGCAAAATTGTGTTTGCAAAAGCAAAATTGTGTTTGCAAAAGCAAAATTGTGTTTGCAAAAGCTAAATTGTGTTTGCAAAAGCAAAATTGTGTTTGCAAAAGCAAAATTGTGTTTGCAAAAGCAAAATTGTGTTTGCAAAAGCAAAATTGTGTTTGCAAAAGCAAAATTGTGTTTGCAAAAGCAAAATTGTGTTTGCAAAAGCAAAATTGTGTTTGCAAAAGCAAAATTGTGTTTGCAAAAGCAAAATTGTGTTTGCAAAAGCAAAATTGTGTTTGCAAAAGCAAAATTGTGTTTGCAAAAGCAAAATTGTGTTTGCAAAAGCAAAATTGTGTTTGCAAAAGCAAAATTGTGTTTGCAAAAGCAAAATTGTTTTTGCAAAAGCAAAATTGTGTTTGCAAAAGCAAAATTGTTTTTGCAAAAGCAAAATTGTTTTTGCAAAAGCAAAATTGTTATTGCAAAAGCAAAATTGTTGTTGCAAAAGCAAAATTGTTTTTGCAAAAGCAAAATTCTTTTTGTAAAAGCAAAATTCTTTTTGTAAAAGCAAAATTCTTTTTGTAAAAGCAAAATTGTTTTTGCAAAAGCAGAATTGTGTTTGCAAAAGCAAAATTGTGTTTGCAAAAGCAAAATTGTTTTTGCAAAAGCAAAATTGTGTTTGCAAAAGCAAAATTCTTTTTGCAAAAGCAAAATTGTGTTTGCAAAAGCAAAATTGTGTTTGCAAAGCAAAATTGTGTTTGCAAAAGCAAAATTGTTTTTGCAAAAGCAAAATTGTGATTGCAAAAGCAAAATTGTGTTTGCAAAAGCAAAATTGTGTTTGCAAAATTGTGTTTGCGTAGCCTCACGTCTAATAAGCCAACAACAACGCGACTACGGCAAATTCATCATATTCGGCTTCAAATCTTATACTGCTGCATTCATTATCGGCTCTGTCATGTGATAAAAACGGCATTTTGGGGTCTGGCAGGTATATGTTTACTTTTTCCTTTACTGTGCGTTTGGTAATGCCTATGATGATATATACACACAGTTACTAAAGTATACATACGGTTAAAAATTTCAGAAATTTTTTAACCAATCCGTTTTCGCTGAAAATCTTTATAGTTTCCTTGATTTTAAGACGGTCTTCTGCATTGGTTCAAAAATTTCGGAAATTGAAGTGAATTGTGACCCTGCACAGGCCCACAAAAGTATGCATCCGATTAACAAATTTCACAAATTACTGAACCAATGCAAAATACCGTCTTAAAATCGAGGAATGTTGTCAGACAATTAAAAAGATTTGCACCGAAAACGGATTGGTTAAAAAATTTCTGAAATTTGTTAACCGTATGTATAATTTTGTGGCTGAGTGTATGCATAGGTTGGAGTCTATGAAATATTGTAAAAGAATATTTCTTCCATGTATAATCGTTTAATAAAAATTCAATTCAATTCAATTTAATAGAAAGCCACAAATGGGACGCGTTATTATATGTCAGTTCTTTCTTTAAGCACCAATTTTTTTATATGCAAAATGAAAATAATCCTCGTTAACATCACTTTATAGGCCATTGAAGTCTTCTTTGCTTTATTTCAGCAATATTTTATCTTTTTTTCCCTTCAGCTTTTACAAGCAATTATAAAAAATTTACGAGCATTATTTGCGTTAAGCTGATGATCTCACTTAAAATCAATTAAACCCCTGATTCCCTTGTACAACAAATTCGCAATAAAATAGGAATTAAAATTAATATAAAAATTAAGACATAAAAAAATATAAAAAAATTCATAACCGCGCAGAGAGCAATTATATTTGCAAGGAGCAGCAGAAAAAAATTCGAATAATAAAAGTTAATAAATCATTGGGAATTGAGGATTTCAATGAATGTTCCAAAAATTAAATGCAATTTTAAGAAATGTACTCAGGATTATGTATACACACATATATACATACATAGAGAAAGTTCTATGTTAAAAATTAATAAAAATTCTGTGGACAAAAGCAATAATTTTGAGAGAAGAAAAAAAGAATGAAAACCCCATAAATAAGAATTGAAAATCGTAAATATTTTTATTATTCACAGCGCAAAACAGAAGTAGAAATAGAAGAATGCTGCAGATCGACCGTATGCTACTCTATAACAGCGAGTATACAATGTATTTGTAAGTTGTGTGGCACATAGTGCCGTATTGAGACCAGATCATCCAATTCAGGCCAACAGAAGTTGGTCATCATCGATAGTGTACGCCGTTGACAGTGATGGCCTGGCTAACGACATTTTCAAAGAAATATGGATCGTTGATGCCTTCAGTCCAAAATACACAACAAACTGGGAGTTCTTCGAGATGAATTGGAAGATGCTTTTGAGTCTCATGTGAAATGGCATCGTCCACAATCCAACAATTTGGTAGTTTACGTTCGCTTTCATTCAGAAATGGGCCACATCGCCAAAGATGTATTTTCTATGATAGTTAGGGTCAGTTGCCAACAGCTCCAGAACCCATTGGGCAAACACACGTCGTTGTCTGCGGTAGTTCTCCTTCAGTTCCTGGTTAAGTTGAATTCTGTACGCGGGCGGACTTTCCAAGTCACGGCGGAAAACACGCCAAGTTGTGGTCTACGAAAGGCCGAGTTCATATGAGCGATGCCTGGGATTCTCCTGCACATTCTCAATCACAATGGAGATGGTTTCGACAGATCTGGAGTTTCGGTGATATTAGGCCGATTATAGCGATTGTAAAATAGACAAAGGACGCGATACTTTATGTGGATGTTTTCGCCAGATCTGGAGTTTCAGTGACGTAGGAGTAGTCCGTTTAGTAGGCCGATTATAGCGATTGTAAAATAGACGAAGGGCGCGATACTTTATGGGGATGTTTTCGGCAGATCTGGAGTTTCGGTGACGTATGAACAGACCGTTTAGTAGGCCGATTATAGCGATTGTAAAATAGACGAAGGGCGCGATACTTTATGGGGATAATTTCGGCAGATCTGGAGTTTCAGTGACGTAGGAGTAGTCCGTTTAGTAGGCCGATTATAGTGATTGTAAAACAGACAAAGGACGCGGTACTTTATGTGTATCTTTTCGGCAGATCTGCAGTTTCGGTGACGTATGAATAGTCCGTTTACGAAGAGCGCGATACTTTATCAAAACAGAACACCTTATTGAATACTGCATTCATCCGTGGTGATTTGGTTCTTACAACTTGCTAGTCAGGATTACGACCTAGTTTCTCACACTACCTACATACTCGTACATAATTGGTCATTACAACCCTTCAGTCAGGATTACGATCTATTTTCTTACACCACTTATGTTGTGTGTGTTAATTTTATACATGAGTGGCGGAACCTACAGTTTAAAGTCGAGTCCGAACAACAGATTTTTGAGAAACTTTTCATGGCAACTTTATTTACTCTCAGAGTTTTTGCCAGAAATCTGCTGAGAGGAAGTCTCCGAAGAAATACTTTTTGTATTTTATTTTGATGTCTGGCCTGGGGCTCGAACCCTGGCTTTTCGTCTAATACGCCAACACACTACCTACTCGACCACGACGACTTCATAACTCACGCCACCTAGTCGTGTATATTAATTTTATCCATGGGTGACTGGACCTAGAGTTTAACTAAAGATTTTTTCGAAGAAAGTATATGGACTCAATGATATGTTTCTGTCGGTTTGCCTTAACTAACCTCATGATTCATTTCATTTTCGAAAACGTTGCAATGAGCACAATATACCAAAATCTCCTATTCATGTTGACATAGCGTACAATATACCTCCACCATTCAGTTATATACGACAAAAAAAAATGAAAACTTGATAACGAACAAATTGCGAACAAGTTCAGCAACAGAGAAAAAAAACGCGATACATAAACCCAAGTTTGCTGAGAATATAAAATATTAATGGCTTTGGACAAATGACAAGTAACTTGAGTGTTGCTTAAGCTAGTAAAGAAAAGAAGGTTAATGGTTTAATACAAACAAAAAAACCTTCTTTTTTTGTAAGAAATTGTCATTTTAAAAATTTGCTCAACAGATTTTTATGAGTAGTTGTTGGACGATAAAATCGAATGTACAAGTACTTTAACAACGTCATTAAATGGCAGAGTATATTTCGCTGATTTAACGATTGCAAATCAAGACAATTGGTATCATAGACGAAATACAAGCTGTGACACAAATGGTAGCAAAGAAAAATTATGTATTGGTGGCCGAATGTAAGCCAGTCAGCTAAAAATGATGATGATAAGGCTCACAGTACCATGGCTCTAATCCCCTCTGTCAATACAGAATATTTTGGTAAACCACAAGCATCAGCCAACGTTATCTAACCGTTTAAGTTATCAAATTGCCAGCGAATATAAAGTGAAATGCCATGGAAATAAATTTTAACAAACGCTTAACGCGTAATTAAAAACTTGTAATGGCCCCAACAATTCAACATAAACTTGTCTTTATTGTTACCCTACCGCCTGCCATTATACATATACACATACACACATACATACTCAGTTGCAGACTTTACTTTTGTATTCTGTGTGTCTTTTTATTTTCTTTTTATTTATTAGCCAAAGCCTGCAGGCATTGTAAGTGCGTGTCAGGAATACTTAAATTTAACAACCAAAAACCAACAACTTTTACAACCCCCAACATGATTACAACAACAATAGAAAAATAAGAAATAAAAAAGGTATAGAAGGAGTAGTAGTAGGTAGCATGGAGAGTAGAACGTTTCATTGTTAAATGTAAACCAGATGATGGTGATCAAAAATTATGAGTCCATAAATAGCCTCCAATTAATAATTTCATTTTGACAATTTGCACACAACAAACGCATTAAAAACTAAAGTTAAGAAATGTAATAAATTTCGTTATGTATTCGTAACCCAGATAAAACAGAAAATAAAAAGAAAACTGAAATTAATTGATAGCCAAGATAAGAAACAGAGCTGTAGTATGAAATCGAGAAGTAGGGGAAAATAATTGCTGGCTGCATTGTCAGTACAATTGCCATTGCGCTGGGGAAATTAGAAACTGTTACAGAGCAAAGCTTGCTTTGCTTGGGCGCAATAAGATGCCGTTGTAATGTGGATTGTATTTAAACCAGATACGACTTTAACTCATGGCTGGTATATTTCAGCGATGCCCATAAATTTGTGAAGGTTGGGTATCCTTGGCTAAACACGTTCTGACAATAAATCTTTTGTTTCAGACGATAGAGAAGATGTTCGGTGTTGTTCTCTTATTCATTGGCATTACAGCTTCTGAAGAAGTTGTTGGAAGGTATTCCCAGCCTTTGTGTGTATATACGCAAATGCCAGGGTCCCGTTACAACTGCAATAAGGTTTCTAAAACGGAGTTTGTTCAGATTTAATACAAATTGTTTCTTGCATGTATCCATATTGGGCCGGAGCAGTCAGGCATCTGTACAAGTGTGTACATATCGCATTTATTCCTTTTGAAAATAAGTAAAGCTTGTACGAGATTATTTCTCTGGCCCTGTGCAGGAGAATACCAATTTCATTTTTCAGTTCATTCGAATTTTCTGTTTATGCAGCCTTCACAAGTCCACCAGCGTTGTCGTTACCTTCAAGTTAGAGAGCCTGAGATCAGAAACCCATACGAGGTAGCTGGCGAATGTCTTGCCTCATTATATCCTCCACTGATTGCTAAAATTCTTGAATAATCTTAGATATATTATCTTAGGGATCGGTTGGCCGCTTTACTGTCAATAAATTTGTGTATATCGCCGATCGATGTCCTCTTATATTTGATTCGCACAGCTGTAATCATTATATTCATTCCTTCAGACTGCATATCACTGCAACAGCAATCGAATGGTGCAAGGTTAGCTCATCTAATTCAATTCGTTTCACCCACATGTGTAATGGGAGTCACTTAAGGTACATACATAATCGGTCATTACAACCCTTCAATCAAGATTACGTCTTATCTTCTCACACCACTTACGTTGTGTGCGCTAATTTTATACATTAGTGGCGGGACCTACAGTTTAAGGGCGACTCCACTCATATTTCATTTTAGTAAAGACATCTGATCTGGGGTTTAAACCGTGGCCTCACGTCTAATAAGACAATGCACTACCTACTAGACTACAGCGACTTCTATGCCTTAATTTACTTAATTGAGCATTACAACCCTTTAGTCAATATTACGAGTCAATATCACGCCATTCATGTTGTGTGTTATAATTGTATCCATCGAAAGTGTGACCTACAGTTTGACGTCGACATAAAATAACAGATATTTGACTTTTCACGGCAATCATGTTTTACTCTCACAGTTTTTGTTAAAAGACAGCTGAGAGGAAATATTTTCGAGATGTGAGAGAGCATGGTTCAAGGACCTCGTCAAATAAGTAAATTCTCCGCCTACTAGTGCACTGTGACGACTTGTAAAACTATGTGTAATTTTCTCCATACTAATGCCATGCGAATGCCCCTCTCGTTTTATGGAGGCCGTTATTTACATCTCTATCTCCGCCACTATTAATAGCCTGATGTTATCAGTGCTAATGTTGTTAATTATCATGGATTCGTTTTTTGCTTAAAATGTTGGAGATCTTGTGCAAGAGTGGACCAATATTACCTGCATAATTCAAACGCATGAATTGACGTGAAAGACTTCTCTTTTCTCTAAACGGTAGTGAATAAGTGAGTTAATATGGACCTTGTTCCCGTTTTTTTTTAAATTAATTTCATTAGAATCAGTATTTTGCTGTATTTGTTATCTGTATCGATTGTACTGTTTTAAATTTAAAAAAAATTTCAGAAAAAGAAGCAAAAAAGTTCTTTAAAATTTCAACAATAATACGTTCTATTTTTTAAACATTCTTAATATGAAACATACAATCTTTGACTAGACATATCATAGACATACAAAATCTTTTGTGGTTTGATAACAAAAAAAAAAAAAAGAAAACTAAAACCCAACCCATATCGATATGCTTATAATCTTTATTATTTTAATACAAGCATGTCGTAGTCTATCAAAATCGAAAAACTACAAAAACAAAAACCGAAAAACGAATGAAACTTGTCTACAATATTGCTGCCTTATTGTCTTCGTACAACAATGTCATTAACACCCCTCTGACATTTGACATGGAACCAAAGCGCAAAAAAAAGATCAAAAAACTGACATAAAGAAAGCAAAGAGATGGCTTTAAGCTATAATGGGGAGGGGAGGAGGGGATGGTTTTAAAGTCAAAAACACATAAAAATACATTTTCAGATCAATTTAGACGCCCTTTTGATGCATATTTGTTGTCAATTTTAAAGAAATAGCATGGGGCTGTACATAAAGACAGAGAGAGAGGGAGAGGGTATATATTACCCCCCCATAATGCATACAAGCATAAACAATGATTTTGTTTGAACAAAACATATATAAAATTATATTTGTTTGTTTTGTTTGTTATCAGGTTTTTTTTTTCGTCTCATGTCAGACCCATCGAAATAGGAAAAACAAAAAAAAAAAATAAAAAAATAAATGAAAAATAGCACTTAAACTGTCACGTCTCAAGGTTTTCGAGACATTCAGAGTGACATTTACAGAAAAAATAGTAATGTAAAAAAAACATAACGTAAAAATACTTGACTAGACACCCTCGTAATGAGGCTGCTAACATAAGATAACAAAATTTTTGAATTTTCACAACTTTTAAAATAAATTTTAAATGAGAAATTATTGCCATAAAAAAGTGCAAAAAAGCCGATGTAAATAACTATTGAACCTAGCTTCTCTTATCACCTACGTTGTATGCGTTTATTTTATCCAAGAGTGGCGGTATCTACAGCTTGAATTCGACTCCGAACGACATGGTGAGGTACACTTATACGCCATGTTCCTGGTTTTTATTATGAATAAAGTTTGTTTACAGAAAAAAGGAGTTTCTCACATCAACTTAATCGTTTGAATGGTGATGTTGGTCTACTCTTGAACAAGATCACCAAGCATTTGAGCAACTAACGAATCCATGATATTTAACAACATTAGGCTACAATGGAACCAATCGAGTACGTAGAAAGCATTTTCAACTAAAAGTCTCAGAGATAGAAACGTAACTAACAGGCTCAATAAAGCGAGAGGGGCATTCGAACGAGTTCAGTCAGTATGGAAAAAATTATAAATATTCTGACGTAACAAACTGAGATTATTTAACGCAGTTGTCATCGTAGTCTAGTAGGCAGTGTATTGAAGTATTTGATAAGATCCTTGAACCATGGGGCTCTCACATCTCGAACACATCTCCCGTCAGCAGTTTTCTGGTAAAACCTCTGAGAGTGAAACAAGAATGCCTTGAAAAGTTTCTCAAATCTGTCATTCAGAGTCGACGTTAAACTGTAGGTTGCACCCTTTTTTATTTTTTTATTTATTTGTTCAAAACAATACAACAAGAATAAATCGTATATTCCAGTATTGCTTAACAATTGTTACTAACATTTATTCTGAACCATTTATTTTAACTAAATTAACATAATTTAACAAAAAATCAATATAGAAAGAAAAGAAACTTAAAAATTTAAGAAAAAAGGAAATTTAAGTAAAGAAAGGGAATAAGAAACATTATTATCACAAAAGTATTAAATAAAAGAATATCACAATTATAATAAAACTATGGGGAACAAATTTACAAAAATTAGAAAACATTAACTAAGAAAAGTGAAAATGGCAGTTTGGCTTGGCTTTGCATTGCTGATCATTTGTATTTGAGGGGGAAGACGAATGGAGTGAATAAAAGAATGTTGTTGAGAGATAGCCTTGTTATATTTCATAGAGTTTATCCTGTTCCCTCTATTCGACCTAGAAAATATTAATCTCTCATACAAATAATAATAAGACTATATATAAGTTTGTGTAGAAATAGCAGAGTCCGGCAATTAAATAAATTGTTAAATGTGACATTATCAATTAGTCGGGCGAAATGCGATATGTTACTATTTATTTTATTTATTTATTTATTTATTGATTAACTTCAGTACAACAAGCACTAAATCTTATTTAATAGTACTGTTTAGATATTGTTATAATTAAAGTAATAGTTATATATATATGCATGTAAATTTCACAAAGAAAGCAAAATTATATTAATTAAATTTAAGTTTGCCTTAAATTGGATTGAATTAAATGGTAAATCTCAAAGACAAGAAAAGTGTGTTAAAATTGCAGTTTTAAATTGCATTACATTGCTATTTCTCCTGATGCCAAAAATGTATCATGCTATAGCGTTGTAAGTTACGTTATGTCTTCGTTTACTAACTGCATCGCAGCTAGCAAACAGCTCACATCCGTACATAATCGTAGTAAATATATATTCGCTAATAGCATTCGAATATTAGTTGGTGTAAAATACTGTGACATCCAGAGATTTCAAAGTGTGGAAAGTTCTTCCACAGTTCATTTTCACGCGGTCCGACCAATTTAGTTCTCTATTCAGAGTAACGCCAAGACTTTTAGCCGTTCCAACAAATCCTATGTTCGATTCATTAATTTGAATCGGTGGTAGATTCGAGATAAAATTTTCCGGTGCTCCAAGCAGTAACGCCATTGATTTGTTGGGATTTATACTTAGACTTTGCAGATGCCCATAAATAAATCTGCTTCAAATCCTGATTTATCAAACGGATGCAGTTGGTAGCATCACTAGCACTACAACCCATGTATAGCTGCACGTCATCAGTATAAATTAAATAAGTAGTAAATTGAGTAATAGAAGTTCCCGTTGCCTATTAGGCAGTGTAATGGCTTATTAAACGTGGGCGCACGCTTCAAACCCCAGGTCAGATATCTTCAAACGAAATATGAAAAAATATTTCTCTGGCGACTTCCTCTCTGCAGATTTCAGGCAAAAAGTTTTGCTTAAGGCAAAAGTAACCATATACGGAAAAATCATCAACAATTTTCCCGTACTTTCTTAATTTTGTTTAAAGAAAACTAAGAATTCGTTGTTAAAAAATTTTGCCTTAAAAAATTTGCCATGCCATAGATTTATAATAAAAATATGCCTTAAAGCCGTGTTTTTTTATGCAGAAGCGTATAAAAACTTTTGCCATAAAAATGCATATAAAACGAGCGTAAATATTTATGGAAATTCTTAATAAAAGTAAAAATCTACAGAAACATACAAACCAAGCTACGCATACATACTATATACCAACCCACCTTCAGATAGTAAAATTTAGATTTCCTTGTATTTTTTTCTATTCTTATTGTTGTGGATGTGATAAAATAATATTTATGCAACTGTTGTTTATGAGTATTTCTACTTTAAATTTCTTCTATTTTTTTGCTATTTTTGTTTGTGTGGAATTCTTGCATGTTACTACCTTTCATATGCAATGCTCTGGCATCCTGTGCTACCACTTTCTTTGCTTATAAATAAAACAATTCTAAAACTATTCTAATTTTCCAAAAAGTAAATGCGGAAAATGTTTATGATCCTTGGCAGTCAAAGCTAAGCAGGCGGGTAAAGTAAAAACACCACCATTCGCAACAACACCATCACCACCACCACCACAGGGTATTATTACGTTGCCATTCTAATGTTGCAAGTGTGTAGTGTTTCTTTATATTGTTTGCTGCTCTATTACGTGTTTTATCTGCTGCAACTGTTGTTTCTTGTTAATGTTGTTTGTTTTAAGAGCTGTTTTTACCCCTTTTCCCTTCAACATTAAGGGTTAGCTAGAATAAGCCTTTCTTTTGCTATTTTACTTTCATAACAATCCATGAGTTTAAATTCCCATTAAACTCTTTATTCTGGCTTTAAATGTCTTTGTTGTTGTTTTCTTACCGTGTGTTTTCCACAACAGTTTTATTGGATTTTCAAAATTTTCATTTAAATGTTAATGTTTATTCGCATTTATCCTGCAACATGTGTGTGTGTTGTTGTTGCTGCTGCCACATATACTCGTATAGCATAAGTTTGCAACAAAACTGTATTCTATTTTAACTACAATGTAATGTAAACAAATTTATGGTATTTAGTGAAATTATATTTTACTTTTCCATCGGACGACCTTAAGGCAATAAATGTTTCTTTTGTTTTCATTTCATTCAATGTTGTTGTTGTTATTTTTATAGCTCTTTTTAAAATAAAGCTTTGATCCCTTTTTTTATTAGGAAAAACGAAATTATTTATTAAACTTAAGATTAACCAGGCATCCAGGAATTTTTTGTTCACATATGGCCAAGATAATTGCCATTGAAGAGTAGAAACCTTTACAAAATAGTTTTATGGCGTTGTAATGTTAAATTTATTTAATTTTTTTTAAGATAGATTATTATGGTATGTACATTAGGGTGTCCCGAAATATTTTTTTTTTACATTTCCCTAACGCAAGACCTCCTAAAATTTGCGTAATTGATCGTAGATTACCAAAATGATTTTAAAAATAAATTGAAACTATACCTTCAGGGTTCTACCAATCTTCAAAGTTTTGAAAAGTAGTTATATTGATGATTATATTTTGCTATCCTTAATTCCGACACCTAAACTAAATATGCCACGACTATGTATAACAACACTTTACTGGCGACTACGAATTTGCTAAACACAGTGGAGTTCGTTTATAACGTACAGGATACACCTTCGACTCCAACGACGAATCGGAATACATTGCCAACAGTTGGTAAGATCTGTGATAGATTCGGTTTATCGACATCTCAATTTTAGCAGAACCGGAATCAGTTTATTTGGGTCACACAACGCCAAGTCATGGCACTGCAGAACTTTATTAGAAGATAAAGGTTGGAATTTAGATGACGTGATTTGCATTGGATGTGACGGAACTGCAACTAATACCGATTGGAAGGGTGGCGTTATTCAATATTTGAAGGAGTAATTGAAGAGACCGCTACAATGGTGTGTTTGTATGCTCCATGCCAATAAGTTACCCCTTCATCATTTATTCTTGACTTTAGACGGTTGCACTGCGGCACCAAAAGAATATTGTGGACTTATTGGAAAACAATTAGCTACTTGTGCTAATGAGTTTTATTTTCTTGTATATTAATCGCAAGTATAAAATATATTAATAAAATAAATTTGTATCTCGTTTTATTTTTTATTTTAAGCATAGGGTTTAGGTTTGAAAAACGTTTTCAAAAGTAGAGCACTTAAGATGGCATGTAATTCGATTTTTATTACTTTTACCGTAATCTGTGTAAAATTACGCAAATATTGATACCTCTTGCGAAAGTGTAACTCAAAAAACAATTTTTGTCATTCAAGGACGCGACAGCTAATGTACATATGTTTGTATGTATGGAAAACCATAAAGGTCAGTTGGTATATATGTACATATACCAACACTTGCAAAAAAACACCTCTTTTAAACCTTTCTACGAACACCAACTTAAAAAAATTGCAATAAAAGTGCCCTCAAGATTGTCTGATTACAAGGTTGCATGTTATCCTCATCCGTCTTCAATTACGCAATAGAATAATAAGCATATGCCATCTTTCTTGCTGCATAATATAGGAAGAGTCGTAGATATTAGCCTACATTAGACCTTTCTTACTTACTTACTTACCTACTTAGTTGACCATAATAACCCGTTTAACGGATTTCAGCCTGCCGCAACACATCCTTCCAGGCGCCTCTGCTTCTTGCGCGACCACGCCAGTTGGTCACACCAATCGATGACAGGGCTTCCTCAATTTGGTCCTACCAACGGATACAAGGTCGTCCTCTTCGCTGACTACCGCAGATTCCCGCATCAAATACCTGTCTCGCCGGAGCATTCTCCTCCATTCGAATGACATGGCCGAGCCAGCGTAGCCGCTGGATGTTAATACGCTGCACAACGTCTATGTCGTTGAGGAGCTCATACAGCTCACTATTGAATCCGATACGGAAATCATCGCCAACTCGCACTAGACCGAAGATCTTAAGTAGGACTTTTCTTTCGAACACTCACAAGGCTGCTGCATCAGTGATTAATAGGGTCCATGCCTCTGCGCCATAAAGAAAACCGGGTAGGATGAGTGTCTTGTAGAGTGTTAGTTTTGTCGTACGAGAGAGGTCTCTGCTACTCAATTGCTTATTGTGACCATAGTAGCACCTGTTGGCAAGAGTGATCCTGCGCTTGATCTCCAGACTGACATCGTTTTTGGTGGTAACGGCGGAACCAAGATAAATAAATTCCTTGACTGTATCAAAAGTATAGTTATCGGCCGTAATCTGAGAATCAATAAGCCGCACGTCTCTACTTGTCGATAACATATACTTTGTTTTGCCCTCATTTACAGCCATACTCATCTTAGTGGACTCCCTTTCAATAGCCCTAAAGGCAGCAGTAACATCTCGCTGTGGTACGCCCTATTATGTCATTGTCGTCAGCGTACGCAAGCAACTGGACACTTTTTTGAAAAATAGTGCCACTGCGATGCACTCCCGACTTTCGAAGAACACTCAACATGACGAAGTTGAATAGGTCGCATGATAAGAGGTCGCCTTGTCTGAAACCTCGCACGGTAGAAAAGTTTCGGAGAGGTCCATTTCTACCTTAACGGAGCTGCATAGCCTTATCAGCTTCGCAGATATTCCAAGCTCAGACATTGCGGCAAAAACACGATCCCTTATGGGACTATCGAAGGCTGCTTTATAGTCGACAAAAAGATGATGTGTGTCGACTTGTTTTTAGTGGGTCTTTTCCAGGATTTGGCGTAGTGGTCAATGGTGGACTTGCCAGGTCTGAAGCCGCACTGATAAGGACCAATCAGTGTTTTGACGAGTGGCTTCAGTCGTTCACACAATGCGCCTGTAAGAACCTTATATGCGATAGGGAGAAGGCTTATACCCCATCAGGCCTTTCTTACAAGTGAACAACAAGCAAGCAGTAAATGAAAGTTTATTGAGAGCATTTTACATACTCTAACACATACACCAGTTAAGCTGCTAGCAATAAAGAAGTATACCTTGAATGACTTCCTGGACCAATTGGAATTGGGCGCTTTAGCTTGTGCATTGATGGAATTACGAGTACAGGCCACTAAGGACAGGATACAGAAAGTTGCGAAAGATTAAGTTACACGTTGCTGTGAGAAACGTTAGCGAATGGGCATTTGGTCGCAGTTTCTGGAAAAATATTGGTGGTGACACTTTTCAACATAAGGTCACAAACTTTTCGTCCATTCAGGCAATTCTTGAACTCAGCAAAATGAGCCCAATTTCTGTGTCGTTTTTTAGACAGAAAAATGTTTTGTAATCCGAATTCACTGCACAGGCTTATTCACCGTACTTTACGCTTGTAATAAAGTATTTGGAAAAAATTAAGACCTGGAATAAGCTATTGCATCCATAAAGTAGCAGTCAGATCTGTCTTCGCCTACGAATGCGTGATATGATGGACATGATTACTAACACCATAATACGGCGGATAGAAAACCATCATTATCACTAGAGCACTGCGCACCAAATCCACATCCACTTTGAAAAGATTTTACTCCTCTCTCGTTGGAACTAATACTTGTCGGTATGTATGGCAACGACACGAATCCAATATCTATCACTTAATAATCCTGAATAATTTGGTAGAATGAAGTCGCCGTAGGCTAGTAGGTAGTGTGTTGGCTTATTAGACGTAAAGCCAGGGTTCAAACCCCAGGCCAGATATTAAAACAAAATACAAAAAGTTATATATTCGGTGACTTCCTCTCAGCAGATTTCTGGCAAAAACTCTTAGAGTAAATAAAAATTGCCATGAAAAGTATCTCAAAAAATGTGTCGTTCGGAGTCGACTTTAAACTGTAGGTCCCACCACTCCTGTATAAAATTAACACACACAACATAAGTGGTGTGAGAAACTAGGTCGTAATCCTGACTGAAGGGTTGTAATGACCAATTATGTATATATGTATGCATGATGATTTAGTTGTTAATTTTGATTTTTTGATCCATTCAGAAGAAGTGAGATGCATCGCGTAATCGACTCTACACATGGATTTTTCGAAACTGACAGTATCAAAGCAGCATTTTTTAGACAGAAGTTTGAGCCTTACTGGCAGCTGTTGTAAGTATTAAGCATGAAAATATTTCTGGGAATATTACTGCACATTCTGGAAGTCAGGGCATGATGTTTGGGCACTAAGTTCTAAAATAATGACCTCAATGATCAGGAAATATTGCTATTTCAGGAAACTGTAAAGTGAATTATCTACTTGAGGCATATAATTAGCTCTTCGTGCAAAAAAAAGTCGTTGCAACTATTGATATCAACTGTTTTACGCTAATTTAGGTTGCGTTAGGTTAGAGGACGTGTACTTGTCGACTAAGACAAGTACGGTACCCGGAGGTAGAATTGACCCATTGTACATAGCGTCCTTAAAAGGACGCTAATTTGGTTCGTTACAAAACAACTGAAACCAAACAAATGGATTTACAAATCCAATAATTTTCTTCACTTCAATGTCATCGAAGTTTATTACACACACTTGGTCATTACAACCCTCCAGTCAGGATTACGACCTAGTTTCTCACACCACTTATGTTGTGTGCGTTAATTTTATACATGAGTGGTGGAACCTAAAGTTTAAAGTCAACTCCGAACGACAGATTGTTTGAGAAACTTTTCATGGCAATTTTATTTACTCTCAGAGTTTTTGCCAAAAATCTGCTGAGAGGAAGTTGCCGAAGAAATATTTTTTGTATTTTGTTTTGATGTCTGGCCTGGGGCTCGAACCCTGGCTTTTACGTCTAATAAGCCAACACACTACCTACTAGACTACGGCGAATTTATTAATGTATGGAAAGTTTATTAATGTATGGAAATATTGTGAATCAAGAAATCATATATTCCCTTTGCCCACCCTGTTTTGCAGGAGCTATATTGCTGAAGAAGAGGAATAGACTTTTATTCACTTATTGGATATACGCCCAGTACCGTGCCAGAAGAAAGAACTGCGCCTTGATGTTTACTTAATAGATGATTTGAAAAAAAAACTGTAAATTATTGACACGCGCAATGTGTCTTCAGAAACCTTGAATAGTTCTAGTTCTGCTCCGTAGTGTGTCTACTGCAACGACTTTAGATGGACAGCCATCTTGACCTACCTATCTAACTAGCCAATACTGGAGGCAGACTTATCTTATCAGATATTTTACCACTACACTTATTGCAGGTTGTATTGTTGACGTCGTACCCATCATATAGTAGAAACCACATAATGTAAGTTTCAAGTACGCTTGTAACTGAATATCCTTTACACATGTAACTATGCTGCAAACTCTTCCATTCTTCTTCAATTCTTTTATTCATATCTACATAAACTATGTCTATACGTATATAAAATCCAATTCTATTTAAAGGAAGTATACTTAATAAGAGCTTAACGTTTTCAGATACTTAATCTTTTTGCCACAAATTAACCCTCAATGGCTATCGAAATAAAGAAAAAAATACTTCTTCTAGCAAATAATTACACGATTAATGAGCAGGCCATAAAAGAAAAACTGGAAAAACCTAAAAGCAATTGAATTGCATTAATTGTCAAATACCATCATAAATATTTTAATTGAGCCAAGAATTGCTAGAGAGAGAGCGAAGAAAACTTTGCAAATAAAAATCTTATTACAGTTTAATAAGTTTTTCTATGTATTTTGTATACAACATTCCCTCCTTTCTTCTTTCATTCCTTTCATTCATTACTAAGTAAAGGCTCAACTCGGGTGTAGTGCAAGTTTTTCTCTCTCTCTGCATAATATACAGGGAACTACAAGTAAAACATGGATCGGCAAGAAAAACTGTCACCCAAAACTTTAATGACGCTTGAAAGAAAAAAAGGCGAAGAACGAAATGAAGTAAAAGAATTTCATGAAAAAAATGAGTAGAAATTGTGAGTAAAACTTTGCTCCTTTACTTTTGCCCACTCGGACCAGTAGTAGGTAAAAGAAAAAATATCGATGGTACAGTGCAAATGGAGCAAAACTATGAAAGGAAAAACTGGAGACCAACTGCTGCAAAAACTATAACAATAAAATTTGTAAGTCATAGACGTCGGGCGGACGGATGGACGGACGAGCAGCAAATGAACAACTTAAGCAAAATGAATGCAATTTAAGCCATTATTGAACAATTCAATAATTTTTGTTCAATTGTTGATGTTGATTGAAGAGTTAAAGTTTTAAGAATCGAAGCAAAAAACAACAAATTTGCTGTAGGAAAAAATAGTTGCTAAAACAGAATTGTTAGAGGTACAATGGACAACTGAATGACATTTTATTTTAAAAAATATGAACTTTTAATGGCGGCAAAACTAACAATTCAATGAATTTTCCTAAACTAATAGAGCAATAATGCACAATGAAAAGTTATTGAGGAGTTGAACAATTAAACAAAAATAAAGAAAAAAAATTAATTGAGAAATTAAAAAAATAATTGTTTCAGATATAATTATGAAAAAATTGGAGGAAAGAAGAAAATTAAGCTTCAGTTTCTAGTTTATTAAACTTTAAAAATGCAATTCTGTTCATTACAAACCCTCTACTCATTACAAACCGGTGAACTTACACATCATAGTGGCTAAACCACATTCGTTCTCAGTAATTATCAGAATTGTTAGTTTACCGCATCTACATACATACATACACACAGTTACTAAAATATACATACGGTTAACAAATTTCAGAAATTTTTTAACCAATCCGTTTTCGTTGAAAATCTTTACAGTTTCCTCGATTTTAAGACGGTCTTTTGCATTGGTTCAAAAATTTCTGAAGTTGAACTGAATTGTGGCCCTGCACAGGCCCACAAAAGTATACATCCGATTAACAAATTTCACAAATTTCTGAACCAATCGAAGAAAGATGTCAGACAATTATAAAGATTTTCATCGAAAACGGATTGGTTAAAAAATTTCTGAAATTTGTTAACCGTATGTATACTTTTGTGGCTGAGTGTATGTGGATTGGTATTCGGTAACAGCTTGTCTCCTCTAGTACATCAGATATACAATTACAAGGGTGTGTCCTCGCGACTAAGTGCTTATATAGATGGTGAGAAAAAGCGTCTGTCAATACAATAGGTTAGACGCACTTAGGCCATGCATGTAAATACTTTTGTGATACCACAACATTTTATTGGTAGTATAACTTAAAAACCAGAGAAAGAGAGGTTTTTGAAAGCACATGTAAGTCAATGTATTGTTACATTTTTAACTCTTAAAAACATTTATAATATGAGCTCTTAGATTGCAAATAAAATAAAAATAAATTTTGTGTTTAGTTTTCATTAAAATTCTTTATTATACACACAATTCTGTGTGCCACTGCTCACAACTTGATGAAAAGAATAATAATTGCTTTTTTTGTTATTCCTCTGTTTATACCCTTTGCATAAACAATAACAATTACTGGACAATTATTCGATAGATCTTTGTAAAGGAGATCTTCAAACCACGATTACTCTCTTCAAACGCACCGCGTCTTCACACAAGGCTGACTGAACTTCACTAACCCTTTCGCCTGCTTTGCTTTGCCTTTTGTATGACAGGAGAAACAGTCTGATGAATGTTCTTGAAGGCCAACGTTCATGATTTCGACTTCTCGGAATCTTTATAAATGTAAACATCGTTGTTTACGTTCATTCTTGTAGCGTTTGTTGTTATAATTTTGTTTACTTGTTTACCATTTTTTAAGATGGTGTTTGTTGTTATATTAAGCAGTACAATAATTTGTAAACAGCATTGTTTTCTTTTTGTAGATTTTGTTTAAATTTTAATGTTAAGCAAAACACCAGTTACTAGATTTTCATTTTCCCAACAGTATTCTTCACCAAAAGCTATTTCCCATCTTTTTCTCAGTTAAGGAATTCAAAACCAAGTAACTGCTCGTCTTTTGAAATTAAGAATGAATCGAATCAATTTTTGATATCCTGCTTTAAAGTGAAGAGTATTCTAGTAAGAACTTTCTGCATTGATAGAAAGAAATGATAGTCAGAAGACAAGACAAGTTCTGCACTATACGGGTTGAGAACGAAAAATTTTCATCCACTGTTTTCCAAATAGTTTTTAACCGGCGTCACAAAATGAGGCCGTGACTTGTCATGATGGACTATCTACTCACATAATCACGAAGTTTTTCAGCCAATGCTAGTTTCAAAGGGTTTCAATGTTGTCTGTGCAGGTTTCGCATGATAATCGGAAACACTTTCAGCAGCTCATAATTGATCAAACTATTCTGATCCTACTTTGTACGGGGCATTGCTCCGGATATTTTGCTGCTTGCCCGCTCTACACATGATTTCTTATGCTTGAGGTTTTCGCAGTGACTTCAGTTTTCATTGCCAGTGATAATTTAATTCAAAAATTTTTTCTTTTTACCGTAGATCGAGCTTTGTATCAAAAATGATACATTTCAATTTTTGAGACGATATAACTTTAATTCAGAATAAGTTAGATGCCTGATATTTTCTTAATTCGTTAGCATTGTTATCGCCATTATTTTAAACCAAGATTCGAAAACTTCATAATTCTGGCTTATGTATCATTTTTGATACATACGACCTTCCTAGAGATTCTTTGGTGTTGCGTATGTTGCGTAGTTTTATCGGGAATAATACATTATTTATGGTTTTTGAGAAAGAATTGAAAATTAACGAATTGAACGACGAAAGTGAAAAAGTTGAATTTTCTATTCTTGATATGTTCTTGATATTGATTGAAGTAGTCGTAGTCTAATATGTAGCGTGTTACCTTATTAGACGTCAGACCAAAGTTCAAACCTCAGGTCAGACATTTCCAATGTATAACGAAAGGTTGTAATGACCGATTATATATTGATTATATATGTAATATTCCTGCTACTAAAAACTTTGAAGAAATTATTGGCAGCAACAAACATGACAACAGGATGTTTATCGCCAAAGATGGTACTACGTGGAACAGAACAAACTGCTTTCAGTAGTTTATGATGAAAAAATATTACCAATTTTCACTCAGATTGCTAGCAGCTGTTTCCTGAAATCTTGTAGAGTCTTTCTTACTGTTCTTCTAATATTTATCTCACGTGACAGACAAACATTAGAAAAATATTTCGAAATATTTTCGAGAAAATATTTCGGTCAACTACGTACGTATGAAATAACAGAATCATTCGCTTTGATAATGAATATTTACACCTATCACGCCTTTTTGAAAAATGAGCTGAAAGTCTTGCAACCTTTAATAATCATACTTAAAGCCTTTTTTGAAATTCGAATGAAAATGATTTTTTTTCTAAAAAAAAATCTATTTATCTTAATTTTTTGTTAGAAAATTTTAACCATTTTCATAAAACTTTTATCACACAACTTGTAGTTTTACGTAAGAAATAATACTCTATAAATAGTTTGGGATTAGCTATCATACTTTCCGAGCAGCCCATATATCCTTTTTTTAAGATTTTTAAAAATTTTAATTTTTTTTCGCCTAAAAGGTAAGAAAATTAAAGAAAATATATTTAAATAATGATGCTTATGTTTTTATGTTCCTTTTTGGTACCTTTTGTTCTCAAATTAAAGTTTTTAGCAACAGAATTCAAAAACTTTTTAGTTTAATATAAAATATAACAATGGTTTGTACCATCAGATTTCAGCCAGCCCTCAACTGAGAGTGTTGCTGAAGCGAGTGACAATAAGCTGTCCTATCTTAACAATTGGAAACTTATAAATCGCCACAAAGCAGGGTGCTAGACGTCAAATTAAATTACCATTTATAATGAAATAAAACCAAGCTGACATGAGGTGCTTGATTTTTATGTAAAAAACCATGCCAATGTGCATCATGTCAAAAATTTTGTCGCAAATTTCATAAAAGTGATAATAAAATGTAATGATTAGTAAATAAATGGGTTTACTAAAATGAATTCAAATATTAAATTTTTTAACAAAATCTATCAATAATTGAGAAATACAAAATTGTCTTTCTCGGCAAGTTCATGTGGCACCCAATTTCCTTGGTTTTGAATGATCCTGCTTGGTCATTACAACCCTTCAGTCAGGGTTATGACTGTGTTAATGTGTTCTTCTTATACATGAGAAACTTTTAATGTGATAGATGAGTCAGGAAGAGAACAAATAATTTTAATTTAGTATGGTCTGCGTAATGATTCCATTAAGAGCCAGAGGATGTTACAAGACCCCTACGGAGGCCCCTAATTCTAAAGGAAGGTAGTATAGCCAACACATAATGAATGATTCAATTCTTGTCTTGAACTGTACAAGATAATAGCTATGCGATAGGAAATTCTCCCTCTGATTGCTACTTTGTATGTCATTAAACAGACTGCAATGGCTTCTAAATGCAATTAAATAGGCAGTGATGTGCCACAGGTCAATAGGGCATAAAATTCTTTATGTATACAGGAAGTGTCAGCAACTAGAGCTCCTGCATATTTAAATCTAAAAACAAAGCCTTTAAAGTAATACTAAGGATTTAAATTTTATTTGAGATTATCTACCCTGCTAAGCAAAGTTAAACACTTTTCTGCATTTCACTCAATTTTATGAAATTTTTTCATTTAATTTTTAACATTTTTACACTTCATAAAATTCTTGTCTAGTCTAAACAATTACTTTCTTCTTCTCCCTGTTCTTGTTTTCAAATTTTTTAATGAACTTCTTCAATTCCCTTTCCAATCTGGTGTTGCAGGGGAATTTAACACGAACAACCCTTAAGGTTTTGTGCCGTTTAATCTTTATTTTAATTTCGAAGGTTTTAGCATTTTTGAACTGAACTGAACTGAACTTTCGTAATAAAGGTAATCAAATACTTTAGCTTTACTTAACTCATTAATTTTGTATAAGTTTACCTCAGTCAACCTCTACCCCTTATTCCTTTCTTGTCTTGTTTTTTTTTACATTTCATTTATTTATGAAGAATATTTCTTAACATTTTTCTTTTTTTCTTTTTGAAACATTAAAAAAGGGAACCGTTATTTGTCTGTCTGTTTAACTTGGCTGGATATATCTGCTTGTCTGTCTGTATGTCTGCTTGTTTGTTGTTGTCTATCCTAAAATAACATTGTCAGCGTTTTTCTTGATTTTCATTCATTTTCAAGAGAATATAAACGTTTTAATTTCATGTTGGATTCCCTTTTTTTATTATTGTTGCCCTCTTTTTTCTGTCTTTTTTTCCTGTATTTTTAACTGCAATTGCGTTGAGTTTCAGTTGAAGGAATTAAATGATAAAAATACGTTTAAAGGTAAGCAATTCATTTCATTTCGTTACGTTTACTTTGCTTTGCTATTTTCCCTCATAAATGACATGCAACGAAATGAAATTATGTTAAGCACGAACATAAATAAAGACAACAGCAATAGAAATATTATTATGATCGCAAACACTTAAAGGAATGCATTCTTATCATACTCATACTCACACTCATACGTTATTTTCTGTTCTACCAGCCTTGGAGCTGTAGCCTCATTAGCTTCTGTTGATTTAGAAGATAATTGCTGCACAACACCTTTACCTCGTCACCGTATAGGTTCAATATCATTTTCTGTTTGGTATGCAATCGCATGTATCGGCGTAGTCTAGTAGCCTTATTAGACGTGAGGCCACTGTTCAAATCCCAGGTCAGATATCAAAACGAAATATTAAAAAATATTTCTTCGACGACTTCCTCTTAGCAGTGATCTGGCAAAATCTCTGAGAGTAAATAAAATTGCCATGAAGAGTTTCTCAAAAATCTGCCGTTAAGAGTCGACTTTAAACTGTAGGTCCCACCACTCATGTATAAAATTAACATACAACATGAATGGTGTGAGAAGCTAGGTCGTAATCCTGACTGAAGGGTTGTAATGGTTAATTATGTATGTATGCAACATTAAGGAAAGGTTTTGAGGCAACGATACAAGCAATGTTACACAGTTTTCTTCTACACAGTTTTCTTCTATCGGTAGTAATTTATATGTGCGATTGATAAGGTAGTGACAGTTTGTTAATTAAACTTAAGTGCTTATAGTGGCCCCTTGGGATATCAAATGAAACGAATCCCCGAATCTAGCCTTAACAAAGCGTTCCCGTGAACCAGTCTATCGGCTTCGTACAACACAAGTTGGAAACAAGCCTGAAAGACGGTTTCTTGTTCATGTAAAGTAACTCTAGCTTCATTAGACTACTGAAAAAGGGTGAAACAAAGACGGACAATGGCAAATAAAGTAAGCTATACTATATTTGTCATCCCATGGTCCACAACCCTTACGGAAGTCATTAGCATGTAAGCGAAGTTCTTTTGGAATGTAAGTTTGGCAATGAAGCAAGCAATATCAACATCTGTCTTTGCTTGATAGACAGCTTATAGCTGATTTTAATATATCAATCAGTCGCCGTAGTCTACTAGGTAGCGTGTTGGCTTATTAGACGTGAGGCCACCGTTCAAACCCCAGGTTAGACAGCTCGAAGAAGGCGAAATTAAAAAAAATTTCTTTGGCTACTGCCTCTCAGCAGATTTCTGACAAAAACTTAGAGTAAAAAAAAAAATTAAAAATTTTTCTCATAAATCTGTACAAAATTAACACACATAACATAAATGGTGTGAGAAGCTAGGTTGTAATCCTGACTGACGTATGTAGGCATGTATGAAGTCTCTCCGCATGCCTATCCATTGCGTTATCAAGGGTGACAGACTACTTTCTCTATACATATACCAAGTAGGAGGACAAGCAATGTCAGCATCCACTTTTGCCTGATAGACAGCCGGGTATACCTTTTTTCATATATCAATCGGTATTTTGTAGGAATGGGCAAGTCTTAACAAGTTATTTTACTACACTATTGCCTGGGGGGTAAGAAGCTCATATGAGTTTGTGATTAAGCAGCTGCAAGAGTCAATCAAGGATGTCATGTCCAATGTAATCCAGTTGAGAACTGAAGTTTGCACGCGAAAATGACACAACTGCCGCTTGACTTTCTGAGAAGATAGAGAACTAGTAGTTGATCTTCTATTCATTATTAATTCCACAGTGTGACTTATTGCTTCGACCTGAAACATACTACAGAAAACCGGGATTTGGTGAGATACAGTAAAATTAAGCCCATGATGGAGAATTAAGAACCTGTCTTATTCGCAAGTTTAGAAAACTATATGTAAACTTCTGTAAAATTTGCGAAGATGAACATATAGAAGGACATATCCTCCATACAGGGAATTCTAGAGAGTTTATATACAGAAGAGCTACTGATTGTAGTGTCACTTAAAGCACGAGTACGTTTGCAGAACTCGATTATCCATAGTACCGCAGATTTCTGTACTATTGTAGGACGAAGTAATCTCAATTGTTTTCACTATTAATTCAACTCCTTTAAAGTCAGTCGATATTATTGAAAAATAAATATTTCTAAACGTTTCTGCTTTTTATTTTCCCCTTCCCGGTTCGTCGAAATAAAAAAACAGAATTCGAATAAAACTGAAGAAAGCAAAAAAGAGTGTATGAATGTATGTTCATGAACATGTAAATATTCAAGACTTTCTTATATTTGCTTCACTAGAGAGGAGGTTGGTAGGCAGGGTAGGGAGGGGTGTCATCCATAAAAAGACAACGAACGACGTCTAACAAAATAAGTATTTTTATTACCGCGAGACTTATGCTGATTTCCGTACAAACAAAACAAACATAGACAGACAGTTAAACAAATACATATAAACAACTGCATACTATACACACATACATATATACATATACAGTTAGTTACTCCTACATAAATACATAAAGACAACAAGCGAAGACACAGTCAAAACCTTTAAGTTCATGTTATTGTCTTGGATTCCATTTTTTTTTACACCAAATTCTGTTATTTTCTTCCCCCATCAGCATATATCCTAAAAAGCCGTTAAAATAGCATCGTTACTGTTTGTTTGTTTCTTTTTTATTTTTATTTTGGCATTACATTGTATGTATTGGTGCATGTTTATGTATTTAAAGTTGAAGTTGAAAAGAGTATGAGTATGGTTTTGTTTGTTTGCATTAGAGCAGGCGGAAATGAAATTTTATTTCTGAAGGAAGAAAAATTTGCATTGGAATTCGATTAAATCGTTTATGCAAACAATTCGTTTGGTTACATTAACTTAAATGTTTCCCAAAAAATTTTACAACATTTTAGCCAAGTTTACATATTTACCTCTGGCTGGCAGACGGGCTGGTGTTATTGTCTAAACGTTAACTCTTCTGCTGCCATATTTTCCTTCTTTTCGACAATGAAATTTTCCTTTGCCATCATCATAGTTCTTAAGGCATTTGTGAAATGTCAGTAACAAAATTGAGACTCATGTGACTCTGAGTTCCTTTTCAAGGACACATACAATCAAAGAAGGCATTCTACAGGCATTTACTTCTGGGCCATTATACTGTCTGGTTTTTTTTGGACTTAAAGTGGTAAATGCTACGTGCAGTGTATTTTTTGGTTTTTGCCACATCTCAGCCACAAACCAACAAAACCGAAAATCCTTTTTCTTTCTTTCTCCATTTCCCATATTCTGTGTCTTGTTATAACTTTTTTTTAACTGGTGGCTGGCTGGCTTTTTGTCATTGCAGACCGTTTTCGGTTTTCATTTCTCAGTTAATTTGCATAATTTTAATTTGTTTGTTTTCGTATTCACTTTGAGACGAAACTTTGTGTTCCTAGGAAATCTTTTTTGGGGGTCTCCAAGTAAGTAGACACAATAAAATCATTTTTTGTTGCATGTGGGTAAGGAAAAAATGAACGTTTTTTTCAATATTTTTTTTAATTTGACTTCAGAGTCTCGAAACAGTTAAAAAGTGTCAAAAGTTTCTGTTTGTTTTTTAGACAAACAAAAAATCAGCGATGAAAAAAAAATCGTGTCTTTATCTGCAAAGTTTTTTTCTTTTTTGTTTTATTGTTTGTATTTGAATTTAAAATTATTGTTTAATTTAATCAAAAGGTTTGCTTTTATGTATGTCACCTCTGCCCGCCCTCATACAAGATTAATGGGAAAAAAGTTTTTATTTTATTGCCGGCATTTGAAAGTTTTTCAGTGTAAGGAAAAAGGGGTTAAAAAACTTTGATTAAAAGTTTTTTCTTGACTTACAATAATAATGCAATTCATTTCCTAGTTCTAAACTTATTGTCCTTTAAGGTTTCTTTTAGTAAAACAGAAAGGTTTTATAAAATTGGATTTAACGGACAAACATTTTCAAATATAAGCCTTTAAAACCAGATGTCAACTTAGAGAGAAACTTACTAAATGAGAGACTTACTAAACCGGAAACGGTAATTGCAATGGTAATGATTATAAACCAGAGGTCAGCAATGAGTATTCAAAACGATGAACAGATTCGAATCATACTTATAATTTCTGATACTTATACGCATTCATAGATATTTTAATGTCATACTCATACTACTCATATTCAAAGTTTGAAATACTCATGGTACTCATACTTAACAATACGCATGATGTTATTGATTTCGACTCTCCATGACTCATCGTATACACGAATCACAAAATTAGTATGATTCGCGTACGAAGAAGGTTGTGTGTTTGCTCTGCTTGCTGTCTTTTTGTTTTTTGTTTATAAATGCAACAACAACTAAGACTGTAAATTTTGATGAATGATTCGAATCATTCGAATCATTTATGAGTATTATAAGTATTTTTCTAAATTTATGAATCTCAATGAGTAGGCGTATGAATCAAACATATTTCGAATGTTATGAGTTCGATGTCAACGTTGTACTCATACTCATTGCAACTTGTACTTATAAAGAAATGTAGTACTGAATACGAATGAATCAGAGTTGAATTTCAATACTGTTGGATTTCAATACTGTTCACTCACTCATACTCAAAATTTCATGAGTACTTATGAGTAGTAAAAAAGCGGTTCATTGCTGATCTCTGTTCTAAACACCATTTGAAGTCGCTATTAAACTCTATATTTCTCACTCACTGATAAGATTGACAGACATATTACACGGGTGGTGTGTGAAGTGAGGCTGTAATTTGACTAAGAGATTGTTAGTTTGCTTCTGTTAGAAGGATTGTTCTCATAGTGACGGTGTAATCGACTGCACACTGTGGTTTTTTAGCTAAACCTAAGTAAAACACTGCTTACAGTTCTGTTTAACTCGAGGACTATGCTTCTTAGTTGTGGAAATTTATTTAAAAAATCATAAATTTGTTCATTAAGTTCATAGAATACGTACATAATTGGCCATTACAACCCTTTAGTCATGATTACGGCCTAGCTTCTCACACCACTCATGTTGGGTGCGTTAATTTTATACATGGGTGTCAGGACCTACACTTTAAAATCGTCTCCGAACGACAGATTTTTGAGAAACTTACCATGGCAAATTTTATTTTACTCTCAGAGTTTTTGCCAGAAATCTGCTGGGAAGAAGTCGCCGAAGAGATATTTTTTATATTTCGTTTTGATGTCTGCCCTTTGGTTTGACTACGGCGACTTTAAGTTCATAGAATGTTTTGTCTATTTTAAAGTGAACACTATCGGCCTAATGAGCAAGCTATTCTCCGAAATTGTTTAGAGAATACAAAATCATACTTTTATCGTTTAAGGAATATTGTGACTTCATTTACACGTTGGACAAAAGGACTATAGCATTGTATCCTAAAAGTTTTCCTAATACCGACACTGTATTTTTCATGACCTTCCATTTGTGCGATTCTAGGTTAGGTTAGTTTAGAGGATGTGTACTTGTTAATTAATTTTTTTGTTTTTTATGGTGACAAAATGTGGTCGATAGTTGCACTGTTTGCCTTTCCTATAATCGAGTTTTTTCGTAATAGCAGCATTAAGTGTGCTTCTGATTATATTTATAGACGCTACTATTGATATGGGAATGTTTGGTTTTTAACGTCAAATCGTTTTGTTTTAAACTAGTTGGTGTAGTCTTAACCCCTTCATGCCCGAATTTTTTGAGCCAGAGCTAAATTTTTTTTAAGGACATGTGTTTGTTAGTCATTGACCTAAATATGAAGTGATATTAAATTCAGAGTCGTACGTATTCTAGTTTTACACGTTTTTAACCAAGCTTGTTTGCAAAAAAAAATCTTTTAAAAAAATTAAAAATTACGGAATTTACGAACAAAAATGTACAATGTTGCCTATAGGCAACATCGGGCATGAAAGGGTTAAGGGTTTCTTTTTTCCACTAAAATTCTAAAACAAAAATTTATCATAATGTACCCTAACGGATGAATGTAATTATTTTTATTTGTACATTTTCTTGTCTATATTGTATATAGAAAGCAACTATAAATTCCTATAAATTCCTAAAAACTAAAGACAAGTACAGTACCCGGAGGTCGAATTGACCCATCGTACAACATCCTAGTTTCTCACACCACTTATGTTGTGTGTGTTAATGTTATATATGAGTGGTGGGACCTACAGTTTAAAGTTGACTCCGAACGACAGATTTTTGACAAACTTTTTTCATGTCAATTTTGTATTTATTCTCAGACTTTTTGCCAGAAATCTGCTGAGAGGAAGTCGCCGAAACAAATACTTTTTGTATTTTGTCTTGATGTCTGACCCGGGGCTCGAACCCTGACTATACTACGGCGACTTCAAAACGAATTACTTAACTTTAATGGTTGTGAGCTAATTATACTCCTCTCAATACGAAACTGTCAGCAATAAATAGAAATGTAGAGCGAAACCTTGTTGGGAGACGCCTTTGTTGGCTACATGAAAAATTTTACGTAAGAATATTGGCACATTACTATAAAATACAGCTCACGCAAGCACGTTGAAGCCAAAATAGCATCGGTTTTCATCCAATTTTTGCTGATTAGTATCATCTGAAGCTCTCCGAAGGCGGTAATTTTTATCACAGAATTGTGTTATGTGATGCAATTCAATCCACGTCAAATTACTTACATACATAATTGGTCATTACAATCTTTCAGTCAGGATTACAACCAACTTCCCACACCACTAAATGTTGTGTGTGATAATCTTATATGTGGGTAGCGAGATCTACAGCTTAAAGTCGATTCCAAACGACAGATTTTTGAAAAACTTATTTTCTCTCAGAGTTGTTTATGCCAGAAATCAACTGAGAGGAGTCGCCGCAGAAATACATATTTTCTTTTATTTCTGGGGCTTCAACGGCGTCTTTAACGTACTAACTTTATTGTCCTTACCAATCCGTTCATTGAATTTTTTGCTTTCACAATACTTCCTCCCAGGCACCTCTGCTTCTCAGACTAACATTTTTGATGGTACCGGTGGAGCTAAGATGAAAAATAGCACTGAATAACGAATGCTATCTAGCCAAGCTGACTGAATTTCTGATTTCAATAATGTCGAAAAAATACTGATCATGTCCTTAACAATTGATGTACAGTAAGACCCCGCTTAACGCAGGGGATACGTTCCAATAAATTCCAGCGCTAAACGAAACAGCGTTAAACGAGGCAACTAATAAATCAACTGTGACACAAGAAAGATGCGTTCGTACTGAGATTGCGACTTCGGAAAATACAGTCGGAATCTTTATTCTGGACAGACTAACAAAAGAGCGTTGTAAAAGATACATAGTATACATCGTCGCTATCTAGTGCACTGTCTTTGGTTGGTGCGTGGTACGACAACTCTCAATACAGTGTGCGATTTAAGGGAATACCAATACCATCGCGTAATACTGAAACAGCGTTAAGTGGAGTAGCGTTAAGTGGGGTCTTACTGTATTGCAAAACCTATTGGGTGAATAATTTTTCCAGAACTGATTGTGTTCTCTGTTCATGCGATTTAATGCATCTAAATTACATTTTATTGACAGGCAATATTCAAGACATCTGACAACAAGTGCTCAGTTTTATCGGGTTAGAAATATAGTCCAACAATAGACTGATCGAATGGTTCATTTAAGTTAAAGTCGTGGGTGGCAGACATAATCCGGAAATAATTTGAAAAAATCCTTAAAATTGTCATTTTAAATTCTTAAGCTTTTGAAAACACCCGCTGCATATTTTTCTTGATAAGGCCTTAATCAATGGCTTGAATGCGTTCATACATATATGGTGTTTTCATTTTAGATTTTTCAACAGAATTTTAATGTTGAGCAGTGCCTCTGGAGTTAAATTTGACCTTAAATTGATCCTTTTAGTGCATTGCCATATTTTAGCTGATAGATGACATTCGTTTTCTTTTAAGGTGTTACATCCATTAATGTTTTTTTCAAAATAGGTGCCTTACAGTAAATTACATTATCGAATTAATTATTCAATGGGCAAAAGCCATCTCTTAAATCGTATTTTATGTTTACAATACTAAAATCAAAAAATAAGTGCTTTGAATATCAATTGAATTGAAAAATCTTTTTAAAGTGTTTTCCTATAATCATTGCCAAAAATTTTCCTTTCTCTCTTGCTCTCTCTCTCTTGCTTTTACAAAATATTTACTTCTCTTTGTATTCTTATGCTAGACGCGTAAAATGTCAAGGGTTTTAATATGATTAATGTTATCGAAAGCGTATTTTGTTTTAAATTTTTTTCTTTCTTTTTTGCCAGCCACAATCTTCACAAAGCGTAACGAGTAGAAAACATGTTTCAAAAATATTTTTTGGCAAAAATATTTACACGTCTTGCATACTTAACTGAGAAAAAGTAAAAGAAATTATGCTTCATTCATGCCATTCCATAGCAATCCCTAACCCATCATCTACATTTATGTTGTAATGACTCACACTCTCTGTCTCTCTGTCTCCATTCTACTCATCATAGCTTGTTTTTATTGTTTTCTTACATTCCTTGTTGGTCCCTATAGGTGGTCTGAGACATTATGACGTTTCACTTAAATCTTAGAAAAGCATCGGCAAAAAAGAAAGGATCCTCTAAACCAGCGAATATATGTATTATTTTCATATGATACAGGATGCAGGCATGCATGATAACTGACATCATAACTTCGTTCCATCATCAGTGAGCGCTGTTTATGTTGTAGCTTGCCAATGTCATTGTTTTTTTTGTTTTCTGTTTTTGTTTGTTGCATTATGCTGTGCAGGATAACCATACTCTCTCTGTCTGTTTGTCTGTCTGTTTGTTTTGATGTTGTAACTGTGACTATGACTCTGTCTATGACATTGGCATTGAGAATTTTGGCGTCTTCTCAGTTTCTAAATGCAGATGACTTATGTTTGTTGTCATTGCAGTTTTAAGTGGCGCAATTTACACAAGATTATTAGTAGACATTCGTGGCAGACATACAGTGCTGGTATCGCCAGTATACTGTAGAGACAAAACAACAACAATATCAAGCTGTTTAAATTATCGCTAATGTGTTTTTAATATATAATTACACTGTTCGCATAACGTCTGAAATGTAATCCTCTTTTGTTTTTGTAAGAAGAATTTTAATGACTTATTGTGTAATGAAAGGAAACACAAAAAAAATTATAAAGGACGTCAGAGTGTTTAGATCCACGATATCCAACTATGGCAGAGTTGTATATGTTCTAAAGTTTAGCAACTCGCGGCGTGATGTAGTGGTCAATAGTATATTCCCCGTTTTCTCTTGAGGCATATACACACAGTTACTAAATTATATGTACGGTTAAAAAATTGCCGAAATTTTTTAACTAATCCGTTTTCGTTGAAAACCTTTATAGTTTCATTGATGTTAAGGCGGTCTTTAGCATTGGTTAAAAAATTTCTGAAATTGAACTGAATTGTGGCCCTGCACAGGCCCACAAAGGTATGCATCCGATTTACAAATTTCACAAATTTCTGAACCAATGCAAAAGACCGTCTTAAAATCGAGGAAAGATGTCAGACAATTATAAATATTTACAACGAAAACGGATTGGTTAAAAAATGTCTAAAATTTGTCAACTTTTGTGGGCCCACAAATCGAGGAAAGTTGTCAGACAATCACAAAGCTTTTCAACGAAAACGGATTAGTTAAAAAATTCTGATATTTATTATCCGTATGTATACTTTTGTGGCTGAGTGTACATATGTCCCTATGGCCGTTAAGGGTTAGATGCTACCGCTGAAGGGTGATGAGTGTATATCTCGCCATGTTTATGGAAGCTGTTAGTACTACGGTACTTTAGTTGCTAATAGAAATAGTTTCAAAAGAATTGTTAGAGTTACACTAACTGATAGGGAACGTCCTAATATGAATAGATCACTAAGATTTCCCAAATCTTACAATAAAGATGGAAATTTGAAAAACGTTGTATTCAAGTGCTTAAGATTCGCAGAATATCATACACAATTTGAAACCGTTGATGAACTGGGAAGTGATAATCTGGTTCAGATCCTATAATGCCAGGGACTAAGGTAAAAGTTCTATCCTTTACAGCAGAATAAAGGTAAAATTTTAAGAACGCTCTATGTAAATGTCTGATGGATAGAATAGTTTTACTGTGCAATTAAGAGTCTGAACAGGGCATAAAGAATGTCAAGGTTTTGGTGTGTCACTGTAATAAGAAAGATTAATTCTATATCAAGACATTCTGGATTTTTTAACCAATTGGGTAAGCCACATATAGTATGATCATACAGCCCATCTAGATTATATTTTAGACGCCTTTTACGGATTGTAAAGATAGGACAATTGTTTAAGAAGATTTCGATAGAAATTACAATTGAATTGCAGCTTCGGTTATCGTTGAAAATTGTCGACCAACGTAGTCTAGTAGGCCAATGTATTGGCTTATTAGACACGAGCCTGTGGTTCGAACTCCAGCTCAAACATCTAGAAGAAAACGAAATACTAAAGAATATATCTTCGGCGACTTCTTCTCATCAGTCATGAAAAGTTTCTTTAAAATCTGCCGTTCGGAATCGACTTTAAACTGTCCCATCTGTTATGGCTCAGACTTACGCACACAACATAGGTGGTGTGAGCAGCTAGGTTGTAATCCTGACTAAAGGATTACAAAGACCGAAACTATGTGTATGGTATGTATGTACTATCAAAAAATGAATTAAATGAATAGAAAAATTTCATTCTGAATAAAAAATTTAATAAAAATATGCTTCTCCTTAAATCCAACACCAATAAACTCTCGAGAAAAACTTTACAAACTATTTCGCAATATTTTTTTGCCTCCCACATCTGTCTCTCTACATAGAATCGATAATAATTTTTATTACAATTCACTTACAAGACAATATAAAAAAAGTGCAGAGTAAAAGAAAAAAAATCAGGCATATTTTTATGACGCGACAAACAATATTACGACGTGTTGGACGTGCCTTCTTCGAATCGTGTTGAAAACTTTAAACTGCAATAAAATGTAAGAAAATGAAATGAAATAAAATAAAATGACATAAAACTGCCTCATAAATATTGCAGACAAGAAAAATTATACCACCATTTGCTGGCATGTAGACAAGGATGTACTCGTCTGTAAAGACATAAGATAAGGAGGAGGATAACATTCCTTTCGTTTAATGTAAAATGATCTTTTCTGTGTTTTTTGGTTGGTATACACGTTCGCATTGGGGAAATTGAGTTGAGAATCAATTGTTATATTCGTTACATTAATTTAAGTTGACATTGAAAGCAAGAAATGACGTGACTTTTTGAAATGACAATGAAATATTTTTGAAAAACTTAATGCATGAAGATGGGCCAAAGTGCTTATGAAATGCCATTTAAGAGAAAATATGTTAAGAGTGCTGCATTAATCTGGGGCTATAAGTATTGCGGATGTAGAGAGGGATGAATTATTAACGTAAAAGTTTTAACTTCAATTATCAGGTCAATTTAATTATCTGCACATACATAATCTATCATTACAACCCTTCAGTTAGGATTACAACCTAGCTTCTCACACCACTTATGTTGTGTGTGTGTGTTAATTTTATACATGAGCTACGGGATCTACAGCTTAAAGTCGACACCGAATAAATCTATCATTCGGAAACTTTTCAATGCTTTTGCCTGAAATCTTCTGAGAAGAATATCATATGTCTCAGTGGCCTCACATCTAATAAGCCAAATCACTGGTCGTTTAAATATAAATTAGTCCATAGGTGGGTAGGTAGAAGTGGCTGTCCCCTCGATGGAGTCATGAGCGGACACACTTAGGCCGCACACAGGTTCCATTGTGATACCACAGTTCCCCATTTCCCCTTATTCCAGAAACCACTCGGAGCTCCCGATGAAGCGACTCAGGCTGCCAATATCCATACACGAGAGTTCATCCATATCCTCCAGGTAGTAGGCACCTCTTTCTCCTCCGACTAAGTGCCGGACATGTGCACAATAGGTGAAGAATAGTCTCTTCTTCCTCTTTATCTCCACAGCTTCTGCAGAAATCATTTGGAAGGTGTCCAAGACCAATACGCCTCGCATGCGTTGCTATAATGCGATGCCCCGTAATAACCCCGATAATAGTGCTGAGCGTACTTCTTTGGAGTTTAAGCAGAGTCGCCGTGCGCCTCCTATCCAGCCCCGGCCAGATCTTTTGCGCCGCTCTGCCCTTATCTGAAGTTGCCCACATTCTGTTGACTAGATCTACGATTGCATTGTCAATTATAAGTTTGCAGGTCTCCAAAGAGATCCCCAAAGTAGAGGATTCATCAGACAGTTCGATGGTCGTGCCCCTTCTGGCCAGTTCATCCGCTCTGCAGTTGCCAGGAATATCATTATGTCCCGGTACATATACGACACAAACATCATATCGGCTCGCCACCTCATTGAGATATCTGCGACAGTCGTACACCATCTTGGAGTTTACTATACTGGAATCCAATGCCCAGATAGCCGCTTGGTTATCGGAAAGTATGATAATTTTCCGTCCGTGAACATTTTTGTCCACAATAATTTTCACCGCAGCCTGAATTCCTGACACCTCCGCCTGAAAGACCCTGCAATGATCTGGTAGCCTTATAGACTTTAATATTCCGATTGATTCCGAATAGATACCAATTCCAACGGCTCCTTCCAGTTTGGAGCCATCGGTGTAAATTTGTGCGGAGTCCCTTGGGAGGTTCACTGAACCACTCCTCCAGTCCATACACGTATTTGTTCTTAATTCATCTACTGATGGAATCAATCATGCACTTGTGATGAATTATCTGCTGAACAAGTTCATACAATTTTTTAATTATTCTGGGAGCATCTTTAATACATTTTTTTCAAATTGTTTGCCTAACGTTTAACTATAGGTTGGGTTTCATGGGCTTTATCATGGCTCAAAAGAGTCTTTCTAATATCTTGAAAAAGTTTTCATGTGCGTCCTTTTATGTCAAGCTCAACCTTTGCGTCAATTATACGCTCGGTTTGTTCTTCTTTACTCCCTTTTAAATACCTGTGCCTGTAAAAAGTGTATCCAGTCTATACTATTGTAGCTAGAAATTTTATTTCATTAGCACCTCTGCACAGTTTTCACCAAACGCTTTTTTTATATAAGGTCTTTGGACAAGCATTTCTTCTAATTCCCTGAAAATTTAAGTCCAAGTCCAAGTATCATGAGCGGATATTAAGCCTTAAGTTTAAGGTAGTAGCCGTAGTCTAGTAGGTAGTGTATTGGCTTATTAGAAGTGAGGCCGTGGTTCAAACCCCAGGTCCAAACATCACCAACGGCGACTTCCTCTCAGCAGATTTCTAGCAAAAACTCTGAGACTAAATAAAAATTTGCTATGAAAAGTTTCTTAAAAATCTGTCGTTCGGAGTCGAGTTTAAACTGTTGGTCCTGCCGCTCATGTGTAAAGCTAACACGCATAACTTAGGTGGTGTGAGAAGCTAGGTTGTAATCCTGACTGAAGGGTTGTAGTAACCATTTATGTATGTAAGCATTAAGCCAGATGCCAGAGTTATAATATCTTCGTGCTTCGTTTGAATGCAGGAGGGGATACTGCCTTCTGCGTATTCTATAAATTATGAAACCTTTTTTCTCTGAATTCTTCATGTTTATATTTTTTTATAATACTTCCCACGTTTATGAGAATACAAAGGTTTATTTTTAACAAAATTTTATTTCAAAATATCCTTCCAACTTTTCTATCGTAAACCCACAGTTTGCAGTTAAATTTATATGACCTCTTCGAGTCTTAGCAACACTGTTGGTTTTCCCCGTTAAATTTCAAAAGTGAAAATCTGCATGAAAGTACAAATATTTCCACGCATTTTCATTTTTATTTTTTTCTTGCTTTCAAATGGAAATTGTCTCCAGTCTATTCGCATCTTCTACAACAAGCAAGACCATCACATTGTCAACTTGACTTCTTTTTTTATTTCTTTTGCTGGTCATAAGAATTTTCCATTTTCTTGCAATTTGCTGGTGATGTTATTTTCCATTTAGGCGTAAATATGCCTGTCATCATTTAAGCATTAACGTTTTTCCTTTTTTCACTTTTCCCTTTTCGCTTTGCCGTTTTGTCTCTTCTCTATTCATTTTAGATTCCTTTAGTAGTTGTTATTGTTACTGTTCTCGCTGTTTTCTTGGGCTATAGTTTTTCCTTTTGGCCATGTCATGTTTATAAGAGAGAAAGAAAAAAATTGAAGAAAAGGAAAAGAAAAGAAAAAAAAAATCTGTTTGTCGTTTGACTAAAGTTGAGGAGGAGGAGGAACTACTTGTTAAAAGCATAAATACAAGGGAGAGCGAGAGAGAGTATTAGTGTATGTATATGTTCGATGTTATAGGCCTGTCATTGTATATGTCATATTTGACTGTATGGGTTGTAATGGTTAATGTCATCACACTATTATTTGCAAATTGTTGCTATTGAAGCCTGCCTTCCTCCACTGCCTCCATTGTCTGCTGCCTATTTGGCTGCCATTGCCATTGTTGTTTTGCTGGCTGCCTGTTGTTGTCCTTGTGTGTGTTGTAAAGTGGTACATTAACTTATTTGTTGAAGTTTACTGTCTGCATATTTTTTTCTTTTTTTCATCCTCTTCCAAAGGCTTAACATTGACTTCCGCTGAGGAAAGAGAAAAACTTGTGTCGGAAATCTTTTGCCCTTTTTTTAGGAGACTGACTGAACATAAAAACAGTTTCAAAGAAGAAACTACAGCTGTTTCATTAGAAATAATTTGAATTTGATTCTAATTTAATTAGCCAGCCGTTCTTCTGGCGTTTACATGAAAGAAAATTAACGAAAAAGAAAAAAATATCGTTGAAATATGTCTGTTTTTGGAATTATAAAAAAGTAATTTCTTTTAAGCAATCTTGAAAGAAATTAAAGACTAATTACTGAGGAGACTAAAGAATTACATATGAATTGTATGAAATACTCTAAAAATATAAAAAAAACAACATAAAAATAAAATAATTTAAGGTACTGGTCCTAAGTAAGAATATACTCTCTGCAAAACCAGCGTAATGACTTATGAATCATTATGACTCTATCTGGATTGAAGTATACACTGAATAACTGCTGACGAACTGGATACGATAAAAACATAGACACTGCCAGTGATTGTATTCTCCATGTGTACTCTATGCTATGTTGTAGTTCATAGCTACTCAGTGTTAAGAGCTTGCTGCCCTCTCAGGCCAGTATTTAACGTGTGTGCCAGATGCAGTACCTTTTTAAAACTTATTAAAGAATAGCGATAGAGTTAGGAAACACATCACAATGAGAGATTGCCATAAGCTCTTTTACACTGAGTCAAAATGTGGTTTGTAAAACCACACTCGGTATCGCTTAGTAACTTAGTCTTGTGGTCGCCGTATTCTTGTGAGTGGTATTTTGGTTTACGATTTGATGTTCAAAATGTAAAGGGTTATCCATTTCGTGGTTTCAAAAGTATGGGACTGAAATTCGACATCTGTCAAACTAAGTTGTGAAACCAATTTTTTTTCTTTTCAGCTGAAAGTCTGGCATTGACGAAAATGGATCGCTTAACTATCACACAATGCATAAAAATTATCAAAACCTACTACAAAAATGGTGATTCCGCCACAGCCACGAATCGAACAAAATTTTCTTCAACGATGAAGCACGTTTCACACTCGGTGGGTATGTTAATAAACAAAATTGTCGTATTTGGGGTTCTCAGAATCCTCAAGTAATTGAAGAGAGGCCATTACATCCAAAAAAAGTCACTGTTTGGTGCGATCTTTGATCCGAAGGTGTGATTGGACTTTAATTCTTCGAGAACGACGATGGAACGACTGTCACCGTCAATTCGGAGCGTTATGGTCATATGATAACCGACTTTTTTCTGCCTGCTATTGAAGAATACAACTTGGAGAATATGTGGTTTCAACAAGACGGTGCCACATGCCACACAACTCGAGCGAATATGGCTTTATTGCAAGAGACATTTCCTGGCCACGTAATTTCTCGTCGTGGCGATATCAACTGGCCACCAAGATCATGCGATTTGACACCATTAGACTTTTTTGTGGGGCTACGCGAAAGACCGTGTTTATGCAGATAAACCTTCAACTCTTGAGCACTTAAAAATCAACATTCGTCAAGTTACGGCTGAGATACCGCCCAATATGTGTCAAAAAGTTGTCGAAAATTACCTCAAAAGAGTCAATGCTTGCAACACTTCGCGTGCAGGTAATTTAAATGATGTAGTGTTTCACACATAATGTCAACGTTCAAACTTTACAATAAAAAAGAAATATCATGAAAAAAATATTTTGTATGTGTTTTATTTACGTTTACTTTTACAACCACGAAATGGATAACCCTATACATCTCACACGTCACACAGGCCAAGTATGAATCCAGGCTGTAATTCTCGGTAAAGGGTTGTATTGGCATGTACGCATGTATGTAAAGGTCCTGTTCAGTCTTCATTCAATAAATATACCGTGATAAGCACATAATTTTAAGAGTCTTAATCGACCAGATGATCTTGGCATCGAGATTTAACAATTCAGTTCGGTAGATTCAAAGAACCATGTCGTGTTCCAGAGGTTTTTTTTACTGGAGATCAATTCTTGAAAATTAAATGAGAAGATATGGATATCGCGTACGTCGTGGAATGTCGGTCAACTGCCCGTTGAATGAGTTTTGAGCAGACATGGCTTAAAAAAGAGAAAATACTTTAGTTGTTGTTTAGGCGGACATTGTAGGGAGATGATAATCGTACAGAGATAAGTACTACTAAAACTATAATGTTTAGTGCCTACCAGGATGATGTTGGTGGAGGAAAAACCGCTAAAAAAAACTCAAACTACTGTGGAAACTTTGAACTTTGTTTACACGATATTCATCCGTATTAGAAGATAGTGGAGACTTCCTAATTAAACGCTCTTCAGTCCCTTATTCTATTCTTTTTTATTACACTCGCTGATGAGCTCACTAAGTCAGACGCTAAACTCACAATTAGGGATACTAATCACATGAGTGTGTAGTCGCCGAAGTCTAGTAGGTAGTATGTTGGCTTATGAGACGTGAGGCCACGGTTCAAGCCCCAGGTCAGACATCTCCAACAACACGAAAAAATATTTATTGGGCGACTGCCTTTCAGCCGTTTTCTAGCAAAAACTCTGAGAGTAAATAAGGTTGCCAAGAAAAGTTTCACAAACATTTGTTTTTCGTCATCAACTTTAAGCTGTAGGTCCCAGCCACTCATGTAAATAAAATTAACGCACACAACACAAGTTTTGTGAGACACTAGATCGTAATCCTGATAAAAGGATTGTAATGACCAATTAAGTATGTTATGCATGTAATCACATGAGTGGTATCACTACTTTAACAGGGGCTGTAATGACGTGGGTGGCGATATCTCATCTCTTACTTTCTTAAGTCATTATCAGCGTTGTCTGAAAGAAAGAAAAGGACTACTGGACCGAAACTGTTTGTATATTTGATCTCGTAAAGGTGGATGGTTGGCAGGCTTTATGATTTTATTAAAAGCTTAGAGTAGTTTGCGTCTCACTGAAAATGTTTTACAAGTCCATTCGCACAATTTTAAGATTTGAGTCTGAAAATGTCTGAAACAGAATCAAGTCCTTTCCGAAAATATACCAAAACAAGTGCAGTAGTTCACACAATCTCGATCGATACTAAATGTAATTCTATCGAATTAGCATACAATACTACTTTTATGGCCGTTAGTCTTCATTACGTCATATGTGCAACACAGGGAGATCACGTCTTTGAGTTTATGTGGAATTCAGCATATAAAATCTGACTTCGTTTGGAAGTAATCTTTTAATAAAATTCTGCCATGAGGCGACTGTTTCTCTTCTGTTTTAACAAAATATTTTTGAACAAATCAAAATTTTTTTTATAAATTTCCAATTTTAAGCCTTCTTTGTACATTGTACTGTGATTTTTATTTTAAATAGTTTTGGCGGTCATTATTTAAAATTCTATTCATTATTTAATTTCGGCTCAAATCAAATTAAGTTGTTAATAAACAATCAATTTGGAAGCTTCAATTTATTTAAACTAATTACGGCATTAAAGAATTGTTAAAATTGCTAAAAATTTCCAATAACAAAAACAACAACAAGAACAAAAAACAATCACTTTAATTACACACCAACAGTGGCCAATAAATTTTAAAAACAAAAAAAATTACATACATGCACACATTGTGCATTGCGTGTGTGTTTGTGTGTTGTGGCTGCTTATAAACAATATTTACTCATTTGTATGGAAAACACACACGGACAATATGTTTATTGGTTATTTGTATTGGTCACATACTATGGTTGACTGTTACTGTTATTGTTGTTGTTGTTGCTGTTATATTGTTATGGTGCCCGAAACAAAAAAAAAAGGAAGAAAGAGAGTGTTGGAGGAGCATATACGGCAAGAGTCCTGTAGTATTACCACTTAAATAAATTAAATTGTCAATTATTTGCAAGAAAAACAAAAAAAAGGAAAACAGGAAGAAAAAAATTGTAACCACAACGTAGAAGAAAATAACGACAGCAACAATAACAATAACAAAACAGTCTAACAAAAAACAAGAAAGAATATTTACTGATAAACACAAATAACCAATAAAGACTATACCCAACTGAAACTACATGTAATCATAATAACTAAAGGGTTATCCGTTTATAGGTTTCAAAAGAAAGGTGGATAATAAATACAAAGACATTTAAATTATCGCCGTTGAATTGCTTGCAGCAGTCGATCCTTTTAAAGTAGTTTTAGACTCCTTTTTCACAGGTTTCCGACATTATCCCGGTGATAACTTAACGAATATTGGTTTTCAAATACTTCAACGTTAGAGTGTTATCCGCATAAATACGGTCTTTGGTGCAGCACCATAAAAGTGGTCTAGCGGAGTCAAACTTTATGATCTTTTTTGGCAATTTACATCGCCAACCCTAGTAACTTTTATGCAAAAAAAAAACCAAGAGTGCCTTACGTTACTGTCTTGTCACATACCATCCGGTTCGTAATCTTCAATTCCAAAATTAAAAAAAAAATACTGCCACTGCACGTCCAGCCATACTGCACTTGAAAAAGGAAGTTTTTCCGAATGCAATAGTTCTTCCAGAATTACTTCCGAGTTCTGAAAGTCACACATACTTTGCTTATATAGGCAACTGGAAGAGAGCGAAATGGGCATCATAACTGAGTAAAATGTTGTTCGGAAAATCAGCCCTGAAAACCAGGGGCTCTGGCATTATAAATGCTCAGCTGGCTTTAATTGTTGTGTGAGGTATGGAGAACACATTTAGACTTCTTCATACGTCATAACGAACCGAGTCAATTGCTGACAATGCCAGAGAATCTTAAAATTTGATTTATTATCCACACTTTCTCCAACAAAAGCGATATTTTTGGCAATACTTCCTTACTTACTTATTAAAATGGCCATTATAAGCCTTTAGTCAGGATTACAACCTAGTTTCTTACACCAACCATGTTAATTGTTAGCCGTGAGTGGCGGGACTTACTCCGAACGAGAGATTTTTGAGTAACTTTTCATGGCAATTTTATTTACTTCAGAGTTTTTGCCAGAAATCTGCTGAGATGAAGTCGCCGAAGAAATACTTTTTGTATTTTGTTTTGATGTGTGGCCTGTAGCTCGAACCCTGGCTTTTACGTCTAATAAGCCAACACACTATCTACTATACTACTCAGAGAAAGTAGCCAAAAAAATTTTTTCGGATTTGAACCATTGAATATTGTCTAATAAGGCAACCCTTTGCCTTTAAATTTCATTATAATCTTGCCAAATCCTTCTCTCTCTATATTGATCACAATCATCTCGTAATGTGCGAGTAGGAGATACATTAGTGTCCCTAATTTTTTGAAGCAAAATTTACAAATGCGTAGGCGATTTGTAAGGGCCTTTCTCTCACTAAATAAATAACACTTCAGGTGAAGTATATTTAACATCTGACCGCAATCTTAAAACCACTAAATGCCTTACCCGATATTATAGTAACAACAGTGGTTGGCAAACAACACTACAGTAGCTATAATAAGAAAAACCCACACACACAGAAACAAATTAAATTACCATCAAAACACTTTTTTCAAAGAGAGAGAGAGAGAGAGTGAAAAAATATAAGAATAGGAACAATAAGTGCAATAATCAAACTGAGAGGGGTCTTTTATAAACAAAAACTAACCAAACAAAGTCATTATGCATTTTACACCAATAACAACAACAAAAGAGAGAGAATGAAAAAAACAACAAACTATTGAAAAACATGAAATAAACAAAAACAGCAAAAAAACCCCGATAGAAGGAGAGACAATATGCAAAATAACAACAATAGAGGCAAATAATAAAAAAAACGTACGCAACTGTAACGAAAACACAACACAAGGACAATAGAAAACGTTTAAGGCATACAAACGAAAAAAAAAACACACGCTCTCATTCTATCTTTTACACACATACACGCACACAACAACAGCAAAACCAAAGAGAATATAAATGATACCATTATGCACATTTTAATATTTGTACAAATATTAAAAATAAACATGACATATACATACAAATACACGCACACATTCTCTCTCGTATGTTCAATAAACATAATAAAAAAGAGAGAGAGGTAGAGAGAGAACTGTAGAACACATTGAGAAAAATAAAAACCTTGTTATTGCAATAGCAATTGTAAGAGTATAGTTTGATATGGTAATGGTGCCAGTGGTGGTGGAGAGAGAGGTATGGGCGAATATAGATGTTATAGAAATAAATAAAAAAAATATACTCGTATGTTAAATTATGTAAATTGCAAACCACATAATGTTGCTAACAAAAATGCCGACGCATTTATCATTTCTTTTATAAACACTACACACTACATACGTACTCACTTATTATGCACACACACACATACACTCATTATGCAATAAACAGTCAAGTAGAAAAGTATAAGCACACACATGCATACATACATACATATGTACATACTAATGTGCGTATGAGTGTTTTTGTTAAGGGTATTGGAAACGAGAAAAAAAATGGTCAAATACCAAAAAGTCATGTTGGCATATGTATTATAAATCATTTGAAAAAAAGTGGCAATAATTACCAATACATTAACGAAAAAGAAAAGTAAAGTGTATTTTATTTTTCGAACACTTTAACTATACACGCAGCTACAGTGTGTGGAGAAATATTAAAACTAGGAAGAATAAAAGTCCTCCAGATAGTCTAGGCAATATCGTATTGCTTTATTAATACTGATAGGCAGTGGATTCAATCCCTTTGTGGCAAAAACAACAAGTGACACTAAGGACCTAGTAAAATAGGGACGGAGAAAAGAGGAATATGAATATCAGTTGTGAGTCAGTTTATATTATAAGTGGTAGGAAAAGCTTTTGAAGGAAGCACATTTCACATACACATGGTAAAAGAACGTGCTCGATCTACGTGATAAATATATAACAGTAAAAATACATACATAGCTGGTCATTACAACCATTTAGTCAGGATTACGACCAGGACCACTTATGTTGTGTGCGTCAAATTTTATACATTAGTGGAACCTACAATTTAAAGTCGACTCCGAAAGACAGATTTTTGAGAAACTTTTCATGGCAATTTTATTTTACTCTCAGAGTTTTTGCCAGAAATCTGTTGAGAGGAAGTTGCTGAAGAAAAATTTTGTCATATTTCGTTTTGGTGGAGATGCCTGAGCTGGGGTTTGAATCGAGGCCTCACGTCTAATAAGCCAACACACTTCCTACTAGACCACGGCGACTGCAGGTAAAAATACTCGTATAAAATAAAAGGATGAAAGTGTCAAACACAATCTACATTACAACAGTCATTTAAATAATCAATAGAGTTGGATATCCTTCTGGTATATTAAGTACCTTCTATACATAGTCCAGAAGCCTCAAAATAGCGTTCGTTGAGATTTGTATTCCATTTTAAATGTTTAAGTAGTAAGGAGACCAGACGAAGTGAAGTATTTGTTGCACTAGATTAGACACCACGGCACTTTATTGATTCTTTCGGCACTTGAAAATTATGCAGGTTGTAATGAACATTGCAGGAAATTTTGATGCCTAGAACATTAAAAGTATCCTACTTCATAATGCTTACAACACTTGTAGCTAAGTGTTGTTAGTGTCACGCTCATTACGTCTTCCAAACTTAATGGCACTCGAGGGTTATATATATTACACATACATACATAATTAGTCATTACAACATTTTAGTCAGGATTAGGACCTAGTCTCTCACGCCACTTATGTCATGTACGTTAATTTTTATACATGAGCGGCGGGGCCTACAGTTTAAAGACGACTCCGAACGAAAGATTTTTGAGAAAGTTTTTCATGGCAATTTTATTTACTCTCAGAGTTTTTGGCAGAAATCTGCTGAGAGGTAATTGCCGAAGAAATATTTTGTCATATTTCGTTTAGTTGGAGATGCCTGAACTGGGCTTTGAACCGAGGCCTCACGTCTAATAAGACAACACTCTAGCTACTATACAACGGCGACTTCTATATAATATCACTGTCATATGCAAAAGAGTGGATAAGGTTTGAATTTCAAAAGCGCAGATAATTACAAATAGAGTTGGAGATAAAACAGAATCCCTCGGTCTCCTGTTTATATGCGATTTCCACTATCGGCTACGTCTGCCTTCACACTCGATCAAACTACAGTCGACTCTTTTGACTGCGATTTCCTATCACTTCGTGGACCAGATTTCTTGCTCGACTATCGTTTGACAAGTCTTATGGTATTCGGTCAAATGATATGAAGTATTTACCCAAGACAGTGATAGAAGAGTATTTACGTTTTTAACTTATCCACACATTAGGTGTTCCAACATTAGCAGCCATATAGGACAACCGATCTTACACAGGTATTGAAATGCTGATTATTGTGCGTTTGGAAATGCTCATTCTTTCATTAGCTGATATTAAGGTTGCCTTCCAAATACAGTTTTGATGCGTAGAGCTTGTGTTTATTTTATAATAAAAATGTACGTATTTAATCGATGTCACATAATCGATGTTACATATATAATCAATGATTTGTTATTATTTTCTTTCTTTGATGTACTCCCATAGCACTTTCATTTATAAGATTATTATCTTGTTGTGCTATGACTAATAATAAATAAATAAATAAATAAATGTCTGATGCAGGCTAAAATAAAATAATTATTTCAGTCTTAAATTTTTAAAACATTTCCAATTTACCGTCACCAACTGTATATGACAATAAATATGAAGTTTTGCTATTTTTCCGTTATAGATGTGTATGCCAACATATTTACAAAGGACATTCAAATGCATATACACATACAAACATGCATATGTGGGTATAAATATACGTATGTGCATATATGTTACAGTGAATATAATAAGTAAATGTATATGTATGTGTGTGCATTATCATTAACATAAAACATAAATGTTTACTTTTTGTTTGTTTGGACGTTTATGTGTATAATTTTGTTACACTTTTGTTATTGTTTTTGTTGGTTATTATTTTTGTTTTTTCTCTTATTGTGTTTTTGTATTGTTTGCTTTCAATATTTGCATATTGAATATTTGTATAGAGTGAAATAAATTCACGTTTTGGTAAAGGAAACAGTGTAACGATTGGCAGAAAGATTCGTTTAATAAAATAGATTGACGTGCAGTAAATCGACGCAGTGTAATAGGTAGTGTTGTGTTGGCTTATTATACGTGAGGTCATGGTTCAATCCCGAGAATACGAAAAATATTTCAACGGCAACTTCTCGCTAGATTCCTGGCAAAAACTCTAAGGGTAAAGAAAAATTGCCATAAAGAAGTTTCCCAAGAATCTGTTGTTCAGAGTCGACTTTAAACTGTAGGTCCCGCCACTCATGTATAATATTAACCAACACAGCGTAGCTACTGTGAGAAGGTTAGGTTAGGTTAGGTTAGAGGACGTGTGCTTGTCAATTAAGACAAGTACAATACCCGGAGGTCGAATTGACCCATTGTACAAAGTCCTAGTTTCTCACACCACTTATGTTGTGTGTGTTAATTTTATACATGAGTGGTGGGACCTACAGTTTAACGTCGACTCCGAGCGACAGATTTTTTTTGAGAAACTTTTTTTCATGGAAATTTGTATTTACTTTCAGAGTTTTTGCCAGAAATCTGCTGAGAGGAAGTCGCCGAAGAAATACTTTTAGTAGTTTGTCTTGATGTCTGGCCTGAGGCTCGAACATTGGCTATACGTCTAATAAGCTAAGACACTACCTACTAGACTACGGCGACTCACAGTTACTGTGAGAAGCTAGGTCGTAATTCTAACTGAAGGGTTGTAGCGGCCAATTACTTATGTATACCATGCAGTAAGAAAAGTAAAAATGGCATGACCTGTGTACCACGTAGCACTATCCTCTGATCTCAGGACCATTCAGTTCAGAAGAAGTTGATAATCATTCACTATAGAGTTTGCATTGACAGTTATGTCTTGGACAACGACGTCCTCAAGGAAATAGGTTCACATTTCCGTCAACGTCGTCTACCTAAAATTAGCACCAAACAGTGAGTTTTTTGGGAAGCATTGGGCGCTTTTGGATTCAATGTGGATTGGCATCGTCAAAAGCTCGACAATTTTATTTCTTCACGTGCTCATTCATCCAGAAGTGGTTCTCCTCATCCAGAAGTGGTTCTCGTTTAATTGCCAACTGAAGCGAATACACTTCGTTGTCCATGATGATTTCAGAAAACAAACTGAATGTACGCCAATTAATTTAACACATGTAGCTTGAAGAGTATGGCCGATATCAACTATTAATGTTCGAAAGCCTCTGTTGGATAACCCTATACAAGGCTGCATACATATTATTGAAGATATCTTTAGGGAAAATTGATGTGAATATCTCTGTTAGAAGATTCGTTATACTGTGCGGTTCAAATAATATACTTTTTGCTGTTGTTGTTTTTATTGTTGTTGTCATTATTGTTATTTTGCAATTCAGCCATTACAATTGCTCTTGCTGTTTGTTTGTTTGTTTGAAATTTATATTTTTTATGTGATTTTTAAAAAAAAAATTTTTTTCTTTTGCCTTGATTGTACGATACTGAGTGAATGTTTTTCGTTTTTGTTTTTATATGACAAACTTTGTTGCTGTGTTCATAAAATATGCAAAACGATAAATTTATAAATGCAAATTTTTATTGGTGGCAGTTTCGTTTTGTTTGTCTGTCTGTTTGTCTGTCTACCATTCGCCTAGAACCTCCATCCGTTCCTGCATTTGTTTTTATTTGTAGCATTCGTTTTATGTTTTTCTACCTTTAATTTCATTGATAGAAATCACAATTTAAAAAATATTCCTTTTGAAAACTTTTTATAGGAAATGTTTAGAAATTTCGATAAAAATTTTATTTGTTTTTATTGTCGTTGTCGTAGACGCTTTTTTTCTAATTCCAGCAGCAGATTTTCAATTGTTTTCAATAAAATTAAATTAAAATTTGTTTTTCTATTTATTAACGATAATGATTTGTAATCTTAATCTGTATTTGTATCAGTATTTGTATCTGTCTGTGTTATTTATTAATTAAATATGTTTACACGATTGTAATTAATATTTTAATATTTTGTTGCTCTTTTTTCTTCTGCAATTCGAAGAGATTTTGCGTTCTTTTTGCTCATCATCATTCGTAGTGTAATTAGCGCGCATTGAAATTGAATTTGAATCGTGTTTATTGTTCTGTTATTGTTATCCTTTTTAATTTAAAATTATATTATAAATTAAAGAAAAAAAAGAAGAAATTAATTAAATTGTCATATGAATTCAATTTAGAGCACAAAATTATTGTTTATTTATTTTTATGACATTTATGTATGGCAACAAAAACAATGCAACAATTTATTGCAATTTTTTTTTGTTTTATTTTGTTTTGTTGATTTATTTTTATTTATTTTTTTTCTATTATTAAATCCGCTTAAAGTATTATAATTAAAAATGGATTAAAACTAAAAATAGTATATTAAGAAGATGCTCATACGAACATACATGCTTATCCACATAAAGGGTCCGCTAAATAACTTTTTTTTTAAAATGCTTTAAAAAAAAAACTACTGAATATTTTCTCAAATTTTTTTTTTATTTGAAAGTACAATCCTTCCGGTTAATAATGGAAAATAATTTCATTCAAATGGCTGCTTCGGCTGGCCATGCAGTAGCCTACACGATCGGTCCAATTTTTAAGCACATTATCGATTGTGTGCAGCTGTATTTCACCAATTGCTTCACGAATATTGTCCTTTAAATCGTCAATTGTCTCTGGCTTGTCGGCGTAACACTTATCTTTGGTGGTACCCCACAAATAATAGTCCAACGGTGTCAAATCGCAGCTCCGAGGTGGCCAAACGACATCAGCCCTGCGGCTGATAATGCGATCTTCAAAAACAAGGCGCAAAACATCGAGTGTAGCTTCGGCTGTGTGGCACGTAGCGCCGAAGTTTTCTGTTGAAACCAAATGTTGCCAATATCCTCCTCTTTGACTGTAACGGCCACTCCTTCCTCATTTTCGAAGAAAAATGGCCCAATTATGCCTCTGGACCAAAATCCGCACCAAACAGTGACTCGTTTTGTGTGCGTCGGCTTTTCAATATATGCGTGCGGGTGTTCTGTGCCTCAAATGCGACAATTTTGCTTGTGTACATACCCGCCAAAATCAAAATGAGCTTCATCTGAAAAGATGATTTTTTTTTTTGCCAAAATCGGCATCTTCTGTTGTAGGCTACTGCATGGCTACCTCTAGACTACTAGCGAAATCGATTTATTATTAGCTATTGATAGTAGATGGAGTGAAGTATTCCTTGCACTGTATTAGACACCAGGCACTTGATTGATTCTTTCGACACATGAACTGTTTGCTGGTTTAACGAACATTGCATGAAATTTTCATGCCTAGAACATTAAAATTATCTTACTTCATACTGCTTACACCACTCATAGCTAAGTATTGTTAGTGTCACGCTCATTACATCTTTCGAACTCGTTGGCACTCGAGGGTTTTATATACGGAGAGAAAAATATTACTGTCATATGCAATAGAGTGGATAGGGCATGAATTTAAAAAGAGTAGAATAGAGTTGGAGATGAAACAGATTCCTTCGGTCTGCTGGTTGTTTGCGATTTCCACTCTCAGCTACGTCCGCTTCTACACTCGATCAAACTACAGTCGAATCTTTTGTTTGCGATTTTCTACCGCTTCGTGGATTTCTTGCTCGACTATCGTTTGAATAGTCTTATGGTATTCGATCAAATTATGTGAAGTATTTATCCAAGACAGTGATCGAAGAGTATTTACGTTTTTATTTTATCCACACATTGGGTGTTCTAACATTCGCAGCCATATAGGAAAACCGTCTTTACACAGGTATTGAAATGCTGATTTATTAAAGTAGACTACTAGCGAAATCGATGTAATCTTAGCTACTGGTAGTATACTTACTTAATTAGTCATTGCAACCCTTTAGTTAGGATTACAACCTAGCTTCTCACTACATTCGTATTGTGTGTGTGTCAATTTTATGCATGATTGGAGGGACCTACAGTATAATATCGACTCCGAATGGCAGATTTTGTTCATGTTAATTTTACTTACTCTCAGTATTTTTGTCAGAAAACCTGTGTGAACGGACAAGACCTTAAATGTATTGCCCATTGAAAGCAAACAGAAATGGTCATGTTTTGAGGCCACTAATAAATCGAGCCAACTTTGGATACCCTGCCCTGAAGTGAAGCGTATACTAGTGACACCTTCTGTATTGATCGTAATAAATGGTGGCGAGAAGGCGCTATAAAACGGGTAAGGTAAAACTTCCCATCCACTGTTTTCCAAATAGTTTTGATGTGGATGAGAATTGTCGTGATGGAAAATTATGGCCTCATGTCTGGTTGCCTGTACTGGTCTCCCGTGATAGTCTGACCTGTTGATAACTCAAATTAGACAGCGTAGTGAATATTCTGCTTAACAGTAGACTGTTTGTTGCTAAACTTTCACTTAAGTTTTCTTTCACTGGGAGTTGTCGTAATTAATAAATTTTTCATCGCCTATGAAAATTTGATGCATTTTGGATATGCAGTTCAAGTGGCATCCAGTTCTCGTGCTTTTGAATGAATCCTGCTGCTTTTAGACGCTTTGTAATGATTGCTTGAGTTATGTCTAATGATAACCGATGACACGGATCTTTATCAGGTAATGTTTTCAATTTATGTTTTTGATAGAGCATGTTCACTGTATAATTCCACCAGTAAACGATGAATCGCTCTTGCAGTTTACCACACAAAAAAGTGGCTCAACAAAATTTCCCGAAAATGCTATCCTTTTCAATACTTTGAGATATTTTGCAACGTGAAATAAAATTATGGTGTGTACCATCAAACAAAATTGACTGCTTTCGACAGTTGAAGAACTGTTCTTTCGAATGAGGTATTCATCGTGGATATAAGGGAACGTCAAAGCGTGTGGTACTAGCTAACGTAAATGACTGAAGTTTAAAATATACTACCAGTACGATAACCAGGAGAGATCTGTATACAAACTGAATGAAATATTAGAGTAATGGGTTATAAGTTATGTTTCCTTCTATTCCTTCTGGAAATTGCTACGTTTTTATCTTTTAAAAACGTTTAAAATATGAGCTCGTAGATTGCAAATATAATAAACATAAATTGATGTTTAGTTTTACTTAAAATTCTTTATTATACGCACAATTCTGTGTGGCACTGTTTATAACTTGATGAAAACAACAACAATTGCTTTTCTTTGATATTCCTTTGTTTATAGCCTTTGCATAAGGAATAACAATTACTGGACAATTATTCGACAAATTTTGTAACGGAGATCTTCAAACCACGATTACTCTCTTCAAACTCACCGAGACTGCTGAGGCTGCTTTGCTTTGCTTTTTATATGGCAAAGTAAACAATCTGATGAATTTTCTCGACTTCGTCTTCACGAAATCTCTATAAATGTAAATATCTTAAATATTTGTTTACGTTTATTATTGTAGTGTTGTTGGTGTATTTTTCTTTATTTGTTTACCATTTTTTATGCTGGTGTTTGTTGTTGTATTTCTGTTTACTTGTTTACCATTTTTATGCTGGTGTTTGTTCTTGTATTTTTGTTTACTTGTTTACCATTTTTTATTCTGGCGTTTGTTGTTATATTAAGTGGTACGATAATTTGTAAATATTTTTCAATTTCGTAACAATTGGGGTATTCACACGGTGTGCTATCTAGTCTTATTGTCATAAAATACTAAAGTTTTATGATAGTTTAAAAAAACTGTTGTTGTGCTTCAAAGAAAAAAGTCATAAAATAATAACACCTTTTGTGATGTGTTTATTGTTTTGTCATAACTAAACAAAAAAATTTCTCCTTTAAAACACCAAAACAATTCTCAATGCGAACTCGATATTTAGAAAAGTGTTTGTTGTAGAGATCCCTTTCAGATTTGGAATGTTCGATGCTGTTTCCTCTAAAAGGCGTCAACAAAAATTACTTTTGGGGATAAGCGCTATCACCAGCTATCCATTGCGGTGGCGACAAAAATAATTCAGGGTGTTTTGCTAGTGGAGAGTTTAAAAAATTTTTGCGTCATGTATGCTACTTGGATAACCTATTGTTAGTTGTCTTATTCGTAATTTGTAGTCACAAACTGCTTGAACTTTAACGGCATATTGGCGTTGTCGAGAAAAAAAAAATAACTCGTGGTGTTTGACAGGTGCTTCAGATAATTTTATTTCAGAGCCGTCTATATACCCTACGCAACCAGGCATTTCGTCTTTAGTTGCGAACAGAATTTGTTGTCGTTCTTCTGCATTAGGCCAGCTTAGGAATTTTTTTTCAAATTTAAAATTGCTTTAAAAACACGTTTTGTGACCTTTTGTATTGTGCCTCCGTCAGCCACTCCAAAGAGAGTAGCTACTTTTCGTATTGAAAGTCCATCGCCAGAGGATCCCAACAGATAAAGTACGATTTTTAACTGAACATCAATTGGAAGCTTTGCTGTTTTTGGACTTGTGTTAAACACATCATCGTCTTTAATCAAGTTCAGTATATTCACAAATTTCTCTGGCCGAACCACAATCATTTGATTAAACCGGCTGTCGTCAAACATTTTTAACACGTTTTGGCTCCACTTATTGGATTTTGGAACTTCAAGGTGGATGCTTCTGCGATTAATGAGCAAACTAGCGACGCCTGTTAAGAACACTTCATTTATTTGTTCTTCATCGTTATTATCACCTTGAAAGAGATTTATTTAAATGTAAACATGTAATTATTTTTTTCCTATTTACTTGAATCAGCCACAATAATGTCCAATATGTATTTTTCGCACAAACCCGTTATTATTTCAGTTTTTTTACTTGTCTTTGGCATTTTCAATTAAAAATATTTGTAATTTTTTATAATTGTATTTTTCTTTTATCAGCTGACTCAAATTTAAAATAGCACACTAACTTATGAGAGTTGCTCACAGCAGTCATATTTTTTCGTGTTATTATTTTATGATATATGACTTTATGACGACCGTGTGAATACCCCAAATATATTACATATGTATGACAAGAATGCCGAAATGATTAATTTCGCCAAAGAAGTCATCGTAAATCAAGATTCACAAGAGAGTCGCAATGTCAATATTTCTTTTATAAAATTCTCCATAACATCTAAAACAGCTGAAAACGAGTAGGAGACATATAACCTCTGCTATTTAACAATCTCCTTAAGAAATCCTTTAATTTTGGCATAATTTTTCAGTTCACCAATTTCAATACGAAATGGTCATCTAAAAACTATAAAACTTGGTTCCCTCTTTTTCAATTTAGCCAAATGTAAAACTGTCTTATGCCTTAACAATAGGATGATTTGCTTTTTTCGTTTCAGTTGAGCATTCATTTTCCAAAGCAAAAAAAAGTCATTCTATAAACGTATGGATTGCTTGGTCTGATTCTGATTCTGCTTTTGCTTGTTATTTTTTCTGTCAAATATTTCTTTGTCTGTGTGTATATGTGGACTGGTTTCAACAGCAATAATAAGAAAATAGAAATATTGCCAACGATTTGTCGTAATAGCCAACAACCAGTCGTCATCCAAGGCAGACGAGACCAGACCAATGATGGTTGTTTGTAGTGCAACTCAGTAAATTTCACTGTTGACTGGCTTTTTGTTTTCGTCTCGATTCTCATGCCATTGTGGATTTTATTGTAACTCATAGTTGTTCCACTATTTAGCCAACTAGACCCAGACAGATGAAGATTTCCATTGTTCCCCATACTTCCGGTTGGTAAATATTTTCTGTGACTTCTGGGAAAATCTAAAGCTTGAGTTGACATAAAATGGCAGTTGGCAGCATATTTGTGAAATCAGTTTGAGTTGTTAAGTAGTTCGGTCGGTTGTATAAAATCCCCAGACGACAGCATGATTTTATAATATGAATTCCGTTTTTTTTTTCCTTGTTGTTGTTGTATTTTCATATTATTTTCTTAAATAACAATAGAAAAATTACAAGAAGACTAAAAATTACGAAAAACGAAAGGAAAATAAATTTTCTTGTTCACAATATACCTGAATGCAAAGGTAAAAGTTTTTTCTTTTCTTGTTTTTTTTTTGGTATCAGAGACAGTAAAAAGGACAACAACTTAGTTGTAAGACTGATAGCATAGCTGTTGCATGTGGCAGTGAAGTGTGAGTAAAAGTGTTAATAAATATTTTACTTTCTGCGATTCATTTATTATTTAAATTTATTACGGAGTTAAGCGTACTTAAACAGAAGATGTTGAATCATACTCAAATTTATTAAAAGTTTCGGGAATTAATGGAGGTGGTTGAGGTCAATTACGATCCACCCATGAAAGTATATTTCCAATCCAGTTGTATAGTGGATAATGTGCTCAACTGCTACCTCGTGTAATCGGTTTACAAGTTAGTTCCAAAGTAGGCTTCAATACCCTCTAAATAATCCAACCAAAATGTCTCTGACCCCCAGGATACGTTCGACAAACAATCATTGTGTTACAAATGACTCTGTAGTAAAGAGTAATACAACCCCAAAAAGCTTAAAAGAGCATATGTTTTTGAATATGTACACACAGTTCTGCCGATTTTTCTATTGAATCTGTAAAGAAAATATTTTTTCTCAAAGGAATTTTAAATTAAATAAAAAACTGGAAAACATTAATTTTTCCTACTGCTTGCTTAGTAATGGTGACGTATGAGCGATATTGCTCATACGACTAGTATACATGATGGCACATTGTAAGAAGTACGTTGGATATGTCAAAAGAACACTACAAAATTGAGTAAAAATGCCTTCATTTCTTAACAGAATCTTCTCTTAGCTTTCTGGGAGAGCCCAGCGTTATTTAGTAGGTTCTATACACCGCATATAGTAAAAACTGTTGTGTTTATTTACATAACCATGTTGGCTAATCTTTCACCACAAGCCATTACTTAAAGTTTAAAAATTAAAAACACTCCGGAGAGGTTAAATTTGTAGACGTAGTCTATTGAACCGTAGCATTTAGGAGGTACAAAAGACAGGACTATGCTACATTGAGGCCGCCATTGAGCACTCTGTTCTTATGAGATTTAAGTCAGAGATTGTAAAAGACTGTCCGGAGAAGTTTAACCGGCTAGGTAAGGAAAATTAGATTTACCTCAGACCCAGTTTATGTGGAATTCTCGTCAATGTACAAGCAGATGATTATGCGAGAATGGAAACCTCTACGCCGTTGATGGGACCAGATCTATTCTGTGGAATTGGAGCTCATTTTGGAATGATAAGGTCAACGAAAGAGCAATATAAAGGGAGTTAAAAACTCTTTTCAAATCAAGTGGGCTTAAGACAATCCAAATTTTTGTTGTTTTTATATATTTTTCGTTTGGTTTGTTTTAGTTTCATTAATAAAGTCAGCTGGATTGGTAGAATGCAACAGACCTTAGGAAGATAAGGTCAACAGCTGTTAACTGTTGTTTCTCCCTAAGATAATGTATTGTAATGTATAACAGTTGAATATCTTGGTGTTAATCTCGATAAATTCTTATATTTTAATAAACACATTGATTCCCAAATTCAAAAGGCTAAAAAAGCATTTTTTATGTACAAAAAATTATTTTTTTCAAAATACATCTACGCAAGAGTGAAAATTATATTATACCAGTCTTTAATACTGCCTATACTGACATATGGCTGTCAGATATGGTATAATATTTCCCCGTCATATATGTATGGAAAAAATTCGAGTATTTGAAAGGAGATGTCTCCGAGCTTGCACATCATTCTATAGATCCCATAAAAGTAATTATAAATATTATAATTCGAATAAGAAGCTATACAACAGAGCAAAAATATGTAGACTTGATAATTTCATTATTAGTCTTATTAGAAATCACATAATGCGAAGCATAACTTGCACTAATATTAGCCCTATATTACACTAATGAACAGTACATACAAAACTCCTTACGTAGGGAATACGTCCCACTAGAAGCTTTTTTATGCCTCGATAAACACGGATATATACAAAATAAGAATGGTGTTCCTATCTTCTACCACATATATAGAAGAGCAAGTGACAAGACTATCCTCTGCAAAGAGCTTACCGCGGAAAATCGCCGGTTTGACACAAATATTTATATGCAAGACACAGACATGTCAACTAGAACTAGAAATAAGTATTGGTGGCTTACCAAATAAATTTCTCTTCACATTTTACCCCCTTGACTGTAGCTTTTATATTATCCTTGCAATACAGAAGTAACGTTTTTTAAGCATTTTTTCCGTTACAAATGGATTAAGTATACACTGTATATCATGTGTAAATGTATAGTATTATAAAATAATTGAAAGATATTCTAAACTGTAAATTAGTAAATAGTTAATGTACAGGAGATCCCCACCGGGGGACAGTGTTAACAGATATATATATATATATATATATATATATATATATATATCAACTATTTGTTTATTAGTAGTTTAAGTTTCTTAATTTTTTATTAAATAAACACACAAAAAAATGTATTGAATTTCAGTATAAAGTGTAGTACCTAGAATATTTTATTAATAAGTCCAACTCTTTCTCAAAAAGTGCAGCGCTGCCTGATCTCATTATGATGCCTACTATTGAATGTAAACCTCTTTGGGGGTATCAAGACTTAGTGAGCTTTCTGAATTGATAATTTTATGTCCAATTGAAGCCTCTTAATTCTCCAAATTCAGAAACTATGAACGAAAGCTTTGCAGTAAAGCACTTTAACTGCTGCACTACATAACTTCCAAATGTATTGTTGATTCAGGTGGCGGCCCAAATATACCGAAAACATAAGCCAGTTAATTGTGAATAAGAGTGTACTGAACATGATGACCGATATCGTTCTCTTCTCTCGATTAGACAGCTGAATTTGAGCTGCTTAAGTGCAACAATATCATGTGAAGAAGACATCCAAACGATGGAATAATTTTAATATCCTCGTCCAGCAGACTTGCCCGTGGTTGCCGTACTCTAGTAGGCAGCGAGTTTGCTTATTAGACGTGAGGTTCAAACCTCAGATCAGAAATCTTCAACGAAATATGAAAAATATTTTTTCGCCTACTTTTTCTCAGCAGATTTTTGGCAAGAATTTTGAGAGTAAATAAAATTGCCATGAAAAGTCTTTCGAAATCGACTTTAAACTGTAAGTGGTGTGAGAAACTAGGTGGTAATCTTCACAAAAAAGGTTGTAATGATCAATTAATGTGTGTATATAGGTACTTTTATTGATGAGCGCAGAAAAGTCCGGCGGGAATGTCAACCTTTGGATGATAATTCTTTTCCATTATATTATCTTACTGTCTACCATGATTAAGGAGTGTAGTACTAGATTGCTCAAGTAGTAGGCAGTATCTAAAAATGGTTTACCAGGCGATCAAAATTGCGATTAAAAAGGGCAGGGAAAGCAAATTATTGTAAAAAAACAAAGTTCACATTGATAAATAAATTTAAAATATACTAGGGAAGTGAAACATCAGCTCATTTTGGAAATAAATCTCACACAGATATTTATTGCTAAGTAGAATCATATCTAATTAATGTTTTTATTTCATATTATTACACCCCTATTTATTTACTTGGAAGAATTTTCCTAATGAGAATTAGAAGTTTAAAAAAAAAAATACTTCTTGAAGATGCGGTTTATAATAAACGCTTTAATATCCTTCATTATCCCCATCTCCATATGTTTGTTGGTAATTGAAATAAAAATAAGTATATGCCATATTGTCTTCTTCTTAACCACCAGCAATTCAACTCAACGTCTGGCTAAATTGCTTAACCAAAACCAAAACTGAAAATAAAGAAAACTAATGGCATTTCTAGCCAGGATAATATAATTTAAGTGTCTTTTTTTCTTGCTTTACTTGTTATTGTTGTTGTAATTGTAGTTGTTATGTTTTATGTTAAAACACTTGATTACCGCAAGCACAGCCAGTTAGTTATTGCCGTTGTTGTGTGTGTGTGAGTATGTATTTATGGTCCTTTTTAAGTTTTTGTTGCTGGATTTTACGTCATTTGATGACGCCGTGTTCAGTGCCATAAATTACAATGACTATTGCCCAAACTTCCGTTAGACAATAATTCTTCTTTATGCCCATCTGTCTGTGTGACTCCCCTCCATACTTTAACAACCATTTACTCATTTACTCGTTATCCTTTTTCTTCCCCCCTCTGGCATGATCATTTAACCATGGATTTGTTGTTGTTGTTATTGTGTTGTTATTTTTAAAAGAGGGTTACCATTTGATTCATTGATTGGTATGAGTTTATGAGTACAGTTTTTCGTTTTTTTTTGCCGGTTTTATGTCTCTCACTTTCTATCACTGAGAGTTTGGGAGTTATGGGCATGAGTGTGTATGTATTTCCGTGTATGAGTTAATGGAAAACGGAAAAAGGCTTTTGTCGTCATTAAACGTTTTGTAGTTGTATTTGTATTTGTTTTGGTAATTTTTAGCAATTGAGTTTGAGGTAAATCGGAAGTGGAAATTTTTTATTTTTTTGCTTTGTTATGTTTATTTAAACGTAATTTCGTTACCGCTTTGAATAAAAATGTTTTAAATATTTAATAAAGATGTGTTAAAAATATTAGAATTCATATACAACCGAGCATAAGTCTTCATATATTATTGGTCATTACAACCCTTCAGTCACGATTACTACCTAGCTACTCACATCAATTATATAATGGGTGATTTTTTAAGAGCTATAGGAAAAATTTTCAAAAAAACACACATAAAATTCAGAAAACTGCATGAAATCTTTATTTGAATTGATAGTACGGTCCATATAATGTAATGTTTGATGATTGTTTCATGCAAATGTTGACCGCGACTGCGCCTCAAATGGTCCATCCGCTTAGTCCAATTTTGGCATACTCTTTCCAACATTTCGGCCGGTATCTCACGAATAAATGCTTCAATGTTGTCTTCCAATGCGTCAATTGAAGCGGGCTTGTCTGTATAGACATGAGGTTTAACATAGCCCCGCAAAAAATAGTCTAAAGGCGTTAAATCGCACGATCTAGGCGGCCAATTGACCGGTCCCGAACGTGAAATAAAATGTTCACCGTCTGGTTGAAACCACATGTCATGCAAGTCAAACTCTTGCATTTTGGACTAAAAAAGGTTGGATATCATCTCACGGTAGCGCTCACCATTCACAGTTACGTTACGATTCGCAGCATCTTTGAAGAAGTACGGTCCAATGATGCCAGCAACCCATAAACCGCACCAAATTGTGACTTTTTCTGGATGCATTGGTAGCTTTTGCAATTCTTCCGGCTGATCTTCACTCCAAAATCGACAATTCTGTTTATTTACGTATCCATTGAGCCAAAAATGAGCTTCGACGCTGAACACAATTTTTCGATAAAGAAGTGGATCTTCGGCCAACTTTCCAAGAGCCCATTCACCAAAAAATCTGCGTTGCGGTAGGTCTTTCGGCTTCAATTCTTGCACCAGCTGTATTTTGAAAGGCTTCACACCTAAATCCTTCCGCAAAATTTTCCACGTTGTTGAGTAACAGAGGCCCAATTGATGCGAACGGCGACGAATCGATAATTGATGGTCATCATTAACACTGGCCGATACAGCTGCGATATTTTCTTCAGTTCGCACTCTACGTAAGCGTGTTGGTTGCTTAATGTCCAACAATGTAAATTTGGTGCGTAATTTAGTCACAATAGCCCGAGTAGCCGCTTCAGTGGGGCGACTAAACTGACCATAAAATGAAAGAAGCGCGCGATGAACCTTCTTAACAGAGCACGCATTTTGATAACAAAATTCAATGATTTGCAAGCGTTGTTCATTGATTCATGATTCGTGTGATTCGATTCATGGTTAAATTATAGACCAAACTGAAGATGTTTGACAGTGAAACAAAACACGAAACGTGCGTGAGCTGTTTAAACCAGTGTTGCCAAGAAGATAATAGCTAAAAAATAACCCGTTATGAGTGGTGGGACCTACAGTTTAAATTCGATTTCGAAGGACAGATTTTTAAGGCAATTTTTTTTACTCTCGGGGTTTTTGCCAGATATCTGTTGAGGTATAGTCGCCGAAAAAAATTTTTTTAATATTTCGTTTCATTGGATATGTCTGAGCTGGTGTTTGAACCGTAGCCTCACGTCTACTAGACTACGGCAATAACTTCTCACACCATCATTTTGTAGAAGGCTTGCGAAATCGTTTTAGGAATCATAGTTTCAACACTTAAATGTTTGCAATATTCTTCTTGGGGACTTTCAATAATTAAGATCGAAAACTACTACTACTGGGGAATGCCTCCTATTTATTATTTTTGAATAGCGGACTACGGCATGTTTATGCAGGTTTTCAGTTACTCTCCCAATGCCGTCATCTAAACAAAATATTAGCCTCGGCCTTTCAATCAGCAGCAACGAAGTTACGTTTTCTACAAATTCTGCTTTATCTGTTCGCACAAAATTCAATATTTTACTGGCAATACGAAAGCTTTAATTTATCCATTATTTCGATACATGACTGACATCACTCATCCACACTGGTATTTAAATATGGGACACAATTTTTCTCTCTCATTTTTATTTGGTTCTCTAATAGTTTCTTCCATTCAAATTCAAATTTAATAGCGTTTTAGCAATGCCACAAAATAATCGTTAAATACGATATTGTTGGCCTCTGCTAACAAATAAAATCATTTCTTTTTTCTGTTTTTGGCTTCCAAACAAAACTATTCCGAGGAGCTTAAAAACTTATGGCACCATAGACGTTAGACACACAGCCAGCCAGTATTTCTTATACTTCATAATTTAGGATGTCTGTACAAAAAAAAACTTAGTGTCTGTAGGTGTGTGTGTTCGCTAGTTCCTACGATTATTTATAATAGAAATATTGTGTTCAAAATTCTATGGTTTGACTGCAACTGTTTAGTAACTGATATGGCTGCTGCTGCTACTACTGTTACTGGCCATCATTTAATACCAAAAGTCGTTACAACTTTACTAAAGTCGTCGCACCAGTTTAATACCCGCCACTATTCCTTCCCCCAAAAGCCCTTACTACGCAGGGCATATAAATAGCGTTGAGTGTAATGAATGATACGGAATACTTTAACCTAAAAACCATAAATGTTTCGCATAAGTTCCATGAAACTGAAACGTTTTTATTACACTAATTTGTGCATTTTTGTTGGTATGATAATAACTTTATATACGTATGTATGTAACTCTCTGTGTGTAAACAAAAAAAAAAATAGTTGATAGAATACTCAAGTTGTTCATTTTGAAAATAGACACAACAGTAGAGAGCAAAATTGCGGATAAAAAATACTGATTATGGTTTGATAGATTAACGATGGATTGCATTCATATATAAATCACAAAAATGCATTCTTGGTTTCTCAGAATTTTTGAAATAAAATCTTATTTAATAAACATTAATTTAGGTCAAGAGCTTTTAGGACGTAAGGGCCTACGTCCTTTGATTCACCACCAATAAGTCATCCTAGTATTTCTTCTGTCCTTCCCTTTAGGGAATACTAGGCATTAAGAATACTTACTCCTGCTACTTTAGGTAGAAAATTGTGATCATATCTGAAATTCTTTGTACAGCCATGTAGCTATTCTTCCTCATTGGTAGCACATTACCATCTCTCGTTTAGTAAGAGGGTACAGAAAAGAAACTGTTCTTATAAATTATTTTTTCATTGCAGACGTTTATATGGATCCCAGATCGCGAATATGAATACGAGGAAGAGTTTGACAGTACGGACATGACACATGCTAGCGCTATACATATATATACATACATAATTTGTCATTACAACCCTTCAGTCAGGATTACAACCTAACTTCTTACATCATTTATGTTGTGTGTGTTAATTTTATACATGAGTGTCAGGGTCTTTAGTTTAAAGTTGACTCCGAACGACAGATTTTTGAGCAACTTTTCATTGCTTTTTTATTTACGCTCAGAGTTTTTGCTAGAAAATTGCTGAGAGGAAATCGCCGAAGAAATTTTTTTTCGTATTTAGTTATATTAGAGATGTCTGACCTGAGGTTTGAACCCAGCCTACAAGCCTAATAAGCCTACTACACACTACCTACTAGTCAACGTCGATTTTTGATTGAATTTTTGTGAATTCCAGGTTGAAGGTGTCTATCGAAATAAATACGAGGATGTGTTAGATATTGTAGATGTTCCAATTAACTACCGCTATGCAAGGAGTCCAAGGGGACCCAGCATTTTTTCGCTTTTTTTAATTGCAAGTACAGAGCCTTGAATCCTGTAAAATATTTAACTAGGATGTGATGTCAATGGAGGAAATATTTTCAGAATGGTGGTTGTATTTATATGTCAAAATCATTCATGTCCAATGAATGAGACTGAGTGTGCCAATAGGTTAAAGGAGGAGTTTGGTGATCACTTCCCTTGATAATGTCCAACACTTAAAAATAATAGCCACAGTTACTTATCAAAAATGTTTTGAAATCGCCGTAGTCTAGTAGGTAGTGTGCTGGCTTATTAGACGTAAAGACGGGGTTCGAGCATCAGGCCAGACATCAAGACAAAATACAAAAAGTATTTCTTCGGCGACTTCCTCTCAGCAGATTTCTGGCAAAAACTCTGAGAGTAAATAAAATTGCCAAGAAAAAGTTTCTCAAAAAAAAAATCTGTCGTTTGGAGTCGACTGTAGGTCCCACCACTCATGTATAAAAATTAACACACACAACATAAGTGGTGTGAGAAACTAGGACGTTGTACAATGGGTCACCTCCGGGACTGTACTTGTCTTAATTGACATAATGTAACATTTACGAAATATCATGTATTTGTTCAAGAGACCTGCTTAGGTGTCTACTTAGATGTCTGAATCCTGCTTATACAAGAGACCTACTTTGGTGTCTGAAACCTACGGAATGGATTTGAGCTTTTTTGCGCTTAATATACTACATATTCATGACTCTATTTGATGCTTATATAGCCACGGGTAGTCATTAACATTCGATTTCAATTGCATGTGGTATTTAACAATGAATTGCTAGTCAATAAAACCAATTTCGTATAAAAATCAACATAAAATGTGTCTATGGAACGGTCATACCTTACTGAAATCATTGCAAAGAACAGTCTGCGATGGAACTTATAAGACGAGCATAAATGAGCCAGATCCTGGCGCTTGTATACAGAAGTTGAACACTAGAACAAAGGCCTATACTGGTCATAAAGAGATTATATATGGTGCCGGACTTAACCTACTTAAGATTAGTCGTGAAATCTCCATTATTAGACGAAAAGCGTTGAAAGTTTGATATTTTTTAAGTTGGTTTAAGCTCCAGCTCCAGTTTTCAACTCCAGCGTCAAATCCACATTACTTTACGGTTGCGAAACGTGGAATATGGCACCCCGAGATTCCCAGTCTCTTCAAGTATTTGTGAACAAATGCCTGCGTAGAATCATGTGTGTTTACTGGCCCTCCATAATATCCAATGCCCAACTCTGGTCAGATACAAACCAGCAACCAATAGAGATGGAAATAAGAAGACGCAAGTGGGGCTGGCTTGGACACACTCTTCGCAAGCCATTACATGACATCACAAGGAAAGCCATTGATTGGAACCCCCAGGGAAGCAGGCGCATCGGACGACCATCACACACCTGGAAACGCCAAATCACAATCGAATTATCCAAACTACGTCTACAGTGGAACGAAGTGAAACACCGCGCTGACGATCGGTTTCATTGGAACCAACTTGTTGCGGCCCTATGCTCCCTAGGGGAGTGAGAGGAACATATATATATATAAGCTTTATCCATCCAACTACCCAAGTTGGGGTAACTAACCCACCATTTATGTTGTCTTTCTATTTTTCAAAGAGGCTCATTATTCGATTTGAATGATTTATTGGCAAAAAATATTATCAAATGATAAATGAAATGATAAGAATTCAAATATAATGCACCAGAATATCACATGAGTATTCAGGGCTCATAGAAATTGCCCTGTACTGTATAGTTTTTTCTCTAAAATTAAGATTCCATTGGATCCTGCCACTTCATGGCATTTTGCCCATATTATGGGAACAATGTTGTATGTGTTGGAAATTAGACAACAATAATAAAAAGAAGACACACATAAAAGGAAACAACACAATCTACAAAAAACTAAACAATTGAAACAAATGTATTAAAGGAACTTTGTATGCAAACATTTCCTCCAATCTCATGCATACGAGTATTGTGAGTACGTATTGTATTTGAATTGGCTGAATGGTGACTTCTAGTCTCATAGCCATTAGCCGGAAAAGTGGTCATTGAAGAGAATAGTGGCCTTTTGGCTTCTTACAAAAAATTATTTCTGAATGTCTTACAAGGAAGACAAGAAATATTTTCTTATGTTCAGTTTTAAGTTTTGGGGAAATGAAAGAAAAACGATTTTTTTTAATTCGCAACATGTTACATGGTTTTTGTCATTTGGCTATTTGTGGTCAATTGTTTTTCTGGTCTTTTTTGCCTGTCATTTAATTTTTGGCAAATTTGCCAAAAAGAAAACTTTACTTAATATCGAGGAGAATAAATTAAATTATTTATGTGTTGAACTTCACGGCTAAGGAAAGCAGATTTTCATGCTGGTGAGAAGGTATCCATAAACCATAAAACCCTGATAAGTTCGTATTTATTTCTTCTAATGAAACTTCTATTCATTTGTGGTCAACCGTTTGAATGATAAATTGCACAACCTTTTTTCCCAGAATTTATTGGGATTGCTAGTCTTTGAAAATCTACTAAGCAAACTTTTCTGAAATAAATTTTAAGTGCTGATCGTAGACAAGTCATTTACTAAACAGGAAAAAAACAACACCGCTTACCAATTATAAAAACAATTCTGTATGTATTCAAGAGAGTATGGTCAATAAGAAACTTAATTTTAATTCCAAACAGTAAATTCCCCAAAAAAAAAGTAGAGTGAAACAGTTATTACAATAATGTTTTCTTTTATTATACAATTTAACTGAAATAATACAACAGGAACTTACGAAGAGAAGCTTATAAAAAATATTAAAATATACACACACACACGCACACACAGTCACACACAAAGGAATACCCTTTTAAATCTAAGAGTCAACTGGGAAAACAATTTGCATAAAGTGGAAACATGATTTTTAATTTCTCACCCAAACAAACAATTTTTGTGAAGACCACCACGCGCTGCTACGCATCGTACAACATTTAAGAACTCTTGTATACTCTTGTGTTCTGTATCCGGGCTACAACGATGAGTTCGTTTTAGCAACAAAAAGGAAAAAACAAGCGAAAACAAATACAACAACAATAATAAAAAAATGAACGAAGGAGCAGTAAACCCTATCGCAGTTGACGCAAGGACGCAACAATATAAAACGCAATAATACGTGCCACAATATTCATACAACAAAAGTATTCGTTGCATACACTCGCACACACATACATTAAGGCATACAATATATAAGCTTTGCCAGAGAGACAGACAAAACATTGAAGCAGACAGACGTATAAAATGTTCCCTTGAATGTTCTTTTATTAAAACAGTGGATTGTGTTAGGGATACAGAAGACTCTCGGATATTGTGGTGGTTTCAAGTGGATTGAGTCCATTATCTGATTTTTTTTAAAAGACTTTAAGTTGAGCTGTTCAGATCTTAATCCCGGGCGATAAAAAATACCCATTTTTTGCTTGGCTTAATATTTTCAGGTTTCAATTTTAGGGACACTGCCTACTAGAGCGGCATGACCGTCGACTAAGTCCCTCCTCTCAGAATCTTTACAGAAGTTGCGAGTTGGTCCATCACTACAATGTCGATACACTTATTTTTACTTCGGATGACTTCTCCAACATGTCTGAGAAAGCAAAGCCTAGCTCTTGTCATGCAATCATGTTCTTTAATTTTTGAATGAAATCTGTAAAATGAAGATTGCTACACTCTCCTACAGAGAGTGTTTGATCCCCGTTTTGAAGACTTTCTTGTGGTATCACAATGGAACCTAAAGTCATGAGGAAAAATCATTCGATGATAGGAATGAAAGACACAAGTCCTTATTGAATTTTGATCTGCCACCTTGATCATATGTTTGACTGTTGTGACTACTTTGTTTTTTCTTTTGGCATGAGATCAATACATAATCACTTTATGATTTACAACCTTCTCAAGGAATATTCTCCATACTACGACTCCATGAAAAATAATGAGCAGAACTTCCATCTAAGACTGATGTTGTTCTATTACTTCAGCGCAGATGATGATTAGTATTGTCCTCCTGTAAAGATGCCATAGTTCCGAAACCATTTGATCTATCACAACGCATGCAACCTCTTCCGGGTTTCCCTATGTGTGTCCTCTAAGCCAATTGCCCTGAAAAAAACTCAGGATGTTGTACAGTCATAGAAAGAAGAACAAGTTACTTGATTCCGGAAACTTCCGCACAGGTTCCAAGTATATATCCTGATGATTCATTTTTGTTATCTTTTTGCCTGCAGTGCCCTCTCCAAACCTACGTTACTAATCTAAGGTTAAGCCCGTATAGTTTAATCCGTGATTCGAGTTTTCTTCTACTATTTTATGTTAGGCTTGGTTAGGTTTAAGGACAAGTACACTACGCAGAGATCAAAATGACCCATTATTGTGAACACATCCTAGAAAAGATGGAGAGAGAAGATAGTGAAGGACATAGGGAAGTGGAAAAATGAGAAAAGATCGGAAGAGATAGGAAGAGCGGATATAGAAATCCTTCTATTTTAATTACCCAATAAAAGTTTGGTTTACTATTCGATTTGGGAAGAGCCTCTGCCTTACTCTATTTTCCCTTTCACTGAGTAAACTTTTCAAAGCATTTTTTTTCCACTCCACTTAAACGTTTGGATCCTACTCATGGCGCGAAAGCTCATTCGCTTCCTGGTTGTTGAGAATTCTCACATGAATACAGCTGATACAGGTTCCCCAGACAACTTCATTTTATTTTCGATTTGTTGTCATAAGAGTTGAGTGCTCGGATGACCGCCTGACTATCAGTTTGTATTAGTACGACCTCTCCTTTGTTCTTTCTGTTCGAGTTGAATTGAGCACATATTTCGGATGGCATAGACTACCGTTTGCAAGGTGCCCGCGAGTTTCTCCATGTCCTTGGATTATCTTACTCTGGGAACAAAAAATTCTGCTCGAGTCGCAATACCTGTTGTCTATCCTTTTGTGTACTACGAAATATTCCCTTTTTAGAAGAGTATGTAATTTCCATATTACTCGATTATATCGTTACAATGTATTTCCAAAAGTCATTGAGTCTTCTGCTTCTTTCCAGGGGGCATTTAAAAAGCCACTCGTACCAAAGTCCCTTAGCATATGTTATGTTAAGCTTGCGTCCCATGAATTGTAATTAAGTCCAGCAGAGCCTCCAGGATAGGAATGGAACTAGTTTTGATAGCCCTGGCTATGATGAGAACTGGTATCTTACCAAAAATTGTAGCAAATTTGCACTGTAAGGAATTATACATGCGTAATATTTACTCTTTTCCGAGATTTTTAAGTGCAATGTCAACTTATTTTACGCTGATAAGGGGACTCTAGTAAATGTTGAGAAAAATGTAAAATTCGAATAAAAACAAAAAAACCAAAATATTTAAAAGCGCAATTCCAAAGCAAAATAAACCAATTTAATTTGTGTTCCCATTGGAATAACAACAACAACAACAAAAAACACCAGCAATAAAACCTATAAAAACTTATAGAAATAAGCACCAGTATCATCATCATCACTCTCCAACTAAAACGGCGTCCATTCTAATATCAAGTAAAAGGACTTCTAAACTCTTACTTTCTCATGCATTTGTGTTGGTCGTTCTATAGCACTCGTTGTCTTAATGTTTGTTTGTATATGTTGGTTGGAATCAAACAGCAAAATACATGCAAACACAGAATATTTGAATATTTTTCCAAATGGATTCAAAAGCCAAACAAAACGCAAACGAACCCAAAGTAAACCACGACCAAATGAATGAATGAATGAATGGGTGAATGAATGAACGAATGAAAATGAATGAGAAAAACTAAAAACCTTCATGTGTTTTTTCTGTTGTTGTTGTTGTTGTTTTTTATTTTCATTTTATAAAATTTGCCAAAGAAATTAAACGTAAAAATACATTTTAATTTGGCTTTGGGTGGCAGTGGTAGTGGCAGTGGTGGTGCTAGTGGTGATGGAACAACGAGGGGTGGGTAATGAAATAATTTAATATTTTTCATAATTTTTTAAAGATCCGAGTAAATACTGTCTGGTTTTTAAATGCAACAGAAGGGGGAATAGCAGAAGTTTTTGGAAAAAAACTTTTTAATTTCCCTCAAGAAACATTTCAAAGTGTTTTCACTACGAATGCGAATGTTTTAATGACGCAAAGAGGAAGGCGGGAAGATCAACTAGACAGCTGTTTAATTATTCCATTTGAAAGATGAAATCAAAGCAATTAGCTGTGCTGTTTATTGGCTTTTACAATCAAATTGTTTTTAAAGCATTGAGAGAGGGAGGTTCTTATAAACATTGTATTTAATAAGTCAAGTAAAAATAATGGATCAGGGGACCTTATATATTACGACACTAAAGAGGATTCCTAACGATACAGTACATAAAAGTTTTGTGATTGCTACTGACATTTATTTTAGCGAGAGGTGTTCCTCTATTAATGCACGAAACTATCTCAGGCAGGCATTGACTGACAAGAATATGGCTTTGATCTCTAAAGGCAATTGCATTATGAGACAGTAAGGCATTGGTGTATGACAGTATGCCTGAATATAAGCCCAGCCAAGACTACATTAGTACTTTTTAAAACAAGAAGAGAATACTCGACTCCTGAGTGAGATTTTATCACAGAAAATGGAGGTAAAATAACTAAGAAAATCATGGCAAATTACCATAGAGAGTTGATATAGAAAGCATCTCAGGAAAGGCTAGACATTCCTTAATGGTATGCAGCAGGCCTGCAGGAAATTCCTGAGAATACAACACGGGAATTAAGCATTTTATGCATACCATAACACCAACAGGGATCTTGGGGTAATAGTCTGAGCATATAAACCGAATTTGAAAACATCTCTAACAGAGTTGAATAAGATGCAGAGACACTAGCGCGTGTTGGATAATAAGGGCAATAAGACGATACGGCAGCTCTGGAAGATCTGTTGGATTTAAGTTTGCTGCACATGGTAGTGAAGACCAAAGCTTTGGAAACTACGTTTAATTGAAGGTGGACATCCCTGAGGAATAGATTGCCAGGCAACTTCCTCCTTAATTGTCCCCTAGACAGAACTAGTAGACTCTATGATTTTGGGAAGTGCTTTGCAACGTGAATTAGAGATTTCGCAAGAAGACCTATGTCTTGGAACTAGACTAGGAACGATATATTCCGAGCACATGGGGAACGTCGAGGGAATCACCCGAGCAGAAAGATGTGCCCAATTCAACTTGGATGGGGCATAGCAATATTATCTGACAGTTAGACCGCCATTCAAACACTCGGCTCTTATGAGGTTAAATAGAAAATAAAATGGAATTGTCTGGGAAAGATGAAAAGGTTAGAGAGGGTAAATAAAGTGCCACTCTGATAAGTGCCAGCTCATGTGAAAATTCTTGGGAGGAGTGTTGCTTTTACGCCGCTGATTAGGCAGAATCCTTTATTTATAAAGGTATGCTTAACGAAGGGGAGATAAAGAGAGGTAAAGGCTCTTCTCTAACCAAAAGGGCTTGGGTCAATCAAACATTTGTTGGAAAATTACAATAAGAGGAGATCTGAGACATGCATCACTCTATGAGGTTGGTAACCGGTCTTTTGACAGCGCTTTTCATAGTCAAAATTCTCCATACGTCATGTATCAAGATCTCTAATATGGGGATAACATTTGAAACTCTTAGAAAAGATCATAATTCTGTCCAAATAGATTCGATTACTGATGGACATCAGACTACGAGAGGCAATGTGGGAAAACAATTGATGTGTTTTGTAACATGATAAAGCCTTGGCTCACTTATTATTGCTTGTACTTAATCACCCAAACGTTAGATCTAAAAGATATTTGCCAAAGAGTTAAATGCCAGAAGTTATAGGTATAAACGCTTAGGAATCTAGCAGTGAGGAAGTCAGACTGATGGCTTATTAGATATGAGGCCACGGTTTAAACTTCAGGTCCAACATCTCTAATAAAACGAAATTTTTATATTTCTTCGGCAACTTTCTCTCAGCAGATTTCTGGCAAATACGCTGAGAGTAAATAAATTTGTTATGAACATTTTCTAAAAAATCTGTCGTTCAGAGTGGTCTTTAAACTGTTGGTCCCGCCACTCATGTAAAAAATTAACACACACAACAGGAGTGGTGCGAGAATCTAGACTGAAGGTATGTGATAACCAATTACGTATGTAATCTAGCAGTGAAAGTTCGAATCATTTGTTAATTGCAACAGTAATTACCACAACCACAACTCTCTTGCAGCTTAGCAAAAAATTATTTCAAAAATTTCTAAATTTTTCCGTTCCATTGTGACCATAAACCAGGACGAAAAAAAATTCAAAATTTTATGAAAACTTTCAAAAGCTTAAAACTTTACGAAAACTTTTGTCACTAAACACACCTGTTACAGAATAAAGTTTTCAATAAACAAATAGAAAAAACCATTGAATATTTTCTATATTTTTACTCTACTCATTGATTATTTAACTCCTGCCATAGGATATTAAACAAATACTTCACTATGGCTTTAATGTCTGGACGTCTGGTCGTTTTTTTTTCACTTCCAAAAAACTGTAGCCATTCAGCCAAAAGAGCTCTTGAACATCACCACATTTGCCCAGTCCTCTCTATACACTTACCAACAATATTTGAACGTTATTTTATTCCTGTTATTTGGAATTTTTTAAAGTTGCAATACCATTGGGGAATTTACACTGGGTATTGGTTATAGTAGGATTTGGTTTTTTGTGTGATTTTTTTTTATTATTTTGTTGAAAATCTGTTTTTTTTTTTGTTTTTGAGTCCAGGCAGACAAAAAGAAGTACAATTTCATACAAAAGTTTAGAGAGAGTGAAAAAAAAACAGAGTAACATCCAGGGAAATATTAAATTTCAAAAAGTGTTCGACAAGTTGAAACATTAGCTTTTCTTTTGCTTTTGTTTAGAATGCATAGAAAGGAAAATTTAATATATAGTGTGTGATGGTGGTAATGTTTAATAAGAAAAACTTTTAAAAAATTAATCCATGGCATGTGGTTGAACAAAGGAAAGTTGGCCTTATGTATGGTAGACAGACATTCGAATCATTTAGAATAAAATGGCATTCAAGCATAAATATTTTTATTTGAAATTTAAATTCGAAAAAGGAAAACTTAAGAAATTTTATACATTTTTTTGCTGCATAAATTTATTAAAAATCTGAGGAGTGTGTATTCGTTTCATTTATCAACGACCGTCTCTGTCTGAACGCAGTCTTCTCTTGTTTGGCAAAGAGTTTCTCCAGGATCTAACTGATCACTTAATTTATTAAACTTTCAGGTTTGTTTTCATTGGCATTCTTTAAATATGAAGCCCTGATATTTGGATATTTTCTGAACGCTTACAACTTAAAAGTGCATTCCTTTTTCTTCCTTTGAAGAAGACACCGTTGCCACGAAACATTACCTACATTTCCCTGTTATTATAATTTTTTCTGCTTTGTTTCTGTACGGTTAATTAAGTTAAGGTAAGCAACTGGTGGGTCTACTGTAGAAGGCCATATTGAGTTTTCAAAGAAAATAAGTCTCTCGAAAGTTCGAAGGCCCCGTCATATCTGGCCAATTTGTCTGCCGCACAGACATCGTTATGTTAAAAGCCTACAGCCCTGGTTAGCCAAACGTCCACGGAACGTACATTTGATCTTAGAATACGAAAAGTTATGAGAGCGATTACCGAACCGTAATGTAATTTCGTTAAGCATGTACATTGTTCTTCATATGCTAAAAACGTACATACGTTCCGTGGACGTTTGGCTAACCGGGCCTTACGTACTAAGCGTCGCCTGGCTTTCAGAAATTAAGGTAATACTTCTTCGAGAGACATTGGTATTCTTAATAAACACCATCGTAGCTCGTATGGACTGATACTTCCACCTGCAGGTACTAATATGATCAGGTAGGTTATCAAGTAATTTGTACCTGCTGATTTTGGAAGATTACTTCATATGCTAAAAACGTATGTACGTTCCGTTACGTTCCGTGTACATTGGGCTAACCGGGGCTTATGTACTAACCGTCGTTTGGCTTACAGAAATTAAGGTAATATCTTTTCGAGAGACATTGGAATTCGTAATAAACCGAAGCTCGTATGGGCTGATATTTCCGCCTGCAGATACAGATATGATCAGCTATGTTTGTCAAGTATATCCAGTACTGAATAATTCGTATAATTTTGAATAGAATCATTCGTAAGAAGACTACACAAGCAGAGTAGAATTGTTTACAAGATTTGGGACACACAATTTACTTATACCGCTCTGTTAGGAATGGTTGTATAGAGTTGTATCATGTGTTCCGAAATCTCATAGGGAGGGATTTCTAAAGAATTCTTATTTACCGATACTTGATCTACACCACAGTGGAGTCGTTAATATATACTTACTTTACTCATTACAAACCTTTAGTCAGGACTACGACATAGCTTCGCACAATACGTTGTGTGTGTTGATTTTATACGTGAGTGGCGAGACCTACAGTTTAAAGTCGACTGCGATCGACAGTTTTCTTATGAAACTTTTCATGACAATTTTATTTATTCTCAGAGTTTTTGTCATAAGACGGTTGGGAGGAAGTCGCAGAAGAAATATTTTTTTGTATTTCGTTTTGTTAGAGATGCATGAGCGATTGGTTAAGCCACGACCTCATGTCTAGTAAGTCAACACACTACCTATTAAACAAAGCCGCGAATTAATTGATATTAACTGCTGAGCCCTCATACTACGGATTCTTTTGAAGGAACTTGGAATTATTCTGCACTTTGTCTCAATCATCCCCATATGCAAGACGATTGCTGAGAATTTTTGTCACACTTAGCGCATGCATTATAAATTACCCGTCTGATCTACTTTTTCAGTTTCGCTGTTAAATTTCAAAATTAACACCCAAATATTTTTTTATATGGAATCCATAAATTGCAATTTCAGAGAAAATATTCGTTATTCAAATCAAAGAAAATACATAAAAGATCTACAATTGTATTCCACTATTCGATTTCTGTATGTGTATGTATGCGTATCATTAGTAGTATGTATGTAATGTCATCTTAAGATCTGTCTTCCTAAGCAATACTTAAACCAATTCTCCATGAGACTCCTATAACTGCTCAACTATTTTCATACGTTGTTAAGCCTTTTCAATTTGCCATTTCAAAAATTTTTCCTTTAAAAATATTCTTTTGTATAGAAAATATGGAAAAAGTTCTCAGACCTTATCATTCAAGTAGACAGTAAAATCTACTCAATTTATAACGTTTATTACGCAAGGAAAGGAAAGAAGTGCATGTCCTTTTTCTTTAACTCTGTAAATGTCTCTTATGGAAAAATTTTATGGCAATTTAATCTTTCAGGAAGAAAATAAGTGATATCAGCAGCACATAATAGTATCAATCTTAGTTTTTTAACAATAAACCATAAAATATCAAGGATAATATGGCACACACACACACATACAGAGACACAGGCACACGCTCACAGACTATACTTATAAGGCAAATAAAATACAAGTAAAATGTAAAGAAATACGCACACATTCTAAAGTAATTCTAAACATTTGCTGGCTGTATTATGGTAATATATACACACACACACTCACATATACATAGCAACATGGACGGTTCCTGGTCGGAAGCAATTCTGAACACGGCTCTAGTACAAGTAAAACGCTTGCTAGACAATAACCATACATTTGCTTCTTCTGCTTGTTTATTTTTTTTTTATGAACCATAAAGGAAGGCGGTGGGACTCTAGCCTTAAAAGCGTTTACATACATATCCACATACACATGCCATACATGTACTAATAAATGTTCTGCCATAAATACATACTCACGTACAACCATATTATAATACAATGCGATTAGTACAGGACATTGAAATACAGACAGAGATAGAGAGCGAGAGAGATAGAGAGAGAGAGTAAGTTTATGTATGTATGTCCTTTTAATGTTATAACAAAAACATGTTTATGGTCATTTTAAAAAACGTTTCTGTGTGTGTGTGTTTGTGTGTGTGTTTATGTGTATTCGCACACAGAAATTCTTTATGGTAGAGTAACTTGAACTTCGTTTTGTGTTTAAAGAAACCAGGCACACAAAACAAAAAAAAAGATTCTCTTTTATTCGTGTTCAATACAATAGATTTTTATGGATTTCAATGGAGTTTACACATGTTGCATATGTGAAACCCAAGGTTTTCTTTGCTCATATTTACGATCTTTTTTGTTTACTTGGTCCACTGGTAGAATTATTTTTTATTTTATTTGCTTGCAATGCAGAGTTGTTCAAAATTCATTTAACGGCAGCAAGTCGTTTTAGGCTTGTAGGTTCAAGCCATCAGACATCTCCAATAGAAATGAAAGAACATTTCTTCGGCGACTTCCTCTCAACAGATTTGTGGCAAAAACTCTGAGAGAAAAATAAAATTGTCATGAATAAGTTTCTCAAAAAATCAGTCGTTCGGAGTCAACTTAAAACTGTAGGTTCCGCCACTCATGTAAAAAATTAACCCACACAACAGAGATCTGAGAAGCTAGGTCGTAATTCTGATTGAAATGTTGTAATGACCAATTAAGTATGTATGTGTGTATGTAAAGAAACTTGAATAGACTGAAAGCTTTCCGCAGAATCATCGTACCTTAGGTAATGAAAGTATGGCGGAGGCTTAATTTACGGCTCATTATGGTTTGCACCAGAGATCAGCAATGAATCGCTTTTTCGCTGCTCATAAGTGCTCATAAAATTTTGAGTATGAGTGAGTCAATAGTATTGAAATCCAACTACTCTGATTCATTCGTACTCACTACAACGTTGATTTATAAGTACAGGTTGTAATGAGTATGAGCATAACGTTGACATCAAACTCATAACATTCGAACTATGTTTGATTCATACGCCTACTCATTCAGATTCATAAATTTAGAAAAAAAATACTTATAATACTCATAAACGATTCGAGTGATTCGAATCATTCGTCAAAATTTACAGTTTTAGTTGTTGTTGCATTTACAAAGAGAGAAGAAAGACACATAAACAAAAAAGACAAAGACAGCATGCAAAGCAAACACACAACCTTCTTGTGAGTATTGTAGTGTTCGTACGCGAATCATATTTATTTTGTGATTCGTGTATACGATGAGTCATGGAGAGTCGAAATCAATAACATCATGCGTATTGTTAAGTACGAGTACCATGAGTATTTCAAACTTTGAATATGAGTAGTAAGAGTATGACATTAAAATAAGTATGAATGCGTATAAGTATCAGAAATTATAAGTATGATTCGAATCTACTCATCGTTTTGAATACTTATTGCTGACCTCTGGTTTGCACCTCCAACTAACCGGCTCTATAAATAAAGCCGACTAACAACTCTCAATGTAGTAGATATGCTAAATGCGTGCTAGAGCAATAGACTTTCAATATTATTCGGATAAAATTTTCTTCAGCGATTAAGCGGTTATAATGATGTATGTAGAGAGTTTTATTAAAAAAATATATATATGGCGCCCTAAATGTTGGCCACTTCGGTTTCTAGCTTCTTTCACAAAAGAGAATATTTTCACATACGAGTACAACCTACGTAATGTACAAATATGTACACATTTACTCCAATCGAAACCGATAAATTCAAGTTTGCTTAAGTATTTTAAACTCCTACAGAAATAAGTACTCCTACAGTTGTACATACATACATATATACATATGTATGTATACTCCTACACATATTATCTTAAGTATGAATGATGCCAAAATGCTGATTAAAGTCGATTGTAATTTGCTGCGTCAGTCTGGTTTCGTTTTTCTTGAAGCATAATGAATCTTCAACTTTCTTTTCGTTGAGTAACTTCAAATAAAGAAAATTCGTATGACAGTTTTACTGGCATACAATTTTTTTTTCGAATTAAAATAAAAAAAAATCGTAGCCTGCCTGTTGGCCGGCAAACATATTTTCATTGTTTTTTATTTAAGCCAATCGTCAACTTTTCTTTATTTATTGATAAGAACAACGCTTCAAAAAACTTTCCTTTTATTTTCCTAAAAATCATCGATAAAATTAATGTGTATATGGATGGATGTGAATGTGTGTGTGAGCTTTAGATTCAGTGTCCCTGTAAATTTATGATTTTCGTTTTTTTCTGCTTTATAATTTCCTTTCTATTTGAGTTCTGTTGTCCTTATGATATCACCGAGTTTTATGACACCAATTCGTTTTGCAATTTATATGAGACAAACAATTTATTTCTTTATTATCGTATATCGTATATGAAAAATAAAAAAAAATTAATAAAAATAGGAAAATGAAAAGAAAATAAAAACATATGATATCAAATCAACCAGAAGCAGCAGCAGCAGTAATGAAGACGGATTTAAATGGCCATCGTTAAGCCATAAGGAATCTCGATAAGCGAATATCGGCTATAAAATACGATTTAATGCTGCTTTAATTTTCTCATGATTATGATTAGGTCAATATTAAATATATTCTATTACATATGAAATGGTTGTATGAACATAAAATAGGTAGGAAAGTAAATAAGGTGAAGGTCGAGTATGAGACGCACTACATCAGCGTAAGGTTTTTGAAATATTTTCTTTTTTTTAAACATAGTCTTCCTAAGCTGTATACAAAAGCTTTTCAATGCCGAAATTCTCGCTTTTTTAAAGTTAAATATCTTTGTGTTGAACAACCCCTTCAGTTTTTTTTAGATTAGAGGACGACGCGGGCGACCAATAGCTTTATGGAGGCAGACAATCCAAATAGCAATAAAATAATTGAAGTCGTCGTAGTCTAGTAGATAGTGTGTTGGCTTATTAGAAGTAAAGCCAGGGTTCGAGCCCCAGGCCAGACATCAAGATAAAACACAAAAAGTATTTCTTAGGCGACTTCCTCTCAGCAGATTTCTGGCAAAATCTCTGAGAGTAAATAAAATTGACATGAAAAAGTTTCTCAAAAATCTGTCGTTCGGAGTCGATTTTAAACTGTAGGTCCCAGCATTCATTTATAAAATTAACACACACAACATAAGTGGTGTGAGAAACTAGGACGTTGTACAATGGGTCAATTCGACCTCCGGGTTAGGTCCTCTAACCTAACCTAACCTAACCTTATAAAATAATTATTTAATGAATTACAATCATTGATAATAACAAGCAACAAAGAGGCTTCTATGCCCGATAAGACATGAAAAGGATACACGGATAAGGTGCCACACGAGATATGAAAAGATATGAAAAAGATATGAAAAGATAACCGATATCGGTGTATGTCATACAGCACAGGCCTAATGCTGACTGCAAATAGTTTTTGTTTATTTTGGTGCGGAATTACTCCAGTATTTGAAGCAATTTCCTCAATAACTACTTCCCTTTAATTTTGCTGAAAATTCTCCTATAACTGTTAGTATTTTTTGAAACGCTTCCTCTCTTTAAATTTAAATGAAACATCTTGAGTGTGAGTTATCATGGAATTTTTATTTTTTGTTTGACAGATCCACTGATGCCGTTGAGTGTGTAGTATAACATCGTTCAAATGACCATCACGCGTTCTGTGGATGAAGCGCATCTGAAGGCTTCAATTCTCTATGAATCTTTCACATAAATCAGCCTGAATTTGGCCAATGGCAAGGGTTTTGATAGCTTTGGGGGCCCCTGAGGTTTGGGACTTAATCGCATACCCCTGTGACTTAAGGAAACCGCACAGGAACAAGTCTATCGGGGTCAAACCCATCGATGTTGGTGATCAATTTACATCAAATCCAAGAAAGATAAACACGTTGTCAAATCGTTCGTGCATCATATTCAATGTGACATGAGTTGTGTCTCACATAGACCTGTCCTTTCGAAACAACATGTATTATCTAATTTTGGCCAAAAGAAGTTGGTAATATTCGACCTATAATACGCACAGTGATGTCCTGGCCATCACATACATAAATAATTGGTCATTACAACCCTTCAGTCAGGATTATGGACCTAGTTTGTCACACCACTTATGTTGTGTGTGTTAATTTTATACATGAGTGGCGGGACCTACAGTTTAAAGTCGACTCCGAACGACAAGTTTTTCAGAAACTTTTCATTTCAATTTTATTTACTCACAGAGTTTTTGCCAGAAATCTGCTGAGAGGAAGTCGCCGAAGAAAAATATTTTTTTATATATCGTTTTGATGTCTGGCCTGGGTATTGAACCCTGACTTTGCGTCTTATAAGCCAACACACTACCTACTAGACTACGGCGACTACAACAGAGTACCGATTCAGAAAACTTATTCGGGTCTTAAGCAGCTCCTAATACATGCTATTAAGTCTGTTATTATTTAAATGTCCGCCATGGATTAAATTTATATTAAAGTTTCCATGACTCTTTCGCATAATGTATCAGTCTGAATTTGATCGACGACATGGGTTAAGATGGTTGTGGATGATGATGTGTGGCTTGTGGCTTATTTCCATACACCACTTAAGAAGACCGCACAAGGGTCAAATGTGACGATCCTCCACTAAAGAAACCAATACTGTCAACTAGTTCATGCAGAATATACAATGTGTCATGAGCTGTGTGACACGTAGAAACGTCCTATTGAAACCACAGGTATTTGTGTCTAGATCATCCAATTTGTGCCAAAAGAAGTTGGTAATCATGGACCTATAGAGCTTGCCGTTGACAGCGTTATCCCAGCCAACATCGTTCTCCAAGAAATATAAACCAATGACGTCGACAGCCAGAAATCTACACCAATAGGTGACATTTTCGGTGTACATTGAACGCTCTTGGATCTTATATGGATAGGCAACATCTTAAATTTGATAATTTTGTTTGTGCACGTAGCTATTTATCCAGAAATTAGCCTCATGTATGAAGATGATTTCTTGATGAAAATTAGGGTCAGTTTATTCAGAGCTCATTCTCACGTCGTTGTCTTTTTTTGACCATGCTGATGGCAGAACAAACTGAGTAATTGACACTTAACTTGACAGATGTGGCTTCACCAACTACTGAAACTGTTAAGCTTCGGAAGCCTTTGCTGGAAGACTTGATACAAAATTTCTAGCATTCTAGTGGATGTAATTATTCCATAAGTCGATGAGGTTCACTTACCAATTTGTGAACAAAAATATCTAACATCGGAAGGTAAAAAAAATAGCCGTGGTTTGACAAATGAACACAGGCTAATAAGTCGTGTGAAGTGCACACACCAACTTTCGTTCTCAAGTGGATGCGTATGTACTGAGGTGATGATTATAAGCTGTAAGGCCTATCAGTCTCTATTTATTTATGTGGATTGCGAACGATGCTGCAATCTTTTATGCCGGTTTCTAGTAAAGCACTGTATTCATCTGCGGAACACTTAATATGTATCACTTAACATAACACTTAATGTATCAAACTTAAAACCCACAAATTACATTTTCTTAACGATTAATATTGACATTTTGGTTGGATATTACAATCGTAACATTTATTGGAATTAATTACAATTAAAATTTTTAATTTTTTATTATCGAAAATAAGAATTAAACTCACTACACAGTCCTACTTCTACGTGATATGTACCATAATAGTGTTGAATTAAGCATGCAAAATTATAAACGTTCATATACTTTGAATACACTAGAGCTTGCATTTACGCAGCTACAAAATTTAGTTTCTTAATAAAACTGTTCCGGCCTGTCTACATTGTTACAAATGTATGGTATTCCTGTTGTATGTAACATCTGCTGCACTTACATGTTTCTCTCTGTTGGTTGTTTTTTTTTGCAATTTCCTACAACATTTACAAATTCCAATACCAATACCACTATGAATACCAATACCAATTCCGATTTCCAATTTATATTTTATTCAGTCAATGCAATTGAATTCAATTGGAATAAACGATTTTATTGTGTTGCAATCACAAATGTTAACACATGTTTAGTTATGAACTCTCTCTCTTTAATGTTATTATGCCACATATGGATGTACGAATGTATTGCATTACACATTAGGTTTATAATCAATTCGAAAAAAGAGGAAAAGGAACGGAAGACCGTAAGCCAGCAATATATGTAAATGTCCTCTTAAGGATATACAATAACAACGATTAGGGGCATATGGTTGTAGTTCTTAGGTTAGCTATTCACATCAGTTAATTTACTTCTTTAGATTTTCTTCAATGTAGCAACATTGTATTCCAATTAAAGATACATCAGATGAATCAGATATAAAAGATCTGTGATAATTTTCGATGATATCTCAAATACATTTTGTTTCATTTAGATTTAGAAACAGAATGTGTTTAAAGATACTTCAGATACAAGAAATCTGTGACAATTTTCGATGATATCTCAAATACATTTTGTTTCATTTAGAGTTAGAAACAGAATGTGTGTAAAGATACTTCAGATACAAGAAATCGATGATAATTTTCGATGATATCTCACATACATTTTGTTTCATTCAGATTTAGAAATAGAAAGTGTTTAAAGATACACCAGATACAAGAGGTCTGTGATTATTTTCGATGATATCTCACATACATTTTGTTTCATTTAGATTTAGAAACAGAATGTGTTTAAAGATACATCAGATACAAGAGATCTGTGATTATTTTCGATGATATCTCACATACATTTTGTTTCATTTAGATTTAGAAACAGAATGTGTTTAAATGTACATCAGATACAAGAAATCTGTGATTATTTTCAATGATATCTCCCACAGTTTTTTCATTTAGATTTAGAAATAGAAAGTGTTTAAAGATACTTCAGATACAGGAGAGCTGTGATAATTTTCGATGATAACTCCCACACATTTTGTTTCATTTACATTTAGAAATATAAAGTGTTTAAAGATACTTCAGATACAAGAAATCGATGATATCTCACATACATTTTGTTTCATTTAGATTTAGAAATATATATGCTGTATTCAATAATATCTGGAAGTAGTTTCTTTATTTTTGCATTCATTGAATTAATCAGGTTATGCAGTTGGTGGGTACAGTTATGAATGTGGATGGTTTAACTACTGAATAATGCTCAAAGATAGGAAAAACAAACTACAATAGTGGGGATTCAAAGGTGGCCTTGATTAGGGTCATCATATTTTTGATAGGATTATAAAGAAATTGAAGTCGTCGTATTCTAGTAGCTATTATGTTGCCTTTTTAGACTTGAGCCCACGGTTCAAACCCTAGGTCAGATATCTCCAAGCAGACGAAATTTGAATATTTCTTCGGCGACTTCCTCTCAGCAGATTTCTGGCAAAAACTCTGAGAATAAAATAAAATAGCCATGAAAAGTTTCTCAAAAAAATCTGTCATTCGGAGATGACTTTAAACTGTAGGTCCTGACACTCAGGTATAAAAATTAAGAAGCTAGGTTGTAATACTGGCTGACGCGTTGTAATGACCAATTATGTATGTATGTATGTATGTATGTATGTATGTATGTATGTGTCTATGTATTCATGTTTGTTTGTATGTATGTAAGTATTTCAATAAACTGAAAGCTTTCCTGAGAATCATCGCAATACAGATAATGAAATTGTGGCTAACGTTCCTAAAACTGGGCTTAATTTACAGTGCATTATTGCTTAGTTTTCATGTAGGTTTGCAACCGCGACTATAATTATCCAAACTGACCACTCTCAACGTCGTAAGTATGCTACTCTGGGTGCTAGGGCAACAGGTTTTCAGTATTCTTCAAACAAAATTTTTTTCAGCATTAAAATTGATTTCACCCGCGACTACGTCAACTGATGGCAGAAAATGTATTCTGAAAAAGTGTCTGTCTAGTTGCATATGATGATGTTATAAGACCGTGTATACAACCTTGACTATGGGCATGATATTTGGTTACTTTGGCTACCCTCCCGTGATACAAAATAGATTTCTAGGTACCACACCGTACATACATTTTTCATCGGACATACAAAGTGGTGTAAATGATTAAAATGTTAGATGGCAATGTTTTGAGAAAGCAAAACGTCCACACCCTATTCGCAGGATCAATGCGATACCGTTTGTAAATGAAAGTGATAAGTAGTAATCGATTTAACGTGCATAGCCTATGCATCCAACTGTATTTTCTGTCTATATATCGTACATGATACTTAGTAAGTTCGAAGAAACTATAAATCTCCTTGAAATATGATTTCATATGATCAAGGCATAACCAACCTTAACATGCTTACACTTTTGTTTACTTCTCAGATTTCTTTTTATTTTTTTTCTTCTTTTTTTCATTTAAAAATTAAACATTTATTGTAGTTGTTTTTTTTATTAGTTTATTGAAATGATGGAAATGAAAATAACATTTAAAAATACGATATAAATTTCAATTAAAACGACGTTGTAAAGGTATTAAAATAATTAATGCAGGTTGCTGTTCAGTTTCACATGAAAAATAAATCCTTTCAGCTTAAATTTCGCTTTTTTTTCTTGTTTTTACTTTTATGCTGCAATTTAATACTTTTCCACTATTTGCAGTTGTTAACGCTGCATTCGTTTTCTTTTTATTTCAGACTATAATATCCATACTATAATCCATAATAATATAAGCACTGTGACGCCGTTTCAAAGGCCAAATGGTGGCTGTAAATAAAACATTTAAAAAAAGAAATGCGAGAAAGAAAAAAAAAACGTACAAATTATAAAGAGAAATGAAATGCAATGAATAGTAAAATTAATTAAAAAATATATATTTAAACGGGGGAATTAAAGCATCCATGGAGAGAATATTTCATTTTAAATGCGGGCATAATAATAATAATTTATTTTTAAATTACGTGCGTATAAGAGATGACACTTTTTTTACTTGTTTAAAATACTATGCCAGAAAGTTTAGCACAGTTTGTCAAAAATCTGTTGTTCGGAGTTGACCTAAAATCCTCGTGCATTAAATTAATACACACAACATTGGTGGTGTGAGAAGCCAAGTGTTAATCCTATTTAAAGGGTTGTAATGACCAAAAAAATAAAAAAGTATATAAGGGGGCTATGGACGTATTTGTCACTCTGCTTGTTATCTATATTTAGTATTGCAAGGCAGTTTCTTGTATAGAATAAATTTCTGGAAGAGCGTTTAATTCTTGCGTTCAAGGTCTGCCCCATACAATATTGGGAGTACCTTCCAGTGAAAAATGTAATCCCCGTTTTTCAAAATTTACAACTAAGCCGTGATCGGATATTTACATACATGACATACATAATTGGTCATTACAACTATTCAGTTAGGATTACGACCTAGCTTCTCACACTACTTATGTTGTGTGTTTTAATTTTAAAATTGACTCCGAACGACAGATTTTTGAGAGACTTTCCATGACAATTTTATTTACTCTCAAGCCTAGGATCAACAGATATGCCTGAAATTGTAGAACCTACGCCATCAGAATGGGTATTATGGGTAAATTAGTGCCTCTTCCTATTCCTCTGATAATGAGCGCGGTCCTGTAAATTGCTTTTAAATGAAGTCGTTTATATAGACAACTCACCACAGTGTCTTGACGCTTATTTCCAAACTATTGAAGGTTCCTTCTATTTTACGAAATATACTAATTCTGTGCCAACGAATTCTCTATCATACATGCTAATAATATCTCTAAGGCCTACAGGAGCACTTTGTTGTATTGAAGTCTCTGTGTACTTGCGGCATAAGAGCCACTCCCAACCTGCAACATTCTGCTACATTCATGCTTCTATCGAAGGCTAGAGAGAATGTTCCTATTATTAGATCGAAATACTCTCTATATGCGTCAGAAGATTGGGTACATTTCATTTGGTTCCGAAGACTTAAACGGTTTGATTCCAACAATTCACATACATACATACATACATACATAATTGGTCATTACAACCCTTCAGTCAGGATTACGACCTAGTTTCTCACACCAATTATGTTATGTAATGTTCTGATGGAAAGTAGAGGTCCACAAGAATTTCAAGAATTTCTTTCCAAGGGCTGGTCCTTGAGTCATCCGTTCTTTGCAGTACACTAGGTACAAAGGTTACTGTCGCTAGAGTTCTCTTTAACCTAAGTTTTCGTTGATAGTTTTGATTCTGTCAGAGAAATTTCTTCACAGCATATCTCTGCATTATTTTGTAAGCACTTAGAGACGCTTTATAATGTTCTCGGTGTTTCATGTTTCCAGGTTTTCTTATTGTATCGAAGACTCTGGGTGACTCTTTTCTGTGCCTGTTCAAATGTTGATTCTAACAAGGACGTATACATACATACCTAGTTGGTCATTATAGCCCTTCAGTCAGGATTACGACCTAGTTTCTCAAACCCTTTTTGATATGTGTATTTAACGTCGACTCTGAGCAACAGATTTTTGAAAAACTTTTCATGGCAATTTTTATTTACTCTCAGATTTTTGCCAGAGAACTACTGAGAGGAAGTCGCCGATGATTTTGTTTTGTTGGAGATGGGGTTTGAACCAGAGATCAGCAATGAATCGCTTTTTCGCTACTCATAAGTACTCATAAGTATTTTGAGTATGAGTGAGTCAACAGTATTGAAATTCAACTACTCTCATTCATTCGTACTCACTACAACGTTGCTTTATAAGTACAAGTTGCATAGAGTATGAGTACAACGTTGACATCAAACTCATAACATTCGATCTATGTTTGATTCATACGCCTACTCATTGAGATTGATAAATTTAGAAAAATACTTATAATACTCATAAACGATTCGAGTGATTGGAATCATTTATCAAAATTTACAGTCTGAGTTGTTGTTGCATTTACAAAGAAAGAAGAAAGACACATAAACAAAAAAGACAAAGACAGCAAGCAAAGCAAACACACAACCTTCTTGTGAGTATTGTAGTGTTCGTACGCAATTCATACTTATTTTGTGATTCGTGTATACGAAGAGTCATGGAGAGTCGAAATCGATAACATCATGCGTATTGTTAAGTATGAGTACCATGAGTATTTCAAACTTTGAATATGAGTAGTATGAGTATGACATTAAAATAAGTATGAATGCGTATAAGTCTCAGAAATTATAAGTATGATTCGAATCTATCATCGTTTTGAATACTCATTGCTGACCTCTGGTTTGAACTATGGCCTCATGGCTATGTCAGTATAGGCATAATATTAAATCAAAAGTGCAATGAAACTACCGTTAGTCTTTTTTAAATGATATTTTTTATAATTTATTTTATTTTCTCTTCTTTGTATTAATTTTCATTTACCATTTTTATTTTGTTTTGTTTTGTTTTCGTATTATTTTTTATTTAATATCATACTACATTTACAGTTTGTGTGTGTGTGTGCCATTATGATTTTAATTAGCAATATTTAATTCTCTCCTTTTATTTCAAATTTATTTCTTTTTTCTCATTTTTTGTTCAAGTTTTATTCGTTTTTAGCATTTTGTTTTAAAGGTTTAATTTTTTCTTTTTTCTTTTTATTTTTACAAATAACAGCCTTATTATTTAAAATATTTTTAAGTGGTTTCTATTATTCTTTAATGTTTTTCATCCTTCTGTCGTAATTAAACTACAAAAAAACCAAAAAAAAAGGATACTCAAATAAAAATTAATACAAATATTTAAATGTCCGTTAAATGTTGTGTTTTTTTCCACTTTTTATTCATTTCGTGTCATATTGTATACATCCTGTTTTAATTATTTATTACAGTGTATTACAATATTTTATTATATTTTTTTGTAATCGGTGTAGTTGTTGTTGTTCATCTTGTTTTATTTTTTTATTAAATTTTTTTTATTATATTTGTTATTTTTTTTGTATTTCCTTCATAGAATATCAACAAAATACTTTTAATTTTTTTTATTTTTATTTTCATTATTTATTTATTTATTAATAGCGTTTATAATTAAATTTTCTTCTCTTCTCTTCTCTTGTTAGCTCATTATTTTTTATTTACTAGTTCGCTGCTAATTTAGTCTCTATTTATTTATAATTAACTGCTTCATTTTGTTCTTGTTGTTGTTGCTATTATTGTTGTTGTATTAAGTTAATTATTTATATATTAAATTTGTATTATTTTCATATACTTTTTTATTTTATTTTTTTATTTTAATATTTATTTACAAGGTTCATTATACACAATTCAGTGGAACTCAGGTAGTAAATGTATTTAAATTTGATTCATGTAACGGGTTTTGAGTTAATGGTTGAGAGAATGGAGAGAATAAAAAGCTATGGATTCCTGAGGTCATTCGCTATATTTCGATACCATTTTTGAGCTATGTAGCTATTGTAGTGGCATGAACTGGACAACAGCCAAGATAGACATGACATGTACAATTAGCTGGTAGACCGTGTACTCCACCGCCACTGAAGACTTTCTGCAGTGAAGGCCAGACCTCATCAGAGGTTTATGTAACCTGGTTTTGAGAAATGCTTTGTAATGAGATTGACTGATGAGATAATTATGGAAGTTGATGATGCTGATGAACTTGGGTATTCTTTTCACCAGATTGCGGATGTATGAGACAAAAATTAGTTAAAGAGGATATTTTCTTGGGCTTGTATTGAATAAGAAGTTGTTCTGGAAAGTAAATATACTCAGAAGTATAAAGAAGGCCTCACTTATTATATATGTTTGCAGTAATATTTTGGAAATAATGCTGATGGATCTACAGAACTATTGGAAATCTTCGGCACGATAGCTTACCTCAACTTGATAAGGCGGTATCAAAAATCTAATGCTTTAGGAAGAGTAATTAGCATACTTACAGATAAGTTAACTGTCAGGACGTTGAGGGTTTCCCACGCTTTCTGTTAACATCCTAACAATATCGCAAAAGAGTTCTTTAATTGGAATAAACAAGGTAACCGACCGATATTGAATTGCTTCACCTATACGTATGATAGAGAAAATATACAACCTCGCGTCGCATCAAGTATTGTGAAATAACCACTTCCCTCTCAAATCCGAAACTCTATCATATGAGAGAATGCCAGAACCATCGGTATGTTTTCCAAAAAGGCGGTGACTTGTAAAAAAGGAAGACAGTCAGTTCTTTTTCTTCTAATTTTTATCCATATCAATAGAATCGAGCAATATTGCATGTACCCTCATGCTAACGACGAACGACGGGAGAATTATCAGTTTGAAAGAATAAGTTCCGAAATTTCTCATGAGAATTTCCTAACCGTACATGTACAATGGGTCAATTCGACCTCCGGTTACGGTACTTGTCTTAATTGACAAGAACAAGTCCTCTAACCTAATGGACGTCTCATTATTGTTGTTCCTAATACGGTGTTCAGATATGCATCTTTATTGCGTAAATCGCAATAAATGCCATTATTGAGCTCAATATTTCATATAAAGTTTCAATTAATTATTGCGCAATAAATACGCAAATTGTTAAAATATTGAGTAAAACTTAAAATGCACCACTGTCATAGGTGTGTTTAGTGAGCATATTACAATTAAGCGAACACTTTCTGTTGATGTATGAAAACTGCAAAGTCAACAAAATAACAAAAAAAAAACAAAATAAAAAAATAAAATTGTTTACCAGCTGTCAAATGAATGTTCAATAAGCAGCTGAACTGCGTATATTATTATGCCTGAACACTTAAAATATTCTACTCAATAAACTGAATATTGACTTAATAAAAGTGAATATCTGAACATAGCATAAAGAGCTTGATTTATTTTAGGTTGACCGAGTTAATTAAGAATTCTTCAAGCAGAATCTTGTCATTCAACAAGCATTGTCTCACATGCGAAAGCATTACAATGTTGCTTGGAAAAATCTGTTGCGGTCAGACGGGGTATACTAAAAGCAGAAAAGTCTATTCTCTCATGGTCCTACCGGCAAGCTGCGGATCGTCAAAATAGAAGCCTCTAGTGGATATCCTGCTATCAAATTTTCAATCGAGAAAATTATGAGGAACCCAATAGTCGACTCGAATGGGCGCATGGCTTTCCATTGTCCCAGATTTACTGCCAGCGCAACTATTTGTTTCGATAGAAGGTCAGAGTGAAGACAAATAATGGTTTATTTGGACAGCAACTGCCAATACAGTCTGTGTCTGTCTGTGATCCATACCTCTTAGCAGTGTAAAACGTTATAATCGTAGCATTCCTAATGTTGTTAAAGAAATATTAGAGTTTTCGGTTCACAATAACCGAGGATATTTAATATTCATGGCGGATGAGGATCGGTAAATTAAAGATTGGTACTTAATTCCGTTTTACGAGGATAGACACCTAAATTATTCACACATTTTTTCAAGGACTGATGACGTGACTAAACTTTTATGTAAAGAAATTGAAAATAAATCTTTCCTCCTAGTTCTACATTCCCTCTCTTGTTTTTCATAAACTACCTGATCGTTCCAACATCGAGATGAGCACAGTCATTTTAAATTTTTTTTATTTTCTTCGAAATATTTTTAAATTTAAACTTTTTTGTTTTGTTTTTGTTATGTTAAATCACAATTATACTGTACATAGTTTGAATTTTTATGATTCTCCAGAGGTTTAACTCGATTTAACTCAGGAATTTTGTTTTTTTTCCAAATGCAATGTAATCTTCTCTATGCATTTCGATTTCTGGGGTTTATTTTTACAAAAAAAAATCGTAGGCTTTTATAAAATCATACTAAAATCAATTAATCAATCAATCAATATCGTATTTTTCATTATGGTTAGTATTTGCATTTTTTTATTTTTTATTTATTTTCATATAATTTTTTAAACATTTTTTTGTTTTTAATTTTTTTTCTTGTTAAACTTACACATTGGCTGAGGGACCAAAACTACTGAAATACTTGTTATTATGACTAGACATTAAATTATCGCTAGCGGTGGTGGTGGTGGTGTTGGTGTTGGTGGCATTGGAATTGGCTGTGATGGCGGTGGAGTTAGAGTTCGGATTGGTTGAATTGGAGGAGGAATTTAAATTTGAGCTACAACTGCTGTTGCTATTGTTATAAACTAAATTATTTAAATGGCTGTAGGAGAAGGGGGTTGATGTGGCATTTATTGTTACTGCGGCGGTTGTTGTTGTATTGCTATTTGCTGTGGAGGAGCTGGAGGAATTGGAGGTGTTCGCATGACTAGGTGAGGGTTGTAAAAGTTTATCACCTGCAGCATGAGCATAAGAAGGTGGTGGTTGTTGGTGTAACTGCTGTTGTTGCTGTTGCTGTTGCCTAAAGGCCTGATACGCATCCGAGGAGACAGCTGACCAAGTGCCATCTTTCGATTTTATATACAAATGCTGTTTATTGGGCTGCTTACTGCCAAAGTGATAATCTGTCGCAGCTATTGATGAATTGGAGGCCCAATCGTTGAGCAATTGATTGGTTGAGTTACTGATGGCACTGAAATCATTATCATTGAAATGATCATTATGCGCACTGGTTAGGAAATCTAAATGAGAGCCTGTATTATGATTATTAACACTTGACGTCTGATTGGCATTGTTCGTTGTTGTTGTATTTCTGCTGTTGTATAGACTGCCAAAGTTAATGTTGTTTTCACTCTTGAATACCTTATTATTGCGTGGTCTACGCAAGGTACCAGCACCACCGCCGCTTATCATTTGAGTGGCCAGCGTGGTGTTGGCATACGCCCCCAAACCCTGTTTCAAGGCATTACTAGCAACCAACAATTGTTGTTGCTGCTGCTGTTGGCGCTGGCTTTGCGATTGCATGCTATTCGAATTGAAGGGATTTAAGCGTGTCGGCTGCAAGGGTTCATTGTTCAATAAATCAAAACGATTCTCGGTAATATTGATTTTATTTGCACTCAACAATGTTGCAACACCACCGCCACCACCACCGCCAGTCGTTGTAGTATTTAAATTTGTCATTGATTTCTTCTGTATTTGTTGTGTTTGGCTTTTAGCGGGCGATGAGCTAAGTATTGCCGTTGAAGCCGTACTGGCTGTCATTTTATCCGGCAATGTTAACATATTGTTGCCAAAGGGATTGTTGTCCATGATACCAAAGCCATTGGTACTGCCACCACCACTGCCACTAGAATAATGTTGACTGGGTGGCGCTGAATAGAGGCCGGATGAAATACTGCTGCCCATTGTTGAACGATAGTCGTTGTCATTGTTGATATTATTGCGTGATGGTTGTTGGTTAATGGCAATTGTAGATGTGGCTGTCGATTGGGAAGAGTTTGATAATGATGATAATTTTTGTTCATTTCCTGAACGTAAAGCAGCCTCTAAATTATCACCAGCACCTTGTTGTTGTTGCTTCTGCTGTTGCTGTTGCATTGTTTTAATCGTAGCTGTTGTCGTATTATTTCCATTTCCGTTTCCATAACGTTGGTTTTGTTGCTGTTGCTGATTTTGATACAATTTTGCATTTGCAACAAGATTTGTTGTTGCATATGCACCACAACTATCATACAATGATTGCTGTTGTTGCTGTTGCTGTTGTAATCCATTGTCGTTTGCGGTCTGGCCATGTGTTGCCATTGTTCCGTTTGGAGTTTTAAATGTTGAACATGCTACTTCAGCATAATCGGGCATATTAAGTGGTGTTAGTCTAAAATGTTACAAAAATTAAAGAATTTTTAATGAATGATATTAAAGCGCTATGTATGTATGTATCGGGCAAATAAGTTACAACACAAAACTGAAATGTGGAATGTAAAAAAATCTGTGTTTATTATTTTGAAAAATTTTATTTGAATTCGTGGTTTATTTGAGGAAGTAACATAAGGTGAATAATTTATTTTTTATTAGGAAGCAATCAAATTGAACAATGATTTTATAATTATTTACTACATAAACATTTTTAAATCTAAAACACTTATAGACAACAGATAGAACTGAGCTGCAGCCTTTAAAGCTACTGCACTTCGAAAACTTAAGAGGACAATAAGGCAGTGCATACTCTATATGAATGGAATAGATTGAATTAATTTTTAACAATTCGTTTCGGAGTATGTAAGTTCGTAAGCTATCAACAATTAAAAACGCCTTTTGTAAAGGAGTAATTATTTCTCAGGTTCATTTATTAAGTTTTTCCAGCCAAGCTGGTGGTTGGACTACTCAAGCAAATTCGAGTTGATAGAAGAGCCATTTATCTAGGCACAAGGCTATCTGTTAAAATCCATTGGTTTTTGATATTGGATATATTGTTACGTTTTTACATTTTCAATAAAGTTTGAAAGTTTTAATCAATTTCTTTATTGTTCGCACAATTCTTTGTGCCAGTGTTCACAACTTGATGTAACAACAACAATTGCTTCATTTGTTTTCTTTATTTACACCCTTTGCGTAAACAAAAACAATTGTTCGACAGATCTTTATAACGGGGATCTTCAAATTATTCGCTTCGATTATTCGCTTCAAACACAGCGTCTTCACACATGATTGACTGAATTTTTACAGACTCGTTGCCTGCTTTGCCTTTTATATCGCAGCGAAACATTCTGATGCATGCTCTTGAAGGCAAATGACTTCGCATTCTCGAAATCTCTTTAAATGTAAACATGTTTTCTTGTTTGTTGTTGTATTTCTATTTACGTTTATTCTTGCAGCTTTTGTTCTTGTTTATCAGTTTTTTTAATACTGGTGTTTTGTTGCTATATTTTTGTTTACTTGTTTATCATGTAAACAAGTTCATTGTTTTTTTTTGTTTTTGTAGATTTTGTTTTTAATTTTAATGTTAAACGATGTAAAAGCAAAACATCATTTCCATTTTCATAACAATATTATCCACCTTCAGGGCGTTGACTCGCAGCTTGCTGAACACTTTAGCCTCATAGTTTCGAAGTTCATCTTCTGTTGTATTTGAACCCACTATGCTGATGTTTTTCAATATTCAGCCTTTTAACGCAAGGGCATGTTACCGACGACAGGTAAATGCTATTTATGTCTTTTAAGAATTAGCACCAGCTGCGTGATATTGGGAGCGAATGGAAGAAATTAATTTCTCATGCTTTCCTTTAAATTAAGACTTATCTCGATAAATACCATATAAGCTCTGCATCATTACCTTCAATGATAGAAGAATGGTTTTTTGAAAGTGCGCAAAACTGTGACAGGCTTAGGCACCTTATTGGTTTAAATTGTAAATAATTACTTGGAGTCAGAGAATGATTTCGCAATATCAGTGGCGCATTTGCCCGCAATCGAGCTGAAACTTAATCGTGTGCTACCTCTCGAGAAGAGTTTACCATTGTTCAACTGAAATATGAGAACTCATGGACCTATCACAAGATATTAGAGAAGAAACGGTAATTAAAATATTGGCTACTCTACATAAATCACCGCCAAGGAAAGAATACGAGTGTTTGTCGTTGATTTTTGAAGTTCACCATTTGTAATTTACAAGAGGATGATATATTAAAAAAAAAAACGTGACGGTATTTGAGCAAGAAAGTCGTGCTTTTGCAACGGCACAGTAGAAGGGTGCACACATTTCCAGCTTTCATTGCAAAATTCCATTAATAAAGCCAGAAATTACTTTCTTAGCCGTTTTAATCTTTATTTTTAAACCTGGTGATGTGCCTCGATCCCTGAGATAACAACAAACAAAAGCCTTTCCATGAATAAAACAACAAATGCTTTCACATTTGAGTTACGAATACATGCTGCAGTTTCTTTATTTTGTGTTTTTTGTGTGGAAAAGGTTAGAAAGTGTTATAATCTTATGCAAAAATTTGTTAGGCTTACGGAGGCAACTAAAAACAGTGGACGACTAGTTTGTTCTTTTGCTTACCAGCACATACATAAATAGCTTAGGCATCGCTAGACAATTCGTCAGGCACCACATACATACATACATAATTGATTATTACAACCCTTCAGTCAGGATTATGACCTAATTTCTCACACCACTTATGTTATGTGTGTTAATTTTATGCATGAGTGGTGGGACCTACAGTTTAAAGTTTTTTTGAGAAACTTTTCATGGCAATTTTATTTACTCTCAGGGTCTTTGCCAGAAATCTGCTGAGAAGAAGTCGCCGAAATAATACTTTTTGTATTTTGTTTTGATGTCTGGCTTGGAGCTCGTACCCTGCGTTTATGTTTAATAAGCTAACACACTACCTACTAGACTACGGCGCCAGGCAACAACAAACAATTATTAACCGCTTGAAGAAATTTGAATACACAAAAGAGCACGATTTTTGGGTGATACATTGATTAACAATGAAAAGTTTCTCAAGATAGGTAGGTATGTAGGTCAGGCTACTCATGGATCAAATTTAATACAAGCAACATGAGTGTTGGGAGATGCTAGGTTGTAAACCTGACTAAAGGGTTACAATAACCAATTAGGTAAGTAGGTAATATGAAGACCCAGCTTTTGTGGAAAATTTTAGTAGTACTAAGTGGTAATGTTTTCATTTAATTCTCTGGTCTTTATTAGTTAAATTTATTTTTATTTAAATATTGAAGTATTTCTGCCTTTCATCTCCAATTTTCATAGTCATTTAAGTTTTTATTCGTAATATTAGAGAGTCATTTAATGTACTTTATTTTGTTAATTTTAGGCAACCTGAAATCCTTGTAATTCTTGGCATATTTTTTTACCTACGAAACAACAATTTACCTACGCTATCTTAAGCACTCGTAGAACAGCCGCTTAAGAAATTAGACACGGGCAAATTTACTTTTCATAAAAGCCAACCCACACACTTACATATTTTTCATTCCCTTCTTGTTTTTTTCTGTTTTTTTTCCTGTTCCTTAACGAAAAATTCGACTAATTAAAAACCACTTTAAAAGAATAACTCAGAAAAGTACTCAAATGGCGCATTTCAAGTGGATTTTATGCGAAAGGTAAACGTAGGAAAAAAACATGGAAAAATATTCATTCACTCCTCCAACACCACCGCCATCACCATCAAAGAAAAAAGATAAAATTTACAACTACTAAAACGATAAGAAGAAGAAGAAAATGAAGAAAGCGGAAAATAGATGGAAAAAATATTTAATTTTTGATGCTTATTTTTAGCTTCCAGAACTCACTTAATTAAGAAAATTATGCTCAAAAAAAAGGGAGATGATATGCAAAGCGAACGGCAAAACAACCCAAATATAACCAGAACTTGAAAAATCCGAATAATTTTTTTACTCTTCTTTTCCTTTTTATTACACTTCCTGACTACGTATCTGTTACAGGTATTGTTTGTTTATCAGAATTTAGGAAGAAAAAATGAAAGGAAAAGTAATAATATTCCTAAAGATTCCTTAGAAAACCGTGGGTTGTTTGAAAACAGAAAACACTCGTAACAAACAACAAGTTTTTCTAATGAACGCGTATCTTAATGGGAAAATCAAATTTCAGGTGGGTTTGTTACGCATTTCGCTTACATTGTTACATTGTTTTGTTTACAACAGAATGTGGCATAAGGAAAACAAGTAAAACAATATTTACAACAACTGTAGCAACACAGATTTCTACCTTTGGCTACGCAATAAAAAAAATTCCGTAGAAATTTAAGATTTTCATGGAAAATTGTGCCGAATTTTGTTTTCTATTGTTTCTTAATAAGTTTAATGAGATTTTTATTTAAATTAAAAACAGAAATGAAATGATTTATGATTTGAATTTATTAAAAAACTTTTAAAGAGGCAATCAAAAATATCTCTTTGGTACGATAATGAAGTGTGCCTTTATTCATTCACAGTTACAGTGGCTTTTAAGTTCAATTGTGTCTTTCTGGTCTATAGTTTGTTTAGAACGTCAACCGCTTTACCAATGAAGGCTAATCAAACCGAAACTTTAATGCTGGAAATTATGCCCATTTTCATATCTCTCCCTCTCCCTCTGATGTATTCAGAAATCAATACATTCGCTTTCAATCTACAAGAAAATCTTAAGGAAATCCATTCGAGTATATAAACCCGACCTTTTTGTATTTAAGAACATCCGAGTGACCCTCATACTTGCCATCTTTAAGTTCCTAAGCCCCCTTTGAACATTTCATTGTTCCAAGCATTTGGAACATCAGAGTAACTTTCTAGAAGTCGCCGTGGTCTAGTAGGTAATGTGTTGGTTTACTAGACGAAAAGCCAAGGTTCGAGCCCCAGGCCAGACATCAAAATAAAATACAACAAGTATTTCTTCGGCGACTTCCTCTCAGCAGATTTCTGGCAATAACTCTGAGAGTAAATAAAATTGCCATGAAAAGTTTCTTAAAAATCTGGCGTTCGGAGTCGACTTTAAACTGTAGGTCCCGCCACTCATGTATAAAATTAACACACACAACATAAGTGGTGTGAGAAACTAGGTCGTAATCCTGACTGAAGGGTTGTAATGACCAATTATGTTTGTATGTATGAGCGACTCTCTAATTGCTTGTCACCTTTGAGATCCTAAGCCCCTTATTCCAAGCATTTTCAATATTTGATGAGAGAAGTAGTAAGTGGTGCTGCATAATATTACTTCCAGTTTTCACACACACAATATATAATTACTAATCAGTTAGAAAGGTTAATGATTTCGCTGCAATAAGTTAGCATAGTACTCCCCATTAAAAATATTACAAAAAAATTTTGCTGTGAATTACAACACAGGTGCATAGGTCTTTCTTTTTGAATACGATTTCCCCAATCCAGTTTATTGCTTTGATTGTTTAATAAATCAATGACTTATTGACCCTTCCTTATACATTTTAAACAACCTACTCGGGACTGTTTTCTTATATTTGAACGGGTTTTACGTATTCAATATAAACAAGTATTCTGTGTCTAAAAGTATACCAGCACTGGTTTTCGATGTTCGCTTGTTTTGTAAGTGCCTTGTATCACGAAACTAATTTTTTTTCGTGCTGGAATTTCCAAATTTTGTATTCAAATCTAATATGAAAACACGGCTTTAAGATTGATTCGTATAGTTGGCCATGCTTCAAATGCAATATCTTTTGCTTCAGTATAAATTTTTCATCGTCTGTAATATTTTGGCATACAAGCAGAAATTTTTATTCAACCTAAAAATAGTTTTTCAACATCTCTCGGCTTCAGCTTTGGTCATAATAACTTTTTTTGGATAAATCTCTCTGCCTATAAACTTTACCAAATTAATGCTTGAGTGGCTTTCAATAATGTTACAATTTATTCTTCTGGTTGTATCTCATACACACAGAATTGATAATTATAGTCCTTCAGTCAGAATTACGACCTAGCTTCTCATAGGGGCAGTTAAAGTCGTGGCTCCTTAATTTTGTTTGTCCGTTCTAGGAGAACTTTGTCTTTGTCTCGTTTAAATCACCACTTCTGATATGTATCGATGAATATGCACTGTTTTTTTAAATTGAGGACTTAAGCATTACTTCTCGCATATGATGTGTTGTTGACACAAAATATTTCTAAAATTTTGCTAGATGCCCCCAAGTAAAAATAATTGCTTCAGGTTTACTAGTCAGGACTTCAAGATATGTCATCTTTTAGTTTAATGTTCTTACCTTAGGGTAGTAGGCAGGACTTGTGGCAAGAAACTGCTGACCTTAGCAGCTTCATGAACACGATAAGCTTTTAGAAACTTCTGTAATGTTAAAATATTTCTCGGGTACTCCTAATATTCCTTTGGTCATATAAAGGTATAGCGAACTCTACAGACTTTCGAATCATAACAGTGTCTTGCAAAGGAAATTAATGAATACTGATGTACCCAGACAGTCAGGCATCTACTAAGTACCGCTCGAACGTCATATCGTCCAAATTTGCTAATGAGTATCTTATCATATAGTCGCCGTAGTCTAGAAGGTAATGTGTTGGCTTCCTCTCAGCAGATTTCTGGCACAAACGCTAAGAGTAAATAAACCTGCCATGAAAAAGTTTCTGAAAAATCTGTCGTTCGAAGTCGACGTTAAACTGTAGGTCCCGGCACTCACGTATAAAATTAACATGAGTGGTGTAAGAAGCTAGGCCGTAATCATGAGTGAAGGGTTGTAATGGTCAATTATGCATGTATGTATGTATCATGTATTTCTCTAGGAATTCTAGATTTATTCTAAGGGTTTGGATCCTTGGAAATAGGGATTTATTCGGAATCTCTGTTCCGAATACACTGGAAAAAAAAGCTACAACACAGGAAACCTCCTGTATGGTATGCACCCGCATTCAGGTATACGGTTAGGCTTAAAATTAAGAAAAAATTGCTTCATGCTTCCTGGGTAGAAGGGGCAAACCGTTTGACCATTAATAAGGGTGGACAAAACAGCTAATTTTTCTTTTTCAAATTGATAATCTTTTTGCGATCTTTGTCCTCATGCTAGAGACCATGAGTGAGAGGCAAGGACATGACATCCGAAAAAATTGTGGAAGGAAAAACAGTCTGTCGTTTATTGTGTAACAGTCCAGAATTCTTTGAATCCCATTCTTTATATCCTTTATGGAATTTTCTAAGTTTAGAATATCGATTGACATTTATATACGTAATCCTGGGTGGTCTTTGTTAGGCTCATAATTTTCTAAAAGGCAGTAGCATTTTGGGCGTAATATATTGATCTTAGTTGGAACCAGAGGTCAGCAATCGGTATTCAAAACGATGAGTAGATTCGAATCATACTTATAATTTCTGATACTTAAACGCATTCATACTTATTTTAATGTCATACTCATACTACTCATATTCAAAGTTTGAAATGCTCATGGTACTCATACTTAACAATACATATGATGTTATTGATTTCGACTCTCCATGACTCATCGTATAGACGAATCACAAAATAAGTATGATTCGCGTACTAACACTACAATACTCACATGAAGGTTGAGTGTCTGCTCGCCTTGCTGTCTTTCTTTTTTGTTTATGTGCCTTTCTTCTTTCTTTCTAAATGCAACAACAACTACGACTGTAAATGAATGAATGTTTCGAATCACTCGAATCCTTTATGAGTATTATAAGTATTTTTCTAAATTTATGAATCGGAATGAGTAGGCGTATGAATCAAACATATTTCGAATGTTATGAGTTTGATGTCAACGTTGTACTCATACTCATTACAACTTGTACTTATAAATTAATGTTGTACTTAGTACGAATGAATCAGAGTAGTTCGATTTCAATACTGTTGACTCACTCATACTCAAAATTTCATGAATACTTATGAGTAGCGAAAAAGCGATTCATTGCTGATCTCTGGTTGGAACTTCACATGTATGATGATGCCATTTATCTTAACCTAATCAAACTTAGTATTTTTTTTTTATAATTTATTATCACTTTATTGTGTATTTATTATTTCGTTTTTATTTATTCCCATTCGCTTGAATCATTCTGTCATTTAAATCCATTAAAACGAAAAGTGATTTTTCATTATTTTCATTTCCGTTTTTAAACGTTTGGAAATTAAAATTATATCCGTAGTATTTAAAATACAAAAAAATAGGAACATGAATAATAATTAAATGAATGAAAAAATAAAACCGAAAATGAAATGAGTTTATGACAATGAATTTGAACAAAAAAAAATCCAATTTAATATTCGGATTCCGTATTTGGACCCTGGCAATAGGAGTGCTATTAATAAATGTGCTATTAATAAATCCAACAAGAATTCTAGGTGCCTTTAACCTTTTGAAGAATTATTAATAAAAATATTAAACATTGTGTGTTGTATTGTATTTATACAATGAATATTTCATTCTCTTTTTTAAGAGAATGCTCTGCTTTGGCAATAAATATTTAGTTAAGCACGTACGTATTTCGCTAAAATGGAATCCTTTTTTAAGGAATTTCTAGGCGATTTCTTTTTATTTCTGTCTGTATGTGTGTGTGTATCTGTATTATTTTTATGAATATTTAGAAGATAGAGAAAATGATAATAAAAATTTGCTTATATTGCGGATCATTGCGTTTTTGCTTACCTTTCATAATCTGGCAAAGGCATGTGCTGATGTTGCTGTTGCTGTTGCTGCTGCTGTGTTGTTTGTTGTCCTGTTACTTGAGCATAATCTGGCAGTGGTTCCTTTGTTGTACATGCCGATGAATTCGCTTGACGCCAAACACCACCTGCGGGATCAATCCAAACACCACTGCCACCGTTTGCATTTAATGGCAGGGTTGGGAATTTTCGCACAGCACCAATTGCGTGATTTCCTTTCATAAAACAAGCAAAACAATAAAAGAAAGAAAGAAAAAAAAATGATTCTCATTATTTTTGCTTCTTTGGTTTTATTATTAAAAGAGGAGGAGAACAATCTTTTTTTATAAATTGCCAATACAATTCCTGTTGTTTTGCTTTCCTTTATGTCGTAGCAAATCGTATTTTATTGTGTTCATTTTTTATGATTATTTTTTATATGCCTGCAACATCTTTTTCTTCTTTTGTTTAATAAAAACTCAAAATTATTATTATTTTTATTGGGTTTTCCTTTAATCTTTGAATAGAAGGCATTTTATTGTTATTTCTAAGTATTAACATTTTTTTCTGCTTTCTAAGGACTCTCTGAACTATATATGTATGTAAAAATGTCTTTAATTTTTATATTAAGTCTCGTATTGTATTCTATAATTGATGTGGGTTTTACGTGTTATTAAATACTTTCTAAATTTTGTCTATTTTTTAACTCTTGTGGGAGTTTAATCTGATTTTTATTTATCAATTTTCTTCTTCATTGTATACTACTAAGTTGCGTTACAATCTGCCATATAATCCCCTACTATTCCAAGCCTATCAATACTTACTTCTTTTGGAAAAAGTTCTGCAGTGCCTATACAGAGTACTTGAATATCATCAAGTATTCGAAAACACTGCAGTGTATGTCAGATTTAAATCATCGATTAAATGTTTGCTCCGTATTGGAATATACTCTGATAGCTAGGCTGGCATAAAGTCCCTTGAAATCTGCATATCGATGTCCAAATTTGTTCATGAATGCTACCTATTTCTCCGGGAAGTATCCTCTGGGTCCCTAAGCATGAGGACATACGGGGAAATTAAAACTAAAATTGGTCAGTATGGTACCCCATATATATTAGCCCCTCTTTGGGGCACCTTTGATTTCGATTAGGCAGGAAATTTAGAAAAAATCCACTCCTTTGCCAACGCTTTTTAAACTGAAACGTAAACCTATTCGATCACTATTTTAAGTTGATCGAATGTGGTCTCTATTGCCATGATAATGCTAATGAGCTATGCTCATTGATTATTTTTGTAGAAGTTTTGGAATGGAGAGGCATCTGCATTCAATGTGCCTCTTCCCGGCACTGACGTAAGTGCTTGCAAGAATATTGAGAATTTACATCCCTGACGGCATTATCTGACTTTAAGGAAAGCTAAGACTATACTGTCGTGTTTTAAATTTAATGAAATATTAGAGGACATATTAGTTTATCTTAATCCAATCGATTCAATAACAATAACCAACAGATTTAAGTCTTGGTCAGTTAGTCTTTTGAAAATAATATCATTGAAGTCGCCGTGGTCTAGTAGGTAGTGAGTTGGTTTATTAGACGTGAGGCTTCGGTTTAAACCCCAGGTCAGGCATCTCCAACTGAACGAAGTATGTAAAAATATTTCTTCGGCGACTTCTGGCAAAAACTCTGAGATTAAATAAAATTGCCTTGAAAAGTTTCTGAAAAATCTGTCGTACGGAGTCGACTTTAAACTGTAGGTCCCCCCATTCATGTATAAAATTAACACACACAACATAAGTGGTATGAGAAACTAGGTCGTAATCCTGACTAAAAGGTTGCAATTATGTATGTATGTATGTCATCATAACCACATTGAGTTGTAGTTTGCTTTTCTAAGTCCGAATTAGTATTATAAATATTATCGCCTTCTCTAAGCGTGTTCACTGCGCTCTCTGTATTTTCTGTTGTAGAATTTCATTGTAGAGAGTGTTGACGGTCTTGGGTACTCTTCTTATATGCATTCTCTCTGATAAGGACACTACCCCAGATTTTCGTTTACGAAATTCTTTTACTTTTTTGAAAGCTACAAAATTAATTTAAAGCTTAAGGGCTAGAATGAATCTGTTTACTACGTCTTAGGCGTCTTCTGACACCTTCCAATACCTAGTATCAGTGCAACAATCGCAACCTACAAACTCTTACAAACTGCAGTTAAAGTTCAATCGTCCTGATGATCTTGTTAAGACGTATCTGTGTGACTTCAAAGTCTTTTAGTAGCATTACTTGATAGTACTGTGATACAGTATCACAGTCATACATAACATACCTCTGGAGTTGTCATATAATAAAATACTAAGGAACTCCTGCTTAATCTCCTTTGAGATGGTTTTTAAACGTATAGGTTTTTCGCGGTAAGCGTTAGGAGAGTTATTAGAGTAACTATTAAATGCTCTTGTGTAAGGTTCACTGAAGGTTTGTATTTTCAACATATGCAGCGTTTTAATAAATTTGATTTCATTTCATATGGTTCAAGAGTAAAATTTTACTCAGCTTAGTAGACTAAAATCTGTTAAACTATACTTTCTCTAAAGAAAAATAATGGAACTTGAAACTGAAGAACTCTTGTGTTTTAGAGCACAGGTTCCAGTTGCAGTAAAGTCGCTGTAATTTAGTAGGTAGTGTGTTGGCTTATTGGCCACGGTTCAAACCCCAGGTCAGACATCATCCTCTCAGCAGATTTCTGGCAAACGCTCTGAGAGCAAATAAAATTGCCATTAAAAGTTTCTTAAAAAAATCCGTAAAGTAAAAATCAGGAGTCGAAATCAGGTCTGATTTATACCCTGCTGAGCTAAAATTCTTCATTTTATTATTAACTTTAGCATGTAACTCACGCGTATTAATTTCAACCAGAGACTCTACTCCTCCCATATCGCTTTATCTGGGTACTGCATTAACAGAACGTTTGAAATTACAAACAGAAGATAAATGCTTCTGTATAATGGACAGGACAATGCGAAATGTGTTTACCTTTTAAAAACGTTTAAAATATGAGGTCGTAGATTGCAAATAAAATAAAAATAAATCTGTGTTTAGTTTTAAATAAAATTCTTTATTATTCGCGCAATTCTGTATGTCACTGTTCACAACTTGATGAAAACAACAACAATTACTTTGCTTTGTTATTCCACGTTCTACACACTTTGCATAAGAAATAACAATTACTACACAATTATTCAACAGGTCTTTATAACGGAGATCTTCAAACCACGATTACTCTCTTAATATGCATCGCCTGCTTTGCCTTGCATTTTATATGGCAAAGTAATCAGTGTGATGAATGTTCTTGAAGGCGGACGTTCTTGACTTTGTCTTCACGAAATCTATATAAATGTAAACATCTTTGTTTACGTTTATTATTGTAGTATTGTTGATGTATTTTTCTTCACTTGATTACCATTTTTATATGCTGGTATTTGTTGTTGTATTTTTGTTTACTTGTTTACCATTTTTTATGCTGGTGTTTGTTGTTAGGTTAAGCAATACGATAATTTGTAAACAGATAAGCGATGTAAAAGCAAAACATCAGTATCTAGATTTTTCATTTTCGTAACAATATGATCGACACGCGTCTGTTTCTAATTCTGTCTGCTCTTTCCGCACAATAGTTTTCGAAGATGTGGGAAAATTTTTAAAAAAAAAGTTTATAAAAATTCAGCTGGTATGACTGATATTTCATCGTAAAAACCACAAATTTTTGTGCATTATTTAAATTATATTTCTAATCAGTATGTATGGCGTAGTAAACTTAAACAACTCACCATAACCTGTGTATAAAGCAGATTATAAAAACCGTTTCCTTGTTTTTTTTTTCGTAATAAACTATGAAAATTTTACACTCTATTCACATTATGGAGAAAATATTGGATGTTTTTATCTTTTAAACTCTATTAACGCTGTGCGGTTTATGTTGTTGTGGCATTATTTCATAATTTACTTACCATGTAAACTGCCCAATGAAGTCTGCTTGATGAACTGATAGCGTTTAAATAAAACCAAAGCACCAAATAGAAAAACTATAATAGCGATTATGGAACCCAGTAAAACTATAAACCATGTCTGGGTTAAAAAATCATCGGCTATATCGCGGTTGATAGGATATCTACACAAAACAGAATAAAAAGAGAAAAAAAAGAAAACAGGCCATCATAAATTAAAATTGCCATTAATTTTCATTGACTTTAAACAAAACATGAAGCAAACACTAAAAAAGGAAAAAAGGATCACAGTCACTAACCACAATGCAAGTGACAACAAAAAAAAAAATTAAAAAAAACGCGAGAAAAAACTAGTGATTGAAATACCTTGTATAGCCAGTATCTAGTGATTGTGTACGTGGATCCATGCGTAATACAGCCGGTTTACTAAATGGACCAACACCGACTTTTGTGGCTGCCGCAACGGCAATATAATAAGTGACACCTGTGGTAAGATTGGCCAGCAGCAGCGTTGGTGAACTGGCATCGATTGTCATATTTTTATAAATGCGTGTGGCATTATGAACATCTAAGCCTTTCACAATCACATTGTAATTGGTCAAAATGCCTGTGTGTGTGTGTGTGTGTGTTTTACAATACAGAGAAAAAAGGAAGAGAATCAATTTAAATATTTTAAGCACAACGTTGAACAAGTCTTTATTTAGTATTCTACTTACCATTTCTGGTGCGATTAGGATATGGTGGCTGCCATTTAAGGAAGACAGAGGTACGATTAAATTGTATGGCCTCCATGCCATGAGGTGGGGCTTCTGGAACTGGAAAATAAAGTCATGCCGTGAATATTAAATCAAGATAGAAAGTAGAAATTTTTAACAGTATTTTAATATTATTTATGGTTTTTAATAAGACTACATCATACTAATGAGGAGGTTTAAAGCAGAATTTTTGTAATAATTGAAGTAAATTTCTAAAATTCGTAAACAAATTTACATGTTTTTTGGGTAACTTTTAAATATAATTGGAGTTTGTAGAGAGAATTAAGGACTTTTCTAAATTTTCTAATTTAAGTTTTGAAGCACATTTTAGGCTTAATACATACATACATATATAATGCGTAATTACAGGATTACTCATGTTATGTGCGTTAATTTTTTATACATGAATAGCGGGACCTACAGTTTAAAGTCGTTTCCGGACGACAGATTTTTTAGAAACAGACGCACTTATCTTGTGTTTGTCAATTTCAAACGTTCTGTTAATGAAGTACCCAGATAAAGCGATTTGGGGAGAGTAAAGTCTCTAGTTGAAATGAATACGCGTGAGTTACAGGCTGAAGTTAATAATAAAATGAAGAATTTTAAACCGTTTAAGCTCAGCAGGGTGTAAATCAGACCAGACTTCCTCTCTTGATTTTTACTGCAACTGGAACACACACATACATACATAATAGGTCATTACAACCCTTCAGTCTGGATTACGACCTAGTTTCTCACACCACTTATGTTGTGTGTGTTAATTTTATACATGAGTGGTGGGACCTACAGTTTAAAGTCGACTCCGAACGACAGATTTTTGAGAAACTATTTCATGGCAATTTTATTTACTCTCAGAGTTTTTTCTGGAAATCTGCTGAGAGAAACTTGCCGAAGAAATATTCCTATTCTCTTTCGTTTTGTTGGAGATGTCTGACCTGGGGTTTGAAGGAAACTTAACGTCAAATAAGTCAACACACTACCTAGTAGACTACGACAGACTTAATAAACGATTTTATAATTTGAACTGAGCAAAACCACCAAAGACTATACTCGTATATTGCTGGTATTCTTGTAAAATTGGGGGTGCGCAACACATGACTTACATCTTAGACATCATTTGAGTTTTTGATGCCTTACCGAAATCTGTTTTTTTCTTATTTTTAAATTTTTTCTTTAAGAACCATAAGACTGTCACAGAACTTTCTTTCCTATGCTCCAACAAATTTTTAGGTCTGATTCGGCCTTATTAAACAATCATGATTTTTAACTAAGATGGTGACTGAGATCTGTTGCAGAGAATTCTAGGATTATAGTCTTGTTAACTGTGCTTTATATGGAATGGTATTCTCTGTGTAAATTTAATGTATTGCTAAAGAACTTAAACCAGTAAAAATTCCCATTTCGCAGTGCATCCCTTGTTGCTAGTTGTTGATGATATCGTCTCTCAGTTTGTTGGATGGTTTTCTTAAAAACAAAGATGATATAACCCAGGATTGCTTAGATTTGAATTTATGTACTTTTATCATTACCTCACTCCACCTAACTACCAAACTTTGGTATTAAAATTCTCATCTTATTTTGCTTTAAAAGTGAAAAATTTTCTGCCGATTCACTGAAATACTTGCGTGAATTTTTCCCCGCACATCAACTTAAAAGTGGTGAAATTACAGTGAATGTACACCCAAAATTTATTCATAATATACTCCAGAAGTAGTGATTGTAATATGAAAAACAGAGATCTTTTGAAGACTGTAGTCATGAGAATTGTTGACAAATTGAGGAAAATTTTTTAAAATTAATGGAAGCCAAATAAGCATGATTTTCAAGACCTTTGAAAACGATAACATTCATCCAAAAATCAAGGAAATTGTTGACTACACAAGCTGTGCCAAAAAGAAATCTTTAACGATGATCTTAAACGTCAAGAATATTACTTTAAGGCATTAACCCTTATCCTGTATTAATGGGTCAAAATTGCCCAAACAGTTTTTGTTGCTCATTTATTCTTTAAATACTCATCGGAATTTTTGAAACTTTTGTACAATTTTTTTTTTAGTGAATACTATTAAAATTTAAAATATAATTACTGTAGATCGTTCCACAAAGCGTATGTAAAAAAACTTACGCAATTGGTACTTTTGGGTCAAAATTGCCCAACACAACAAAATCAAGTTACGCATGTGATACGAACTTAGTAACAATTTTGTGTGCATAGACAACATCATAACTAGCAACAAAACAAAAAAATAAATAAAAGCGCAGCTAGTTGATAATAACACACAAGTGTTTTTTGGTGTTTATGTTTTTTAGAACGGTATTGCAAACTGCAACAAAACCAAAAAAAAAAAGAGTAAGTAGTGTAAATATTTCATTCGTTTATATGTTTTTGAATTGAATACAAGTGACAAAATCTTTACTTATTTTGGGACAATGAAACCAGAAGAGATAAGAACTTTTCTTATGCTTTCAGATTCAGGCGATGAAAGCCCCAGGACACATCAAGTGAAGATGAAAACGATCTCGTTTCTAAACCTGCATCTGGCTATGACCATAACTCCTCGTCAGGTGCTAGCATGGACAAAATACGGATGAAGTTTTAATGTAACTAAACAGGACATAATAAATTTGACTCCCGGCCCAACGCGTTATGCTATTTCAAGATCTGTTATTTCTGTCTTTATTGCCAAAAGAAATTTTGCAACTAAAAGGTAAACCTGAAAACTGTGCTCACTTCCTCATCGACAATGGGAACAAAACAAAAATAGGATATGTACCTAAAAAAAATCTATCAGTGTTTTTGCACGTTTCATCACGACGAAAAAATAAGAAAAAGCTCCAAAAAATAATTCATTTCTATAATGAAACGAACTAAGGGTCGATACATTAGATCAACTTATAAGAATTTACACATGTGAAAGGAGAACTAATCGATTCCCTCAAGTACTGTTTTACAATATGTTGGATATATCCGTCTATAACGCCTATGTAGTATTTCTAAAAATTAATCTACACTGGAACGAAAATAAGAAATATAGCGACGCATATTCTTGGAAAACTTAGGCATGGAGCTTATAAGTGGAGAAATATCTTGTAGACCGAACATGCTACAAAGTAGTCCTACAGTCTTAAAAAATCTTCAAAAGTATTCTGCTGAAGTTCCACAAGTAAAAAATTTAAAAAGCGGAAGTTTCAAATATGCAAATAAATGTTCTGAATGTCAAAAATTTATTTGCAATATATGCACTAATGTCATATGCATTTTATTTTTGAAGTACAGGATAAGGGTTAAAGGATTTACACCGTGGTGATTTTGGATGCAGGCATCATAATGCAGAAAATCTGTCTATGGCTTGATAAATGGTCTGAACGTCTGCTTAAACTCCCAAAGGGCATGATAATCGTAATTGTCTCGGATATGGGTCATTCTGGCTACTACACCGAAAATGATTTCAGTATGAGCGATATTGAATTTCAAAGTTGAACACCTGGGTACTTATCAATTGGGAGTTGTCCTTACTGGCACAGAGCAACATCCTGAAGTTTGCTATTCCTGTTGATTAGGGAAATCCTTTATGGATTAAAGGATAGTAGAATAGTTGGTGTTTCTTTGTCGTAAGTCGTCAAAAGTAAAAAAAAATTTAAAATTCCTGATCTTTGGCTTTTTTCTTTTTTTTTAATTTAAAGAAAAAAATATTGAGTCCGCACTTTTTCATTTAATCTAGAAAATTGTTTTACATTTTTAAATAAAACTTTTCATTTCCATTTTTATATAATTTTTCTGCTTTAAGTTTAAAATATTAAAAGAAAAAGCGAAAACCAACAACCAACAGTCTTTACTTTCCTTAACAAAACATAAATTTTCCATTTCTTTCGCAATTCTCTCACTTCCTATCAATTCTCATTTATATACAAACATACACAAGCATGCATGCATTCAATTATTCATTCACTTCGTTCAGTCATTCATTCATACACTTTTCATTCGAACATTTTTCTAAACGCATTAAATTCCAACCAACCAACCAACCAACCATCATTCCACACATGCACAACAACACAACACTTACCATCTTCCATGGTCATGGCATATTTCGAATTGGACGGTTTTCCTATGACGCTTTTGTAAAATGGCACAAGAAAAAACTCATACTTGCTGGCCTTCGACAGGCCATTTACTGTGCAGGCACTGGCACCATTGCCAGCATTCAATACAGTCATCATTTTGTACTCAACCGAATGCAATTCTCTGGCGTAAATGTAAAAACCTTCAATATATTGGCCGCTATCGATATCCCATGCCAGACGTACACTGGACGAATCGGAAGCATTTGCTTCGAGTAGCTCAACAACATCGTTTGTTTGCAGTAGAGTTTCCACTTCGGCAAGCATTAAATCAACATTTCCTGAGCCATCAATGGCTGACGATGATGTCGAACCGCTGCCACGATGACCTCTGGTTATCAATTGACCAGCAATTAAAGCCTCTGAGATGGGTGAGGGTGGTGAGAAACCCAATGCATTCTCTGCGCGTACAATAAACATGTATGCCGCTCCATTTGTCAGGCCATCAACTGTGTAAATGGGCTCAGTCAAGCGTGCTGCAATCGGTATCCATGTTTTGCTTGTATTCGTGGAGTACATTTCCACTGAATAGCCCAGCAGGGGTGAAGCACCGGGCTTGTCGCTGGTGGGCCACACTATGGTGAGAGCATTCGAGGAGGCATTCAACACTTTAGGTTGTCCAGGTGCCGAAGGACATTTACTTTGTTCCGGTGCCCGATAGAACTTAATATTGGGATTTGTAGGCACTTCTATACGCAAGTAGCCACTCCAGGTACTTTTGCCCGTTCTACTGCTTGCCACACAAGTGTACAGGCCTTGATCTTGTTGTCTATCCAGGTCACTTATAATTAAATCACCAGCTGTGGTTATATTGATTTTTGGTGTTGGATGTACTGGTATGCCATCACGATACCACGATATGGTGGGATTGGGCAAGCCAATGGCTTTACAATGCAATGTAGCTAAACTTTTGACAGGCAGTGTTTGATTAACAGGACCCATGATAATTATGGGTGGCGGTCGATCTTCCTGTGAGTCCAAAGTCAATTGGGCTCTAGTTGTTATGGTGGCCACCTCATTCATGGCATTGCACACGACCACCAAATCCTTGTCACTACGCTGGAACTTGGTTAAAGTCAATATGGAATGGCCATCTTCGGTGTTAATGCTTTGAAAACGATCCAAAGGAGGCGCTCCCGGAAATATGATGGTGCGATTATTTTTAATTGTCCAGAATATGGTAGGGCGAGGATTGCCCGTGGCACGGCATTCGAATGAGGTATCGCCACCTAATTCTACGGATTTACTAGTGGGACGTTGTATAAATTTGGGAGGTGCTACAATAAGGGAGGATATTACAAAACAGGTGTTACATAAGCTAGCATAACTAAGGCGGCGTTAATAAAAAAAATAACACAAAACAAATACTCACCATAAACAGTTAAGGTGCCCATGGCTGATATTTCGCCCACAACATTATCAGCCTCACAGCTGTACTCGCCTTCATCGGCTACGGTAACACGCTCTAAACGCAAGCTGCGATCCTCTAACACACTAACGCGATCTGAAACAATAAGAGAAGAGATAAGTTAATTTTAAAAAGTTTACTTCCTTGCATTTTCTCATCCTAAAATTTTTTTTCTTTAATTTTCTGCTTTATTTTCCAGCTACTCTGTATGTATACCACAAGTGATTTGTTTTTTTTTTTTCTGTGCTTCTGACTTTTTGCCTAACAAATGTTTTGCCATTTTTAAATTTCCATCAAGTAACAATCTATTCCTCTTCGTTTTCTTTTTTTCTTTCGTTCTGTATCTGCATTTACGTTTCCTGCACAATGTTTGTAATCCTTTTAAATGTTTGAGTCATTTATCTGCAAATGTAACTTACGGCGATGGCACAGATACAGTGGCAAGCACAGGATTCAGTACATAAATCACATTCACAATTATTTCGTAGTTTTGGAAAACACACTCTACACCCTCTACTCTATCTCTAATACACACATGTATGCTTGCAAGGAGAGGGGAGAAGTATGTTGGCCACAGTAAACGATTAAGTGGGAGTGTGTAAGACTTGTGTGTCACATACCACAACAAAACTGATATGCGGAAATGGATTGATATGGGGAAGTATAGCCAAAAATAGAAGTTTGAACGTCAATGCAATAAGAAGAAGTTACATTTGTATACAAAATTATTAGGGAGAGGGTCCTATGTCTTGAGTATATTGTCCTGAAAATTTTTTTTAAGATCAGGTGATGCTACCTTATAACCTCTTATGTATCAACTGAAACTGTTTAGTCGTACATACACACATAATTGGTCATTACAAGCCTTTAGTTAGGATTACGACCTAGTTTCTCACACCACTTATATTGTGTGGGTCACTTTTTATACATGAGTGGCGGGACCTACAGTTTAAAGTCGACTCCGAACGACAGATTTTTGAGAAACTTTTCATGGCAATTTTATTTACTCTCAGAGTTTTTGCCAGACAGCTGCTGAGAGGAAGTCGCCTAAGAAATATTTTTCATATTTTTCGTTTTGATGTCTGATCTGGGGTTTGAAACGTGGCCTTACGTCTAAAAAGCCAACACACTACCTATTAGACTACGGCGACTTTAGTGGTACAAAATCTTTAATTAAGGCCATAAGCGGCACGTTGATATCATTTACAAATTGTGCGATCAGTTTAATCGCCCAATTACAGAATGATGCGAACTTTGAAGTCATTTCTGTTGCCCGAAAATGAAGCCGAAACTGCAAAATACGAAACCTGAAAATAAACAGCCATAGTCTAGTAGCCAGTCTGTTACTAGACGCAAGCTTTTGCCACAAACCTCAACTCTGACATCTTTAACGGAACGAAACACATATGGAAAGAAAATATTTCTTGCGCTGACTCCTTCTCAGCAGTCGTCTGGCAAAAATAAAATTGCCATGAAAAGTTTCCTAACAAACTGTCGTTCGGAGTCAACTTTAAACTATAGGTCTCACCACTCATGTATAAAAACTAACGCACATAACAAAGGTGATGTGAGAAACTAGGTTGTAATCCTAACAAAAAGGTTGTAATTAAGTTAAGTAAGTAAGGCTATGAGCGGCAAAATGATCAAGAGGAAGCCCGTTACTGTAGCAAGGATAGTGTTAGAGCGGAATCGTCATAGCCCAAGATGTCAGCCACGATAAAGCAGGACAAAGTGACTTTATCTTACAAGTTGAAAAATAACGTAATTTGGCATTTGACCTCTACTTGAAATACACTGAGTTTGACCATGCAGCCTGTATGAAACTTTAATATCAGATTCCTTAATGCATATACTACAGCTTACTGTGTTCTATATCTCGAAGTCGTTAAAGTGTTTATAAGGCACGGAAACCCACAAGTCTCTAGTTGGAGTCACAAAGTCGTATCTTTGACAGTTCTGGTTCAGCCAGGAGTTAAATGTCGAATGATAGCCAACCAATGGCTTACTGTGAAGTTTTAAGGAAGGAATCATAGGGCACTAACAGTCAGAATATCAAACTGCCTGCTTTCCTTGTCCATCAGCCTCCAATCACCAATGATAGTTAGATATAGTCCATCTAAAGTTAACACCATAAACCAAAGTAGACTCTACCACCGACCGATTAAGCCAAAAGGTGATCGTAAATCTATGCTGTTGAGTCTTATTCAGGGCAGTTTCCATGTGAAATGGTCTTTCTTTTATAGCATTCTTGCACCAGGGGTGCTTGAAATAAAAAAAAAATCGGCAAATACTTTATCGCCTTAGGTAAGCGTAGTTGAATGCTGTTTATGACTGGTACTTACTGGCAGCCACCATGTATCGCCTGATGAAAACCAGAAATACCATACTGTGCCTAAAGGCTACCTAAAATTGAGAAAACTGAGAGTTCGTATAACGAAATTTTTCACAAAAAGGTCATTTCCGTATACTAGCAGACAATGAAGTTATTTCTGCTTGTGCGTACTATATTCCGCCATTTCGCTTTTTCTTGCCCTCAGTAATTCAGGATCTGCCGATTTCTGTGTGGCCCTATAAGAAGCTGAATTGGGTAGAGCTCTTGTGTATCGAAGATTGCATTTGATGGTGATTATCTTTTAGTATTTGGACTTAAATCTGTCCAAGATATTATGCGGCGTATGCCTTAAAAAATAAGGATCCATATAAACGTTGGAGGGATGTAAACTCTTAGATAGCACTGAGACTTTAAGCTGAACCAAACAAATTGTGTTTGGCTTACTTTCCCTCTCTGTACAGTCTTCTAACTCGTTTAAGGGTTAAGTTATTGCAAAGACGATTACAAAGTTGACGACAACGACAACGATGACGATGATGATGACGATAATATTTTGAATGTTGATTGTGCAACATTTTAGTCAATTTCTAACTCGTTTGCATTTTCTTTTTCATTTTTTATTTTTTTGTTTTTTGTTACTATTTTCGTTTGGATTGTAACAAATCGATTGTATATCAGAAGCACTTAACCTAAATAGCAATGGAACAAACGATAGACAGCTGGCTGGATGGATGGATGGCATAACTTACCTAATGGCATATTGCCGCCAGAAGCAGTGCGCAACCATAACACATCAGGCATTGGATCACCGCCAACACGACAGGGAAATGTTACCGATGAACCCTCCAACACGGTTTGATCATGAGGGCCACGTATTATAAATGGTTTGACTGGAAAGAGACACAAACAAACAAAATTTAGTTTTTCTTTTTTGCATTCCTTTTTTTTGTATTTTTTGTAGGGAAAACCAAAATCAAATCAGGAAAAAAAAGGTGAAAAATGAACAAAACAAAGTTTTTGATTTCTTATGCTAAATTAAACCTGTTAGTAGTATTGAGGAGTGTTTAGGAATAAAATTTTATATTTTAAGGCCTTGCAACTTACTGTGAACTTTTAAAGTGGCCACCGCTGACTCTCGTATACCCACTGGATTTTTTGCTATGCACTGATATTGACCCTCATCACTTTGACGGGCATCCTGTATGGCCAAATTGCCACCATCTACGATACGTATTCTTTTTGTTGATTCCATATCCAAGATTTGGCCACCTTTCTTCCACAGCACCATCGGCTCGGGTACACCACGTGGGGCAGCACATTCCAGCAATGCTGTATCGCCTTGGGCAATGCGAGTATTTTGCGGTTCAATGCGAAATTCATCACGTAAAACTAAAAGCAAATAAGAGGAGTAAGAAGATAAAATATTAGAAACAATTTTTAATAATTTTTTGTTAGGGCACCTATGGTGCGCTATTAAAAAAACCTTAACAATCATGTTAAATAAATTGGTCTCCTCGCCATACATATATTTTCACACTCGGAGTGAGTAAAGGAGAAGGATTATAAATAAGCTATGTAGACTGCTTGCCGGGCTGAATGTTACTGCTTCTGCTTTACTACATCCTAAAAAAACTATCGATCCAATTTGTATGATTTCGTTTACCCCTCTCCCTTCCTTCCTTGTTTTTTTTTTTCTACGAATTTTTCCCCTAATTTTTGTATAGGATGTCTGGGAATTTCTATTCAATAAACTCATTCACATATTTTCCTCCTGTTTTTTTTTCTGTTTTTTGTTATAAATTTTAACGTTATTTATACAAGTGGGTGTGCAGCTTTATTGCTTCTGGTATATCATTTCACTTCATATGGGGAATTATAATTCCTTTTTGGAATTTTTTTTTCCTTTTTTTTATATGAAAAAATGTATACGTCTAGTCAAGTTACCAGTTTTGCTTTTCTGGGAATTATTTTATTTTCCAAAAGATTATTAGTCAAGTCTCCTCCTTTTTTTTTTTGGTTGACATTTTTTATTCGCCTCGTTGAATCTTTTTAATTTTTTTTTCTTCTGCTTCCCTTCTTTTGTGCTCCGTAAAGGGATTATTGTATCATTCTGTTCATAGGGTCTGTGTTATTTGCATAAAAGATTTTGAGAATGAAGTTTTTTTGGGAAAATCGTAGAAAGATTTTAAATTAAATGGAATTTTATTATGAAGAAATACGATTTAAATTTAAAATGAATGAACTTTAATAGTCGTGTTTAAGGCAATATGTTCGAAAAATTATTGGCATGGCTGTTTGCAAAACGTTTGAATTTAAATCATATTACCCCGATTATTCCGAATAGTAATGCTACGTTAAATAATTTTAGATTAGATTTAGGTGGAGTAATCAAATATCAAATTTCAGAACAGAAACCGATTAATTTGAGACAGACCATGAGTGGCAGGTCCAACAGCCTTTACAACGCTTCAGTTAGAATTACTGCCTAGTTTCTCTCACCACTTATACATATTGTGTGTATTAACTTTTATACATGAATGGCGGGACCTACAGTTGTAAAGTCGACTCCTAACGACAGATTTTTGAGAAACTTTTTCATGGCGGGTTTATTTACTCTCAGAGTTTCTGCCTGATATCTGCTGAGAGGAAGTTGGCAAAGAAATATTTTTTTTCATATGTCGTTTTGATGTCTGGCCTGGGGTTTGAACCGTGGCCTTGCGTCTAATAAGGCAACACATTACCTAATAGACTACGGTGACTTAAAGAACTTTTCATGATAATTTTATTTATTCTGAGGAATTTTGCTAGAAATCTGCTGAGAGTATATCGCTGAAAAATTATTTGGTTTTTGTTCGCGATGTCTTCGCTGGAGCTAATAAGCTTACTAGACTACCGGGACTTTAGTCTGTTTAAGGCCCTGGTCAGACATCTCTTCAAACTCCAGTTCAGACATCTCCAACAAAACGAAATATGAAAAATGTTTCTTCGGCGACTGTCTCTCAGCAGATTTCTAGCAAAAATTCTCAGAGTAAATAAAATTGCAATGAAAAGTTTCTCAAAAAATCTATCGTTGAGAGTTGACTTTAAACTGTAGGTCCCCCACAAATGTATAAAATTAATACATACAACATAAGTGGTATAAGAAGCTAGGTCGTAATCCTGAGTGGAGGGTTGTATTGACCAATTATGTAAGTACGTATGTATGTTTTGTATTAAGCAAAGGTTTGTTGGCTATCAAATGTTGCTTACTTGTAGAGAAGAAGAGGTTTTGCCAGAAATCAGGGGAGAGGAAGTCGCCGAAGAACTACTTTTTGTATTTTGTTTTGATGTCTGGCCTGGACCCCTGGCTTTTACGTCTAATAAGCTAACACACTACCTACTATACTACGGCGCCTTCACACAACTTAATACAAAAGCGTTCATAAAATAAATCGAACTGATGCAGGCAGTTTTTAGTTTGGTATTCAGAAGTTGCAATAAAGAGAAGAAAAGTGCTACTACGCGGAGAATTTTCTAGCAGTACTAACAGTATTTATAGCTGCACACCAAGCTCTGTCAGTTATGTGCGAAAAGATTTACTTGTTGTTTTATGTTACTTTCAATTTTATACATTCAGAAGCACTGGATCTATGTCATGACAGTTTGATCGCAAGGCAAGTGTGAGCAATATTGCTAATATTTCTTCAATGTATGTTCTCTATGCGTCACTTTTTTCGATACACTTTAATGGCAACTTCTTAAGTGTTGGACCGGATGTGTGGTATTGCATTCTGTTCCTGTGTCAGATAATGTGTACAACATCATTAATGATGTACAGTCCTCAAAATTAACCGTAGATCGTGCTTTGTATCAAAAATGATACATTTCAATTTTTGAGACCAAATAACTTTAATTCAGAAAAACCTAGATGTCTGATATTTTTTGAATTCGTTAGTATTGTTAACGCCATTATTTTAAACCAGATAAAGAAGGAAAATTTCAAACAGGGGTTACAAAATTCAAAAACTTCATAATTCTGGCTTATGTATCATTTTTGATACATACGACTTTTCTAGAGATTTTTTGGTGTCGTGTATGTAATTTTTTTAAGATTTCACAGATCTTGTGAAGTTTTATCATAAATAATACATTATTTATGGTTTTTGAGAAAGAATTGAAAGTTAATTGTGGGACGAAGGTGAAATGTTGAACTTTCTATTCTTGATATGTTCTTGATATTGATTGAAGTAGTCGTAGTCTAGTATGTAGCGTGTTACCTTATTAGACGTCAGACCAAGGTTCAATTTAATTATATACGTAATATTCCTGCTGCTAAAGACTTTGAAGAAGAAGAAAATATAAGCTTTTCTTATGACCCGGAGAAAGTATTGGCAGCAGCAAATGCATGTTTATCGCCAAAGATGGTACTACTTGGAACAGAACAAATTGCTTTTAGTAGTTTGGGATGTTTCTTGAAATGTTATAGAGCCTTTCTTACTGTTCTTTTCATATTTATCTCACGTGACAGAAAACACTAGAAAAATGTGTTTCGTCCCATGTTTTATTACAGATGATAATATTTCGGATAATTATGTACACATGAACGCCTTTTCGAAAAATGAGCTGAAAGTCTTGCAAGCTTTAATAATCATACTTTAAGCCTTTTTTAAAATTCGAATGAAAAGGATTTTTTTTCTAAAAAAAAATATACATATTTATCTTAATTTTTTGTTAGAAAATTTTAACCATTTTCATAAAACTTTTCTCACACAACTTGTAGTTTTACGTAAGAAATAATGCTGTATAAATAGTTTGGCATTAGCTATCATAGTTTCAGAGCAGCCCATATATCCTTTTTTAAGATTTTTAAAAATTTAATTTTTTGTTCACCTAAAAGGTAAGGAAATTAAAGAAAATATACTTAAATAATGATGCCTATGTTTTTATGTTCCTTTTTTGGTATATTTTCATCTCAAATTAATGTTTTTTAGCAACAAAATTAAAAACTTTTTAGTTTTATTGTGGAAAATGAAAATTACCTTCAGTGATTTTAATTGAAATTTGATACTTAATGATCGAATACTTACAGTGATTGTTAGGGAAATTAATTTAAGGATATTTGTATAAATCAAGCTTCATAAAGAGATTTACGGAGTAGTGCTTGGTATTGATTTATGTTTTCTTTCCTTTTGTTTTGTTTTATTACCTTTACAACTCATATTTTTTGGTTTTATGGTCGTTATAAATTTCGTGGTCCACCAAAGTCGAATTGGCAGTTTTAGCTTCAAGTACATGCTACGTGCGTAGCAACTACTTCTACTAATAGTAAATAAATAGTTTTATTAAAATGAAGTAAAATTGAATTTTTTTTAACAAAATCTATCAATAATCGTGACGATTCCATGTACTAAAAGTATGTATCAAAAGTGATACATAAGATAGAATTATGAAGTTTTTTTATGGCTCGATCTACGGTTAAGATGTTTCAATGGTCTGGCACTTTTTAATTTGTAAGAAGCATAATATTGTATAAATATCTATCCACCATATATGGATACCGACATGCATAACATTTCATGAATTATGGTATTTAGTGTAGAGGTCTTAGCACAGCCATATTGTGATAAATTTTTAATAGTTTGCTCCACGTCTGTGCTCTTAAACAATGTAATTCCGTTTAAAGTCGATAGATTTTCAATGTCAAATAACAGTCTATTGTAGTTAAGCATTTAATAAAAACGAGATTTCCTTTTAACTTTAATAAAACTGAGAACAACAGGACGGTGGAACAAAAACAAAGCGAAAAACACATTAACTTGACACTGTCGTACATTATCCAAACACATGTATTTTGTATTACAAAACATTTAACCACGATCATAATGTGCTTTTTTTATATTTAATGAACGAATGAATGTAGGAATGAAGGAATGAAAGAATGAATGTACAAATAAATGGTCATCATCATCATCATATACGTTTAACACCCAAAAGGAGGAGTTAAAATGACAGAACAACTTACATTTGATGCCAACGTCTACCATGTCTATTGCAGTTTACAAGGAAAAACAGTTGAAACAACAATAAAGAGGACAGGCCATACATACTGAATAACTGGTAGCAGGCAGCAATAGCAGCATGTGACAGTAGTAGAAGTAGTAGTAATAGTAGAAAAGAGAAGTGGAAAGTTATAAGAAAATAGAGTCTATAGTATAAGTATTGAACGATGATTAAATTTTTACACCAGAAAAATCAATTACAATAATGTCTGTCTAAGGAGTAGTAGTAGCAGTAGAAGTAGTAGTATTTGTAAATAACAATTGTCAGACAACGACAATATAATGGAAATGGAAAAGAAAAAGTACGAAAAAAAGTCAGTCTTAAATCAAATGTATGGCAAAAGGGAGAAAGACTCTGTATGTGGGAGTTACTGCTACAGGAGTTGGAGAGCAATAATGACAGCAAATACGTTAAATCACTTACAAAACAAATAAGGACTATTGGAGAATCAATTGTAAGTGAAATGAAAGAGAAGTGAAGGGAAAAGTATGTATGTTTAAATGCCTATTTAAAGTCATGTGTTATTTAAAGTTAAAGTTTTTTCCATTTTCAATGTCGTGTATTAAAATCTAGCAGGTTTCATTACAAAAAATCAATCAGAGTTAAAAAAAACGCTAAAATCGTTAGTAAAATCTCCAATCCATACTGGGTGTTACCCAAACTTATCAAAACATAGGGAAAACCACTCGAGCATGTGGAAAACTTGGAAATCGCATTGTCTTCTAAAGCACAAAGGTTGTCCTCATTTTTAGAATTAACAACAACAGATGCCAGTCTTAAATACAATACAGCTTCGAATGGAAAATATCATACAAGTTCTTTGTAGAATTGTTTGAAATTACCTTTTCTGTCATACAGAGGCTCAGTAATTTTTTATTTCTTTTCATTCCTTGAAGAAACATTAAGCTGTTGCAAGGCATCTCCCATCTTCATGGTATTTCTTTGATTTGTTTTAGTTTTTTTTAAATCAAGTTTACCCAGGTGCAGGGCTTCAATAGTGTAGTCACACTTTCTTGTATATTTTGTTAGTCTGTGTAATTCCTCTGCTTCTTTATTCTCCCGTTCCTACTTTCTCTCCTTTTTCCCTATTCCTCCTATTATCCTCTCCCCTTTAGAACGTTGTCCAATGAATCAACTGGTCCTCCGGGTACTGTACTTGTCTCAATTGGCAAGTACACGTCCTCTTACATAAACCCAGAACCTACCGTGGTGCTCATGTTAAATGATTCTTTTCCTTGGATGCTTTCCAAGAGTTGCCTCCGCCTCACCTATGTCGATTCTTCATTTTTTAAATTCGAAGATGAAAGGATGAAAATTCTTCGCCTTCTGCTTTATTTGAACAAGGTGAGCTACACTACGGACTGTAGAATATATAACCAGTATGGTTTGGTGTAATTATATTAGAAAAGTTATTAAAAGACGGATGAATGGAATGACTGAAGCTTTCTACAGGACTGAATCATTACAATGTAAAGCCTCTGTAAGTTACGTAAAGCTTATTAGAAGGGTGGCAGCTGTATCGATGAACTAACATTTTAAGACAACTCATTTCTTGTATTACGTTCAATCTATATAAGTACCTCTCACCCAACCTTTTCGCACTAGCAAGACACGGAATGCAGTCCGATATAAGGACATCTTGATGCCTTATAAGAGCTCAAATATTTTCTTCTGAAATGCATTAATGTCAGACAAGTTCCAAGTGATTCGTCTTAATTATGAAAGAATCTGCATATTGAATAGAATCTGTTGCTATTCTACACCCTGAGTCTACAATGCATGACCAGCAGACCAGTCACTACCTTAAGCTTTTCTAGGGTAGTCTCTTCATGCTATAAGTACTTAGGGAACATTTAGAATGTTTCAAACGAATCTGCATTGCGATGACTTTCCTTTCGCTAAGAGGTGTTCTTCTCCAGAAAAAATTTTGGTCCCATAATCTACACTTCATCACTAGTATCACAGTTTTTGCCAGTTCAGTAGTGACACTATGGTTGCTTCCAGCAGCTAGTAAATGATAATTGAACCGTTCTCGCATCCTGCTGCTTTTTAACATTTAATATGTGAAAAAAATCCAAAGAGAAACAAGAATCAACTACAGAAACTGAAATAGCCTGGTCGATGAAACCAAACGAAACAAAACAGCAAAAATAATACAAACAAAACAAAAGTCGGGGGTGTCGTTGTCAGACTCTCTCACTAACTGGGTGTTATAAGTGAAATGGTGTCTGAGTTGAGTGAGTGAATGAATGAAATGAAATGATTTTCTATACGCTTGCCTTTACTACCACTAAAGCATGAATATCTTTGTCTGCTGCTTTTATGGTATGTGTATGTGTGTATTTATACTGACGTCCGTCTACATGCTTTGGTTGCCTTTCGTCGTGTAGTAAATCTAATGATAATGGTGATAGTGCACTGCTACCATACGATAACAACAACAATAATGATAATGTTGATGATGATGATGTTGCCCCTGTCTGTCATGCATTTGGCATTGTACTCGTTCAGTTGATAGTGATTATCTTGTTTTCCTTTTTTTTTCTCTCGGTTCACAGGACTGCTTTTAGTGAAATTAATTTTATTTTCGTTGTTATTGCTGTCATTCAAAATTGAATGGATGAACTTTGACCATTTCATTCATCGTAAAAGAACTATATTTTTTAATAAATTCTTTTTAAATTCAAAATGCAATATTAAATAAGATTGTCTTTCATTTAGACCGACATACAGATTAAATTTTCCAACAATTTAGTAATTGGCACCCAGTGTTGAAATTCTTTGAAATTTAGTACAGTTAAGACAGACAGTGAGGAAATGGAAATTAAATTATAATATTGATAATGTGTTGGCTTATTAGACGTAAGGCCACGGTTCAAAGTCTAGGTCAGACATCAAAAACGAAAATATGAAAAATATTTCTTCGGCGACTGCCTCTTAGCAGATTTCTGGCAAAAACTCTGGGGAATAAATAAAATTGCCATGAAAAGTTTCTTAGAAATTTGTCGTTCGTAGTCGACTTTAAACTGAAGGTTCCGCCACTCATGTATAAAATTAACACACACAACATAAGTGGTGTGAGGAACTAGTTCGTAATCCTGGTTGTAATGACCAATTATGTATGTATGTAATCTGCACTATAACAGAGCAGGAAGTAATAAATTTAACAAAATATCTCACAATTTCAACACTCAAGGCGGTACGAGTGGAACTTCCAAAGTGATCATAGGTGAAGATTAAAACTATTGTAATTGCCTTTGAATTTATAGAATTAACAGCCAGCTAAGAGGCAAGTTCACCAGCAAAAAATAATCGGTGAATTAATCTAATGGGTAGAGCCTCTCAAGACAATGTAGGAATTCGAAAAGTTACTTGTATCGGGTCCGCCATCTAACGTTTTTGTTTTCAACTAGTGCTTATTTCGTGAATGGTAACACTTAGCTCATGTCTGATTTGACAGATTATTAGTTTTATCCTTCCGCTGAACGAATATGGCTGTGATTACGCTTGAACAACGCTGGGAAATATTGCGACATTACTTTGCAAATCATGGTAATGTTGCAGAATGTGTGCGAAAATAGCGTACGGATTTTGGAAGAAGAGAAGCACCGTCAGCTCCATATGTTCGTTATCTTGTGAAAATGGTGAAAGAAACTGGCATCCTCATCGATAAACCAAAGCGTGAAAAGCCAAAAACAGTGCGTACACCCGAGAATATTGCTGCTGTGGCAGAAAGTGTGCGTGAAGCGCCATAAACATCAATTCACCGTCGTTCTCAACAATTGAACATTTCGGAGACATCATTGAGACGAATTTTGCATAAAAACCTTGGTGTGACGCCATACAAAGTCCAGTTGGTTCAGGAGTTAAAGCCAATTCACCATCCAATGCGTTTTTGCTTCGCTAAGAGGGGCAGCGATCGACTTACAGAAGCTGCCGATTTGGGCAAAAAAATCATCTTTTCAAATGAAGCTCATTTTGCTTTTGAGGGTATGTAAACAAGCAAAATTGTCGCATTTGGGGTACAGCAAACCCGCACGCATACATTGAAAAGCCGACGCACCCAAAACGAGTCACTGTTTGGTGCGGATTTTGGTCCAGAGGCATAATTGGGCCATTTTTCTTCGAAAATGAGCAAGGAGTGGCCGTTACAGTCAGTGGCAATCGTTATCGGGCCATGTTGAACGAATTTTTGTTCACAAAAATTGAAGAGGAGGATATTGGCAACATTTGGTTTCAACAGGACGGCGCTACGTACCACACAGCCGAAGCTACGCTCGATGTTTTGGCGTCCTGTTTTTGATGATCGCATAATCAGCCGCAGAGCTGATGCCGTTTGGCTACCTCGGAGCTGCGATTTGACACCGTTGGACTATTATTTGTGGGGTGTCGTCAAAGATAAGTGTTACGCCGGCAAGCCAGAGACAATTGACGCTTTAAAGGACAATATTCGTGAAGCCATTGGTGAAATACAGCTGCACACAATCGATAATGTGCTTAAAAATTGGACCGATCGTGTAGGCTACTGCATGGCCAGCCCAGGCAGCCATTTGAATGAAATTATTTTCCATTATTAACCGGAAGGATTGTACTTAAGAATAAAAAAAGAAATTTGAGAAAATATTCAGTAGTTTTTTTTTAAAGCATTTTCAAAAAAAAAAGTTATTTGGCGGGCCCTGACATGATGTCTTCACGGCAAGCTGGTGTTAATATATTGAATTATTTTTGTATTTACAAATTAAACTAAATAAAGAGAATGTTGGGGATTGAACCCATAACCATACCCATACTAATAAATGCTAGCTGGACTTCTAGCATCAAGGTTTAGTTTAAATGAAGCACATCTGCAGAAAATTACAAAGCAACAGAGAACTTTGCCTCCGATTTTTGTGTTTTAGAAACTTTCTTTAAAATTATTGAGTCATTGTAAAGTCAGAATCATATTAAAAATTTAATTTCATTATTTGCCTAATGTACACATGATTCGTTTTATTTTTCATGGCCTTTCTTTACGGAAACAATTCAATTAATTTTTAACAGAAAACAATTGTTAAAGAAAGATTCTTTGAAAACAAGAAGAAGAAAAAACTAGAAAAATAAGAGAGGAAAAGAAAGACAGACAAGAAATGAGAAACAATTAATCAAACTTTTACTTGAGCCTTAAAAGCCGGAAATTAAATTCTCAACTAAAATTTTTTGTTGTTTTTTTTTTCGTTTTCTTACAAAATCAACAACAACGACAAAAATAATTAAACCAAAGCAAATACAAGAAAAAAGTCTATTTTGCAAAAAGAAAAAAAAATAAATAAATTTAGCAGTCAAAGTCGTTAATTAATGTCAAAATAAGAAAAGTTTTCCAAAAGAAAAAAAAGAAAAAACTTACGACAAGAAAAATCATTTTCCAAACAAAACAAAAAAAAAAAAAAAACTGGAACTGAAACTGAAACTGTAAAGCAAAAGTCAAGAAATCAAAGTAATTAAACATGAATGTTTTTAAGTTTTATTTTTAACCTCTAACACCGAGAAAGCATATTCTATACGAGCAGTTCCATTATAATGAAGACGAGTAAGAAAACAACATCTTTAAGATGGCAAAAAGAAATTGTATTTCTTCTTCCTTTCTTTTTGTAATCTTTAAGAAATATAGTCAAGGGACTTATAATAATAAAATTGCAATTGGAAAATAAATTAAATTGATATGTTGCTACAACAAATACTATGTACATTGGCCAAGAACGGCTACAGAATGTATAACGGGAGTAAAGACCATTCCAGCTGTCATATTTGAAAGTAGAAATGTAGGGGAGTAACTAAGGGAATAGAAAACATTTTTAATTGATTGTAAAAGGATTAAATCAGCAGAAGGTAAAAATGAAAAATTTTAGAAATAAATTGAGATGATTTTAATACTCAGAAACAACATCCTCTCTTCATTAATGACTGAACAGAATTGTTTGAATTAAAATTTAAAAAGAAAATAATTGAGAAAATAAAAAATATACTGAATAAAACTGATGTACACACACATACATAATTGTTTATTACAACTCTTTACTCAGGATTACGGCCTAGCTTCTCACACCACTTATGTTGTGTATATTAGTTTTACACATGAGTGGCGAGATCTACAGTTTTAAAGTTGACTCCGAAGGATACATTTCGTGAGAAACTTTTAATGGCAAATTTATTTACTCTGAGAGTTTTTGCCAGAAAACTGTTGAAAGGAAGTCGCTAACTCGCTACGCTGAACAAGATACAGTGGTTGGCATGCTTGGGCATTACAGGTGTTCTGAAGTTCCCGCTGCAGGCCGGCATCGAGGTTATCTTGTCTTTACAACCATTGGACATCTTCTTCCGAAACGTGTCTACTAAAACTGCAATGAAGCTTAAGTTCTCAGCTATGTTTAGGCCATGTAGGGTGGGCCACGCTTCAATACTGTATGAAGTATGAACCGAATCAACCAGGTTTTATATGTGACTGCATGATACCGGAGACTATTTTCGAACGAACATACAAGACTCACACTTTCACACGGGAGGAATGGTTTGCTGCAGCAAACATCGGTGACTGTGATATAACGCGATCTACTCCTATAAAATTAGTTAGAAAGACCGGCGGATTTCAGGCGGAGAGTTTTGCTTTGAACACGCTGCACGCATGGTTGAAAACCGGGGCCTACACACAGTTACTAAAATATACATACGGTTAACAAATTTCTGAAATTTTTTAACCAATCCATTTTCGTTGAAAATCTTTATAGTTTCCTCGATTTTAAGACGGTCTTTTACATTGGTTAAGAAATTTCTGAAATTGAACTGAATTTTGGTCCTACACAGGCCCACAAAAGTATACATCCGATTAAAAAATTTCACAAATTTCTGAACCATTGCAAAAGACCGTTTTAAAATCGAAGAAAGATGTCAGACAATTATAAAGATTTTCAACGAAAACGGATTGGTTAAAAAATATCTGAAATTTGTTAAACGCATGTATACTTTTGTGGCTGAGTATACCTCCTTATAACTTGATCATACGTGTGGACTGCGATATAACATAATCATATTTATGCCTTAAATTTATCCTTCTCCTTATAAGGTGACCATATTTTGCCGAGGCATATAAACAGGAATTAAAACGATTTGTACCAAGCGTTTATTTCAAGCGCTGTTGCAGTCTGTATCTGCTGTTCGTTATTTCTTTTAATGAAAAACTTAATCTTTAAATTTATTTATTTCTTCTTTATAATGTTTTAAAACGTTTTAAATCTGAAGAGATTTATAAATCTAAAAGTTATTTGCCCATTTTCCATAAAATATTCCAAAAAAAAAGTGAAAAAATGAACCATAAAAGCCGCATTGAAGGTGTCAGTGTGTACAAAGTGGTAAAATGTAAATTACATTTTTTGGCTTTTTTTAAAAGGACACAATCAACATGATTTATGAATATCCTCTTCCAAAGAAGAATGCCACCTTTTAAAATAAAATTAAAAAAAAATAGAGAGAAAAAGAGAAAACGTTTCTCACATTTCTTTACATACATACGTATGTCTATAAAAATTTTTGTTCCCAAGAATGCTGAATAGAATCTTTTGCCGTAAAATAGAAAAAATATTTTCATTCTACACCAACGCCAGCCAATGGCATGCAAAATAAGAGTGAGTGACTCTCTCTCTCTCTGTTGCTGCTACCCACAATGAATTCTTTTTTCTTTTTTGTATGCTTTTTCTTATTTCATGGAAGATTTGTTGTCTATGCCACGTAGCTGTGGTCACTTTGGCAAATCTGTCTTGTCATTCTTTTGCACTTAATGTGAAATCGTTTTTCCTCCTTTTTTCTTTTGTAGGATCTGACCATTAGGAGTAAAGAAAATGAATGAAAAAACTCTACATTTTCCATAGAATTTCTTTTTTGCTTAAATTTTTGAATTTTTTTTATGGTTTTCCACATGCTTCCGTTGCTAGAAATGGTGGATTTACCTCGAATTCCTCAACGCTTTCTTTTTTTTTCATACCCTTTTATTTTGTTCATCACCAACTATTTAAAACCATTTGTCTTTATGCATTTTGTCTTTAGCATGGTTCTCTTCTCCCTTTTCTCTTTCTCCTTTTTTGTCTGTATATGGAAAAAACCGAGATGACTTAAAAAACTGCTATAAAATAGAAATAAATCAAACGGACTACTTTTTTACCAGGTTTAAGCCGAAAATAAAAAGAACAGAGAGAAAAACCAATAGGAAGATTAGTGTCTGTAGGTCGGTCTACGGTCCGTATTAAATTGGCTAAAATTACATATTAAGAATATTACTTTAACTGGGTCCACTATAGCTAAGCACTTCAGCTAAGCATGTGAATCGATAATTACATCAGATCCTAGAATAATATGATTGTCATCCGTCGTTGTCTTATTATAATGCCCTCCTCGAATACGCATTGTGTTATCAATATTATTCAGTAGGTTAGGTTAGGTTAGGTTAGCGTGTAACTTGCCGTTCTCTTGCCTGTTCATTCGGTAGGCATATGGCCCATTGTGTTGCCGTGTGTAAGAAAGGCCCCTTTGTCATACATACGTACATAATTGGCCATTACAACCCTTTAGTCAGGATTACGGCCTAACTTCTCACACCACTCATGTTGTGTGCGTTAATTTTATTCGTGAGTGGCGGGACTTACAGATTAACGTCGACTCCGATTGACAGATTTTTGAGAAACTTTTTCATAGCAACTTTATTTTACTATCAGAGTTTTTGCCAGTAACCTGATGAGAGCAAATCGCCGAAGAAATATTTTGAGCGTTGAGTCGATGCATACGGTTTAGAGAGACCATGCAACTCCTGATGCCATTTAATTAGACGCTTTGATTGCTGCTTGACTGCCAACACATACAACTAAGTTAAAGGGAGATAGGTCCCCGGTTTCAACCATACGTGCAACGTGTTCAATAGCAAAAATCTTATCCTTAAGTCCGCTGGTCTGGCTAAACTAATCTGTATGAGCCGTTCAGTGCTAGTTTATCGGAGTAGATCCCGTTATATCACAGTCACCTATGTTTGCTGCAGCAAACCATTCTCCCCGCGAGAAAATGTGAGTCTTGTATGTTCGTCCGTAAACAGTCTCCGGTGCCATGTAGTCACATCTAAAACCTTCAGTTCTACTTCATGCAGTATTAAAGCGTGGCCCATCCTACATGGCCTAAACATATCTGTGAACTTAAACCTTGGTGCAGTTTTAGCAGACACGTTTCTGGGAAAAATATCCAATGGTTGTAAACACACCTGTGATGCCCAAGCATGCCCACCTCTGTACATTTGGTTATAAAGCCACCATGACCTAGAGGGCAACCTACAGTAGGGAATTCAGACCAGCTGTGCTGCCCAAGCATGCCAACCTCTGTACCTTTGCTTGTAAAGACAACATTACCTCGATGGCAGCCTGCAACAGGGACTTCAGAACAGCTGTGCTGCCCAAGCATCCCAACCTCCATACCGTGTTCAGCGTAGCGAGATAGTGATAAAATTGATAGCCACGCGAAAGTTCGAATCTTTAACAATATAATCCTGAAAATTTAGCAAAACTTCTGTAAGAAGTCATGTTTGAAAGATCAGATATAAAACACACAAATCCGTTCATCTAGTCTGTGCTATGCAATCGAATCTCTTTAAGAGAGAGTACTCGTTATCAGAGTTTAAAGTACCACTAACCGGAAGATCCTGAAAGTATTTTTAATTGATAAAATTACGTCTGATTATAAGGAACATACATTGAATTGTAGCAAATGTTAGCTCAACAAACCATCACTTACTATTATGGTGTAGAGGATATAGCAAACTGCAAACGATTAATACTGAAATGAAGCATTTAAAAGGTGTGGATGGGTGGTATAGAATGGCATTTTTAGAAGACGAAAGAAAACTTTAAACTGTTATTAAAATGCCATTTGAATTTTACCTTTACTTTAGAAAATTGTTAAACAAAAAAATAAAAAAAGAAAATTGATTTTCTGTTTCGAACTTCCTTTTTGAATATCCTGTTCTGAATATTTTATGGAATTTAATGAATATTAATGTGTTTCAAAAAATTAAATCAAGGAAAATAATTTTCAAATTCAATTTTACTTGTTCTTCCTCTTCTTGAACAAATCATAAATCATCATCAATCAAAATCATTATTTAACACACACACAACACGGGTACAATTGTAATGATTTCTGTTCTGTTCTGTTCTGTTCTGTGATTACATTTGTACGAAACATGGCGGAAATGAAATAAATTGAAATTAATTTAGAATACCTTTAGAGCCTAGCTATTATTATTAAGTTTATGTATGTATTTAATATTTAAATATCTTTTGCTCTTCTTCTTAATAGTATAATAATTTCACTTAAATTAACACAATAAAAAAATAATTAAATTTCCTTTTCTTAACAGTATGCCAATAAATGTGATCTTTTGTATCGGAGGATGTACTTTGAGTCCTTTGGAATAGGTAGGAAACAATGTCATCATATTGTCATCAGTTAAAGTGAAATCATTGTTGGGATATTGATTTTGAATTCATCCTGTTTGTGTGTTTAATAAGATAAGGAATATAATGATTTTCTCTCCTTTATTGTTATATCGTACACACATAATTTCGTTTGAGTTTATAATAATAAATGAAAGAATGAATGAACAGGAAAAGGCATATATTTGGAAAGACAAATTATGAAGAAGTGATTTCGCCTTGCGAATTTTCGTCTCATTTTTAATATTTTATGTGCAGAAAATAATTAAGAAAGTAAAGAAAAAATGAAGAGACATAGCACCAACTCTATTTCATCAGAAGATATTACCAGACTGTAATGCGCCTGGTGAATAATAGATGGGAGAAATGCCAAGGTTAGGTTAGGTTAGGTTAGAGGACGTGTACTTGCCAATTAAGACAGGTACAGTACCCGGAGGTCGAATTGACACATTGTACAACGTCCTAGTTTCTCACACCACTTATGTTGTGAGTGTTAATTTTATACATGAGTGGTGGGACCTACAGTTTTAAAGTCGACTCCGAACGACAGATTTTTGAGAAACTTTTTCATGGCAATTTTATTTACTCTCAGAGTTTTTGCTAGAAATCTGCTGAGAGGAAGTCGCCGAGGCAACCATTTGAATGAAATTATTTTCCATTATTAACCGGAAGGATTGTACTTTCAAATAAAAAAAGAAATTTGAGAAAATATTCAGTAGTTTTTTTTTAAAGCATTTAAAAAAAAAAAGTTTTTTGGCATACCCTTTATTTATTTAAATTATTTCGTTAGGGTTTTAAAAACATTCTAAATATCCTTCACAATAATTTTCACGTGGACAAATGTCTTAAAAACATATGGCAAACACGCAAACTTTAGTTCACTTACATTCAATCATCTTTAAATAATTTTTCTGCTATCGTAAATACACTCTATCATCTTAGATCAATTGAATTCAGTTTTATCTGTCATCATAACGCAACATCCGAAACTAATGTCTGTGAAAACGTAACGACATCTTTATCAAATAAAAATTAGCCCCTCCTTACCAGAGGTTGTGCTCTTCAGTTCCTCTGTAATGTCATACAATATAAATCCCTACAGTTAGTGCGGGGGAAAGTAAGAACACACACACACATAGAGAATAAAAGGACAAGAGAAGGAGAATAAGAATGAAAGGAAAAACTAAAAATATCAATAATTTATTGTATTGGGTCTCTCTCAGTATCTACACTTTTACACTTGAGTGAATTGCTTCTATAACATGGTTAATATTGTGCTTAAAGAGCAACGTGGTGGTTGCTGAAGTCATATGCGTATGTACACACGTTCAACATTTTGTGTGAATTTGTGTGAATTTTTTCTTTGCGTTTATTTTCAAACATATAAGCTTTTATATGAGTCTTAACCCCGTGTAATATGTATGTATACAGCAGCGTTTGATTTTTTCTTCATCGATAATTTCTGTTGACGTTGGTATATCAGCTAATTTTTCATTTGCCTTCCTGTTGCCACTTGGCTCATACAAAAGCGCTGCCATATTTAACTCCTAGGCATTGTAAGCATGAAAATGCTTTGCTCAGTCGTATAAGAAATAAAGAAAATACATATTTCAGGTCTTTAAGAAACGCGTGATTTAAATATTTGCATAAAAATCATGAAGCGAGCTTTGTTTTCTTTTGATTTCCTTTTTCAGTTTTTACTCATTCTCTTGCTATTTTTATTTCCATTTTTATTTGATTTTTTTGCGGTATTTTCAAGCTGTATGAAGAAAATAAAATAAAAAATCAAGAAATTGTATCAGTTTCTTCCTGGCACATGTCAATTTTTCCCTTCAATTCATTCTTAAAGTTATTTTCAGTTTTTTTTCTTTGTTTGAAGGCATAGCACCACGCTGTCATATAAGAAAGAGGAGTGCAAAAAAGAAATATAACAGCCCCTAGCGTTTGAATTTTGTGGTAAATGTGGTTTAGAATTATTAAATATTGTATTTGCCAAGGCTGGCACAGCACACAAACACAGCACACAATAATTTAATTTTCAAATAAAATATAAACGATTTAGTTTTCAGAAATATTTTTTTTTACTCGAGATTTGATTTTTTATTTGTTGATTTAAGCAACTAACCAGAGGGTAATAAAAACCAAACAAGAATTATATTCCTACAGACATTTTAAGCGTCTTCATTTTAATATATTACATACATACGAGTACATAATTGGTTTTTACAACCCTTTAGTCAGGATTACAACCTAGCTTCTTTCACCATTTATGTTGTATGTGTCAATTTTATTCATAATTAAGGGGAGCTATAAAAATTGTCTGTCATTCGGTGTCTACAATTGTTATGATTTCCAAGCCGGGAAAATATGCTAGTCAAATCACATCATATAGACCTACTAGCTTGCTATCAATATTATCAAAAGTGTTCGAAAATATTCTTCTCCAAAGCTTGGCCATGTTCCTTGACGAACGGCAAATTATCCCTGAACATCAGTTTGGATTTCGAGCTAATCACGCTACCATTGAGCAGGTTCATACGATCGTCACTATAATTAGATCGGCATTTGAAAAGAAACAATATTGTTCAGCTCTTTTTATCGACATCTCACAAGCATTCGATTAGGTTTGGAATGATGGTCTACTCAGCAAAATAACACGACTGCTCCCCGAGAACAGACACAAACTTCTTAAAAGCTATTTAACTGATAGAACTTTTAAAATCAAATTGAAGGACGAACTCTCTACAGGTTCCCCTAGGGAAGCATACTAGGCCTTATTCTATATTTAATTTATACATCAGACATGCCCACAAATCCTAACACATACACATCAACATGTGCAGACGCCACCGCATTTATAACAACAAGGACCCGAAGGTAGCTTCAACACAACTGCAGTCGCACATATACGATTTGGAAAAATGGTTTGAAAAGTGGAGAATAAAGGTGAATCCGTCCACGTATGCTCATGTAACTTTCACACTCAGAAGACAAGACTGCCCACACATATAAATAAATAATATTGATGTCCGTGTTGAAAATCACTTCAAATACCTGGGAGTCCACTTAGACCGGCGTCTAACATGGTCCCGCCACATAGAGGCCAAATTAGCGGCCATTAAACTGAAATCCGCTCAAATGCACTGGATAATTGGTCCTAATTCAACACTAGACCTTGAGTACATTGTTCTTTTATACAAATGCATGGACCTACGGCATTCAGCTTTGGAGCAATGTTTGCACGTTTAACGTTTTGAAATTACAAAGAAGACAGTCCAAGCTTTTACGAGAAATTGTCTGCACTCCGTGGAATATTCGTAACGACAATATCCATAGAGATCTCAACATTCCTACAATTCAGGAAGAAATTAAAAAATTCGCCATAAAATGCGTCGGTAAACTAACGATTCACCCCAACGCATTGGCAAGGGACCTGCTTCAATTCGACGTCCATCAGATGTTAAAACGAAGTGACTAATTTTTAATGTAGTATTATTATAAGATTTGAATACAATATATAGTTAACACGCTGGTGCTAACTATTAACTTTCAAAACTAGCTTTAAGATTTTAAAACTATTGTAAATTTCATTAGTAAAGATTCAATAACAATAAAAAAATCGGTGTCGCTTTGGAACTGTAGGTTCCGCCACTCATGTACAAAACATAAGTGGTGTGAGAAGTTAGGGTGTAATCCCGGCTAAAGGGTTGTAAAGACCAATTATGCATGTATAGTTAAAACCGACTTCGAAGGACAGATTTCTGAGAAACTTTTCGTGGAAATTTTATTTACTCTCAGTGTTTTTGCCAGAAATCTGCTGAGGGGCAGTAGCCCAATGAATATTTTCTAACATTTCATTTTAATGCAGATGTCTGACCTCAGGTTTGAACAGTGGCCTCACGTCTAATAAGCGAACACACTACCTACTAGAGGATAGCGTCTAGTAAAACTTTAGAAATTTTTAGGGTTCATATTAAAAAAAACTTATCTTTAGTGGTAATCAACTTTACTGTTGTTGTTGTATTTTTGTGTAAAAATTTGTTTTGCTTTCTTGAAAGAACATCGTCCTGCTAAATTTTCGTTCTTAACTCAACAAGTGCTTGGTCTACTTTAGGAGATCTTAAGATGGATGATAAAGTTCCTAGAAATACACTGAAGCGAGTAGGAAGCATTCATATATGCGTACATACATACAAAATCGGGCATTATAACTCCTCAGTTAAGATTACAACCTAGCTTCTCTCACCACTTATGTTGTGTGTGTTAATTTTTTGCCAATAATTGCCGGGACTTAAAGTTTTAGAGTTTTTTAAAGTCGCCGTAGTCTAGTACGTATTGTGTTGGCTTATTAGACGCAAAGCCAAGGTTCGAGCCCCAGGCCAGACATCAAAGGCAAAATACAAAAAGTATTTTTCGGCGACTTCCTCTCAGCAGATTTCTGGCGAAAACTCTGAGAGTAAATAAAATTACCATGAACAAATTTCTCAAAAATCTGTCGTTCGGAGTCGACTTTAAATTGTAGGTAGCGCCACTCATATATAAAATTAACACACACAACATAAGTGGTGTGAGAAACTAGGACGTTGTACAATGGGTCAAGTCGCCCTCCGGCTACTGTACTTGTCTTAATTGACAAGTACACGTCCTCTAATCTAACCTAACCTAACCTAACCTAGAGTTTAAAGTCGACTCCGAACTGCAAATTTGTGAGAAACTTTTCACGGCAATTATTGTTCACTTTCACAGTTTTTGATGTCTGACCTAGGCTTTGAATCGGGGCATCACGTCTAATAAACCAAGACAGTAACTACTAGACTACACTGACTTCTGCATTGAAGGATCCAAAATCAATGTTTTTTAGCTTAAAAATATACCAACACTTAAACGATTAGAAAATAAGCGTATAAATACCCAAATAAATCTATTTTCAAATTCCTATAAAACTTACCCGCCACTTGTAGTGTCGCATTACGAGAGCGTGCAACGCCCAATTCATTTTTCGCTTCACACCAATACACGCCAGCATCCGTTTCACGTCTGGAATTCACCACCTAAAAGTGTAACAGAAAAATAAATTGAAAAAATTTATAAAAAAATGGAATATATTTACTCTGTAGATACTTAGATATCTAAAATATATGAAAAACATAAATAAAAAAATAAATATTTTTTCTATTAACATAACGAAGGTTGCTTTTACCCATAGACACGGTATATCTCAGGGTTTTCAATACGAGAGAGATTGGGAAAAAAAGGCGAGGAAATATTGTAATTTTTTATAATTTTCCCAGCAAAAAAAAGGAGAGTAATGAAAGAGAGCAGAGAGAGGAGGAAGAAGAATAAGTAAAAAATTGCCAATGCATAAATATTTTTTATTTTGGTTTTTTTTTCGTAAGATAAACATATACTCGGCTGCCATACGGGTGTATATTTAAAAAGAAACAGAAGCCATGTACTTGCATGTATAGGAGTTTATACTAGAACATGTGTCTTATTTTTGTAATAACTATACACAACACAAGTAAATATACAATGTATCTATGTATGTGTATATGTATATGTATATGTATATGTATATGTATATGTATATGTATGTATGTGTAATTGTGTTTGTCTATGCAGCATGTTGTTTAAGTTCTCTTATTGATGGCTTATGCCACGCATAACAAATTACGGTAAATCAGTTTAATGTATTGCCATTTTTTTATTTCGTCCTCTTCAGCTCTCTTTGCCACCAACAACCTTAAAGTATGCTAAGAAATTGATATTAAAGGTAAAGCATTTCGTTTCATTCGTTTATTTTGCCTCTACTATCTTTGCAATTTATTTGATTTTCATTTTGGTTCTTCTCTCTTCTTTTTCTTCTTCTTCGTTGTTTTGTTATAATTTTCTTATTTTCTTTTAGGGGGAAATTGTATATTTTTCTTTCAGCTCAAATTTATAGTTTCCATTGGTTATTTGTATGCACACGGTGTATTAAATTTTTCGTTATGAATAATGTTTGTTGGATTTTGATTTGAATTTTAAATGAAATTTTCCTAAATTAACCCCTTCCATATGAGGCAGTGATGTTAACAAAATTGACAAAAAAAAAGCAAAATAAGAAAATAGAATAAGAGAAGATTGAAAAAATGTTTGATTGAAATAATTTATGTTTGTGAAGTGTATAATCTTCTTTAAAATTTATGTACGTCAAAAAATAATGCCTAAGTGATCAAAATACGTTTGTTGAATACAAAATTTGTTTTATTTTGCTGAGATTGGAAGTAGTTTTTACAGGCTCAATTTTGTTGGCAGAATGACAGGGTAATATTGTAAGCATCTGCTAAATTGATATGAGAAAAAAGATTGACTAAGATCCTCAAATCACATAGTCATTGTATTGGAATTCATGCCGAAAGACTTTGCAGTTTTTGCAAATAAGTATCTGCATGATCTGTGGAAGAATAAGAAATATACGTTCATCTTATGTTTTACTACTCAACTCTTGACAAGAAAATCGGGGAGTTGCTTAAGTCTCCGTTTCTATTATCTTTGTCTGTGAGCTCTCAAAAATCGCGACTAGTATAATCATACATAATTGATCATTACAACCTTGGAGATTACAACCTAGCTTCGCACACCGTGTGTGTTAATTTGATATTTATTTTGAAGTCGCCGTAGTCTAGTAGCATGGTGGCTTATTAGACGCAAAGCCCAGGGGGTAAATTCTGGCAGTCGTATACGAACGAATTTTTACTCGAACGTGCGAGTTTTTTAGTTTTGGGATTCTCTTATTCGTTATCGAGTAAAGTGTATCGAAATTCCTAATAATGGCATTCGAAAGCTTTTGAATTAACGTTTTCCTGTTGTAAAGAACAAAATAAAAAAGTGTAAGTAACAAATAATTTATATATATTTATAATTTATGAATAAAAAATTAATTCCAGTATTAGTAGGTCAAAACTTTTAAAAATTAATTACACCCAGAAGGAAATTCTTGGAAATTTCATGGTTAAGCATTCAGAATTCGCAAAGAGTATTATACCAAATACTTCTTAGGGAAAGGCAAGAGCTAATCAGCTATGGGAATAGCTCACAGCTAATATCAATGCTTCCGGCCCACCAATCAAAGATGAAAAAATGTGGCGCAAGGTAGTTTAACAAACTTTTGTTTTGTTTAAAATTCTGTTGAGGGTCTAAAAAATGTCCAAACTTTTGGGACTTCAAAAACATCAGAATGCAGCCCAAAATACAATTGCGACAAAGAAAATATTACCCCAACAACTTCAACAAAAAATAGTATTCCTTACGTATCTCGCTGCTGTTTATCGGATTATGAAGAAGACAAAATGAAACCTACCATATCTTTTTTCATAGAATTTGAAGATGATACTGCAGAAGAAACTTCGGGCCCAGCTAATAATAAAGTAAAACATTATCCATACGAAATATTACAATTTTAATAAAACTTTTCTTCCTTGGATTAATTAAATTTCTTTTATTTTTGTAAGAAAACATGTCTTTTGTATACAATTTTTGCATTTTAGTCAGTGCTGTAAAACGAAATAATTAACTCGTTCCACAACACCTATGCAACAAATCAATTCATTTCGTATTGAGTAACATCATCAGAAAATTTCTCGCTATCGAAATTATTTTCTATTCGAACGCAATTTCGATCACGACTGCGAGAATTAGACCCCAGGTTCGTATCCGAGGTGAGACATCAAAAAAAGCATTTCTTCGATGACTTCCTCTCAGCATATTTCTGGCAAAAACTCTGAGAGTAAATGCCATGAAAAAGTTTCTCAAAATCTGTCGTTCGGAGTCGACGTTAAGCTGTAGATCCCGCCACTCACGTATAAAATTAACGCTCACAACATGAGTGGTGTGAGAAGCTAGCCTGTAAAGCTGACTGAAGGGTTATAATGGCCAATTATGTATGTATGTATGCATGTGTTAATATGTATGAAGTCTACTCTGAACGACAGATTTGAGAAACTTTTACATGGCAACTTTTTCTTTCAAAGTTTTTGCCAGAACTCTGCTGAGAGGAAGTCGCCGAAGAAATATTTTTTCGTATTTCGTTTTAGATGCCTGACCTGGTGTTTGAACCGAAGCCACACATTAGATAAGCCAATATACTACCTACTAGACTACGGCTACTACCAAGTATATCACTAGCATAAGAGAAAAATTTAATTGAGCTGTGGATGATTTCCTACAGGGAATGCTTAATGTTTGGCTGAGATATTGATTTCTGCTATCGCGATGAGTCTACTCTCAGGCGGTTGTTCACTCAGGGAGTTTGAATGGACACACTTAGGTCACATAGAGCCCATCGAGATACCATGGTTGTCCATATATCCCCTAATTCCTCAACAACTCATAGCTGTCAATGCATCAGTACTCGAGAATTTCCTTTTCAAATTAATTCCTATTTTAGGCATCAAAAACCATAATGTGCAATGGAGCGATTCAGACTACCAATATCAATACATGACAGTTCATCCAGGTCTTTCATATAGTAGGCATCAGGGTGCCTCTTTCTCTTTCGACATAATGGCGGCCATGTAAACAGTAGATGAAGAATAGTCTCATCTTGCTCCTCATCTCTGCAATGTCTAAATCTCTGGCATATAAGGAACCTTAATTTTAAGAGAATCTGACACCTTACCTAACTTAACGTAACCGGAGAAACTCATTATACTTCGACATAGTGGCGGGCATGTACATAGCAGAGATCAGCAATGAATCGCTTTATCGCTACTTAAAAGTACTCATGAAATTTTGAGTATGAGTAAGTCAACAGTATTGAAATTCAACTACTCTGATTCATTCGTACTCAGTACAACATTGATGAGTTGAGTATGAGTACAACGTTGACATCAAACTCATAACGTTCGAACTATGTTTGATTCATACGCCTACTAATTCAGATTCATAAATTTAGAAAAATACTTATTATACTCATAAATTATTCGAGTGATTCGATTCATTCGTCAAAATTTACATTCTTAGTTGTTGTTGCATTTACAAAGAAAGAAGAAACACATTTACAAAAAAGACAAAGACAGCAAGCAGAGCAAACACATAAACTTCTTGTGAGTATTTTAGTGTTCGTACGCGAATTATACTTATTTTGTGATTCGTGTATACGATGAGTCATGGAGAGTGGAAATCAATAACATCATGCGTATTGTTAAGTATGAGTACAATGAGTATTTCAAACTTTGAATATGAGTAGTATGAGTATGACATTAAAATAAGTATGAATGCGTATAAGTATCAGAAATTATAAGTATGATTCGCATCTACTCATCGTTTTGAATACTCATTGCTGATCTCTGGTACATATCAGGTGCTGCATCTTCCAAATCTCTGGCACAACTGGAACCTTATTTTATGGAGAGCCTGACACGTAACGTAACCTAATCTAAATATCCGAATGGGTTTCAAAACCTAGCAAGCATAGTCTCATCACAAAAAGGTCAAACCAGATGGTAGCGAATCTTGTTTATCTTGGCACAATAATAAGAATTATGACGATAACAGAGAAAGTAGACCATTATTGAGTGCAGCTTTTTAAAATTCCAAATATTTTTACACGTTTGCTTCAGAGAAATACTGCAAAGTGTCGGGTTTATTAGCATATACGATAAACATGGTATGTTGAATGTCTGAGTACAACCTGAACATTGTTAGAGGCACTGAAAAAGCAATAATGGCTTATCACATGTTCAGAATCAATACCATTTCAATAACAATACAACCATATTTCTATTTTTCGGCATTCCTAATACTATAAAGGACACTTGGATTGGGGTTTGTAGGATTTAACAGATAGTAACTGACAAAAAGTTAGAAAACACAGATACCATGACCGATAGCCTTATAAATTTAAAGAATATTCTCATCTTTTAAAGGTTATTTAATAAAATAATTTCATTTACAAACATAAAACATAAGCTTTCTTTTGTATTGTCTCCAAAAAAAGTTTTCAATTCTTTCATTAACGAAATTAATACTCAAACCATTTGCGACAGAAAATTTGCAAAATAAAGTCTTCTGTGTGTACAACAAATTGCTTATTAATTGAAAATAATTTACAAATAATAACTGTTTATGAATTTTCAAGGATAAAATTTGCATAATTTAACTTAAAATTTAAGCCTTTATGCTTATAATACTGGCAGTACGAAAGTATACAATTAAACAAATACTCTCCAGAGAAGAGAGAGAGAGAAAGACAAGCAAACAAAAAACAAAAAATGTAATCTTCTTTTAAATGCGCAAAAATGTCAAGACAAAAACAAAAACAAAACAAATCCTTTTTAAAGTCTTATAAATTTATTTAAGCATTCCGTGTCATTCATTCATTCATTCATTCATTCGTTCATTCATTCATTCATTCGTTTAACTTGTTCATTTTATTTAAAGCAATAAATGTGAAATAAAACAAAAACAAATACTAGTCACTCACTCACCCACCCATACACTCATATATTGCCACAAACACATAAACACACACCAACCACAATTTCATTTAATATGGGAAAGAAATTCTCTTTTGAAGCACAACTTTAAGCATATCTATGCGGGTGTAGTATTTATACAATATGAGTATGTATGTATGTATGTGTATGCGTGTGTATGCTTATGTTTATTTTATTATAAATGTCGGTATATTGTACGTATGGGTGTTAGTGTATATGTATGTAAGTGTTATTTTTGCTTGTGTGACAATATAGATTTATACGTCTTTTAATAAGTAGAAATATATGGTATTTAAGAATGTATATATGTATGTGTATGTGCATGTGATGGCATGTAAGAAATGTCGTACGAATTGAAATTGAAAATGAAAATGAAATATTGTTATCGTATTGCTACTGGCTTTCATGTATTTTACACAGAATAATTCCATTTGATTTTTCCATATGGCAGCACACAATTTACTTGTACTCTGTCTTATATTTACACATCAAGTGTGTGGCACGTGAAATGTGTTGCATGTAGGAGGAACAAGAAGCTTAAGAAGATATTTTAAAGAGATCGTTGTTGACTGCTTATAAAGATAATTATACGATAGACAGTGAATCTCAAATACTGTATAATTGCTGCTGGACAAATTGTTTAGAAAGTAGACAACTTTTATGCAATTAAAGGTCACCGTAATCTCGGTAGTTGCGGTATAACTACTTGAAAGAAACGTTCCGCGATCTTTGGATCCTTTCAGACTTTTAATTGTGACGGTAGAGTAAAAATGTATACGTATATATACGTATGTAAATATGATTTATTGTAATACAGGAGAGAGAAGGTCCGCTCGAGCCCAATATATAGATTTTGTGATGAGAAGATTGTATACTCACGACACATAAATCGACGCCTCCACTCTATAACGTTCTAAGTACATTTTTTAATATTCTTGCATAATTCTACATTCTCTAACTTAAATACTGTCAGAATTTGGTTAAGATGCGCCGATCCGTTCCGAAGTCATAGGGAAAAATCTACTTCGAATACATATATAGTCGCATATCGCGTGAAAACTTTGAGAGCTCATAACTCTCTCTCTCTCGACTGAGAATGTTATAGAACGGAGGCGTCGAAATGGAACTTGTGCGACATTAATGCACTCCAGACGGACCTACTTGGAAACGTGTCAAGTACTAGGCAAGTAGTAGTCGCCGTGCTGGCTTATTGAACGTCAGGCCACGGTTCAAAGCCCAGGTCAGACATCTCAAACAACACGAAGTATGAATACCTATTTCTTCGGCAACTTCCTATCAGTAGATCTCAGGCAAAAACTCTGAGAATAAATTTAATTGCCATGAAAAGTTTCTAAAAAAATTTGTCTTTCGGAGTGGACTTTAAACTGTAGGTCCTGCCACTCATGTATAACATTAACACATACACCATAAATGGTGTGAGAAGCTAGGTTGTAATCCTGACTGAAGAGTTGTAATGGCCAATTGTGCATGTTGCCAGAATGTTGCAGTCGATACGCATGGATTGCATTTGATTTACAAATGCAGCAGAAAATAGCTGATGCAAGAGAACCAGTATCAATGTCAATCTAGTTAACCAGAAACTTTTACTTTGTATTAAAAAATAAATTGTTTTATGGCTTAAAAGTTTCAAACTACAATATAACTACAAATAATCAATATGAGAGTACTAAGCTCCGGTTCTGAACTCAAAACTGACATGTCCAACTGGCCTAATTAGTAATTGAAAAAAAACTCAGTTTGAATGTAGACTAGTCCCTGGTTTGATGATGACTTTTCCCTATACATTCATATTTTGGCCACGAGGGACGGGATCTACAGTTTAACTTCGACACTGAATGACAGATGCGAGAACCTTTTTGATGGCAATTTCTTGCTCTCACAGAATACTGCTGTAAAGTGGTCGACGAAGGGTAAGCTTTTATTTATTTTCGTTCTTTTAGGATATCGGAACTACGAACGCTGTTTTATAAAAAGTTTTTAACTGGTCTACAAGCTTTGGCTAAGGGTAAGGAAATTATTTCGATGATTTTTCATTTCGTAACACTTAATTGAGTTCAGTATAGGTCCTCTGTAAGCGATTGGCGCAATTCCTGTGGCTTATAAATGACGATATGTTTTTCACGGCACATAATAGGCAGCATTTGGTTGAATACTAGGCTTTGACATCGTTTTATCTGGTTTGCCGATGTTAAATTATGATTTCTTGCACTTTTCCCTAGCGGTAGCCCTAGGCTGGTAAATTAAGGAGAATTAATAGTAAGCAAATATGATAAAAATGATTAACATGACAAAGCTGAAGATTGTAGTTAAAGTGTAGTGATACTTTGGCAGAAACCCGGAGTATTATCCCGACTTCGAATCCAGCAGAATAAGCAAATAAACTAACGCTGCACAGACTTACTCTCTGTCTCTGTCTGGATCAACATGGAAACTCTTAGTAAGATTAGTTCAGTGTTATTTAGGTTAGGTTAGGTTAGAGGACGTGTACTTGTCAACTAAGACAAGGTCAAATTGACCCATTGTACAACGTCCTAGTTTCTCACACCACTTATGTTGTGTGTGTTAATTTACATGAGTGGCGGGATCTGCAGTTTAAAGTCGACTCCGAACGACAGATTTTTGAGAAACTTTTTCATGGCAATTTTATTTACTCTCATAGTTTTGCCAGAAATCTGCTGAGAGGAAGAAGCATCGTCTTGATGCCTGGCCTGGGGCTCGAACACTGGCTTTACGTCTAGTAAGCCAACACACTACCTACTAGACTACGGCGACTTCAGTGTTATTTACCTCTTGAAAAATAATTAGATATTCAGATATTAATTGCTGGCCAGATATAGCTGTTTGATTTCACATTATCCAGAGTGTTTACCTTTCAAGCTCTGCGAGAATTGCCTCGTAGGTGTTTACTAACAAACTCATGCCATTTCTGTGTTACTCTGGTATTTGGTAGGCACGATGTGTTTGCTTATAAGAAGGTATTCTTCGGTGGTGTATTGTGGACTGCTTTTTCAGTTACAACGCTTGTATCTATACAGTTGAGGTGGCAAAAACTGTTGGGTCGAAACACAACACTTTTTCATGGCAATCTTGTTTACTTTAGTTGCCGTAGAAATATGTTCTCATATTTCGTTTGTTGGAGATGTCTGACCTGGGGTTTGAATCGTGGCCAACACCGTACCTATTAGACTACGGTCGAGGCGAAAGACATTTTCCTTTAAATCAAAGGAATAAATCCAATTCAAACCAACACAAAGCCTTTAAAACTTACGGTAGAGTATTTGTAACATCTGTAGCAATATTTTCATTCTCTTATGTTTCGTTTTTTTTTGCCAAGGATTTCTTTTAAAAATAATATCGCACGCATGTTGTTGATGTGAAAATGACGACTATAACAATTTCGTTTTTTTATTATATTTTTTTTCTGCTGGTAATCTTTTTCTACTTTTTAACTTAAATTCACATGAAAATGAGAATTTCTCTACTAGGCTGGTAACATATTTGCTTTACTTATGAGAAAAAAAAGAAAAAAGAAACACAGAAGGCCTTAAGAAGGCTGGAAGAAACAAGAGAAATACAAACTAAATTTGACGAAATTAAATTTCCTATGAAAGGATTTTCTTTAACTGTGTGAATATGTATGTATACGAGTATATTGTAAATAAGATGGTTGAGCTAAAGACTTAAGAAGTTTAAATGTCTAGATTACAAACAATGCTTATGTATGTATGTGTATAAAAAAGAAGAGAAACGAAACCTTTTTTTTGCTTTTTTTTCCTTGCTTTTGTATAAAAAGCAATATGTTTGTAAATGTTATGTTTAAACAGTTTAAAGTATTAAAGTTAGACAAGAGAAACCCTTAATAGGAAAAGGGAAAGGGAAAGAGAAAAGAGAATGAAAATGTTTATTTACGCAGAAGAAGATTTAATTTTATTGCCTTTAAACAGAGGAGAATGAATATTATTTTCATGAATTGTTAAATGCCTTAACAAAACACAACTGTATTCAACTGGCTTCGCTTTCATTTACATTACAATGCCTCGATTTATGCTGCTGTTTGCCTGTATAGAACGTTGTTCATTTCATTCATTTGTTTGTCTGCGGCATTATTTAATCCTGAACTACAATTAAGTTTTAAAACTGTTAATTTGTTATGCCATATTTTATTACCGTTTTTTTTTGCGTTTCCTTCTTAACAAATACGCTTTCATTTGTTTTATTAAGCCCGCTTGAATATCTTGTGAATGTCTATCTGTCCTTACAATAACTGAATGAACGGAAAATTTTATTATTCTCTGCTTTTCAGTTCAGTCAAAAAATCATTTGATTACGTTGATTTTCAGTTTTCATTTTCCCCACTACCATCCATTCATCCTTGCCTGATTTTATTTCCATTTCAAGTGTAATCAAGTCAGCCGTTTCATACAATCCCAGAATAATCGCATGTGTTGAGTGGCGTGTATTAAAAGTATTAAAATGTTTATTTGTTATAAAATAAATACCCTCGTATTCGTATCGTATTGTTTCATTTCATATAAAATACTCTCGTATTTGTTTAATACTTGTTTTCGGTTACGCTTAAATGATAGATGATATGTTAAAAGGAATTTTTATTATTAGTTGAGTAGGTCGTTAAAATTAATTAAAGAGTTTCTCTTTGCTTTTGTTTCGTTTTTTTTTTTTTTTTTTTTTTTTTTTTGTTGCACAATATTTGATTAATTATACTCATAATGTGTGTATGAAGAATATCAAACAGTACTCCTAGAGTATGAGTAATAAATAATAGAAATAATTACACAGTACTTATACGCACAGTAGTCTGTGTGTTGGTAAATACCATGAATAATTATGTATGAGACTTTGATTGAATAGGTGTGTACTGCCTGTATAATATGATATTAAAAATAGTTATTCAAGTCAGAAAAATACATACAAGTTGCTCTTAAATAATTGAAATCATTTATGAAATTTAAGGTGTTATTTACAAAAACGTTTCCTTTTGAATTAAAAACTTATGATGATAGACAAAGTAATCTTTACTTCATTTTATAGTTGTTTGTCTAAGAGACATACAAGTTAGAAATGTTTCATTTCAAGCCCTTTAGTCAAGATTACAACCCATGTTCTGTGTGTTAATTTTAGCCATGAGCGGAAAGACCTAATTTTTTGAGAAACTTTTCATGGCAATTTTATTACTTTTTTACTCTCAGAGTTTTTGTCAGAAATCTGCTGAGAAGAAATCACCTAAGGAATATTTTCTTCGTATTTGATTTTGTTGGAGATATCGGACATTTGATTTGAACCCAACATACTACATACTAGACTACGCGAACTTTAATATTTACTGTGTTGTTAATTATACACGTTGGTGGAATAAGTTCCAGTTTATCAAGCAGTTTAAGAACAAAGATCTCTCTCGACAAACTAAACGCACAGTATACATGCCCTGATGTATCTGTAATTTTATACGGCTCAGAAGCACGAGTCATGGTGACATGAAAGTAAAACGTCTGCATTGGTTGGAATATGTTGTGGGGTAGTTGGTTTAAGTGTGTAGCCGAGGTAGGTAGGTAGAGGTGGCTGACCATCCAAGAATTTTTCTTGGATGGACTCACTTAGACCGCATTGGGCCTATTGTGCTTCCACAGTTGTCCGCTATCCCCTAGTCTCAAAACCACTCGGAGCTTCTGATGAAGCGATTTAGACTGCCAATGTCAATCCTTGACAGTTCCTCCAGATCATCCATGTAGTAAGTACTCAAGTACTTCCTTCTCCTTTAGCAAAGAGCCGGGCATGTACTCAGCAGGTGAGGGACAGTCTCCTCTTCTTCCTCATCTCTGCAGCTTCTGCAGATCTCGTTAGCAAGGTGTCCAAGACCAATGCGCCTCGCATGCGTACCCATAATGCAATGCCCCGTAATGACACCGACAACTACAATGAGTGCGCCTCTTTGGAGTTTAAGTAGACTCATTGTGCGCCTCTCATCCAGCCTTAGCCGCCCACCTGTCATTGACGGATTGTAGCCGAGATAAGCGACCGAAATTTTGATGAAAAGTTTGTGTTCTAGCCGAACTTAGATTAAGTTGGGTAAGGTGGCGGACACCTCGTAAAGGAAAAGGTCTCATTTAGGTCCGGTTTTATCCCCATTGTGATACCACAATCAATACTATCCGCTGATAAATCATTTCTTTCCCTAGAGGAAATCATCCGAAATCAAAAATAAATCATACTATTTCAGCATTCGTTACAATAGAGAGCACGGTCAAAAATGTAAGAGAGTGAAAGGCTAAAAATGATGTGCAGATATATACCAGTACTCGTAAGGAGAATATTGATTCTTGCTTACACTCTGTTGACCGTGATTTGGATAGGATTGACAGTTGGGCTTCGGCGAATGGACTACGCATTGATCCCTCAAAGTCCAAATGTTTAATGCTTTCGAAGACCAATGTTTCGTTTGCCATACCTGGATTGAGTAGCAGGGGAAATAAAATCGACTATGTTAAGTCTGCTACCAATCTGGGTATTGTATTTAATGACAGATTATCGTGGTCTGGCCATATAAGTTTCGTTGTTGGCAGAGTATATAGCATGCTTTGAAATTTATGGGCGGTAATTGCTTCAACTCCTTTTGCAATTCGTAAGCAACTTGCTAAAACTTATTTATTTCCTGTACTATTGTATACTAAACTGCGATAGTAATGACAATCGGAAACTAAACTTGGCATACAACAATATAGCAAGATACGTCTTTCTTAAGGGTCGCCGGGATCATATTTCTCATTTAGCGTACCAGATATTTAGTGTGAAATTTGATAATCTTCTGAAAATTAAATGCCTCATTCTAATCCATAAAATTATTAATATTATTAGGCCGAATTAAGTTTACTAGGTCATGCCGGGGCATGAAGATTATTCAACAAAGTTACAGGACTCTTTTGTCACAGCGACACGCCACTAGTCTCTGGAATTCCCTACCAAATTACATCCAAAAGATAGGCAATGCAAATGCGTTCAGAAAGGAGTTATTTAAATTGTTCTCTTAATGAATATATCGGTTAAATATTTATTCTTACTTTTTTATACCGATTTTTGTAAAAATTTCTTTTTATTTCTGTAGTATTGTTAGTTTTCCTAAATTGCTGTAAATTATAGTTCTACTTAAATTTAATATTTTAATTAATTTGTTTTTTATATTAATTTGTTATTTTTACTTAATTTCTTATATTTCACAATTTTTATTATTTTTTATGTTTTATATCTTATTGATCCTAAGCACAGCGCTATAACTTTTAAGATTAAAATCTTGTTGTGTTATGTTAATTATAATAAATAAATAAATAAATAAAAAAATAAATAAAGGCAATAAATATTGTAAATTGAAAAAAAAACCTTTATCTCCTTATGCAAAAAAAGGAAAAAAATACAGTGCACTGACACATTAGGTCAAAGACATTCTTTTTTTCCTCCCCAGACCTGGAGTTCCTTCAGAAGTCATTCGAAATGCCTATTAAAAGAATGGTGACCCGCAAGAAATGCTACTGCGCTATAGATTGCCATGCGATTTAAGGAGAGAAGTAAGTCAGTGATCCTTTTATCCAAACGTGTCCAGCACAGTCTAGCAATATTTCAAGTACCCTATTGCCGCCAACGAAATCAATCTTTCCGGTAATAAGTGTGGATGTTATCAAAGTTAACAAAACCAGTCGGAATATCTATATGCAATAACATGTCGAGCTTTGTACTGTAATGACCAACAAGGTCAGTTCATCAGTAATGTAATGATATCCCTATGTCCCGGAACCCATACAAGAGCTACCTTGGAATGATCCGAAATTTCTCTGAGAAAACTTCGGTTTTAATAGACCAGGATGGACATTTAAACTACGGTCGTTATGGTGCAAGTACCTAACCAGGATTTTCGAGTATATCAAGAGATTTTCAGGGAAAGTCCAGCCACTCAACAAGTATTATTGAAACTTACATACATACATACATAATTGGTCTTTTCAACCGTTCTGCCTGGGTTACGACCTAGGTTCTCACACTGCTTACGTTGTGCTTGTTAATTTTACACATAAGTGACGGCATGTACAGTTTAAAGTCGTCTCCCAACGACAGATTTTTTAGAAACTTTTCATGACAATTTTATTTACTGTCAGTGTTTCTACGAGAAATCTGCTGAGAGTCAGTCGATAAGGAAATATTTTCTTATATTTCGTTTTGTTGGAAATGTCTGACCTGTGATTTGAACGGTGGCCTGATGTCTAATAAGCTAACACCATGCAGAAAATGCAATCGAAGCGTTTGATATTCGGCTCTTATTCAGTGTAAAGAAAAACAAAGTTTAATGAACCATGGATGTCTTATGGCTTTTCACACATAAAAATAAAAGCGTTTTCAATATATTTTAATAATTACGTTTTAATTATAATTTAAACGAGTATTTTTTAAAACGTAAACGTTTATGTGACAAAAAAAATACGCTACAAACCAAACAGCTACCAAAGAAACATTTATTTTCATTTATTACTTGCCTTTCTCAGACAATATGAGCACGTAAAACAACTTGAATGCAATAAAACAAAATTTCAATACAAGGAAAATCTACACTAAATTTCAATATAAGCAGGATGTGGCAGGATATTATAAACATTTCTGAGTATCTTTTTTATATAAACAGACTCATGTACGGCAATATTAGTTGTTATTTATTTATAAATGAATGTGTGTGTGTGCTTTTAATTTAAAATAACTTAACGATGTGACACACAGTTATTAACAAACCATAAAAAAAGGAAAACCAAACCAAAAAAAAACAATACGCCAGGATGCTACTCTCTTAAGGCAAACTATTCACACGCACTACACATCAGGCAGGCAAAAGAATATTAAAATGGTTGCTGAAAATAATAATAAAACAACCGCAAGTTACTTATACACAAAGAAACACACACATACAGTCATTTGTATTATATTTTATAAATAGCAATAACAGTTAAATTTTAAAATTTAAACACATACACTTAAAAATGGGACACACACCGTGTGTATACGAGCGTGAATGTGTGTGTCAACTTCTCTGAGTTTATAGTCGAAACCCATTTAACCACAATAACAAGCTTAAATAAAACTCTTGCTCTCGTTTTCTTAATCATTCAACACATATTAATACTCTGCTCTCATATATGTACATATGTACGTACACATTAAAGAGTACGTACATATATGTTGTTTGTGTGCGTATAAGAGCTTCTCAAGTGTGTTTGTGATGCGAGAATATTACACACCACAAAAAAGGCAACAAAACCATTCAAGTGATAAAGTGGTAATCAAGAATTTTAAATAATATTCAGACCTACGTAAATACACTCACTCACACACACACACCTATACACTCTTTCATTTTTTAGGTTCTCATACATTTGCATATTAATGGGAGTTAAAAAGCAGAAGAATCGCATACTTATTTATAGGCTTTAATTCATGGCATGTGTTTTAATATCGTATACGGCAATATAAGCCAAAAATTATGTGAACGAATTAAAAAAAATTTAATTTTTCTTCTACAAAAATTAAAAAAAAAGAAGGAAATTCATATTTTTGTTCTCTTTATTGTCAGGGGTTTTATTTTAATCATAAGCCAGTTGTTTTTGTTGCTCTACTCTGTATGCATGGTTTCGATTCAATTTTAATTTAATTAAATGTTGCCAAAGTTTAACAGGCGATTAAAAATTTAAATGGCGGTTAATAAATAATCTGTATACTTGGTATGAAATTCATGAATAAATATGAAAACATTATTTATTAAAATATATGAGAGAGAGAGAAATAATATCATATTAAAATATGTAATTAACTTTCATGCGAGAGCCTTTAAACGATGGTTTAAAATACCTTTAAGATGTGATGATCATATTTACTTAGTATACATATGTGCTTTTTCTGTGAAGGTTTTTTAAATGGGTATGTACTGTGAAGTCAACGTAGTCTAGTAGGCAGTGTGTTGGCTTATTAGTCCATGATTCAAACCCCAGCTGTCGAACAAAACAAAATATGAAAAAATATTGCTTTCGGCTACTTTCTCTCAGCAGTCTTCTGGCAAAAATTTTGACAGAAAATAAAATTGCTATGAAAAGTGTCTCAAAAATCTGTCATTGGGAGTCGACGTTAAACGTTAAACTCGCGGTCATAACCCTGATTAAAAGTGACCTATGAGGTCCAGTTTCAAGATGTTAATCAGTTCTCATGTATTCTGAAAGTTAAATGAAGGCGTGGATTCTTCAACGGTCTTGTTTATAAATCTTGAATACTCAAGTGCTGGGTAAAACCGTGAAAGCATTCTGCGGTCTACTTTCCTTTCTCTTGGTTCATTTTTTCAACTTTCCCATACGAATGAATGAATGAGTATATACAGATTCTCGGTCCCTCAGCAAACGAATGACAATTTCATAAAAATATAATTCGAACTACCTGTAACAGCCTTTGCAAGTGCATTAGCTATGTTGTCACCTTCAATATTGGGGTACCCACGAACCCACCCTTTGAAAACCAGTTATGTTCTTAGAGCTACGCAGTGGTGGCCTTATAATTAGAAACGATTTTTCTGGAACAGAGTTACCTGGAGTGTTCCAAACTGATGGAAAAACGTATGTAAGACGTCCTCCAAACAAAGCCTTTGATCACAGGTACACAGTGAAAACTGTAAAACAAATTAACAAAGATACATGTTGCTAAGTCGTTTCTAATTATAAGGCCACCACTGTACCCTGTATTATTGAAAATTTTGATTTTATTGTCAGAAAATACAAGCATATTACTATACGTCTGCTAGCGTATTCATACATCTCTGTGTATAACCATTAAGTTAGCATGAAGTAATCGTAGCCCATTAGCTAGTAAGTTAGCTTATCATACGAGAGTCCATGGTTTCGCCCCTGTCTCATATGTGTCGCACAAAGCGAAAAATTAGGACATACTTATTTCTTTCAGCAATAAAATGATCGTGTCGTACAAAATGGACATTAAACCGTTGGTCCCGCCACTCATGAAAAAATTTAACACACACAACATAAATGGTGTCAGAAGCGAGATTGTTATCCCGACTAAAGGGATGAAATGATTAATTAAGTAAGAATGTCAGCTTGAATAACACAACATTAATTGGGAAGAGTAAGACACAATCCATTATTCAACGTCTTCCAAACGACTGACGGATAATTTCTGAACTGGATCCATTAATGATTAAGTGTATGTTCCATAGTCAAATATGGCCATGGTTTTTGCCAGACCATAGCTTCCACACTTCGATGCCAACTGCAAACTTGCAGACTTGATATCTAATATTCTGAACACGACTTTAAGGAAACCAAAGCTATGTGCGGCATTTATTGAAAATATTTTCAGCATAGACCTGCGGGAAATCCGTTCTCCTTTACGGATTAGAAACATGATTATTTGCAGACATTACAGAAAATAAAATCCAAACATTCAACAGGTGTTTACATAACATATTAGAAATCTAGAGACCAGGTACAATCGCCAACGAAGAAATCCTTAAAACCGCTGACCAAAGAAAGAATAACACACATATAAAGAGGCGAAAGTATATAATTGGTTTGATCGAAATGAAAACTGCTACGAATCTTTAAAACCACAGGGTTCAAAGACAAGAGGACGACACAATATAATTTAGATATACAGTTATAAATGAGACTGGAGATTCCTTTAAAGGACTACGACACATAGCAGATGACAGAGATTATATTTTCGTCAAATTTTTTGCATCCTTTTCTTTTCTTCTGAGATGCAGAGGTCATATACTTTTAAAGGAAGCAAAAGAAAGTTTGCTGTTGTTAGGAAGAATCCTACATTTTTTTCAGTGAACTGAATGCTGATTTATTTCAATCATACATGACCTTGCTTTACTTAGTAGCTTAATATTGGCAATGACAGTTCCGATTTATCCAAAGGCTCAGTATCTTGGCCCAAAAACAACAGAAAAGTCCAGAATTTTGATACGTATTATTTTAGAATAAAGAGCTGATATGATATTTATTTTAGTTAAACAAGAAATTTACTGCTAATTAAGTATTAAACAATTCGTAAACATGACGTAAAATATTGTTACGTTTTTAACTTTTAAAAACGTTTAAAATATGAGCTTGTAGATTGCAAATAAAATAAAAAGAAATTTGTGTTTAGTTTTAATTAAAATTCTTTAATATTCGTACAATTCTGTGTGTAAATGTTCGCAACTTGATGTATACAACAACAATTGCTTCTTTTTGTTATTCCTCTGTTTATACACTTTACATAAACAATAACAATTACTAGACAATTGTTCGACAGATCTTTGTAACGGAGATCTTCAAACCACGATTACTCTCTTCAAACGCATCGCATTTTCACACAAGACTGACTAACCTTCACTAACTCACTCCCCTGCTTTGCTTTGCCTTTTATAAAGCAGGTTAAATAGTCTGATGAGTATTCTTGAAGGCGAATGTTCGTGACTTAGCCTTCTCGAAATCTCTATAAATGTAAACATAGTTGTTTACATTCATTATTGTTGTTTTTCTATTTATTCTTGTAGTGTTGCTTGTGGATTTCTGTTCACTTGTTTACCATTTTTTATGGTAGTGTTTGTTGTTATATTTTTGTTTACTTGTTTACTATTTTTGTATGCTGGTGTTTGTTGTTATATTAAGCAGTACGATAAATTGTCAACAGCTGTAACAATATTAAAATTACTCGTACATTTAAATATTTTCGTATCACATTTACAAAAAAAAAAATAGGAACATAAATCATATCAAATTCCTTATGACTTAAGCTTTTTTGAAAGAAACATTTCAAATCTGTTGTAAATTTTATTATTTTTATTGATTCATTCATTCGTTTTCTTGTTTATAAAGAAGAAAAAGTTAACAAAAAGTTTTTCGTAAATATTTATATGAAAAAATTCGAAGAGTACCTTTGTAGGCAAAGGCATGTATGTATGTATGTGTCTAAATAGGTTGAAAACAAATACAGATTTTTTCTTTTACATCCTTACAAATGAACATTCTTTGTAGGCATGTTTGTTTGAGCAACATGTGAATTAAATTGTAATAAAAAATATTTTTTACAACATAAAGATTTTTCATACTTTTGTTAAAATGGAAAAAAAAGATTAAAAACTTTACTTTGGTAAAAGAAAAAATTGAAGAAAGAAAAAAACGAAATTGCTCTTTATAGCTTGTTAGGAAAAGAAAATTTGAAAACAAGTAAAACATGTTAAACTTTGTAACTTGAACATGTTATTAAACCTTAAGGCTATTATCAGTATTACATACAATATACCATACATTTCATAGGGTATATCGGAAAGTGGTTACTTTGAAGCGAAACGATTACACAGAGATCACGGAAAGTAATAGAATAATTGAGGCAGGACTTTCCATCAAGCCAGACAAAATATTAGCATAGCTTGTGTCCAATATCATATTTAAATTGTTAGCTGTTAATAAAACTTTACTTGTAGACAAATTGGAATTATTTTTAATCGATTAACCGATTAATCGTATATTTCTTCTAAATTCTGTTTTCTAAAAAAAACTAAAAATTTCATAAAATGTTTCAGAGAATTTTTTAAACAAAAAAAATGAAAAAGAGAAGCATGGCAAACTTTTTTAAAATAAATCTTTTAAAAGTATTATTTACTTAAGCAAATGAGCATTATTCTTATGCTTATCATATGAGTACTTCCTTTTAAAATTAATTGGCATCTGTAATGGCATTTTTCTTCTTATGCCTACAGGCTAGTTTTTCTTTCAGTGTTCATTTTCAGGCATTATTTGTTACATTTAACAAGTTTGAAAAAAAAATGTTTTGTTTTTGTTTAAAAAGCCCATGGAAAGAAGTTTTTAATGGCATTTAAATTAAATTATGGAATCGTTTCCCCTTTTTCTAACCAAAAAAAGATCTGGTTAAGGAAATAAAAAAATTTGATTTCAAACATTTTATTTCGTTGTAAGCATATATTCAACCGACATATGTTTTGTTATGTGAGAAATGTATACATACATACATACATAATTGTCCATTACAACTCTTCAGTTAGGACTACGGTCTAGTTTCTCACAACACTCATGTTGTGTGCGTTAATTTTATACGTAAGTGGCGGGAACTACAGTTTAACGTCGACTGCGAACGACAGATTTTTGAGAAACTTTTTCATGGCAGGTTTATTTTTGCTAGAAATCTGCTGAGACGAAATCGCCGAAGAAATATTTTTTTTTCATATTTCGTTTTGATGCCTGACCGTGGATACGATCCCGGGCTTTACGTTTAATAAGCTAACTACCTATTAGAATACGGAGACTTCAAGAGAAATGTATGCATAAGAAAAATGAATGGTATTACGAGTATAAAGTACATATTTATATGACACCGTTCCATTATTACAGCATAAAATTTTAACCAAACTAGAAGTTACTCTATTCAGATCCTTCGGCATTGATACAATATCATACACATGTATAGATCATACACCGCAGAAAATATTCGCATCTTTTCTTGTGTTTTAAAAATTATTTTCCATATTAGATATAAAGCTCAGGCGATCATAAACCATTATTTACATGGCATTGATATCATAAATCAGTATTTACATGCATAGCTGCCAGATAGATGAGGCACCAAAACGTTAAATATTTGAGAAAAAATCGTCAAAATCGTCAAAGACGTTTATTAAAATCGTTAGAAAAAATAAATAAAAAAAATTAAATGTTTTTAAAAACCAAAATTATTTCTATTGTAGTAAAACATATAAAGTCAATATATGTACATATTTGAGTTCAAAAATAAAACATTTAATGAAAATTTTTTTAGAAATTAAACGCTAGCGTTCCTCATCTTCATTTATTAATTTTTTTTTTCCAAAAATGGAGAAATGGTATATCATTTTCAGGAAAAAATTGTTTAAGGTTTAAACAATCAATCCCAGTGTTGTTTATTGACACATAAGGGCAGCAACAATATTGCATCATCTTAATCTATGGGTGGTGTAAGTATTAAGGAGTCAGAAGCTCTTGACATTCTAAGGATGAAAATTCAGTGTAATGTTGGCTGCAACCGACACATTTTTCAGTTTCTTCAGTTCCTTCTTAAGATCTTATCATCTATTTACACCATTTATAACCGACCGAGAATGGAATACAACTCCCATGAATGGGTCGACAGTGTATGACAGGTATGTGGTCGATTAGCCAGTGGATCGCACATATTTTCATAGTTAAAAACACAATGCCATCCAAAAAAGCCATCTTTTTACATTTCTTTGGTTATAAGAGGGTTTTTAATGCATACACAACATGCCAAGTTGTCGGTAATTACTACTACAAATGGAATAGAAAAATGATGTATACACACATACGTACATACATAATTGGACATTACAACCCTTCAGTCAGGCTTACGACCCACATAGCTTCTCACACAACATATGTTGTGTGTGTTAATTTTATACAAGAGTGGCGGCGAACCTTCACTTTAAAATCGGCTCCGAACGACGAATTATTCGGAAACTTCTCATGGCAATATTATTTACTGTCAGAGTTATTACCAGAAGACTTTTGAGAGGAAGTAGCCGAAAGATATAATTTTTTCACACTTCGTTTTTGCTCAAGATGTCTGAGACAGGATTTGAACCACTGGTTTGCATCTAATAAGCAAGCGCACTGCCTACGAGAATACGGCGACATAAATTATATAAGAAATATAAAAAACAGGGAATACAAAGTATTCAATATGCTAGAAACGATCACTTGTTCAACTTGACTTTAAGTCGGCTGTACTCTTCATAGGCTTTATTTACACAACTGGAGACAACAGTTTTCAAGCTGGTATTGTGAAGAATACGATAGTTAGAGTTGATTTATAGGCCTCTGATGGGTATTATAGTATTGTTACGAAAATGGAAGTGATGTTTTGCTATTACATCGTTTAACATTAAAATTATAAACAAAAGCTACAAAAACAAAAACAATTAAATTATTTACATGATAAAAAAGTAAACAAAAATTATACCAACCAGCATAAAAAAGATTAACAAGTAAACAAAAATGCAACAACAAACACTGCAAAAATAAATGTAAACGAAAATACACAAACAACGATGTTTACTTTTATAAAGATCTCGAAAAGGCGAAGCCGTTTACATTCGCCTTCAAGAACATTCATCAGATTCTTTGCGTTTTCATATCAAAGGCAAGGCAAAGTAGGCAACGGAGTTAGTAAAAGTTCAGTCAGTCTTGTGTAAAGACACGGTGTGTTTGAAGAAAATAATCGTGGTTTGAAGATCTCCGTTACAAAGATCAACAATTGTTAGTGTTTAGGCAAAAGAGTACAAAGCGGAATAACAAGTACAATAACATCAAGTTGTGAACAGTGGCACACAAAAATGTGCGAACAATAAAGAATTTAATTCAAATTAAACACAAATTAATTTTTATTTTATTTGCGAGCCTATATTTTAAACGTTTTTAAAATGTAAAAACGTAACAGTATCATAGGGAGTCAAATGTCTTTCTTAAATTTATGAAGCAACATTCCATGGACTGTTCGATGATCAATTTTAGTCTTTCAACAACGCCCAGAAAAAGGGATGGTGACATCAATTTCATAAATAATTGTCTGATACATATTACAATTTTGCTTTAGGGAGGCCCCATACTGCAAAGTGGCTCAAATCCTTAACAGCGTTACAGACTGTAAGATGATCACTTTTGGGCTTGTTTCCCTCTGAGTTTGGGTATGACGCTGATATTTATAATCACTTTGGTAATTGTCTTCAGAGGGGTAATTCTTGTCAAATTCCTGTGAGTGCTTAGATATAATTTTGTGGGGTTTTAATGATTTCCCTTGGGAGCATAATTTGTCTGCGGAAATGGTTAATAATAGGAGGGAAAATTTCGAAATTATTGGAGTTATTACATCGGCCTTTAGTATATCTTGCGAATTATTGCGAATATCAGATCATTTATTATTTTTATTCATCTTATTGCTTGAAATATTTTCAAGATATTCAGATAATCTATGGGAATATTTTCTTCATTGACTGTGTATGACTCTCAATTGAATATTTCCTGCTGAGTGAAGGAGGATGTTATCCTAAAGTTTGCCACATAGTTTCGGCTGTTCTTGGTTGGATCTAATACGTTCTCCAGCACAATTTCCTTGCAACTTTCCACACGATTTTAATCTTTTTGTTAGTTTTAATGCTTGTAATGCTGTCGCAACAACAGTATTCCTTACATCACGCTTATGTCATTGATGGAATTATTCTTACACATTTTTGTTAGAAGTCTTTCTGTTAAAGTTAATTAGGGCATTTGCCACCATCCTTTACAATTAAAATATCCAAGTTTCGCTTCCCACAAATTAATTTGTTAAAAAATATACTTTTCTTCCAACTTCTGTCATTATTCATATGTATTTAAGCTCCTGGCATTTGCTTTTATCATTAACATACCCCAGTCAATGGTGTCAATAAGAACTTATCTGTATAATATTCACTTAAATTGTTTGCATTTAAACTCAATTTCATTTTCCAATTTCCAATTGTTAATAATTGTTTTCATTTATCACAACATTTTACACAAATATGAATAATAATGAGCATTAATCATATATTGCTGGTTGTGTATATAGAAATACGCACACACAGCTGTAGTTGTATTTGCATAGGAGAGACGTATTGAAAGAGAGCTTGTATGCAAGACAAAAACAAAAACTCAAAATTAAAAAGAAGAACCTGTCTATAAAATTTTCATTTAAAATGTCATGGAATTAATTTTCGTATCGAAAATGCTTATGAAAATGAACTTGTTTTCATTGTTTTTGTACGCAATTGAAAGTTTAAATACGTATGTGTTGTTGAGTGTGCTATAAAACATTAAAATAAACAGCAATAAATGTCAACAAGCAAATGCTTGCACACACACACACATATAAAATATTATCAAAAGATGTAGAGAGTGAAAGATATTTAAGCAGCCATTTATATCTCTATTCATTGAAATCAAAACTTAAATACATAAACAAATGCAAGCATCCAAATGTACACATACAACACAACTATGCTTGCATATCTCCATATATTGTAGTACTATAGCTCATACCGTTAAATACCCTTTGTATGTACATATGTGTTTAAAAGCAATTCTCTTCATAAAACATACAAAAAGCTTAACACACACAAAAAGTAAATCAAAAATTTTAATGTTCATTTCGACAGAGCGGCAATAGCAATAGCAACAACAACAACAACAGCAACAAGCCATTTAAATACACATTAAATTTAACAAAAACAACAATACCAAGGAGCCTTATTAGGAAGTGTATGATAATGTGTTGAGTCAGTACACAAATAAACACTTGTGCGAAACAGTTATTGTGAGTGATTTTGTGTCCCTAAGGAGCCATGTTCTCAAACACACACACGCACACACAAGCACACATACACTCAAATTAATGTTAATTCGAGGTTATTTCAAGGTATACAAAACACCAAAAATAGTTTCAATAAGTTTATGGAACTCTCACTTTCTATTTGTATCATTTCGTTGCTCTTAAAGTGTTTGCATATTTAACTACCATAGAGATCACTGCTGTACAGTTGTGTTGAAAATAATAGCATAGCATAGAATTGAATGTAGAAAACATTCGACTGTATGTAAAGGCTAGACTTGTCCATAACTTTTTCAAATCTATTGCATAAACTAAAGGGTCCGCCAAATAACTTTTTTTTTGAAAATGCTTTAAAAAAAAAAAACTACTGAATATTTTCTCAAATTTCTTTTTTTATTTGAAAGTACAATCCTTCCGGTTAATAATGGAAAATAATTTCATTCAAATGGCTGCCTCGGCTGGCCATGCAGTAGCCTACACGATCGGTCCAATTTTTAAGCACATTATCGATTGTCTGCAGCTGTATTTCACCAATGGCTTCACGAATATTGTCCTTTAAAGCGTCAATTGTCTCTGGCTTGTCGGCGTAACACTTATCTTGGACGGCACCCCACAAATAATAGTCCACCGGTGTCAAATCGCAGCCCGGAGGTGGCCAAAAGACATCAGCTCTGCGGCTGATAATGCGATCTTCAAAAACAGGGCGCAAAACATCGAGCGTAGCTTCGGCTGTGTGGCACTTAGTGCCGTTCTGTTGAAACCAAATGTTGCCAATGTTGTTTACATACCCGCCAAAATCAAAATGAGCTTCATCTGAAAATATGATTTTTTTTGCCAAAATCGGCATCTTCTGGTGTAGGCGGACCCTTTAGCATAAATGGATTCATCTGGCCTGTGCTATCGTTTTCAGTGCACTCTCAATCTGCCTTTGCTATACAAATAAAGACCAGCATATGCGCCTAACATACTTCACCTTCAGTCAGGAAAACGACCTAGTTGCTCACACATATTTTGAATGTGTGTTAATTTTATCCATGAGGGGCGGGACCTACAGTTTATACTCGCTTCCGCCTTATGGCAATTTTATTTACTATCAGAGTCTTCGCCAGAAATCCGCTGAGAGAGCGTCGGCGGAGAAATTTTTCATTCATATTTCATTTTGTTGGATATGTGTTCCTCACGTCTAATAGCTAACACACTACCTAATAGACTACGATGACTTCACTTAACGTAAAAGTCCAGAAAAGAATACTAAGCAGTACTATTTAAGAGCTAACTACTGTAAAGCTTCCAGGCAATATGAAATGAGCCGAACATCGAGCCAGCAAAGTCTGTAAAACCTTAGCCAATTTATATTCTTAAAAATAGCACATACTTGGCCTACCTCCACGACATTGATAAATAAAGAGTTTTGCCAGAGGATCTATAAGCCAGCAGCTGGCTCTGAGAATGAAGTTTCCATCAGATCGAAAACGTACGGCCCGTATCCCGCTAGTATTAAAATTCAAATCTTAACGTCAATAGGCAGTATTAGCTTTGCAAGATTTAAGCATTTCTTTGGGGATAAGTAAGTAGTCAATGGGGATTAATTTTGAAACTGACAGTTTTGTGGACTGGGTGTACTTTGAATTAGTCCATATCCCAGAGCCCTTAAAGCTCATATCTGAACTTTCTAGCAGTTTTTCAGCGAATATGGTAACATTGAAAGCGTATTACTGGAAGTAATCTTTATCAATCCATTTAGTGTAATAGCAAATAACTTCAGTACAGTCCCTACGATTTTAAGATTTCCTTCGCCGATTTGTACACTACATCCACAGAGAGAACATCTAAAACCCAAGACTTATATTCCTTCAATTGTTCTACACTCTGTAAACTTTAATGGGCTTTTTTTTATCGGTTTGCTATTCTACTCACTACTGCTGACAAGCATACCAAAGAAGTTGAAACCATAAAAGTAATAGAAACTCATTTAAAAAATTTCAAGGCTAAAAAGACAAGGTATAGGCAACTCCTTTCAAAATAGAGAAAGTCACAGACAATATAGTGAATAGTCAGAGAGAGAGAGAGAGAGAGAGTGAGAGATAAAATGGTGTTAAATTTTGCCATTAAGGAAAATACAAATCAACCTACACACTCAACAAGCACACACTCGCACCAACTTACATTGTCTAAGGCGTCCAGCTATTTAAACTTGTGGTGTACTTGTACACACATCTCTTTTCTGACTTGCTCTCTCTCTCTCTCTCTCTCTTTCGTTCTCTTTCGCTTTAATGGATTATTTCTATGTATAAGCATGAGAGCGTACATATTATTGTATTTATTTGAATGTGTGTGCTGATGTTTTTATATGGCCGTTAGAATTTATTGCATATTCCCAGGTCACGCATAGTCAAGTCATGAATTACTTTCTTATTCTTTACCAAAATACTTTAATAAATACCAGTTTCTTTACCATTTAAATGCCAGAGCAGAGTTGCAAAATGGTTACTGGAGTAGTTGTGGGTTGAAATCTTGTACGTTTTCATGGTTCTTTGTAACAGAACAGAAAGTAAAAGAAACGGCAGAAATAACTGTCTATAGACACGAAATTATTTCATGAAAGTATTATAGTAGAGGCTTTTTACTTTTATTTTCAGTTTTCTGTGTGTAAAATAAAAAAAATGTATTTTACTGAAGTGATTTAGTGCTCACTTTATGTACAATAACGACAGAAAGGACCATAATAATGGATGCCTAGTAGAATGGAAGCAAGAACGAGGAGTTCAATAAAAAAAATGTAGGGATGTTATAGAAAACTTTAATTTTCTACTTATAATATTAAAGAATAAATTTTGTTTCAATATTTTTTTAATACATTCGATAAAAATAATAAAAATAGGCGTTACTTTTGGTTTCTAGAATTTCATATTTCTTCGGCAACTTGCTTTCACTCTGAGGATAAATAAAATGGCTATGACCTACAGTTTAAAGTCGACTCCAAACGACAGATTTTTGAGAAACTTTTCATGGCAATTTTATTTACTCTTAGAGTTTTTGCCAGAAATCTTCCTGAGAGGAAGTCGCCGAAGAAATATTTTTTTAATATTTTTGTTTGGATGTCTGACCTGGGGCTAGAACCGTGGCCTTACATCTAATAAGCTACCTACTAGACTATGGCGACTTCATCAAAGGAAATAATAAATTTAATTAAGGTTACAGAAAAAGTCAAAATTAGTTCCTGTATATAGCCGTCACAGAACCGAGTTATATGGCAGATTCGATCAGTAGAATTTCAAACTACTTTTTCCCTATAAATCTGGCCGTATGGCGTTAATAACTGCATGAAAATTGGTTGCTAGGCCTTTAAGAGTTGAGGACATAAACTAATGACTTAAAAGAGAACCTTAAAATGTTGTCAAGAGGCGTAAAATATAAAAAGTGAACCAAATGTTTATCCGTGGACTGTATCGGGGGGAAGAGCACAAAAAAAACAAAACTGTTGCTCCAAAACTACGAACAAAGGTTATTTATACGATCCAAATCAGAAAGATAGAATTCCTTAACTTGAAAGAGTCGGCGGGTGTTAGCAGATATTACAGGTGCAGGTTTCTTGAAAACTTTGAAGTAATTGGAAAACATGCTGGTGTCTATGGTTGCTGACATTAGAATTATTTTAACATGCTTTGAATTAGTTACTAAAAGTAGTCGACTAATTATCAATAAGAAGTCCATATCTTGTTCACTCTCATCAACTTCGTCCAATATTATGTGAGTGTAAGGTGATAAAGTTTTATTTTTGATCAGCTGCTGCAAGAGTACACCAGTCGTACAGTAGAGCAGCCTAGTATCCTCTACTTGAGTTAGCGTGCAAACCAACCTGGTAGCCAACGATGGTGCCCTCATTCCAATTCCGCTCCCCTGAGACCCGACGACAAATTGAAATTGCAGCAATCCGACGAGGTTCTGTACACACAATTTTGCAATATTCCCGACGCCGATTTGCATCATCAAGTATATATTGTGGAACCTGTGTTGTTTTCCCACATCCAGTATCCCCTTCTAATATTGTGACTTGATTTTGTTTAATGGTATTTATTTTATCCCCTTTAACATTATGTATAGGTAACGACTTATCGATATTTAAATTAAAAATGTATTTCTTATAAACATTGTCATTGAAAGCTCCTTTCTGATTATTAAAAACATCGTCATCATCGCTCAAAATACCTATATCCTCTGAAAGAACTTCTTCCCTTTGTCTAGAATTAGCATTACTAGCCGGGTTTTCTGACTGTACCTTCACATTCACGTTTTATTTTTCGACTTGTTGATGGTGCCTCATCAACAACAGGAATATTTGCGCTGACGCGTTTAAATTCCTTGGAAATATTAAAAAAATCTTCTATCTCATCCATTCGTAAAGGTATAGAGACGCTAAATCCAAGATTTATTATTTTGACTTTAACTTTGTTATTATCGATATCATAAGCAATTTGCAAAGATTTCTAGCACAAGAATGCCTCCTAAATGGGAAGTAATGGAGAGTTAGAAGCTCTTGATGATTTGTGCAATAAAATTGTACGTGGTGTTCGCTGGAATCAACAAATTCTGCAAGTGTGGATGCTTCCTTCCTTCATGTGCTTTAAGTTTTTTACGATATTGCAAGAAATACTTCAAACCGTTTAATCTCCTTACTATTTACACCACTTATATCCGGTTGAAAATAATATACAATTCTCATGTATGGGTCGGTACCTCAATGTCTATTTTACGTGCTCTCGACTACCTAAAGGAGAAGATAAAGGTGCCTTTTTGAGTCAGCTATATTGTTACATCCTATATTCCTTTATCCAGAAGGGTAGCCATTGAATGTCTTCTAGAAAAAGCCGGCAATTTAGACAATGCTTGCTTTACTGTCAGTAAATATTTGAATACCTCCACTTGATATACTCAGATAGTGTTTTTACACAGTCTCTTTTGTCATTATGTCAGCCTGAAAAAGTACTTCAGCTAGCGGCTAAGCAAAGTGAAAAAGTAAGATTCAATTCTTCCGCAAATATTCCACATCCGATTGAGTCGCTTGATCGGAATGCTTTAATATATCTTTGTATGAGCTTGACTATACAAATAAAAAAGATAGTAGGTTCATATAGCATGTAGGCAATAGAGAGTCTCGATCAATATCTATAATAACCCCACAGATTTTGGGATGATGATATCTCCAATATTTTTATGTTCCTGCACTGCTTAGACACATTGTCGTCTTCTTGCTTCGTTAATATGCCGGGGTTGGTAGTCTTTTAAGGATTGCAAACGATGCTTTAGACCATGTAGTTTTAAGATGACATTTTCTTATGTTCGCCATCACCCTACAATAGGTTTTAACCGGCTTTGTTGTTTGGTTTTTTCCAAAGCCAATTAACAGAACTGCCGTACCGTAGAAAACAGTTGATTTGATTATAAGGTCGTTAGCCATTGTAAGTTTTTAGGATACCCTACTGCTTTCTTACAGCAAGTTAGAGTTGTGCCTGCCTCTGTGGATTTTGATTGTGAATACATTGCTCAATTTAGTTTACTCTTTAATCCAATGACGATGAAATTTCTGTGGTCTAGTACGTATTATGTTGGCTTATTGGACGAGAGTCTGTAGTTCAAACCAAGGCTCAGACACTTCAAACCAAAGTTGCGTAGTCTGGTAGGTATTATGTTGACTTATTAGACGAGAACCTGTGGGTCAACCCCAGAATTAGACATCTGGAACAAACGAAATATGAAAAGAATATTTTTTTCGACAACTTCCTCTTAGCAACTGGTGAAAACTCTGAGAGTAAAATTGCCATGAAGTGTTCGTCAAATTAGTCATTCGGAGTTGATATTAAACTGTAGTTGATATTAAACTGCCACTTTGGATAAAATTAACACACACAACATGAGTGGTGTAATAATATAGTTTGTAATCCTGGCTAAATGAACAATTAAGCAAGTAAGTATTTCTGCCTCCATAAGTATAGGGTTATCTATTTCGTGGTTTCAAATGTATGGGACTGGAATTCGACATCTGTAAAACTAAGTTGTGAAACAAATTTTTTTCTTTTCAGTTGAAAGTCTGACATTGATCGCTTAACTATCACACAACGCATAAAAATGAACAAAACCTACTACAAAAATGGTGATTCTGCCACAGCCATGTATCGGACAAAATTTTCTTCAGCGATGAAACACATTTCACACTCGGTGGGTATGTTAATAAACAAAATTTTCGTGTTTGGGGTTCTGCGAAACCTCAAGTAATTGAAGAGAGGCCATTACATCCAGAAAAAGTCACTGTTTGGTGCGCTCTTTGTTCCGAAGGTGTGATTGGACCTTACTTCTTCGAAAACGACGATGGAACGACTATCACCGTCAAAAATTATGGTCATACCGACTTTTTTTTGCCTGCTATTGAAGAATACGACTTAGAGAATATGTGGTTTCAACATGCCACAAACTCGAGCGAATATGGCTTTATTGCAAGGGACATTTCCTCGCCGCGTAATTTCTCGTCGTGGCGATATCAACTGGCCACCAAGATCATGCTATTTGACACCATTAGATTTTTTTGTGGGGCTACGCGAAAGACCGTGTTTATGCAGATAAACCTTCAACTCTTGAGCACTTAAAAATCAACATTCGTCAAGTTACGGCTGAGATACCGCCCAATATGTGTCAAAAAGTGGTCGAAAATTACCTCAAAAGAATCAATGCTTACAACACTTCGCGTGGAGATCATTTAAATGATGTAGTGTTTCACACATAATGTCAACGTTCAAACTTTACAATAAAAAAGAAATATCATTAAAAAAATATTTTATATGTGTTTTATTTACGTTTACTTTTGAAACGACGAAATGGATAACCTTATATTTCTGAATCCATATTCTTTGCCTCAATTAGATCTCTAAACTAAGTGTAAATTCAACAACTTCAAAGAGAAATTGTGATCGTCTCTATAAGGATTAAATATGCAGAATGCTGTGCGGTTTGCTGCACCGTCAATTTGGAAACCTTCAAAGTAATGTCGAAGCGATATAATCTTATTAGTTTTCCAAAAAGTTAGAGAACAGCACGATTACGATGTCGCTGTCTGATAGCGTTCATAGCCGACTACAATTTAACATTATTGAAGGCAGAATGTTTGTCTTTAATATCCGCTGTTAGTAAATATTGCAAAAGTGCCTTTGAAATTATTTTGATTAATCTGTTTCATTACCTAACTTTATATTTTATTATAATATTTGAGAATGTCTTCCAATTTCTTTCTATTCTATTAAAATAAATATTAAAAAAAACTGCTTTCAAATGTTAAAAGAAAAAGAAGGAGAAACAAATAATGTGATATAAAGCGTTCAGAAATAATACACAATATTTTAATCCCATACACATCCTTCCTTCCTCAGCGTATCACTTTTTGCATACAATTTTGAAAAAAATTCCAAATAGAAACGGAAATGCTTGCATGTTATCCTTAAAAAGCAGGAAAAATAACCGAAGCTGTTAGAAGAAGAAGAAAAAAAGGATCGCATTTTATATAATATTACATTGTGTATTGCATTATAATGTCATCTCATTAAAGACGGATTTGCCTTTAACGTTGGCAAAAGCCAAAAAGAAAAACCAAAGCAACTTCATTTTCTTCTTAACATTCTTTCTATGATTCATGTTTGTAGCGAGTGAATGCGAGTGGGTCTGTATGTGTATCTGGCTTTAAAGATAAACGCATTCAAAGGAATTTTTTTATTTCAAAAAATTTTTTTCTTTCCTGTTTTTTCTAAAGATTACTTTGTTTGCTAAAGAAGACTTTATTAAAATTATTTACAAAAGAAAACTTCTCCCAGAGATAAATCAAAATAATATGGAAACAGGCAAAACAGGAAAGATAAAGGAACTGATTGGTATTAAAAATATTTATAAAGACAGTAAATTAATATAATTTTTCTAGTTTAATAAATAAAATAGTTCTGGAATTAACAACAGCAGCATGCGAAAATCTGCTTGCATTTATATAATCGGTGTCTGGAGAACTTGCAGGAGGTTGAAGTCTAGAACTAGCGGTTAGAACTAGTCAGCTTCTTTGGATAAAAGCAATGGTGCAGATCAAATATTGATCACTCGAGGGCCCCATTATTATTATAACCGTGAAGAGGTTTCTTAGTGTAACATACATACATAATTTGTCATTACAACCCTTCAGTCAGGATTACGATCTAGTTTCTCACACCACTTATGTTGTGTATGTTAATTTTATACATGAGTGGTGGGACCTACAGTTTAAAGTCGACTCCGAACGACAGATATTTGAGAAACTTTTCATGGCAATTTTATTTACTCTCAGAGTTTTTGCCAGAAATCTGCTGAGAGGAAGTCGCCGAGGAAATACTTTTTGTATTTTGTTTTGATGTTTGGCCTGGGGCTCGAACCCTGGCTTTACGTCTAATAGGTAGTGTGTTGGCACTACCTACTAGACTACGGAGGCTTCATGCCATTTGACCAAAATATAATACAAAACTACTTCAAAAGGATCAAAAACAAAAAAAAAAACAAAAAATTCAAGTTGAAAACGTTTTCCACGGCCTTTATACTGAATATATTTTCTAAACATTCTGATATGTGCCTTAATTGTCTTAAATTCTGTTTCCTTTTTTTATTTCGTTTTACCACACATTTATTTCCTTTAGCTGTCCATATCACCATACGTGCTATATTTGGTAAACGGAAAGAGAAATCTACTTAGCCTTGGAAAGTTATTAACAACGAAAAAGGAAAAACAAACAAAGTTGGTTGAGCACAAGCAGTAGAAAGTTTAAATATGATTTTATTTATTCGTTTGCCACCCTTTTCACACACGCTCAAAGTCAAATGAATTTATTATAACCTTTAACGACTGGCGAAGAAGGACCGCATGAGCAAATAAGCGGTAGCGAATGATTTAAATACACTCCCACACATACATACATATTGAATAAATTTAGCTTCTTTGGTTTTAGTTTTCATGTTCCTATGTACACGTGCTTTAAGCTTCGCATAGACCGTTATACTCTCTTTTCCCAAGCATTAATTTATTTCAACACATACAATTGCAAATGGTTATAATAAATAAGGGAGAGGGAGAGAGAGTGTCTTAGGGTTGGTTATTAGCGGGAATATAAAATCTATAGAGAGAGAGAGAGAGAAAGAGAGAGAGAGAGAGAAAGAGAGAGAGAGAGAGAGAGAGAGTAAGCACATTAAAGTCCCTATTATTTATGCTTCTGTTCATTTGCGTCCTATACATTATTAATCGCTGTCTAAGAACCTCAGGCCCCTTTTTTTCTTTTATTATAATTCTTATTTTCTTTTTAAATTTTTACAAAGAATGTGAATAGTTACACACTGTATTATAGATTGCAACGGGTGATTTTTTAGCTATTATCTTTTTGGCAACACTATTTTAAACAGCTCACGCACGTTTCGTGCTTTGTTTCACTGTCAAACATATTCAGTTTGGTCTATAATTTAACCATGAATCGTCTTACAGCCGAACAACGCTTGCAAATCATTGAATTTTATTATCAAAATGCGTGCTCTGTTAAGAAAGTTCATCGCGCGCTTCTTCCATTTTATGGTCAGTTTAATCGACCCACTGAAGCGGCTATTCGGGCTATTGTGACTAAATTTCGCACCAAATTTACATTGTTGGACATTAAACCACCAACACGCTTACGTAGAGTGCGAACTGAAGAAAATATCGCAGCTGTATCGGCCAGCGTTAATGATGATCATCAATTATCGATTCGTTGCCGTTCGTAGCAATTGGGCCTCTGTTACTCAACAACGTGGAAAATTTTGCGGGAAGGATTTAGGTGTGAAGCCTTTCAAAATACAGCTGGTGTAAGAATTGAAGCCGAACGACCTACCGCAACTTAGAATTTTTGGTGAATGGGCTCTTGGAAAGTTGGCCGAAGATCCACTTCTTTATCGAAAAATTGTGTTCAGCGACGAAGCTCATTTTTGGCTCAATGGATACGTAAATAAGCAGAATTGTCGATTTTGGAGTGAAGATCAGCCAGAAGCATTGCAAAAGCTACCAATGCATCCAGAAAAAGTCACAGTTTGGTGCGGTTTATGGGCTGGTGGCATCATTGGACCGTACTTCTTCAAAGATGCTGCGAATCGTAACGTAACTGTGAATGGTGAGCACTACCGTGAGATGATATCCAACTTTTTTTTCCCAAAATGCAAGAGCTTGACTTGCATGACATGTGGTTTTAACAAGGCGGTGCCACATACCACACAGCACGCTTAACAATGGACTTATTGAGAGGCGAGTGACCGGTCAATTAGTCGCCTAGGTCGTGCGATTTAACGCCTTTGGACTATTTTTTGTGGGGCTATGTTAAAACTCATGTCTATACAGACAAGCCCACTTCAGTTGACGCATTGGAAGACAGCGTTGAAGCATTTATTCGTGAGATACCGGCCGAAATGTTGGGAAGAATATGCCAAAATTGGACTGAGCGGATGGACCATTTGAGGCGCAGTCCGTACTATCGATTCAAATAAAGATTTCATGCATTTTTCTGAATTTTATGTGTTTTTTTTTGAAAAATTTTCCTATAGCTCTTAAAAAATAACCCATTATTATTATTGTCTTTATTGACTTTAAGCAAGTGGGGGTATTACACTGTATTACAATGTGTCTTTGAAGCGAAGTGAGCCTGTGTTGCTCGATGGTAGGTGGCAGTACTGACAGCGATCTACAATTATTTACGAAAACTTCTTAAGCTGAGATTAGATTTGATTCTTTTGTCTTTTGAACTGTTCTATGTATCCTCTGACATAGTTGGAAATTAAGTTCGTATTTATTTTCCATAGAGAAAGTAAGGAGGGCGTTGGCGACAAAAAGGGCCTTTGAATGTGGCATTATAAAAATGAGGGAGTATGGCTACGTAAAATTTTTAGGAAAATCGGTTTAGGCTTACACGGAATTTTTAAATTAGATTTAGTAGATGCTCCAGGAATATGATTTCCATGAGCTATCGTATTTCAAAGGATAGCCAAGTACGTCGGAGGATAGCCTTGAGCACTCCAAGAATAGCTGGAAAATAGAGGTTCGCATCGATGCTGATATTTATATATAGAAAATAATACATAGCTATACCATAAGCTCTCTGATTAGCGTTTTGTCCTCCAGCCCCAGTGTTTGCTAAGTTAACCTCTCAACAGATCGCACGACTTGAGAGAATAGCTATATACGTAGACAATCAAGCTGCTCTGAGGACTGACAGGCGTATTATACTATAGATCTGAAATCTGAAATCTTGAATCTATCGGATGTGTCTGCACAACCCTTTATCGATTAGTTGTTTGGCCTGTTGGACCAATAGATTAGATGAAGACTAAATGTTTCACGGCGAAATGGGAGTGATTGTAGAATCTTCACATTAATTAACTGACTGGACCAGCCTACTGCGTAATAAGTCCAGTGTCTTGCCTTATTATATACATATATACATAATTGGTCATTATAACCCTTGAGTCAGAATTACGACCTAGTTTTTCACACCACTTCTGTTGTGTGCGTTAATTGTATACATAAGTGACGCGACCTACAGTTTAAAGTCGACTCCGAACGACAGATTTTTGAGAAACTTTTCATGGCAATTTTATCTTACTCTCAGAGCTTTTGCCAGAAATCTGCTGAGAAAATCGCCGAAGATATATTTTTTCACATTTCGTTTCGTTGGAGATGTCTGGCCTGGGGTTTGAATCCGGGCCTTACGTCTAATAAGCCAGCACACTACCTAGTAGACAACGGCGACTTCGTCTCGCCATATTGGAATTTCTAATTAGCGTCATCTGCCTCTGCAGATTATGGCATAAGACTGAGATAAAACGTTTTGTGCCTCTATTCTGGAATTCAAACTGTATGTATTGTACTACAGGCCAGGCTAAATCGTTCTAGAACGTAATGCGTCCAGATCTTGAGTTTTTGAGTCTCATGATTTTACTATGATCTTTGATTGGGAATCGTTCAATGAAGAATAAAAGAATATTTTTTGGGACTCTGAAAATCCATTTTCTACAAATTAGGCAGTAATGATGAGGAATCGAACTCAGTTCCACACATATTGTGCCTCTATACTGAATTTCAGAGGCGCATGGTGTTTTTTTAGTGATTTTATGACATTGGCGTTTAGTAAGATTTCTGTAACGGAGTGATTAATAGCTAATACAGACTGATGTCGAATGGATGTATAGTATATCCTGAACTCAGAAAGGTGCAACCGGTCATTGCCTTAATGCTGTGCATGTATTGGTCAAGTTTGGCACCAAAATAATTTTTCTAGCAGAAGCAATTTAAATTAGATTTGAAGGAATTCTCAATTTTTAAATGCGAAATGTCTGCCGACTGCCGACCTCTATCGGTCGAATTAAACCACTGTATAATGTCATCTCAGGTTCCTGTATTAGCTGTTTTGAATTGTAAACTGTTAAATGTTATGTGATCTAAAATGAAACCATACCCACAACTCTCGAATATCTATTTCATGCCCGTAGCATTTGTTTCTCCATTCACGTTTTAGCTTCGTTTATTTTCCTCATTCACCTACCCTACCTCAATAGACTCCTTGACTATTAGTTCGATAACGACAACTGACTTCGAATTCGTTGAAAACATGTTTCCGTTTTAATTTAAAATCATCATACATTTTCTGCAAACAACAACACCAACAATGCGACCAATAGACAACTGCGTGCTAAAAGTCTTTAGGGAGTGATTGTTACATTTTATTTCGTGTCCTTTTTCCCTTTAGCTTCACCAGTATAGTCCACCCCTCGCGTTTTATTTATGCGATTGTATTTTTTTTTGTATTCTATTCACTCGATATCGTGGTGATTTTATTTATTGGAAATTTCGATTTAAACTTTTTTGTTTTTATTATTATGATCGGCTGTAGTTGTTGTTGTTGGCCTTTAATAGTTCCTGATTTAATGACAGTAAATTGGAAATTTATGGTGTATGTGATTTTAAGCGACATAAAATCAAGTGAATGTTTTTGTTTTTTTGCTTGTGTTTTTGTTGTTGTTTTTTTTTTTTTTTTGAACGTTTAAGTTTTAAGTCATAGAAATCAATAAAATTAAATTTATTTTTAAAGAAACACGTTTAAATGAGTGGGGTGTATTGTGCTTCACTTAAATGAAGACACTACATTAGGGAGTGAGTCGTAGTATTCTAGTAGGTAGTGTTTTGGCTTGACAGACGTAAGGCCTGGGTCCCAGACATCTCCAACGAAACGAAATACGAAAAAATATTTCTTTGGCGGCTTGCTTTCAGCAGACTTTTGGCTAAACCTCTGAAAGCAAATAAAATCACCGACATTAAACTGTAGGTCCCACCACTAATGTATAAAATTAACACACACAACATAAGTGGTGTGAGAAGCTAAGTCGTAATCCTGACCGAAGAGTTGTAATGACCAATTATGTACCACATTAGGCAGAAAATATGTATCTTTAAGGATTCGTACTAGAATCATAGATTGTTGAGTTGTGGTAGTTTAGGAATGACTATCATGCCAATTTCAATACGGTGCAGTCAGCAGGACTAGATGAAAACGCCGTAGTTTAGAAGATATTGTATTGGCATATTAGATGAGAAACCGTGGTTCAATCCTAGGTTCAGGCATTTCGAACAAAACGAAATATAAGAAAATATTTCTTTCGTCGATTGCCTCTCAGCAGACTTTTGCCAAAAACCTTGAAAATAAATAAAATTGCCATGAAAAATTTCTCAATAATTTAATAATTTAAAATCGTCTTTAAGCTGTAGATTGCGCCACTCACGGATGGAATTCACACACACACACCATGAGTAAAAGTAATATTGTTATCGCACTACTAAGCAATTTACCAATCGAGTCGCGGCATATGCCGAAAAGTTGAAATCCAGAGGTTTTGCCCCAAAACGATTTGAATGCTGTTTAGCTGTCAGAGAACACAGAAATGCTGGTACAATTTAATGGCCATTACCACACACTACCACGCCGTAAAGTTCAAAATTGTTTGTGTATACTTCCAACGAATGCCACGATACATGAGATGGCCTTGGGAACATGAATGAAAAGGAATTTCTTGTGTGAATAAAACATTGCTTTTGGGCGGAAAAAAGACTGTTGCAGCCAAGGCTTTGTTTGATAAACATTGTCTGGACTTTGCACCAAGAAAATAAACTCTGGAGAAGTGGTTTCCTAAATTTAAAAAAAGGCGAAATAAGAGGATAATGCACTCAGCAATTTCCTGATGAAAAGTATCGAAAATTTCTGGAAAATAATTTTGAATGATCACAAGCTGGACATTTTTTTTGCATATTTTTTTGGGTATGAGAAAGCTTTGTTGGAAGTGGGTGTCATGCCACGCAATGAATTGATGAATCTCAACAGTGCTTGAATATTAAAAATCTGAATTTAGACGACAAAGTGAAATCTGATGACATCATGTCACACTCGAATTAAAATGATCACTTTAAGTCTACGAACCTGTCAGCACAACTGTAAGAGGTAGGCCGAATAGGTTTACAAAAATTGTCGCAACGGAGAAGACAGCGTTGATACTTCTTACGAGGAAGCGTTTACCGCTTGAAATCGAGGTTACGATATGCGACACCACTCTGACGACGCGGAAAGTAGTCAACTATCTTGGTATTCGACTGGACCCTAAACTGACGTTCTGGGCTCAGACACAACACGCTGGCCAATACTGGTGGTGCTGTACAGAGCAGACGCAGATTGATGATGGCAATAACGGACTCTATTCTGCTATACGGCAGTGAGATCTGGGCAGAGGCATTGAAGGTCGACTGTAGGATGAAAATTTTATCAGCGGTACAACGAACCGCTGCACGTAGGTGGTATTAGCGTATAGAACTGTATCCAAGTCAGCAATGGTAATCAGTATTGCGATACCTATAGATCTACAAGCAAGCGAACGGAAGAAAGTGTAGGAGACTAAAAACGGAGAGAGGCAGTAAATGCCGACAACGCCTGAAAGCGAACCATACAACAATGGCAGGAGAAATGGAACACTGAGACGAGTGGTAGATGGACGGCAAAACTTCTCCCAAATATTACCCGCTGGATAGAGAGGAAATTTGTTGAGGTCAACTACTATTTAACACAACTGTTATCCGGACACGGTTACTTTTGTAAGCACCCGTTTAAAATGGGGAAGATGATACGACCAAATTGGATCTATGATGATGTGTCGATTGATGATGCAGAACACACATTCTTTCATTGTGAGAGATGGAGATTGGAAAGAAGGAATCTTGAGGCCAAGGTCGGCGTCTGTGCTGTCGAGAACTTCTGCGAAGTAATTCTAAACAGCGAGGAGAATTGGAACAGCATAGCCAGTTACACTGAGGCCTTACTGAAAGCAAAGAAGATTGACTTGGATGATAGAATTAGAATGGATGTTTAGACAACTTCTCGGATTTTGTTGCACAATCCGGACGCGGATATGGATATAAAGGGGCCAAATGGCCAGACGGATTCCACTCCGAACTAATACCACAGTAGTTCCGGAGTGGGCACAAAGAGTCCAAAAGAGGAGAGGGAGATTTAGTGGGTGAGGGCCCGACACACGGGGGATAGTGACTTCCCTATGGTGCGGTTAGGTAAATGTACTCCTCCTCAGCATAAAATAAAGCTAGTTCATAATCATTTGGGCAATTCACACGACTTTTTATCGTGTATGTTTTTTTGAATACATTTGTTTGTTTGTGAACCCTCAATGTTATGCTGTATTGTGTATCTCGTGGCATTCAAACAATTTGATAGCCCGAAACCAACACAACTTTTTAAAAACATATGAAAACAATGTGTATCGGATTTTTATATGAAAAATATCAACAACAATCATACACTGTTGTATGTTCTTCCAACAATACAATGAATAAAACGATACAGCGGCTTGTGTGAATCAGAGATCAGCAATGAATCGCTTTTTCGCTACTCATGAGTACTCATGCAATTTTGAGTATGAGTGAGTCAACAGTATTGAAATCCAACTACTCTGATTCATTCGTACTCAGTACAACATTGATTTATAAGTACAGGTTGCAATGAGTATGAGCATAACGTTGACATCAAATTCATAACATTCGAAATATGTTTGATTCATACGCATACTCATTCAGATTCATAAATTTAGAAAAATAATTATAATACTCATAAATGACTCGAGTGACTCGATTCATTCATCAAAATTTACAGTCTTAGTTGTTGTTGCATTTACAAACAAAGAAGAAAGACATAAACAAAAAAGACAAAGACAGCAAGCAGAGCAAACACACAACCTTCTTGTGAGTATTGTAGTGTTCGTACGCGAATTATACTTATTTTCGTGTATACGATGAGTCATGGAGAGTCGAAATCAATAACATCATGCGTATTGTTAAGCATGAGTACCATGAGTATTTCCAACTTTGAATATAAGTAGTATGAGTATGACATTAAAGTAAGTATGAATGCGTATAAGTATCAGATATTATAAGTATGATTCGAATCTACTCATCGTTTTGAATACTCATTGCTGACATCTGGTGTGAATTGACTCATTATGTTGATTAACGTATGAGTGATATCTAATTCCATTAGTTTCATACATGACAAAATCATAGATATTTTATTGCATAATTTTCAGAGTAACTATTCCAGTACATGTAACATGATGCGTATGAGTAATATATTTCAAACTCAATTAAATAGAATGTATACCACCATATACCTTTGTACTTTGTACTCTGCTTGTAATAATTGGATGTCATTTAAAACTGTGTTGCAATTATTAAATAATTTTTTTGTAATAAAGACCCGATATATTATTAGACACAATATTTAATTAAATAATAATTAAAAAACAAAAAATTATAAAATCTATAATCGTTCGAAATCACTTGTATTAATGAAAACAAACAAAAAAGTGTATTTTTATTGAATTATTTGCCTCTGTGTTTATTGAATATTTCATTTCATTTCATTTGAATTCAATTCATTTATTCCGTTTCATAATTAATTATGGGACACACAAAGAAATAAAATAATCAACACAAATAAAATAAAATAACAACGAGAAATCTACAAACATGAATGAATTTCAACAGAGAAATTAAATGATAACGAATAACGAATTTCCGAATATTTTCACTCATTATGGCAAGAGTAAGTAAGTAATTAAGAAAACAAAAAACAAATAAAAAAAAAACCAAAAATTCATAATGAAATGAAACTAAAAACCAAGTTAATGACAAAACCACACAAAACAACAACAAGTAAAGAGAGAGAGTGAGCGAGAGAGTAAAGTAATCCTTAGCAAATGATAATTACCAACAATAATAAACGAAATAATAAAATTTGCTAATGATGGGTAAGACAAGTAAAGAAGGAAACTTTATCTCTCCCTCTCTCTCGTTTACAATTTTCTGCATTGAAAAGCAAGAAGAAGAAGAAGAAATACAAGAGAGAAACTCTACAACACAAGTAGCGGAATCAATTCATTTAAAACCAAAATGAATGACAGAAGTAGTTGTTGCTGTTGTTGTTGTTGAATTAAAATGTAAGTGAGTATAAGAAGTGCAAAAAGGGTTCTGCTTGCATCCATCTTGACATTAAAGAATATTTCCTACAGTATACAGTTTTAAATGCCAGGCAAATTCTTCTACGTTTTCCTTTTTCTTTTTTTCTTTGCAAAACCCTAAAAGAATTAAAGCAAATAAATCTAAAGTTTTCCTTTACTTTGTACTTAGACAGAGATAAAATAAACTTATAATGTCAGTAGTTGTTGTTGTTTTCTTATATTCATTTTGTAAAACATTTTCAAAATGTTTATCATACGAAATGAATTGTCTATGCAAATGCGTCTGAGTGCGGGGTGTTGTAGTTAAACAAATACAATAAAACTGAGTGAAAGACAAATAAACAGAATGTAAAATTGTTTCATTATTGCTGATGCATTCCGTACGGGGTGTCAATGTGGGTGTCTGTATGTTCAAATAACCCAGTGAATATTTTTGGTTAACAAACGTAGTATAAATACATCCATGAAATGTTTAATATAGAATGATTTGCCTCAAAATAATAGTCAAGATAGTTTGTCTCAATAGAAGAACTATTTAAGGTACAGTATTGGCAAGCTCCCTAGCCGCCATGAAACATTGTGTGGATGCTCGATTAACAGGCTAAATGGTCAGGATCGGCTGTCAAACTCTGTGACAACACCCACAACTCTGTGTTCATGCTACAAATTATTGCAAAATATTATTAAAATACTGGGAAGCAAAAATTGATAGGAAAGAGCAGGGTTGATCCGATTGTGATAAAATTGAATGATGAGTAATGAATTGCCGAGGAAGATTGCATGGCTACCTATCCCTTGGAAAAGCAAATATCTTATGATTAGTTAGCATTCCATAGATGGGGAAAAAAGAGAGCGAATTAATGCTTATCATTGAAATGATTATCAAGGCGAATATGATTGAGATGCGAGGTCGTAATCCTGACTGAAGGGTTATAATGACGAAATATGTATGCAGGTATGTATGAATATGATTGCAAAATAGCATCAAAACAATTTTCTAGAATAATATCGAATGTAAGAAGATCAAGGCAGAGTAAACGGTTATTGTCCAATATTGTACGTGGACAGTCAGGATTACCACCTAGCTTCTCACACCACTAATGTTGGTTGTGTTTATTTTATACATTTGAGCAACTTTTTAATGGCGATTTTTTTACTCTCAGAGATTTAGCCAAAAATCTGCTGAGAGGCAATCGCGGAAGAAATATTATTTTATATTTCGTTTTGTTGGAGATGTACGACCTGGGTTTTGAATCGTGTTCTCACGTCTATTAAGCCAACACACTACCTATTAAACTATGGTGACTTCATAGCATTGTATGCTAAAATCCGTATACGTGTTGTCTGAAGCACCCGTGATCGAATAGAATCTGCATGATATCATAATTTAGTTGTCGATACGGTCTCTCACGTCTATGAAGCCAACACACTACTTACTAGACTATGGCGACTAAAGAATATAACGGCAAAAGACTAACAAAACAATTTTCGAGAATTATACGGAATATGAGAAAAGCAAAGCAGCGTAAACGGTTATTGTCCAGTATTGAACATATTATGTTGGTCATGTTATTCGTCGGCAAAAGATATTGCTTGGAGGTACACAGTCTATTGTAACCTTGTAGGAGTTGTTAACCCTGTATGAGTAGTCTAAATTACTTGAAGCAAGGTACTGATGGATAACAAATCGGGTAACTTGCTATACAATAGGTTGACACGCATTCAACCTATTGTAGTAACTAATGTAGAGCTGTGGAAACTAAAAAAAGTTTGGGAGAACATAACAACGGTCTATCTAACGTAGTGAGCAATGGAAGAGCAAGCAGGAGCAGGAGCAGGACCTGTAGCACAGGCAATCGAAATCGAAAATGCCAATGAGTCACTGCAGTCTAGAGAGTTGTTTAAACCATAATTCTAGCATCTTGAAAAGAAACAATTTTTTGGACGACGGTTGTAGTGAAGAACACTACATGTTCAGACTTCCAGCTTTAAGTTTCGCTCATATGACTTGATTTTCAAATACCGCCACCTACCTATTGATTCAATTACATTCACTGGTGAACTGCAATAACCTTTTTTAGAACTACAGTCAGTCATATATTTAATTTTAGATGGGTTTTGTTTGCATTTAAATGTCGATTTCTATTTTTTTTAACATCTCTCTCTCTCTCTCCTACATCTCCATCCAGTTCTATTATTCTTGCTAAAGCTAAAGGTTTCACATCCTTTCATCATCGTCCTCAACAACACATCAGCAACAGCATCGTTATCGACAATATCAACGTTGTCAACGGCAACAAGACAGCATTCTCTGTCTGTTAACGCAGGCATTCATAGTTTTCCCGGTAAGCTTTAGAAGAGATGAGCTGCCGCATATTGAGGCTGAATAAATGAATGAATGAGTGAATGAATGAATGCAAGCTACGAACGAAGAATGATGCTGCATCATCTGACTCATCAGCACTTTTGTGCCCGTTGTCGTTGTCGTTGTCTCTATTTGTCTTAGTGTTTGTATTTGTTGATGTTCCTACTGCTCCTGTCGTTGTTATTGTTATTGTCTACCAAAGTATTTTGTGTGTCTGTATATGAGAATGCATCCGTATTAACCGAATTGTAAAGGTATGATGATCAAAAGGTATTTTATGGGTGTTGTACTACGTGCATATGTAAAATACAGAGTGTGATGATTAAAATTGGGATGCGAGTTTAGATTGTCGGATTTGATCACAAAGGATTTATTTTTGAGACTGTAGAGACACTTGCAATGTTAGGCGGTCGAAACGATTGTAGCGGTAAAACCAAAAGTTGATAGAATATTGGAAAAGAAAGTTACACTAGGTATTCTCCTCTCATGCTATAGGATTAAAGCATACTGCAATGCTTTCAAACTTTGCTGGATTTGTGTGTATAAAAGATTACTGATCAGTTCTGTCCTTGTTTCTCATCAAAAAAAAAAAAAAAAAATAAAATAAAAAAAAAAAAAATTCCCCATCCATTGCACCGTTACGTTACTTGTGGGTCACTGTCTTCTAGAAAGTCATGCAGATAGTATTGGCATTCCATCGAATGATTCCGGTAGAAGTTGTGGTTCTAAGAAGTAAAAAGAGATTGTTTTCAAATTGTGTGGCAAATGCCCTGTTCTCGCCATGTAAAAGCGAAGGTTCTTAACATCCCATTTTCTGATATCCTTGATTGAACTCTTCAATAGAAAACTTTGATCCTGTGGAGGAATTGTTTGATCGCCGTGTTAGATATTAACTTCTTGCGTTCTTAACATCCCATTTTCTGTCATCCTTGATTGAATTCTTCAAGAGAAAAATTTTATCTTTTGGAGGAATTGTTTGATCAGCGTATTAAATATTAACTTCTTGTGTTCTTTGGATCTACAGTTACCGGGTTAAAAGTCGGCTGCTATTTTAAGACTATTTCTAAATAATCTTGTGTTTGATTTCTAATCATTGCCGAGACAAAAATGTGACCATAATTTTTCTGACAAACTGATTTAGCTTGCCCTCGAGTTAGCTTGCTGCTCGAGTCTATCTTAGCCAAGTCGATTGAAGTTTGGCTACAGAGAAAAAGCTAATCCCCTGCCAATCCGCCAATATAAGCCAAAACTTTTATGACAATTAAAACTGTGTTGACTGTAGTTCTTGGCGTTTTGAATACGACAGGTTTTATGTCTTTTTAGCCATTTTAGAAACAAAATATGTTGCGCTTCAACTGCTATCTATTAAAGGAAATTCGGCCATATTTTTCTCTATGTTAACTGGGGTAAAATCCGGGGCTTGTTTTTGTTTCGAAGTTAATGCAAGTGATTCTTATTATTGATTGTGTTCCAGTTAGTCAATTGGCAATGGAAACAATACTTACGGTAGTTATTTATCTCGAAACAGAATCTTTTAAAGAAAATGCACGCTTGATTGTAACTACAATGGCCTCAAAACATAACTCCATCTCCATTCGTCTGGGCCAAACAGTTTTCGTCCATTTCAGCATTCTTTATACTCTTTGTACTCTTTGCTGTTGTTCACTTTTTGAAACGCTCTCAAACAAAACTGAGTTACAAAACTGTCACATAAGACTTTTCCAGGACAATACTTTAAACTTAGAACGTCATACATTAATCTCTAATCGCTGTTATACACCTCCAGATAAAGGTTGTCAATGCCTTTTATACCTTAGGTAGAAGGTATAAGAAGTGGCTGTCTCCTCGATGGAGTCATGAGCGGACACCCTTAGGCCGCACACAGGGCCCATTATGATATCACAGTTTCACATTCTCCCCTATTCCAGGAACCACTCTGAGCTTCCGATGAAGCGACTCAGACTGCTAATATCCATGCATGACAGGTCATCTAGGTCCTCCATGTAGTAGACACTGAGGTGTCTCTTTCTCCTCTGACCAAATGCCGGGCATGTGCACAGTAGGTTAAGAATAGTTTCATCCTCCCCTTCATCTCCACAGCTTCTGCAGAAATCATTCGCGAGGTGTCCAAGACCAAGACCTCGCATGCGTTCCTGTAATACAATGCCCCGTAATAACCCCGATAACGGCGCTGAGCCTGCTTCTTTGGAGTTTAAGCAGTGTCGCCGTGCTCCTCCTATCCAGCTTTGGCCAGATTTTTTGCGTCGCTCTGCCCATATCCGAAGCTGCCCACCGGCTGTTGACAATGTCCACGATAGCATTGTCAATTATAAGCCTACAGGTATCCAAAGGGATGGGGATCCCTTGTAGAGAATTCATCAGAGAGTTCGATGGCCAAATCATCCGCTCTGGGAATATCTATATGTCCCGGTACCCATGTACAAACATCATATCGGTTCGCCATCTCATTGAGACATCTACGACAGTCGTACACCGTGGAGTTTATTACACTAGAATCCAATGCTTTGATGGCCGCTTGGCTATCGAAAAGTATGGTGATTTTTCGCCTGTGAACATTTTTGTCCACAATAATTTTCACCGCAGCCTGAATTGCAGACACTTCCGCCTGAAAGACGTTGCAGTGATCTGGTAGCCTTATAGACTTGATTTCGAATAAATACCAATTCCAACGGCTGCTTCCAGTTTGGTGCCATCTGTGTAGATTTGTGCGGTATCCCCCGCGAGGTGCGCAGCATCTTTCCACCAGTTCTCCCTTTTCGGAATGGATGTCCTAAAATTCATTGAGAAGTCATATCACGGTGTCATATAGTCAATGCTTCCGGCAATATCAGTTTCCTCAAGTATCCTTGCATGACTAATGCTCGATGCATGCTATTGCCCTGTTGCCCAAAGACGCCTACTAACCCTAGACGCCACGCCCCTACATTATAGGTCAAGGTATACGATCCTCTCCAGAGCGATCGTAGGAGTAGTGCGCAGGGCACAACTTATAAACTTTTATATCTTACGCGCGTATAAGTTCAAAAAGGGAGAAGGTTTCAATACCCAAAATGCGTTTCGAGAACTTGAGCTAACCATACATAATACATAATTGGTTATTACAACCCTTCAGTCAGGATTACGACCTAGTTTCTCACGCCACTTATGTAGTGTGTGTTAATTTTATACATGAGTGGTTGGACCTACAATTTATAGTCGACTCTGAACGACAAATGTTTGAGAAACTCTTCATGGTAATTTTATTTACTCTCAGAGTTTTTGCCAGAAATCTGCTGAGAAGAAGTCGCCGAAGAAATACTTTTTGTATTTATTTTGATGTCTGGCCTGGGGCTCGAACCCTGGCTTTTCGTCTAATAAGCCAACACACTACCTACTAGACCACGGCGACTTCATGAGCTAACCGCCAAGTGTCAATATCGTTACGTAGACTAACACTTGTATAAATGATACCAAATTTGCTTCAAGCACCCTGTAAATGGTTTTGAATTTTCATTTTGGGTACATGAGTATTTGAGCGTTATTTCTCCAGCACATTTATCAAAAGGTTTTCATGTTTATTTTGCGTTAATGAAGTTGTTTTTACGTATAAAATTTCAAACCATAATATGCTCCCAGGCATATTTAATTCAACTTTAAAAGCGGGTAGTTGGATAGATGAATATATGTACGTACTACGATACTACAAGGATAGAGACAGATAGACTCTCAGACAGACACATTATTATCATCATTTATAGTAAAATAGCATCTTTGGGTACATAGATATATACTTCTGTGGTATGTGAAAGTATAAGGATAGTAAGCAACAACAAAAAAGTAATTAGTACGCTCTTGACTCAGCTTAAACGTAAAAAAAAAGAAAAAGTGGAAAGGAAAACCATATGGAAAACTCAGGTATTTAACCAAATGAAAAAAAAATTATTATTTTTTTTTTTGGTATGAAAATTCCTATAGACTTACGACGAAAGCAGCGAATCATCTTTCCTTTACAGAAGAGTTTTTGCAATGTCAGCCATAAAATTAAGCCAAAAATTATGGTGGAAAATGTGTATATGAAATAAAAGGCTTAATAAAGTAGGGACATGAAAATATTATCATTTCCTTTAGTTTGGCTTAAATGAAATGCAAAAAAGAAAACGAGAGAAACATAAAAATAAAGCAGTTAATGCCAAGAGACTTAAAATCCAATGGTTTTTATAAAAATGGAAAAACTTCAGAGAGCGAGAGTGAGAGAGACAGAGAGGTCGCACAAACAACTTCATTCACACTTTGATTCATTTGAACATTTTTCTTTGCATTCACTTTATTTATGCTTTTCTTAAATTCTTTTTTTTTTGTATTTTTTATTGTCATTTTTTCTTTTATAACCTGTCCACCCCACCCACTTCATTCTTGTGTTTTAAGTTTTATTTTTAATGGCACTTACCTTTAGGAAAAATAATCCACCAGCCGGTAATGTTATCCTATGTGAACCTGGTAAAATTTTCAATGGTACACCATCCTTATACCACTGTATGGTGGGTATGGGCGAACCTTCCGCTTTGCAATTAAGCGTGGCGGGTTCATGGCGCGGCACTGTTGTGTCAATTGGATGCTCAACTATTCTGGGTGGATGTGAACCTTCAAAAACAAAAAAAAAAGAGAAAAAAGAAGCAAAAGATAGAGAAGCAGAAACGGAAAATGAATATTTTTTTGTTTTTTCATAAAAAAAAGAAAGAAAATGATTTCAAAAGTATCATATGAAAGTTGAATTGCAAAAATATTCCTTTTTTTGCATTCTCTTTTAAAACAAAAAATTGTTTTAATCCCGTTTTTCTTTCTCAAATTTTTTTCATTGTTTTTTTTTTTTTTGCATTATTATGCAAATATGTTTTATTCCATTTTCTTTTGCATATGAACACCTGTATGGGATTAAGTGCAACAAAAATTATTATTGCATATATGTAGACATGTGAGGAGATGAGATGCATTCGTATGGTATGGCACATGCTCAGACAGTTCGAGGGATTAAAGCTCAGATTTTATGGGCATTATTTTTCCTTTTTTTAATGTTTTATTTTCACCAGCAAAATGTAAATTCAAATTCATTAAATTTTTATTGAAAAAATTTTATATTTTTTTACTTTCGCTACGTTAATAAAAAGAAATTTATGTCGAATAAAACTTCCGCTACAGGAGATCTCCTTAACCCTTCTGCACTCCTTGCAATTTTGATTTTCAAACGCAAAATTTTTCTCTTTAATTATAAGATATGATCGTGACACTTTTATTTATCCATCATGGGCATAAAAACTATGCTTTTAAAAGAAAACAATAAAATTTTAAATTTTCCTTCCCCTCCACATTTCAAAACACGATTTACACACATTTAATATCCTTTGGGTCAATATGACCCAACATGCGATATTACAAGTTTACCATTTAGAATCATCGATCAATAATTTTTTCAGTCAAATAATCAATAAAATCGCTTTCAACTAGCACCGATAAGAAAGTGGAGTAATCAGCTCAAAGTTTTTTACAATCCTCATGAAAATGTTACTGTAGATGAACAATTGCTTCAACTTCGAGTCGGTACAGTTTTAGGCAATACATTCCATCAAAGCTCGCCAGATATGGCATAAAAATTTGGGCACTTTGCGATTCCACAACTAAATATGCCTGGAATATGGAAGTGTACACAGGCAGAGCAAGAAATACACAACCAGGAAAAAACAAGGTGAGACATTTGTACATCGTATTATATTTGTTATATTTCCGTATTTTTAATTTAGGTGAGAGAGTGGTTCTAACTTTATCAGACCCTCTCCCAAAGGGATGCACAATTACATGTGATAATTTTGTTACTACATACAATCTTGCAATTGAACTTCTTTCTCGGAATATTATATTAGTTGGCACTGTCCGTAAAAATTAAACTTTTTTGCCATCAACAATTCTGGATATGAAAAAAAACCTGTATTGCACTCTGATTTTTTATTTTCAAATGATATAACTATAGCATCCTATATTCCAAAAAAAAAAATAAATTCTTTCTCGTCTTAAGTTCTCTTCATCACTCAGCCGATGTAAGAGATGATAAAAAAAAACCTGAAATTATACATCATTACAACCAAACGAAGGGTGAAGTTGATGCGCTTGACCAACTAGTTGCTCATTACACACGTAAGCGCATGACTAAGCGATGGTCTGTTGCGTTATTTTCATATGATAGATGTATCAGCATATAATTCCTACGTTATATGGACTGATATGAATCCTGCCAGGAATTTCAATAAAAACTTCAGACGCAGGCTTTATTTAGTAGAACTTGCATCATATTTTGCGAAGAAAAGTTTTGCCACATGGACCATCACCAAGAAATCTTGTCGAAAATATTTAACAACAAAATGATCTCACAAGTGCGCTGCAATATACTAAACAAAATAATACAAATACACTATTGTCCAGAAATTTACCTAATAAACGACAAAGGTGTTTCTTTTGTCAACATGGAAGGAATTCAAATAAGCCTTTCACTAAATGTGATTCTTGTAAAAAATTTATTTGCAGAGACCACATGGTCACATTGTATATAAATTGTCACAAAAATTCCTAAATTGTTATACATTAGTATTAAAACAATAATTATTATTTAATTGTTAACAAAAACACTGAATTTAAAATTTAATTTAATTTTATAAGTATACACACATACATACATAATTTGTCGTTACAACCTTTCAGTAAGGATTACGACCTAGTTTATTACACCATTTATGTTGTGTGTGTCAATTTTATCATGATTGGTGCGACCTACAGTTTAAAGTCGACTTCAAACGACAGATTTTTGAGAAACTTTTCATGGCAATTTATTTGCTCTCAGAGTTTTGCCAGAAACCTGCTGAGAGGAAGTCGCCACCCTGACAGAACGTGGCCATTAAATTTTTGTAATATCGGAGATATGATGGAATCTGAAAGTGGAGATGAATTGAATCCATGCGCTATTTCTGTGATTGGTAATCCGATTTGCGTTCTTTGTGTCTACAGTTCCCGGGTTAAAAGTCGGCTAGTATTTTCAGACTATTTCTAGACAATCTTATGCTGTACTATAATCGTTGCCAAGACACATAACCGAGAATTCAGCAACAAGGTGACCCTATTTTCCTGCCTAAATGATTTAGCTTTAACGTGCATAGACCATATAATTCTCGATTCTATCTTAGTCAAGTCGAGCCAAGGCCCTTTTCAGTCTAAGAGAAATAAATCTCAGTAACTTCAGAGATTGAAGTCGTTGTAGTCTATTAGGTAGTGTGTTGGCTTATTAGACGTAAAGCCAGGTTTCAAACCCCAGGCATCAAAGCAAAATACAAAAAGTATTTCAAAAACACTGAGAGTTAATAAAATTGCCATGAAGAGTTTTTCAAAAATCTGTCGTTCGGAATCGACTTAAAACTGTAGGTCCCGCCACTCATGTATAAAAAATTAACGCACACGACATAAGTGGTGTGAGAAACTCGATCGTAATCCCGACTGAAGGGTTGTAATGACCATTTATATATGTATTTATGTGTAACTTCAGAGATATTATTGAAACTGTATGTGAAAGTGGAGCCTTCTTCAGATGAACTGAATCCATGTGTCATTTCTGTGATTTTCAATATCTAATCGATGTTAAGATTATCGAAGCTAGCGTTGATATAAATTATAATTGCACAATACAAGATTTATTAGGGAATTTCGTGGCTTGATAAATCGAATGACTGTCAGCAACGATAGAAACATGGGAATGAGACTTTGTAACAAAAGCGGCTTCATACACTTTTAAGTGAGGAATCATTCTGTGATATAAGGATAGGTCGAGGCCAGATAAAGCAACACTAGTGGGAGTTTTTGAATCGTAAATAAAATATTCCCATTCCAAGAAAAACTTGCAGGTTTCTTCCAAACGGAAGTTTATACCATCAACGATCAGGACAGGAACAGGGCAGGAAGAAAAAACCACATCCGACCGTAGTGCGAAATCTCGGCTTCTAGATAGCATGTGTGGCCACAACCTTTAGTCGAGTATGAGGAAATTTTTGGAAGTGAATATTCAGGGAAGATAGAGAGGCTTGGAGACCGTTGTCAAACCTAATTATTGTGAAGGTAATCAAAACTTTTGCCGGATAAGAAGAAGATGTGATTCATGCCTCCAATTATTCAAGATTAACCTTGATCAGTATAGTGATCAGTTCGAACACAATGTGATGATCCTGTAATGATGAGAATGAATCATCATAACGGCCATACCAGTGCGGTTCATTAGGAGTAGCAGCATTATCGGATTGAAACACTTAGGCCTCGTATGTTCCATTGAGTTGTCAACATTTTTCTAGTCTTGGAACCATTCAGAGCTTTTGATGAGGCCTATAGGAGACTTGGTATTTGTTTGAGAAAAACTATTAAGATCATCTACATAGTGAAACTAGGGTACTTTCTCCTTCTTCGACATAGGGCTGAGCATGTAGCTAATACATGAAGAATAGATGACTTCGTGCTTTACCTTTGCAGCTCTTGTTGAAGTCTTTTGGCGGCTGAACCAATGCAAAAGCATGAGTCTTGCAATGCCTAATAAGGACTGAAAGCACTTTGTTGAATGAGCATCTTTAAAGTTTGTGGACTCCAACCAGTTTTGGTTAAGTTTGCTGATCTATCTTTCACGTTTCCGAGCCTGTCCGTTGTACACAATTGTTCATTACAACCCCTCAGTCATAATTACGATGTACAAAAAGACTCCAATACCGCGGTAGCAGTTATAAGTTCGCAATTCTTAATGTAGAGGACTGAAAGGAGACTTTGATGTGTATGACACGTTTGGCTGTCCTAATACCTATATTACATCAACGTTGTGCGGACTTGGCATCCCTTTCGAATGATTTATGGCTGTCGTAAACTGTTCTAGGAGTGGTCACTATAGAGTGCAGTGTTCATATAGACGGAATAACTATCGGAATATATGCTAATATAATAGCAGATCGTATGGCAGACAGTTTCACTTGGAAGATTGATAGATAGATTCGTTCAGTACTTTTATAGAGTGAGTTATGACTGCAGATACTGAAAAGTTTTCTCCACCTATATTTCCATCATGTTTTCATTCTTAATAATACTTATAGCAGACCGAATGGCTGACACTTTCACTTTGCAGACGCTGGATTGGTTCAGTCCTTTTATAGAGTGAACTAGGACTGGGGACCCCGAAGAGTTATCTCCATCTATATTTCCATCCAGTTAAGAATCGTGCTTCAAAATCAAAGTGCACTCATCCTTATTTCCTTTACAGTATAAGTATGTCTCAACATATTTTGCATTATCCCTTCATTTTCCCTTTACTTTTCGAAATAGCTGTGACAATAACTAATGAGGTGGTTTTCAAAGCTTGTCACTTAAATTTAATTCCAAATAAATTTTGTTACAATTTCCATTTGAATAATAATGCATGAGTTAGTAACTTTTTAAAACTGCATGAGTCACGTTTAAATGTTTTATTTGCAACCCTAATTTTTTTGTTTGATTTGAAATAACAAATTCCAGGAATTCAGTGACACTCTCCAAAAAAGGAAAAACTTCCTTGGAAATAACAAAAGGAATCAAACTGTTTAACAAATGATTACTCATAATATTATTGAGCAAACAAGGGGCTTGTTAGTCTGTTATTAACCCAACGTATGTATATGAGGGAAAACAGGCCAAAACCATATAAGCAAATATTTTTCATAATTTTTATTACGTTTTGGCTTTCGTTTTTTAAAAAAGTGTTGAAATTTGTTTATTTGTTTTTCCTGGGTGGTTTTCTTAAACAAAATAATAACAAAAATAAAAAAAAATCGTTGAAGTTGTACACAATGTGTGAAAGCTTGTCTTTTACACTTTTTTGTTTTTTTTGTCGTTTTTATCAAAAAGCAAAAATCAAGAAATGAAAACCTTTTGAGAGTTTGTTTTTCTGTTTTTACTTTTTCATTAATTTTTTTACTGCCAACGTAACGATAACACCCTTGGCAGTCAAAAAAATATGGAAAAAAAGAAGGACACGCCACAGCTACAGAATTGGTCAGCATAAAGGAAAAACTGCCAAAAGCCATTGAATGTCAACAGTCTTATTCAATATGTATGTAGGTTGTATGTGCTTCCTTTTGTTTGTTGCTGTTGCCGTTGCAACTCCCTTTTTCTGAGCGAAAAAAGAAACGGAATTTTGGAGGAAAGGGAAAACTGTGATAAAATATAAAAAATGATAGTGTTGGCGTTGCTGCATTTCATATCCAAAAATTCTTTTTGAAAATTAAACGGACTGAAACAGGCCCAAGTCTCCGCACGGCACAGTGGTGTGGATATGTACTTTTGTTGGCAGAAAATAGAGGGAATAGATTGGCGTTGTAATACGAGAAAATAAAAAATATTGAAATATCCAGACAGTCACGAGTGGTAGCTCCTTAGTAGCTATTGTGAAGCCTGTAGAACTAATAAATGAAGGGTAGCTTCTCAGTAGCTGTAGTAAAGCCTGTACAACTAGTGAATAATGGCCGAGAAACAATGGATATTTCAAGGAGAATACATAATTTGTCTGGCTCTAGAGCAGCCTAGAGCTATCAACGCTTGATTGCTAAGAGGAAAAGCATTTCGAGCTCTTTATCTTTGTGATATAGTGAAGGAAAGAGAGGAAAATATGTTGAAAGGAGGGGTGTAGGAATGAATTACATGAATAATTCTGAATAATGGCAAATGCGGTTTGAAATGATCAGGTCGTTAGTCGATGATCAGGTCGTTAGTCGACATGACTGCCAGATTTGACGATTAATCGGCATTTTGACGATTTTGTGCTCCAAAAATATCATATTGACGATTTGACGATTTATGTCCTTATTTTGACGATTTTAGAAATTAAAAATTTGCATCAGACTCTTTACTTTAGTATATTAAAAGCCACGTTAAGCTTTGTACTTACTTTGCAATTGTTATTGGAAATTTATGTTAGTAAAAGCAAGGAGTAAAGTATTAAGTTACTTTCGAATACCTGTGATGATTTTTCTGTATTTTATTGCTTTTTAAACCCTTAAAAGCCAAAAAATTACAACTCCTGAATAACCTCGTAGTTGAGAATAATTAATCACTTGTCGTTGCAGACAATTTTAAAAATTCGAGTACAACTTCTAATATTACCATCGAAAGAACAAAGACAAGCGTTGTTATTTCGTTTCGTACGTCCAACACTCAGGGGGTCGATGGGATTGTGTTTGGAACTATGAAAATATGTTATGGGAAGAAGGACAGAGAGAACAGTGTTTATGGGCACTAGGCTTGTATATATTTATACCATAAGTAACAGGAAAGGCCTCTGTTAAAGGGAATGAGTTCCACATACGAATAGTCCGACTAAAAAACGTATTTTTACTGTAATGCAGTGCGCGATCCACTGGCCAACCGACCACATACGGAAGTGGTGACCGACAAAGACGAGCGTGACGTAGACATATATGATTTTCGGGAACGAGTCCCCTTATTTTGTTCGAGCAAAATCCTTTTGTCGACGTGATAGAACAGTGGAACTCAAACCACATTGCAACGATGCTCCAATGATTCAATGGAGTTGGATACACTACCGTCATTAACGAGCTACTACGGCCTCTCTTGTACACGATCGAGAAACCTCAAAAAAGACCTTGAGGCACCGACTCATACATGAGAGTTGTATTCCAGTCTCGATCGGTTACAGATGGTGTAAATAGTAAGATCATAAGATCTTAAGAAGGAGGGTGCCCTGGTAGTCTAGAGGGTAGTGTGCTAGACTATTAGCGTGAGGGTCGTGGGTTCGATTCCAGAGACTGTGATCTGTAACACTACACCGAGCATATGGTCGAGATACTCCGTTCGTATATAATTAGAATATAATTTGTAATTGTATTGTAATTAATAAATAAATAAATAAATAAGAAGGATCTGAAGGAACTGAAAAATGTGTTGGTTGAAGCCATCATTACACTGAATTTTCATGCTTATTATATGCTGCGCTTATGTGTCAATAAACAACACTGGGATAAATTGTTTAATCCTTAAACAATTTTTTCCTGAAAATGATATAAAATCTCTCCGTTTTCGGAAAAAAATTAATTAATATTTTTTCTGACGATTTTTTGACGATTTTAACAAACGTGTTTGACGATTCTGACGATTTTTTCTCAAATATTTGACGATTTGATGCTTCATTTATGTGGCAGCTATGTTAGTCGAGTAGGCCGTCGTTTGTAGGTAGTAGCTACAGTTAAAACTACAGGTCAGACATTTCGGACAAAGCAAAAACAAATATATCTTCGGCGACTAGCCCTCAGCAGTCTTTTGCAAAAACTAAAAATGCCGTTAAAAGTTTCTCAAAAATTTGTCGTTAGGAAATAAAGTGCAGGCCCCTCGACAGATGTATAAAATTAACACACACGTCAAGGGTCTTGTGTTTGAAACTCGGTTGTATTCTTAACCTCAGAAGACATGTAGTAAACCTGCAGGCGAAATGCTTTAGATCTCTACTATGCCCTCGGGAAACCTGTGCAGATGAAACGAAAACCTGTTGAAGAACTGTAGGATAACTTAACTTCAACAGACTTAAAGTAAACATGGAGTAAAGCTATGGGAAATTTGTAGTGGACTTGGCCTGCAGTAAACTTGTAGAAAGTTCGTGAGCGACCTTTAGCAGGCCTTTTTCGATTTTTAAAAACAATTAAATTTGTTTTCTTGTTTCCAACGTACTTAACCACTGTAATTACGCCAAAAATTTTGTTGAATTTTTGTTTTCTTTCGCTTTTCGTTATTATTGTTATATTTCTTGTTATTGTTGTGGTTTTTATATTTATTGTTGTGATCAGTGAAACAAACAGGAGAAGGAGGAAGTCAGTCAGACACGCCTTAATTGCACATAAAAATATAATTTAATTTAAATAATGAACAAATAAAATATAACAAAGAGGGACAGAGCGGTAAAGTGTGGGAGCAACAGGAATGGGAAGCGCTAAACAAACAATGACACCAAACAAACTGCATTATGGTGTTTAAACACCCAACAACAATTTCAATATGCTATGCAACTACATACATACATATGGGTGTATAGGTTTATATGCAAACATGTAGTACAGCTCCATAAAATCGAGAATATAATGCCCGCACAACAGGGGTTTGACATATTCACCACTTGGCTCATTATTTGCTTTGAAAACAACAGGAACAAAAATGATTTTAAATTCACCCTCTACTTTTACTAAATATGATGATTATTTGGTCTATATGTCTGTGTGTATGTCTTTAAAAGCACACGTGCATGTGCTTTTGTTTTCGTATCCACTTTTTTTTGTTACATTAGCTACGCTTCACTTTGAGTTGCAACATTTACTTACTCATACACTGACACTTTTATCTTATTTTGCTTTTATAAAAAAAAAATTATCACCCAATGCCTGCAGTATTTCCATTGTTTGTCAAACTAAAAGACTGGCTGACTGGCTGGCTGGCTGTCTGGTTGTTTGTTTGGCTCAAGGTGCTTTTGGTTAAAAGTGCAGTGAATGAGTTAGTGAAGGTACCTTTGTGATGTGATGCATCATCATCATCAGCACACATGTAAGTAATAAACGAGCGTGTGAGTATGGCTGCCATAATCATTATGAAATAGACACTCTCACACACATATTGTTTTAAAAAAATATTGCTCATGCTGTTCTGTGCTGTACTATGCTGCATATTTTAGCAATTGTTTCATTACATTCATGAATTTATCCCAAAGAATTGAGAATATTTTTATTTATATTTTAAAAACAAATTTAAAATAAAATGTTACCCTACATACATACACAATTGGCCATTACAACCCTACAGTCAGCATTACGGCATAGCTTCTCACACCACCTGTTGTGTGTGTTCATTTTATACATGAGTGGCTGGACCTACAATTTAAAGTCGACTCCGAACGACAGATGTTTGAGAAACTTTTCACGGCAATTATATTTACACTCGGAGTTTTTGCCAGAAATCTGCTGAGAGAAAGTCGCCGAACAAATATTTTTTTTCATATTTCGTTTTGATGTCAGAGCTGGTGTTTGAACCGTGGCCTTACATCTTATAAGCTTACACCCTACCCACTAGACTACGGCGACTTTATTAAGATTTACAGTTATTTATTGATCGTTTAACACCAAAAAACGCAAAAAAAAAGTTGATTCTTCTTTGCCTTCTGACAAAACCTTTTGAAAGATTTCGCAAAAATCTGTCTTTCAAAGTCATCCTTAATTGGTAGGTTCCTCCGCACATGGATATAATTAGCATACATAACATAGTTGGTGGCAGAAGCTTGATTATAATCCTCACTAAAGGGTTGGTGATAAATGCCAAGATAGCTTACAAGATTCACTTTGGTTATGTCCTCGAGTTTCTTAACTTTTTCCATGATTTCATCGAGCTTTCCAGTGATTGGTTGAACAGAGCGCAATGCTTTTTTAACATCCAAAATATTGAATACAAACACGACAATAAAAATAATATTTCGCAGAATGTTGTTGTTCTGTGGTCATTATAACACTCCAGTCAGGACTACAACCTATAGTTAGGTTAGGTTAGCGTGGTAGCTTTAATTTGCCAAAAAGCTCACTTGAGCACGCATAACGGCCCGTTGTGATGCCACAGGTGAACGCAGCCTCTGTACTGACCAAGTTCCTCCGATCCAAGGAGGCGGAAGTTGGTCAGCGCAAAGGCTGCACATTTTCAAAATGCACGCTGGAAAACCAACCAGAAAGTTTGCTAAACGAGGCTATGTCCTTGATATCAATGGACGATGGCTCCGTCAAGATGACAAGAGTTGGAGAGCCAAATAACCTATATCTGCACCCCAAAAGGGATGGGCATTGGCAGAGGAAGTGGATGACAGTCTCCTCCTCCTCGGCGAATCTGCATCCACGGCAGAAACCGTTAAATGGGAGTCGCATTCTTTCCGTGTCTTTACCCATAACACAGTGGCCTGTAGGCTTGGCCACTGTGATCGAGATGGTATTACGGCCGAGTACAAGTAGCTGATTGGTACGCCTTCTATCCATTGTGGGTCAAGCGAGCCTAGCGATGGAGCAGGACTCTTCATTGATCCAGGACCGGTCCGGGAGAATTTCCGCGCAATGGCCAGTTTGAGCGAGGTAATTGGCATTTTCAAGTTGATTGAGGAAGATTCCGGAAGTAGTGCGCCAGCTCTGGCCAGCTCATCGGCCCTGCTGTTTCCGGGAATGTCGCAGTGTCCGGGAACCCAGACAAGTGTGACGCCGAAGCGCCCAGAAAGGAGATTGAGGCTGCGGCGACATTCTCTGACGATCCTGGAATTATCCGCAACATTCGACAGAGACTTTATCGCAGCCTGGCTATGGAGTAGATCGAGATACGGGTGAATGGAATAGGAACACCATAGGCGAGGATCTACTGTGCGTCTTGGTAGATGGCCATTACCTCCGTCTGGAACACGCTGCAGTAGTCCGGCAGCCGGAGTGAGATGTTCAGGTCCAATTTCCCAGAGTATACTCCACTGCCCACCCCGTTATCGAGTCTGGAGCCGTCGGTGTAGACATCCAGGAGTTCGGGTGGAACGGTCGTGTCAGGGGTCCAGTCGCTTCTGCTCGGGATCAGGAAGTCGAAACCCCTATCAAAACAGTATTCCACAGGGAGATAATCAATGTCAAATGGGGCCACGGGATCGATCCCCGAAATAGAGGAATGACCAGAAGCGACAACACGCCAACGAGACAGGGCATTGAGTACGACCTAGCTTCTCTCTTAATTTCATACATGACTAGTAAGATCTACAGTTTAAAGTCGTAAGTTTTTGGGAGACTTTTTTATGACAATTTCCATTTACTCTCAGAGTTTTGCCAGATATCTGCTGAGAGGAAGTCGCCGAAGAAATATTTTTTCATATTTCGTTTTGTTCGAGATTCTGACCTGGGGTTTGAAACGAGGCCTCTCTTCTAATAAGCCAACATACTACTTACCACACTATGGCGAAAAGCTATGCCATGTGAAATATTACAACCCAGTTCACTTAATTGCACTGAACTATGCTTTATTAAGACCTGTTGGGCTTTAGTAAAAATTATTTGAAAGACGATATGTTTAATAAATAACAGAATAAACGGCTAAATGTAAGAAATTTCAGTAAAAAAAAATTGGAACATATCAAGGACTTTATTAAGGATTTTCACATTGGGACTTAAAAAATATTTTCTTTAATATAAATGAAGACTGAACTAATTTAGCCATTAAGTTTGGTTATTATAAACAAAATTATTTTTTCTTAAGCACTCCCAATAGATAGTACTTCTTAAGTACTTTTCTGGTACTTTCACATACAATTTTTATTTGTTTTTTTACGCCATTTTATTAAAGTTACTCTAGTGCATGGCACCAAAGCACTTTAAGGCTACAGTTTTCTGTTGTGCCCAATTTGTTACCGCTGTTTTAAAGTCGCTTCATAACTCCATTCACACTCACTTCAGCTGTATTCAGTTGTTTAGCCCTTTAGCAAATGTTGCATGTCATCATGCAGTATTTGCTGCCAGTGACAATAGTGTGGGTTATTTTTTTTTGCAAGTACATATGAAAGGGGAACACACATATTGTGTCGTGTAGAGGCTTGTGTCTAAGTGGGTACAATGCGTGGGTGAATAACCCTTGTAACTGAACATATTTTTCAGTCGTGCTTTTTTTCTTTTCTTTTCTGACTTTTTGGTTGTTCCAAAAACAATGTATTGAATGTAGTTGTTGTGTGTTAGCAATCGTGTTGTTTTTGGCTGTTGAAAAACCAGCAGTAGGGGACAAAAAGAACGAGTTAATAAAACAACAACATGTAAAACCAGCAGCAGCAGTAGATAAGGGTCAGTCATTGTGTAACTCTTGCTCCTGATATATTGAGCTTTTTATTCCTTTATTTGCTTTTAAAACAAACTCCCCAGTTTTTATACTTTCTAGGTTTCTTCTTCTGTTTGGTTTGGTTTTCCTATACTTATAAACAAGTCCTTTAAAAAATATTTTTTTCAATTTTATTGTTGTTTGAAATATTTTTTTCTGGGCACTGTTTTGAGAGTTTTTGTGTTCAGTGTTTTTTTTCTGTGGGGCTTTTTTCTTGCGTATTTTGGTTTACAAGGACATTCGTGTTTTTTTACTAATTGTTTATTTGGGAGTGTCCTGCGGCTGTGTTCAACATAAAAAGGGTTTCCTTGTTGTTCCAGCTTGTTATCAAGTTTCTTGCTGTATTCTTTTCGGTTGTTATTGTTTTTTCTTTCTAGTATTTCTTATTGGAATTGTGTTGAGTTTGTTTTAAAAATTTGCTTTTGGTGGGGGGTGGGGGGCGGGTTTTCAATAATTTTTATGATGAAAATCATCACATATGACTTAGCTCTCCTCCTTCTTTCAACGCAATTCATTTGTTTTATTTAAAGGTGGTTTTATAAGCTCGAATTTATGTCTTTATTTGTTTGGTTTTGTTTATTGTATTTTACATAAGGTATCCATCCCCTAAATCTCGCCCTTTATTTGTGGCATTTTGATAACTTTTGTCTCGTTGTCTAGTTAAAATGTTGTTTTGTGGTTTTTGTTATAGTTGTTGTTGTTGTAGGCTATCAAATCATTATTTTGTATTTGGAAACACTCATTCAAATATGTTTTGTTGTTTATGGCAAACTGACTTCCGAACTTTTTTTTTGATTGGTTTAGGTTATGTTAGTAGCAGTAGCAGCATTAGAGACCAATTTAAACAAATTGAACATTAATAAACTATTTCAATGCCAAATTGCATGTTGATTAAAAGAGTAATTGAACAAGTTATAGAGTCAGTCTAAAGTACATAATTTTTGATGTGGTATTTTAAATCGTATTACAACATAAAAGTTTCAAGCATAATGGTATGTAGACATAAAGCAGATACATTTGAGTGACCATGAAAAGAAATTTATTAAAAAAAAATTGTTCTGGGTTCATATTTTTATTTAGTTTCGGTAATTAAACCAAATGGCTTATACTATGTTCAGACATGTACTTTTATTGAATTAATATTCGGTTTATTGATAACAAATATTTTTAGTGTTCAGACACAAAATTTATTTGACAGCAGTTAACAAAACAGCTGATTGCTTCAACAATATTGCTTTTTATTTAATCGCGAAAATTAGTGGCAAAAAAATTTGAGAAAAAATTGAAAACAATTTAACATTGGAAACGGTCTTACCGAAACGCCGAGCTGTTGCGGTTAGTAGGGAATATTTCGGACTGCAAAGTGGCTTCTCTCAGAAGGATGAGAAAGAAAAATTTGATAATACTGAATAGCTTGCAGAAAAGAAAGCTTTTGCTTATGGCACTGTTAGAGGAAAATAAAACTCAAAGGTCTTTATTTGTTAACTGCTGAATACGTTGTATTTTCAAAATATTCCGGTCAGTTAACATATTCTGCATAAATTCGAGGATGAAATTGCGAGAACTGTTACAGATTATCAGTCAAGACCTAGAAGGTCAGCCATACTTAGAGAAGACAGGTAGAAACAGAAGCTGATTTCTTTAGAGTAAGAACTGGATTCTCAGTAATATCTCAGTTCGGGGTATTATAAATAACTTTTCGAAATAAACCAGAAATTATCATCAAACAGAAGTCGCCGTAGTCTAGTAGATATTGTGTTGGCTTATTAGACGTAAAGCCAGAGCTCGAGCCCCAGGCCAGACATAAAAACAAAATACAAAAAGTATTTCTTCGGCGACTTTTTCTCAGTAGATTTCTAGCAAAAAATCTGAGAGTAAAAAAAAATTGCCATGAAAAGTTTCTCAAAAAAATATGTCGTTCGGAGTCGACTTTAAACTGAAGGTCACGCCACTCATGTATAAAATTAACGCACACGACATAAGTGGTTTGAGAAACTAGGTCGTAATCCTGACTAAAGGTTTGAATGACCAATTATATATGTACTTATGCATGTCTATTGTTTTAAAGACCAACAGGATGCTCAGGACAGCTCTCTGCATAGTACTTGATAAGCAATCAGATGTTTTCTTTTGAGACGTATTAACATTGCAGAGATTTCAAATATGTGTTCCGTAGTCTAGTAGGTACAGTGCTGGCTTATTACACATGAGGCCACGATTCAAACCTCAGGTGAGATTATTAAAAAATATTTTTCCGGTGACTTCCCTTCAGCAGATTTATGGCAAAAACTCTGAGAGTAAATAAAATTGTCATGAAAAAGTTTCTGAAAAATATTTCATTTCATTTCATTTCGTAGACTATGGCATTCCACATTGTACAAAGTCCCTATTTTTCCTCGATCACAATCCTTTGCATAAGCGATAGAATATTGAAACACAAACCACATTGAAATGGTGGATTTAACCGTAGATCGAGCTTTGTATCAAAAAGGATACATTTCAATTTTTGAGACGATATAACGTTAATTCAGAAGAAGTTAGATGCCTGATATTTTTATAATTCGTTACTATTGTTATCGCCATTATTTTAAACCAAATAACAAAAGAAACTTTCAAACAAGGGTTACAAAATTCAAAAACTTTATAATTCTGGCTTATGTATCATTTTGCTAGAGATTTTTTGGTGTCGTGTATGTATTTTTTTTAGATTTCAAAGATTTTGTGAAGTTTTATCGTAAATAATACAATATTTATGGTTTTTGAGAAAGAATTGAAAGTTAAGTGTGGGATGAAAGTGAAAAGATTGAATTTTCTATTCATGATATGTTCTTGATATTGATTGAAGTGGACGTAGTCTAGTATGTATCGTGTTACCTTATTAGACGTCAGACCAAGGTTCAAACCTCAGGTCAGACATTTCCAGTTTACCAGAAAGGTTGTAATGCCCGATTAAATATGTACATATCTATGTAATATTCCTTCTGAAGAAGAAAACATAGATGCTCGTCTTATGAACTAAAGAAAGTATTGGCAGCAGCAAACATTACAACAGGAGGTTTATCGCCAAAGATGGTACTACTTGGAACAGAACAAACTGCCTTTACTGGTTTCGGACGAAAAAATATTACCAATTTTCACGCAGATTGCTAGCAGCTGTTTCTTGAAATGTTGTAGAGTCTTTCTTACTGCTCTTCTCAAATTTATCTCACGTGACAGACAAACATTAGAAAAATGTGTTTCGTCCCATGTTTTATTACAGATGATAATATTTCGGACAATTACGTACATATGAAATAACAGAATCATTCGCTTTGATAATGATATATGTATTTACATCTATTACGCCTTTTCGAAAAATGAGTTGAAAGTCTTGCAGCCTTTAATAATCATGCTTAAAGCCTTTTTTTGAAATTCGAATGAAAAAATTTTTTTCTAAAATTTTTTTGTTAGAAAATTTTAACCATTTTCATAAAATTTTTATCAGACAACTTGTAGTTTTATGTAAGCAATAATACTCTATAAATAGTTTGGGATTATCTGTCATACTTTCAGAGCAACCCATATATCCTTTTTTTTAGATTTTTAAAAACTTAATTTTTTGTTCGCCTAAAAGCTAAGAAAATGCAAGAAAATATATTTAAATAATGATGCTTATGTTTTTATGTTCCTTTTTGATATATTTTCATCAGAATTCAAAAACTTTTTAGTTTTATTGTGGAAAATGAAAATTACCTCCAGCGATTTCAATTGAAATTTGATACTTAATGATCGATTACAGTGATTGTTAGGGAAATTAATTTAAGGATATTTATATAAATCAAGCTTCATAAAGAGATTTAAGTACTAATGCTTGGTATTGATTTATATTTTCCTTCCTTTTGTTTTGTTTTATTACCTTTTCAACTTATATTTAAATTTGTCGCTGAAGATTAGTAACTAATTGAATTTGATGGTCGTTATAAATTTTCGAGGTCCACCGAAGTCGAATTGGCAGTATTAGATTCAAGTACATGCTAAGTGCGTAGCAACTACTTATAGCCGTATTTGGGGAAACTTGTATCCGGGACACCAGAGAGGAATGAAAGAGAAAAAATTGTTATTGACATAATCGATGTTGTATTGCAACAGGAAACTTTTTTAGCTCACATGACGTCGCCAACAAATGTTTCTAGCGATGGTTTTTACCATCAGGTTGCAGCTAGCCCTCGATTGGGAACGTTGCTGACGGGAGTGACAATAAGCTAGCCTATCTAAGCATTTGGAAACTTATAAATCGCCACAAAGCAAGGTGCTAGACGTCAAATTATTACCATTTAGAAAGAAATAAAACCAAGCTGACATGATGTGCTTGATTTTTATGTAAAAAATCATGCTGCAATGTACATCATGTCAAAAATTTTGGCGTAAATTTCATAAAACTGATAATAAAATGTTATAATATAAAATAATTTTATTAAAATGAATTCAAATAAATAAAAATATTTAACAATAAAAATCTTTAACAATCTATCAATAATCGTGACAATTCCATGTACTACAAGTATATATCAAAAGTGATACATAGCTAGAATTATGAAGTTTTTTAAGGATCGATCTACGGTTAAATATCTCAGCATACAAATTGTTCTTTCGATACAAATCTTCATACCCGGAATGCTAGTAGATTCTGACTCTCTAATATTTACATCACCCATAGTTGCCAATGATATGTTACTAATGGCATACACATGAGTTAATCAACAACAGTTGGCCTCTCATGTATTAAGATTAAACCAATTTGCAGGACATCATGCGTAGATTGCTTATATGTTCGACAGAGTGAGTCATTCATATTAAAACTCGATTAGCGTAAATAAAATGGTATTCTAACCTGTAAGGTATACGAATAAGATTTGATAGATGGTATGCAATGCAAAAAAAAAGATGACACATTAGTGTTGCAAAATTGATATTTTGAAATGGTACTGAACTCTAACTGAAAGGGTACTTTTTTGTATCAAATGGTACTTTTGAAAAAAAAAATATTTTTTTATACTTAATACATGGAACAGAAAAACTAACGTACTTTCCGTGGACATTTGGCTAACCGGGGCTAAAGACTAATTCCACCTTTAGCATTACGTTGAACATGTTGTGAACGCATTAACAGTAGAAAAGCACAAATATAATACGGAAAGCCTGGCGGAGGTACTGCGGTATTTTTGAAATGGAAAAGTACCGAAAAAAGTACTAAAGTACTGAATTTTTCAACACTGTGAAACATACATATACCAGTAATGGCTAGGTTCACAAAAATCTATGGTCGTGTGGTATCAGTAATGCCTTATAATAGTTCAGAAATGATAGTGTCTCAAATATTTATATATTTATTTATTAATTACAATACAATTACAAATATACGAGCGAAGTAACTTGACTATGTGCTCGGTGCAGTGTCACAGACCAGAGTCTCTGGTGGGAATCGAACCCATGACCCTCACACTAATAGTCTAGCACACTACCCACTAGACTAGCAGGGCACCCGTGTCTAAAATATATTTTTCATTTAAGTTTTTGCTGTGCTCCTGTGGAGCATAAATAATTTCATTTTTAATTTAAAATTTTGAAATTTCTTTACAGAAAAAAAAAACTTCTTACCGTATTCAATTTAAAAACTTTTAACCCAAAAGCCTAACTTTACTTTCAATTCAAACTTGTCTTTGCCATCAAAACAATGACAGCAAATGTAAATCCTACATATGGAACTACTACTCTACTGCTCTATTTTGCTTCCCTTTCCCCCTCTGCCTGATGCTTTTCCCTACAAATTTTTGGTAGAGACAGGATGTGTATTCAAAGTATTAAAGCCATAATAAACTATCAATTTCTGGTTACATTCTTTGGCATACAATACATGACTGAACTAGAATGGAAATAATGTTTCATGCATACATGCATGAATATATGATTGATACTTGTATGTATGCTTCTGTTTATTCTCATTTTAACCCAATGTATTGTTTGCGTGTGATTGTGTGTCTGTATGTGTATTATTTATGTATGTATTTGGTCTCTTGTGTAGATGTTATAAATTTGCATTTTGGCATATTTTTTTCTTCTTCTTCTTTTTTGTTTTATTTCCATTTCCACTTTCTAATGTAGTGCTGCTGTAGTTGTATGTGTTGCTTCTTGTCTTCTGTGCAACCTATAAATTTATCTGCCTCTCTTGGCATTGTTAAATGCAGCATACACACTCGTACACATTGTGTGTATGCATTGCATTAAGAATTGACAAAATGAGAAAAGCAGAAAAATAAAATAAAAAAAAAGTGGAAGAGAAGACAAAAAACTATTTAAGTGTGTCAGCAGAAATGCTTACTAAAGAAAGTTATTTTAACAACAGCAACATGAGAAATTAGAAAGAAATTAACAACAATTACGCCATGTTGTTGCTGCTGCTGCTGTTGCATGTAAATATTTTGTAGAATTTTTAATTATTTTCTGTAATAATCTTAAACAAAAAAAAAGAAGAAGAAAAACAAATTGCATATGTATAAGGGGTTATACTCTCATATACTTATGCAAATTGTTTTTATCGTAGTTGTCGTTGTAGTAGCAGCAGTTTATGTAGTTTGCAATTTGTGGAGGAGGGGAGCTATGCATGCCAAGAATTTAAATTAGAAATGAAAGATTAAATATGCACAAGCAAGTTAAAGTTAAATCAAAAGCAGATGTTGAAAATTAAAGTTGAAATTAGAAAATTAGTGCAGTTGTAGGGAAATTAAAACACAAAATTAAAATTTATGTCAACACAGCATAACCGAATTGGGGTTTAAATTTTAAAATCAATATTTCCAAACAGTAGTAATTAAAATCGCCGTTGTCTAGTAGCCAGTGTGTTGGCTTATTAGACTAATGCTCTTGGGTCAACTGGCTTAGACATCTCTAACAAAACGAAGCATGACAAATGTTTCTTCTTCCCTGAAAGTAGACAAAATTGCTTTGAAAAATTTCTCAAGAATTAAAAGAAAAAACACCCAATATCTCTTTTGAAATTTTTTGATATTTTATTGCCACAAGTTTGTACTTTAACATATATAAATTTCAGCTGCTTCTAATTGTTTTTGTGGGCGTTATAAATATTTTTTAGTGTCAACGTCATTGCAGATTCGTGATATTCTTGAGCTTAAGGAAAATAATACAACAAATGTGTTGCATCATATTGAACTATTTGTGGAAAGTCGTATTCAAAGATTTCTCACAGATATAGAGAAGGCCAAACTAAAATTCATTCTTTTAAAAATTCGTAATAGTTGGACAAAATGTAGACGCGGAAAAAGTAGATTTGAAACTGAGTTGAGTATATGGCTCGATAATGAGCTGTTTTGTAAAGATATCGATTTTTTATATTTAAACATAAATAGATTCAATTAGGAACCAAGTACAAGTAACGGTAATGGTCGACCATCTGTTTGCTATGAAGATGCATCAGAGCGAACAAAAAGAAAACGAATCGAAGAGCTTGTTGCCTCCACTTCTGCTGATGCTCTTGCTAAAGCAGCAGGAAAAGTATATAAGTCTAAAAAAGATCAAATATCAATAGAAAGAGCTTTAGCCTTATATATTGATATGGATCTCTCAGTCAAACAATACAACATGATGAGAAAGATTGTAAATTCAATTCACGAGGATTGTTTTTCTTCCTATTATTAATTGCAGAAGCTAAAAAAATCATTCTTGATGACATTCATATATCAGAAACTTCTGCAGAGATTCCTTTGCAAAATTTTTTAGATAAAACAGCTGAAATTATATTAAATAATTTTGAAGTTGATACACAGAATGATCTATTCCTAGAATGTAAATGGAGTTTTGATGGAAGTAGCGCACATAGTGCCTATAAACAAGTTAATAAAACATTTAAATTATAATTTTCGATTCGAAAAACGTATATATTCAATTTTTTCATGTCATTTTGACACTTTTTTGAAAAAGGACATTTTTAAGATAGGCGTATCCTTTCTCCAAATTAAACGAAATTCGAACGAAGTGTTATGCATGTTAAAACCAATGAGTGCACCAAATTTTATTAACATATCTTTTTTTTCCTCCAAGTTGTAGCAATTTTTAATTTCAGAATATATGGGAAGTATACGAATCCTTTGACTTTAAATGACCAAATTTTAGGTATGATTTTGCGACAGTGTGTAGGCGTTGTCGCTGTTATATTTTCCCTGAGAGTCAAAAGGTTTCTTTTTTGGAGAAGGGAGTTTGTTATCTTCTAAAATTTCCAAAAATTCTTTTTTATTAGATTTCTGTGCAATGAAAGAATTAAGGCTTGCAGCTAAAACCCTGTGGACTCTGCAATCCATCAGTAAATCAATCTGTGGAATGTATCCTCCTCGTCTTCCGTCAGTTCTAACACCATTTGAGGCAACTCTCTAGACTTCGTATATGAGTGTTGGTGCATTAGGACTACTTTTCATTAACATTCATCATTCCCTTCAAAAACTACTAGATTTTGTTGGATTTGTTGGGTTTCTCTTGACAATTTTCGTAATTACGAAAAAAAAAATATTTAAAAATTCCAAATGAATTCCTAATTTATTCTGAATGTTCCTTGAATACGACTTGTATATTTTATTTTTGTTTTCGCAAACCATTCATTTGAATTGCCTTACATTTCTCAAAAATCCCCACCCACTTGGATTCCACTACTTCTGAAACAAATTGTTGTTTATTTTTCCCATTTAAATGCAACTTTTTAACAATTGTTGCATGTTTATAATAATTATACCAAATTGCCACCATGTATGTATGTGTGTACAGTAAAGAAAATAATAAATAAAAGCCTTTTCGTTACCAATTTCTGTTGGTTTAAAAAGTTTTTTTTTCTTTTTAACCCGGAAATTGTTGCAAATTTGTTGCCTTGTTAAGTGAAAAGAAAAACGTTACATTTTAGTTGCAAATTATTGTGTTGTTCTTTTTATTGTTTTCGTATATTTTTAATATGATTTTCTACAAAAACGTTACATTTTCTTTTCGGCCCGAGAGTAGTAATTATTTTTTTTAAACCATAGGCCAAGTTATATAAGCCAGTTGGTTAGCAGTTTGTTTGTGCTAAATTCTCAAGTCAACTTGATAATTGTGGGTTTGAAAGCATATGATTTAAATAAGTTATTTAAGAGAATTTATAATGAAATATGCCTTTGGCTTAATAACGGTCTTTAAGGCAAAAGGAAATCAGTATTTTGAACTACAGCTAAATACAGTTTAGCGTGGAGGACATTTACTTTTTTTTTTTAGAATCCTGAAAATATTTCATAAGTCAACAGCACAATGTATTCAGAAAATTTTTCTAGAAATTTTTTTTTTTTTTACTTTTAAAAGTCAGAAAGTTTTACAAAAGCCTTCAAGTGGTTTCGATAAATTGCATTTGTAAATGAAGTTTTTGAAACTTTCGAAATGCAGAAAATTTTTGTGACGCACTGTATATAGAGAAACCATCTAACCGTTCAGAAGTTTCTCATTAAAGTCGTAGATGATCAAGGGCATTAAAATAAAAAAATTGGTACCTAAAATGTATTTTTGAAAACCACAACAATATTCTTAAAACTCAGTTCCAGTTAGAATGCTATGAAGAGAAGAATTTAAAAGAGTCTTGTTATTGGATCTCAATGACGGTCGGCACTGAAGTAGTACGCGAATGGGTCATTCGAACGAATATAGTCACGTTGGAGAAGCTCAATAAGTGGCTCCCCATATCTATCTTTAGCGTGGAAGCGTAGACGTGTTAATAGAGTAAAGCTATCTGCAAGATCGCCGTAGTCTAGTAGGTAGTGTGTTGGCTTATTAGGCGTAAAGCCAGGGTTCGAGCCCCAGGCCAGACATCAAAACAAAATACAAAAAAAATATTTTTTCGACTACTTCCTCTCAGCAGATTTCTAGAAAAACTCTGAGAGTAAATAAAATTGCCATGAAAAGTTTCTCAAAATTCTGTCGTTCGGAGTCGACTATGAACTGTAGATTCCACCACTCATGTATAAAATTAACACACAACATAAGTGATTTGAGAAACTAGGTCGTAATCCTAACTGAAGGGTTGTAATGACCAATTATGTTAAGTTATCTGCAAGATCTTCAGTGTTATACTAGTTAACGATGATTAACACTTCCGAATTAGATGTATGAGCTTCTCAAAGGCTTCGACGCATATATATCCATCAGCTTGACTGGTTTCATCAATCTCGTTTGGAATAAAAAGAAATTTCTGGAAAAGCGAATGATTGTTAGAACTTTTAGGGAAGCCAGCACCTCTTTGGAGATAAAGAAATACGCACTCCTGGGTGATATTTAAACTTGTTTTGCACAACATGATTAAGGATTATGATCTGGCTGTAGGTTTTGTGAATGACATTGCATCGGTGAGTTGTATCATGAAAGGAAGAAAGTTGAAATACATGGAAATTACTGCATTCAAAATCCGATATACAATACTGTCTATCGATATCGAAGACCGTGTATTTAGTTTTAATTACAATTGAAAAAGTATCGAAGATGGCTTTTATGAGAGCTTGTTCGCAGAACAGCTGTAGGCAGAAGGCAATTTTACATCAAAATTGGAGTCCAAATCATGAATGCATGGATGCGAGACATGATCAATGGCATCAAATTGCAACACCCTCTAAGAATATTCGTGCGAAAAATCCATCACAAATAGAAGATAAAAGAATTGCGCTAAAGAAGACCTTCGTCTTATAGTTATACATGACCGGCAGCAACAAGATGAGCACAAAGAAGAATGAATAAGTAAAGCAAAATGAGACGTAACTTCGTAAGATTGAACCGATCGATACACGTTGACGTAGAGAACGTAAATGCCTGTGTTAAAAGAACCAAAACGAGGAAACGCAGTTATTCATTTTTTTTTATATTAGTGTGACCTACGATACCTGGTACGATAACACCATCAAAGCAGAGACGTCTGCAAAGAAGTTTATTTTAATTGTTATGACCAACCAAGTAGGTAAGTAAAGAAGCTTACGAATATCCAAATGAAGCAAACATATAATATTCAGTTTTAGTGCCAAGATAACTGTGTTGCAAGTTACTGATACAAAAACTATTGGAATTCATTACCATTCACGTGCAGAAGATTCTAACTCAATACCATCAACAATACAAATCAATGGAACTTAAATAACTAGGGACCCATATAAATATGGAAAACCGAAGTGGATTCAAGCAACAGAAGTATAGTACTAGAGTAGAGTTAGAAGAAGTTATGAAACAATATGGAGGGAAAGATGAATACGTTACGTTTTTACCCTTTTAAAAACGTTAAAAATAAAAATAAATTTGTATTTAGCTTTAAATAAATTCTTTATTGTTCGCACAATTCCGTGTGCCACTGTTCGCAACTTGATTTAAACAACAACCATTTGCTTTATTTGTTATTCTTTTTTGCACTCTTTCGCGTACACACTAACAATTTTTTGTTAGATCTTTACAACGGAGATCATCAAACCACGATTATTATCTACACTCGCAACGCGTCTTCACACAAGACTGACTGAATTTTTATTTGATTTTTATATCGCCGTGGTAAACAGTCTGATAAATGCTCTTGAAGGAGAATGACTTTGCCTTCGCGAAATCTCTATAAATGTAAACATGTTGTTTACGTTATTGTTGTTTGTGTATTTTGTTTATGTTTGTCCTTGCAGTGTTGTTGTTGCCTGTTTGTTTACTTGTTTATCCCTGTTTTTTTCTACTGGAGTTGTTGCTATATTTTTGTTTATTCGTTGATAACGTAAACAAGTCCATTGTTTTTGTTTTTGTAGCTTTTGTTTATTATTTTAATATTAAACAATAACACCATTTCCATTTTCGTAATAGTACTATTTTTTCTGGACTTAAAAAAGCATATAACATACACTCTGTTCAGTTAAATGAGGATTTACTAAAGGGTCCGCCAAATAACTTTTTTTTTGAAAATGCTTTAAAAAACCTACTGAATATTTTCTCAAATTTCTTTTTTATTTGAAAGTACAATCCTTCCGGTTATGCAGTAGCCTACATGATCAGTCCAATTTTTAAGCACATTATCGATTGTGTGCAGTCAATCACCAATGGCCTCACGAATATTGGCCTTTAAAGCGTCAATTGTCTCCGCCTTGTCGGCGTAACACATATAATTGACGGCACCCTACGAATAGTAGTCCAACGCTGTCAAATCGCAGCTCCGATGTAGCCAAACGACATCAGCTCTGCGGCTGATAATGCGATATTCATAAATAGGGCGCAAAACATCGAGTGTAGCTTCGGCTGTGTGGCACGTAGCGCCGTCATGTTGAAATCAAATGTTGCCAATATCCTCCTCTTCAAATTTTGTGAACAAAAATTCGTTCAACATGGCCCGATAACGATCGCCATTGAGTGTAACGGCCACTCGTTGCTCATTTTCGAAGAAAAATGGTCCAATTATGCCTCTGGACCAAAATCCGCACCAAACAGTGACTCGTTTTGGGTGCGTCGACATTTCAATGTATGCGTGCGGGTTTTCTGTGCTCCAAATGCGACAATTTTGCTTGTTTACATACCCGCCAATATCAAAATGAGCTTCATCTCAAAAAATGATTTTTTTTTGCCAAAATCGGCATCTTCTGTATGTCGATCGCAGGCACACTTAGCGAAGCGAAACGCGTATACACAACTATATTCGTTCAGCGGAAGGATAAAACTAATAATCTGTCAAATCAGACATGAGCTAAGTGTTACCATTCACGAAATAAGCACTAGTTGAAAAAAAAAAACGTTACATGGCGGACCCGATATATAATTAGAAATCTGGAAATCTCGATGCCTGAAAATAGATTTCTAAATCTAAAAAGTCTTCAGTGCATGGATTTAATTGAATGTAATGGAACGCTATTACAAGTTTGTTCCCCATATATGAAGATCTTAGGAAAGCAACACACCGCCATTCACCCTTCTTACGCTGTCACAGTGGCTGAAATCAAGCGTTTTGGTACAGAAATCTGTCATTACTTCCTAAAGAAAAAGGTGGAACAAAAAAATATTTTCAAAATGTTCCTTTAACACTATTCTAAGGTTATTTTTGCAACGTCTGGGATTGAACTGACATACTCTGCTATTTAATGACTCACTTGTATTTCCACTGTATTTCGACAAAACAACACCATACCCCTATAAAAACTTTTTCATTTTCTTTTTTAATTTTCAAAATTCAAAATTTTCAAAATTGTTTGTTTTTGTTTTTCTGTGTCATTGTAAAATAAATTACAAAAACAACAGAAAAAATTCAATGTAATGAAACAAAAAAATAAAAAATAAAAGAAATGAAATGAAACTTTTAAAAACTTCTGGTTTTTGCAGCCATTGTTGTGAATTTCTTTTATTTTTTCTTTTCGTTTTTTTATTTGAAGTCATTCTTCAACATTTACATTTCACACTATTGTTATGTGTTTGAGTTTCTTTTACAGCTTTTTTCCCCTTCCCCCAATTTTTTTACCTTCAAGAAATACCTACAAAAGAAGAAAGAAAAGAAAAAATGGAGAATAATTTCACTACTACTGTTGCATTCCAATTGTAGAATATTGTTTAAATTGCATTATCCCAGCCCTGTTGCTGGCTTTAGAGTTATTTTTCTCGAGAATAAGTTGTAGTTCTCGCATAAGTGCCTGTGTATGCGTGTGTATTTTATAACTGTTGCTTTGACTGTTTGCTGCCATGTCATGTATGACTGTAAGTTGAACGTGCATATTTATGCATGTTTAACTGTTTTACTTTGCCGAACAAAAGAAAAGAAACAAAAAGGAAAAAAAATTAAAAATAAGTAAAGAATTTAACGAAATCGGTTTGGAACGACTGTTTGATACCCTACAGTTTAAAGACTTTTTTAAATATCTTGGGGAAACAGAAAATCTACAGATTGAAAGAAATTATTTAAGCATCAGCCATCTTAAACTGATTATTAAAGCCAATGACGAATATGTATGCAATTGGAGAGTGGCGTAGCGCATCAAATTGAAATAAAAACTTTATTTTACTTGTTCCTTAAAGCACGAGTTGATATTTCATTTTGGCATTTAACACTGTGCAGCAAGTAAATTTGCTTTAACAGCATTTGCGTTTGCATTTAAAATGCTTTCTTCTGTTTTACCTCCTCCTTTTTTTTGTTCATTTGCTGACTTTTATTTCATCCTTTTGTTTATGCATGAAGGCCTATTAACAATTAAATGAACGCTATTAAGGGACGCCGGCAAAGTTAAACAAATGAGTAAAAACTTGTGCTGTTCTGGCACGTGGGACGGATATAAAAAACAAACATACGTTGTAGTACGTTGGTAAACTATTTCAAAGAAAGTTTAATTTGATTGAAATGAAAAAAAAAAAATAAAGTTTTTTTGTGGCAAGTTCATGCAAGAGATTTAAGTTTAAATTTTTTTCTCTGGTAGTAGAAGTTATGGTAACATACGTTTGTATAAAAGAATATGTTTGAAGAAAATCCCCAAGAAAATATTTTCTTTAAAAAATTAATAACTGCAGCTGAGGCTTACTTATGCAAGGCATATGCATTTTAATTATTTTGAATTTTAAACAATTTAAAGAAACTTTTTTAACTCAGATAACTATAAGAGGAGTATATTTATAGAGTTTAAGGTAATGTATAGAGATAAAACCGGACAACACTTTGTTTGACTGAGGCATTCGGTAAATCTGTAAGAGCCGAAATGTCGGAAGTTGTAAGCCCAATTAAAATTAAGTTGTGAGGCAAGTAAACCCTGGTAGATCATCAGGTTCTCTAAGAAATTTCATGATTTTATCATTCATTACGTTCTTAGGGAGCTCCACTACAACTTGGCTTTGCGAGAGAATGCGGAGACTTTCAGGGAAATATCATCACACAGTCGCCGTAGTCTAGTAGGTATTGTGTTGGCTTATTAGACGTAAAGCCAGGGTTTGAGCCCCAGGCCAGATATCGAAACAAAATACAAAAAGTATTTCTTCGGCGACTTGTTCTCAGCAGATTTCTGGTAAAAACTCGGAGAGTAAATAAAATTGCTAAGAAAAGTTTCTCAAAAATTTGTCGTTAGGAGTCGACTTTAAACTGTAGGTCCCACAACTCATGCATAAAAATTAACACACACAATATAAGTGCTGTGAGAAACTATGTCGAAATCCTGACTGAAGCGTTGAAATGACCAGCAAGTATTACGCAGCCTTCAATTTGGCGATGAGCTTTATCTGCAGTGACTAGTAAGCCTACGCTAAGTCTGTTGTATGTATTCAGCCTACTGAGCCTACTCTGTAGAATTTAATAGTCGTTGATTTATATCTCAAAGGTATTGCAAGGAACCTAAAAAAAATGACACTAGAAGTCTGAGCAACTGCTAGTTTGCCCAGCCCACAAATAAAAGTTTTGACACAGAAGACATGGACTATGATGTCGAAAATTATCATTTAAAGGCTTCCTGTTGTTAACACCAAAAATACATTATTGCAAGCCGCTTAAGCAGGAATTACAAAATAATTGTTTGCAAAATAGTTTGCATACAATGGCAAGGAGTTAAATCCAAAAAAAGGGTGCCCTGGTAGTCTAGTGGGTAGTGTGCGAGATATTTCCGTGAGGGTCATGGGTTCGATTCCCACCAGAGACTCTGGTCTGTAACACTACACCGAGCATATGGTCAACTTACTCCGCTCGTATATAATTACAATATAATTTTATAATTGTATTGTATTTAATAAATAAATAAATCCAAAATATATTGTGAGACGATTTTGAATATCAGAAATGCTACTTCAAAACGATAAAAAAAATAATTCTTTAAAAAAAAAAATTGGAAACCATCCACATTAATGCCTAAACCGCTGGCACTAGTGCAACATGCTGTATCTAATGAGAAGTGAAAAATTCTATGAATTCATGCTGGAATATAGGAAATTTGTAACAAACCAAACTCATATTAAAACTTGTAGTCGCCGTAGTGTAGTAGGTAGTGTGTTGGCTTATTAGACGTGATTCCATGGTTCAATCCCCAGATCAGACATCTCCAATAAAACGAAATTGAAAAATTATTTCTCTGGCGATCTCTGGTAAAAACTCTGGAATTAAATAAAATATCTATGAACAGTTTCTCAATAACCTGTCGTTCGGAATTGACTTCAAACTGAAGGCCCAGCTACTAATGTAAAAATTAACACATACAACGTAAGTGGTGTGAGAAAGTAGGTTGTAATCCTGTCTGAAGGGGTTGTAATTACCAATTATGTGTGTGGTTTTAGAACTTACAGTTTTACTTTGACTCTGAATGTCAAATTTGAGTACCTTTTTAATGCCAAATAGCTTTCGCAAGAAGTAGGAAATATTTTTCTTCACAACTGCCCCTAAACTACGGCTACCCTAAAATATTGTGTTTTTAGTCGCATCATATAAAATAAAAAATTAAAACAAATATTTGTTCTCCTTTAAAACTTTTAAATAATACACATGATACAGTGTTATTTACTTCTAATTTCAAAAGTCTCAAAAAACATTCTTAATTTCTATAAATTTCGTCCTGCAAATATTTGCTTTAATTAATGCTTACACGAGACAAATTTCTTTGAAAATCTATCCGTAATAATTATGCAAATGTCATATAAATTTTTGATTAACATTTTGTTGTTGTTGTTAAATATTTAATTGTTTACCCAAAAAAAAAACAAGAGGAGAGAAGAGAAAACTTAAGTTAAAAATGAAAAATAAAATGAAATGAAAAACACGCATTTAATCTCTATAAAGTCATCTGTCGAAATATGCCCAAAAACAACATTTTCATTTTGAGCAAGTGTTTGTTGTTGCTTTTGTAATTAAGTAGAGTGAAATGAAAAAAAAAACGAAAACATATTTCATCCCACAATTAGAGCAAATCTCACACTCATTGCAACAGTTTAAACCCAATTTATAAAGATAAAAGTAAACTGTAGAAAACACCCAATGAATGGATGATTGGTTGGTTGACTGGTTGTTGGCCGGGTTGGTTGTTGGCTTGACAATATCCACCACATTTGTTACATAACAAAAACAACAACAACGAAAATAATTTATCCATAAAAATGCCCTAAAAACGTAAAATACACACACAGACAATCTATTTACACAAGTCCTTTTGGCATAAAAATTTACAAACAGAAACACTAAAAATCCTCCCCCCATTAAAACTTAGGCTGTTTACGATACAACAACAACAATAACAACAACATTTATAATAATAATAATAATAATGAAATATTGTATATGGCCAGCCTTAACTGCTGATGTCCCTTCATTCCAACCAAAGCGGTACAATAAAGTAAAGATGAATGAATGGATGGATGGCTGCTCTTGAAAATACTCGTATTCTGCAATTAAGTTTAATTGAAAATTTTCACTTGAAATTATGATGATGGAAACGTGCTTAAAACCTGAAACACAAAATTTTCTAATTTTTTTCACTTGCTTAACCCCCCTCCCCCCATCTCTTTGCAAATTAAACAAGACAAGACAGTCATACAACAGAATACACGTATAAAATGAAAGTGATTTCCGTATGATAATAAAAAAATTAGAAAGTTTCTCAAAAACATGAATTACAACGCCATAAAAGCTGTCGGAGCAGAATATATGGGCACCGCTTTGAATTTGTTTAAAGACCTTAGTAAAGCTGGGTTTCAACCGGCTTTAACATATTTTATTGCAGTAAAGGAAAAGTTTGTAGCTAAATTTGCGACTAAACGACATCCAGACCAACAATTCATAGTCCAAAATATTCTGCTTGAACAAACTCACACAATTGCTAAGAGTTCTTAATCTGCCTTGTACTTTTCTTGAGATAATTATCACGCTTATCACTATCTTATAATGATTACTACCATAAGACCTGTTAAGAATCTATATCAAACTCTAGTTTTATTGAAGTATCATTAGAGCATTTCAAATTCGATTTTGTTGTGACCATTTGGAGCTTTTAACAATAAAAAGTCTTTTGGGATCTGTTAATGACGATTATGGCCTCACTGTCGAATCGTTGGCATACAGTCTTCAAACATGTGTTACGAGACGGCAAATAACTCCAGGCTAAGGAATGATAGCCTTGAAGACAATGAAATATATCGTATCATATTATGATAATGTTTTAGGGTGCCCTGGTAGTGCAGTGGGTAGTGTACTAGACTATTAGCGTGATGGTCGTGGGATAGATTCCCACCAGAGACTCTGGTCTGTGAAGCTACATCGAGCATCTGGTCAAGTTATTCCGCTCGTATATAATTAGAATATAATGTAATTAAGGCGTTGCCAAGTACAAGCCAAGAATACTTACATATATGTATTCCTAGGCAAAATTTTATCTTACTTTGACGCCAAAAAGCTAAAAAAATTTTCACCGATTTTGTACAACATTTTTCCACATATACAGTGGTGGCCTGATAATTAGAAACGACTTAGCAACATGTATGCAGTGGTGTTATGTCAATTTTTTTTACCGGAACGCGTTCCGGACTCCGATTCGGAAAAACAAGGCGGTTTGTTCCTGTTTTTGTTCTGGTTCGGGTTCGGTTCAAACTCTTGTTTATAAAAATACATATAAAAATTCGTCAAAAATTAGAAAAAAAAAATTGCAATTCTTTTTAATTTTTTTTTTCAAAACGTCAGAGAATTATCAGAAATCATCTTTAGTTCCGGAACGCGTTCCTGTCCAAAAAGGAAGTACCGGAACCACGTTCCGGAACGTTCCGGCTCGACAACACCACTGCATGTATGTTTGTTAATTTGTTTTACAGTTTTCACTGTGTACCTGGGATCAAAGGCTTTGTTTGGAGAACGTCTTACATACGTTTTTCCATCAGATTGGGACAAATTAAATCACTCCAGAAAACTCTGTTCCAGACAACAAGTCTGCATTAATTAGAAAACATGGGAATATTGAATGGCTTAGAGATAGTAGAGGAGATATTTTAACTCAATAACTGACATACTTTACAGGCGATTACATCTCTTCAGTCAGGATTACAAACTATATTCTCATACCAATTATGTCGTATATATTAATTTTTAAATAAGAGTCCAAGGTCGATTCCGAACGCTAAATATTTGAGAAACTTTTCATGGTAATTTTATTTACTCTCGGAGTTTTTTGCAGAAATCTGCTGAGAGGAAGTTGACGAAGTAATATTTTTTCAAATTTCGTTTTGTTGGAGATATCTGATCTGGGATGTTTGAATCGTGGCTTTATATCTAACAAGTCAACATACTACCTACTAGACAACGGCGACTTTATCAACAATTACAACTCTTTAGTCAGCACTACAGACTCTTTTGTACATTACAGACTAGCTTCTTAAGTATATAACGTACAGAATTGGTCATTGCAACCCTTTAGTCAGGATTATGACCTAGCTTTATACACCACCTATGTTATGTGTGTTAATTTTAGCCTTGAGTGAGGAATTTATTGTATAACCGAGAGGAAGTGTATTTCTTTCGAAGATGTCAGGCCTGTGGTTTGTACTCACGTGTTCTCTTCTTGTAAGCCAATATTCTACTTCACAGACTACAGCGATACCTAAACACCACCTCAACAAAAACTAATGACTTCTATTTTGAGATAAAGCAAATATTTTTCTTGGCAGTATATGCTCTTTTGGCCAAAGCGAGCAGTCGCGTATCTAGACTTTCTATCGACAAACAGGGACTAAATAAGACTAACAACCTGAGCGACTGCTATTTTGCCCAGTCCACAAGTAAAAATTTTGACACAGAAGACATAGGCCACCAGATGAGTCGACAAATTATCATTTAAAGGCTTCCTGTTCTTAACATCATAAATACATTATTGCAAGCCACTTAAGCAGCAATTACGAAATAATTGCAAGCAATAGTTTGCATACTATGGCAAGGAGTTAAATATAAAATAAATTGTGAGGCGATTTTGATTATCAGAAATGCTACTTCAAAGCGATAAAAAGAAAAAAATTCTTTCAGAACAAAAATTGGAAACCAACCACATTAATGCCAAAACCGTTGGCACTATTGCAACGTACTTTATCTGATGAGACCCTCTATAGACTCTCTATCGACAAACATAATTAACACTCTATTAGCCGCATATATTGTCCGCGTTTTTACAAGCAAATAAAGTTATCCTTGGGGTTTTTGAGAAAAGGATTCTACGCTAGATTTGCTTACAAATCACGATAAATAAAGCGTTACATTTAATGCAATATAATAATTTTTCTTTTGATACTTTACTGTACCCCCTAAATGTCTTACAAAAGTCAATAGAAAATCATTTTAAACCTTCTCATGTCTTCCAAAAGCTGTTCTGATAAAAATCTTCAATTAATCGCATCTAATTTGTGAAAATTTTCAAACTTTACTTGTCTAATCTCGTTTACACATTTAACCCTTGCCAGTAACGTATGTACGAGTATGTATTTCGAAAATCGATAAATTTTCCAATTAACTAACCTCTACACATTATTTAACCTGCCTGCCTGGTATTACCTGCTGCTGAGCTATGGTATACAGTTTCATTGAAAAAAAAAACAACCCACCCCACTAATCAATCTTACAATTAACGTGATAAACGTTTGCCGGCTTCAAACGAAGGGCAAACAGTGCAAAACAGTGTTGTTGTTACCAAAAAAAAAGAAAGAAAAACTCTATAAGGAGAGATTGTCAAATACTAATTAAAACTGGAAACAAGTCAAAACACGTTCAAATTGGTTACTTTAAAAAGCAAACACACTTACAATTACACACACACTCATATGTGTGTGTAACTCCATTTCATCAATAACTTACTCCATCATGATCATCAGACAGTAGACTTTGTTTCAGCGCCAACACACTTACAATCGGGTTATTTTTTGGAGTTGATACAGGAGAAGTAAACAGAAAAAGGCAACAAACTAAAGAGAGTTAAAATATAGCCAAACTCTAAACCAATAGATTCCATACCACCATCATACAACAATAACAACAACGTCAAAAAATACATTGTGATACTTAGAATAACGAGGAGAGTGCAAAAACAAAAATAAAAAGAGTTGAACTAAAATGAACAAAACAATAGAAAAATAGAAGAAAAAAACAGAAAACAAGAGAAACTAGAAGGCAAAAAAAAGGATTTTTTATAGTCTACTAACATACTCAAACGATTAGAAGGACTCTGTAGTATAACACCAGTGGCAGCAGGAAATAATAGCAACAACAGCAATGGCAACAGCAGCAGCAGCCTCATCAACTTACAAACATTGACTAGGGCTACTGGCTGCTATTGCCTCGACGACTTCACTTGGTGCACTTGAAAACTCATCAAAGTCAACAACAATCAAGATAAAAACAACAACAAAAACTGCCTTAAATAAATACAAACACAAAAAACAAAAGCAATAACAGCACAAACAACAACTGGAACGGTTTTATGTAGAGCTGCTAACAAAAATGATGAAGAGATTTTGATGACGAGGCTGTTGCTGACGTAGCTGATGGTGATGAAATGTAGAAGGATATTAAGAGTTTTTTGTTGTTGTTTTTTTTTTTTGTTTTTTGGGCCATATTCTATAGACAACATTTTTATAATCAAGTTAAGAGAGTTTTTTAATCAATATTTCTCCATAAAAAACAAGAATGAAATGTTTACAGAGTGTGCATAAAATGAGAAATAAGGTTAATGAGAAACTTTCTTAACTAATAACACTTTAAATGTCGTAAACAATTTTAATGGCGTATTCTTAAAATCGTTTTTATTATGATATTTCAGTTTAATTAGTTTTTTTTATTGTCACAAGCAAAATTTTTAACATATGACATGTCGCACTCAAACCTTCACCAGATCTTCGAAACCTTAAATAATATCGCTTCTGCTCTCTTTTTTTTAAATATACATACATACATACATACCATATACATACATACATACATACATACATTACAACCCTTCAGTCAGGATTACGGCCTAGCTTCTCACACCACTTCATGTTGTGTGCGTTTATTTTATACGTGAGTGGCGGGACCTACAGTTTAACGTCGACTCCGAACAATTGATTTTTGAGAAACTTTTCATGGCAATTTTATTTACTCACAGAGTTTTTTTGCCAGAAATCTGCTGCGTGGAAGTCGCCGAACAAATATTTGTTTTCATATTTCGTTTTGATGTCTGACTTTACGTCTAATAAGCCAACACACTACCTACTAGACCACGGCGACTTCTGGCTGTCTTGACATCTACTGGAGATAACTATTTAAGAATGGACAAAGAACAGACGCTCTGAGGGTGTTTTCTCAAGTTGTTTGACGCACCTTGTAGAACGTAGAACTTGTTTAAATAGAATTTCCATTAATGAAGAGATTAAGATCTAAATTCAAAAGAACAGAATAAAACAAGTCATGTATTACTTTCCAATGATTTTTTTAAATTCATTACAAACCTTCCACCTGCATGCTAATATCGACCAAACAAGCAAAACGATATTAGCAATTAGAGAGTCATAACGCATTTAAAAACGGCTTGCGAATTTATCATAGATTTAAAATCGAGCGAATTTCAAAAAAAGCTGCGACCAGTATTTAATTAAATCGACTAAAGATTAAAATATGTTAATTTGGCATTTTTATCACAAACAACCCCGAACAAAAAATTCAAAAACCTGTCTTTTTTACAGAAAATCTTTAAAAAAGGTACATGGATGATCATTCTTAAACAAATTTTTTATACAGTTGGACGTCTTAAAGAAACCATTCTTATGAAATAAGGAAATGATTCTCCAATTGCAAAAACATACAAAAATAGACTCTTTTTCCAAAATGGTCCAGCTCACGAGAGGTCAAAGCTGGAGCCGAAATATCATCTTAAAAAAGTCCAAGGTTCCTTCTAAGTGGGTACACTTTGCACGAATTTCGCTTCCATACAACTTGAGTCGCTCTAATAAACATACAGAATATACATCCTGAATGACTTTAATCATCAGCATTTTAATTATGACTTCCTAAGAATTTATATCGCATCAAGCGATGCCACAGAATGTACAGAAGGTCTTGACTAATCACTCTTGAGCATCAGCATCAGGGCCTAGCATATTATGTATGAGTTTACATATATAAGTGGTCAGTGCAACTCTACAGTCAGGATAACAACCTAGCTTATCATACCAACCATGTTGTGTGTGTTAATTTTTATACATGAGTAGCGCGACCTACAGTTTAAAGTCGATTTCGGATGACACATTTTTGAGAAACTTTTCATGGCAATTTATTTACTCTCAGAGTTTTAGCCCAAAATCTGCTAATAAGGCACTACCTTCTAGTCTACGGCGACTTTGTATGACTTTCTTAGAATTAATTTAAAAACCAGAATAAAAGATGAGTGAACTGCGTGATCAATCTGATATAAAGTAACGATAGCTTGTTAAGCATGGAGAAAAAACGAGACAAGACTGGTTCAAGTGAGAGAAATACCACTACAATCTGTGTAGGAGTCATTTGCTGATAAGCGTAGATTCTCGGTATACTAGCTCATTATACAATGTCCCATTTGAAAGCGGAGCTGTTCTAATATGTTATAATTTAATGCTTCCTATCAAACTGGGGATCTGGCAATAAAACAAGCTTCCTTCTTAGGCCAGTAGATGTCAAGGGCCTGCCGACATAAATATAAACACAATCGCAAACAGAAAATCTTCGAGAAAAGTTCCCAACTGTCGTTGCACCCACAAACTAACACCATATATTGAAAGTTCGGTTTATAAAAGTAATAAAAATGGTTCATAACAGGATATACTGATTACATCGGATCTTTCCTTAAGCGCTTCCAATCTCTAAATTGCAAATTAAAAGAGTGTTTGATATTTTATTGAAATTATTTATGAGTTTGATAGACCTATTCATGCCAATACATATATGTGGCTTTCTGGGTGGTGCACATACGAAATGTCGAATTTCACATGAGTCTGATACATAAATTACACTGAATTTGATCAATTGCTTGGGTTATGTTGGCTCTATGGCTTATTCGTATATAAAGGGTGTTTTTTATAGAGGTATAGAACTTTAAGTTGCAATAAAACAACGATGGATTATTCGATTGAAATGAATTTTATTTATCCGAAAGATAATCTTGTGGCATTACATTTTAAATATGATTTCTGGCATATGACCGCCACGGCTGGCGCGGATGTAGTCCAATCTGGACGTCCAATTTTCGATGACTTTTTCCAACATTTGTGGCCGTATATCGGCAATAATACGGCGAATGTTGTCTTCCAAATGGTCAAGCGTTTGTGGCTTTACCGCATAGACCAATGACTTTACATAGCCCCACAGAAAGTAGTCTAGCGGTGTTAAATCACAAGAACTTGGAGGCCAATTCACAGGTCCAAAACTTAAAATTAGGCGGTCACCAAACGTGTCTTTCAATAAATCTATTGTGGCACGAGCTGTGTGACATGTTGCGCCGTCTTGCTAAAACCACATCTCCTGGACATCATGGTTATTCAATTCAGGAATGAAAAAGTTAGTAATCATGGCTCTATACCGATCACCATTGACTGTAACGTTCTGGCCACCATCGTTTTTGAAAAAGTACGGACTAATGATTCCACCAGCCCATAAAGCGCACCAAACAGTCAGTTTTTCTGGATGTAACGGTGTTTCCACATACACTTGAGGATTACCTTCACTCCAAATGCGGCAGTTTTGTTTGTTGACGTAGCCATTCAACCAGAAGTGCGCTTCATCGCTAAACAAAATTCGCTTATGAAAATCGGGAACAACGGTAATCTCGTTTTGGGCCCATTCTACGAATCTACGCCTTACTTGATGATCGTTTGGCTTCAAATCTTGATCGAGTTGGATTTTGTAAGCACGCAAACCAAGATCCTTCCGCAAAATCTTCCATAAAGTGGATGGACACAGATCAAATTCCTGCGCTCGATGGCGGATGGACTCATTCGGATCTTCCTCAATGCTACGCTCTACAGCAGCACTAGCTTCTTCTCTGGGGATGCGAGTTATCAATAAGAGTAAACGTGGTGCGAAAACGTTCCATGGTTAATCGAATTAACTGCTCTGATGGACGATTTTGTCGACGATAAAATGGACGTAGTGCGCGATACGTTTTCCGCACAGAACCATTATTTTCGAAATAAAATTGCAAATTTGCAAGCGTTGTTCAGGCGTGAGTCTATTCATGATGAATTGCCAAACCAAACTGAGAATAAATCACTTGACAGCTGTTAAATAGGTCGCCATCTTGAAAAGTAATGCCAACTTAAAGTTCTATATCTCTGTAAAAAACACCCTTTACCTACAACTTATACCTACACAATAAAAAGTCTAATGGAGTAAAATCGTACAATCTCAGTGCCCAGTTCACATTATCACCACATTTGTTGACCATGCCCTCAAATCGCTTGTGAGGAATATCCAATGTGAACTGAGCTGTGTGACACGTAACGCCGTTCTTTTGAAGCCAAGTCATTTTGGTATCCAGATCATGTAATTCAGGCCAAAAAAAAGTTAGTTATCGTCGCCATATAATGTATAGTGATGGCATGGCAAACGTCGTTCTCAAAATAGTATGGACTGATGACACAGTCAGCTCTAAATGCCTATCAAATAGAGATATGCATTAGATGCTCTTGGTTTGATCATGTGGCTTGATATCGTTCCAAATTCGACAACTTTGTCTGCTTGCATACCCCTCCATCTAGAAATGAGTCGTATCATTGAAGATGATTTGTCAATGAACACCATGCCCGAATACAACACCCATTTTAACAAAACAATTTCACTATTCGCACGTGTTGTGAAATGTTGTATTTTTGTTTGGTCAAACAGACTGAATAAATGATTTACAATTTGTGCGATGTAGATTGTCAGCAAGATGGCCGTTAGCGACTGTCAAAGTTCAGTATTCGCTCACGGGAAGCAATTATTTTCAAAGTGTTGTTAAGTAACAAAACTTAACTTGAAAAGTTCCCAATTCTATCCTTACCAAACACCTTTTATAACACTTTACAATTTCTTCTACGACTGTAAGTAATAGTTTTGTTAAGACAAATAAATATTAAAAGCCAAAATTATTGTTTTCAAGATTGAAAATTATTGTAATTTCGTTGAGAATAACTTCAATAAATAATCATTAAAATTTGACAACGCATTTGCATTTTACTTATTAAATGAAATTAAGCACACCAAACTGTATTTATTTGTATTGTATTGTGTAATGCGATTTGCCTTTTGTCAGTCATTGTAAAATATTTAATTAAATTATTTTCATATGCTTCATTTTGTTGTTGATGGCATTGTAAATAAATTTGTGAATTTATTTGCTTTCTCTCTCTCTCTACAATATGGTGAAACAAAGCGTCATCCCTTTGATGCAACATTTTTGGTAAATGCATGACAATTTCTAATTGACATACAAATAAATACAAAAAAAGAAACGCACACATAGACGCATACATATTCGCACTTATAGGGATTACTTAAAACTAATGCCACAGAGATATAAGGATCTCTCGTAATACTAAGTATGAGCACACATGTACATATTGTGTAGTAAAGTGTATATGAGTGTGTATGCTTAAGTATTAACATTGTTTTGTGTCTTAATGCATATAAATTAATTGACAAAAATGTCTTTGTTGTGGTATCACTCTCCTACTCTTAAGCTCTTCAGCGTGCTTTATTTTTATTTGCACGCTACGTTACTGCAGTTGACTGAAAAGGAGAGCACTTGTTTGGCTATGGGCTAAGCCCTATAGAAAACTCTTTGGCTATAAATTCTAAGACACTTTGATGAAATTGTCCCATTTTTTATCAGCACGAAGCTGTGGTTTTGCCAAATTTCTCAAAAATCTTGAATAGCAATTGTGTTTACCAGTCGGAAGTTTTGTTCTCGAATCAGTGTGCCAACTAGTTGTATTAGGTTCGGTTAGGTTAGGTCAGAGGACGTGTACTTGTCAATTAAGACAAGTACAGTACCCGGAGGTCGAATTGACTCATTGTAGAATGTCCTTAAAGAGGGAAGGATAATAAAGGGAATAGGATAAAAAAGAGAGGATGTGGTAAAGGGGAGAAACTTGTTGTATTATAGGCTCATAAAATAAAATTGTTAGCCCTGGTGAGATATTCTTGTCGTACAAGACTGACATCCTATCACAGACAATATTAGACTGGTTTGTCTGCCGAGTGTATTTTTCAAGTAATTGAGGGTTCAATTGATAATCACTGCGCTTATCACTATCTCAGGAGGATTACTACCATCAGATGTGTTCAAAATCTGCATCACACTCTAGTCTTATTGAAGTATCACTGAAGCACTTCAAGTACAAGTCAGGGATACGTGTATGTATTCCCAGGTATAGTTAGACAGGCCTTTGCGAACGTAATAAGTAAGATAGTCAGGCGTTAAAAATTCCAGCAGTTATCTTAAGCAGGAATTAAATATTCCATTGACAATATAATTGTTGATTTTATAACATAGTAATGGTATTCTGGTAACTAAATAAAATGTTTGCAAGATTTGCCGCATTGTATTTATTTATAGATCACATGAGCTCAGCTATACAGTGACTACTGTTCGATTGTATGAGAAGAATGTCTGAAAATAGAACTTCTATATGGTTTGGACTTGATGCAATCTATAATGTGCTACTGGGCCTTATTCAGTATGAAAAGAATAAATAATCGAATTACGCACATACATACAAAGTATTCGTATACCCTTTAGATCCACAGTAAAATTTGTTCAATTAATTCTATCCCAGGCCAGCAATTTCATTTCTAACCAGGAACTCCATGTGGGTCTTATTTTTAATTCAAAGTCATCTCTCAGGTGAAAGTTGGCCTTCTTTGTTATCTAGCGGAGTGTGGCGTCTAATCTATTATCATTCGGGATATGTATGTCAAAAAAGGAGCCTTAATACGTGATCAGTTCTATTCCATTTTCTTCCCATAATTTTTTCATTAATTCTCAAATTCGGTTCCAGAATTCGGTGTTGTTCATAATGTTCCGTCATGAGATTCGCACGATTTCGAGCAGTGTGGACCTTGTTCATTCTCTACACATTTAGGCAGAATGGCTCTGGGACTAAGAATATATAAACGATTGATACAAAACTGCTTTGGGTTTTGTTTCTATCGCTCAAAATGTAATCCTGTTTTCGTTAATGCTGCAGGATATATAATATTCGGGTTGAATCAATTATAAATTATTAATTCGTTCACATAATATTAATGTGATAAAATTTCTCACAATATATTTATGTGTGCACACAGAAGAGGTGTATGTGTGTAAAGTCATTCGAATTTTATGAACACCAGAGTTAGGGTATCCCAATAATTAATTACAAAAACTTCCCATTTCTTGTTCTGTAATATTTTTTTTTGTTCAATTTTTAATTTTGAATTACTAAACAATTCAATTGCTTTAAGTTAATAAACCTTAAAGAAAAAAATTCTCTATTTGGTACACCCTTTTTTGATATTTTACTTGAAGTCTTCAGCAAGCAAATACATTAAATTAATTACGTTATGTAAACAACAAAACTACACATTATTTTCATAAAATACAATAAATTTTGCAAAACAATACATAACACACATGAAAAATTACTTATACACACACATACATGCATGGCTCTATATCGTATAAATAGAGAACGAACAACTACAACTACAAACTCTGCAACAACGTATTCAACTAATATTAACAAAATTTATTTGTTTAACTACTCTAATATGCAGAGTATATTTATTTATAGAAAATACAACTTCAACAACATCAGCTACTACAAGAGAGAGTACATTTACAGCAACATACCATACTACAACATACACACTCATACCATAACTTATATATTCATATTGCCACTTAGTATGGGTATATTATAGTTGGTGAATTACGTACACATGTTCGTATGCATGTGTCTGTATATGTATGTAATTTCTAAATATTATACAAAATATATGCGCTTGTATTGTATTTACATTGTTCTAAAGTTGTATTGGAAGCAGCTGTTGATATTAGAGAGAGAAATGAGTGGTTTTTGCTATTTAAGTAGATATAAAACAACGCTGACATTTAACATAATAGAAGAATAATGTATTGCTGGCGTACATACATGCATACACTTTTATATATGTACATATGTATGAACATGTAGGCTAGATAAGGAGCCCAGTAAAATGTGTCTAAAATTTTGAAAATTTTCGTAAATTTAAAAATTTAATTTAGTTTTTAGAATTATGATGCAACATATCTTCTATGGAGACTTATGCATATAATGAACAACGGAATTGCAACAAAATTTCGAATTTGATGAAAATAAATTATAGTCGCCGTAGTGATGTATTTAGTGTGTAGGCTTATTAGACGTAAGACCACAGTTCAAACCCCAGGTCAGAGATCAAAACGAAGATATGAAAAAAATATTTCTTCGGCAACTGCCTCTCAGCAGATTTCTGGCAAAAACTCTGAGAGTAAAAGAAAATTGCCATGAAAAAGTTTCTCAAAAATCTGTCGTTCGGAGTCGACTTTAAACTGTAGGTCCCGCCACTCACGTATAAAATTAACGCACACTGTGCTGTGAGAAGCTAGGCCATAATCCTGACTGAAGGGTTGTAATGGCCAATTATGTATGTATGTATGTAAAGTATAGATACTTATGTCCTTTCATAATCGCTTTTGTTTTTCAATTTTTTACTTAGCAACTAATAAAATCGAATGATGATTAACCATAGTAGCTGGTCCTAGGGTGATAGGTTTGTCATTTCTTGTTACTTCAAAACCATTCGCGAATACACATATTTTACACAGTGGTTGAGTTCAACTCTTTCACGATGTTAGGTTAAGTTAGGTTAAACTGGCAGCAGTCAGAGTTTTATAGGGTCCCGTTGTAACATCGATATTACAATCACCTTTGGCTGGATACGTTTTGTATCTCACGAGGTTGACCTACCGGACTTGCATGAGAGTGCATTGGTCAAGGAACTAATTGGTTGAATATTTTTGGAAACAATAAAAGCTGACTTATAAAGTAGATAAGTTATACCGGAGTATATGACAGACACATTCGAATTATTAAAGATTGTCGGACAAATCTGAAGTCACTGATGAGGAATTGTCGAACATATCTTAATGAAACGAGGAAAAGTTATGCTGATTCGTGCCCTGGCATAAATACTTGTGGGAATTTAAACGAATCCCGACGAACAGGGGTTAGCATAGCCATGCATTCGATTTTCTATTCGTATATCCTCAAGCTAATAACCAAAAAGATGTCGAGATGTATAGATGCAGGAATGATGCTCGAAAATTTTATCAAAAGGTTAAGCGTCTAGCCGAAGGTTTGCAGCCCGGAGCGTACTCCTGCAAAGATGATAACGGAAACCTGATAACAACAATGCCGCCTTTAGAGATGATGTTCCGAACCCGATTGACAATGACGGTGTGGAGATTCCACCGCCTAGCCATGAAGAGGTCAAAGTCGCGATTATGCGTCTTAAAAACAATAAAGCGGGGGGTCCTGATGGCCTCCCCGCTGAATTGTTTAAGACCGGATATAATGAGTTGGTAGGGCGCATGTACCAGCTTATTTACAAAATATGGCTAGAGGAAAGTATGCCCAACGATTGGAACCTCAGTGTCCTCTGTACTGTCCTGAAAAAGGGAGACCCTACTATATGCACCAACTACAGGGGTATTAGCCTTCTCCCTATCGCATACAAGGTTCTTACTGGCGTATTGTGTGAACGACTGAAGCCACTCGTCAAAACACTGATTGGACCTTATCAGTGTTCAAGCCTTGAGAGTGTTCGAGAGAAAAGTAGTACGTGAGATCTTCGGTCCAGTGCGAGTTGGCGATGATTTCCGTATCCGATCCAACAGTGAGCTCTATGAGCTCCTCAACGACGTAGACGTTGTACAGCGTATTGATATCCAGAGGCTGCGCTGGCTCGGCCATGTCGTTCGAATGGAGGAAGATGCTCCGGCGAGACGGGTGTCATTGCGAAAATCTGCGGAAGTCGGCAAGGAGGACGATCTTGCATCCGTTGGAAGGACCAAATCGAGGAAGCCCTGTCATCGACTGGTGTGACCAACTGGAGAAGGCGCGCACGAAGCTGAGGTTCCTGGGAGGATGTGTTGCGGCAGGCCGAAATCCGTTAAACGGGTTGTTATGTCTAATTAAGTAAGTAATAACCAAAAAAAAAAAAAAGACAGATGGTGTCCAATTATAATCACAATATTTCTTCAAAACTGAGTTTGCCAGCAGTAGCATGGATTGTTAAACAGCTGATGAGCGATTAAAAGTAATTAAACTTAAAAACTGTTCAATTTTCACGCAATACAGGGTATTCATCATTACAGATTTACTGTGCAAATAATTGGAAAGATCACACAGAAATTTTTAAAAGACTAGAAGCGTCTGTAACGCTTCAGGTCTGTGATTAAAAGCAAACATCATTTCTATTAGAGAAAGAATGGCGGATAATCAGAGTTTATCTAATTCATGCCGTTCTCAGCTTATGGGCATATCTTATGCCTTATTATGGCTAAAAATGCCTTTGGGCTTAAACCCCTTTCATCCATATAGAGTTGAACTCATGCAACAAGCAAAAATGTTCCGCCATTCAAAACACTGTTGATGTTGGGTGCTAGAGATGCTAGAGATAAACCTTTTGATGATTTTTGGATACGAGAGCCGGGGTTTTAATCCCTGGCTCAAGCATATGGAACAAAAGAAATTATCCAAAAAATATTTCATTCGGCCAATAGTCTTCTGGCAAAAACTCTGAGAGTAAAATAAAAGTACCGTGAAAATTTTCCCAAATCTGTCTTACGGAGTCGATATAAAACTGAAGGTTCCACCAAACATGAATTAAATTTAACACACACAACATGAGTGACGTGAAAAGCTAGGTTGTAAACCTGTCTAAAGGGTTATAACGACTAATCAAATAAGTAAGTCAGTAATGGAGCTGAATTTTCAGTCGATGGTTACATTAAGAAGCATAATAATCACATGTCGAGTTCAGACGAGACCGAAGTGATTGTCAAAAACCATTGCATTCGGAAAGTGTTAGTGTTTGTATGGTCGAGGTATAAGCTCTTATGGGCGTCTATAGGGGTTTAGCCGCCTGCGATGTTTCCACAAATGATAGTTTCAAGTTTTGGAGATGTCTAAGGGCGTGCAAGATCATAGACCGTGTTTTCGCGGATAGCCCCTTAATATCGCCAGATTTGAAAACAAACAAAAACGGCATCAAGGTATCATGGAGATACAGCCCCAAGTATTAAAATGTAGTTCCAACTACCTCAAAATGATTAACCAGGGCAATTCAAAGACGGTCATTTTAAAAGTATTCGTATTAAGTGGCAAGATCAAGACATAATAATGAAGTAATAATAATGAAATAATAATTTGTGTCTTATATTTTTAAAATAATGTTTGCTGGGTTACTTTACTTCAGTAACATCTTTAGTGTACATCTAAGTAAATATAAATAGAATTTTAAGTAAAACTTTTCGGTTTGTCTATGGAAATAAATTAAAAAAAATATACAAGAAATTCTCTCTTTCCCTCAATCTCTGAACCAAAAGAACCCCCAAAAACCAACACCACTAAAACAGCTAGAGCACCCTCAAAGCCAGCATATATTCATCATCTGGCAAATGTGATAGATATTGCCAGAGAAGAAGGCTTTTTCGTAATGAGTTTGTTTTTCGGTTTGTGTTGATAATGTGTAGCCAAGTGCATTTAGATATGAGAGGGCCTATGTACAGTAAGAGTGTATATTTGTTTAAGATTTCATTACAAGATGATGAGAATGATGATGATGATGAGTATACCAGTTCAACAACAATTTTTATGACTTTTATTTGGGTGCACAACTACATATGTGTGTGAGTAGTCGTTGCATGTGGTTTGGATCTGTAAGCAAGTGAAATTATGCTTCAAAACTGACTATGTATGCAATTTTAAAATGCACTTGTGAAAGTATGGTATGCATTACCCACTCACACACATAAACATTGTATGGGTATGAGTATATATTAACACATTGCAAGTGGAATTGTTTCTTCCCCTGCCTCAATCTTTTAAGTATTTTAGTTTCTTTTTTTTCCTGTTCGTTACGTTTACCCCACCTACATTACTTCTTTATTTTATATTCCGTGGTTCGCATTTCGTATTTTCGCATTTTAATAACATGTTCCTTCGTTTGTTATTTCGCCTTAAGTAAACAAGACTTTAATTTTATGAGGTCGTTTGCTGTTCTCCTAGATTTCGCTTAGAATTTCATATTGAAGTGTGTGTGTGTGTGTGGCACAAAGAGTATGAAAAAAACAAAAACGAAATAAATTTCATAAGTTTTTGTATATGAAAACAATGAGAAAATGTTTCTCATAATTATGCTGAGAGTATTTCGTTATTCACTCGTAATTAAAACATAAAGTAAAGCAGTGAAGTTGTGCTAATTTTCGAGATGAAATTTATTCCAAAGTAAGGATTATTTTCTCTTAAATGAAAGAAAGTTAATGGTTTTCTAATTTCATACAGAATACTTGAACTGTCTGAAGTATTACAATTTATTTTAATTTCTTTAAAAAGTCATTATAGTTTGCAGGTTGAGGAAAAAATAATTTTTATAAAAATATTGTACATGAGGCAAAGGTTTAAAAAAAAACTTTTAGAATCAAAGATGAAACGATGTTAACCTTGTTTTTTTAATTTTCGAATCTCTCTTTACTAACATATGTTCTAGGAAAAGAAAGCAATATTTATGATTAATAGTACATACATACATACATAATTGATCATTACAACTCTTTACGGCAGGACTACAACCTATCTTTTCATACCACTTATGCTGGGTGTGTTATACATGAGTGGTGAGACCTACAATTTAAGGTCGACTCCGAACAACAAATTTTTGAGTAACATTTCATGCCAATTTATATTTATTCTCAGAGTTTTTGCCAGAAATCTGCTGACAGAACGTTGCCGAAGAAGTAATATTTCATATTTCGTTTTGTTGGAGATGTCTGACCTGCGATGAGATGACTACCTACTAGACTACGACTTCACCCATCCTTTTAACATCCCAAATTGAATTGAACATTTCTTTGAAGACACCAACGAGTGTCCATATAGGCTTGGAATATTTCATTCTGGAACAATACACCCCGTTCTTGTTCTACTATATGTCCCTTCGACGCATCCATATTGCATAAAATGGTTCCTTTCTAAAGAGTGTGTTTCTACATTTTCTATCATTACTCGGTTTTCTTGCGAAGCATTTGCCAATGTTATAGAGTTTACTGCTTTCGTACAGTTGGACAGTTAAAGCCAGAGTTGCAAGTTACTCAATGGCAACGCCGCTGACAAACATCTTATATCTACGGCGCCATGAATAGTTAGCCGACTTTAATTGTTGCGTGAGTTGAATTTGAAGTCGCCATAGTCTAATAGGTTGACTTATTAGACTTAAGGGCACGGTCCAAACCCCAGGTCGGACATAAAAACGAAATTTGAAAAAATATTTCTTCGCCGACTTCCTCTCAGCAGATTTCTGGCAGAAACTCTGAGAGTAAATAAAAATTGCCATGAAAAATTTCTCAAAAATCTGTCGTTCGGAGTCGACTTTAAACTGTAGGTCCCGCCACTCATGTATAAAAGTAACGCACACAACATAAGTGGTGTGAGAAACTGAGTCGTAATCCTGACTGAAGGGTTGTAATGACCAATTATGTATATAAGCAACGAAAATTGTGCTCTTCATTCATAGAAAAACAACCTAGCAAAGCTACTGTGTAAGCTTAGAAGTATTTTTAAATTGTTTCATATGCACTCCATATACTATATAGTACAACTGCATATTTGCTTTTCAAATTTCTCTAAATATTATAAAAATTTTATTTTCTCTTATTTTTGTGACTCTTTTTTTTCGACTCTTTTCTAAGGATTGCATACATATGTGTATAAAAAATGTCCTTTTAAGGAAGAAAACATCAATATTTGCATTGTTATAAAAACTTTTGCTAAATAAATAAAGGTATGCCAAAAACTTTCAAGAATTTCTTCATTTCTTTTTCACAAAATTGAAAGAAAAAAATTCAATAAAAAAGGAAACAAAAAGAAAAAAATTTGAATGAAATTGAGAAAAAGAAAACGATGTCAGGAAAACTTTCAAGAGAAAACTTTTCAAATTGAAATTCATTCATATGCATCCATATGCCGTCAATGCATGGCATAGTTAAACAATATTAAAGTCATAGTCAAACTTAAAGTCATACAAATACAATGATAAGATTACACAAATACATACAAAACATACATATGTACGTGCCTCTACATATGAAGGCATGTAGATAATGCAGAGCGAACTGAAATTGTGGATACTGTGAAGACCTTTAAAAGCCATCACCGATATTTGTTTTTCACACACTTTAGTTTTTGTTTTTTTCTTTCTCTCCGTTTTTGTTTTTCTTTTCTTTTCTTGCAACATGAGAATATGCAGCATGCAGCTGCATAACGTTGTTTGTTAAGCAAAACTTTTCAACAGTAGACGTCTTTTTCATGTTGTACGTTTTTCTTCTTTTTCTTTGGCTGTTTTTGCCATTTTTTTTCCATTTTCTTTTGGTTTCTCTTTGCAACACATCGAATTTTCTAGTTCAATAAATATTTTAAGCATAAGAAGAGGAAAAAACCCAAACAGTGTTGGCAAAAATAATAGAAAAACAACAGAAAAAATAGGACTCTTAATATATGAGTTGTTTTCTAGAGCAGAAGCTGCAGGTGGTGGCAAATTGTAAGGAGTACATACCATTGCCTGTTGTTTTTTTTCCTTGCTTACATACTTTCCTTTCAATTTTTCATTTTCTTTTTCAATTGCAAATGTGTTGTGCTTTATTTGCTTTACTGGTTAACTGGGTGACACATGTGTGTTGTTAGATTTTGTAGCCCAAAAAAAAAATTAAAAAAAAATTAAAAAAACGTACAGAATAGAAGATTTCGTTTAAAATTTTTGTTACCAATAAGTGTAATTTTTTCTTTGCCCTCCAGTTGATGCTTAAAAATGTTCGAATACGTGCATGGCAATGTAGATGTGAGTTGTTTTAGCTTAGCTTTTATGTATTTACACTTTAGCACTTTTGTGGTTTAGCTTCTATCCTTTTTTGAACATTCGTTTATTTTATTATTTGCTTTTCTACCTGTGTTAGTTTTACCTTTTTTTTTTGGGTTCTTTCCTTTTATATTTTCTTTGGGATGTTAAAATCCTTCATGTAAATAAGAGGTAATGGTTTATTTACCGACAAAGATAAAATCATACTCGAATTCGTTTACTTTTCTAAGCAGATAATAAAGCCGGCTTTAATACATTCAAATAAAATTCTGATTTTAAAGTTATATGTCTCATATCTGTACTGTGCGCGCAGATAAGGTTAACTTATGTTAAAAAGAAGTCGCCGTGGTCTAGTAGGTAGTGTGTTAGCTTATTAGACGTAAGGCCACGGTTCAAACTCTAGCTCAGGCATTCTTACAAAACGAAATATAAAAAATATTTCTTAAGCGACTACCTCTCAGTAGATTTAAAAACTCGGAGAGTAAAATAAAATTGCCATGAAAAGTTTCTTAAAAAATCTATCATTCGGTGTTGGCATTAAATACTTGGTTCGACCACTAAAGGATACAAAAAAATTAACATTCACAACTTGGGTGGTATGAGAAGCTAGACCGTAACCTTAACTAAAGGGTTGTAATGGCAATTAGGTAAGCAAAAATGTTGCAGATTGTGAACTTAGTACTGGTTTTCTGACAACATTCCTTTGTCTTGGAATACATAGAAAAGTTCTTTGTAAGTTATGCAAATATTTGCATAATAACAATTCCTCTGTATTCACAAACGAGAACTTATGGTGAGCTTGTATTCGTGAGGAACTCGATCGCATCTGGGCTCTTCGTGTAAATCATAGATTTGCAGGGAAATTCTTTACACACAGCCGTTACTGCACTGCTTTCAATTGGAGTATGACCATCATACTTACATAATTGGTCATTACAAACCTTCAGTCAGGATTACGACCCAGTTTCTCACACCACTTATGCTGTGTGTGTTAATTTTATACATGAGTGGCGGGACTTACAGCTTTAAGACTACTTCGAACGACAAATTTTTGAGAAACTTTCTCATGGCAATTTCTTATTTACTCTCAGAGTTTTGGCCAGAAATCTGCTGAGAAGAAGTCGCCGAAGAAATACTTTTTGAATTTTGTTTGATGTCTGGTCTGGCCCTGGCTTTAATAAACAACTCAACCTTTTTAATAAACCAACTCACTATCTACTAGACTATGGTGGCTTCATAACTTTTTGAATTTTGTTTGATGTCTGGCCTGGGGTTTGAACCCTGGCTTTACGTCTAATAAGCCAACTCACTACCTACTAGACTATGGTGACTTCACAAGGAGTATGCCCTTCGCCTGGAAGAAATTGCAGTGCTTTTCAGCATGTCTATTGACTGTTCAGCATTTTGGAGTCGTCACGACAGAATATTGCTGCATGTCATTAACAGGAAACTAAAAGTCTTTAATTGGAGTTGTAAAGTTTAATTTATTTTTGAAAAAATTATAACGAACCGTGTATATGAGCCATGTATTCCTGCACGTGCATATCCCAAATTAATTCAAAATTTATTGCCATTGAGCTTTACTGCCACCAGCGCAGTTCTCTGATTGAATAGACATTCAGATGCTCTGTAATAAGCATCGTGGTGTTGACTGAATAGAGATTTAGATACTCTGTAATAAGCATCGTAGTAGGAGCTCTATGTCAGATACACAATTTAATCCAGAATACACTTCCTTTTTTCGATTATTCAGTCTGTTTTGTATACCACTTTACGGTTAAAAGTATACAGTTTTAAACAACAAAATTCCGTTCATGTAAAGTTTTGTTTTGATTTCAATCAAGTTACTAACGAGTTATCGTTTAAAGTTGTTTTGATTTTTTTCTTTAATTTGTTTACAATAAAAGTCCATTTTTATTTACACGCGGTTAAAAATTCATTAACTTTATATTTTTTTTGCAAAGGTTGTTGAACAAATCATATTATTTACTTCGTTTTATTGTTAGACTGTCAGCACTTTATTATGACAACGACAACTCGAACTCTAACTCGTTCTGGATTAAATTAAAAAGCAGCAGTTGGAGTTGGGTGGTATTGAAATAAATCATGAAAATAGAATAACTTTCGGAAATCACGCATAAACAATTGAAAATATAAAATACAAAAACAATAGCGAAAGGCATAACAGATTTGTTAAATAAAAACCATTGATTTACTTGCTGATATAATTATTGTTGTTGTTGCTGCTATTTTGTGCATGTCAACATCAAATTGCCAAAACGTATAACAACAACCTGAGAACAGAAAGAAAGTGAGAGAGAGAGAGAGAGAGAGAGAGAACGAACCAACACATGCACGCATAAATGTATTCAATCATGTACACAATTATACCAGGAAGAAATGTAAAACAAAAACAACAAAAAACAGAAAATATTTTAATGGCGTATATTGAACCCATGCTTTAACGGGGGTTTTCTCTAACGATAACTCCATCTCGCTATAGCACACGTACAAGTCATTAATTATTTACGCTTTTGAATTGAGTAATTATACAGGAATACATAGATGTATAGCAGGGGTATGGTAAATGAATAGAATGAATATAAGAAAGAGGGGGAGGGAGAAAAAACTAGAAAATAGTACCAGAGAAATTATTAAACCTCTACCAGTTATCGTTTAAATAACCACCCCCCTTTAACTATTACTCCTCTTACGTTTATAAACCCATCACTGACAACATACATACTCTTTGGCTAATGCCCTGTCTAATATGGGGAAAAAATCTGAAATTCTAAAGAGAAGCTAGTAAAAGTAAATTTGTGTGTGTAGCATGTATTAAAAGTATACGATGTATGTGTGTTTAAGTTTATAAGCTGGTTGATTATTTCTACCCTTTTTCAGGGTTTTTTTTTTGGTTCCACAAAAAAGAAAAACAGAAAAGGAACGGACTTTTGTTGTTGTTAAAAATTAATGCCTTTGAAAACTTGTATTTCATAAGCTTAAATCTTTTTTGCTTTGCTGTCTGTCGTCCGTTCAGTTTGGTTAATGAAAGGACACTTTTAAGGTTTATGGATTTTAAAATATTTTCTCTGCCCTCCCTTCAATGTGTCCTTTTTACCTTTTACTACCAAAGAGACCCCTTTGGTAGAAAAGAAGCAAACATTGCTATTGTATAAGTTATTAAAACTAAATTAGGGTTGATGACAAGTTTTCAATAGCAACAGTACCCCCTACCCCATGTTATTTAGTATGACAAAAGGTATAACCAGCCATGTTAAATAAATAATACAACAACAATGTTTTTTTTTCTTGGTTTTTATGTCGGGCCTGTCTCCTTAAATGATTAACAATCAAGTCTGGTATGTGACTGGTGACTGGTGTTTGAGGACGGTTTTTCACAAGTATTTCTTATAATATACACTCAAAAAAAAAGTTGGTAACATAAGAAGTGAGATTGGATTTCTCAATTTCATACAACCTGAATAGGTCATCAAGCCAACAGCAGGGTACCAGCAACATAGAAATTTTATACATAAAATATAATTTTCTATAACCATTGCTGAATCCATTTTAGAGTCACCAAAGAGAGCGTTAAACCTAATAAAAGATCCCATAATCCAGCCATCTCTGGAGCCAAGTGTAAATTCAAACCGAAAATTTACAGATTGGCCATTACAAACCTTCAGCCAGGATCACGATCTAGCTTCTCACACCACCAATGTTTTGTGCGTTAATTTCATCCTACAGTTTGAAGTAGAATCCGAACGATAGCGTTTTGAGAAATTTTTCATGGCAATGTTGTTTACTCTTATAAATTTTCCAGAATACTGCTGAGAGGATAGTGTGTCTTTGCCACAAGAGGGACCACATTCCTCCTCATCCTCAAACTTACAGTTCCTGCTGAGTCATATATGTATACATAATTGGCTATTAAAACCCTTTAGTCAGGATTACGACCTCGTTTCTCACACTATTTATGTTGTGTTTGTTAATATTATACAAGAGTGGTGGGAGGACCTACAGTTTAGTCGATTTCGAACGACGGATTTTTGAGAAAGTTTTCATTGTTGGAGATGTCTGTCCTAAGGTTTGAACCGACCCTCACGTCTAATAAGCCAACAAACTACCCACTAGACTACGGCGACTTTCTGCTGAAGTCATTTGACGGAATGTCAAGTCTTTAGGCATGCCTACCAAAATAATCACTGCCCGTTAGAATCATTATTGTGCCAAGCGATTTAACAACAGAAGTGAATCAGTTGCCTTCTTGTCCATACGTGTCCAGGGGAGTCTAGTAATATTACATGTACTTTCCTGCTGCTAACGAGATTGAGCTTCCCAGTAAAGCGAGTGGTTAATATCCAATTTATCTATGCTTTGTAACATGTTGGAGATTGCGACCTCTGTGCCGCCTCTGGCCAGCTTATCAAACAATTCAATTTCCAAGGATATGTCTATGTCTCGGAACACATATAAGAGTTTCTTTTAAATCATCCGAAACATACATACATAGTTGGCCATTACAACCATTCAGTCAGGATTACGGCCTAGCTTCTCAAACAACTCATGTTGTGTCCCTTAATTTTATATGTGAGTGGCGGGACCTACAGTTTAATGTCGACTCAGAACGACAGATTTTTGAGAAACTTTTTCATGGCATGTTTATTTACTCTCAGAGTTTATGCCAGAAATCTGCTGAGAGGAAGTCGCCGAAGAAATATTTTTTGTATTTTGTTTGATGTCTAACCTGGGGTTTGAACCGTGGCCTTACGTCTAATAAGCCAACACACTACCTACTATCCTATGGCAACTTCAAAAGAAAGCAATATCCAATGAAAATTCCTATGCCTCGGAACCTATATAACAGATTCGAAATTTCTCTGAGAAATCCTTGACGATTGTAGCTTATGACGGACGTTAAGACTACGTTCGTTAGGGACTTAATGGCAGTCTGGCTATCCGAGTAAATCAAAAGATTGTTAGTGAAAATTGCGCCATTAAAAAAAACATTGCGTTGCTGTCAAAATTCCTAAAATCTCTGCTTCGCCAACACTAAAGTATAATAACCGAATCCTTAATAAATATACCACAGTATATTCTGTCACTTATCTTTGAGCCATCAGTGTACTCTACAAGGATCCCATTTGATAACCCGCATCACTCGAGCTTACTAGTAGCGACTAGATTGCTTAAGTATTACAGGTTTTTCTTTTACTGTTACTTATTTTCTGAGTGTAAATACTGTTACCAACACCCCAACAAATTCCCTTCTAATGAGAACTAAACCCCCTCCCCAACCACGTTGTCAATGTTAATAACAAAACCAGTGTTTCTATTGTTATTCTTCAACTTCAACCGTCACCGTCTGCTGATGTCTGCTAAACGATAGTGTCATTTGCTTGATTGAATAGTTTATTTGCCTATTTATTTACGTTCCCTGGTTCAATTTTTTTAAAACACTAATGAGCATGGTTAGTTGATACTCATACTTTAAAGAAAATTTTCCTTTTGTTTTAAGGCTATGAATGGGTGGGTGGGTGATTGCTTAAGCAACCCTTAAGGTTAAATATTTAATTTTCCCAGCAATTCTATTACATTGCATTGCCTACTCCTTTATGTTTTTTAATATTTTAATTATAAAATAATTTTATTTACTTAGTCTCTCTCATATAAAACAATTTTACTTTGTGTGCGTGTGTGTGGTTACATACTCATACGTACGTACGTACCCACCATTATTTAGTGGAAGTTTCTTATGAAAATAATTTCTTTCATGGGAATAAAGAAATTAAAGTTTTCCTCATTTTATTTTTTTTCGTAGTTTTTCTGTATTTAGTTTATGAAACTGTTTGTTTCTTTGTTTTTCTTGTTTATCTAACGTACCACATTTATTTCCTGGGGTGGGGTATTTTTCAATTAAAAGTAAAATTTATTTTTCCTTTTCATGTTTCCCAAAAAAACAAAAATTTAATAACATTTATACGATTAAAGTTAGTAAAGTTTATTATGCAAATTCATTCGTCGTAATATCTTTTAGAAAATTCAATTAGAAATTCTATGAATACCTTTGAAGTTCAGTAAGTGTTTTTTGGCCTAGAAAAACTTAAAATTGTTTTGTGGTGTTTGAGTTTTATTACCTAAAAAGAGAAGAAAAGGAAGAAAATTTTGTTTTAGAAATGGAAATTTCTTTCATAATGACTTAAACAATTTCATTTAATAGTAAACAATTTAAAAAAAAAATTTGATTATAAAAATATCCTTTCTTCTATAAAACAATAGTAGGTCTTGTATAAAGTAAAAGTATCAAGCATTTAATAAAGTCCTAGGCTCAGTAAAAAAGTTATTCGTATTTGTTTATCTAAACAAAAATTTGTGTATTTTAATATTATTTTACAAAATAAAAATGAATTATTCTTGCTGCTATTTGAACTTTTAAATCAAACGATAAAGATGAAGATTCATTATTACCGTCTGCAATAATACATACATAACATACATAATTGGCCATTACAAGCCTTCAGTCAAGATCACGACCTAGCTTCTCACACCACTTATGTTTTGCGTGTTAATTTTACACATGAGTGGCGTTACCTACAGTTTAAAGTCGACTCCGGACAACAGATTTTTTGGAGAAACTTTTCATGGCAATTTTATTTTCTCTCAGAGATCTGCTGAGAGGAAGACGCCGAATAAATATTTTTTCATATTTTCGTTTTGTTGTCTGACCTGGGGTTTGAACCGTGGCCTTACGCCTGATAAGCCAATACACTACCTACTAGACTATGACGTCTGCAATAATGCTTAGTTTTATTTGAGTGATTACGTTTACAAATAGAATTGCTTAGTTTGCTGCAAGCAGTAGCCATTGGCAGTTAAAAAACTACCAATACTCCCGAAAGACATAAAGAAAAGGCTTCACCACGTAGTAGACAACGCCATGAATGTATTACAACATAACATACAAAATTCGTTTTTACTACCATTTTAGTCAGGATTACAACCTAGTTTCTCACACCACTTATGTTATGTGTTTACTTTTTTTTTATACAGAGTGGCGGGATCTAAAGTTTAAAGTCGACAAAGAACGACAGATTTTCGAGAAACTTTTCATAGGAATTTTGTTTACTTTCAGGGTTTTTGCCAGAATTCGGCTGAGAGGAAGTCGCCGAAGATAATATTTCGTGTTCACGATGGCCACGTCTTCTCTGGTTCTGTGTTAGTGGGCTTTTTTCTCGCGGTGTTTTTCACTTAGGCTTTCAACAATTAGCCTACGGCTATTGGATTATATAGGATTAAACGACAAAAACACGCAACAGAGAAAAAGAAAAGCAAAATGAATTGGTTTTGCTTTTAATTAGGGAGCAGAACAAGCTTGTCAATTGGCCGTGTTAGAACGCCGACCAGTTCGATTCGATATACATACATAGTTTTCAATCATTAGGGGATAAATTGTTATGACGAATGACAACAAAATTGGCAACAACAAGTCTGACGCATAAAAACGGCCTTAATAGGGTATCAATCAACCTTATGTAGAGATTCCACGTGATTCCAATTGCCTGCCTGGTTACAATAAACGATACTCGTTTTGCAGCAAAAGTTGGACAATGGCATGGGTTTTTTTGGAGTCAGGACAGAAAGAAAGTCGAATCTGTTTCCGATCTTGTTAGATTCAGCTCCTTACGAATTGAATACACGATTTTCTGCCAATACAGTTGAATCGCTGTGCTCTAAACAGGGTAAAGTTGACATTTCGTTTTGTGGAAGACTTCTGACTTGGGGTTTGTACCGAGGTCTCACGACTAATAAGCTAACACACATAACTATTAGACTACGGCGACGACATGAACCTATTGGAAGCAAGTTTTTTGGCTGCCAATGTCATGGGATTAAACTATACTATGTTCTGTGAAGTAGCCGATGTAGATAGTGTGTTGAGGCTGTGCTTCCAGCCCCTAGGTCAGACATCAAAACGAAATATGAAAAATAATTTACTACGACGACTTTTCTCGCAGCATATAGTACTAAGTAAGCAGCATATAGTAATAAGTAAGTAAGCAATACTTATTTGGTCATTGCAATTAGTCAGGATCAAAACTTAGCTTCTTACAACACCCTTGCTGCGTGTGTTAATTTTAAACATGAGTAGAGTGATCTAGTGTTTATTGTTGACTAAGAACGATGGATTTCAGTGACTTTTCATCGTAATTTTATTTACTCTCAGGGTTTTTGTCAAAAGACTGCTGAGATTAGAAGTCGTCGAAAGAGATATTTTTTCATATTTCGTTTCCTTCGAGATGTCTGTACTGAGCTTAAAACAACGAACTTGTGCCTAATAAGCCAAAACTATATTTACTAATGCATTAGTATTGAAGCAGACAATACGCTCTTCGTTCTCAAACAAACTGCAATGACTGCAGAAGTCATTAGCAGAGAATGAGAATACAGTTTAAGTTGTTGATTGTTAAAGTTCCTATCCAACTTAGGACGGTTGAGTATGACAATGAAGATGTCGCAGTAGTCTAGAAGGTAGTAAGTTGGCTTTTTAGACGTAAGATCACGGTTCAAACACCATGCTAGACGTCTCCAATAAAACGAAATATGAACAAATATTTCTTCGGAGACTTCCATTCAGCAGATTTCTAGCAAAACTCTGAGAGTAAATAAAAAATTGCCATGAAAAGTTTCTCAAAAATCTGTCGTTCGGAGTCGACTTTAAACTGTAGCTCCCGCCACTTACACACAGTTACTAAAGTATACATACGGTTAGCAAATTCAGTTCAATTTTTTAACCAATGCAAAAAACCGTCTTAAAATCGAGGAAACTATAAAGATTTTCAACGAAAACGGATTGGTTAAAAAATTTCTGAAATTGAACTGAATTGTGGCCCTACATAAGCCTAAAAAAGTATACAACCGATTAACAAATATCACAAATTTCTGAACCAATGCAAAAGAACGTCGTAAAATCGAAGAAAGATGTCAGGCAATTATAAAGATTTTCAACGAAAACGGATTGTATAAAAATTTCTGAAATTTGTTAACCGTATGTATACTTTTGTGGCTGAGTGTATGTATAAAATTAACACACATAACATTAGTGGTTTGAGAAGCTAGGTCGTAATCCTGACTGAAGGGTTGTAATGATCTACTAGATTATGGCGGCTTATCATATCTCATTTATGTAGCAACATCGTCAACATCCTTGAATGGATATTCGGAAGAGAATAAGAAAATTTGTTAGACAAATACTCTCTCTCATCAAGTTTTTGAAACATTAGTTTATTTTCAATTTATTTAATTATTAATTATGATTGTAGAAGAAGACATGTATAATATTTGAATTGTTAAACTACTTTCTCAACTGCAGTTGTAAATGCTTTAAAAACTTTAAAAAATTCTGTTTCAATAAAGTTTGTAAAAATTTAATTTAAAAGAAAATTTTTTTTCTTTAGTTTATAACCGGTTTTAAATGAAAATACTAAACAAATTTCCTGAATATTTAAAATTAGTAAAAAAATACAAGTGAAAACACATATCAATACATGGCGAAAAACATATTTTTTCAATTTCCTTTTCAAAAAAAAAAAAAAAAATGAAAAACAGAAAACAAATCAAAAAATCTATCAATTATTCAAACTAAAATGTGTAACATCATATGAAATGCATGCTAAAATACAAAAAATTCAGCAAAAGAGAGGACGAGGAATAAAGAGAAATATGCCATCAAGCATATAAATTTTAAAAATTAATTTCAAACAGCCAGGCAAGTAAAAATCAACTGTCAACCTCTAAAAATATGTTTGAAATGTTTTTTGTTTTGTTTTGTTTTCACAATAAATTTTGTAAATCATTTAAATGGTCAGACACAATAAAATTAAATACAAAAACAAAAAAAAAAGAAAAGATTAAATTGAAATAAAAAACATAAAAATTTAAATTAAAAAAAGAGAAAAAGAAAAAAGAAAAAAAAACTTGGTTTTGGTTCGTCTAACAACAATAAAGAGTGAAATGAAAATAAATCATTCAAATGAAATTCAATTGAAATTCAATTTCAATTTCAAATTCTGTTTTTATTTTCCGATGATGATAACGATGACGCTATATTCCAAATATGAAAACCAAAGACTATGTAAAGACCCCTCAAACTCAAACCAAAACACCGAAGTATGAGTCTAAGGAGTTGAAGCTCTAATACATAAATGATGTGAATAGTACTGTCAGAGCAGCAATAGCAGCAGTAATAATGACTATGAATGCCATGCCAGAGTTAAGGCTAAGCCTGAAAATATTTGCATGAATCGATGACCATAGTGATGATGATGATGACGATGACAATGACATTGCTATTGTGCCATTTTGTATTGTATATTATGATGTTGCTGATGTCTATGAAAGATGGCTGCCATAACGGTTTATGGTCCAACTGTCTATCTGCCATATACGTATTTACCATTACCATTACCCCATTACATTTTCTATGGTATATGTTGGGCTATTTTGGATTTGTTGCTCTTGTTGTTTTTTTTCTGTTGCCAATTTCAATAGCTAAAGTATCATCGATCAATGACAACTGCATGTTTTAATAGGAAAATTTTACCAAAAATAAAATCATGAGTTCTTTCCAAAAAAATCATGAAATTTTTGTTAAACAGCGATTGTTTAAATATCAATGCAATGAAGTTTTTTTGCCCTTTTTCCTCAATTCTTTTCTAATTTTTTTTTGTTGTTGTTTAAAATCAAAGTAATGCAAACCTTTTAACAACTTTTGGTATGAATAGAATGTGTGGTATGAAGTTTTCTGGTACCATTAGCATAATAAAGCAATTTCCGTTAATACACAGTCATCTATACTTCTGTAACAAGCATTTAAATAACCTACATAGAAAAGGTTTCAATGAAGGCCCAAGAAAGGGCCTTGAATTGTCTTTTTAACATGAAAGTTTAAATATATTTTTTTTAGAAACTTTTAATTACAATTTTACATTGAATTCCATAATCCCATTAATTTTTTTCTCTTTTCGTCTGCTGCTCTTTTTCCTTATTCCTGCTCACAAAATATTTGCTCCGCATTTTTTTCAATTTCTTCTTCTTCTTCGTGGCTTCAAAAGTATGGGACTGGAATTCGACATCTGTCAAACTAAGTTGTGAAACCAATTTTTTTCTTTTCAATTCAAAGTCTGACATTGACGAAAATGGATCGCTTAACTTCACACAACGCATAAAAATTATCAAAACCTACTACAAAAATGGTGATTCTGCCACAGCCACGTATCGAACAAAATTTTCTTAAGCGTTAAAGCACATTTCACACTCGGTGGGTATGTTAATAAACAAAATTGCCGTATTTGGGGTTCAGAGAATCCTCAATTAATTGAAGAGAGGCCATTACATCCAGAAAAGGTCACTGTTTGGTGCGCTCTTTGGTCCGAAGGTGTGATTGGACCTTACTTCTTCGAAAACGATGATGGAACGACTGTCACCGTCAATTCGGAGCGTTATGGTCATATGATAACCGACAATTTTTTGCCTGCTATTGAATAATACGACTTGGAGAATATGTGGTTTCAATAAGACGGTGCCACATGCCACACAACTCGAGCGAATATGGCTTTATTGCAAAAGACATTGCCTGGCCGCGTAATTTCTCGTCGTAGCGATATCAACTGGCCACCAAGATCATGCGATTTGACACCATTAGACTTTTTTGTGGGGTTACGCGAAAGACCGTGTTTATGCAGATAAACCTTCAACTCTGGAGTACTTAAAAACCAACATTCGTCAAGTTATGGCTGAGATACCGCCCAATATGTGTCAAAAAGTGGTCGAAAATTACCTCAAAAGAATCAATGCTTGCAACACTTCGCGTGGAGGTCATTTAAATGATGTACTGTTTCATACATAATGTCAACGTTCAAACTTTACAATAAAGAAGAAATATCATGAAAAAAAATATTTTACATGTGTTTTATTTACGTTTACTTTTGAAACCACGAAATGGATAACCCTATACATTGTCCACCTATGTTTTGTTCACAGTTTTTAATCTTTTCCTAGAATATTTTGATACAAAGCATTTATAAAGTAGACGTTAAGTTAAGCGTATTCGAAAAAACTGCATTTGCTTTAAAATGGCCTTTAATAAGGCCTTTTTATATTTTTTCCAGCACTGAATCAATTTACGAATACTAATAAACAAACATTGTATGTGTTTATTTAATATCATTGAAGAGAGAGAAATATCGTACAGTTGAATAAAAAAAAATAGAGAGGAAAAGCTAAACAATACAAATTCATTTTATAATTCAACATTATACAGTCAAAGTTAAAAGTGTACTTACAACTGAAATCTTTGCTTGGTTGTGATACTATCTTTTTACAACCATGAGCTAAATAGCTGTTAACTTTATAAGCAGAAAGCCTTAGTATTGAAGTGTACAATACGCTCTTCGTTCTCAACCAATCTGAAATGACTTCAAGACTCAACACTCGTTATGACCCGTGACAATACAGTTTAATTAGTTTTTGTTGTTATTGTAATAGTTCTACTGTTGTCTTCGGAAGTATCTCCCTTGGAAAAAAAAAACTTACGGTTGATGCAGCTTTCGCTGGGTTGACATCCCTTGGCCGATGATGAGTCGGGTCGTTCAAGAGCAAAGATCCGATTGTCGTGGGAACGGTTTAATTAGTTGATTGTTACGGATCCTATTAAATTTATAGCAGAGTATTTATATATGAGTACGGAATGAAGAAGACTCGGTAGTCAAGAAGGTAGTGTGTTGGCTTATTAGACCCGAGCCTGTTGTCCAAACCCCAGCTCAAACATCTGTAACCAAAGGAAATATGAACAAATATTTCTTCGGCAACTTCCTCTCAGAAGTCTTCTGACAAAAACTCTTAGAATAACTGAAATTGCAATGAAAAGCTTCTTCTTCTTCTTCTGTCGATTTTAAACTAAAGGTCCCGTCTCTCATGGATAAAATTAACACACACAACATTAGTGGCGTGTAAAGCTAAGTTGTAATCCTGTCTAAAGGGTTTTAGCAACCAATTAAGTAAGTAAGGAGATGAGAAACGATTCTTTCTCAACCTAATACTTGTTATCTACTGGACCGTACAATAAATAGGCTGTCAGCGAAGACGAAAATAGTAGTAGAAGCACATGATTTACCAGGGTCAATTCCACCGCCAGAGTTATGGTCAGGAAGCTTACATACATACATAATTGGTCATTACAATCCTTCAGTCAGGATTACGACCTAGTTTATCACACCACTTATTTTGTGTGTGTTAATTTTATACATGAGTGGCATGTCGACTCCGACAGATTTTTGACATAATTTTCATGGCAATTTTATTTACTCTCAGAGTTTTTGCCAGAAATCTGGTGAGAGGAAGTCGCTGAAGAAATACTTTTTGTATTTATTTTAATGCCTAGCCTGGGGCTCGAACCCTGGCTTTTCGTCTAATAAGCCAACACACTACCTACTAGACCACGGCGACTACAGGAAGCTTAGCTTCCCCAATTTTCAAGTTTAGAAACATATGCGTATACTTTCATTGAATGCCCTGAGATGACCATTAAAAGAGGATCAGTCTACCCAATTTAGATTTCTAAAGTTAAATCATCCAAAATTTAGTTCATAGGAAATGTAATTAATTTCACAAAGAGCCTGGAGGTACGTAGAAAAATATTATATATATATATATATACCAGAAGATGATAAGATGTTCAACGAATAAATTTATCACACCCTAAGGACGTTCCCATTTGGTAGCAATTGTCTACTTAGCAGTACGCATTGCAAGCTGCTCAGTAGTTTATCTTGAGTTCAAGGAATAATTCAGTTTATCGCATAGCATCTGTGAACATAGCCGATGCTTCAAAGGTACGTCAGTATAATCCAAGTCCGAGAATTCAAGTAAGAAATCTGAATAACAGCGTCTCATTGAAACTCCTATCTGGAAAGCATGCTTATAACCTTTCTTCATGAGTTAAATTTTTGCCATGCACTGTTATTTTATATCAGCATGGATGTGAGTACTTCATGGTGTATATAAACTGCATATAAAGACTTCAACATGAAATCCATTAAAAATATTGGAAAAAAAATGTTTGGTTGTCTATAGAAAAGTTCCTATTTTTCTAAGACTCCCTTCTCCTCTAATGCTGATTTCATTACATTTTCTTTTTTGGCAATCAAATCTACACTCATTGGTTGGAAAAAAATTTATTTTTGTTGTATTTTTCTTTTAGTTTCCATTTTATACACTCTACACTTATTCTCTATTTGTATTGATTTTAAATTTTGTTGTCAGTTAATGGGTGGATGGATGAGTGAAGGTTGAGTTGTATGGAGTTGGAATATGCAATTGCAAGGGAGTTTATGTATGGGTAGAGGCAATAAGAATGAACGAAAAAAATCAGTTTTTTTTGATGTGTTGGAATATTTTCGTTTGCTATTTTGAAAACTACAATACATGAATACAATTTACTACTACTACTACTACTATTACTTCCACTGCATATACACATGTACATATACATATGTATGTATATGTATGTATATGCTATGTAAGCATACATAGTTAAAATAATAACCAAACACTTCAACACATACATTCATGCATTCATACACTCAGGCATTCTGCCTCAACTACCATCTCTTTTGCCTTGTTGGCATATTAAACATTACTACTAATGCAATTACATAGAAATTGCATGAATACTTAAATTATTTGTACGCATATGTATCTGTATGGGTAAGTGTATTTGTTTTGTTGTTTGTATTATTGCTGTTGTGTTGTTGATTTGATTCTATTGCAGTTTTGCTATTTTGTTGTTTTAAAGTTTGCATACGTAGTATGTATGCATTTAAGGATGTATGTATGTATGTATGTGTTTGCTTCAATTTACAAAATGTAAATGTATTTATTTCCGGTTTTTATTTGCTATTTGTAAATACATTTTTTCTCTCTCTCTCTGTCTCTCTTATTTTTCATTTCGATTTCCTATTTTTTTTGCCATTGCAGCAGCACTTTTTATTCAAATTTGTTTGAGAATTGATTTCAATTTTTATTCTTTCCATTTGCATTTTCGACAAAATTAAATGCAATTTTTGGTAAATTTGTAGAAAATTGTACAGAAAACTAAATAATTTATTTAATAAACGTATGTTTGTTACAAAAATAACAACAACAACAAAATATTTCTCAACACAAGCTAAAATATATTTCACAAATGAATTGCTTCACTTGGCAATACAGTTGAAAGCAATTCCAATTTAACATTTCATATAGAAATTTAAAATATTGTGTGTAACAAATCTATTGTAATTTGTATGTGAATATAAATAAATAAGTGTGCATTTTGGCTTTGGTTTTATTAATTAAAAAAAAAAATTCTTTTAAAAACCACTCCCAGTCTATAATTTAAGGCAATAATTTCTTAATGAATGGAAGTGATTGAAATTAAAAATGAAAAAAGAATATAGCTGGTATATTAAAAATGTTATCAAAAGTGTAAGTCTATTATAGTCTATTATAATAACTCCAGAATATATTCGAAGATTAATAATGAAAAGACAGATAGACAGACAATCTTCCATAATGATATTTAAACTGACAGCCGTATCAATGGCCACAGCTCACTTCGGTCCTATAATATAATACCGACATTACCTATTCCGTCATATTTAAAGCTCTTGGCTAGAATCTCTCAACCAATTTAAAAGACTTATGAAGGTGTGGATTTTTTCTCAAATCATCTTTGGCTGGACAAGTTTTGTAATTTTATTCTGGATATCCAAGACTTGTTATTCTTATGTTCCCAAACGCAGTAGAATGACAGAGAAGACGTTCACGTTTTTCTTCGTCTTTAGAGTCTCTGCAGAAGTCGTCATGAGATATTTCCAGTCTTCTGATGTGACCATCAGAGGTCAGCAATGAGTATTCAAAACGATGAGTAGCTTCGAATCATACTTATAACGCATTCATACTTATTTTAATGTCATACTCATACTACTCATATTCAAAGTTTGAAATGCTCATGGTACTCATACTTAACAATACGCATGATGTTATCGATGTTACCCACTAGAACGTTGTGTATTTGCTCTGCTGTTTTTGTCTTCGACTTTATCTTTCTACTTTTTTGTAAATGCAACAACAACTAAGACTGTAAATTTTGATAAATGATTCGAATCACTCGAATCATTTATGAGTATTATAAGTATTTTGCTAAAGCTATGAATCAGAATGAGTAGGCGTATGAATCAAACATATTTCGAATGTTATGAGTTTGATGTTAACGTTGTACTCACACTCATTGCAACTTGTACTTATAAATCAACGTTGTACTGAGTACGAATGAATCAGAGTAGTTGGATTTCAATACTGTTGACTCACTCATACTCAAAATTTCATGAGTACTTATGAGTAGCGAAAAAGCGATTCATTGCTGATCTCTGGTGACCACCCAGTGTCTAGTGTCCTTCTATAACTGCTATGAGGTTCCTTAGATGGAATCTTGATAAGTTTAATGCAAATTCTGTTCTCCATACTTATATCCATGCCGGAAAACATCTGTTTGGTTTCTCTACAAATGGTTCCATTACGCCATCTTACCCGTCTTGTCAATGAGTGGAGTTTTTGTGAGACCATTTGTTTGCCTCCAATCTCATATAGGAATTCAAATAAATTTTTCGCGTTGCAGCTTTAGCAACTACGAATGCCTTGTTGCTACTTTCAATGTCTATATGTCCTGGAATCCAAATAAGGTAACATTCGAATGTCTTGCAATCTCGTCCAGTGACGTCCGGCATTCCTGGACGGTCGTAGATGTGGTGTACACATTCTCTAGGTATCTAATAGCCACTTTACATAAATGGTAGTAGATCATTACAATCCTTCAGTCAAGATTACAACCTAGCTTCTCACACCACTTATGTTGTGTGTTAACTTTCTGCATGAGTGGCGGGAGCTACAGTTTAAAGTAGATTCCGAACGACAGATTTTTGAGAAACATTTTCATGGTATTTACTCTCAGAGTTTTTGCCACAATTCTGTTGAGAGTAATTTTTTTCATATTACATTGTGTTGGAGGTGTCTGACCTGAGATTTGAACCGAAGGCTCACGTCTAACAAGCCAACACACTACCTACTAGAATATGGCGACTAATGGCCGCTTTGCTGTCTGTAAATATGTGTATATCAGCATACGATACACTTTGGTGCCAAATTCGCAAGGCGGCAATTTTAATATTTATTATTTCAGCCTGAAAAATACTTTTCGAATTGAAAAGCAGAATTAAGAGGTTTCATTACATACATACATAAATGGCCATTACAACCCTTCAGTCAGAATTACGGTCTAGCTTCTCACACCGCTCATGTTGTGTGTGTTAAGTTTTTACATGAGTGCCAGAACCTACAGTTTAACGTCGACTCCGAACGACAGATTTTTGAGAAGCTTTTCATGACAATTTTATTTACTCTCAGAGTTTTTGCCAGAAAGCTGCTGAGAGGAAGTCTCTGAAGAAAGACCTGGGGTTTATGTCTAATAAACCAACACACAACCTACTAGACTACGGCGACTTCTTCATTCGTTACCTTTCGAAATAATTCATCCAGAGATTCGTTAACTCCATAAAATACCCCATTAACAACGAACATCATAGAAAGGCTTGGAAGTGCTACGCTTCTTATTATAAACTACTGAAGTTAATTTAAAATAGTTTTCCAAATATCTCTTTAAAAATTCCTTCTCACAAAATTAACAAAAATTTCCGCTTTTCCCTTATAATCGAGAGTAAATTTCAAATGTTCCCCCCAAAAAAAATGTTCAAATAAAATATTTCCAAGAAAATCGAATTTTATAGGCGGTATTAAAAAAAGGTCCCCTCCGTAATGGTCATTAAATACTTGTTATATATTTATGGCCATACAAACAACACAAAAAGGAAAAAAAGGAAAAATATGATAAAAAGAAATATGGTCAGGATAACAAAAGTATAACAAGACAATTTGTTATTGCAAGACTATCTATCGACTTATTTTCATTATTTTTTCCTTATTTTTTTTTCTTTCTTTTTTATTTATAAACAATATAATAGGGTCTCATCAGTAATATTTGATCTTTTTTGTAATTTCCCAAGAATACTAGCACAACTCATGCACAGACAGCTTTAAACCTTTTTTTATGTGCCTTTTTGACCAAAGTTTCTTCATGAGAGTGGTGGTGGAGGGAGGGAAACGGAGAAAAGGTCAAATCATCAGTTTTGCCTTTGGTAAATGAAAAACAACAACAAGGAATATTAGGGGTAGTGAAGAGGAAACTTCATTTGTTCAGTTAGTGATTTTAGGACATGTATGTATTTCGTCACTTGCATCACGTTATGAGCTTTAAAGGAATTATATTTTGTAGTAAAACAACTGAGACTCTAAAAAAGTTTTTGCCAAAAATCTGCTGAGAGGAAGTCGTCTTAGAAATATTTTTTTCATGTTTCGTTTAGTTGGAGATGCGTGACCTGAGGTTTGAACCGAAGCCTCACGTCCAACAAGCCAACACACTACCTACTCGACCACGGGGACTTCATTCTTCTATACTCGTACTGCACCAAAATAGCTATCAGAACCAGAAAATAGATGATTGCATGAAGTAAAATAGCCATAAGAACTTGAGAAAGTGTGCTCAACACATTTAGAATCGTTCAAGCATTGTGGGTTATCCTCTTGTGTGTTCCATTCAAAACATGGGAACAACATAGCAAATGCGCTTGCATAGACTAGCACAATGTATATTTGAATACAATTCATACGTAATATTGTCATTCCTCAGAAACAAAGTCGAATAAAAATTCGCATACAGACTTTATTTATTTGCAAAGTCAAGATAGGAAGTGTCATATTGCTGCTGGGTATACATGCCATTGGTATTCACAACGGCTTCTACAGAAGGATAATGATGATGGAGAAGCGAAGTACTTGAAAATCTAAGACAAAGAGTCTTATGCACCCAGAATTTATTGATAGAACGGTTCTAGCCAAAGATGATTTGCATAAAATCCAAGTCGCGATAAAACTAGCAGTATGCTTCAAAAATGCGGGGCATGAGTTATAAAGGGTCCGCCAAATAATTTTTTTTTTAAAATGCTTCAAAAAAAAAACTACTGAATATTTTCTCAAATTTCTTTTTTATTTGAAAGTACAATCCTTCCGGTTAATAATGGAAAATAATTTCATTCAAATGGCTACCTCGGCTGGCCATGCAGTAGCCTACACCAGAAGATGCCGATTTTGGCAAAAAAAATCATCTTTTCAGATGAAGCTCATTTTGATCTTGGCGGGTATGTAAACAAGCAAAATTGTCGCATTTGGGGCACAGAAAACCCGCACGCATACATTGAAAAGCCGACTCACTTAAAACGAGTCACTGTTTGGTACGGATTTTGGTCCAGAGGCATAATTGGGCCATTTTTCTTCGAAAATGAGCAAGGAGTGGCCGTTACAGTCAATGGCGATCATTATCGGGCCATGTTGAACGAATTTTTGTTCACAAAAATTGAAGAGGAGAATATTGGCAACATTTGGTTTCAACAGGACGGCGCTACGTGCCACACAGCCGAAGCTATACTCGATGTTTTGCGCCCTGTCTTTGAAGATCGCATTATCAGCCACAGAACTGATGTCGTTTGGCCACCTCGGAGCTACGATTTGACACCGTTGTACTATTATTTGTGGGGTGCCGTCAAAGATAAGTGTTACGCCGACAAGCCAGAGACAATTGACGCTTTAAAGGACAATATTCGTGAATCCATTGGTGAAATACAGCTGCACACAATCGATAATGTGCTTAAAAATTTGACCGATCATGTAGGCTACTGCATGGCCAGCCGAGGCAGCCATTTGATTGAAATTATTTTCCATTATTAACCGGAAGGATTGTACTTTCAAATAAAAAAAGAAATTTGAGAAAATATTCAGCAGTTTTTTTAAAGCATTTTCAAAAAAAAAGTTATTTGGCGGACCCTTTAGATTAATAGCGGAATAGATTTGATCACTATTACAATGATACCTTATAGGGCTGTTTATAATTTGACTCAACAAACATATTCATTATACAAGCATACAAAGGACTGTTGATCATGCAGAGAGGACTTCGAAACGATGGAAAACTTTCTCATTATCATTGCCTAGCAAATTGATTTTAAAGTATGTTAAGCAGTTAAGAAAGAGTGGCTAGATATATAGGGTCTTCCAATAGAGGCTTTCAAACTTTGACGGTTGATAACTGCCATCTTGTTCAATACAGATCTGTCAAAATAGATGTCACTTATTCAGTTTGGGTTATCAAACCACATTGGTCATATATTGCATTCAACAACACAACGACGTGCTTTCGCTACATGTACTCTGTGGCAGTTTGCAGCTGGACGTGTTTTCAACATGATGGAGCTACGTACCACAAGTGGATTTTCTCGTATAAAGCTGATATGAAACGGTTATCAGGAACTGGCAACCCTGTAGCCTTTTTCTTGTGAAGTTTTCTTAATTCAGATTTAGATTCTCAAGGATTTGTTTGACTGAGTGCAAGAAGTCTACAACAAATAGCCAAGCTTTTATAAATAAAAGGAAGAAATTGTTGAAAGTTCGGGATCTTCTTGGTTCTTAGCCATCCAACTTTTAATTTGAAAATAATCTGAAGTTACTAGCATCCATTCCTTTGGAGTTTGGCAGGTATTACTCTGCTTTCACTGTACTACGATGGGCAAAAACAAACGAATGCAGAAGTGATTAGTTTGTCTCTTAGAGCACATCGACTTGTAGTCAAATGACCATTGGATCGCTCTTGGGTTACTGGTACTGGACTTTCAATTGAAGCACTGGTTTCTTGATCCTTATTTCCACAACCTTTCTTCAAAGTTCCTTCCCAATCCATCGTATGAGTGTCCATCCTCTATACGGCAGATGAAGAAAACAGTTTGTGTTGAAGGGAATTTGTGAATATTAAGTGTTCCAGTTAGAAAATATTTTACGATAACGTTGGGATAGTTTCTATAAGAGAGGCATGAGAGAGCATGACCTAAATGGCGTCAAGGCGTTTTCACACTTCCATTTGTGGCAAAAATGGATCACTTTTTTTCTGCTGGTTTTCCTCAAGTAAAGGATACATCTTTTAAATTTAAAAATAAAAGAATGTATTTCTTTTTACTACACCTTATACTTCTTTATAAAGCCTTGAGAGAGAGGCATAACCAAAAAAAAAATATTTTTTTTTGAGAAAATAACGCACACGGAATGATAAGTATGGCCAACGGCTGGGTTTTCTTTCAATAAATTGTTATTGTTGTTGTTGTTGTCTAGGGCAACCGCTTGGGTTGTGATCTCTTCTTGGCAAAATTATATTCAGGGTGGCTGTTATTTGTAACCATTAGTAACAAATCCAATTGAGGCTTAACGGCTGCTTTAACTTGTGGGTGGTACTGCTGTTGTATTGTTTCTATTTCGTAAGCATGTCTTTGCTTTCCTTTCTCTTCTTTTATTATTTTCATTTTCTTCTTTTCATTTTCTTCTTTTCATTTCTCTGGATGGTATTGTAGTTTGGCTTTATTATACTCATGTAGCAAGAAGTATATCTTTTTATAGCATTTTCTAAGCTTTCGCTCTGCTGCCAGCAGTAGTAAGTATTTTTAACGATTTCATTTCATTTCATGGCTCACAAATGCGCTTATTGACTTATTGTCAAACGGCATCATTAGAAATCTTATGAAATGAATCAAGAAAACGTAGACACGTAAACGATAGTTAAAGAATATCATCATTATCATCATCATCATATTTTTCTTCGTTACGTTAAGAATTTAATTCCTAAGGTTTCTTTGATGGTTGTAACCTCCCATTTGATAAGATAATGATGGAAACGCTTATTGTATAGCATTTCTTAAAGCATTATTATTGACTGATTGATGATTGTAATTTTTCCATCTGCATTTTTCATTTTCCATGACTGCTGCCATCATTATGTTTGCTGCCTGTATTTTATTGCTTTTATCAATATTTGATGCCCATAATTTCTTCTTCGTCTTTATTTTATGTCAGCATTCATTCAAATCAAATCTTATAAATTGAATGTGAGCAATTCTGTGCGTAACATTATCTTTCACAGACTGTCTGTCTGTCTATCTGCCTGTCCTTTGGTGTATTTTAAGCATTTGCGAACACGCTACACAAGGGCAGGTGAAATGTATAGCATACGAAATTGGCAAACAAAACGTATGCAGTCTGCCATTTGTAGGGCACTCAAATTTTATTTCTTTTTCTTTCATTGTCAATAAGAATTGGGTCTTTAGAAGCGCAACAAATTCGGCAAAAAGAAAAAAAGAAAATTAATAATCAATCGTAATCGGCTTATGTCTATAAAGTTACCTTTAATGAAATAAAGATTTACGTGGAACAATCTTCATTTATTTATTATAAGAACGTTTCATTTTTTCTCTTGTTTTTTCATATCAAAAAACCTTAAAAGCAAAATTAGTTTTATTACAAGAAAAATTAAAAACTTGCCAGACAGTACATACAAAAAGTGATACTAACGGTTACTAATTCCTATTGATTATAATTCTTACTACTTTAGGTCTCTTAAACAACTACTTCTTGTTTAGTTTTTGTTTCAGCTCATATGATGACCATCCTTATTGTTGTCATCTTAGGAGACAACGTGTAGGATGTGGCAACTTAATACCAAGCATTGAGCTGTTAGTCAGATCCGCCTTCATCATTATAATTGTTAAAACGATTTCAAATTGCACAGACTCCAGAATTCTATGAGAATTGTGTAATTTCTGAATCTTTGACTACAAGCCGTCATACTTCGACTTTCCTTAGATATATGTACAGGAAAGCCCTTCTGGATAGGAGGCAATAGTAAAATGGTTGCATCGTCTAAACAACGCTGTACATACATATATATATGGTTGGCTCAATACCGAAGTCACCGTATTGTAGTAGGTAGTGTGTTGACTTATTAGTGGCTTCGGTTCAAATCCCAGGTCAGTTATCTTCAACAAAACGAAATAAAAAAAGGAACTGACGGCAAATTTTTCTAGTGCAAAAATTCTGAGTTTAAATAAAAATTGCTATGAAAAGTTTCTCAAAAATCTCGCGTTCGGAATCGACTATAAACTGTAGGCCTCGCCACTCGTGTACAAAATAAGTGGTGTGAGAAGCTAGGTCGTAATCCTGACTGAAGTGTTGTAATGACCAATTATAAATGTGCACCATCGTTTCGCTCGTTCCGCTGAAAATATTGCTATTGTAAGTGAAAGTGTTGTCGAATAAAATGGTTGCATCGTGTACACCCTGTACATATGTATATACAAATATGGTTGGCTCAATACCGAAGTCACCGTATTGTAGTAGGTAGTGTGTTGACTTATTAGTGGCTTCGGTTCAAATCCCAGGTCAGTTATCTTCAACAAAACGAAATAAAAAAAGGAACTGACGGCAAATTTTTCTAGTGCAAAAATTCTGAGTTTAAATAAAAATTGCTATGAAAAGTTTCTCAAAAATCTCGCGTTCGGAATCGACTATAAACTGTAGGCCTCGCCACTCGTGTACAAAATAAGTGGTGTGAGAAGCTAGGTCGTAATCCTGACTGAAGTGTTGTAATGACCAATTATAAATGTGCACCATCGTTTCGCTCGTTCCGCTGAAAATATTGCTATTGTAAGTGAAAGTGTTGTCGAAGACCCGAATGTGTCGATTCCTCGTCGTTCTCAGGAATTAGGACTGTGTTACGGCATATTATGTCGTATTTTGCATTTAGATCTACACCTACATCCATATAAAGTTCAGCTCACGCAACAACTGAAGCCAGCTGACCATTCACAACGTGGAATGGGTGATTGAACAACAGGTGGTGGACGGCAATTTTTCGAACAAAATTTTCTTCAGCGATGAAGCACATTTCACACTCGGCGGGTATGTTAATAAACAAAATTGTTGTATTTGGGGTTCTGAGAAGAATCCTCAAGTAATTGAAGAGAGGCCATTACATCCAGAAAAAAGTCAGTGTTTGGTGCGCTCTTTGGTCCGAAGGTGTGATTGGACCTTACTTCTTCGAAAACTACGATGGAACGACCGTCAATTCGGAGCGTTATGGTCATATGATAACCGACTTTTTTTTGACTGCTATTGAAGAATACGACTTGGAGAATATGTGGTTTCAACAAGACGGTGCCACATACCACACAACTCGAGCGAATATGGCTTTATTGCAAGAGACATTTCCTGGCCGCGTAATTTCTTTTCGTGGCGATGTCAACTGGCCACCAAGATCATGCGTTTTGACACCATTAGACTTTTTTGTGGGGTTACGCGAAAGACTGTGTTTATGCAGATAAACCTTCAACTCTTGAGCACTTAAAAACCAACATTCGTCAAGTTATGGCTGAGATACCGCCTAATATGTGTCAAAAGGTGGTCGAAAATTACCTCAAAAAATTCAATGCTTGTAACACTTCGCGTGCAGGTCATTTAAATGATGTAGTGTTTCACACATAATGCCAAAGTTCAAACTTTACAATAAAAAAGAAATATCATGAAAAAAAATATTTTATATGTGTTTTATTTACGTTTACTTTTGAAACCACGAAATGGATAACCCGTTATTTTGCATGTCAAAGCCAAATGTTGCTTGGCATGAAGGCATCTTTTAAGATTTGTCGGATATGTCTTCCGAGCGGAAGTAAGATCGTACGGATTGCTTAAATTATTTATATATTGGAAAAAGTAGTTTGTTGGTTTATTAGACGAGAGCACATGGTTCAAGTCTCGACTCAAACCAAATGCAATATGGACAAATTTTTTTCAGCAGTCTTCTGGTAAAAATTCTGAGTATAAAATAAAATTGTTTAAAAGTTTCAATAAAATCTGTCTTTCGAGCAATCGACATTAAATTGTAGGTCCCGCCACACGAGAATAAAATTAACACTCGCACAACATGAGTGGCGTGTAAGGCTAGGTTGTTATGCTGACTAACGCATTGTATTCAAACTCTGAAGGAACACATTCAGTATTAATGTCGTGGTCATTACTGGAGATTGTTTTCTGGCCTCTAAGCAAAACACCGCCGTAGACTAGTAGGTAGTGTGCTGACTTATTAGACGTAAAGCCACGGTTCCAGCCCCAGGCCAGATATTAAAATAAAATATGAAAAAATATTTCTTCGGCGACTTCCTCTCAGCAGATTTCTGGCAAAAACTCTCAGAGTAAATAAAAAATTGTCATGAAAATTTTCTCAAAAATCTTTCGTTCGAAGTCGACTTTAAATTGTACGTCCCGCCACTCATGTATAAAATTAACACACACAACATAAGTGGTGTGAGAAACTAGGTCGTAATCCTGACTGAAGTGTTGTAATGACCAATTACTTATGTAAAGCAAAACACATTGGACTGGCTCAGCTGGTTAATTATTTCTGCAGAAGGTGCAGACGAGCAAGGGTACTTACACATCATGAAAAATATTCATATTTCATAGAAAAATATTCATTTGGACTTTTACTATGCACTGAATTATTGGAGACTGCCAATGTGAAACTTAGAAACTGGCTTAAGTGGGTCTATTCTTTTAGCAAACAGACATACATACATAATTGGTCATTACAACCCTTTAGTCAGGATTAGGACCTAGATTCTCACACCATTTATGTTGTGTGTGTTATTTTTATACACGAATCACAAATTTTTTTGTCGACAGACTTCCCTTTTGCGCTGTTAACTATTCCAAACTACCTACGTTAAGTTCAACAAAACATACGTACATAATTAGTCATTACAACCCTTCAATCAGGATTATGTTTAGTTTCTCACACCACTTATGTTGTGTGTGTTAGTTTTATACATGAGTAGTGGGACCTACAGTTTAAAGTCGAATTCGAACGACAGATTTTTGAGAAACTTTTCATGGCAATTTTATAACAAAATTTTACTACAAAAAATAGTAATTTTAAACTTAAGGAGGCACAAAGCTTGTCAAAAGTCCGTTGAAATTGCATTATTGTGGAAGCTGAATAACGACTGAAACCATTAGATTTTTCCTTTTTGTATGATTGTATGATTTCCTTCGATGTAATGATTTATTTTAAGATGCAGGGTTCCCTGGTAGTCTAGTGGGTAGTGTGCTGGACTATTCATGTTACTCCGCTCGTATATAATTTGAATATAATTAAATAAATAAATAAATATTTTAAGGTGTATTTTGGATACAAACGTATTTTGGTAATAATCGTACCTGCAATCTCTGTAGTGTACTGCCATGAATGCTGGTATTCATATGTTAAATCTCCTTAAACTAAAATAATTGTAATGAGGACATAGGTTGTACTTTTTAGCTGGCTTAGATGAGTGAATGTAAGTTTGAATAAAAATTTGGTCGAAATAAATTTGAACCAATCATTTGTAGATTACCGTAAAAAATTTCTTTGAAGGATATATTTTGACTAAAGCAAATGTTCCCAGTCTTCTGGCAAAAACTCTGAGAATAAACTAAAATTGCCATGAAAAGTTTCACAAAAATCTGTCCTCAAATCATGTAAAAAATTAACGCACACAACTTAAGTAATATGAGAATGTAGGTTGTAATGCTGACTAAAAGATTACATATTGAAAATATTTCCAATCTTCTATGAAAGGATAACAGATTTAACCGTTTCAACAATCCTTACCAAAAATTTCAATTCATTTGCAATTTTTTGCAAACATTTTCTGCGCGTTTTAATATTTAAAATATTTTTGTTTTGTTTTTTAATCCAATAAAAACTTTTAAAGATTTTATTTCAGATCATGCATGTCCTTACAATATGCTGTCTAAACCAACAGTTTGTCTAACAACCAAAACGGAATAATAAAAGTTGAAATACAAACTCACTGTCGTATGGCTTAAAGAAATCCTTTAAACATCACAGTCAGTATTCGCATGTTATTTCTATGTTGTTCCATGGAATCGTATGTAAAACAGTAAATGACATTCTTAAGTGTGTCGCTTTCACTTGATGACATTAACTGTCAGAATTTATAATTGAAAATAAAAGAGGAGACTCAAAACGAAAGGAGTAAAAATATAAAATCAAAAAAAATGGAAAATATAAAACGAAAAAACATACAAAGTCTTTGTAATCAGTTGTAAGGCTGGCAATATCATGAGTCGGCCCTGGAATGTGACAACAAAACAGGCCAGGAAAAAATTGTATATGGAACTTACAGCTGAGAATGAGTGGCAAAAAAGAAGGACGTTAAAATTGAATTTTAAGAGAGTGCTTTACAGTAAAGCACCATTTCCCACAATTAAGTTACAAAAAACTTAGAAATTTTTTACGAAACTTATATGAAAATTAAACTTTAATTGAAATTTCTTAGGAAAGTTTCAAATTTTAATTTTGAAATCTTTAAATAATGGGAAACAGTGTAATATCCATCATGTTGGCTTTACAACTCATAAAGGATTTTTAAGCATTTACTTTTTACAAGCTTTCGTGTATATGTATGTTTACTTGTTTTCCCGTGTATTAGTATGTTGGCTTAGGTTATATGATTTCATATTATAAATACACACACATGACAATAACATACATATGCTCAAACACATACATTTAAAATCATAAAATTCTTTTTTTTGTGTGTGATTGTGTGTATTTGAGCACTTATTTGATACGATGTTTGCTGTTTGCATGATGGTCGTTACAACTGTGGTTGACAGTCGTTTGTAAACATGTCGAAACCATTATGACAATTAGATTTTGTTTTTTACAATGCAATTGGAAAATAAAAAAAGGGAAAACAGATTTTCTTTTTCACGTTCTTCTTACCACTTTTTAAATTTTGAATTTTTTTCTAATTGAATATGGCTTTCCTTTTGGTTTTTTTAAGTTAAAATGATAAAAAAAATTAATAAAATTTAATAAACAATTTGAAAAATTCATAAAATTTTTGGCAAATGGTTGGGATTGCAAATAATATTACTATTAAATAATTGTAGTAAAGCTATTTAAACAGAACATGTTTGAGCTGCTATTGTTTTTAATTTGTTTAATGCTAACCACTTACTTACTTACTTAGTTGGCCATATCAACCCGTTTAACGGATTTCTTCCTGCCGCAACACATCCTTCCAGACGTCTCTGCTTCTTGCACACCTACGCCAGTTGGTCACACCAATCGATGACAGGGCTTCCTCGATTTGGTCCTTCCAACGGATGCAAGGTCGTCCTCTTCGCAGACTTCCGCAGATTCCCGCATCAAATACTCGTCTCGCCGGGGCATCCTCCTCCATTCGAACGACATGGCCGAGCCAGCTCAGCCGCTGGATATTAATACGCTGTACAACGTCTACGTCGTTGAGGAGCTCATACAGCTTACTGTTGGATCGGATGCGGAAATCATCGCCAACTCGTACTGGACCGAAGATCTTTCTCTCGAACACTCTCAAGGCCGCTGCATCTGTACTTAAAAGGGTCCATGCCTCTGCGCCATAAAGAAGCACGGTTAGGATGAGTGTCTTGTAAAGTGTTAGTTAGAGGTCTATGCTACTCAATTACCTATTGAGACACATCTGCGCTTGATCTTCAGACTGACATCATTTCTAGTGGCAACAGTGGAGCCAAGAGAGATTAATTCCTTGACCGTATCAAAAGTATAGTTATCGGCCGTAATCTGAGAATCAATACGCCGCACGTCTCTACTTGTCGATAACATATACTTTATTTTGCCCTCATTTACTGTCATACCCATGTTAGTAGGCACCCATTCAAAAGCACTAAAGGCAGCAGTAACATCTCGCTTGGTACGCCCTATGATATCAATGTCGTCAGCGTACGCCAGTAACTGGACACTTTTTTGAAAAATAGTGACATTGCGATGCACTCCCGCCTTTCGCAGAACATTCTCCATGACGAAGTTGAAGAGTTCGCATGATAAGGGGTCGCCTTGTCTAAAACCTCGCACGGTACCAAAAGGTTCGGAGAGGTCCTTTCCTACCTTGACGGAGCTGCATGAATTGCTCAACGTCATTCTGCATTGCCTTAATGCTAACCAATCTATACAATTTTTGATATGAAGCTATTAGCAATATAAAGGCGTATCGCAGAGGATATCTCTGCTGTAGCGCAATGTCTTGCAAATGTCGATGTGCTGATCTATTATAGTTTCAGTTCTCAAGCTCTAAGAACATCAGCTCATACCCAGTACCGGAAGGCTCTATTTGCACTCAGTTTTAAAATAAGGAGGACTTTTTTCTCTTCTGGCTGCAAAAAAGGATTTCCCGCTTATCCGATTTAATTATTATATCTCTTACCATTGATTTGGGCTTAGTTAATAAAATTTGACTGATACGCAGTGAAAAATGTTGGTAAACAAGCTCTCTCTACTTCTGGAGCATAGCAAACGAAATGAATCTTACTCGGCTGGATTTCTTGGCCAACAAAATTGTTGTTTATACAGACAATTTATTTATTTATTTATTAATTACAATACAATTACAAATTATATTCTAATTATATACGAGCGGAGTAACTTTGAAAATATGCCCGGCGTAGTGTCACAGACCAGAGTCTCTGGTGGGAATCGAACCAACGACATTCACGATAATAGTCTAGCACACTAATCACTAGACTACCAGGGCACACGGACAATATATTTATTGCAACATTTTGTATATGTTCACGGACATTATTTCACAAACTCAGTTTTTCCTTTTTATGGTTGATGGAAGAAATTTTCAGTTCGTAACAATCCTTGCAAAACTTTTACAAAATTTTTCGGAAAAATTAAGAAAAAAGCATTTAGATCATCTTGAAAAATATCGAGATATAATTCTTCGCTCTAAGTTAGATTAGGAAGGATACCAGAGTGAAAGTTAAGGTGCCAAATACGTCCTTATTCTTGAGTAGTTCTAGACCCAGGCAACGACTATCAAATCTTATGTTTGATGTGGTTTTCTTGTGGACTACTCTCAATAAATTCCATCCCATTTTTCGCTGCTTATATGGATGGTTTGGTTGTTTAGACGATGAAGTCGTCAAGTCTAGTCTAGTAGGTAGTATGTTGTCTTATTAGACATAAAGCCCGGGTTCGTATCCCAGGTCAGACATCAAACCGTAAATATGAATATATTTCTTAGGCCACTTCCTCTCAGCAGACTTTTGGCAAAAACTCTGAGAGTAAATAAGCCTGCCATGAAAAAGTTTCTCAAAAATCTGTCTGTAGGTCCCGCCACTCACGTATAAAATTAACTCACGCAACATGAGTGGTGTGAGAAGCTAGGCCGTAATCCTGACTAAAGGTTGTTATGGCCAATAGATAATGCCCTCTGGGCCCTATATGAGAACCCTAAGGTCTAAGTTAAGCTGTAATACTCTTGAACTCAATCTTCATAGAAATTTTACACTAGAACTTCCGGCATAAAGAAGTGGTCGTCTCCAAGAATTTGGTTGAAATCTCATTTAATCTTAGACTATGGAAATTTTCCGCAGTATTTAATCTTCTGATATCTTTCTTTCTCTTAGGGATCTTCAATTACTTCCCATTTGCCTCACAGGCAATCAGCAGAGCATATCTATTTCGTGCATGATCTTCAAATCTAGACCATTTGTTTTTCGTCAATAGCATATGGACTTCTGGTCAATGCTATATTGTCAGTGATTGCGTATCCGTCGAATTTGGCACTGGTATATTTCTATTGAGTGTTAATCCACTCGATCCACTTTCATTCAACTGTCCAATGGACTAAACTGTGAAAACGTTTTGTTGCTTTCGGAGTCTTGTGATTATTGTGCAACAAAAATATTGTTACGAAAATGGAAAATCTAGATATTGGTGTTTTGCTTTTACATCGATTAACATTAAAATTATAAACAAAAGCTACAAAAACAAAAATAAAGGACTTGTCTACAATGCGTAATATAACGACAAATACCTGCATAAAAAATGATAAACAAGCAAACAAAAATATACCAGCAAACACCAGCATAAAAAATCGGTAAACAAGTAAACAAAAGTGCAACAACAAACACTACAAGAATAAATGTAAACAAAATACAAAAACTACAATAATAAAACGACGGTATTTACATTTATAGAGATCAAGGCAAAACAGGCAACTGGGTGAGTAAAAGTTCAGTCAGCCTTGTGTGAAGATGCGATGCATTTGAAGAGAGTAATCGAGGTTTGAAGATCTCCGTTACAAAGAACTGTCGAACAATTGTATAGTAATTGTTATTGTTTATACAAAGGGTATAAACAGAGGAATAACAAGGAGAAGCAATTGTTGTTGTTGCATCAAGTTGTAAATTGTGGCACAGAGAATCGTGCGAATAATTAAGAATTTTAATTAAAACTAACTTGAGGTCAACGTAGTCTAGTAGGTAGACTCTTGGCTTATTAGACGTAAAAGCCAGGGTGCAAACCCCAGGCCAGACAACAAAACAAAATACAAAAAGTATTTCTTCGGCGACTTCCTTTCAGCAGATTTCTGGCAAAAACTCTGAGAGTAAATAAAAATTGCCATGAAAAGTTTCTCAAAAATCTGTCGTTCGTTCATATTTTCAACGTTTGTAAAAGGGTGTCATTAGAGAATTTTTGGAATAAAACCATAAAATGGAAAGTTCAGGTACCGACTAGTTCACAAAGGGAGCCAAATAAACTTTACCTAAGCTTCTTGAATGACTATAACTGCTATATATGCAGACTTTCATGACGTTTAACCTTATAGTGAATTGACGGAAGCGAGTCAGCAATATTCAACAATGACTGCGGATATAGCGTGAAATCTTTTTTTATTTAAATATTCCAGAGTTTGTCTAAAAAAATTTCTAAGTTTAGTGAGTAGTAGAAGACTAGATTTGGATTTGTGTGAAAAGCAATGATTTTTTGCGACATATTAAAAAACATGAAAGGAAAACGTGTTTAAAAAGCGGCTCTCTTTCTATTTTCTCTTTTTTTATTACTAGAAACAGATGTTACCATTGTAGATCGCCTGTAATAAATAAAGATTTTCTCAAATAATATTTCATTAAATCGAAAATTTTATGGGTTTTTTTGTTTAGTAAACATAGAAGGTATATCAGCAGCTATAAAATAATTTTGTGGCATTTGCTTTGAATGCAACGTTTACAAAAAATTTATTGTGGGTAGAAAGGTTTACAGTTTTATGAGGGTCTGTTCTTTAACCTCCGGTTCTTCTCAAATAATGAAAAGAATATATTTAGAAAGGAATGAGCATAACAAAGAATTAAAAGATATTAAAGCCAATGGCTTGACTTACATACGTAAATATTTCCCCTTCAATTCGTTATGCTAATGACGGGGCAAATATGCCAGCACACGCATAAAATGACTTTTCAGTTTTCTTTATTTTTTTGTTTTCCTTTGCTTAAGATAAAATTTTCCTCTCTTTTTATTTTATTTTTGAATACAAAAGAAATCGAAAAAGAATTTTTGTCTTATCATGAAAATCTCAGATATTTTGTGAATATTTTTTTGTGGGGGCCATAATGATAAGGGTTTTCCTATTGACTGCCATCATTATATTATTTGAAGTGAAGTTTTAGTTTTTTCTTTGTTTGTTTGCTTTTGGTCTTTCCAAGCGATATCAAATTTATTGATTTAATATTTTTGAATTGATTTAAATATTCTATTGTTTTCATTTTATCATAAAGTTTCTCTCTTTCTCTTCCCTTTTCTATTTACTTTTTTTCTGTTGCAAATCTTTTGTACTTTTGTATACAAATTTAGAAAGAAAGAAAAAATTACCAACCGAAGAGCAATATGTTAGGGTTTTGGTTTTTTGATTATATTATAGTTCCTGGTTATTACTTTCCCTATAAAAAAAATCCTAAGGAAACCATATAAAACTTCTTCCACATTTTTTTCCTTCTGGTTCCTATTGCCCTGTTGTGAAGTGCGTCCCATGTCCCTTATGTTTAGAATTTATTGTTAAACTTCTGATGCGATTAGCTTAAGTGAAAAGTTTTCTTTTGTTTTGTTTCGTATCTTTTTTGTTATAAAAAATAAAACTTTTCAGTACTTTTGTTGTGCGGATATATAAGATTAAAAGAAAATCTTTAACTTTTGATTTCTTTTCTCTACACAACAAGTGTAAAAGGAACTTTTGTGGCAAGTTTGATTTATTTTCTCATTTCTATGGGAGATTTTCTCTTTTTTGTTTTCCCTCAAAATTTAATTGCTAAACTCATAAATAATTTTTTAAATTATATTTTGTCATTGTTACAGATTGTGATTTTGTGATGAAGGTATTTTAGGTACTTGGCATGAAATCTTAGGTCAATTCGGATAATTTTTAACTTTTTTTCTTAGTTTTTCAAGAATTTTTTTCAAAAATATTTATTTTTTTATTTAATAGAAGCTATTTCTTACTTTGTAAAGCATATAGGCATGACCGAGCTCTAACAGGCCCTAAAGAGCCAACGTTGGCCCTGCCGTAATGAAATACAGAAGCCTTTTAGGAAAAGATTGAAAATGCAATGAAAACATGACATATTGTATGTATGTAGAATGGTTAGGCCATTTGCGATGTTAGAAAGAATTTAAAAACTACTTAAATGGAGTTGGATAAGACACAGACTTTGCCCTACGCTATCATAACCGTAGTATAAGGGACTTGCCTTATTGTAGTACTATGCTTAGAACAATAAAAAACAGTTTGAACACGAGTTTCATCACAGAGCCTCACAATCTGATAGATCAAGAGACTCTCAGCTTCTTTTCAAATTATCACTCGAACAGAACTAGTATCCAACAAGGTCTGAAGAAATGGGTTCAACGAAACTCGGTATGAAAGGTGAATGGCGAAGAAGTGTTGCCGCAGTCCAGTAGGTAGTGTGTTGGCTTATTAGACGTAAGGCCCGGGTTCAAACCCCAGGTCGGACATCAAAATGAAGACATGAAAGAAAAATATTTCTTCGGCGCCTTCCCCTCAGCAGATTTCTGGCAAAAAAAACTCTGAGAATAAATAAAGTTGCCATTAAAAGTTTCTCAAAAATATGTCATTCGGAGTCGGCGTTAAACTGTAGATTCCGCCACTCATGTAAAAATTAACACACACAACATAAGCGGCGTGAGAAGATAGGTTCGTAGTCCTGATTGAAGGGTTGTAATTACCAATTATGTATGTATGTAGTCTTCTTAAATAGGTTTCTTTCTGTGGTATACGGATGCATCAAATATTTTTAGCAGCACGCGAGTGCGAATCTTGGGATCAGGAATGGAAATTTAGAATTCATAAGAAAACTCACGATTGTTTTCCCAGCTGATGCTTATGCCATCAATAAAAGTGGCTAATAGAACTTGTATGTGTAGTTCAAAGGACGAGACTCTGACAGTCAGGCCACCATTCGAGTACTTCCTTACTCTAGATTAGTACAAGACTGTCAAGGGTTGGGAAATAGGATTGAACCTCAAGTCTTGTGGGAAATCAGAGTAATGAACAGATAGATGTTCTTACCAGTCGGGCGCTTCCAGAAAGCTTATGAGGCTAAAACTTGTTTGTGGATTGAGGTATATAGGGACAGCAATAGTCTTAGTACGGCAATATATTTTAGCAATTTCATGAATTTTAGCCAAAAGTTTGTATAACTCAAAAGTCATATAACCCCACGCCAGACATCAAAATAAAATATAAAAAGTATTTCTTCGGCGTCTTCCTCTCAGCCGAGTTCTGGCAAAAACTCTGAGAGTAAATAAAATTGCCATGAAAAGTTTCCCAAAAATATGTCATTCATAGTCGACTTTAAACTGTAGGTCCCGCCACTCATGTATAAAATTAACACACACAACATAAGTGGTCGTAATCCCGACTGAAGGATTGTAATGACCAATTATGTATGTATGTATGTTTGTATAAAAAATTAAGGTTTATATACTCGTATTTATTTTATTAATTTATTTCTGTCTTATTACAAAAGAAATAATTTTTTAATGTTTTTCATAAAAGAAGAAGAACCTTGTGTAAATTGAAAATCAAAGGTAGAATATTAATAGTAGAATATCCCTTAAGGTCAGGCATTCCATTTAACCCATTTGTAATTGAATGTACAAGTTTTTTTTAGTGTTTTCTGGTGGCACAATGAGCAAGTTTTTCGGTTGACTTTTGTTTGAGGTTTAGCGATAACGTAACCGTTCTTTCAAATGATGTGATAAATGCTCTCTTGAAGTCATATCGGGACTTTGTGCAAGAGTATTAAGCCTGTGGGGACTTTTTTGTCAAAATATATTGCCGTACTAAGACTTTTGCTGTCCACTGTATATAGCGAAAAGAAAAAACACATAGAAGCCGGGATTCTTGTCAACCCCAACGGACAGAGCAAGATACAGAACGGACACAAGTTTTTCTAAGCAATTTTTATCGAAGGAGTTATGAGTCTTGCAACAGAAAATCCAGGAATAGTCTGAGAAGGCAATGTAGGATTAAGCAAAATTTTTACAAAATAGGAATCGTTTAGGCCCAGAGATTCTGTACAGAGAGTAACTAATCATTAAACCAAGTACTTGGAAGCTGAATGGCGTTCGAGCATTTTAAAGAGATTAACAAGTACTAGGGGCGTATATTATTGGCCATTAAAACACTTTATTTCGGCTATTTGTTTGTGTGTCTTAAATTGTTACGCGTGCAAAACCAAACTTAACTGAAATAAACAACAACAAAATACACACATCGTACGGTAATTTTCAAAAATCCAAAAACAACAGTTTCATAGGAAGATCTTGAAGTCATTAGACATAAAACATAGTCTGTGATTAAAAAACTCGAACCCTAGAAGAAGACATAGAAATAAATATTTTATTTACTTTTTCTTTCTTTCTTGTCAGAAATGTTGTACAGTAATATACTGTCCACGTGACTACGGTTGTAGCTTTACTGGAAGCATCTTCTACTCGCATATCTACTAATTTTGCAACTGCCCTCATATATAATTTCCCACAATTCAAAATAAAATCATTCAGTTTTATTTTCAACCATAATCCATCCAGTATGATAAGTACTTCATACAAAGTAACACCTGAACGTAGATTAACTTCTTTCTTATAAACACAATGAAAATATTACTCATACGCTTAAGTTCGTTTTTAATAGAGTCATCAGAATATAATAAATTCAAGTAAATTTTCATCATTCAAAACTATTTGCAAACATTTTTATAGTGGAACACTTGAAAATATTCTTGTTTTTGTTTGTTGTTGTCGTTGTTGCAATATTTTTTTTACTTAACGCAATTCTTTCCAGTTGGCTGGCGTTAAGTATTGTATACTTAAGCATAAAGTTTAAAGCGCATAAAATCCTTTTATATTCTCTGCTCAAACAGTTCTATTCTTTCTTTTTTTATTTTATTTCGCGGAAATTCTCCATCACTTTTAATAAGGGAATCAAGCTGAACAAATGGCTGCATAAAAAAAAACGGGGGGAGTGAACAAAAAAAAACCGAAAACGTAAAATTTATGTTGAGTTGCCCTACTAAAACTAATTCCGGCGAGCATATAATCACAAGGAAAGGAAAATATGTGAAAAATTTGAAGAAGAAAAAAAAACGAAAAAAGAAAGAGAATTTCAGCGTAATAATACCAAAAGACTCTTCAGCTGGAAAACTACTGAGAATTTTTAAGACACTGTTGGAGTGTGTTTGTGTATAATAGCAGTGCATATAATAACTGTAACATAGCATGAGCATGTGTATGTGTGTGTGTGTTAATATGTGCTTTTTGAGTAGTTTTGGCTTAAACTAACACTGACTTACTTTACATTCAACTGCAAAAAATTACAAAAAAGAAGTTTTTTCTGACAATTTTTCTTCATTTTTCTTTAAATGCAAAATAAATAAGAATTTTGCCAACAAAAAAAAAATAAAAAAGAAAAAAAAGAGTATAAAAGCCTTAATGTTTTATGCATTTCAGCATGTCTTCTTCTACTCATTCTTTTTCTTATTTCCTTAGCATAAGAAATAATCTAAGAAAATAGAGGATATAAAAATGAAAAATTACTTAAAATTTTTTCTCGATTTTCCATTTTCTATTCTTTTGAATTTTTAGCTGCTTGGTAAGGCATTTTTTCTTCTTTTCACTCTTCCACAGAAATACTAAAAAAATGGAGTATAAAATTTGGGTTTTCCTTATGCTTTCCGGCAAAACTAAAAAAGTTTTACAGAGGTTACAAGGTCTTAAGAAATGAAAAAGAAACGGAATGAATTTCTTTCTTTCTTTTTGTCAAGTTTTAAAAGCTTTTTTAAAGACTCTCAATGAGCATGGAAAACTTTAATAAAGTCGAGTAAAGTAATTCTTCAAATTCTTTCTTTTAAGATATGCACTTGTCTGTTTAATACTCTTAAAAAGGAAGGCCAAGACAAATTTTCTAAATATTTACGCACAGATTAATTAAATAAAAACAGTACGTTTTAAAACTACTAGATATTTATGTAAGTTTCCCAATCCCATAGAAAATAGCTGCGAGGAATACAACGGAATAATTCCATTGTTGTCCTTCCCAATATGATCATTGCAAGGGCAAATCAAACAAAACAAACAAAACACTTTGTAGGCCTTTGAAGATTCCATACATACATGTTTCGAAAATATTAATGTGAGCAGAAAGATGATATAGCATATAGATAGAAGTTGGTCAAGTATCAAGAACAATGAACAGAGGTTCTCACAAGGGAGGCCATTTATATTTTGTAAGTTATCGAGTTAATCGGAATCCTTGTTAACCAGAATCTGCTCTTAGTCATATTGAAGTCGCCGTAGTCTTCGATGCACGTTTTTCAAGGCAACTTCGAACCATGGATGTATATTTCTAGAATATCTAAAGAAGGATGTATTTTCTGTTAGTAATGTTATTCGATTACCTATATACAATAAGTGTATGTACTTGTTATTACACCACTTGTTACTACATTGTTGGATAAAACTTAGTATGCTTTTATGAACTTGTATAATAGAAAAATTTATAATAGAAAATTACTTCTCAATAAAACTTCATTTGAACATTTTCGCATTCCAGTAATCTCTGCTTGGAAGAAGTGCCACTTCACGTAGATAATATTCTCTGTTTCTGTTTAACAGTTTCATTTGAATTTTTTAGTTTAGTGTGTAGGTCCACCTATGACTAAAACTATTATCTCACTATACAACCTTAAAACCTATCTGTTTTCCATTTCCCATCTATTAGAAGTCGCCATAGTCTAGTAGGTAGTGTATTGGCTTATTAGACGTAAAGGCATGGTTCAAACCCCAGGTCAGACATCAAAACGAAATACAAAAAGTATTTCTTCGGCGACTTTCTCTCAGCAGATTTCATGCAAAAACTCTGAGTGTAAATAAAATTGCGATGAAAAGTTTCTTAAACATCTGTCGTTCGAAGTCGACTTTAAACTGTAGGTCCCACCATGAATAAAATTAACGCACACCACATAAGTGGTTGGAGAAACTAGGTCGTAATCCTGACTGAAGGGTTGTAATGACCGATTATGTATGTATGTATGTAGTTCCGCGATGTGAGGAGATATTTTTGCGTTCGAAATAAGACGATCAAGTTATACAGTGTCAGTATTGTCAGTAGAGATGAGCAATTTAACAAATTTTTTATACCAGACAGTGAACTCTCTATAAACCTGCTAATTATATTGGCTTAAGATACTATAATTCCCCTGAAGAAACTATGGAGAAAAAGCAATGGGGTGAACATGCTCCGAAAATAACCAGCTTTGGCCAAGAATAGATTTCTGGCCTTATCATACCGCATTTGTATCGAAGAACATTGTAAACAAACAACGCAGTAAACCCTTGGCTTTGTAAAGGCATCATCACGCAAGCCTCCTCAACCCACTAACAATCATATCTTTGAACAGATTGAAATATGGGTAATGCCATGCCAGCAGTAAGAACATCCTTTTCAAATAGAAGAAGGTTGTCGGAATGAATGAGAATGTCCCTTTTGGACACTGCTGATCATATTACCGATATTTTACTATCCTTGTTGTAAGTCAAAATTGATGGCACACTAAGGGCCATTATTATAACTTGCCGTTAAACTTGGATTTAGTTAAAGTTACCTTTAGCTAAAGGGAACTGTAAAGTTACCTTAACTTTTTTCGTTATTACAACTTACAGATAAAATTTTTCAAAAATATGGCAGTGCCGGAGCAGTGTAGATAAAACTGATCAATTACACAAGTTCTTTTTTAACGCAGTGGCAACCGCGGGCTTCGTTTTTTTGTTGTATATGCTCATTTTATTTAAATTTGAAGTTGCCATAATGAAAATAATATATAATATGGCAAGTTCAAACATAAAGTGACCTTTAAATGTTAAAGGAAGGATGATCCTCCCTTTAGCTTAAAGATCACTTCTATCTTATCGGGTACTCATAATAACGAAAAACAATTTAACTGCCTGTTAAAATCCTCCCTTTAGTTAACGGCAAGTTGTAATAATGGCCCTAAGAGCAATAGTGTAGACTAAATGGTCCCCTACTGGCGTTACGACACTGTTGAACAGGAAACATTATGAATACGCCAGAAAACTTAAGTATATCAAAGGTTATGCTAATGACCTTGCTGAATAAGGAAAAATATAAAGAGTTTTCTTTGCGTTAAGTATTAATTGTATCTTTTCTAGTAAAGAAGCCGCCTAACGCACAAATAATTGTTCATTAGAACCCTTCAGTCAGGATTACGACGTAGCATCTCATACCATTTATATTGTGTGTATTATTTTTATACATAAGTGGAGCTACCTACAGTTTAATATCGACTCCGAACGACAGATTTTCTTAAGAAACTTTTCATGGCCATTTTTTATTTACTCTCGGACTTTTTGCCACAAATCTGCAGAGAGGAATTTGCCGCAGAACTATTTCTTCATATTTTGTTGGAGATGTCGGACCTAAGGTTTAAATCGTGGCCTTAAGTGTAATAAGCCAACACACTACCTCCTCGACTAGGGCGACTTCCAGTTCGAATATATAACTTATATTCGCATTGATGGATAGTAATTGGTTTTACGGTTGTATAGCTACCAGATCTTTCTTTGTTGCAATATTAAATTGCTGTATGCTGTTCTAGGACATTTTCACTAAAGATTGAAGAGTGTTTTGATAAGAGAAAAGTTAGTTGCATATGATTGGGACAATTTACCTTCACATACACTACTGATCACTATTCACTATTCAATTTCTATAACAATCAATATTCCCATGTCACACATATTTGGCCAATTCACACGACTTTGTATCGTGTATGTTGTATTGAATACGCTTAATTGTTTGTGAACGCTCAATGCTGTGCTGTATTGTGTATGTCGTATTCTTCTTCATAATTTTTGGCATTCAAACAATTTCATAGCACAAAACCAACGCAACTTGTTAAAAACATATGAAAACAAATACATATTTTTTTCATTCACACAAATTGATAGCACGAAACCAATACAACTTTTAAAAACATATGAAAATAGTGTGTATAAGTGTATCGGATTTTTACATGAAAATTATCAACAACAAGCATACACTATTGTATAGTCGTCCAACAATACAATGAATACAAGGATACAACGGCTTGTGTGAATTGACCAATTGGATGTATAAATTTTATTCACGTATGGCAGGACCTACAGATTAAGCCTGATGCCAAATGGCAGATTTAGGAAATTTTTACATGACAGTCACAAGTTTATGGCGAAAGACATTAGAACTGAGTTTTGAAATCAGTGTCTCCGTCTTGAATGGCAAAACACAACCCACTGGAGTTAATCTAGGATTAGCCGATCGCTCACATAACGTAACAGAACGTACGATCATTTCTATTATGTGGAAAAAAATGAGAAAGATTACCGGACTTTGATGTAATGTTGATAAGCATTTGCATTGTTTTTGTATGCTTTAAAGAAATGTATGTTCCCTTACATTACGTGAATGTTAGGCTAATTTTACCTTAAGCCTCTCATTGTCCCTTTTCTGTTTATGAATATAAATTATTAGGATTTTTTATAAATCATTTTACATAAAATTTAAGAAATATTCTCCTAAACTTATACAATATTTAAACAATTTGAAATTTAAACAATTTGCATTTATTAAATAATTCTCAACGTTTTTATATAAACTTTTCAATGATTTATGCTTTTTACTATTATGCCTGAATTCTTTATTTTCTTTTTTTCAATGGACAGCAACAAAAATTGTTGCTGAAAAAAAATATAAAGCAACAGCATCAGAATCAGCAGCAGTCAAAGCAGCAGCAGTTAAAACCATCAGCAGCATGTTGAAATAATTTATGATTTTTTAATGATTTCTTAAGAACAAGAATATAAAATTCATTTTTTATAACATTTTTTATTTTATTTTCTTGCTTTTCTTTTCTTTCTTTTATTTTGCTTTGCTTTCCTTTCTATGGATTTTTATTCATTTTTGTATGCCAGCTCTAGCAATGGTTTTGCTTTGTATTCTGTGTATTCTGGGTATTCTGAGTAATTCCTAATGTCTTATTTACATTTGAAAAGAATTTCAAATGAATTGTACGAAATAAACCAAATTGGGTCATTTCTGTTTAAGAAGCGTTTTCCACAGAGTCTTTTGAGGTTTTGTAATGTTAAATTGGGAAGGGAGGAACTCAGTCAGAAGGAAAAAAAACAGTTTTAAACTCCCTATTCATACAACAGTGGTTTACAATGATGGCCAATAGGGCCCGCTCTAATAGTTAAAAAAAAGTTAAGTGAAGCAAAAGAAGAAATCAAATTATTTCAATGAATATTTTATGAAATTGCTGGCCATAAAAGAAATGAGGTTAAAAAACTTTCATAAAAAAAACCGAAAAAAATTGCCGAAATGCAGTTTGCATTTCATTAAATAAAGTGGCCAAAACGATGGTGGTTTTATAATAGAAATCTTAAATCTACAAAAAATAAAAAAAGCCTCACTTAATTTATATACAAATATTCTCACATTATCTCACAAATTTTGTTAAAAAAAAAGAGATAAAAAAACGAAAGAATAGAGTTGAGTGAAGTACTGAATTTATCATCATATTCCCCGGATAATTTTATTGTGTTACAAAAGCATGGCATTAGTTTTGCTTTTCAAATGAAATATTTATAATGTTTTCAAAACTAAAAGCTTTTCATATTATAATTTTTCTCTCTCTATCTCTCTCTTTTTCTTTTTTTTTTTTTTTATTTTTATCTATAAAAATTTTATCACCATTACAACAACACTACACTTTAGTAATACTGCTGCAGTTGGCATTAAGCCTGATAGTAAAACTAACCCACTGCCTGCATTTTATCTTTCGTATCATAAAAGTTTTTTTTTTTAACAAAACAATGTACACAGAGTATCATTAGCTTTTCCATAGAAAACACCAAAAAAAAAACTTTAAAATTTTATTCATTTGTTGTTGGTTGGCAGCTATAGTAGTAAGCTTTGGGAAATTCATATTGTTTTCATTACTGTAGTTCTCGAGTTCAGTTTTTGTATTGTATTTTCTATTTTTGTTTTGTGATGTTTAAAATTCTTTTGTGCGAATTATCATATTTTATACGGGCACTAAATAATACCGTAAAATGTAAAGATTAAGTATTTACTTCACTTGAAAGCGTTGTCACTCTACGGTAGTAGAGTATATTTTACTCTCTTGCTTTTAGAACAAATGCTTTCCATTAAGTTGTATCAATTGCCATTTGTTTCATCCGGAAACAGGACACTTATTCTGTATCGGATGAGAAATTTGTTTATATTGTCAGAAAATTTGTAGTAAAGGATTGGAGTATAAATGTTGATTAATTCACATTGGCTGTCTTGTTACTTGATACTCACATGTGTGAAAAAATCTCAATCAACTATCATAGCACTGCTAGTTGGTCCTGACCCCCCAGTCTGCCACCGCTATGGCCTCATTAATGGATGGGTCATGGAGAAAGAGCAGAGGCGTTGGGGGAACGGATCGGGTTGTTTGTGTCTATGGCCTGCTGTAGACAGTAAGAGAACAGGTTGGTTGCTGGGCTTGAATAAGGCCAGCTTAAGGTTGTTTGTCGGTTTTATCACGGGGCACAGCGAGATTAGGTTGCTGACGTTCCAGATCCCAGCCGGACTATTGGAGTTGGAGACTATCAAACACCTCCTCTGCAACTGCCCAGCCCTTGGTAGATTGAGATTGAGGACCCTTGGCAGGGCCTTCTTTGGGAGCTTGAATTCAGTGTCGAGAGCCGACATTAAGGCTCTCCACGGATTCATTAGTGGCTTCGGCTGGTTGCGAGGTGCTAGAACTTCATCGGTGTAGTCGCGCTCAGCCACCCTTTTGTTGTGTCTGGTCTGTGTGATTCCTCCGCTTCCCACTCCCTTCCTTTCCCCTATACCATCCTTTCATCCTATCCCCTATATTACCCTTCCCTGCTTAAGGACGTTGTACAATGGGTCAATCCGACCTCCGGGTACTGTACTTGTCTTGATTGACAGGTACACTTCCTCTAACCTAACCTAACCTAACCTATCATAGCACTGTGGAACACATTCTAACAACGTTAACATCTGCACCATGATCAAAAAAGGCCTGTGTAAGGCTGAGGCAAGTGTTAATCCAATTCACCAAGAGAGAAAATGTTTGCTCAGTCAATTTAATATTATTATTGTGGTGAATAGGTATCTTATAGTACTGATTCCATGCAATCTATTGCACCCTTTTCATACTTTATAGAATATCCTTAAAATGTCTCCACCAAGCCTATTGGCATTACAAATTTCAGAATGTTAATCGGTGTCTATAAAGCCAGTTCCCTGACCAGCATCTAGCACGCATCTAAGTGTTTCTTGATGAAAGGCATTAAGGCCTCACAGGTTTCATGAATGTTGTCCAATGATTTATTTTCAAAGTCGCAGAATTTACCTGTTGAGCTCGAGACAACTCCCATTCATGTCAAATGACCAGTTCAACCTCAGGTTATTCCTGGATGCATGATTCAGATCTCTTCTTATTGTAGTTTCTAAGCAAACGATTTGATTGCTTCAAGCCCACTTGGTTTGAGAAAAGGCTTTGTCTGTCTGTAACTTCCCTTTTGTTGAGCATACTTTTCTAAACATCCGCTCCCACACCACAGAAGGGCTCTGATCCCACAAATATTATGGAATCATACCTTCTTGCAAGCTCCTCGTTTTGTTCATTGACGACAATTAATACTTGACCTGCAATCCAACCTTATTTTATCTACACTATCAATTCATCTTCACCAGACAGTCCCATACTGTCTTCGATTCCATCTCACAAGAGTCGAGTATTCGAACATGTGCTTGACTATCGATAGATTGCTTTGTCTTGTTTTTTTATCTCCTATCCAAGTTGTATTGAGTACATCTTTCGACGGTATAAACTTCCGCTTGGAAGATACCAGCGAGTATCCCCATGTGTTCTAATTATTTCATCATGAGAACAAAAGGTTAGGTTAGAGGACGTTCACTTATCAATTAAGACAAGTACAGTACCCGGGGGTCGAATTGACCCATTGTACAACGTCCTAGTTTCTCACACCACTTATGTTGTGTGTGTTAATTTGATACACGAGTGGTGGGACCTACAGTTTAATGTCGACTCCGTACGACAGATTTTTTGAGAAACTTTTCATGGCAATTTTATTTACTCTCAGAGTTTTTGCCAGAAATCTGCTAAGAGGAAGTCGCCGAAAAATACTTTTTGTATTTTGTCTTTGATGTCTGGCCTGGGGCTCGAAACCTGGCTTTACGTTTAATTAGGCAACACGCTACCTACTAGACTATGACGACTTCAAAAACTTTTGCAACTGTCTCAAGATTTATTTTACATTCGTCTGCACAGCCTTCTATTAAACGAATAGAAAGCTTCCAGATTATTTCATTAAACAGGCTCTGTCCAGTGGATATTTAAGCGGGCAGCTGCTTTTTGCTATCTAAGCATGCAACGAATCCTTACTCAGAAAAATTAGTCAATGAATTGAGAGCGCCAATCGTCCAATTACAATCAGTAGGTAGAGGGTTACAAATATTCAGATAAGCCAAGCTTCGAATATTCGACTCATATGCAAAGTCTTTTCTGTGAAATGGAAGAGAAAGGTAGTTTTAAATTAGTATCCCAGAGTCACATACGGGATATTCTGTATCAACATTATCAAGAGTACAGATCTCTAGAATTTAAGCAACGAGAAATCTATACTGGAAGAAATCAAACAGAAATCAAATGAAAATACTGGTCGATCAAGCATGCCATCAGAAGGCAGGTTAATAGTAAAGTAAAGATGGCACTAGAATAGAATCTTCTAGGCTTTGGAACAGCTGGAGGTACACGATACTCCAAAAACTATGGGAGTGCTTATGAGATACCTAAAAAAGACACAAATATATGAGTAGCAAACCATGTAAGAGCAAAAAGGATATTGAAAGCCATATGCTTCCAAGAGGAAAAATTCTAAAGACATTCGGTGCCAAGCCACTTTTGTAGGGCACCTATATGTTCTTTTAGTTTCGGTACTCTGACCTCATCATATATCTCATAAAGTTTGCAACATAAAACAAAAACTTTGTTGCCACAAAAGCAAAAAAGAAAACTTACCACATCAAAATAAAAAAATATGTCACACATGTTATCTCACAAACATGGCTAAAAACTATGTATGTTTGATACACATTACTGTTATAACATGGAGTTTCTGTACCTACACATATTTCTGTATAAAAAGAATACATGTGTATGTGTGTATGTGTGTGTTTATGTCACAGTTAATGTAATTTTTGTTGTTCATTATGAATATTTGTGTTCAAATGTCACTTTTATAATGTTGGTTAGTTTATCTAATATTTCTTGTGTTTTCCTCTCTCTCTCTCTCTTCTACATTTTGCTACTAAAACAAAATACTAATACAATGCTATGCTTGTGTATGTATGCATATGAGATATGGTAAGTATGTCTATGTGTTCCATTTAATGAGCAAAAATTGCCAACTAATGTATGTTCACTTTATTATATTTGTTTAGCAAAACTCTGTTATTTTTCTTATATTTCTCATTCCGGTTGTCATCTATTTTTTCTTTACTTTTTTTGCTGCCACTGTCCCCTGTTGTTTGCAGATAACCAGTCCATATATGTACATATTTTTGTTTCTCTTCTTTTTTTTTGTACCAGTTCCAGTCATTATCATTTCTAATGTGGTTTCATATATTGTGTTTAGTAATGGTAGCTATTTTTTTTTTGCTATTGTTGTTCATAGTTTCATAATAACTTTTGTAAAGAATTTTAAAATACGAGAACATTCTTTGCTTTCTGGGCTAAAGTGTTGGCAATTAAAAACAATAGAATTTTAAATTGGCCACAAAGTAAAGTGATGTGCAAATATTTTAAAAATTTATAATCTTTTCTTGCAATTTAAAATGATTTTGCATAATATTAACCTACAGAATAATACTTAAGAAATGATAAGTAATACAGTGGCATTGTGTAGGGAGTAGGGAATATGGAAATATGGCCATTACCTTAATAGCAGGATTGCTTAATGACTGAATTGTATTTCGAATCATTATTTAATGAAGAAAAGATAAATACTGTTGTGGATGCATACAGCACTAAAACTTTGGAATGTCCTTGATTTTAATGTATTTAAATACGTATTTTTGTCCACTGTGCTCTTAACTATCGTAGTCAAGTTGGTAGTGTGTTAGTTTTACCAGCAGTTGTTTGGAAAAAGCTCTGAGAGCAACTAATATATAAGACTCATAATTGCCGTTCGAATCACCGTTAAAACTGCCGTCAGTTTGTTTGTAATCCAGACTAAAGGATTGAAAAAGACAATTTGAATAGACAATTTATTACGGATCTAGAACCATTGGTCTTTCATATAAAGTGTCATTTATTTGTTAAAAGTTTAAATAAATCATAATTAAAACGTGTCCACGTTTTGACATCCTAATTGGCATATTGTGCAGTGAATTAATTAATTGGAAGCATTAAACATGTTGTCAGATCCCCCTTCTTTCGAAAATATCGCTTCTTTTCGAGAAACACTGGCGAATAATCCGAATTGCGATTTTCACAGCGTTCTGAGCACTTGGAACAATCTGAGTTTATTACGATATATTTTCCATTTGGATTTGCTATTTGCTAGAGTAACATATATACATACATACATACATAATTGGTCATTACAACCCGTCAGCCAGAATTACGACCTAGTGTCTCACACCACTTGTTCTGTATGCGTTAGTTTTATACATGAGTGGCGGGATCTACAGTTTAAAGTCGACTCCGAACGGCAAATATTTTGAGAAACTTTTCATGGCAATTTTATTTACTCTCAGAATTTTTGGCAGAAATCTGAGGAGAGGTAGTGGTATTGCCGTTTTGATGTCTGACCTCGGTTCTGAACTGTGGCTTTACGTCTAATAAGCTATAAGCTACTAGACCGCGGCGACATCTGGAGCAACAATCGTTTCTTATGCAATGAAGCAAATTTCTTACTCTGTGGTTACATCTAGAACATAGCACTCGAGTGTGGAGTAGTTATTGCACCTAAAAAAGAGACTATTCGGAGCGCAATATAATTTGGAGGTGTTATTAGGTTGTAGTTTTATGGATATGATGATGAGAATGAATTATTGGTCCACATAAGTGGAACTTGTGAGGCACTATTGCACAACTGGGGTAACTGCAAATTCCTGACATTTGTCATGGCAATAGGTTTGGAGGACATACCCTATAAAGTATGAGTATAATGGATCGTATGGTTATAATACTAGGGTACTTCTACATACATGCATAATTAGTCATTACAACCCTTCAGTCAGGATTACGGCTTGGTTTCTCATACCACTTATGTTGTGTGCGTTAATTTTATACATGAGCGCCGGGACCTACAGTTTAAAGTCGACTCTGAACGACAGATTTTTGAGAAACTTTTCATGGTAATTTTTATTTACTCTGAGTTTTTGCCATAAACTTGCTGAGGAGAAGTCGCCGAAGAAATATTTTTTCATATTTTCGTTTTGGTGTCTGACCGGGGGTTTGAACCATGGCCTTACGTCTAATAAGCCAACACACTACCTACTAGACTAGACTTCTAGAGCAACAGGCGTTCAATATTCGAACAAAATTTATTTAAGCAATGAAGCTAATTTCTTTGTCTGTGGTTACATCAAGTAGCAAAATTGTCGAATATAGCACTCGAACAAGCCAGAAATAAGTGTGTAATAGTTATTGCACCTAAAAAGGAGACTATTCGGTGCGCGATATATTGTAGATTTGCTATTAGGCTGTAGTTTTATGGATATGACGATGAGAATGAATTATCGGTACACATAATTGGAACTTGTGAGGTATTAAAGCACAATTGCGATAACAGCAAATTCCTGACATTTGTCATGGCATTAGGTTTGGAGGAGATACCCCTTAAAGTATGAGTATAATAGATCGTATGGTCATAATACAAGGGTACTTCTTCAATACCATAATATTCATAGGCGAACGACCCATTGCATATCATTCCTGCTTCACTTTCATTCTCTAGCATCAATTGCAGCCAAAAATGTTTAAATTAGTCTTGTTTGGTTTTGTTTCTGGAAACATTCCCAATTCTCGTTTCTAACATACATAACAAATCGTGATGTATTTTATTGAACTGTACTGGCCTATAGTAGTACATTCAATATTTCAATGAGATTTTTCTTTTATTAAAATATTTAAAACTAATTTTGGCTTTAAAAAACCTATCCATTCAACTTTCTTTAATAAAATACATATGTTTTCCTCCACTTTGTTAATCACACACACATCATAATCCTCCTTAGAATTCATTTTCAGAAATAACTTGTGTTTAGCAACTACATGTATGTACTCGTATGCTGTAAGCAACTGTATCTTATTATTTAATACACTCAATTACAAAATTTACCTCGTTTTTGTTCATACAAAACACTAATTGGATGCCCCTATACTTATTTTATTTTTTATTTGTTGTATTACAAGCAAAAGGTTACATTTCCTTTACAGGCATAATAATAATAATTTGTCTTTGCAAAAAAAAAACTGTTCTCATCACAATTCATTCGCAAATGTTCTTCATGTTTCTAATTCATATTTCTCAGCATGTCCTTATATTGTTGTGCTCTTGACTCTTTGTTTTTGCGACGATGAGAGAGAGAGAGAGAGGGAAAAATAAGAAAACAACGGTAAGTATATTAAGAAAGAAAAATAAAATGAAATACCTGCAGCGATTTAATTTTTCTGTTGCGTTAACTTTGTAGTTGTTGCCGTAGTTGTTGTTTTTGTTGGTAAATATTTACCTTTAGGCCCAACGCAGCAATTACACTAACTACTCAAAAGTGAAACACATACAGATAGAGAGAGAGGCAGAGAAAAATCAAAAGAAATGTTTATCAGCATAAAACAACAACAACGGCAATAACATAACCTCCTTAGTACAAAGAAAAACCAAGAACATGTATATAAAACACACGTTTTACAACAATAATAATAAGAACAGTTGTAGGAAAAATAAGATGGAAACTTGTTTACAGTTTTGAAGAGAGAAAAGAAAAGAAAAAAAGGAATTAATTGAGAAAAAAAGTTCACTTTCGTAAACATTCGTCTTGAACAAATCGCTCAAGGCGTTAAGAACTCGTTCTACGTTTTCTTTGTTTTTTTTTCTGTTTTAAAACACTCGGTTAACTCGCATGGTGCCTTTTATCTTTTCTTACTCTCAGTTGTTTTAAATGAGCGATAAAACAATGTACTTGTTGTTGTAGTAGCAACAGTACTAGTGGTAGTAGAAGTAGTATATTATACAGAAGAACACAACAAATATAACTGCACAGCACAATGATATTTGTGTTGTTGATCTTGTTATTGTATTGCCATTCTTGATGCTGTTGTCAATGTTGTTTTTGTTATTGTTATTGTCTCTGTTTGTACTTGATAAGAGAGTGCCTGATAATTACAAACAACTACAATTACAACTACTACTACAACGACTACTACAATACGCTTTGGGAAATAAAAATCTGTGCTGCATACATATGTAAGCATGACATTTAAATAAATAAACAAGGCAAAGTAAATGTCGAATGCTGTGATTATTTAAAAGCAAATGAAATAACAAGCGATTGTTATTGTCAAAAGCACTTCAAAGTGAAATTTTAAAAAAGAAACGAAATGCAGCCGGGTTGATGTCGTCCATAACAAAAAATATTACAGGAGGATGGACAGAAAGGTAGAAAATTTTATTTTAAAAGCTTTAAAGCGCACGTTAAAAAAGCTTCAGTTCTATAATAACAAAAGAATTTAAGAAAAATCACTCATACGTAGTTCTAACTGACCTAAAACCTTGGTTTAGGATGTAATATGGAGCACAACACAATGTCAAAGACACTTTGACGGAATTGATGCTTAAAAGCATTTTGTAAACAAATTTAAGAGAGTGCTTTAACGGTTACGTATATTATTGGTCATTATAATCCTTAAGTCAGGATTACGATCTAGCTTCTCATACCACTCATGTAGTGTGTGTTAATTTTATACATGAGAAGCGAGACCTACAGCTTTAAAGTCGACTCCGAACGACAGATTTTTGAGAAACTTTTCATGGCAATTTTATTTACTCTTAGAGTTTTTGCCAGAAATCTGCTGAGAGGAAGTCGCCGAAGAAATACTTTTACATATTACGTTTTGGTGGAGATGCCTGACCTAGGGTTTGAACCGTGGCCTCACATCTAATAAGCCAACACACTACCTACTAGACTACGGAAACTTCTTTAAACGATTAGCTGTAGGAAAATGACATAATCATTTAGGCCTCCGTATCATTGCACGCGGCTTTCATACGAATGTGTCGACTATACGTGTTGCAGTGATGATTTTTAATGAAGGAAATATCATTGTAAAGGATATTACAATTTCCATGGCCATGATAATTGATAACTCACAAGATTTTAATATAATAACCTCACGGCTGCAGCTGGGTTCCCAACATAGGTCAGCAATGAGTATTCAAAACGATGAGTATATTCGAATCATACTTATAATTTCTGATACTTATAAGCATTCATACTTATTTTAATGTCATACTTATACTACGCATATGCAAAGTTTGAAACACTTTTTATTGATTTCGACTCTCCACGACTCATCGTATACAGGAATCACAAAATAAGTATGATTCGCGTACGAACACTACATACTCACATGAGGTTGTGCGTTTGGTCTCTTTGCTGGCTTTGTCTTTTTGGTTTATGTGTAATTTTTCTTTTTTTTTTTGTAAATATAACAACAACTATGACTGTAAATTTTGATGAATAATTCCAATCACTCGAATCGTTTATGAGAATTATAAGTATTTTTCTAAATTTATGAATCTGAATGAGTAGGCGTATTAATCAAACATATTTCGAATGTTATGAGTTTGATGTCAACGTTGTACTCATACCCATTGCAACTTGTACTTATAAATCGATATTTTACTGAGTACGAATGAATCAGACTAGTTGGATTTTAATGCTGTGGACTCACTCATACTCAAAATTGCATGAATACTTATGAGTAGCGAAAAAACGATTCATTGGTGATCTCTGGTCCCCAACGACATTGGAAAGCAGTATAGTTTTCATATAACATGATTATTGAAACATCATGGTATTCGGGAAACTGCAGATAGATATAGTACAGCCATCGACTTTAATAATTGCTCTCCACAGTGAAATTGGACATTGTATTCGCCGTACTCTTTAGAAACGTTTTACTCTTAGCCGTATGAACAGTGACCTCTGCAGAAGCTACAAAAACGAGGAGAAAGAGAAATCGTTTTTCACCTTTTGGATACATGCCTAGCGTTATGTCGTAGGAGAAGAAAGCTACTGGTCTTCTTCAATGCATATGAACTCACTTATCTTCCTAGATTATATCGCAAGACGAAGTGTGTAAAAGCAAAACAGGATATATTTTTGCTAAAATTAAATATGTTTTCATGGTTAGAACGTCCTCATGAATGACTCGTAGGGCTTTAAATTGTATCTGTGCAATAACAGGGAGAGCCTTTTATAACTACCCTTAGCTACTCGTTGCATGTTATTGCAGAATTAGTATCTATTTATTGTAGAAAAAGAAAACAAGCAGACATTGTTCACAGTCATGTCATTTTTAAGTGAAGAATTAAATAATAAAAAAACAGAAACGTTATAATGACATTTAATAAAAACAACAACGAAATTCCATAATAACGTTCATATTGTTTTTGTGGCCGGTGAACTTAAAATAAAATTGCATTTTAAATAACAACAAATGAGCAATGAACGTGATATTTTGTCAAACGAAAAACCATTAACATGCTGGCAAGCAGGCTGTAAATTCAATTCTGAATGCATTTAATTTTAATAATTGCTAATAAATGTAACGATAGAGAATAACAAATTATTTCGGTTCTTATTTATTTTCATTTTTTATGGCATTTTATTGACTTAATACGTTTAATAATTTTCGTATTTTAAGTCATGTAATGTTGGTTATCATAATCTCAGTGAAATTGAACAGTGGAATGTGTTGAATGTGGATCCTATGCCATATGATGCATTCTTCACTTATTAATCAATATCGGTTGAATGAAATTTATTGGTACTTACATAGTATTTACATCAGTTTTCTTAAATATTAAATTTATAATTACCTGAAACGAAGATAAAATTATTTAATTATTATTGAAAGAACTTTAGTATTTAAAAAAATCATAAATAAAATTAGATGACAATACAGAAATTAAAAGGTTTAATGCTAACAAATCTAAATACTTCTATGTTGCCCTGGTAGTCTAGTGGGTAGTGTGCTAGACTATTAGCGAGAGGGCCGTGGGTTCGATTGCCACCAAAGACTCTGGTTTGTATTATAATTATATATTATTATATAATTAGAATATAATTTGTAATTGTATTGTAATTAATAAATAAATAAATAAATACTTCTTCTGGCACTATCTCTATAGAAAGAATGGTAATATTGTGGGAATCGAAACCAAGCTATACCAACGCACTCAGAAAAGCAATATAAAGGGTCCGCCAAATAACTTTTTCATCTTCTGGTGTAGGCTACTGCATGGCCAGCCGAGGCAGCCATTTAAATGAAATTATTTTCCATTATTAACCGGAAGGATTGTACTTTCAAATAAAAAAAGAAATTTGAGAAAAAATTCAGTAGTTTTTTTTAAAGCATTTTCAAAAAAAAAAAAAGAAGTTATTTGGCGGACTCTTTAAAAAAAATAAAATTAGTTGCCCATTACAACCCTTCTGACAGGATTATGGACTTAGTTTCTCACACCAATTATGTTGTGTGTATTAATTTTTATACATGAGTGGCGGGACCAACAGTTTAAAGTCGAATCCGAAAGACAAATTTTTTGAGAAAATTTTCATGGCAATTTTTATTTACTCTCAGAGTTTTTGCCAGAAATCTGCTTGAAGTCACCGAATAAATATTTGTTTCATTTTTTCTATCTGCGGCGACTTAAAATATTCTGATATGGATTGATTAAGAAATTAAGTATTTATCATGCGTTCATTTAGTTTTAATTCATTATTAGTAGCTTAAGAACTGTCTCAATATCAAATGATCAAACAAAAAAAGCACAACAAATTTCTGTATAGTCTATGATACACATTATGTTGCAAAAAGTTTATGACTTCTTAAAAGAATTATCAATCAGAAATTTTACCTCTTCATTGCTGGCAATTCTTTTAGCATTGAAAGAGTCTTTTATGTTTTGAGCTGAAAGATTTAGCAAATAAGGTATGCTTTCGCAATAAAAGACTTATAAACAGGGTTTTTTCTAATTAAGAACGCACATTCGCCTTGTCTAATGTGGCCTGTTTTCCTTATGATTTAAATGCTTCAAGACATCAGCATTTCATTGTATTCTCCATTTTCTTTCTGCAAAAAAAGTGTATGTAATTCTCTAGCAAGCGGTTCTGCTAATCAAGTTTACTGTTTTTATTCTCTCTTTGTTTTAAGGGTAAACTCGTTGCTTAATATCCTATCTCTGGTAGTGAATCGTAGCAAAAGCTTGGGTTTGTAAAATATCGCTAAATACTCTAGTAAAACACTTTCATTATATAATTTTTATTCTACTGTGAAATAATTCTGCGTTTCTTTCTCTTCTTTCTCTCTCCAAAGTCATGTTCATCAGAAGGGTGTTGTTAATAATAGAACAATATACGACAAAGAATTCAGGAAGTAACACTAAAAAATGGTTTATAAAATTATCTGGGCTCAGTTAGTATAGGGTACGAAGAACTGATTTACTGTCACGTACTGCCACAGAGCTAATAAACAAGTACTGGTTAACCGCTCTCAATAATTAGTATCACGATTTCCCATTTGTATTAAAAAGGCAACCGAACAGAAAGTTTAATAAACTTACTGATCGATTCTATAGCAAATAGCTCAGTTCAACTATGCAGAGAGGTTTGACCAAAAAACAAACAGTTCTTCTCAAACAATTTATAATCTCTGCAACGATTCATTTGCCTTTATTTCTCCATATAAAAGATTTTACTGGGTTCGATTTCCACCAGAGATTCTGGTCTGAGACACTACACCGAGCATATTGTCTAAGTTACTCCGCTCGTATATAATTAGAATATAATTTATAATTGTATTGTAATAAATAAATAAATAAATAAATAAGAATCATAAACAATGGGATATTTTGAACAAGGAACAGGCTTAGCAATATGCTTCTCCTAATCAATAGAGTCAATGAATTGTCATAAGCAACCCTAAACATATCGTAATAATTATCAGGTACAAGAACATAAGAGAATATCGTCTCCATTATGCAGGAGTACGTGAGAATAAATGCAGAACTGTCTCATTGAGATCCAATTTAGGCTAGTTGAGTGTGTTAATGAAGGAAGATTATTTTAGAATTTGTCAGCGTCAAATAAATAAACCATGTGAGGATTAGTATTCCATATGACAGCAAATGCTGTAACCAGAATTTCATGTTTCTGTTGTGAAAGTCATTTCTTGTCATTCAGTCACATCTTGTGTTGCCAAATATACTAAAGTCGAGACGATTGTACATGTCAGATTTTCTGTTTGATCGCTTTAAAATCAAAACTTTTCTGTGTCGAACTTTCACTGGCGATGAAAAATAGATTTCTTACGATAATCCCAAGTGAAATAAATCACATGTGGGTCATAATATCCGCCAAAGTTACATACAAAAAGGCAATAGCAATCAAGCAAAAATTCCTTCTGTAGCCGAGATACATACAGTGAAGTATGAGTTGTGTTTTCGAAATGCATCAGTTTAAGTGACAGTAGGCCAACACCGTTTAAAGCACTAACAATTCTGTTCAACAAGATATTATGAAGAATAAATTCTAAGAAAATATTGTACTTTTTGTAAGAGATTCCTTAAAGTTATGCCATTCTCAAGTCTATCGGTATTTCACTGTATTTATCACCATCACTTATATGAGTCATTATATTAATTATCATCATTACGATATTAGCAAATAATTTAATGGAGAAAATCTATCCATTGTCCCCCCTTAGTATCCGCAGGCGTATTCCAATAAAAACATACATTTACCACCGGCTATAATAGCTGAATTATACTCACTCACATAAATAAATACTTATAATGAAATTGCAATTTCCGTGAGCTAAATTTGAACAAATTACAACAAATTGCATGACGAATGAATTTTAATTGTACATTTTATTTCTTATTCTCTTTTCAATTTTTATTTATGTGTACATAAACCATATTATTGTACATGAACCATAAACATACTACATATGGAAGGCAATCATAAAGACCTCCATGGGGAAAGGAAGAAAATGGGAGCAAATGAAAGAGCAAGGAAAGGACAAAAAAACTTGACCAGTTTTTTAATTATTTTCTTTCATGAGAGGAAATTGAAATGCTATAAACGTAATTGCAAAACATAATGTTCCCGTGCCATAAATTTGAAAAAAAAGCGGCATAAATATGTGCTGGAATGTTTGTTTTTTTTTTCTGCTCATATCAATACAGCAGCGGTCATGTAAGTTGCAGGATAAGAGTTGGGACTTGTTTTAAAGAAATTAAAATAAAAAAAAAATTAACATTTTTAAAACAAATGTGCTGTCCACATGCAAAATATGAGTTTGCACTTTTTTTTCTCCTTCTGTGCTGCAATTATGATGACCTGCACAATATTGCCAGGACGCTTAAGCATTTTTGTAGGATTATTGTTGTTGAATGCCATAAAAAGCCATTTAAATCAATTGCATTCATGTTGAAATGTTTGGGCATTTCTAGTCACACAAAGTTCACTAGAACATGCAAGTGTAATAGGGTAGTTCAAAGGGAAGGCAACATCATAGACAATGGTTCAAATTTGCTTAAAAATTTTAAAGAATTTTTTTATATTTCTTGGAAAAAAAAAAGAAATCTTTTATTTGATCTCTAAAATCCAAGTCATTCCTTATTCTCCTTTGAACTCCCCTATTTTCTATTCTCTTCTATTTATAGAATTTCCTTTATGTAGAACCCCTATTTTCTGTCTCTCTGTGTATGTACATATGTGCGTGTGTGTATTTAATAACAAAATATTTTAAACATTAGCAAACAATTAATTTTAAGTATAGGCTCTATAGGGGATTTAGTTTAATTGTTTTGCTATACCAACCTGCCATTATAAGGCAGTTTTGTTTGTGTCCCATTTCTACCTTTTGTCAGCTATGTTTGCCTTTGATATCGTTTCATGTCCATTGTATGGCTGCCTATTGTTGTGTGGATATTACAACAGGTATTATATACTCTTGTAGCTGACAATTATTACGATATGTCTAGGGGTGCTTATGACAATTCATTGACTCTATTGATTACGAGTACAATACTGTTCAACCTATTCATTGTCTAAAATATCCCATTGTTTAGTGCTCTTAAGAAATAGAATTTCAATTGAATTTTCATTAAAGAAAATGATCTCTTCAAAGCATAAAACACAATGGACGTATGAGTAATATAAATTCATATAAAAATGAAATATTACTCATACGTCACATATGATTTGAGAAACGTTTGATTATGTACCGAGAATACTAAGGGCTTTTTGAAACTGTCAAATAGTTCAATACTTTATGAAAGGAATTCATTTAAAATGTAATAAAGTAGGGACAGTTTTAAATATAAAAATAAAAATGCATAGAGAATCAGTTCAAAAACGATGGCATTGTGTGTCATAAGAACTGAAGTTGAGACGATTATGCATGTCTGAACTTCTGTTTGAACGCTTTAAAAGTAAACCCTTTTTGTGTGGAATTATCATATATACACAGTTGATTACAATCCTTCAGTCAGGATTACTACCCAGCATTCCTTATATTGCGTGTCTTAATTTGATACATGAGTGGCTACAGTTTAAAATCGATTCCGAACGACTTTTCATGGCAATTTATATTTATTCTCAGAGAGGAAGTCTCCGAAGAAATATTTGTTCATATTTCTTTTCATTGGCGCATGTCTGACCTGAGGTTTGAACCGTGGCCTCACATCTAATAAGCCGACACACTACCTACTAGTCTACGGCGACTTTGAATTATCACCGGCAATAAAAAATAGATTTCGTACGACAATCCCAAGTGAAATAAATCACCTGTAAAGCACAGTATCCGCAAAAGTTACGTACACAAGGGCAATACCGATTAAAGAAAAGTCTTTAAGACATACATATTCGTTCTCGAGTCCTGAGATTAATGAGTACTTTTAGATCGAAAAGTACTGGTGCTAGGCAAAGTTTGATTATTTGACGGCAGTTCTTGTGGGACTCGTGTTCTCATAATTACGACATGACATCATAACTTTCGGTTGACTCCCAATTACCGTGAAGTTGCGAGGCCATTGATACAAACACCGACTCTTTATGGATATATTATCACCCACGACATGGTTGGAGAGAAAAGCTAGGTTGTAATCCTGGCTAATGGGTTGTAATGACCATTGAGTAAGTACTTACATACCTACATGAGGACTAGCTCCATTAACTTCAAGCTGGCCTTACAGATGTGCTACGTTCAACAGTCTTAGTGAATAAGGGACAGAAAGCAATGGGATTAGATTTATAAAATTGATTCTAATAGGTCTTTACCTATTATGGCTGAGTGTATGTGTCCGAGGGAGAACGATTGATGCTCGTATCTAAATATTTACATACCCATAAAATTTTTTAATCGACAATGGACTAAGATCTGGGGTCATGAAGATCCTAATAGCAATGAAATAACGAGCATGCGACGAAACGAAGGGTACTTCTTCCAACTCCCTCTAAGCTTACTTTTGGCGTCACAACGAACCAACATGATTACTGAAGGGTGCTCTGGCCATCAAAGCCACCACTTCGATCTAACGTAACTTAACTCTCTGAAGCATTTCGTGGAACCACACTGAAATGAAATACTAAATGAAATACTTAAGAACTGATTAGCTAAATACAGCCGGTACTTTATAAAAAAAATTGTAACCTAAGGTACTAATTAATCAACAAAAGAATTCAGAAAACATTATCTCGACTGCAGAGCCATTGCCATTTTGATGAAATTGTTTTGGAACACTATACCTCATAGAGTGCTTGAGTTTCGTAAATGCTTTAAATCCGAAGGCTAATCTAATAAAGACTTGAGCGAAGTGCTATCCAATAAAGTAAACTAAACTAAAAAAATCAAATCAAAAAAGAAATTCAATTTATTTTCACATTTCCCATCAAGCGACTACTCAAAACCATACGAATTTTTATTTTTTAGTTTCACAGACTTGTTTAAATTTCCAGCGTATATTTACTGAAGGTTTTTAACAAATAATTCTTTATTTGTTTGCCAAAGAATTTAAATAACAACGACAGAGCGTACGTTCATTGGACTGATGATTGTTTGGTCAATATAAACAATTTGTTCTGGCCTTAGTAGTGATTCGTTGGTTGGTTGGTTGGTTGGTTGCTGATGTTTAAACGTAAAACGGAGGTCAACATTGAAAAACAAATTCGACTTCATTTTTGTTGGCGGCCAAATAAAATCGTCATGATGACAACATTTACGTTGGTATTGGCCATGATGATGATTTATAAATTTATGTGTGACTTTAATTTGTTTTTTTTATTTGTTTTTGTTTTTTTTTCGATATTTATTATAACCTGCTGTGTATGATGGCTATGTGAGTATGTTTTTATAAGCCCGAACAGAATTATGGTCAAAAGGTTTTTTGAACTTTTTTGTCGTATTTATTTTTGGTTTCTTTTTTACATCAGTCTGCCATTTCATTTTTATAGGCATTCGTGTTTACAGAAATTGAGTTTTTTTATAGTTTTTCTCTCTTCTCTTTTTTTTTTATCAGCGAAACAATATTTGCTGAAAATCTTGGCTTTTGTTTTTAAATGTTTGAAGTTTTTATTGATTTAAACCAAATTGGGCATTTAGTTTTTATAGAATCTCTTTTTTTCTTTTTCTTTCTTTTTTGTATAAATTTTTATTCGCAATTCAGATTTTCAATTTAATGGCACCACAATGCCACGAGAGCGATTTTATGGCTTGGCTGAGCTGAAAAGCTGCACAAAAAGGGGGTTTTTTACGATCGCATATGTTTTAAATTTATTTCAATTATATGACGAAGAATTTAAAGAGATGATATACTCACATATAAAATATCCTTAGAGAGACAGTGTATTAAGTCGTTCAAGTATTCAATCAGGAAGTCTACTGTTGATGACGTTCAAAAATAATGATTATGACATGCGAAAATGCATATAAGTAGGGTTATGGTTACAACAGGCGACGTGCAGTCTCTGTGCTGACCAACATCTTCAATGAGCTTAGTGGAATTCAGTCAGTACAGACAATGCGCTTATCTGTGACATTACAATGGATCGCTATGAGAGCTCAAGTGAGCTTTGGTATCTCAACTACCACTCCAACCTACGTACCTACCCACCTTTCTACCTACCTACCTACAGACGATTGTAGTAATCCACATTGTGTAAGTCCATTTGGATTACGTCAGAAATTATGTACTTAAGGTTATATTGCTTATGAGCTGTAATGGTTATTATGAACAATAATTCCATTTTAAAATCAAAAGCAACCAATGATGCTCGAGACTAAATTTATTTGAATTATGGATTACGATGGTTATGTAAATAATGCTCCCCCATTGCTTAGGATGAAGATCTGTTGGGAAAAAATTGAATTCATTTGTATACGACAAAAATTGTGGTGATTTATAGATACCACTTGAGTTGTCACAATTTGAAACTTAAAAGAATAAACTTCCGCCGATGACTCGCAATAAAATCAATGCAGTTCTGAAGCATAGGACGATAAACTTAGCCAATCAAGCCCTTGTTCTGCCTTGGACTAATGTCTCAGGTTTGTTACACTGTACACGTATACACATTAATTCTTTTGTGAATAATTTTGTCCGAAGATTAATAAAAGGGGCGTTCAAAAAGAATTAAATTTCAAATTTTTAATTTCTCTTTAATAAATTCTTCTAACGTGAAATAAGGTTGTCTCTACTCTCCGCTATTATTTGTTGGTGTCCTTGATGAAACAGTAACTGAAAGTGCTTGTCTCAAAAGGAAAATAAATTTTATTTAAAGACTTGGATTATACTATTCTAATAAATTTTGGCCCGAAATAATGCCTGTATGTGAATTATAAAAATTCAAATATGATTAAATAACAAATGCACAGACTTCATAAGGACTGTATGCAAAAAAAAACATGCACGCAAACCATTGTTTTTACTTCGGTAATATTTTTACATTAGCTGTGGAACCGAATATAATAGACTGGACCCTTAACTGTCGTATAGAAAAAATCAAGTCTACCAATAGAAAAGTGTAATCTCGGCTGCATCCAACCGAAGATATCAAATCCGGCATCTATTCAGGTACAAATGCACCGAAAGAAATAGCGTGAATCGGTAAAAACGTACTGAAATACGTACTGTGCGACATACATATATAAATGGTCATAACAACCCTTGAGCCAGGCTTACAACCTACTTTCTCGCATCGCTTATATTATGTGCGTTAATTTTATACATGAGTGGTAGGACCTACAGTTTACTCTGAACCACAGATTTGTGAGAAACTTATGGTGGAATTTTTCTATTTACTCTCAGAATTTTTTCCAGAAACCTGCTAAGAGAAAGTCGCCGAAGAAATTTTTTTCATATATCGTTAAGTAGAAGATATTTGACCTGTAATTTGAACCGAGGCCTCACATGTAATAATCCAACACGCTACCTAGACTGCGGTATCTATTCGGGCAGAAATTCTTCGAAGGAAATGGGGTGAATCTGTCAAAACGTACTGAAATATTTACATTACGACTCTCGACGGAAATCCTTTGGGTTGCAGATCAACTAGGAATTGAAACTTATCTATTCGAGATAAAGTGAAACAGTATCAGCCACACGAAGCCAAGTATAGTTAATTGGAAATGCCTTGTTATAATCTTATGCTTCACGTAGAAAAAAATTAGCCTGGTCGGTCTGACTTCCTTATGTGCCTATATAATAAAATTAGTTGTGTGGATTAATAAAGAACATTTAGAAATTTAAAAATGTTACTTTTACAATAATCATATTAATGCAAGAAATAATTTACGAATGCACTTGAATCTAAATGTGCAAAACAGCATTGGAACTCTTCACTATCCGACTAGCAAATCCTAGTATATCATATCCTCCTTTAGGAAAGTCTACGCTCGTAATTTTCTTCCTGTGAATTTTTAGTAAAAATGGCTTTAATTTTAAGCAAAACAAATAGTTTTCTCTTAAGTCAACTTAAATAGTTTTCTTCTTATTGCCTGCTTAAGTCACTGTCTGCCTATGTCGTAAGCACACAATTTTCTTTAAGCAAATAACCGAAATTGATTTAATTAATTACTAAAATACACACAAACACACCCATATACATACATAATATGTATATTTCTTAATATTTACTTAACTTATTTATATACTGACAATGTACGTATGCATGTATGCGTGTATATTACATTTTCTCTACTTAATGTAAATAACATTTACGTGTATGAGAGTAGTATTTGTGTAACGTATTTAAGTAAACTTTATTGGAAAGCAAGAGAGAGAGAGGGAGAGAGAGAGTGAGTGAAGGATAGAAAAGGCAAAATATGGAAAATATTACATGACATTTCTTATAATTACATCAACAAATGTGTGTAAATATTTACACAATATATACTTATACTTACACGTATGTGTATACTGATTAAAGTGTAAAGAATATCCAACAACAGACATGTAAACATTTTAAGTAATGATTGGAAAGGAAAAAAAACTGAACATAAATTTTCATAGCAAATTTATGAAGAGAATCCTTTGCATTTAAAGACCAACTGTGTAATGAAACACCCAGTTGGAAAAAATTTCTTGAGTAGCTTATTCTGTTCTGCTGGAGAACAATTTCAATAACTTTCCAATTGGTGCCTGTCTTTATAATTAAAATTTTTATATTTTCATTGAAAATTTTTACAAACACAGGCATTCATCTGATTTTTTGGTTCTTTTTTTAGTTACATTTTGATTAACTTAATTAAGTTGCTCTTGCACTACATACATACTCGTGCACACGAAAAGTATATTTCATACCAGTCATATGCTGTAACATTAAACATATTGAAAGACATGAAACTGTAAAGCAGATTTAAATTTCTGTTCTGCCTACACCTACATACACCGTAAAATATTAATAAAAACGAAAGAAACAAAAAATCTGTAAATTAATACAAAAGCTGCAGAAGAACTCCCACAGTAGCTGTGGACAGAGCTGAACCGATCAAAAAATGAAATAAAAAAAATCACACATAAAATACTGATACAATGGCTTGTACTGTCGTGCAGCATATGGTCACTTAATTTTTGTTGTTTATCTTTTTTTAAACCTATGCCAACAACAACAGGAATAATTTGTATGCAACATTGGCAACGTATGCTCGTGATGATGGCAATATAATATTTATATACACGTACATATATTTTTGTAGTTATATTCATATTTTTGTGCATGTATATTTGGGTAAATACATATTATACACATACGTGCACATATGCAGTCTTTCAGTTGAATTCGTTTTCATTATCATCGTTGTGATCACTATCATCACAACACATGTATAGACATGAAGGACAAACCCATATGTATTAACAACACGGAAACTGAGCAACATTGAATTTTCAATTCCATGAATTGCTTTGCAAGACATAATTTCGGAAGTTTTTTTAAATTTATTTTAATTTAATGTTTTCAAAAACAATTTTGAAGTTATAATGAAAATTAATGCAATCATTTTAGCACAACAAATGTAAATTAATACATAAAACCTATTTTAGGAAGAAAGCTCACTAAGTACACTAACATTTTCAAATCTTCTGGATGACTATCTCTTTTAGTTTCTAACCTATACAGACTTGTCTCAAATATGCCAGATTTCTCTCAGCAGATGTAAATAAAATTGCCATGAAAATGTTTCTCAAAAATCTATCATCCGGAGTCGACTTTAAACTGTAGATACCATCACTCATGTAAAGGGTCCGCCAAATAACTTTTTTTTGAAAATGCTTTAAAAAAAAACTACGGAATATTTTCTCAAATTTCTTTTTTTATTTGAAAGTACAATCCTTCCGGTTAAGAATGGAAAATAATTTCATTCAAATGGCTTATTCGGCTGGCCATGCAGTAGCCTACACTAGAAGATTCCGATTTTGGCCAAAAAATCATCTTTTCAGATGAAGCCCATTTTGATCTTGGCTGGTATGTAAACAAGCAAAATTGTCGCACTTGGGGCACAGAAAACCCGCTCGCATACATTTAAAAGCCAACGCACCCAAAACGAGTCACTGTTTGGTGTGGATTTTGGTCCAGAGGCATAATTGGGCCATTTTTCTTCGAAAATGAGCAACAGTCAATTACGATCGTTATCGGGCCATGTTGAACGAATTTTTGTTCACAAAAATTGAAGAGGAGGATATTGGCAACATTTGGTTTCAACAGGACGGCGCTACGTGCCACACAGCCGAAGATACAGTCGATGTTTTGCGCCCTGTTTTTGAAGATCGCATTATCAGCAGCAGAGCTTATGTCGCTTGGCCACCTCGGATCTGCGATTTGACACCGTTGGACTATTATTTGTGGGGTGCCGTCAAAGATAAATGTTACGCCAACAAGCCAGAGACAATTGACGTTTTAAAGGACAATATTCGTGAAGCCATTGGTGAAATACAGCTGCACGCAATCGATAATGTGCTTAAAAATTGGACCGATCGTGTAGGCTACTGCATGGCCAGCCGAGGCAGCCATTTGAATGGAATTATTTTCCATTATTAACCGGAAGGATTGTACTTTCCAATAAAAAAATAAATTTGAGAAAATATTCAGTAGTTTTTTTTTAAAGCATTTTCAAAAGAGAAAAGTTATTTGGCGTACCCTTTATAACAATTAACACACACAACATAAGTGATGTGAGAAGCTAGGTTGTAATCTTGACTGAAGGATTGTACTGACCTATTATGTATGTATGTATGTATGTATGTATGTATATGTCCACGTCCATAGCAGAAAAAAATGGGTTTTCATAAAATTAACTTCGAATTTCAGAAGTTAAGATAATGAATACATCAATAAGTGTTTTTATGAAGGTCTGGTTCTCCTCCTCTACACTCTATTCAAAAACCCAATATATTTTTACACAGGATATTGTTTTAAGTCAACATTTGTTCACCCTATCTCCCTAGAATCTTATCAATTAAACTGAAGTATAGTTGCTATAGTCTAGTAGGTAGTGTGGTGGCTTAGCCATGAAAGCCTATGATTCAAACCATTGCGCAGACATCTTGAAATAAACGAAATATTTAAAAATAATAGTGCGTAGTCTAGTGGGTAGTGTGCTAGACTATTAGCGTGAGGGTCGTGGGTTCGATTCCCACCAGAGACTCTGGCCTGTGACACTACACCGAGTATATAGTCTAAGTTGCTCAGCTCGTATATAATTAAAATATATTTTGTAATTGTATTGTAATTAATAAATAAATTCTAAAGGCAACTTTATTCCGACAGTTTTCTGGCAAAAACTTTAAGAATAAATAAAAATACAGCAAATGTTTCTGTCATTCGGAGACGACATCAAACTGTAGCTGCAGTCACCACCCATGAATAAAATTAAGACACGCAGCAGGGGTGTAGTGACAAGATAGATCATAATCCTGACTAAAGAGCTGTAATAATCAATTAAGTATGAACCAGGGAAAGAAGATGACTTTGCAGTCTTCTTAGAATTCTAAATACAATAACCAATATTTGCATTACTGAGGCAGGACAATCAGACAGACTTTAGTTCATATTAGTCCTGTATATTTTACGCTGATAGTCTGAGGGTTATAATCGAGCAACCAATGAAATGTCGATCGCCACTATAGATCTGCTTTGTGGGCTTTAAAAACTACACATTGTTTCAAAACATTTATGAAAGTCTTTCATATGCCAACGTATCCGGATAAAACTTATCTCCGTCAATAAAAATATTAGCAATCAGCAGGTTGCCTGGAAATACTTAAAGAAAAATTGTTTCCAAAATAAAAATTTCTAGCACTCTACTCTACCCCTCTTTTATTGCATGAGTCGGAGTCATCTCCTGAGCGCTGGTCTTATAAAAAAAAAAAACAAAAAATTTCATCCAATTTTATAATCCTTTAAGGATGGGTTCTTTCAGCACTTTCATTTAATATAATCCTTGAGGCTGGGTTCTGAATAATAAGCTCCGCATTAATAATAACTTTGCTGACGTGTTTTATTCTTTGCCAATAGTACCCACTAGAGAGCTGTGCAGGTTCCAAAGGTGGAATCGAAAATCGAGTACCGAAGGCGAGGCAAACCTGTTGTCATTTAAAATCCATTTGAATTTCATATGATTAAGATATTCGATACGTACATACATATATAATTGGCCATTACAACCCTTTAGTCAATATTACGACCTAGTTTCTTACACCACTTATGTTGTGTGCATTAATTTTCATACATGAGTGGCGGGACCAACAGTTTAAAGTCGACTCCGAACGACAGATTTTTGAGAAACTTTTCATGGCAATTTTATTTACTCTCAGAGTTTTTGCCAGAAATCTACTGAGAGGAAGTCGGCGAAGAAATAGTTTTTGTATTTTGTTTTGATGTCTGGCCTGGGGCTTGAACCCTGGCTTTACGTCTAACAAGCCAACACACTACCTACTAGACTACGGCGACAGATATTCGATACAAATATTAAATCATTACTCCTGTGACTGCGAAAAAACATTTATTCTCCGAAAAAAATTTATTTCGCTTGCCTTTCACACAATGTAACTGGAGATTCAATATTAAATTATTTAAAGCTTTTAGGCATGCTTTTGCCTTTAACTAAGTATTTCCTTTGGCTGGCAAACTATATCGTGGCAAAAAAAACCCAACAAAACTGACAAAACAAATAAAAATAAAAGCACAATCGTATTACAATAATAGACAGTTTTTTTATGCGATTAATTTTTTATTACACGTCACAAGTGTTGCTAAAGCTTAGCCACTTCAAAAATATGTGGAACAATTGAATAATACGGCTGTCATTTGGTTATTTTGATATAAACACATACATGCAGACATAAGGAAACTATAATATTTATTATAACAGTAAACATAAGCATGTACATATGTGTATGTGTATACAAACCCAAAAAATAGTGGCAGAATTTTATTGTTATTGTTATAAAAATCTCACAAATACAAATATGAGCCCTCCATTGCTGATGTATTACAAATGTAAACAAAACCAAAGAGAAAAATAACAGAAAAAACTACTCACACACACACACAAATAAAAATGTTTTGAAATATGCATGAGTATAAATGTTATTGTTGCTCTAAATAGTGGGTATAGAGTGTAAGGGAATATAAGTATTGGGTTATGCATTTAGGGGTTTCAAAACTATCCGACTGGCAAGCCTATAAGCTGTTAGAGATTTGCCATCCGAAGCGTCATCTGGTTATAACTTTATAGGCTCGTTCGTGCGATTAAACAGATTTGGACAACCTTAAGTCATTGGTTGAAGTCGCCGTAGTCTAGTAGGTAGTGTGTTGGCTTATTACTTATTATTACGGTGACTTCCTCTCAGCAGATTTCTGTCAAAAACTCTGAGAGTAAATAAAATTTCCATGAAAAGTTTCTCAAAAATCTGTCGTTCGGAGTCGACTTTAAACTGTAGGTCCCGCCACTCATGTATAAAATTAACGCACACAACATAAGTTGTGTGAGAAACTAGGTGCCATTCTGTCATATTTTGTTGTATAACATTGTCATAAATTTGGATCATCGAATGCACCAAACAAAATTTCCTTCCAATAATATTTCTGTGTTCTACCATCATTTTAGGCTTTTAGAGTCGGCCTATATTGGTACATAATGTCCAGGTGCATACCGAAATCATAGTTTTATGTTTTAAAATCCATTAAAGTGTAACCCTGTCTAACAAAGTATGGCTGTTTGTGATGTACGACTGAGTGAGTGAACCTACCTATGATTTCTAGTATTTTAATGTGTACAAGTAAGTGCTTCTCTTTGTTGTTTTTGTTTGTGCTCATGGAACCAGGAGATTATTTTACACGTTAGTTTTGTTATTGTCTGTGTATACGTGTGTGTGTTTCTTTTTTTATTTAGTTTTGCAAGCCCTCTACTATAGAGTGTTACAGTTCACTAGGAGTTGGAGTATCATAAATAAATCCTCAGCTCAAATGTCATAAAATGTTTACTATTGTCGTTGTATATTTGCTGAAGAGACACATGTACACTATTGTACACATCTACACATAAGGGGGCATTTTTTTGTTTCATAGAATATTTTCCTTTTTTTCTACACATTTTCTCGATTTTTATTTCTGTTTTTGCCATGACAGCTGTTATTGTAACACATACTGCTCGTAAGAGAGCTTAGCAAAACAATCAAATCCACATACACTCGCATACATATCATTTGCACACAAATGTCCTTTTTTTAATGTTCCTCTATAAGTGTTTGTATGTGCCTGTATGTGTCCGTGTGTGTGTTTTTTTTTTATCTAGTGTATATAATTGTATAAATTTATGCACACTACACTACACTATCGACAGCATTTTTTATGACTTTTAAACTACCCAAATACAGTTGCAAATAAAAAAACTTTTATGCTGTGATTTCAGACAATCGTTAGCAAAAACAACATGTGGCAGAAATGTTTAATGTTTTATTGATTTTTAAAAGTTTTATTCATTTAAATAATTAAATTGTTTTAAGTTTTTTTCTTTCTCTCTCATTTAATTTATATGCAAAGGAAATAAATCTGTGTATTATTGTTAAAAGAAAAAAATTATAAACAATTAAACAAAACTGAATAAAAAGTGTGCATGAATCCTTACTTTATAAATTAATAGTAAGAGAGCCACTCGATGCCTCTGAATTACTATACGTAGAGGTAAAAATTCCAAGAATATTTTGGAACAGCGGAATATAAATTTAGTCTGTTTCATCAAGGAAAGAAAAATTGAAAAATAAAAATTTCTATTAACTATTTTAAAAATCACCTAAAATCCAAGTTTTAATCACTATTTGATAGATGTTTATGAAACAAATTTAAGCCTTCAACATAATGACGTTTACAGAATCTTCCTAAGAAGGTAGTGTAGACCAGAGATCAGCAATGAATCGCTTTTCCGTTACTCATAAGCACTCATCAAATTGTGAGTATGAGTGAATCAACAGTATTGAAATCCAACTACTTTGATTCATTCGTACTCAGAAAACACTGATTTAGAAGTTGCAATGAGTATGAGTACAACGTTGACATCAAACTCATAACATTCGAAATATGTTTGATTCATAAGCCCACTCATTCAGATTCATAAATTTAGAAAAGTACTTATAATACTCATAAATGACTCGAGTGATTCGAATCGTTCATCAAAATTTACAGTCTTAGTTGTTGTTGCATTTACAAAGAAAGAAGAAAGACACAAAAACAAAAAAGAAAAAGACAGCAATCAGAGCAAACACACAACCTTCTTGTGAGTATGTAGTGTTCGTACGCGAATCATACTTATTTTATTATTTGTGTATACGATGAGTCATTGAGAGTCGAAATCAATAACATCGTGCTTATTGTTAAGTATGAGTACCATGAGTATTTCAAACTTTGAATATGAGTAGTATGAGTATGACATTAAAATAAGTATGAATGCGTATAAGTATCCGAAATTATGAGTATGATTCGAATCTACGCATCTTTTTGAATACTCATTGCTGACCTCTAGTGTAGACTTACCAGATAAGTTCCCCGTAAACTTCATCTTCATCTCGGACATCTTGAAGAAAACTAGATTGGAAAGTAAATATTTCTTTCGGCGATGTCATGTCAGCTGACTGATGGTGAAAACCTTCCAGCAGTCTGCTGGAAAAAAACAGCTTCTTCTTGTCTGTCTTTTAGAATCGATGCTAAACTGAGATTCCGCCCCTAACCGATAAAATTAACACAAACAACGTAAGTGCTGTGAGAAGCCCCGTCTGACTAAAGAGATATAATGTCTAGTAAGCAAAATGTTATTCAGGGAAAGGAATCAAGTCTTGAGTGTACTACTTACTGATAGATTGGCTAATCTAAAGCCAATTGATGTGCTATAACTCTTTTTGTTAGTGAATAGTTGTCAAATCAAATGTCCTGCAAGGATATCCTGTAAGGATATAAGTGCCCTTCAGCCACGATTACGACCTTGTTTCACTTATGTATGTATGTTGAGTGTGTTAATTTTGTGCATGAGTTGCGACACCTACAATTTAAGTCCTAGTGACACATTTTTTGAGAAACTTTTCATGGTAAATTTATTCACTCACAGAGTTTTTGCCAGAAATTTGTTAAGAGGAAGTCACCGATTAAATATTTTTTAGTATTTCGTTTTTTTGGAGGTTTTTGATCTGAGATTTGAACCATGGCCTCACGTCTAAAAAGTCAACACACTGCTTATTAGACTATGGCGTCTCCCTTGATTCTTATTCAGTATCATCGACACCATCGTCTTCATCATTTCTGTGACGCCCTGTCCTTGTGAATTTATCGATAGTTTCGTTGTTACCTAGAGTTTTATACGACATTTTGCTTGGCGCCTGGTTTTCAGTGAACAAAAAGACTTGGAAACTATTTAGTTCTGTTTCCATGCGTTTATTATTTGCATCAAAAATATTCAGTTTATTATTCAGTTTTATATACCATCGCCGTAGTCTAGTAGGTAGTGTGTTGGCTTATTAGACGTAAAGCTAGGGTTTAAGCCCAAGGCCAGACATCAAGACAAAATACAAAAAGTATTTCTTCGGCGACTTCCTCTCAGCAGATAATTAAAATTGCCGTGAAAAAGTTTCTCAAAAATCTGTCGTTCGGAGTCGACTTTAAACTGTAGGTCCCACCACTCATGTATAAAATTAACACACACAACATAAGTGGTGTGAGAAACTAGGACGTTGTACAATGGGTCAATTCGACCTCCGGGTACTGTACTTGTTTTAATTGACAAGTACTCGTCCTCTGACCTAACCTAACCTAACCATTGTTTTATGTGTTATTTTTATCAGTGAATAGCTGATCGACAGTTTAACGTAAATTTCACACGACAGATTTTAAAGCTTTTTTATGGTAATTAGATAAGAGATTTGCCAGACGAGAAAAATATTATTGTTTCTCTAGAAGCCCTGGACCTTAGTCGCTAGAATACAGAAATAAGTCTTTGATTTTAGATACTCAAATAATACCAGACCTCGAAGAATCATTGGTTGTTTCTTTACAGCCCCAAAATTAAGTAGTTTACGGTTATTCAATCGAACCAAATTACCCATTTCATACATACATACATATATAATTGGTCATTACAACCCTTCAGTCAGGATTACGGCCTAGTTTTCTCACACCCACTTCATAACCACGTGTAATCTCGCCTATTAAACCGCGTTTTCGTAATGAAGATGGAAGTATAGTTCAATCTCTGATTATATTAAATACGGTACACCCATTCGAATCATATCTCCCTGTTTAAAGTTCTACGATTACCAAAAAGTTTCCACGAGTGGCTGTGCTTGAATTCCGGGTGATAAGGATTGTGGGTCTGGTATCAAATTGATACATTGGAAGCAATTTATTTATTATGTCAGCGTTATGAATTATCATATATTTAAAGATAGCCAAACATAACTCACAAACAAACTTAATTCGTCATTAGAATCCTTTAACACGGATTATGACCTAGTTTCTCACAACACTTATGTGTGTTAATTTTTATACATGACTAGTGGGATGTTTAAAGTCGACTCCGAACGATAGATTTATTTATTTTTGCCAGAAATCCGCTGACAGTAAATCACTAAAGAAATATTTTTTCATATTCCGTTTTATCGTCAGACTTAATAAGCCAACGCACTACCTACTATATCACGACAACTTACAACATAACTGGTTAATTAAAAAATCTTTTAGGTTAGGTTAGGTTAGAGGACTTGTACTTGTCAATTAATATAAGTACAGTACCCGGAGGTCGAATTGACTCATTGTACAACGTCCTAGTTTCTCACACCACTTATGTTGTGTGTGCTAATTTTATACATGAGTGGTGGGTCCTACAGTTTAAAGTCGACTCCGAACGACAATTTTTTGAGAAACTTTTCATGAATATTTTTTATTTACTCTCAGCGTGTTTGCCAGAAATCTGCTGAAAGGAAGTCGCCGAAGAAATACTTGTTGTTTTGATGTGTGGCCTGGGGCTCGAACCCGGGCTTTACGTCTAATAAGCCAACACACTACCTACTGGACTACGGAGACTTCTAACCTTTTAATCTTTTAATCGCTGTAAGACTTGCAATCACGGTGTCGGATTTGATACAAATACAAGTCCAAACTTTTAGTGGCAATAATATTTCTTTAATTATCTTTAGAACTTAATATTTTTATAGCTCTTAGACAGGTTTTTATAAACTTTAAATTTTAAATTTATAATTTCCAAATATTAAGCATAAAAAAAGTTTACTTTTAAGAAAAAATTTAAAATTCTGCTACAATTAAGTAAAAACTTATTCTAGTTTTTAGAATTTCCATTTAGCAGAAATCCCATTGCACATTATCTATTAAATATTATGTTAATAATTTATAATTATAATATATTTATTTTTATTTTCATTTTTTCCTTCAGTATTTAATTTTTTCTTTTTCCAAAAAATTTAAATGAATTTGTAAGTCCCTCCGCTGCTGCAATTGCCACAGTCTTAGCCTCGGGCTTAATTTTATTGTTTTTATTTAATTTTTGTTTAGATTTTGATTTTGATTTATTCCATTTAACATAATAAATTATTCATTTCCGTTTTACGTTAAATGATCATTTGCATGTTTTTTTTAAGGTTAGGTTTTCAGGGTAAAAATAAATTTTCATTTCAACGTTATTAATTTGCATTTATAGATGGAAAATGTGTATTTAGGGAAGCGTTTTACAGACAATTTACAAAAAACAAAAACTTTCAACACATATACATATTTATATGCCATACATACATAAGGAAATGACTAAATGGCTTTTAGGCCCTTGGCTATATTAGAAAGTGAAACAAAGGAACTTAAATTTGCAAATCTTTTTAGGTATTCAAGGATTTAAGGGGTCATTATTAGGGAAATAACTGAATTTCGGGTTGTCATTCAGCGGGAATTTAAATTATTTGAATTTTTAAAATAAATAAATTTAAAAAAAATTAAAAGACTCCAAGAAAAACCCTAAGAAATTGCCAAAGCTTTGTATTTAAAATTCCCAGACTGGAATTTTTTTTTATTTTTTTTGGTTAAAATCAAATTAAATGTTAACGTTTATAACTTGTTCGGTTTCTTTTGGTCTGGTTTACTGTGTATCTATTCATGCAATCAACAAATCATGCATGCCACAACCAAAAAACTCAAACTTTCTATCTATGCTCACTCTCTTCCAAGTCTGCACGACTGAAAGTAAACTTTTTGCAACGTTATAAAAATATTTTTATAGACCATATAAATGTAAGGATTTTTTTCCTATATTCCCTATGATTTTCAAAACATGTTTTTCCCCTTAAAGTAGACACCATAAGGGTAATGTTTGTTTTGCTTGCCTCTCCACATCATATAGTCTTGCAATGTTATGTTTACTTTACCTACAGTGTGTGCACATTTACTGTGTATGTGTAAGTATATTGATTAGCTAAAATGTTTGTATTTCGTTATATTTTCGTTTAAATTTATTTTTCTTTCTTTTTTACCAATCCTTCCAGCTCCTTAAAGTAGACTTTACTTTCATATAATTTTGTTGAGCTAAGCTACGTTTTGCTATGGAAGTCTCTATCTTGTTTTTTACATGTAGAACCTTAACTTTTGGTTTGTGTGTGTGTGTGTATGTTATTCCCCATTTTTTTTTTTTTTTTGTATTTGGTTTGCATTTTTTTCTCTGCCATTTTACCTGTGGTTGTGTAAATTTTATATGAGTTTTTTTTTGGTTTTTTTCTTATTGTTGTTGTATTTGTTGTTGTATTTTTTGTGGGTTTGTTTGTTTCGTAAATAAACAATGAATAAATGAAACAAAGAGAAGAAAAAGAGGAAGAGAAAAAACCAAAAAAAAAATATTTCAACAAAAAAATCGATTCCAGTTAGTTAGTAACCCAATTTCATGTTTTATTGTGGTTGTTGTTGTTGTTGTTTTTTTTGTTATATTTTTGTAACATTTAACATTTATTGTTGTTTTCTTTATTTTGTTGTTTTGGTTTTGTTGTTGTATATGGTTAAATAAAGTTTGACTTCTTCTATTTTTAATTACTTTGTTGATTTGTTTGGGTTTCGCGAGTTGTTTAGCAATTATGACTAGAATATGAATGAGTTACACTTGTGCGGTTGAAATTTATGAATTGTGAGATAGTTAACGAATCAATAGAAAGCATAACTTAAATTATACTTAAATATTTTTCACATCAAAAATTAAAATCACTTTAAGAAAAGTTGCTAATTTCGTGGGAATATTAAAAATGTTTGGTTTTTTTTCAAATAACAAGATTGAATCTGTTAACTTAAAAGAAAATAACTGATCGCTCTTATATGGAAGCGTTTAAAGTTAGCACAAATAAATAATAAGACTTCTTCAAAATTCTTTAAATACTGGCATATATAGTGGACAGCAAGCAAAAGTCTTAGTACTCCAATATATTTTATCAATTTCATAAATTTTAACCAAAAGTTTGTATAAAAATTTATAATTTATTTTATATTTATTTTATTAATTAATTTCTGTTTTATTATAAAACAAACAATTTTTTAATGTTTTTTATAAAACAAAAGAAAAATAATTAAAAATTTCAGATGACTCCATAGGTACCCCCAAGGAGAACTGAGACCCTGAGTAAATTTAAAATTCAAAGGCCTAATATATGAAAATGTTATTCCTTGTATTTAGTAGAATATCCCTTAAGGTCAAGAACTCCACTTATTGAATTGAATGTACAAGTTTTGTTAAGTGTTTTCTGGTGAGCAAGTTTTTCGTTTGACTTTTGTTTGAGGTTTAGCGATTACGTAACCGTTCTTTCAAATGATCTCCTAAATACTCTCTTGCGATCATATCGGGACTTTGTGCAAGAGTATTAAACCTGTGGGGACTTTTGCTGTCCGCGGTAAATATAGTTTTTGTTTTTACAACTTTCTGTTCACAACTAAGAACAACTTAATCTAGAATATTGCGGCAGACCTCTAGAGACAACAATAAATTCGTTTGCGGCGAGAACTAACCGAAAATACTCTAAATATGTAACCAGTTACGAGACCGTAAATTTCCATTCTAACAACTGCTATAGTCCAGACCTTCTCCCATTTTACTACCATTGGAATACGCTTTATTTCAGAGCAGGATATCAAAAATTAGCTTGATTCGTTTCGTGGCCTTCAAAGAACACATTCCAAAAAAGTCGTACATTCCATAATCATATGAAATATTTTATAATTTCTATAATCGTAGAATTATATTCTGAGTAACAGAACACAAATGAAAGAAAAACAGCATATTATTTAAATAAAAGCAGACAATTGTATCAAATATTTTATTATAATAAAATATGTTGTATAGAAAAGCTTCTAACACTTTTCATATGGTAAAAGTCATCGCAGCAGTGGCATCAAATTCATAAAATTTTAAAAAGGAAACCTAAATTTTAACATGGAATGCACTTAATAAAATTTTTTTTTTTATATGAATTGACCAGCTTTAAGGCAATAAAACCATTGCTGCTGGAATTATTCGGAAAAATATGTGCTTCTTTGGTAATATCGTAGCAAAAAAAACTTTTAAAATCTTTTATACATATGTACACACATAACATAATTGGTCACTACAACCCTTCAGTCAGGATTACGACTTAGCTTTTCGCACCACTTATGTTGTGTGTGTTAATTTTATACATGAGTGGCCGGACCCTTAACGACAGATTTTTGAGAAACTTTTCACGAAAATTTTATTTATTCCCAGAATTTTTGCCAGAAATCTGCTGAGAGGAAGTCGCCAAAGAAATATTTTTCATATTTCGCTTTGATGTCTGACCTGGGGTTTTAATAGTGTCCTTACGTATAATAAGCCAATACACTACCTACTAAACTACGGCGACTTTACTTTATAATTTAACTTAATTACTACATATTCATTAAATTGTTTAATGGAAGGAATCCGTATATAATTTTATGACAAATTCTAACAGAAGCAGTTGTGTACATGCCCTAGTTCAATTACGAACGGAAGCTACTTTAAATAAAAATCGGAATTTTGATCAATATAGGTAAAGATAAATATAAAGATAGGTATTGATTTTACAAAATAAAAGCTTCCAAAAGAGTTTGATTACGTTGAGAAGGATTTTATATTGTCAGATTTGAAGAACTATAAACAAAAGTCGTCCAATAGAATATAATGGAAAAGGAAGTGTTAGTCCATAAATTACTAAAAATAATAAATATTTCTACTGCGACGTGCTAATTATTTTCATCTAGGATTAAAGAATTATAAAAACAAAGTCTTTTGAACATTTTTAATATACGAGTGTCTGATTTAAAGCAATAGTTGAATATTTTTTTTTAGATATTTTATCTTAAATCCTTATGAATAGGTCCTTACGAACTTATGGAGACAACGTTTTAATATAAATTGTAAAATTTGGAAAATACTTAAATTTGGACAAAACTTTACATCACTATAAAGTTCAAGCTAGAGTGTTTAATAATTTAACACATGAATCATACAATTTTATATGCTACTGAAAAATTTAAAAATTTTTTCTTGCTGTTTCTCAATACCTAGTCTTGCAATTTCTGTCTTCTGAATCTGAAGGCTTTTGAATCCTTGAAGTATTAGCTGTTCTGCTAAGTTCAATTTCAAATGGTATATTTCACGTGACTGTAATGTTTCTAGTTTGTTTTAAGAGAAATTTTCCGCCATACTTTCATCAAATATTAATTTTTAAATATTGTAAATTTTTGTCCATAATCTGATAATAATTTGCGCCTTCCCTTAAATTTCTAGTTCCAGAAATTGAGAATTTACATACATACATACGTAATTTGTTATTACAACCCTTCAGTCCCGATTACGACCTAGCTTCTCACACCATTTATTTTTGGTGTTCAAATTTATATATGAGCTGCAGGAGACCTTCAGCTTAAAGTCGATTCCGAACGGCAAAACTTTCTCACGGCAATTTGATTTACTCTTAGAGTTATTGCCACAAATCCGCTGAATGCAAGTTGTCGAAGAAATAATTTTTAAATTTCATTTTGCTAGAGATGTCTGACCTGGGGTTTGAAGCGAGGACTCACGTCTAATAAGTCAACACACTACTGGACTATGGGTAGTACAAGTAGAGTATTTATGTAACGAAAAACAACCTCTGCAAAAACCTGATAAATATACGCAGAAATTATACTGTATGACAGAATACTGGGCTGAGTTGGTTTCTGGAACTTCTATATGAATGATATATACAGCCCTGATCGTTCAGTCTAAGTTTGAATTCATTTCAAAATGCTTGACTAACAAAAAATTCGATGTTTGAATGCCATATAAATTAACTCAAAGAAATCTCATTGACACCCGAATTGTAGATCAAATCTTGCAATTGTTATTTGTTTAATGGCTGTAAAATTTCTTTCAGCAAGGAATTACCCAACCAAGAATTTACTAAAAGTTGTTGAGATTTTGAGACATTAAAAGATAGAAACAATTTTGATGTCATTACCCCACTTGGGGGCGTATGTCTTTCAAAAAGCATGGCCATCTTATCCGGTTAAAATTGAAATAGAAATCCTACAGCGTTAATATTATTAAGCTATAAAAAGTTCATAGGAACTAAGGTGGAAATATTTGATTAATGAAAAAAGTTTTATAATAGAGAATATTGAATAAAACTCGAGTTTCTAAAGAAAAAATGATATTCTCCAGGTTGTGAGTAAAACGTGAAGTATTAAACATTTACATACATACATAATTATACAATTTTGTACCTGAGTGGCAGGACCTACAGTTTAAAGTCGATTCAGAACGACAGATTTTTGAGAAACTTTTCATGACAATTTTATTTTACTCTCCGAGTTTTTGCCAGAAATCTACTGAGTCTGAATTCGTCGAAGAAATACTTTTTGTATTTTGTTTTGATGTCTGGCCTGGGGCTAGAACCCTGGCTTTACGTCTAATAAGGCAACACACTACCTACTAGACTAGGGCGACTTCACTTATATTGTGTGTGTTAATTTTATACATGAGTGGCGAGATCTGCAGTTTAAAGTCGATTCAGAACGACAGATTTTTTGAGAAATTTTTTCATAACAATTTTTTGCCGAAGAATTATTTTTCATATTTCATTTTGTTGGTGATGTTTGACCTCTAGTTTTGAGCCAAGGTCTTAAGTCTAATAAACCCAGACACTACCTACTAAACTACGGCTTCTTTAAACATTTATTATCTCTAATTATTGTATAAATATGCACTAAAGTGGCATACAGTCATAAAGGGATTATAGAACTGTGACTGGGAAATTTTAATATTCTTGTAATACAACTGTTTTCACTCGTTTTGTGATAACGAAGATTAAAATTTTTTTTCAACCGCTAACTTGAAATGGAAAACTATACTTAGCAATAAGAACATTTGCAAAACATTTTATTTTTAAACTAAAAAATTATTATCCTAAATTGTCTTTGTTTATAAGTTTACTAAATGTATACAATTTCACAGATTTTTATTTTTTAATAAAAGTTTTCACACCCTAGAGAAAGTAAATGATATTTGTAACAGAAATTTTCCGAATTATAATTCCTTGTATACTTCCTTCATAAGATTTAAAATATTTACAACATTTTCTTAAATTATTTACCACAACAAACTCACAAACAAAATTTTTTAAAATTGAAAAACACTTGATATTTGAATTTTTCTTGCTAAAACGCCTTGAGGTATGCAATGTACATATTTTATCTGTATTATTTTCTCATATTACACTGTAAATTGTCTGATATCTTCTATTATCATATTTCAAAAAAGAAAAAAAAATTGTGAATAAAAAAATAAATAATTGGATTTCACTGTCATTGTATGGATGTATTTATATATGTATGTGTTTTATGTTTAAAGATAATCTAACGATTTTGCAGGTTTCCTAAACAAATATTTATTATTTGTTTGTGCTATTTTTAGGGTATAAAAACAAACAACCTACCTTGTGTGTAATTCCATTTTAATAAAAATATGATGAATATAAAGCGTATATCCATGTTTGTCTGCTGTTTCGCTTATTTTTATAAAGATATTTTTGCGATTGTTGTTGTTGTTGTTATTTTTGTTTTTTTTTATTTTTTATTATAATCTTGTAACGTTATTTTGTTAAATTGAAGATGTTTTTTAACCTTAAGGTAAAAAATTTATAACGAAACATTTATTTTCATTTCTTTTTTTGCTGTTGGTATAGGGATGTATAAACAACAATGCCATTTCCTTGTATTGTAAGGGGGAATAGACATGTATTTGTATATAAATTGTGTGGATTTGTGTTTTGCTTTTTAGAAATATTTTTTTGTTGCGGTTTGTTTTTTATCTCTATGTGTGTATATTTTGGTTATAAGTTTTGTTTTATTTTTTTTTATTGTTATAATGGTTATAATATTTGTATATTTGTTAGTATTTTTGTTTTGTTTTATATTTGAAAATTGTATTTTGTAGCTCAAATTGTTAGCAAGTAAAATAAAAGACTTTATTTTACTTAAAATTTTAATTTTTAAGCTTTTCTATTTGTTTTAAGGTGGGTATGAAATGTTTAATGAAAAACCAAAAAAACTTGTTTCTTAAGCTTAAAATGTCTTATTTTTTCATATTATCTAATTAAATGAGCATTATTCCTTAAATTTGTATAGTTTTTCTAATTATTTGTGAATTTAAATTATTGTTAACTTTAAAGTATGCTTTAAATTTTTAACAAAATTAAGCTTAAAAGTATACTCATGGTTTATGGTATCAATAAATCTCTTGAAACAAATTAAATTTATGTCTTGTTTTACTTCTTAAAGTATGCTTTAAAATTTTATTAACACTTTATTTTATTACAGCACACACACACACTCAGGATTTTTGTTTTTATTTTCCTCCCAGCTTGGATGAGTTTGTGAAGATTTTTTTTATAAAGCAAGAGAGGATTTACTCTTGCTTTATATCTTCCTTTATATTGTAATCATCATATTTTATGTACATTTCATTATGTTGTTACAGACCGTTATCTTGTTGTTTACATACATACATACATATACACTCAAACGCTCACACGCTTACTTGTATACATACATACACATCCACTTAAATTTAATGCTTAACACGAAACAACAAATTGTTACAATTTACACGTTAATATTGCACACATACTCTCAAATAAATTTATATTTTTTGTTGCCGTTGTCGTTGCCGTTGTTGCCGTTGTTGTTGCTGTTATTTTCTTGCTCTTTAGCTATTTGCATAGACATAGATACACAGATACACTTGTTACCACCCTCGTTACTTTAATTTTTACTTCACTTTCTGTATGATTTTATCCCGTTTCTTTGCTGTCGTACATCTTTTTTAGGTACCGGGAATTCCAAAACGTTCGTTTTACGCGTCGTTCGTTTATTTGTTTCGTTGTACAATCTCGATATACGTGTATGTGTATGTGTATGTAAAATAAAGTATTTTTCTTTTGCTTTAATATTTTTCTTTTGTTTTAGGTTTTTGTTGTTGTAATTAACTTCAATATTTTCTGCACTGTTTTTATTTTATTGTAGAATTTTTGTTTCGTTTTAATATTTCGGTGTTTCCCTTTAATATTCATTTCTACCCTTTTTATAATTTTACTTTTTCAACTACAACAAAAAGAAAAAACATTTACGCTTCTGAAAAAAATTTAATTTTTCGCAAAACTGTATCCGCTCGTTGTACCGTTAACGTGTATAACCAAAGCTCAACTGAATTTTTGTATCCTGCCAGGAAACTGTCCAACATACAGGAAATCTAAAGTTATTTGTTTTTTTCTTTCTTTCTTTGCTCTGCTTTTACTCCTACTCTAGTCTCTTTAGCTTCGTTTTTTGGAGTTGCGTTACATACACACTGTGTGGTGAGTGGTGAGTTTCAAAAGAAAGTTATACATTTAGAGCAAGCAAAACAAAATAAAGAGAGTAAAAAATGTATGAGAGATAGATTATGCATTGTGATTATAATTTTCGGTATAACAAGTGCGGTGTAATGCTATTTTTTCGGAGTCATTAAAAAGTGTGCAAAATTATTTCTAAAGAGTAAAATGGGAAATTTATAAAATGCCGTTACAGATAGTTGAAATGAATGATAATTATAAAAGAGAAGCATTATTTGTATCATAAAATAACTCGGAACCAAAGGGAATAATTTTAAAATAAATAATGAAAGTAAATATAAATAGAAAAAAATATCAGGCTGACTAATGCAAAATAAAATAAAAATAATTAATAAAAATTATTTTTGCAATACGTGATCGAGAAGCCTCAAAACAGATACCAACTAATATATGAGAGTTATCTCAATTTCACTTCGGATATAGGTATGTGCTACACTTCATTATTTTCCTTCATTTTAAGATGATAACAAGGCAATCTGTTACTGTCTAGGAATAACTTGATCAGTGTACATATATTGTATCTTGTGGTGATGTGCTTTTGATGATTAAGTACTGACTGACCTTCCTATAATATAAATTGTTGATGTTACATTGTCTGCAGAGACCACAATAATCCTAGATAGATTATTTAAACAGCATCTAGGCCTCTTTGCCTTATAAATTAAGAAAAACGCTGATGAAAGTTATATCGTCCTTTCCGGGGGAAGTCGCAATAGTCTAGTAGGTAGCGTGTTGGCTTATTAGACGAAAAGCCAGGGTTCGAACCCCAGGCCAGACATCAAAACAAAATACAAAAAGTATTTCTTCGGTGACTTCCTCTCAGCAGATTTCTGGCAAAAACTCTGAGAGTAAATGAAATTGCAATGAAAAGTTTCTCAAAAATCTGTCGTTCGGAGTCGACTTTAAACTGTAACACACAACATAAGTGGTGTGAGAAACTAGGTTGTAATCCTGAGTGAAGGGTTGTAATGGCCAATTACGTATGTACGTTCCTGGAGTTTGAATATAGATACCTGGCGTTTGTGTTCAAGCATTTCAACCACCATACAACACCACTTCTGGACGTAGATGAGCTAAACAGTACGCAGCTCAGACAATGCGAAGAATTTCCAGCACTATCTTTAAAACACAGAGCATTTTGAATACTTCTCATGACAACCTAAAAATATTATGATGGAAGATAACCTACTTACTTACTTAATTCGCCATAACAACCCGATTAACGGATTTCGGCCTGCCGCAACACATCCTTCCAGGCGCCTCTGCTTCTTGCGCGCCTTCGCCATTTGGTCACACCAATTGATGACAGGGCTTCCTCGAATTGGTCCTTCCAACGGATACAAGGTCATCCTCTTCGCCAACTTCCGCAGATCCCCGCATCAAATACCCGTCTCTCCGGAGCATACTCCTCCATTCGAACGACATGGCCGAGCCAGCGCAGCCGTTGGATATTAATACGCTGCACAACGTGTGCTAGACAACATATCAATGAATTTTCATGCCCAGAATGTTAACATCTTTTTACACATTTACATACACAATTGGCTATAAGAACCCTTTGGTCAGGTCTACGACCTAGCTTTTCATACCACTAAAGTTATGTGTGTTAATTATTTTTTATGCATGAGTGACGGGACCTACAGTTCATAGACGACTCCGAACGATAGATTTTTGGAGAAACTTTTCAGGGCAGTTTTGTTGACTCTCTGAGTTTTTTCCAGAAATCTGCTGAGAGTAAGCCGACGGAGAAATACTTTGTCATATTTCGCTTTGTTAGGAATGTCTGATCTGGGGTTGTAGTAAGCTGATCAAAAAAAAAGCGAAAAATGTCTTGAAAAACTCGGTCATTTCAATACTTCTCACGGCAACCTATAAATATCCTGATACTAGACAACATCATTGAATTTTCATGCCCAGAATATTAATATTTTCTTGCTCTACAATATTTACAGTACACAGTATACAGCTATAAATATATGATACATATTAAAAGTCCACACTATTCTCCTTCTCCCATTCGAAGATTTGCTGAAGATTAGATGCGTATCTGTCCTTCATATTAAGTCTTTTCCTCTCAGCCTACAAAGCATAACATTTGCATTTAAAGGAATGTGAGTGTCCTAATAATATTTCAATTTAACAAAAACATTATAACGTATCGCAGATAAAAATTTTAAATGGATGGACACAAGAATACTCAAAAATATTCGATTGTTTTTAACTCCACTGTAATTCCTACTCTTTGTACCAAGTATTCGACGAAAACATTTTCGACCAATTTTCTCTCTCTTTATAGCACAGCATTTGTATGCCTTTTACAACTCTAACCAAACATAATCTCTTTCATTTGTTGCTGAACATACCGGTGGAAAAGTGGTGAGCAGGCGCATTGTAATATACAACTCGTCACAGTCGACCGGTAAAGAAATTCCTGAACTCTTCAAAACAACAAACTTCCAAAGTCAACAGTTATTTTTTGTATTTAGTAACATTGCAATGGCAACAACAACACATACATAGGAAAAACAAAAGACAATGAGAGAGAAAGAAAGAAAGGGAAGTTGAAAAATAAAAGAAAGAAAAAAGAAAAATAAAATCAAAACTCACCACCCTACTCGCACTTAAATATTTATACTCTCAATTATCGTAATAACTTTATACACAGTAAACAATGCAAAAATTCACAAATACTTACACACACATACACTTAAACTCATAAATTCGTGTGCTGAAACAATAGAGAACAAATACTTAAAGTGTAATACGGGTGTATTGTGTTTATTGTGAGAACATAAACGTTTATACCATGTACGTATGAATACGTATGAGTGTATGTAAGGAACGTTACATTGTTTTAAAGTAGAACTGGCAGAAGAAATGCATTTTCAGCATAACGATTTTCGTTTCGTTTTTCTTTTTTGTTTTGTTGGGTTTACCTCCCCCCACTTTCTGTTATTGTTGTAAAGGGTTTGAAACTTAAACTTGGACTTGCCTGTCTCTTACCCTAGCTTTGGTTGCCATAAAATAAAAGAAGAAGAAGAGATACACACAAGTAGTTTTCAATAGTTTTTGCCTTCATTTATTCTATTCTATTCCCTTCCCTTCTTTGTTCTATTGCTGCTGCTCTGCTCTGCTCTGCTCTGCCCTGTTTTATTCTGTTTTTTATAGTTTTTGCACTTGGATTTTTGTTATAGTTTTTGTATGAGATTTTTTTTAGTTTGTTGGTAGGTTTTAATATGAAATTGTGGGTGCCTATGGTGAGGTGGAGGAGCGGGGGGAGGAAAGAGGAAAAGAAACAGGAAAAGCCTACGGTTATTTAGTAAACATTTGCTAGAAAAATATGGGTTGTCTCTAAAGTTCAATGTTTGAGGTTAATGTTCTATAAGCTTCAGATTTTGTTATTATTATTGTTTTTGTTGTTGTTGTCGGTGTCATTGTTGTTGTTATATATTTATATTCTATTGCAGAAATGGCATACGATTTCAAAGTATGCAGACATATTAGTAGAAGTAAAAGAAGCATTGAAATGCAATAAATAAATTCAGATTTATTTTCAAGCAAAAGACAACCAAACACAAGCGAACACAACACAACCGAACACAATAAAACAAAACTAAAAATAAATTTAAATTCTTCACCAAACTAAAGCTGAAGATTTTCTACTTTTGTTTTACAAAACAAAACCAAGAAGATTAAAATGACATTAACCTGTTCAAGTATTTATGATATTCGAGATTGTTTAATGTATTGAATACCCGTAGTTTTAAATTTTAGTATGTAAGGAAAGTACGATAGAATTTTACATAAAAATGCTATTTGAACTGCAGTAAAATAAATGAAAAATTCGTTATCAATTGAAAGTGCAATAAAGACTAACAATAGTTTTTAGAAGTTAATCCCTGTGTGGTTGGCATATGATGCCTTTTATAATGGAAACCTAATTATGGTATCGTACAGAAATCAAAGTCATTTTCTTTATCTGGTGTAAAGTTTTCAAAAATCCCTGATGAGAAACTTATTTGCTGATAGGCTAGCTAAGGCATATATTAGTTGAAATAACACGTACAGTCAAAGAAAAAAGTGTATATACAACGGTGTATGTAGACACAATTTTTGTTTTTCTTTCGAATAATTCGTATGTTATATTTTTTTCATATTCCTTTTGCTTTTTAAACATGTTTGGTTGTAAATGCCTTAAACTATGCTAGAACATCTTTTTTTAATTTAATAAAAAGCAGCGGAAAGAAGCCTGCATACACCGGTGTATGTAGAATTTTTTCTTTGACTGTATATTGGCCTTAATATAAAACAGAGAAAACTAGGTCTCGCATATATATGGGTTTTTAAAAAGTCTCAAAACGATTTGTAGGATACTAAGACTATTATCCAGTTCCTCTGGCAATGCACAGCCTTAACTGTAACAATTGAAGCGTTCGTAAATAGGTAATCTTATTCGATTTGGCTTCTCTCAATATAGTAGCTAGAAAAGCTAGGTCGTAATCCTGAATTATTATGTTTGCATCTTGCAGCGCTCCTTTATGTTATCTCGGGGATATCGTGTAAGAACTACGTGCTAAAAATCCTGCAATGGTAGTGAACGTGAAGGAAATGATTAATTGCTTCCTCAGCTTCCTCCTCTTCCATACCGTAACTACAATGTATGTTTTCTGTCGGGCATGACAGTCCCTGGTGGCTACCAGAGATCCGAAATGAATCGTTTTTTCGCTACTCATAAGTACTCATGAAATTTTAAATATAAATGAGTCAACAATATTGAAATTTAACTACTCTGATTCATTCGTACTCACTACAACGTTGATTTATAAGTATGAGTACAATGAGTATAAGTACAACCTTGATTTCGAACTTATAACATTCGAAATATGTTTGTTTCATACGCCTATTCATTCAGATTCATAAATTTAGAAAAGTTCTTATAATACTCATAAATGATTCGAGTGATTCGAATATCATTCATCAAAATTTACAGTCTTAGTTGTTGTTGCATTTACAAAAGTAGAAAGTAAAAGACAAAGGCAAGGCACGCAAAGCAAACACACAACCTTCTAGTGAGTATTGTAGTATTTGTACGCGAATCATACTTATTCTTCTTATAATTATTGAGTAAAGGAGAGTCGAAACATTATGCATATTTTTCAGAATGAGTACGATGAGTACTCCAAACTTTGAATATGAGTAGTACAAGTATGATATTAAAATAAGTATGAATGCGTATAAGTGTCAGAAATTATGAGTATGATTCGAATCTACTCATCTTTTTTAATACTCATTGCTGATCTCTGGTGGGTACCACCACCAATCTAAATACGTCCCTTCTAGTGAGAGCTTTTTATACAACACTTAGGCTGAGGAAGTCTCGAGATCGTATAAAACATAAGTGGCGAATATTAGTTTATCTGATGTCGCCAAGGCTGGCTAGCTTTTGCACAAATCCTATCCTCGTGGGAATTACAGTGGCCTGACACCCATATAAGCATAGTCCGACAAAAGAGTCTCAGGGTAATCAATTTATTTTTGCATCTTAGCAATAGGCAGGCGATAACGTGCGCTCGTAATGCAAGGAGGTTCACTTACTGTTGATATAAACATACATAGGCCCACTTGATCTACGCTGAGTTTCCTTTCTTTACGGTTAAGTCCTCTGGCGTAAAGATACCTGAGCTATGAAGAATCCTCTTGTTCGGCTTCGGCAGACAAATCTCCAAATAATTTTCGTAACATTCAGATGGAATCGCAATTTCCAAAGGCGAAGTGCGAGTTGCTCCTTTACCTCTTAACGGAGATAACATACAGTCATGAAAATACGTATTTAAGGCCGATTCTCAATTTGACCCTTAAAGTTGAGGGAACTTGTGTGGTTCAACCGGGAGAATCCCAATACTACTGTAAAAAACAATAGCCTAGCCAAGGCAACATTAGTACTCAGTCCAAAATAAAAGCCACAAAAGTTGAAAGCGTTCAGGCTTAGTGCATCGTCGTATGCCCCAGGACATTGCTTCATATATTTCACTCCATGTCTTAAAGCCTACTTTAAGGTGCAAAAACTCCTTTAAAAACAAAAGATAAAAAAAACAAACAACCTGAGCTGGTGACCTGATTGTTAAGAGTTGTAATTTGCTGTTGCAGAATACATTTTTTTCTGCTTTTCTTTTTAAAACTAACAACCATATTAACACATACATACATACATACATACACCTCCATACACTAAACACACTCAAATTAAAGAAAAAAATAATTTTTTTTCTTTCGTATCCTGTCATGCCTAAAGACAAACAACACAGAAACCGCAAAATGTTATTGTTGCCTGCCTTGTGAAATTTCAAACAACCAACAGAAGGCAGAGATAAAGAGAGAGAGAGACGATTGCTTAAAAGAAAAGTTTTCTTTTTTTCTGCTACTCTCTCCTGCCTAACATACTGAGATAACAGAGAGTACATGTATGGAAGTATGTGAGCCTTATACTGTACTTAGAAGAAAAAAAAGAAGGAGAAAGAGTGGAAAAAATAGACTGGCATAGAGAGGTCTGCGTCTAAGATCCTTCAGTCAATTTTATTATTTTCCTGAATCCTCTCATTCCCATATCCCTTGTGCTTTAGTTTTTAATGAACAATGTGTTCTATTTTTGCGGTTTTCTAACAACTTTATGGGTGGGTGCCCAGTAGAGTGGTGTTAGTGTAAATGTGTGTGTGCATACGAAGGACGTTGGGAGAATGATAAATTATTGTTGAAAAAAAAGTGAAAGAAAGGCAAAACTAAAGTAAAGTATAACAGCTACAAAGACAAAAACAAAGACAACAGCAAGTAATTCGTGAGTAACGGTGGGTCACTAATAAACCGTATGTTTTCTCAGAGGAATGTTATCACTGTGTGCTGATGATGATAACGATAATGCGCGTGTATGTCTGTTTATGGATATAGTGTAGGCATAAAAATATCACTAGTTTTAGTGTCTGCTGGTTAAAGGCCATGATGATATGGTGGCCATATTGATGACCTGAGTTATAATTTTGATATGTAGAGCAATGAAATGAAAGCTTCGTACGATGGCTACAGATTAAATGCGTTTGATAACACACGACCGTGGAAGATTGAGTGCCCAGGCCACATATTAAATGAATTTACTTTTCTTAAGAACTGAGATATAAGGCAGTAGGATCGTATAACAGGATTATCCATGCAGAAAGGTTAGGCTAGTTTAAGACAAGTACAGTACCCGGAGGTCGAATTGACCCGTTGTACAACGTTCTAGTTTCTCACACCACTTATGTTGTGTGTGTTAATTTTATACATGAGTGCTGGGACCTACAGTTTACAGTCGACTCCGAACGACAGATTTTTGAGAAACTTTGCATGTCAATTTTATTTATTCTCAGAGTTTTTGCCAGGAATATGCTGAGAGGAAGTCGCCGAAGAAATACTTTTTGTATTTTGTCTTGATGTCTGGGTCTCGAACCCTGGCTTTGCGGCTAATAAGCCAACATCTACCTACTAGACTACGGCGACTTCAATGCAGAAAAGAAGTAAACATTGTTGGGATCCTCTAGCTTACATCAAACAATAGAGTCTTAACAAATTTCGAGGTAATAATACATCGAAATCACAATAGAACTCTCAAAAACTCACATCCCATCAATTTGAGTGGAATTACTGAACAGTAATAAACATGATGGTTTTAGGTTTAATATAAGCTCGATAAATTTGGTCATACTGTATGCATCATGAAACAATCGTGATGTACCGTTTGTTGTTTTAAATACTACATTCTACATCATTTCTCTCCATATTCTTATGAGTTTCTTCGCTTTTTTCAATTTTATTAGTTATTAATTTCAGCTAAACAGGGATTGATCTACTGCAGATGAATCCTGTCGTTCTTTTAGAAAAAACACTTTCTGTGAATTGCTTACAAAGTGTACCTCTATCTTGAAAGGGAGCGCCGAGTAACTCTGGAATTGCGTCGCTTATTAAATGAATTGTTTGGCAGAGAAGAAAGTTTTTAAGTATTAAAAATTCAAAAACTAAGATTAGCAATTTTTTCGTGTTCTCCTGGATAGAAATTTAGATTGATTGGGATCACTTGACATCATTCATATAAAAAACTCGATCTTATGAGAGATTACTTCTGACGGCACTAACGTGATGGGATGCTTATTCGTGAATGGTAACACTTAGCTCATGTCTGATTTGACAGATAATTAGTTTTATCCTTCCGCTGAACGAATATGGTTCTGTATACGCTTGAACAACGCTGGGAAATATTGCGACATTACTTTGAAAATCATGGTAATGTTGCAGAATGTGTGCGAAAATTGCGTACGGGTTTTGGAAGAAGAGTAGCACCGTCAGCTCCGTATGTTCGTTATCTTGTGAAAAAACTGAAAGAAACTGGCATCCTCATCGATAAAACAAAGCGTGAAAAGCCAATAACAGTGCGTACACCCGAGAATAATGCTGCTGTGGCAGAAAGTGTGCGTGAAGCGCCATCAACATCAATTCACCGTCGTTCTCAACAATTGAACATTTCGGAGACATCATTGAGACGAATTTTGCATAAAGACCTTGGTATGACGCCATACAAAGTCCAATTGGTTCATGAGTTGAAGCCAATTGACCATCTAATGCTTTTTCGCTTCGCTAAGTGGGTCTGCGACCGACTTACAGAAGATGCCGATTTTGGCAAAAAATCATCTTTTCAGATGAAGCTCAGTTTGATCTTGGCGGGTATGTAAACAAGCGAAATTGTCGCGAAACCCGCACGCTTACATTGAAAAGCCGACACGCCCACAACGAGTCAGACGCATAATTGGGCCACTTTTTTCGTAAATTTCAACAGGACGGCGCTACGTGCCACACAGCCGAAGATACACTCGATGTTTTACGACCTGTTTATGAAGATCGCATTATCAGCCGCAGAGCTAATGTCGTTTGGCCACCTCGGAGCTGCGATTTGACACCGTTGGACTATTATTTGTGGGGTGCCGTCAAAGATATGTGTTACGCCGACAAGCCGGATACAATTGACGCTTTAAAGGACAATATTCGTGAAGCCATTGGTGAAATACAACTGCACACAATCGATAATGTGCTTAAAAATTGGACCGATCGTGTAGGCTACTGCATGACCAGCCGAGGCTGCCATTTGAATGAAATTATTTTCCATTATTAACCGGAAGGATTGTACTTTCAAATAAAAAAAGGAATTTGAGAAAATATTCAGTAGTTTTTTTAAATCATTTTCAAAAAAAAAGTCATTTGGCGGACCCTTTAGTTATTTTGGCTGTCAGAATGATGGATTACCAAATGGGTCAATACCGGACAAGAAATTCTATGTCAATTCAGATAAACTCTGTAGTAGCTGGGCTGTTTGGACGGACGGATTCAATATGGATGCAGGGGTCTGCATTTTTGGAACAAATATCAGGAACTAAAATAGACTACCGTATGTATGTAATGTAGTGTTCTAGTTTATCAAGCTATGAAGGACATGTTTTTAGGTTACTAAGAAACGTTTTGTTAGATAATCAGATTGGATTCTGCTGGGTACTTGATCATTGTGGCTTTATCGGCAACAATGTTGCGGCCGCTGTTGAGCTTTTTCCTGTGAATTATGGCCTATCTATTCGTACCACCTAAGCATGTTGTCTGTTTTAATTTTATACCTCAGGTCAGGTTATAACCTGAAGTCGCCGTAGTCTAGCAGGTAGTGTGTTGGATTATTAGACGTAAAGCCAGGGTTCGAGCCCCATGCCAGAATTCAAAACAAAAATACAAAAAGTATTTATTCGGCGACTTCCTCTCAGATGATTTCTGGCAAAAACTCTGAGAGTAAATAAAATTGCCATGAAAAAGTTTCTCAAAAAATGAATCTGTTGTTCGGAGTCGACTGTAAACTGTAGGTCCCACCACTCATGTATAAAATTAACACACACAACATAAATGGTGTGAGAAACTAGAACGTTGTACAATGGGTTAATTCGACCTCCGGGTACTGTACTTGTCTTAATTGACAGTACACGTCCTCTAACCTAACCTACGTAACCTAATGTTGATTCCGAATGACAGATTTCAGAGGGCTTTTAAAATACAATCAATTACTTTCTGAAATCTTGGCTAGTTGGCCAATAGACTATTAGACAACGACTACCATTTCGAAACATATTACAATTGCCCGAAGTTTACTTAATATAAACTTTCTTTGGGTACTCATAATATAATTCTAAAATGCGTATATTTTAAAACATTGTCTGCATTATTCGCTACATGTATTCTTCTGCTTACTTTTCTTGTCTGAAACGGTGAGGCCTTTATAAAGAGTTTCATAAGGTCTGCTGCCTTCATTATTTTCCATTTCTTACCAATGATTTCTATAATGAATTACACATGAAATGTTCGTGTCACAATTTACTGTCGTAACAGTAACAGTCAGTGTATCCTTAAAAAAGGTATTCTTAAAAGCATGTCAGAAACTCAAAGAAGAACTTCAAGTTACTAGACAACAATTGATATACTCTACCGCTCTTTTCCTTAAATAGAAACAATACCATCACACCCTTCTTCGTTCACTATTGTTTTATAATTTTAAAGATAAAAAAAGAGAAGAAGGAAGAGTATGAATTCAGTATTTTATATGGCAGCTGCAAAAACCTTTTTTTTCTGTAGGATTTTCAATAAAAAAGGACATCTTCTTGATTTATGCTGTGTATCATTGCAAAAGAGGGGAGTGTATTGCTGTTACTCCCACTGTTGAAGTGCCATTATAAAAGGTGCGTGTATGTGCTTTTCTCACCGGCATATATATTGTATTGAAACGGTCATAACAATTATGAATAAAAATTTAATTTCATTTTTATTTTTCTCTTTACAACATTTGTTTTTTAAAACTTTCGTTTTTTCTCTACTTTCTTATCGAATTATACATTTTCCTTTTCCAACAATTTCTTTTCCGTCCTGCCCTCATCATATAAAAAAAGGAAAGAAAACAGAAACTTTTTTTATTCATAATGAACGGAAGTATTTTGAGGGCCATACAACTGAAATACTTACAGGAACAATACAAACAAATCAAATCAACCAACAACCAGCAACAACACAGCCTGATAAATGTTATTAAATTGTTAAAAGCAAAAGGAAGAAATAGGCATAATAAAGGAAAAATTTGTTTGTTTCCCAATGCAATCAAAACAGAAAATAAATTCGCGTGAAATCATTATTAATGTGGCAGTAGGCAACAGCTAGTAAAGAAAGGAAAAAACAAAAATATGTTATTAAATGTAATTGGCAATACAATAGGATTTTTACTTATGCTTTCGGTTTTTTATGGGAACAGTGCCTCTTTATAATGTTCAAGGGTTTAGTTACGCATTTAGTTATTTGGTTCTAAGATACTGTTACGTTTTTACCTTTTAAAATCATTTAAAATATGAAATAAAAATAAATTTGTGTTTAGTTTTAATTAAAATTCTTTATTATTCGCACATTTCAGTGTGCCACTGTTCGCAACTTGATGTAAACAACAACAATTGATTTTCTTTGTTATTCCTCTGTTTATAGCCTTTGCTTAAACAGTAACAACTACTAGACAATTATAGGACAGATATCTGTAACGGATATCTTCAAACCACGATTATTCTCCTCAAACGCAACGCGTCTACATACAAGACTGACTGAACTTCAGTAACTCACTCGCCTGCTTTGCCTTGCCTTTTATATGGCAGTCTGGTGACTATTCCTGAAGCGAATATTCGTGACTTCGCCTTTTCGAAATCTCTATAAATGTAAACAACTATGTTTACGTTCATAATTGTAGTGTTGTTTGTGTATTTTGTTTACATTTATTCTTCTAGCGTTGTTTGTGTATTTCTGTTTACTTGTTTACCATTTTTTATGCTGGTGTTTGTTGTTATATTAAGCAGTACGATAATTTGTAAACAGGTTTTTTACTTGCATTGTTTTGTTTTTGTAGAGTTTGTTTGTAATTTTAATGTTAAGCGGTGTAAAAGCAAAACACCAGTATCTCAATTTTTCATTTTCATAACAATACGGTACATTAGCATTGATCCCCTGACCTCTAAATATCATAATATGGCGTTGAAGTTATGCTTAAAAACACAGAAAACTCAGTTGGTATAAAATTCAGACTTAAACGAAAGTTTTACAAAATCTCAAGGCATTCAGCAAACCCTGGTGGATAGACTTTACAAAAGAAAATTTGAGAATTTTGCGTGTTACTCTCATGTGATGGACGTTGTCTTAATAGCACAGTCAAGCACACTACCTCCGTTTATTACATCAGATGTCTGCCTCTTGTAATAGTTTCTGAACACTCGTTAAAAGCTATCCAGAGAAAGAATGCAACGAAAATATCTCCAGACTAGGATACACAAATTTCGGATCTAAAATTTCTTTACTCTCTAGGGTTCATGCGAAAAAGAAAAACTTATCCTAAGGTTGGAAAATGTGTATTACAGACAGCTAAACTAATCCAAAGGTTTCTTTAGAAATGTAGGCTGTTGTTTATTGGAATGAGTTTAGTTTGATGATCCAAGAGCTGTAGCTACCTATCAACCTTAGTTTTTTTTCTTGATAATCTAATCCATTACTCAGATGTCCCTTTATTGTATTTTTCTAACAGAAGTTTTGTATGCATCAAATCCACTTGGTTTGAGATGAGCCTTTGCTTTTTTCCCTTTCGTTGTACATCTCTTTCCAAACATCCGCCCTCATACCACAGAAGAGTTCCACTCAAGGTCAACTACTACTACTACAACAACTCTGAGAGTATATAAAATTTCCATGAAAAGTTTCTCAAAAAATCTGTCGTTCGCAGTCGACTTTAAACTGTAGGTCCCGCCACTCATGCATAAAAAATAGTTAACGCACACAACATAAGTTATGTATGTATGTAATCGAATGGGCATCTGACTGCCATATCCTGTCTTTTGTACATCCAATCTTAATTGAATTGAGCATGAGATGGCATAGACTTCAGCTTGGAAATATTTCATTCCTGAATTAAAACTCCTCCTCCTGTTGCAAGATCGATTCTTCACTCATCTGTCTACCACAATATAGTCCCTGTTTTAAGAGAATCTGCAGCTTCCAGAAAACTATATTCATTTTTGTTATTAAGCATTGTTTCGAAGCACTTGCCAAAATCATAGAGTCTGAATTGTCCAAGGGACATTCAAGGAGTAACCTGTCAAGCAATCGATTACTTAGGTTAGGAAATCCCACTGTCCCCCATAAAACTCACCATTGTCTCAAAACCTATGGCTTTCACTCTTATGTACAGAGGACTTAAATCTAACAGATCTTCTAACGCCGTTAGTTTCACTGGATAAGTTTTCATTACCCCAATTATATCAACACACCATAGTCTCTCTATCTTGTTCAACTCCAAACCAGCTGTTTTCAGATTCTTTCTGCCTGACCATCATGATATGCGTATCATATCAAAACATATCCTAGTGTGCTACCTTATTAGACGTCAGACCAAAGTTCAAACCTCAGGTCAGATATTTCCAATTTATAACGAAAGGTTGTAATGACCGATTATATATTAATTATACATCTAATATTACTGTTGCTAAAGACTTTGAATAAGAAAATAGAAGCTCGTCTTATGAACTGAAGAAAGTATTGGCAGCAACAAACATGACAACAGGATGTTTATCGCCAAAGATGTTACTACTTGCCACAAACTGCCTTTAGTAGTTTGGGATGAAAAAATATCACTAATTTTCATGCATATTGCTAGCAGCTGTTTCCTGAAATGTTGTAGTGTCTTTCTTCCTGATTCTTCTCATTTTTATCTCACGTGACAGACAAACATTAGAAAAATGTGTTTCGTCCCGTGTTTTATTACAGATGATAATATTTCGGTCAACTATGCACGTATGAGATAACAGATTCATTCGCTTTGATAATGACTTTCGAAAAATGCACTTTCAGCTCATTTGCAACCTTTAATAATCATGCTTAAAGCCTTTTTTTGAAAATCGAGTGAAAAGGACTTATTTTCTAAAAAAAAAAAACAAAAAAGTATATTTATCTTAGTTTTTGTTAGAAAATTTTAACCATTTTCATAAAACTTTCAACACACAACTTGTAGTTTTATGTAAGAAATAATACTATATAAATAGTTTTGGATTAGCTATCATACTTCCAGAGCAGCCCATATATCCTTTTTTAAGATTTTTAAAAATTTAATTTTTTGTTCGCCTAAAAGGTAAGAAATTTAAAGAAAATATTTTTAAATAATGATACTTATGTTTTTATGTTCCTTTTTGGTGTATTTTCATTTTAAATTAAAGTTTTTAGCAACAGAATTCAAAAACTTTTTAGATTTATTGTGGAAAATTAAAATTACCTCCAGCGATTTTAATTGAAATTTGATACTTAAAGATCGAATACTTACAGTGATTGTTAGGGAAATTAATTTAAGGATATTGAATAGGTATTGAATTATTTTTTCTTTCCTTTTGTTTTGTTTTATTCCCTTTTCAACTTATATTTAATTTTGTCGCTGTAGATTAGTAACTAATTGAATTTGATGGTCAAATTCGTGGTAAATTTCGTGGTCAACCGAAGTCGAATTGGCAGTTTTAGATTCAAACACATGCTACGTGCATAGCAATGCAATGCAATGTTCTATTGCAACGGGAAACTTGTTTACCTCTAACGAAATATAACAATGGTTCAACCAGCCCTCAACTGAGAGTGTTACTGATGCGAGTGACAATAAGCTGTCCTATTTAAGCAATTGGAAACTTATAAATCGCCACAAAGCAGGGTGCTAGACATCAAATTATTACCATTTAGAAGGAAATAAAACCAAGCTGACATGAAGTGCTTGATTTTTATGTAAAAAAACATGCCAATGTACATCATGTCATGAATTTTGGCGCAAATTTCATAAAAGTGATAATAGAAATAGTTTTATTAAAATAAATTAAAATATTTAAATTTTTTTAACAAAATCTATCAATAATCGTGACAATTCCATGTACTGCAAGTATGTATCAAAAGTGATACATAAGATAGAATTATGAAGTTTTTTTAAGGTTCGATCTACGGTTAAAATTATTTTCTTATGCTCTTTGTAAATGAGCTCCTAAATTCTACCACTAGAAGTTCCGTTTTCGAAATAATTGTCAAAAAAACAGCAACAAATATTTCAACAACCAAAAGAAAAAAACTTAAAATTTTTAAAGAATCTCATAAATATTCGTGTACGAATTTGATTACACACTCGTAAATTGTATTAAATTTTTGTCAACTGATTTATGGCTGTTGTTGAACAACACAAGCAAAGTGTCATCAATAATTGGTAGACATGTGTGCGTGACAATTTATAAACAAACATATGCACACACATATATATATGCAATAACTTGTGAAATATATGTCCTCAAATCTATGCAAGTTTATGGTATATGAGGGCTGAATATGGTACACAAACTTTCAATTCTTTTAATACAGGAACACATATTGTTTGAAAACAAATAATAAAACTGTACACCGTCTACGGGGAATTTTAAAATATTGAAACAAAATTTATATTTTATTTTGAAAATTTTGTATAAAATTTTTCAAAATTTTCATTCACACAACCTGTGCAATGAAAACTTATTTAACAAATTACGAGAGTGGGTCAATAATTCAAAGATTTTTGGAAAAGATAGCACTTCTCCTATCAACCTGTGCAATGAAAACTTAACAAAATACGAGAGTGGATCAATAATTCAAAGACTTTTGGAGAAGGTAGCATTTATCTAATCGACAGTTATCTGTACATTAATTCTGTTAATAATAGAGTTTATCTGTAGTAGACATTGTTAAGAGAATACTGCATGATTTCGAGGTCCCAAGTGGTTGACTGCTCCCTCCTTAATTGTCTGCCGGACAAATGCAGTAGACTCTATGCCTTTTAAAACTAGTCTCGTTGCAAGACTTATTAAAAAATGCTGAATGATTTGATACAAAACAGATATGGCAAAATGGCGGGAGTTTTTGGTCCCATAGTGGAATTATGTAAGCCCATGAAGAAACTCAACACAAAAATAAAGCCGCAGTTTAAGCTCTCAACTTTTATCTCCAAAATAGTATGAGTATCTCTGTGGAATATGAATAAGTTAGTTTCCTCTACCCTCTGCTAAATCCCAAACCCTTTGTGATTAAATCAATTTAATGGTTTGAAGCAATCTAAAATTTTATGGAATAACTACAACGGAAGGAGATTTGAGTCGTATATCAGACTATACAGGAATAACCTCGTGTTAGTAGCCAGCCAGCCTTTTGACTAAGCGTTCTGGGCCTAAATAACACAATACAGAGTTGGGATCATTTTGAACCTAATATGTAGATTCTGTAATGACGAAAATCCACCATTGGAATTTGTGAGGCTTTATTTTAACACCTGGATGTCCATCAAGTGCTGGTAAGTGGCTTCTTCTGACACAGGGCAGCATTCTGTGTTTGTTCGGACAACAAATTTATTGAAGACATAATAAGAGTATCCTTTTAGGTTGAGAACAGCACAATGCATCGTATGTCGTAATAATTGACGATAAAATATTAACCCCACAGGAAAAATCGTGAGCAGTACGGAAAGGAGAGTTTTCGGGGCAACTAATTGAATGCGGAGTTGTCGAAAGGCTACTTACTCTAGATTTTTATGTGTCATACCAAACCAGACTGAAACACAAGTTGGACAATATTTTTAAGCTACTTAAGGACGAAAGTAATTCACTTTTGGGGAAATTGTGTAAAGAAAATTTCTTTCAATAATTTTAAGAACCAGTCTCCATTAACTACAAGAGTTTTTGAGCAATGTTACTGGAGGTGACCAAACCTTTTTTAAATAAACTGTAATATAAACGGGTATGGTTCCAACAAGACTAGTAGGTAGTGTGTTGGGTTATTAGACGCAAGGCCACGGTTCAAACCCTAGGTCAGACATCAAAACGCAAATATAAAAATATTTCTTCGGCGACTTCTTCTCAGCACATTTCTGGCAAAAATTCTGAGAGCAAACAAAATTGCCGTGAAAAGTTTCTCAAAAATCTGTCGTTCGGAGCCGACTTTAAACTGTAGGTCCCGCCACTCATGTATAAAATTAACACACACAACATAAGTCGTCTGAGAAACTAGGTCGTAATCATGACTGAAGGGTTGTAATGATCAATTATGTATGTATTTAAGCGTAGAAAGCTGGAGGTGAACAATTATTTTTTTAAAGAAACTGTAATAAAAACGGGTGTGGTTTCAACAAGAGGATCCCAATGTTCAAATCAATTTTGTAACATTTTTAACGAGCCTTATCGAAGTAATGAGTCCAAATGAAATGATATACAAACTCTAATGGGTGACAGTGACGGACAGTCTAAATTAACGTTTGAGCTCAGCTGTCGCCTATTTTTCTAACTTAAAAAACTTCTCGCAGAACTAACATTTTCCTGTAGGGATTTGTTGGCTGCATAAACTACTTTTTTTTCTCTATTTGCAACAGCATTTGGCACAAACATAGTAAATTCAACATTCGTGGCTGTGTGGTTAAATTTAAATTTCAATATAAAACGAATAAAAAAAAACTAAAACGAGATAAGGAAACTGTGCCATTTTCCTGATGTTTTAACAACTAAATTTAAAAATTCTTGTCTCTTTTTTTCTCGTAACAACTAATTTCGAAGGTAATAAACAAAATATTTGTGGTTATTTTACAATTCGTAACAAATATTCAAATTAACAAATTTCTCTGCAAAAAAAAATAAGAGGAGGAAAAAAAAGAGAGAAAGTTTATATTGAAACTAAAAACTACTACAGATTGTTGCCAGGTTTAAGCAATACAATTGCAATCCACTATTATGTATGTATGCAGCAGAAGTTCAGAGCTCGTTGGCAAACGAATTAAATAACAAAACTACTTTAGACAGCGCTAAGGAATGCCAGGTATTTGGATTACAACAGCAATTTGGCCAACATTTTGGCAGCAGAACAGAAGTGGAAAAAAGCAGCAGAAAAATAAAAAACTTTTCTAAAATAGCCCTTTCAACCAAAAAAAAAGTTAAACAAATTGAAATGGTTTTCTTATTCAACTAAGTCGAAAAAAGAGGAAAAAAATATCTCGAAAAGAGGTCATAGTATAACTCAGAAAATGGAAAACTTTCGCTTCATTATTAAAAAAAAAGGAAATTAAGGGAAAATATTTAAAGAATTTCTTTTAAGAAGAAAACAAAAATTCAAACTTGAATTCAAATTCAAAATCCAGCTAATTATTGTTTAGCCATAAGCCTAGCAATCTATTTCTCTTTCAATGCTTAAAATGGAACAGAAAATGAGAGAAACTTCTTTCTTTAGAAATTTCACCAAAAAAAAAAAACAATTAAATTTCTACGCCATTAAATTTAACACTTGAATAAAAATATTTTCAAACCCTTTCATTCTCTTCTCTCCTTTTTTTTTTAAACAATTAATTTACGCATTACTGGCTAAACGCCTGAAAGCGTGCTTTGCAAATGACATTTATTTCAAACCCACAAAACAACAAGGGTTAAAAAATGTTGTTGGAATTCTCCACCATATGAAGTTTCACAATTTAAGTGTGCAAAAAAAATGGACCGCAATTGTTTTATAAGCCAATCAACCATCACCAACCGGGAAGGGAGCGAAATATTTTAGTCGTAGTAATAGAGAAATGAAAAGATTGCATACTTTTTAAATTCCATTTTAGATATTTCCATACTTTCTAAAAAATATCATTATAAACTCAACTCAAGCAACGCAGTGAGTTATTTTGGCACAAAATTTCCCAAATGAAATCAGAGAAGATTAGCTCTTACACAGACAACAACAAAATACACACATCATACGGTAAACAGAATTACACAATAAAAAAATAAGAAGGATTTTACAACGAAAGAACAAAGAATGATCAAAAATCCAACAATAACAGCATCAAAGGAAGTATATTAAGTTGCCAGACATAAAATAAAGGAATATAAATAGAGTTGCCAGTCAGTGATGAATAGTTAGTAAGTGAATAGACGTACGTCTATGTTAATTAACGTACAGTTGCCTTAGAATGTGCGCTTTAAGCGTTAATAAGGATCGTGAATGAAATTTATAGGCCACAGTTGTAGCTGTGTATTGTTATTGAAACCAGCCGAACGAGCCCTATATCATCGAAAACATAAGAACTACATCCACAAGAGGAAATTTTTGATTTTAGACCAACCACTGAGGATTTAATTAGAAAGAAGTGTCTCTGGAACAACAAGTGGAAGGCTGATTAGCGGAGGAGTTTTTTGCACCCTCCAGGTAATCTTAAGAGCAAGCAAGAGAAACAGCGCGATCCACAACTGAATGGGTGGACATTGCTGGAAGAAGATAATCGCACAGAGGCAATTCAGCTTTAACAGACAATAAGGCTGAGCTTAGCGCTTTCAAAGGTCTCAGCACGGAGAGACAGTAAATGTCGGCGACGCCAGAAAGCGAACCTTATAACAATGGCAAGAGGAATGGAGCACTGAGACGAGTGGTAGATGGACGGCAAAACTTCTCCCAGATATTACCCGTTGGATTGAGAGGAATTTTGGTGAGGTTAACTACTATCTGACACAACTGTTATCCGGACACGGTTACTTTTGTAAGTACCTATTTAAAATGGGGAAGATGACACGACCAAATTGCATCCATGATGATGCGTCGATTGATGATGCGGAACACATTTTCTTTCATTGTGAGAGATGGAGACTGGAAAGAAGGAATCTTGAGGCCAAAGTCGGCGTCTGTACTGTCGAGAACTTCTGCGAAGTAATTCTAAACAGCGAGGAGAATTGGAACAGCATAGCCAGATACGCGGAAGACTTCCTGAAATCTGAGAAAATTGCCGTGGATGAGAGAAGTAGAATGGACGTTTAAACACCTCGGAATTCGTGACGCAATCCGGACGCGGATATGGATAGGAAGGGCCCAAATGGCCAGACGGACTCCACTTCGAGGTAATACCACAGTAGTTCCGGAGTGGGCATAAGGAGTCCAAAAGAGGAGGGGGAGATTTAGTGGATGAGGGCCCCACACACGGGGGATAGTGACGACTACCCCTATGGTGCGGTTAGGTACATTTACTCCTTCTCAGCGTAAAAAAAAGGTCTCAGCGTTAAACACTAGGTTGATATTAGTGGGACTTTGAACTTTTCAAAGAAAGAAACACACAGACTCATCCCTATACCGCACATTTCGGGACATGACTAAGAGAAGAAGAAGAATGTGTACCTCAGGTCGAAACATATTATGTTTATATTTTTTAACTCATTAAGTGAACTGTTAATTATTTTAACTAATGAGTTAATGCCATGAAAAGTTTCTCAGAAATCTGTCGTTCGGAGTCTGTAGGTCCCGCCACTCATGTATAAAATTAACACACACAACATAAGTGGTGTGAGAAACTAGATCGTAATCCTGTCTGAAGGGCTGTAATGACCAATTATGTATATTATGTAATGAGTTAACGGCACGAATATTTTGTTTCTCAGTGTTAATAGGAATTAATTCCGTTAATCGGAAATACTTCCTCTAACCTCTTCAAATCTTAAATCTTCGAAATTCAACTTTCTGTTTATCCTTCAAATAAGTGCAATTAATCCTCTAAATCATGAATATTTGTTCCTAAAAACCCAACTAAAAGCATATCAATTTTGAATTTTACTTTTAATTCTCTAAATGCCATAATTTAACATTTTTCTCCCTTGGCACTCTCTTACCATTGGGCCTTGATTATCAATTGCTTTCCAAATATGGTATTCCATTCGTTCATTTTAATACAACGCCCATCACAAATTTCTCATTACATTAGTGAGTGAGTGAGAGAGTTCGAACACAATAACCTAAATTCGTTAAGAGGTCACGTGCTTTAAATTACAATATTTGACATGAAATTGTCAGGAGACAGCTGAAGTGAACAAAAGAAACAAACAAAACCAAGAATGGTAAAATTTAAAAATTTTTACATATTGATAGAAGGACGAGTAGAAAAATAGACATATTGGCAGGTATTCAGCACGGTTGTATAATTTTATTAGTTTTAACACAAAAACAGAATAACATTTGACACTTGCAGTGACACAAATTTCAAAAAAAAGAGAACAATTTCATAAAATAACAATGACAATACAAGTACATTTGAAAAGGATTTATTTTGTGACAAAAAAAAAATAGGCCTGACAATTGACCTATTGAATCGGTTATAACACAATAAAATAAAAGAAAATATTAAAAAAATAAAAGAAAGAAGCAAACATTTTTTGTAAATTTTTTAAGGGCTTTTTCATTCTTTGTTTTCTTCGTTGGAAGAAACCTTTTCGAGTAAAGTAGTAAAAAAATTACTTGCGCTACAGTTATATGGCCTTTTAATATGATAAGAAGCTATTTAGAACCATGAACAGATGCTGCCCAAAGCAATATTAACACGTTCGTCGCCTTCACAACCTGCATTCTGAATAAGTGTATTCTGAGTCCACAGTAGCCTGCCAAACGACCAATTATCAACCTTGAGTTTTTCCTTTATAATATAATACAATACTGAAATCTCTTTTTGTCGTGATTTTCAAACAAAAGTCTTGGTTACCTCAAACCACCTTACTTTGAGAAGACTCTTTGACTCTCCTTCAGTTTCTATAGTTTGGCATAACTTTCTACAAATCAGCACTCACACCGCATAAGGGTTTTGGCCTGGAAGCTACACTTCTCGCAATATCGTCTGCTTGCCCATTATTGAGATTTCTCATATGACCGGGGACCTAGCAGGGGCTGAGCTCATTTTCCCTAACTAGCTAATTCAGTCTCTTCGGACAGTAACATACTATTTTCGATCTGAGGCTTAATCCTGGTGCTGTTGATTCAAAGGCCTGAACTTCATTTCGAGGCTGATTGGCGGTTATGGGCATTAAAATAGGAAACCTATATGAAAAGATCAAGGAGGACTATTACCAATATTCCACAGTGATGTCGTATACATACATACATACATAATTGGCCATTACAACCCTTCAGTCAGGGTTACGGCCTAGTTTCTCACACCACTTATGTTGTGTGCGTTAATTTCATACATGAGTGGTGGGACCTACAGTTTAAAGTCAATTCCGAATGACAGATTTTTTAAGTAACTTTTCATGGCAATTTTTAGGCCAAATTTCTCAGAGTTTTTGCCAGAAATCTGGTGAGAGTCAGTCGCCGAAGAAAATTCTTTTTTCAAATTTCATTTTGATGTCTTACCTGGGCCTTACGTCTAATAAGCCAACACACTACCTACTAGACTATGGCGACTTTATCTTTAAAAAACTTTCAGTAGCCCAAAAGACCAACAACTGGTGTAAAAGCATTAAATGTTGAAAGCATCTTCAACGACTTCTCTAGAAGCTGTAGTGAGAAGAGAACAGCAAATCACAGGACATATTCCCGTCGTTATATGGTAGTTGAGAATCAGAGACGATTAAGGTAATTTTCATTTACAGGGGAAAGGAATTTGGATGGCTCTGAAATGCCAGTAGGAAAATAGCTATACTAGCTTTGCAGCGTAAGCTCATAGGACCGGAGTGAGTTATGCTTTGAGGTGATTGCCGACATTCGGGTGAAAGGAGTCTGCAGGTTCCAATTGATCTGAAGTTTAAACAGTCAATTTTCATGTTATCACTGATCAATTATTGTGTATTCAAATCCAAAATTTTTTTTAAATGTTTTCCTTGAACTGATATTTCTTTGCCCTTCTATACCTACCATCTCCTCAATTATGCTTTAGTAATAGGAATCATTTGTGAATCTAATACCAAATTGATTAACTTGCCTTTACTGAACCAATATGCAAATGGTGTTAAACTATCAATGTGTCAATTTCTAAAGAAAAGAACGATTTAATACCGTTATTTAAAATATCGAACCAGATAATCTCATGCACATACACACATATGTACATATTAAATAAACCAATCGCCATAATAACTAATCGCCTTTCAACTTAATAAAATAGGAGCGGAGGGAAAGAAAAGAAAAGAAACGAAACAAAAAAGAAAAAATTTGGACACTAAAAGCACAAAAACGGACAAGATTGAAAAGAGAAGCATTATTAAGCCAAAAGCAAAAAAGGAAACAAGGCAGAAGGCTAAATACGGGAACAATGAGTTCAAAAAATATGGCCAAAAACTTTAATGCTTTTACGTTGTTTATGTTGAGCAAATAGAACGTATAGAAATAGACAACAAAGGCTTCCTTTCAATTTTTTCCAGCTTTTCTTGCTGCGGAAACTCTTCTTTTCTAAGAGAATAGACAGGAAAAAATAGGAAGAAAAAAAATCATGTTGAAGGTCATAAAATCCTTTTTGATTCACATGTTGTGATGAATTAAGACTGAGTTTGGTGTTGGTACACACGAAACACACAAAACATACAAACTATTGTAAGAAGAAAAGAAATAAAAATTCTAAAACTGGTGTGTGATAAATTGTAGTCCTTAGTGCTGCTGACATGTGTCGGAAACAGAGTTTTTTTTTTGCCTTTGCTTTGGTTGAACGTTAAAGAGTTTTAAGAAATTTTTAAAAAACTGCTCGTAAATCCTAAGAAAATACTGTCCTTTACAGTACCCATATTCGAAAGCGAAAGAAAAAAAATTTAAACAAACGGTTTAAGGAAAATTTTTTAAAATTAAATTTAAAATTTGGAAAACAAGCAGAAATGTGAAAACCGGTAGAAAATTTCTCTAAGGAAGAAAGAAAGAAGGAAAAAAATTATGTGGAACAAACACGTTCTTGTATGTCAACTTGCAGTCATTAGTAGGGAAAAAGAAAAACCATGTAAATGTGTCAAATTGTATGTGTGTCTGATGACGATGTTGATGGTGTACGAATACAATGGAAATAACGTGTCAGAACACGCACATGCTACGCCGTGTTGCCGTGGAAGAGATGCCAACTAGTAAATGTACCAATAGCTTCAGCAGCAACACGTCTAACTGACATTGACAGCTGGCTTTAATTTTTTTTTGCTTCTTCTTCTTCGTTTTTAGTTCTATTTTTTACACTAGAAAACAGTGGCACACCAAAACTAAAGCTGTCGAAAATATCAACCTTCTACAGACGCATCTCTCTCTCCCTATCTGGCCAATACTTGCATATGAAAGAGGCAACATGAGTTTCATTTGCACAAAAATGTTAATACAATGAGCTGTTGCGAAATGTTGTGGTGTATGTTCTCATCTATTTGGGTTTTGAAAGCGATACTGTGGAGTTTGGGGAAAAAAATAAAATTTTTGAAATTGTAAGACTTAAGACATAAGAAATGCAATCGTCAAGGAATTTTATTGATACTTATTCCAGTACCTTTTATGGAACTTAATTCATTTACTCTAGGTTTTGTATGAAAATAATCAAGAGTGGTGAGCATATGCAAGCGATTTTTTCATTTCGATTTGAACCGAATTTGGAACTCTCTTTGAGAGAATATGTAAAGAATTCCTCGTAAAGTTGTACGATTTCAAATGTATGATGCTGTAAAAACTATAGCAGCCGTAGCCTAGTAGGTAGTGTGTAGGCTTATTAGACGTGAGGCCATAGTTCAAACCCCAAAGTTCCCCAAATGAACGAAATATGAAAAATTATTTTTTCGGCGACTTCCTCCCGACAGTTTTCTAGCAAGAACTCTGAGAGTAAATAAAATTGCATGAAAAGTTTCTTAAAAAATCTGTCGTTCTGAGTCGCCATTAAACTGTAGCTCCCGCCGCTTATATATAAAGTTAACACACACAACATTAGTAATGTAATCCTGACGGAAGGATAGTGATGACCAATGACGTGAGTATGAATGATGCTATAAAAAAAGTGAAAAAGTTCCATAGTAGTGCGACGTACTTTAGTGGGTAGTGTGTTGGCTTATTAGACATAAAGCCAGCGTTCGTACAAAAAATATTTCTTCGGCGACTTCCTCTCAGAAGATTTCTGGTAAAAACTCTGAGAATAAATAAAATTGCATGAAATGCTTTTTAAAAAATCTGTCGTTTGTTTCGACGTTGACATCGTTCGTTCGTCGACATTGAACTGTAGCTCCCGCTGCTCATATATAAAGTTGACACACACAACATTAGTGATGTAATCCTGACGGACGGATTGTAATGACCAATTATGTGTATATGAATAATGCTATACGTGAAAAAGTTCCATAGTTGTGCGGCCATATGATGTATTGACTTCCCTATACGAACTATGGAGGGCATCTCTATAACACCTCCAACAAGCTGTGATAAACTGTGTTATGGCTGTGACAAACTCCCGCACTTGATACGTACTCATATATTTACTTTTGCTATATATTAATACCTCACAGTTCGCAAGAATGTGTTTCTCATGATACACTCTCATAATCACAGATCTATATGTTGGACTCGAGATGTTCGACATTCTGAACAAATGTACTTCGAGTCTGCCAAGAGACCGTTTACGAACCTCAGGTTGGGCCTGGGTAGTCTGATGCATGACTCAAAATTTTTTCATTGGAATTTTTCAACAAAAATTTTGATTGCCCCAAACGCATTTGGTTTGAGAAGAGGTCGTTTCCTTATTTGTCTTATCTTTCAACATCTGTGCTTACACTACAGAAAGGTTGCAGGCTGATCAGAGGCACTATGCTCTCCTCTTCTTAAACTCATCTGATTGCTCATTGCCACTAATTCCCATGTAACCCTATTTTATCTATTCAAGTTCTTCGGAAAGCCCCGTATTGTCTTTGATTTTACCTAATAAGAGCTTCTATGGCGGTCTGATTACGGTATTGTTATGCCCCGTTTTTCTAAATTGAGCACACCATTCAAGTCCTCGGAGTATTTTGTTTTGTGGTCAAAAACTCCTGCTTCTGTTCCAATATCCATGCCTTACCCATCCATATACCACAAATGATTTTCATTTTAAAAGATTATGTACGTTACAGATTGTTCCCTTCATTTTGGTTAACAAGTCTTCTTGCGAATCAGTTACCAAACCAGTAAACAGTTAAAGGAAGAGATGTTAGTCAATCGCTTAGGAATCCCTCAATGAAGCTTATGTTAGGCTTGTCTACCATTATCCGGCAGTTTCTTATGATCCTAATGCTACCTACTCCTTTACGGAAGACTGTACTATATGTCGTTGATATTTCTTTTATGGCTTATCAAGCCATTTACAGATAGAGGTGAAAAGCCCCTCTCAGAACTGGTCTAAAGGCAATCTCCAATGTTGGTTATTAACTCATAAGCGCAACAAAAATACTACATCATCAGTGACTATGATGGTGTAAGTATTGAGGAGCCAACAAACGTTCTTACCATTTAAACAACTTTTAGGACAAAGAGAAATGGTTCTCATTAACGATCGTAGGGAATCTAATCACAGTCATTCTGGTTTTAAAATTTTAAAAATTAAGACTTTTCGGTAACACAATAGGCCATATGGCCACCAAGTAAACTTGCCTGTGAACGACAAGCTACCCGCTAAGGCTCTTGGAAGATTAGGCACTTCGAACTCAGGCAAATATTTCTAAATTTTGAAAATAAAATTTTTGATCATCTGTTACATACTGACTAACCACTGTCTTTTTTTTTACAATGACTTACATTATTACAATTTTGTTTCTTTTATTTACATTTTATTGACGTCGATGTCAATATCAGGCAGAAAAAAAATAGACTTCTATGTGTCAACTACACACACATTACATTTTTGTAGCCCATATTCGTGCTTCACCCAAAACAACAGCAACATTGTGATGTAAAACTTGTATAACAACGGCTGAATAGTGAATGTGACACAAATTTTTTTTGTGTGCTGCAAAAGCTTCTCTTTTGCTTGCTTTGTAGCCAGAGAGATTTTTTTTAGTTTTATGTGGACTAAATGTCACAAGTTTTGTGTCGACTGTCAATTTCAAAATACATCAAGTTTAATATGTTACCATACATGGTACATTTAAATTAAAAAAAAAAACATGAAAGCAACAGGAAAACTAATTTTTTCTCCTTTTTTTGGTTGTAAGTGATACATTTTAATGAAATTAAATGTGTGAAGAAAAATTAATTGAATTTAATTTTATTAATGCGGTTAATATGCATCGAGAGTTTATTTAAGTTATATAAACAATAAAATTTAAATTTACTGGATATTCACTGGATACAGAACTAGGCCAGAACGTTGTGTACTTTATGCCTGTAAAGTTTATTAAAGTGTTGTAGATTTTCCATTTGTGTAATATTACACGATCAATTGAAATTGATTTTACAATAAGCATACCAGTAAGCGTATGACTTACATTTTATAACTCATACGACATGGTGTCTGTGTACCATTTTTATAGCCTAACGTAGGGAGACCCAACAATTAACATGTGAATGTGTGCAACAACAATTGCACTGTGAGAGAAGAGAATTCAAATTCATACAGTTTTTTTTACAGTTTCAGGAAGATCAAAGATTGTTTACTTTTACACGTCTATCATGAATGAGTATTTGAATACATATTTCAAAACTTAAAACACATTAAATACATGAGTATTCATGCAAAAGTTTTCGATATAAATTTAGAACCAAACAAACCGATCAGCGACAGGCCTACGGTTTCCGAAAGTCGAAACCAGTCAATTCAATTTGTTAATGGGAGTAGGCTTGTAGCTCCAGTCTTTTTACAGAGGGAAGTAGGGTGCAATTCTATCGAAATTTACTGCTTTTGGTGTTGGTAATTAGTTCCATTGATTTATTTTGATTATATGGATTATTATAGATTGGATTTCATCAGATGAATTCAGTCGAAATTCGGGGATGCCGCCAGTTTCTTATGCGGATGGCTTTACTATTTGTTGTTGATATTTCTTTAATGCAAATTGAGGAGAAAAAATTTAATATGAATCGTTCTCTAGGAGCTGACTTACAGCCAATCACCAATGATGGTTATTAACTCACTTACATACATAATTGGTCATTACAACCCTTCAGTCCGCATTCACTACTCAGTGTAAAGTCGATTCCGAACGACAGATTTTTGAGAAATTTTTCAATGCAAATTTATTTGCTCTCAGAGATTTTGCCAGAAATCTGCGTCGAAGAAATATTTTCTCATATTTTTGTTTTGATGTCTGACCTGGGGTTTGAACCATGGCTTTACGTCTAATAACCCAACACACTGCCTCTTAGACTACACCGACTAGACTTAACTCACATGCGCAGGATATTACTGGTGTAAGTATTGAAGAGTCAGAGGCTTTTAAAGCTTCACACTATCAGACGTCCTTACCATTTACAGCACTTTTATCCTGTCAAAAATAATATAAAACTCTCATATATGGATCACTGCTTCCAGCTCAAAAGCCTTCCTGTCCCCGTAACAGAAACAGCAAAACTACTTATTAACGACTGTATGGTATCTTTATCTACGAATACATCTAAGATGTACTATTTATATTTCGTTTTGATATCTGACCTGGGATACAAACCCGAACTTTACGTCTAATAAGCTAACACACTAACTACTAGACTACGGCGACTTCATACAAAGTCTAACTTATGCAAAAGTTAATGCCGGCTGATGATTGACAATTCAGAAGTGATTGAGTGAAAGCATTTACAACAGGCAAGAATATCTGTCTGGTACACATAGTGTACATTATGCCTGTTTGTATAATGACTCTGGATAACAGACAAGCAACTGACATAGCAATGTATACAGCAACCTGTCCTGTTGAAGGTTGTGAACTCTAAGGTACATGGTTTCAAAATGTAGCTTCCATGAGCTACACAACACTACCGATATTGTCTTTACTGCATGAAAAGCTTCCAGAATATCATAAGATTTAAGTTAATTAAATTCTTTTGTGGGTCTCATTTGAAGCCAATATTTATCAAGTTATCGCCGAGATATCACATGAATTTTACAATTATTGGCCGCGACCTACATCAAAAAGGTCTAGAACTGCTGTTCAAGTAGCGTCAGCAGTGTAATGAAATAAAATATTCAATTGATAGCTCTTCTATATAAAGGGTCCGCCAAATAACTTTTTTTTTTGAAAATGCTTTAAAAAAAACTACGGAATATTTTCTCAAATTTCTTTTTTTTTTTGGAAGTACAATCCTTCCGGTTAATAATGGAAAATAATTTCATTCAAATGGCTGCCTCGGCTGGCCATGCAGTAGCCTACACGATCGGTCCAATTTTTAAGCACATTATCGATTGTATACAGCTGTATTTCAACAATGGCTTCACGAATATTGTCCTTTAAAGCGTCAATTGTCTCTGGCTTGTCGGCGTAACACTTACCTATGACGGCACCCCACAAATAATAGTCCAAAGGTGTCAAATCGCAGCTCCGAGGTGGCCAAAGGACATCAGCTCTGCGGCTGATAATGCGATCTTCAAAAACAGGGCGCAAAATATCGAGTGTAGCTGCGGCTGTGTGGCTCGTAGCGCCGTCCTGTTGAAACCAAATGTTGCCAATATCTTCTCGTGAACAAAAATTCGTTCAACATGGCCCGATAACGATCGCCATTGACTGTAACGGCCACTCCTTGCTCATTTTCGAGAAAAAAATGGCCCAATTATGCCTCTGGACCAAAATCCGCACCAAACAGTGACTCGTTTTGGGTGCGTCGGCTTTTCAATGTATGCGTGCGGGTTTTCTGTGCCCCAAATGCGACAATTTTGCTTGTTTTCATACCTGCCAAGATCAAAATGAGCTTCATCTGAAAAAATGATTTTTTTTCCAAAATCTGCATCTTCTGGTCTAGGCTACTGCATGGCCAGCCGAGGCAGCCATTTGAATGAAATTATTTTCCATTATTAACCGGAAAGATTGTACTTTCAAAAAAAAGAAGTTATTTGGCGGACCCTTTATTTCTTAAGTTCTTAGGATTTTTTTTTAATTTTACAACAGCAAGTGTTATCTGCAATGTATGCTAAGATTTTCTACGTCCATGACCACCAAACTGGGAAAGTTGTATCTCCTTTTGATTAAATATTCATTTGCCTCATCATCAAATAACTGAAAATAAAAGCTTGAACAAAATTTGAAATTCTAAAATAAACTAACCTATCACGTACTTCTAAAAATTCCGAGGGGTTTTTAGCTTTTTCTGGCAGTTTCAAACGCTTTTTAAAGGCTTAAGTATTTAAACAGTTGCAGTGATAATTAAACAAACAGATGACTTTTGGCAACATTTATGTGGGTCACAGTATACGTCCTTATCTAATTGGCTACGCTACACTTTGATGTCAATCATAGAAATGACAAAACTTTCCCTCGGGTTTAAGTATGTCATGTACGTATATGGAACACAAATCCATGTTTCATGTTCTGCCATTTCTCTTTGCAATGTTTTTATCTTTTCAAGATATGGCGAATTGAATGTATTTATCATAGCATGGCTTCTATTTTACATGTCCTTTCAAAGGAATAGTCCATGGTACACACATGCATGGTAAGAATTAGAAAAACATACACATGCCATGTAGTGTTGTATGTATATTTTCAGTTTCTTTTTTTTTTAACTAATTTGTTACCAAACATTAAGCCATTACTACTAACCCGTATAAATATTAATCAAAGAATGTATTTGGGCTTCCTTTTCTTCTTTTTTTCGATATTTTTTTGTATTGCCTTTTGAAACACACACACACACACATAGAGAGAGAGAGAGGCTTTATATTGGCTTTTCAGTTGAGTTTTAGTTTTGTTTAAGCTTTTTGTATGTGAACTGTGTTTGATTTCTACATTTTCTGCCTTTCAGTTCATTTGATTCCTACTTCTTGTTTTTTTTTCATTCTTCTTTTTAATTCCTTTCTGGTAGAATTGTTCGTTTTTCTTTCTTGTTTTTCCTTTTGGCTTTTTAAAGACCTTGTATTATTGTAACGTTAATATGATAAGCCAAATTGATATGGCAACAAATGAAATGAAATCCTCTCTACTCCCAGCCACTTCAGTTGACACCACACTGAAGATGATTTTATTGGGTGTAACAATAACGTTCATCGGAAGCAAAGCATGTACGTGTCATTCACTGTTATTGTAATATGGCTGGCGTACAATTAATTAAATTAAAGATTTTCATAGGAGGGCATTTCATTTTTTATTATATGTTGATAATGTGTCTGTCTATTGATTTTTAATGTAGGGTGTGGGTTAAAGTAACACGACAGCAAGACTTTCAGGCTTTAAATACGAATTTCTTAAATACAAGCCAATAAATTTTAAATTTAATTTGCGTAAAAAAATTGTATGGCAATCAAAGTAATATTAAATGCCTTCCAATCGTTTCTGTCATCATAAGATATCATCAAAGCTTCCTCAAGCATACATATGTAGACTTTGAATTCATCACACGGTTAAATTAGTTGAGAGACAATTAAAAGCATCTTTATGTCTTCGAGTTATTGAATATGAGCTAATACTACTAAGATATACTATAACACCATTCATGGTCAAGTTAGTAAAACACTGAGAAGAGAGATAGGGGTTCAAACCTCACAGCACTTATGTTGTGTGCCTTAATTTTTATGCATGAGTGGTGGGACCTACAGTTTAAAGTCGACTCCGAACGACAGATTTTTGAAAAAATTTTCATGGCAATTCTATTTACTCTCAGAGTTTTTGCCAGAAATCTGCTGAGAGGAAGTCGTCGAAGAAATACTTTTTTTTATTTTGTTTTGATGCCTGGCCTGGGGCTCGAACCATGGTTTTACGTCTAATAAGCCAACACACTACCTACTGGACTACGGCGACTTCGATGTGAGAAACTAGGTTATAATCCCGACTAAAGGGTTATAATCCTGATTAAGTTATAATCCTGAGTAAGTAATTAGACAATGTAAATATAAAAAATACTTGATAGGCAGAATTTTTATTTACCTTTTCAAAAACAAAGCAAAGCATTTGTATGTCCTCCCAACACTCTCAGCTCTTAAAAAATATGTTAAGTTTGGCTGTGCGCTTACAATTAAGGAGCAGAATCATATTTCTTACAAGAAATTTGTACAGGATATTACTCCTTTCAGTCTTTTCCTCTGCGGTAAAGTAATGCTATTACATCCTTTACAAAATATTGAGATCTTAAGCTTACATAGACTGGACAATAACATAAAAAATGATTCTTGGTTTCGATATCCTCATCGAATGTCCATCATTTTCAATGCGGTTCACATGTAGATGTACGAGTGTGTTAAAGTAGCGTGTGTATTGAAGTAGCCTTTACTTAGTTTACATATAGTTTTCTTCCCATCGGTATCATTAGAGAGTATATTTGCAATTTTATTTACTGTCTACAGTAGTCTTCACTCATGTTAATAGCCTGATATTCAAGTCACTAAAAGGCACTGAGTTATCCAGTGTTATGTTCTGTAATTCTGTAGCTCTGTTAACTAGATTATTGGTTTACTAGCGAACACTCTTTAATGGCTACACAGCCATTTACGTTAAACGTACTATACATACAGACATAACATACATAATTGGTCATCACAACACTTCAGTCAGGATTATGGACCTAGTTTCTCACACCACTTATGTTGTGTGTGTTAATTTTATACATGAGTGGCGGGACCTACAGTTTTTGCCAGAAATCTGCTGGGAGTAAGTCACCAAATACCTGGGGTTTTAACCGTGGCCTCACGTCTAATAAGCCAACACACTACCTATTAGACTATGGCGACTTCTGTTAAACGTACTATGCCTCGATCAAATGCCAAACGCCTTTTTTCAATACAAAATCCCATATCCTAGGATGTTAGTGCTCTTAATTACATTTAACTATCATTAAAAATATTTTAATCTCTCTATATCAGGTTTATCGTAATATGACTGGCCCAGATCATACACTTTCTAATTGCACATAACTCCACTTGAAAATTATATTGTGATCCAGTAGCTGGAGGCACATTTGGATTTCTGGTTCTTCTATATAGAATGACATTATATCTGCTTAGTCAGAGATATACAACAAGCCCTCTATATGGCAACACGTGCCATTGTAAGATACCGGGTACTGTCATAATGAGCGATCTTCACTTTTTTGGGAAAAACTACATTCAGAACCTTTAGTCGTGTCCAACTAGGTAGTATATTTAAAGGATTATCCGTTCTTTTGCATAGATGGGTTACATTCTTACCGCTCAGTAGTAGTAACACGTTACCCTCATAACATTCCAGTTCAAGTTCCTTGCTAATGAATATTCTCAGAATATATTTAAAACGTTTTTACCGTTTACGTTTTAAAAACGTTTAAAATATGAGCTCGTAGATTGAAAATAAAATAAAAAAAAATTTGTGTTTATTATTCGTACAATTCTGTGTGCCACTATTCACAACTTGATGTAAACAACAACAATTGCTTTTCTTTGTTATTTCTCTGTTTATACCCTTTACATAAGCAATAACAATTACAAGACAATTATTCGACAGATCTTTATAACGGAGGTCTTCAAACCACAATTACTCTTTTTAAACGTACCGCTTCTTCACACAAGACTGACGGAACTTCACTAACTACGTTGCCTTGCCTTTTATATGGCAAAAGAAACAGTCTGATGGATGTTCTTGAAGACAAATGTTCTTGACTTCGCCTTCACGAAATCTCTATAGATGTAAACATCGCTGTTTATGTTTATTATTGTAGTATTGTTGGTATATTTTTGTTTACTTGTTTACCATTTGTTTATGCTGGTGTTTGTTGTTATTTTAAGCAGTACGATAATTTGTAAACAGGTTTGTTAGCTGCATTGTTTTGTTTGTTGTAGCTTTGGTTTATAATTTTAATGCTAAGTGGTGAAAAAGCAAAACACCAGTATCTGGATTTTTATTTTCGTAACACAATGAATAATGGTAGTCGCTATGAGAGGCCAAAGTATGCCTTCCAGCTCTGTTACCCTCTTCACAACACATATAGGTTAGGTTAGGTTAGGTTAGAGGACGTGTACTTATCAATTAAGACAAGTACAGTACCCGGAGGTCGAATTGACCCATTGTACAACGTCCTAGTTTCTCACACCACTTATGTTGTGTGTGTTAATTTTATACATGAGTGGTGGGACCTACAGTTTAAAGTCGACTCCGAACGACAGAATTTTATTTATTGAGAAAATTTTCATGGCAATTTTTATTTACTCTCAGAGTTTTTGCCAGAAATCTACTGAGAGGAAGTCGCCGAAAAAAATACTTTTTGTATTTTGTCTTTGATGCCTGGCCTGGCGCTCGAACCCAGGGTTTTGCATCTAATAAGCCAACACACTACCTACTAGACTACGGCGACTTCTAAAAAGCACATATATCATCAGTGTTATGTTGTAGCTGAGCTAGAATTAGGCAATGTATTGGAAAGCAAATGAGATTTAGCGGATGAGTTTCCGTTTACTGATGTTAAATTATTGCAAACAGAAACCTAAAAAAAAATATATATTTAAAGACATTGCCTATCTTTTTTTCACTTCCAACTACAAAATGAGAAAATTAATCACAAAATCTGTCAACTTTATACATTTTATTTTTTTATGTTTTTAATTCATAAAATATATACATTTAAGAGTCTCTTTTTTTAAGCTCTTTATTATGATTTCATTTATGCTGTACTTTAGGTTATTTTTTAATGAAAAAAAGAAAAAATTATTTATTTTTCATTAAACCTTTTATTTTTTGCCATTTTGCTAGGAAAAAAAAGAAAAAAGAAATTTAAACATTTATCGCAGAGTTGCTCGCTATTCTCTCTCTATCTCCCTCTCTCTCTCTACTTTCTATGTCCTAGCACTATAAAGGGTTTTCATTTTGCCGCAACTCTTTTACAGTGTCTTTATTTTTTATTTTTTTTATGCTGAATGTAGAGAATAAATGAACGAATAAATGCGAATGAATGAATATCTTTTAAATATCGCGCCACTCTCACTTCCGTTTTTGGAGCTCTTAATGAACGCCATAGGAAGTACTCAAAAGCATCACTAAATATGAAAAATAAAATGTGAAAAAAAGGAAATATAAAAAGAAATGGAAATGAAAATGAAAGAAAAAATAAGAGAAAAAAAGAAAAAGAATTAAAAAGTAAAAAAACTAATCGTTGTCGCATATTCTAAATGCAAAAGAGTGTGGTTGTATGAGTGTATGTTTTTTTTTTTAATAAGAATATCAAAAATAAAAACACACACTCTCATATATATTTGGAATATAAAATAGAAAAACTTTTTAATGTGCAGAATATTTTCTGTTTCTATTCCTTTTTTTTCTTTAAATTTTTTAATTTAATTACAGGAAGACGTCAACACCGCAGGGAATTTTCAGTTTTAAAAGTCACAGGACACCAAAAGCAACACAACGTCAACGCAGACACCCTACTCCCGCATACACATGTGTATGCATTTGAATTGTTTGTTTGTAAGAATAACAGCCTTAGAGTGTCTGTGTATTTGCAATGGGATTTAGTTTTTTCCACTGTCTTCATAATTTTGAAGAAAGAAAAGAAAAAAGTAAAAAGCAAAGACTCTTTTTTACATGTCGTCGTTTATGTGTCTGGATACTTTGTTTTTATGCTGGTGTGAGTAAAAGTGTATTCCTAAGTACTAAAATGACATTTTTAGTTCAGGTTTTTGCTATTTTGCATTGTTGTTGTTGTTGGTTTTTTTTTATAAAAAGATTTACATTAAGTTTCTTTATTAGTTAAGTAAGCCATGTTTCTTTAGTTTGTTTGTAGCTGTTGTTAAAAGTTTTCCTTTTAGTGCCTTAGCTCAAGCATCAGAAAAAATTAAAAGGCGCTTGCACTTGAGACGGCGAGATTTTAAAGTTGGTAACACTAAAAAACCACAAACAACATATTCTGTATTGGAATGCTCTGCAAAACATATGATTTGCAGAAAAAAAGTATTCATAAATTTAATGATTCCTTAAACATATAAGAGATTAGGGACTGTGGTTCAAACCCCAGCTCAGACATCTTTAATGAACTGAAATATTAAACAAAATATTTTTTCGCGTAATTCCTCTCAGCGTGGCAATTTTGAAATTTTTCTTAATGAAGTTATTTCCAATGGCCCTCTTTCTCCATCAGTGCTGACGATTCCTCAAAACTGGCCACGTTCGGAATGGAGCTTGTAATATCCGACATTTTACAGGGCATAGGTACTTCGATTGCCTCAGTTAAATTGGATATTACCCACTTCGTTTACAGAGAAGCTCAATCTTGTAAGCAGCGTACAAGACACTGCTGGACACGAGAATTACAAGCGGACTTATGAACTTCTATTCTTAAACCTCAATGCCGTTCATCGCGAAATGGAGATAGGTTACGTTAGAATAGAGGACGTGTACTATTCAATTAAGACAAGTACAGTACCCGGAGGTCGAATTAACCCATTGTACAATGTACAATGTACAATGTTTCTCACACCACTTATGTTGTGTGTGTTAAAGTTTAAAGTCAACTCAGAACGACAGATTTTTGAGAAACTTTTTCATGGCAATTTTATTTACTCTCAGAGTTTTTGCCAGAAAGGAGGAAGAAGTCGCCGAAGAAATACTTTTTGTTTTTTGTCTTTGATGTCTGGCCTGGGGCTCGAACCCTGGTTTTGCGTCTAATAAGCCAACGCACTACCTACTAGACCACGGCGACTTCGATTGCCTCAGTTAAATTGGATATTATCCACTCCGTTTACAGAAAAGCTCAATCTCGCAAGCAGCAGCAGGGTACTTCCAATATTGCTAGACAGTGCTGGACACGAGAATTACAAGCGGACCTATGAATTTCTATTCTTAAATCCCAATGCCGTTCATCGCGATATACAGATTTTCATGGACCACTTTTTTTAATCCGCATTACGGCAAACGATATCTGTATCTGTCAATGAAATGCTCTTAAACGGATAGGCGATTTCTAACCTCTCACTTTTTGACAACTTTCGCCTAGCTCTCGAATATAAAGATTGCCGGTAAGCATGCCGAAAGATTCGATATTTCGGCAAATGACTTTTGCAGGAGCTATGGCTCTGCGTAAGATTAAGAGACTGTTTTGCACCTCATGTTTCAGTGATAAGCTCTTGTCGCTAAACTACAAAGGTTTCTGAGTCGAGGATTGATTGTGAACCCAGGTTGGTTTCTTCTTGGGAATAGTTAATCCCCAGGTTGAATATTGATTGTGGTATCAGAATGCACTATCTGATTGATCATTAGAATCCTAAAGGAACAGCAGCAGATTATGTCAGTTTTTTCCTAAAAAATTGAGCATTTAATCTCATTATCATGCAGTTATGTGGTTGAAATATTGGAAGAAAAATGGCATTCCTTCTAAATAACGTTTATACTTACTTACTTACTTACTTACTTACTTAATTGGCCATAACAACCCGTTTAACGGATTTCGGCCTGCCGTAACACATCGTACATCGCCTGGTACGCCCAATGACGTCAATGTCGTCAGCGTACGCAAGAAACTAGACACTTTTTTGAAAAATAGTGCCATTGCGATGCACTCCCGTATTTCGCAGAACACTCTCCATGACGAAGTCGAAGAAGTCGCATGATATGGGATCGCCTTGTCTGAAACCTCGCACGGTATCAAAATGTTCGGAGAGGTCAATTTTTACCTTGACTGAGCTGCAGGAATTGCTCAACGTCATTCTGTATCAGCTTCGCAGGTATACCGAGATCAGACATTGCGGCAAAAACACGATTCCCTATGGGGCTATCGCCTTATAGTCGACAAAAAGATGGTGTGTCGACTTGTTTTTCGTAGGTCTTTTCAAGGATTCGGCGTAGTGCGAAGATCTAGTCGATAGTAGACTTGCCAGTTCTGAAGCCGCACTGATAAGGTCCAATCAGTGTTTTCACGAGTGGCTTCAGTCGTTCACACAATACGCCTGTAAGGCCCTTATATGCGATAGGGAAAAGACTTATACCCCTGTTGTTGGGTAGGGTCTCCCTTTTTCAGAACAGGACGTTTATAAATATTTATAATGTGGCAGTTAACATAATAACGATCTCAACCAGTATGCGTTGGAATATGCAAAACTTTCAATTCCGCATTTATGCTACTTCGCCTAAATGTCCATAAGTTCTTTAATATCAACACTTTAACATCTTGTTCTTTGGATAAATACATAAATCTGCTACTATACACATGCAAACATACAGATAACCACAAGTAAATATAGTTGTACGTTGTACGTATGTATTTACTCATACCTATGCATCAAATAACACACACATCAAACTGAAACTAAACATTTGTCATTAGACATTAATAGCTAAACATTTATCATGTTCAACACAAATAAACGTTGATGACCGTAACAGAGTCATACAGATTTCATATACACCGACATGCATACATTTACACATATTTTAGAATTTATGTGCGTGCACACAACATATAGTTGGAAATGTAAAGGACTACTATTTACCTTAAATAGGTGTAATTATGAACATACAACATATACTCAGCAGGCTTACAAACGCATACATGCATAAGAATATAAACAAAAGAAAAAAACAAAAAAAATCTGCTTTTGTTTATTTACATACGCATGTAAGGGCATTTACACAAAGTATAATACTATTACACATTATTACATACCATATGTACAGTTATGTATGATATGCATGTGTATGTGTGTTCTCTTTAACAATTGTAAAGAGAAGAATTATAATTAATGTTTAGCAATTTAGTTTTTGTTTTTCTACTATCACAAAATTCCTCTAATCAAACGCCTGGTGGGTAGGCAATGAAAAGAAAAACATTGACACTGAAATACTACAACGTAGGACTAAACGGCAAAACATTTCAATGCTGATGTCGTAGACGTAGAAGAGCGTGTTAATCAAGTCCTTAAATGAAAATGGCAACAAAATAAATAAAGAAACAAAAACAAGAAAAACTGATGTACGTATGTTCACTGACGTTGTGACACAACATGACTTATTGATAAGAAAACATTTTTGCGTTCTTGAAATTTAATTAAAAGGTCAAAAGGAACAGGAAATTAAACACAAATTGCATACGGAGTACAAGTGTAATAACGATTTGGATAAGAGATTTAAGGGAAACTATTACTAAGTAAATACATACGTAAATATGTAAAGATATTTATCATAATTAAATTGAATAAATTGTGTGGCACAAATGCATAAATAAAGTTAAACTATATGTTCTTAGCAATTGTTGGTAGTTCAGAGAATGATGGTTGCTGTAGTTTAATGAATATTATAGTGGCTTAGCAGAGGGGAGAAGCAAATTCGAACTTAAACTGTGGTATTTTGATGAAAATGATATGAAATATAATTTCTTTCAAACGTATCCTCTTAGAGGGGACAATTATTATGAACAAATGTTCTCAAATCTGTTATTAGCAGTCGATATTCATGGATAAACTTAAAGCATACAATATTACAACAAAATTCTTACTAAAGTTTTATGATGGCCAAGAACATACTGCAACTTAAGGTCCCAGAAATTTAGAAAGCAAATTATTTTCAGACGTTTACAGATGTACATATGTGGATATAGAAGGGAGAAATTCTGTCACCAATTTGAGAGAAAAATACTGACAGTGTTGTATTACAAAACACAATGAAATAAAGGCCTCAAAGTAAAGTGCAGAAGAATCTGCGAGATTAACAAATTGTGAATATGAAACCAATATTTTACGAATGACAGTCCACACTACTGCATATTATTGGTTTCGAAAGAGCATTCAATACCTTGGGTATCATATAAAAATAATTAAAATCAAAATTAGTTACCGAACAATTGCTTCGAAATACCACAGCAATGAAGCAAACCTCACAGCTCTCAACATCGGCAACATCGGTCAATCTTATCATACCATTGCTAGAGCTAAGAATGTCCTTTGCACTATCCACCGTCGTGCTGGATGACATAATGAGCGAATTCTGTTCGGAGAAAAGAAACTCTTCGAAAAAGATTAAATGAATGTATCAAGGCCAACTTGTTGTGTGGAAATTCAATGTAACATTAGCAGACACACTTGCAAGCATTCATTCACAATATGCTCAGAAAAATATGCAAGTTATTCTTGCTCCACAGTACCAGCATCAAGAATATCTGGACCTATATTTAAAAATAGAAAAACGTAGCAAATTAAAGCAGATTGGCAATCGATGGCAACAAAATACTTTAAGAATGGACTAGCGAAGGAATCCAGGACATGCACTATACTATAAGTACTGGGTCAGTTTAATTTAACAGGTTAGGTTAGGTCGTAGTGGTACCTTTGATCATGTCACAAAGCTCACTTGAGCGTGCATAGCGGCCCGTTGTGATGTCATGGGTGAACGCAGTCCCTGTTCTGACCAAGTTCCACCAGGACCAGGGAGGAGGAAGAAGTTGGTCAGCACAAGGGCTGCTCATCACAAGCACGACTACCCCACGCTGGAAAACCAGCCAGAAAGTTTGATGACCGAAGCTATATCCTTGATGTGAATAGATGATAGCTCCGTCAAGCTGACAAGAAACGGAGAGCCAAATAATCTGCTCCTGCACGTAGCAAGTGACGGACACTGACAGCAGAAGTGGATCACGGCAGAAGTCGTTGAATGGGAGCCGCATCCTTTCCGCGTGTCTGCTCACAGATGGCAAATCTTCCTTGAGGGCTGAGATCCCACTTAGACCATCATTTCAGCTTATTGTGATAAGGAGGATCGAACAGTCCCTAGAGAAAACCAACCCGAGTTCACAATAGATCTTTGTATTGCGGCAATCTTTATATTCGAGAGCTCAGCCAAGGATATCCAAAAGTGATAGGTTAGAAAACTCCTGTCTTTTTACGGCAAGGACTGGTAATCGGCATATGAGGCAATGTTCTTCTTTTCAAACCCACAGTTCCTGCAGATAGCGTTTGCCTTAATGCCAATCAAAACGACAGTGCACCATGAGTATCACTGTTGCGCGATGAACGGCCTTGCGATTTAAGATACACTTGTAAGTCATTCAGGTCCAACAGTGTCTAGCAAATCTTCTACTTACCCTCTTGCAGTCGACAAGATTTAGCCTCCTTGTAAAACGAGTAGACAATTCAACTGCGCCAATTGGAGTACCTACTTATGTAACTTAATATTGCGGGCTTTAAATAACAGGAAATTATGTAAAATGGAAACCAAATGGTCCCATACAGTAGGTCACGGAGAAAGAAATTGCTTTCTTCATACATACATAATTGGTCATTACAACCCTTTAGACTGGATTACGACCTAGCCTCTCACACCACATATGTTGAGTACATTCATTTTTTGATTGGCGGGACCTATAGTTTAAAGTCTATTCCGAACGATGGATTTTTAAGAAACTTTTTAATGGCAATTTTACTTTACACTCTGAGATTTTGCCAGAAATCTGCTGAGAGGAATACGCTGGAGAAATAGTTTTTCGTATTTCGTTCTGTTGGAGAAATTTGACCTGAGATTTGGACAGTGGCCTCACGTATAATAAGCCAACACACTACATACTAGACTATGCCGGCTTCATATTACTTCATACCAATGATGAATTTAGTACTTCTTGTTATATATTCTTTACCTTCCTCTTTTTCACTTTCATCGTTAATAACCGAACAAAGAACGTATAAAATTACAATTCATATCCGCTTGATCTACAGCATATGAATCCTTTATACTTGAAATCAGCATAAAATCTTCTACAAATATTGATTATAAAACAAACTGAGGAATATGAGTGATTGGTAGAGGGAAAAAAGCTCTTAAACAACGTCAATGAACAAGGTTGTTAACGAAATTGCAACGATTAAGTGTTTCATATTTCAATACAAAAAAGTTTTTCTTCCGCAAAAAAGTTCTTCAAAAATGTTAACTTCTTTGATACCTTCTCCTCATGCATACATTCGTATGCAGATTAGAAAAATAAAAATACAAATAAATGTTTTTCATTAATAGCTGATGTCTATATTGATATGGTATTCCGGTGTTTTAGACTTACATCAGATAACTTAGAAGAGCTCAGTGTAAGGTACAGCATTTGCAAACAAAAAAGTGTTCATTGCTGTTGAAGCATTAATATTTTCATTCTTTCAATTCAATTCAATATGTGTGGGTTTTCTTTTTCGTTTGCTTCTATCTTGTTTTGATTAAACCCTTGTGCAACAAAGTTTGAAATCGACTATTTATTTATCGGGTCCGCCATCGACCCGATCGACTTACAGAAGATGCCGATTTTGGCAAAAAAAAAATCATCTTTTCAGATGAAGCTCATTTTCTTGACGGGTATGTATACAAGCAAAATTGTCCCATTTGGGGCACAGAAAACCCGCATGCATACATTCCAAAGGCGACGCACCCAAAACGAGTCACTGTTTGGTGCGGATTTTGGTCCAGAGGCATAATTGGGCATTTTTCTTCGAAAATGAGCAAGAAGTGGCCGTTACAGTCAATGGCGATCGTTATCGGACCATGTTGAACGAATTTTTGTTACAAAAATTTAAGAGGAGGATATTGGCGACATTTGGTTTCAACAGGACGGCGCTACGTGCCACACAACCGAAGCTATACTCGATGTTTTGTGCCCTGTTTTTGAAGATCGCATTATCAGCCGCAGAGCTGATGTCGTTTGGCCACCTCGGAGCTGCGATTTGACACCGTTGGACTATTATTTGTGGGGTGCCGTCAAAGATAAATGTTACGCCGACAACCCAGAGACAATTGACGCTTTAAAGGACAATATTCGTGAAGCCATTGGTGAAGTACAGCTGCACACAATCGATAATGTGCTTAAAAATTGGACCGATCGTGTAGGCTACTGCTTGGCCAGCCGAGGCAACCATTTGAATGAAATTATTTTCCATTATTAACCGGAAGGATTGTACTTTCAAATCAAAAAAGAAATTTGAGAAAATATTCAGTAGTTTTTTTTTAAAGCATTTTAAAAAAAAAAAGTTATTGGCGGACACTTTATATTTTCATTCTTTCAATTCAATTTAATGTATGTGTTTTCTTCTTCGTTTGCATATATGTTATTTTGATTAGCCCCTTGTGCACCAAAGTGTGAACTCGAACATTTATATATTATCTGTAAGCAGGTTGCCTATAGGCAATACGATCCCGCATTTGAGCGAATTCTCGTATGGTCTTCAATGGGTTAAATAATTTCCTTTTGCTTGTAAATCTGTATTAGAGTAACAATCAGTATTTTAATTGCTTTTTGGACTTTTTTCCTTGGCAGTATTGCATACAAAAAAATTTAGAAATATTATCCTGTTTTCCTGTGTTGATTATTATTAACAGGGGCTAGAAACAGTGGAACTACCAATGTGTGGTACGTTAGAAAGCCAAAGCTACACTTAAATTTTCATTGCAAACTTTCTATTACTCCATCCCCTTTTGTCTCACTGTTACACTCATTTATTTGCCGTTCTTGTTATGCTCTTGCTCTCCGTCTTTGTTTCAATTCTCAGCCATTTCCTTACTTACCCTTCCACTGTCCAGCCATTTTACATCCTTACCATATGGTTAAGCATTCCTAGCCAGCTCCTCTATTACAGTTATTTTTCATTTCAACACTTTTATTTTAAATTTTCTGAACAATTTTTCTTTTCCCTTCCTTGGCTTGCCTGCAATTGTAGACTAACATTGTCATTACTTTTCTAAACATGTAGCAGCAATGTGTTGTTTGCAACTCTTTGCAAGAATTTGTTATTTTTCCTACGTTTTGTTTCTCACCTGGCACTAAAAATAATTGCACAAAAATAACATTGCACACTCCATCCCTCCCAAACACTTCAATGTCATGTGTTGCATGCGTTGCACTTAACGAATGTTGCAACAATTACAACAACAAATTAAACAAAACTAAAAACAGGACCCAGGGTAAATAAGTAGAAATACTCCATTACAATTATCGTTTCTTGTTAGTATAACTGTCTGTAAAAGTGTGTGTGTATGTGTGTCTGTTTGTGTCTATGTTTGTATATCCTTTTAAAAGGGTTTTAAGTATACCATAGACGTACAAGCAAGCACGTGAGCGTGTTTGTGTCGTATGTTCTTAAATGAATGATAGACGTCACATGAAATGTCACACTGTTAATGCAACACTAATTGCAAGTAACAACCTGGGAATTAGATGTTCTTTTCAAGGGTAACATTTTCATTTCTTTATATTCTTGATTTATTTGCTTTTGCTGTCTCTTTTAAAAATAAAATAAACGTCTTAGGGATTCATTAGTTAAAGTTAATGAGGATCTTTTAAAGTTTCTTTCTTTGAAATTTTGTTTGTTATTCTTACAAGTTTAGTTTTATTTTAATGCCATGGCTGCTGATGTTAGAAACATACATGGGCATACTGCATTACAATTCTAATGCATTAAGCTTTTCAGTATTCAGTAAATGTTTACTGGTAATGCAATCTAAATTTCAATTTTACTGACTATTGAAAAAAATCAGTATTCAGTAAATTTTTACTGATTACTGAAAAAAATCAGTATCAGTCAAATTTATTAATTACATGTTTAGTGGAATTATTTTCTGAATAAAATTGCCTACAGTTCAAGGATTCGAATAAAATTTGCTTTGTTCAATAAGCTGAATTATTAACAATTGTTACTGGAAAAGCATTCATTAACTCAAAAAACTAAAATTGTCAACATTTTTTATCGTTGATCGTTCTATTTTGAATTATCTTTTGTTTACATTATTGTCAGAACAATTTAAAATCAAAATATTGTACAATATTGACTAATCAAAAATTAGAGTTTCATTTAAATCATTTTGTCCACAACTTCTTCACAAGTAAAATCTGGATCTTTTAGAGAATCATCACTATCAAAATCTGTTAAATCACTAATTTTTTATTTCGCACTTGGAATATAACACTTCAAATAGACTTTTGTATATGATTTAAGTATATTTTTTCACTTTGTAAGTAACGTCTAAAAATCTAAATTAAGGACTGTTTCAGAAAAAACTTATACACACTATTTCAGCCAAAACTTCTGCCTGTTTCAACAAAGCCATGAAACAGTATGAGGAAGATTTGAGCATTGCAAGAAAACCTGGATCAAAAAGAAAAAATGGTCTACCATATATCGGAAGCCAATAATTTGTAGCATCAGGCTCGATAAACACAGAAATATATACAGTCAGGTTTTGTTTTAAAATATTTTTATATTTTTCTGAATTTTACGTTTAAGAATATTTAAAATTTTGAAACATTTTAAAATCCCAACAAAAACTTCACTTACTATCATAGAAGTAGTCTAGATAGCCAATTTAGCACTTTTATAGCAAAAGTAATAAAATTAAGCTGCAACTTGAAAAAATTTGAAGTTTGGTTTGATCCAATTTTCAAGTTTACTTCTTTATTTTAAAGATAACAAGTATACCTATTCATTTTTATGTCGAAAAAATATTAATAAAGTGTGAGTTGTTTACTTACTTAGACGACCGTTATGCATACATTTTTAAATCAATATTATTTTTTTTTAAATCTAGCACTTTACCTATAAACATGTTGCCAACACAGCCAGATAATATTGCTTAACATGAGGTGTCGTTTTTAATAATAAACAATGTTTTAATAAATAACAACTTACAGCCTGAAACTAAAAATAAATATAATTACAATATCAAAATCAAAATAAGTATGCAAACAAAACATTTAACAGTTACTTTTTGTCAATTTGCCTATTTATTTATATATTTATTTTTAGAACCGTTTTTCACACGAATAAAAAATAAATTAGTATTAGAAACAACACACTTAAATATATAAATATTATATAAATATTTCTACTTATAACATCTATTAGAAATGTTGATAATTTCTATTATAATTAATAAAAATTTACTGGTAATGCATAATGGATTTCGATTTACTGGTACTGATTTTTTTCAGTATTCAGTAAAAATTTACTGATTTACTGCATTTTTTTTCAGTAACCAGTAAAATTTACTGAATACTGATTTTTTTTCAGTAATCAGTAAAATTTTACTGGTAATGCAATCTAAATTTCATTACCAGTAAAAATTTACTGAATACTGTAATTTTTTTCAGTACTCAGTAAAAATAAATTTTTACTGAAATTTTACTGGTACTGCAAAGTGCCCATATATGGTTAGAAAGCCAGTGGAAGAGACATAGAATTTCTAAGAAATTATTGTCTTTTATTTAGTGGAACTAAGTCACTGTAGTCTAGTAGGTGGTGTGTTGACTTATTAGACGTAAAGCCAGGGTTCGAGCCCCAGGCCAGACATCAAAACAAAATACAAAAAGTATTTCTTCGGCGACTTCCTCTCAGCAGATTTCTGGTAAAAACTCTGAGAGTAAATAAAAGTTGCCATGAAAAGTTTCTCAAAAATCTGTCGTTCGGAGTCGACTTTAAACTGTAGGTCCCGCCACTCATGCATAAAACTAACACACACAACATAAATGGTGTGAGAAACTAGGTCGTAAGCCTGACTGAAGGGTTGTAATGACCAATTATGTATGTATGTAAGCCAGTTTCTGACTACCGATCTGTTCGGATTTGCAACGCTTTAGTCAGGTTTATAAATTAGCCTCTAACGCCACTCATGTTGAGCCATGAGGGACGGCTCCGAACGACAAATTTTAGAGAAACTTTTCATGGTATTTGCATTTACTCTCAGATTTTTTGCTAGAAATCTGCTGAGGGACACTTCCCGAAGAAATATTTCTTTATATTTCGTTTTGTTGAAGATGTCTGACGAAGGGCTTGAAGCGTGTCTTCACATCCAATAAGCCAACATACTATCTACTAAACTACAGCGACTACCACCATTCATGTTGTGAGACTTACCGTTTATTGTCCGATCGACAGATTTAAGAAACTTTTAAATTTAGCTTTGTTCGAGATCTCTGAGCCAGGAGTTGAACCACGGTTTCTCATCTAATAAGCCAACACATGATGAGGAACTCTCATTACGGTCAACAATTCTTATCTCGCTACATCCAATGAAGCACAATCTATAACTCTACGCTGACAATACAACGCTGCGACAGAATGCGTGGCAAGATCTAATGAAAGTACTTGTAATGGTTAACGAAGAAACAAAATATTGAAAGAGTTTGTTCTCAAATACACACATTCTGACATAAACATATATTCGCGCGGATAATACCTAACCTCGGAAGTCCGAGACAGGAGAAGATTCAATTGATGAGAGTGGTTAGATCGATTGCTCTATATGCAGCCGAGGGCATGGATAAGAAGACATATAGAATAGTAGTGGATGCGGCCTACAGGAGATCTGCCATCCAAATAATTTCTGCCTTCCGCACAGTATCTACGGAAGCATCCTTGGTGATTGCGGGGATGATGCCGCTTCGAATACTAGTAGATGTAGAGCGGAGAAAACATTTGACAAATAGAAGAACGGGGCTAGTGCAGTCTGATCAGCTGACTGACGATGCAATGAATGGGTGGCAGCACGAGTAGACTTCTTCCACAAAGGGAAGATGGACTTACCGATTAATATCAAATATAGAAGAATGGACTAGAAGGAAACACGGCCAGGTGAATTTTTACCTTACACAGTTCTTAACGGGCCACGGATGCTATAGGGCATACCTCTACAAGTATGGGCATGAAGTGGATGAAGCGTGGCCATCATGTCGATATACAAGCGAATGGATGAAGCGTGTCCATCATGTTGAAATACAAGCTAAACAGCGTAGCATATATTCTTTACTTGCCCGCGCTACGAATACCGACGAAATTTCCTGGAGAGAACGATCGGATCGCAGGTGACTCCCGATAACGCGGTTAACCTGATGCTTACATCATGCGCGACCTGGAACGCGGTATGTTTCTTCGCGAAGGAAGTTCTAATACAACAGAGGATAACAGAGAGAGCGAGAACAACAGAAATGGATAGCAGCACACGCTGCATCTTTACCTTCCTCGATTTAATACAGGATTGTGGTTCCGGAGGGGCGACTTATTGGAAATGTGACGAACTAGGTTGGGTCTAATACATATGCGCTTAGCAAGCCTAAAGTAAGTCTTGCGGCGAATCGTGCGCATTGCGTAGACCGGGCTACCAATGTCTTTTGAAGATTCCCAGCCTTTAGCTCGCATAGCTATAAAAAAAATCCATGTACGAGTGAGTCTACCATACATATGTGTAAAGTTTTGAAGTCGCCGTAGTCTAGTAGGTAGTGTGTTGGCTTATTAGGCGTAAAGCCAGGGTTCGAGCCTGAGGTCAGACTTCAAAACGAAATACGAAAAGTATTTCTTCGGCGACTTCCTCTCAGCTGATTTCTGGCAAAAACTCTGAGGGTATATAAAAAATTGTCATGAAAAGTTTCTCAAAAATTTGTCGTTCGCAGTCGACTTAAAACTGTAGGACCCACCACTCATATATAAAATCAACACACACAACATAAGTGGTGTGAGAAACTAGGTCGTAATCCTGACTGAAGGGTTGTAATGACCAATTACGTATGTATGTACATATGTATGTGATGAACTAGGTTGGGTTTAGTACGTATGCGCTTAGCAAGCCGAAAGTAAGTCTTGCGGCGAAACGTGGGCATTGCGTAGATCGGGCTACCAATGTCTTTTGAAGATTCCCAGCCTTAAGCTCACATATTTATATAAAAAAAATATATATATTCATGCATGTGCGAGTGAGTATACCATACATATGTATGTGTAAAATTATTAGAATTAAAAATCTTAAGGTAGTCGGTGCGTCTAGAGATGCATGCCATACTGGAATGCAATGCATGTTTTAAAATAGAAATTTCGATGAAAAGTTCCATAAATCTGTCGTTCGAAGTCAAGATTAAACTGTAGAATACAGGTTGTAATCCGAACTAAAGGCTTGTAATCATCAATTGAGTAAGAAGTAAAGTTTATTACAATTTTCAAGACGGGCTTTATTTAGTTCTATAGGCCTGCATTAACTCCATGTATCAATTTTAATAACCCTTATGTTATGTAAAGCTACGTTCCACTAGACCTACGTTCAAGCACTTAAATGAAGCAATACATTTTATGTGGCCATTAAATAAAAAATAAAATAAAATATTCATTTAGAAAATCACACTAATTTTTGGATTTAAAATTTTTCCACCAATGGATGGATAATTGAAATAAATTTATTTTAATGCAGCGTCATTTTTTTGTGTTTTTGTAATTTGTTGTAATGCCACATTAAACATTTATGGCCACAATATTACATGGAATTTGGCCGTCATATACACAGACAACATCTGTTTTCAATTTTATTACATACGCAAATGATGCTCAATGAGCGAGCAAATAAATGTCGTACGGGGGTAAGGGTTTAAAAGATACAAAATCCTATAAAATGTTTAATACACACACTCATACACATGCAAAGTAACAACGGCTTTCAAAATCTAAAATAATGACCAACAATATTGTGTAGACTTGTTATTCTATACTCAACCTGTTTGTTATTTTTCCAAAGTCCAGTTCTATTTCAGTTCTATTGTGTTGAATTATAAATTTTTACTGTGCAACAAAGCTTTTGCCACCTGCTCTCTCTCACTCTCTCTCTCTATTAGTGGCAGTAGACAGAAATTAAAAAAATTAAAAAAAAAAATGGAAAAAAAACTGAATTCGACAACAGCAAAAATGGCAATAAATGTGGACAATAGTGGTTTAAGTGAATAATTTATGGGAATGCGTATGCATGCGTTCGTTTTTTGGTATTTAATTTTGGTTTATGTGGCAAACAAGTTGTGTTTTTTCATTTGTGGCTTGATTTTTTTCCATTTCACTGTGGTCCTTTGCCTTTATGCCAAAACTGTGTGTTCAAAGGTACCTTATCATCTGTACGTTGACAGACAGACTAACTGGCTCTGCCTAGCCAAACATGTGTTGCATGCCTTTTATTTGTAAATCATAATTTCATTCACAAAAATACAACCTTCTACTGCCTTCGCTTTCCTCTGCTATTGAATATACATATTTGACTCGCTTGTAACTGGAATATGTCCGCAAGGTAAGTGCCAAAGGCTAGAAAAGGCAAGTTGTTGTGTGATGAAAGCGTATATATTTTCATTTGGTTGGCATTTCATAGAACACATAAAATTCAGTGAAGTTTTATTTAACAAACCAATAAAATTAAGATATTAAATGAGAGGGTATTTCGATTTTAAAATGTTTATTTTTGTCATTTGTTTATTTGTTAAGAATAATAGAGCTTCTTCAGAAGCTTGATAAGTTCCACGTTTTTCAGGAAAAGCCACATGGAGCCCTTGTTAACTTGGGTAAAGCGAGTACTAACGGGTGATTAATCAAAATGTTTATTTTTGACGTTTGTTTGTTTGGTAAGAAGAAGAGAGCTTCTTCAGAGGCTTAATAAGTTCCAAGCATTTCAGGAAAAGCCACATGAGTAACTTGGGTAAAGCGAGTACTAACGGGTGATTTTTTAGCTATTGTCTTTTTGGCAACACTGGTTTAAACAGCTCACGCACGTTTCGTGTTTTGTTTCACTGTTAAACATATTCAGTTTGGTCTATAATTTAACCGTGAATCGTCTTACAAACGAACAACGCTTGCAAATCATTGAATTTTATTATCAAAATGCGTGCCCTATTAAGAAAGTTCATCGCGCGCTTCTTCCATTTTATGGTCAGTTTAATCGACCAACTGAAGAGGCTATTCGGGCTATTGTGATTAAATTTCGCACCAAATTTACATTGTTGGACATTAAACCACCAACACGCTTACGTAGAGTGCGAACTGAAGAAAATATCGCAGCTGTATCGGCCAGTGTTAATGATGACCATCAATTATAGATTCGTCGCCGTTCGCAGCAATTGGGCCTCTGTTACTCAACAACGTGGAAAATTTTGCGGAAGGGTTTAGTTGTGAAGCCTTTCAAAATACAGCTGGGCCAAGAATTGAAGCCAAACGACCTACCGCAACGCAACATTTTTGGTGAATGGGCTCTTGGAAATTTGGCCGAAGATCCACTTCTTTATCGAATAATTTTGTTCAGCGACGAAGCTCATTTTTGGCTCAATGGATACGTAAATAAGCAGAATTGTCGATTTTGGAGTGAAGATCAGCCAGAAACATTGCAAAAGCTACCAATGAATCCAGAAAAAGCCACAGTTTGGTGCGGTTTATGGTCTGGTGGCATCATTGGACCGTACTTCTTCAAAGATGCTGCGAATCGTAATGTAACTGTGAATGGTGAGCGCTACCGTGAGATGATATCCAATTTTTTTTTGCCCAAAATGCAAGAGCTTGTCTTGCATGACATGTGGTTTCAACCAGACAGTGCCACATGCCACACAGCACGCGTAACAATGGACTTATTGAGAGGCGAGTTCGGTGAACATTTTATTTCACTTTCGGGACCGGTCAATTGGCCGCCTATACCGTGCGATTTAACGCCTTTAGACTATTTTTTGTGGGGCTATGTTAAAGCTCATGTCTATACAGACAAGCCCGCTTCAAGTGACGCATTGGAAGACAACATTGAAGCATTTATTCGTGAGATACCGGCAGAAATGTTAGAAAGAGTATGCCAAAATTGGATTAAGCGAATGGACCATTTGAGGCGCAATCGCGGTCAATATTTGGATGAAATAATCTTCAAGTATTAAATTATATGGACCGTACTATCGATTCAAATAAAGATTTCATGCACTTTTCTAAATTTTATGTGTTCATTTTTGAAAAATTTTCCTATATCTCTTAAAAAATCACCCAGGACTATGTTTGCATGGAAGTTCTTCATCAACATTAACATCCAATAGCTATGCTAGCTTCGAAGTCATAGTTTTGTAGGTTGTGTGACAGCCAACGATTCAAACCCTGCCTCAGACATCTTAAACAAAACGGAATATGAAAAATGTATTCCTTTCACCGACTTCCTCAGCGACTTGCCATGAAAAGTTACTCGAATCTCTCGTTCGGAGTCGACTATAAACAGTAGGTCTTGTTACTCATGTATAAAATTAACACACACAACATAAGTGATGTGAGAAACTAGATCGTAAACCTGACTGAAGGGTTGTAATGACCAAACGTGTATGTATGTAACGCGAATGGTATGAAAAACTGACCTAAGGATTGGAATGACTAAGCTACACTCACTGGCCACGACGTTCGGGTGAAAGGAGACGTTCAGGAGATACGAATATTTAATGTTAAGATCAGTAGTCGTTGGTAATCCATTTGACTGATCAATTGGAGAATGTGCGTGCCTCACAGAAGAGGAAAGTGTAGGGAAATGTCACAGTAGACCGAAATTCATCATTTCACATTCCACAAATTCTCTATCTGTAAAGAAAACATATATTGTTGTAAGAGATTAAAAAAATAAAAAAGATGTTATCAGTGTGGACGGTATTCCATGCCGCAAAAACGCACTTGGAAGAAGAAGTTATTTAAAGTAATTAATGGATGGAAATTTATGCACTTTCAATAGATTGTTGGTTTATCACCGATAGAATCTATGAATACATTATTTAATGCTATCTTATCATAAAACATCATATGATGACGTAAATGCATTTTAACATTTTGTTTAAAAAATTACAAAGAAGTCTTAAATTATTCTTTTACTCTTACAACATCAGCCTCTTGCATTAATCTACGTTTAAATTTTACAACACACATCACATGTACCACCGTTATTTTGTTTTTAACAAGGACCACACAATTCCAGATCCTGAAAACATTATTAAGTGCTCCTTGCCTGTGTACTGATGTCAATGACAGCAATAGTCCATACTGCTGCCATGCTGCCATTACGTTCTTGCCATTCGGTTGTTGTCGTTAGAGTTTGAAGTTGTGCCTGCGTTGGTTGTTCTTGTGTTGTGTTTTAATTTTCCAAAAAATAGTCGAAAAGTTTTGCCATTCTGCCATTGGTCTTGGTTTGTTAGTACTTAAGCAATTTAGCCAAAAAACATCTTAATCAATTACACAACTTTGTTGAAATTATTTCAAAATATACACACAAACACTGCATTTCATTACGGCATGCATCTCTAGACGCACCGAGTATCTAAAGATTTTTACTTCTAATAACTTTACACATATGTATGTATGGTATACTCACTCGTACATGCATGACCGTGTGTGTGTATTTTGTGAACAAACTCCTTCAATATGTTGTTTCTTCGTTAACCATTTACAAATAGTTTCCTTAGGTTTTGCCACACATTTTGTCACAACTTTCAGTTTGTCAGTGTAGAGCTGTAGTTCGTGCTCGCATAACGTTTATCCAATCAACCTGCCAAGCAAGCTATCTTGCTTGAATATTTTAGGCAAACTTTTACTGGGATAAACTACTTTTCAATGTAGACGAAAGTGATACACTGAGAGAAAAGTTGTGTGACGGACAAGACTATTCAAATTTAAAGAGGAGCATGTCAAAATATTACGTCGAATTGCTGTGAACAGGCTGTTTTCTTTATCATAAGCGATAATATTGGAAGAGAATACAAAAAAAAACTTACATATATCTGGATGAAGTCGGCGTAGTCTAGTAAGTAGTGTGTTGACCTATTAGACATAAAGCCAGGGTTCAAACCCCAGGCCAGACATCAAAACGAAATACAAGTATCTCTTCGGCGACTTCCTCTCAGCTCATTTCTGGCAAAAACTCTGAGAGTAAATAAAAAATTGTCATGAAAAGTTTCTCAAAAATCTGTCGTTCGGAGTCGTTACTAAAAAGCAGGTCATGCCACTCATGTATAAAATTACCACACGCAACATAAGTGGTGTGAGAAACTGGGTCGTAATCCTGACTAAAGGGTTGTTATGACCAATGTATGTATGTACTTATGTATGTACTTATATCTGGATAGTCAATGAGGCCATAAGTGATGCATGGCTGCTGATAAAGACTTCGCGGCAAGCAACTTGTCTTCCTTACAATTATCCTGCTAGAAATTGTTAAGTATAGGCTAGGGGCTAAGGAGAAGGACTCCATATATAAATTCAATTTTAAATGCTAGAAAGTCGGTCACGGTATGCCACTTCCTGATCATAACACGCATCAAAGCGTCTCTTTATTCAGATGTAGTGGCTTCTTTACAATTTAGGTTCTCCAATCCTAATATGCATCAAATTTGTTTGTAACCATCTCGTGAGAGTTGAGTTTCATTTGCTTCGAAATAAGCAGACGCTATTGCTTTAATATTCAAACAACATATCATCGGCGTAGTGACGCATTTTCAACTGTTGCATGAGTTAAACTTTTTGCGAATGGAGGTACACATTCAAAGTAACCCACAACGAACTGTAATTTTCACCCAATTACTTAGAAAGGCGTGGAATCAATAAATTCGGATATCCACCACAAGTAAATAAAATTGCCATGAAAAGAAATCTGTCATTCGGAGTCGACTTTAAACTGTAGGTCCCGCCACTCATGTATAAAAAAAAATTAACGCACACAGCTTTAGTGGCATGAGAAGCTAGGTTGTAATCTTGCCTAAAGGGTTGTCATGACCAATTATGTATTATGTAACATGAGTGGCGTGAGAAGCCAGTTTATAATCCAGACTAAATGTTCACTAATGAACTAAGGAGTAAAGTAAGTAAGTTCTACGGTTTAGTAGAACACAATGGAACTTTGATTCAATCTTCTAAATCTGAGTAGTTCTTTATATCATCATTTGCAATATTCCATCGCGTGCCACCTAAAGAAGATGTTCTACCTCCAAAGTAAGGAAATAAGTGAACTTTGCAGTGTTGAAGGTGATAGCGCGCGATGTCGTGTATTTCTTGCAAATTTGCGGAATTATCAGAGAAATTATGTGAGCGCAGACTGATGTCATTGGTAAAATCGAAATCTTTCAGACGTCCATACATTTCCTACGTGATGTCCCTCTTCCCTTCTTTTCTGGAATACAATTTCCAGTTGCCTCTTAGCAAATCGTATTGTGAATTTGAGATAAATGCTGCTGCCAAGACGCATACATGTGCCAAGTTCAATTGATTACCTATAGATTTCAAATTCAATTTTCTTTCTGTATTTTCTCTCAGGGTACAGTTACCATGTAAGTGCCACTGTGTGTAAGTCTATTCATTTAATGTATTTTGCATATAGTGCTGTAAGTTGCATTTTGTGTCTTGAATTTTTGCTCAATTTATGTTGATGCGTGACTGTTATTTGGATGATTTAAGTTTTATTGGTGTATTCACAACAGCTGTTTAGCAAAGTATGAATGCACTTACCATACTTTGGGTTAAAATAATTACGAAAAAAATATTTTTTCTGCAAAGTTGCTAGCGATAGTTAATCGTATAGATAGTTGGGGGTATTTTACATACAGAATCCAAATGGTTATTATTAACCAACTAACAATGTCAATAGGTCGATAGGGACTTTCTAAAATGTGTTGAGGACAACTATGTAAGTGAAACAAAATTAATCTGAAAAATGTTTCCAGGCTCCATAAAATTAAACGAAAAATATTTCCTTTTAGTCTCAAAACAAATTTTTGGTGTATACAAGCTTGGGTTTACCATCCTGTTTAATATTTACGCTTCAGAGGTAATGAAGAGTTCTTAGACTTGAGGAATAACTGACGTTTTCAGGATATATGGCGGATAGATTTTAAAAAACGAACTAGGCATCACTCTTTTAAATAACCTGAAGCTGCTGTAGTTTAGTATGTAGAATGTTGGTCTATAAGACGCGAGCCCATGGTTCACACTCCAGTCCAGATTTTTCGAACAAAACAAAGTATGAAAAAACATTTCCTCCGCGACTTTTTCTCAGCAGTCTTCTGAAGAAAATCTCAAAAATGAGGTGTTTGGAGTCGATTTTAAACTGTTAAACTCTAATAATGTATAAAATTGTAAATAAAAATATCCTGACTATAGGGTTCTAATGACCAATTAATTAAGATTTTTTTCATAACTAACTCAACTTGAATATGTTGCATTATTTATTTAAGGAAATGTTGTAATTTTAAATTAATTGTTAACCAACTCTCTAACGTTAGCTCTTTAAAGCTATGCTAACCATAAATTTAAATTTAAAACGCCTTTCAATAATAAAACGCCCACCCATAGACATTAAAAACCCCCAGCCCCATAAATACAAATGCAGACAGACATACAAACCGCCGCTACAATAAGCTCAAGTAAGCGTCCATTAAATGTAAGCACATAGTGAACAACGTTGTACTTGAAATTTGAAAACAAGTGTCTCACTGCGCGAAATGGCCAAATGCATTGAACTCTAACGCCAAAGTAAAGAAATGTAAAGAAATTGAAAGAAAAAAAAACGAAATGAAAATTAAATAAATAAACATGAAAAAATATTACAAAATACATGGATTTTATGTCAATGTTTTAGAATTAAACAATAACAACAAATACACATAAACACATACAACAAAAACAATGTTCATGCTCCAGCTGAGCTATTTGCAACAAGAGAAAATATTTAAGCCGGCAACTAAATGTCTGCAACTTGAAATGGCTTTGAGAATGAGAAATTGCATGCGAATAAAAAAAAACAGAAATCTTTAGAAAAAAAAAAAAAAATAATAAAAATAAATATTTTTTTATGTGACAATGATATGTGAGGATATGCCCTATAAGCCATAGAACTATGGAAATATTTTTAAATTCTAATTTTGAATATCAAGCAATTTTTTGTTTTTTTTTGTCATTAATATTTTAATGTATAGGCAGACGTACGTCAAGGTTGTGTTTCTTCTGCATTATTATTCAATCTAACAATCGACATCATTATGTTGCAGGTACCTACTATTAGAAGGTAAGAAATGAATGGACGTCTGAAAGATCTCGATTTTACCAATAACATCAGTGTGCGCTCACATATTTTCTCTGATAATTCAGCAAATATGCAGGAAATACACCACATCGCGTGCTATCACCCCCAACACTGCAAAGTTCACTTATTTACTTACTTTGGCGGTAGAAGATCTTCTTCAGGTGGCACGCGATAGAATATTGCATGTGGTGATACTACGAACTAATCAGATTTCGAAGAAACAAATTTTCATTGTGTACCAATAGATCGTAGAACTGATTCACTTTGATTCTAAGTTAAATGGCCATTACAAGTCAGGAATACGATCTAGCTTCTCATGCCACTCATGTTGTGTATGTTAAGTTTACGCTGAGTAGTAACATCTACTGTTTAAAGTAGACTCCAAGCGACAGATTTTTTTGTGATACTTTTTATGGCATTTTCCATTTACTCTCAAAGTTTTTGCCAGAAATCTACTGAGAGTCGCCGTGGCCAGGGTTCAAACCCCATGCCAGACATCAAAACGAAAAAATGAAAATATTTCTTCGGCGACTTCCTCTCAGCAGATTTCTGACAAAAACTCTGAGAGTAAATAAAAAATTGCCATGACTTTAAACTGTAGGTCCCGCCACTCATCTATAAAATTAACACACACAACATAAGTGGAGTGAGAAACTAGGTCGTAATACTGTCTGAAGGTTTGTAATGACCAATTATGTATGTTATATATGTAATATACTGAGAGCAAGTCGCCGCAGAAATAGTTTCTTATATTTCACTCTGTTGGAAATGTCTGACCAGGAGTTTGAAGCGTGGCCTCACATCTAGCAGGCCAACACACTACCTACTAGACAACGACGACGATTTTTTTTCATACCGTATTTTGTTCTAGATGACTGACCCAAGAGTTGAACTACGGGCTCGCTTCTAATAAGACAACATACTATCTACTAGACTACGGCGACTTTTTAGAATCTTAGAATATTCTTCTAAATCCTAGAATACCTTGGTCAAACATCAAAGGATCTAATCACTATGGAAAGTATAACACTGGCACTGGATTAGTTCTAAATATTTTTTCTACCATTTCTCGCCTATTACTTGCCGAATATTGGTTTTTAAATACTCAAACTTTAGAAAATTATCCTTGTTGGCATAATCTTTGAGGTAGCCTTACAGTACATGACTAACAGCCTCAAATCGTATAATCTTTATGGTCGATTAGAGTCGCCAAAAAGTGATATTCCTATCTCTGAAAACTTCTCAAGTAATTGAGACAAAATCGGCCATGTTGTGTGGCTTATTCCAATGTCTAGTTGAAAATCTTTTACCGTTTAGTTCATAATCTTCATTTGCAAGCCAAATAAAGTCAGTTGTCATGCGATCACAGCACTATAGCGGTTCATAACAAATTATATTCGTACAAATACAGCCTAATGACAGCCTCGGCTCATAATGTCAACCAAACTGTCAGTTTTTCGGGGAGCGAAGTAAACGACAAGTGAAGTTAAGGTTTCATCGCTGCCGAAAATTTTGTATGAACAATCAGCATTGAAAGTCTGTAGCCCCATCGCCATATCTACGATTTTATAAATGGAATGCAAAAGGGATAAATGAGTTGGACTTTGTAAATGTAGAAATCAAATTTTAAATAAGCCATAATGAGCCACAATGAGCTATGATAAGTGAACGCTATGATATGGAGAAATAAAAATTATCCGCTTCAATTTCTATAAGCACAACAGCAACGATATATTTGAAACTACTTAAAATACAATGATACACAGGCTGGATCATGCCGTTCTACGCAATCTCTTCCTATTTTTCTATAATTTTAGCAATTTTTAGAACACTAGGTCGATTACTGAAGCCGCCGTAGTCTAGTAGGTAGTGTGTTGGCTTACTAGACGAAACGCCAGGGTTCAAACCCCAGGCCAGACATCGAAACAAAATACAGAAAGTATTTCTTCGGCGACTTCCTCTCTGCAGATTTCTTGCAAAAACTCTAAGAGTGAATAAAATTGCCATGAAAAGTTTCTCAAAAAATCTGTCCTTCGGAATCAACTTTAAACTGTAGGTCACGCCACTCTTGCATAAAATTAACATAAACAACATAAGTGGTGTGAGAAACTAGGTCGTAATCCTAAATGAAGGGTTGTTATGACCAATTATGTATGTATACATGTATGTAGGTCAATTAATTAAATGGACATTACAACCTTTGTATTCATAAGTAGCGGGGACCTACAATTTAAAGTGACATGGCATTTTTTAATTTACTCTCAGACAATTTGCCAAAAATCTGCTGAGAGAAAGTCACCGAAGAAATATTTTTTCATATTTTGTTTGAGATATTTGAGTCAGGGATTGAACCACGAACTCGTTCTTAATAAGCCAACGCACTACCTAATAGACTACGGCGACTCCAGTACGTCGATTAAGGCGACCACAATCACTCCGTAATGTGGGAAAAGTGGCCTTTTTTGTTTTAAATACTATTATGGTCGCTAAATAAACAATATTTCAAATGAAAGAGATTTACCAGCAGACGGCCTTAGATTCTTTGATTTGATTGTATCGAAAAAAGTAAATCAAAAATTTATGAAATTTAATTGCAGTTTTAAATTGTTTCAAAACCTATAATAAAACAAAAATGTTGTGTACAGTGAGAGCATCAGCATAAGTGCCAAGAGAAACTAAGCATTCTTAACAACTAATATCTTCAAGATTTTTATTTGTTTTTCAAGTAAAATTCACTTTTTTCACATTCTTTTTAGGCAAGTACCAGTACACCAAATGTAAGTGAGTGTCTCTACTTGTTTCTAAGTATACGTAACTGTTTGTTTTGGCCTTTTTTTATGGGACATACAACAACACACTCATAAATAAAAAATGCATACAAAACCAATAAAGACAAGTGTGGAAATCTAATAAAACACTTGGGCTCCAATGCTTTTAAAAAAAAGAGGAAAGCATTGGGAAACGGAAATATAGAAAAACACTTGAGAATTATTGCCTGGAAAAGAAGAACATTAAGGAACATATTCTGATGAGGGTTTAATTCGTTCTATTTTTTTTTTGCTAACAATATGAGACAAAAGGGATAAATGAGTATGAAAAAAAAAAATGAAAGGAAAGGAAATATTTTTTATTGGTTTTTATTGGTTTTATTTTATAAACAAATGTGTAACATTAAATAACAATATTAGCCTACTGCTACTGCCACCATTGCTACTCATATTACTACTAACAAAACCAAAAAAATGTCCCCATTTTCTTAAGAAATAATCAAGAAAATAAAACATTTGTACACCAAAATCCGAATTTAAAAGCAAAAATCAGGAAGACTATCTCTTGCCTTTTGCACAAGAAAAAAAAACGAGTGGGTTTCTGTATTTCGTGGGCTGTGGGGGGGGGTTTTCTCAATGACCTTTTTAAATATTAATACTTGTTGTGATTGCATGGGGAATATGTGATTGACTTTTTATACTTCCTTCCCCTTAACCCCCCCAAGTGTTGTTGCACACTTTTTTCTTGCTTAATTTTATTTCTTTGCTCAGCATAAAATATGTACAAATGTCTACGCGTGTACTAGCTTAAGTAGGGTTGGGTATTGTCATCCCCACACGTAACTATAAGTGACTTTCTCTGTTCGAAATCGACCACTGAAATCGAAACTTTTCAATATCGAAATACTATTTACGTTTGTGTTTGCGTTTGTGTTTCTGTTTTAGTTTTCTGTTTTATTGGTTTAACAAAACAATTCAACCAGTGGTTGCTCCCGCGGGACATGCACCCAATACCCAAACTTCACACTTTGTTGCTGTTGTTTTAGTTGCTCTCCACATTTTATGCTTTCTCTTGCAGTTAAAAGCATCATTCTGTCTGCAATGATTGTTTGTATGTCTGCGGTGGTTATTTGTAAGCAACAGTAGATAACAAAACATATAACAAAAAGTTACTAAAACTTAAGTATCCCGTTATTCTCTTAAAATACCTTTAATTTTCGCCTTCACTGTTCAAAACCCACAGACCATTAAATCAACCACCAGTGGCATAATGTCTGGACTGATATAAAATTTCTATTTTCTAGTTTCATTACTAAATCTAAAGTTTCAAAGTCAATACTATTTTAGAAACACACACACACACACCCACATTGACGAGTTTAATGTGAGTCACACTTCAAACTCTGCCACAACTGCACAATTAGTTGTCTAAAGCAAGGGGGCGCGTACTGTCTCTGCCGCTAAGCTTACATGTAATCGATAAGTTGTAGATTGGAGTGCATTTTGCAAAATCAAACATAAGAATACATACGAAACTTGGTAATACGAGAGTAAATTACATGGGATTTGTTTTTGCCAAACTTTTTCCTTACAATTCTAAATAAGAAATCCATTCATCCATCCATCCATCCACCTACTTACTTAATTCCTGACATTTCCATTTATTACCCATTTAATGACCTCAACCACCATAAGTTCATTTATGTTACGAGAAACGATACGCATTTTAAGTCGTCTTAAGTGAGTAAAAAGAAAAATACAATTCACATTAGGAAGCTGATTCGCAGAAGATGTAGAAGAAGTACGAAGAAAAAAAGAAAAATCTCAATTACCATCAATAGTTTATGAAGTCTGTAATTGAAGCAGACACAGGTTTTAATGATTTAAAATGAAATAAAAATAAACCCACACACACTCAGCAACAGCAACTGTAAGTGAAACACAGTAGTCATACAGTCTTTGTGGGAGAAAAGTTTAATTAGTTTGGAGTTTGAAAGACAAAAAATAGGGGACGCTAAAGAAGGTGGAATAGACATTAATGGTTACAGTCTTATGTTTTTTAATTAATTTTCATTTGTTAGGATGAAATCAAATCATTTGTTATACTCTAAAAGTGTTTTGCAGTGAGCCAAATATATGTGAGTGCATATGGCCATATTTAACAGACGATTGTCGATATTTTCTTATTAATTTCGCTGATAATGTGTCGCACTTTTCATATAAAATTTCAAGAAATTTTTGATTCAGTAGGTTTTTTTATTATTGCATGGGTCGTCGTAGTCTAGTAGTGTGTTGGCTTATTAGACGTGAAGCCAGGGTTCAAACCCCAGATGAGACATCAAAATCAAATACAAAAAAATTTTTCTTCGGCAACTTCTTCTCAGCAACTTCCTCTGGGAGTAAAATAAAATAGCAATGAAAAGTTTCTCAAAAATCTGTCGTTCGGAGTCGGCTTTAAACTTTAGGTCCCACCAATCATGTATAAAATTAACACACACAACGTAAATGGTGTGAGAAACAATGTCGTAATCCTAACTGAAGGGTTGTAATGACCAATTATGATACACAAAGGTGTGTGCGGAAAAACCACCGCCAATTAATAAATACTGTGTCTTAGATGGGTAGGATAGAAGAAGAGCCTCTCAACCTACGACTAACTTAAGCCACATATGAACCACTGCGATACAATTGTTATCCATTTTTCTACTCTTGTTAGCATCCAGAGCTTCAGATGTCTACATAGAAAACACAAAACCGGTTTCTTTTGTTCAGTCCTGTATACAATAGGTGAAGTATAGTTTAATACCATTCCTTGTCTCAACAGCTCCTGTAGAAGTCATTGCGCATGCTTTCAAGGCCAATATATCTCGAACGACTGCCTATAATATAATTTCAAGTAATGACTTCAACTCTAAGCAATTTCTCCGTACACTTTCCATTCAGTTTTAGCTAAAATTGCTGCACTAACCTGGTCGTAGAAACTGTCAGGTTTGCAAACTGGTTGTCAATTTGCTGTTTCTTGGAATTCTGCTTTGGCCTGGTAGCCATGTGATATGACAGTCATTACCTTCTGCCATGTATGTCGAGATATTTGCAACAGTCATAAACTTTAGAGTTTGATACCTTAAAATTCCCTATTTAAAGAAATAAGTTCATCCTTAATACTCCTTACCGAAATCATTATGACCAACTCCTCATCAGTGAGTATGCCAACAATGCCAACAATGGGTCAACTCGCCCTCCGGGTACTGTACTTGTCTTAATTGAAAGTACACGTCCTCTAACCATGCCAACTCCAAAAACTTCGGCCTGCCTTAACACATCCTTCCAGTTAGTCACACCAATCGATGACAGGGCTTCCTCGATTTGGTCCTTCCAACACAAACAAGGTCGTCCTCTTTGCCGACTTCCGCAAATCCCCTCCTCAAATACCCGACTCGCCGAAGCGAACGACTTAGTCTAGCTGCACAACGTCGTCCATGTAGCTGAGAAGCTCAATCAGCTCATTGTTGGATCGGATGCATAGGTCACCAGTCCCGAACTGTTTGAGGTTCAACTGGTAGCAGATTGGACTGCGAAGCCTGACCGGAGCCTTAATTCTGGTACCACGGGTGTTGGGAGGCCCAGAGATTCATCTCTGCCCGACAATGGTGAGGCCCCCTTGTGGGAGCAACGTGGTGGCTGTGATTTAAACCCAAATCGCGTGGAGAGCGCAAGCTCGGAGTGGCGTTGCACTCTCAACCACTATCAAAAAGCGCAGCACTGTCCGTGGGGTCACTGGTAGACGCATTGGCGAAACTCCCGTTAAACCCTGGACGAATGTTGGATCGGATGCGGAAATCACGGCCAACTCTCGATTATTCCCAAGGCTGCTGTGTTAGTGCTTAATAATGTCCATGCCTCTGCGCCATAAAGAAGTTCGGAAAGGATGAGTGTCTTGTAAAGTCTTGTTTGTCATTCGAGAGAGATCTGGCCTATGAAGACCATAGTGGCACCTGTTGGCAAGAGTGATAATTATTTTTTGTAGTAAAGGTGGAGCCAAGATAAACAAATTCCTTAAGTATATCGAAAAAAACAGTTATCGGCTGGAATCTGGGATCTAATACGCCGCATATTTCTACTTGTATGCCTTATTTATTATCAGACTTATCTTAATAGACTCCCGCTCAATAGCACTAAAGACGGCAGTAACATCTCACTTGGTACTCCCTACGATATCAACGTAGTCAGAGTACGCAAGCAACTGGACTCTTTTTTGATGATCTACCGCCTTCCGCAAAACAATCTCCACAACGAAGTTAAAAAGGTCGTATGATAAAGCATCGCCTTGTCTGGTATCATTTAGTCAATATCTCTGTAATGTAACGGAATGTGCACCAGGACACTAAGAAAATTTTGTTGACAAAAATTACACATCCGTAGACCTCATCTAGTTAATAAGTTTATGGTCGATTGAACGAAGGATTACACAGTGCACTACAAAGAGAATTCATTGTTAAGTGGCAATATTCGTGGCACACTTTGTTACGCGCCGGTTATACCCGAATAAAATATCGAGGTTAAGGGCATGCAAAGATCTCCCCGGTAGCTCAGGCTAAAGTGGTTCTCAACCCGTATTTTACGACGCGCAAGCATATAAACACAGCCTGCATGCCACCAAGATAAAAGAAAAAAGACTGTGCTAATATTAAGAAAACATACAACAATGTCAAAACGCGAAAGTATCCGGACACAAAAAAAAAAACCTGAGTCAAAACGATTTAACGGTTAGGTGTTATCCCGTCTAGGGCATAAGTTCCCTCCCAGTGACAAAGTCACACGCCATGACAGACGGACGCCCTAATCAAATACTACATCTGTCCCTAGTATAACCACGTGCCTCTTACCTTACCATGCTCCCCGCGTTTCCCTCCCTCCGAAACAGCAGATTAAAGGATCATGTTTCCTTAAATCTCACCTAAGGAATGATGTCATATATACATATACATTTCACAAAAATTTTCAAGTTTATTTAGGCAAATAAATGTGGAATAATATTAGTAATACAGAAATAGAAATTTAATAGATATAATGATGGTATTCTTTAAATAAAAAAAAAATAAATGTGTTGCCTGGCTTATCTCGGCGGTGCACCGCTCCCACGATGATGGCTCTTGGGTTGTTGGTGTTGTGGCTGGGGTGTCGATGGTGGCTGGTGTTGTCGCTCTTGTTGCTGGCTATATTATCAGGTGAGTATTGTTCTATCAGGTGAGTATTGTTCTATCAGGTGAGTATTGGTCTATCAGGTGAGTATTGTTCTATCAGGTGAGTCTTGGTTTTTGAAAGTTCTTTGCTTGCTTTACTTTTTATTTAAACTTTATAATTTATTTCATATTTTAGTTTTCAATTCTTTTCTTATTTCTAAAAATTTTTGTTAATTATATTTCACATTTTAGTTTTCATTTCTTATTTCAAAAAAATTTTTGTTAATTTCTATTTCATATTTTAGTTTTCATTTCTTTTCTTATTTCAAAAAATTTTGTTAATGTTTATTTCACATTTTAGTTTTCACTTCTTATTTCAAAAAAAAATCTTTGTTAATTTTTATTTCATATTTTAGTTTTCAATTCTTTTCTTATTTCTAAAAATCTTTGTTAATTATATTTCACATTTTAATTTTCATTTCTTATTTCAAAAATTGTTTGTTAATTTTTATTTCATATTTTAGCTTTCACTTCTTATTTCTAAAAATAATCTTTGTTAATTTTTATTTCATATTTTAGTTTTCAATTCTTTTCTTATTTCTAAAAATTTTTGTTAATTATATTTCACATTTTAGTTTTCATTTCTTATTTCAAAAAAATCTTTGTTAATTATATTTCACATTTTAGTTTTCATTTCTTATTTCAAAAAATCTTTGTTAATTATATTTCACATTTTAGTTTTCATTTCTTATTTCAAAATAAAATTTTTAATTTTTATTTCACAATTTTTTTTTAATGTTTTTTATTTGAAAAAAAAAGCAAAACTTTGGTGGACCATTCGGTTTGAGTACCACACGTGAACTGCCTATGCTTCTCAACATTCCTCTTTTATATCTTATTTTTTCTTTCTTCTGGAATGTTCTTTTCTCCCGCCATAACGCATTATCTTCCTCCACCTATATCCCTCATCCTTGTTTCTGACAAATGGCACATTCTGATTGGTTAAACTGTCTAACGGTAAAATTTTCAACGAAACAGACGCCAGGTGTCAGAATCTGATTGGTCGATCAGGACGCGCAAAAAAAAAACATAACGAAGTACATACATAGCAAAAGGGATAAAGATAATTGAAGAGTTGCAATTGCATCAGTAAAAAGGGTTGCAATAAAGTGCATTATTGCCAACCATACATGCAAATAAAGGGGTGGGAGTAAAAGTTGTAATTCTAACTTCGACAATCCGTAACAACTTTTATTTGAAATGGATTTGGATCTCATATCCATAAACACTGCTTCATCTTTCAATTTTATTTTCCTAACTTTAATGCAATGCCTTGCATGAGTAGGTGTCATATCCTAAGGAGCAGCATTGGTATATAAAAATCATAAAGTTTTCCTCTCAAATAAAAAATAAGTTAAGTATTCAGTTAACAACTCAAAAAATTTACTTTAATCACATGTCTTCATTATAAATGACTTGAATAAATATAATTTTTTAATGAGAATATACTTTATGACGTATTAAATATTTATTGAAATAATTTTACCACATCACGAGTTTCTTTTGTCAAACTACTGAAGATCCCTCAAATAAAACCTGAACAAATAAAGCGGCAAACAACAAGAGAGACGATATGATATGAAAATATTGCCATATCACATGCATCCCCCATATACTTGGGGTTGCTATATAAACAACAATACATTAATATGCTTATGCAGTTACATGCTCTTCCATACATACACATACACATACACACCATGCGTGTATGCACACGTATGAAATGTAATGTAAAGTGATCAATCACTTAATGTCAATTGCATTAATAAATAAGTACGCAAACGAAAAGGAGAGGGGAATAACGAGAAAACAACAACCAACTATGACACAGTGAAAGCTTTATATTTAAAAAAATAATAACAACAACAACAACAGTTACAAAAAGAGAAGGGACAAAAAGAGCATTCATTCAGTCATTCATACATTTTTGTAAAAGTATTAAATTCATATACGTGTCTACAACGCAAATGAGTTCATTAAGTAAATAATCATAACAATGAATCTCAGATGAGAATGTGAATTAACGAACGAATACGCAAACGAAAAAACAACCAACCAACTAACACCAACACATTTTCCTGTACATGAAATGAGCAGAATATACCATAAGAATGAGAGAAACAGACAGCATCATTCGTTAAAAATATTTGTAACAGTTTTTAAAACTTATTCTTGGGGTTTTTATGCTGTGGTTGATAGACAGAGAGAGAGAGAGAGATGGAGAACGAGCAAAAAATGTGTGTCCCTTTAAATCATTTAAATTAAAGATTTTTTAACGCCACATTTTATTCGGTGTTGAATTTATTTCCCTTTTTTTGTGAAGTTCTGCTCTGTTGTATGCCACAATAATAACTTTTGTTGTTTCCAACGTAAATATAACAATGATAGAAAAACAAAAACAAAAACAACAATAAAAGAGAGAGAGAGAGAGAGATAAACAAATTAGGAAGCACAAAACCATGAAATGTTGTAACCGTATAATGCAAGAACCGTAGAAAAGAACAATCATAAAAACAAAAGCAAAAAAAGAAGAAAAGAAATCATAAAATAATGAAAAAATAAATTGCAAAAGGACAAATTGTAGAAAACTTGTCTCAAAAAAATAGTGTAAAAAACCCACACATACAAATTCTATATAACTTTAGTAGAGTGAAGGAAAAAAAACAAAAAAGCAAACGTAGTACAATGGCAAAAACCACTAAAATATTATGAAAAATACAATATTTGTGTAAAGAAATAGAAACTAAAGTAAACGAAACCAAAAGAATTACAAATAGAAACTAAAAAAAAGAGTGTTAAATTATCAGTATTCTACGATACTTTAACACTCTATGGAATTTCTACAAAATGCATCCAAAATTCTGAAGCCAAATAAAAATTGTAAATTAAGTAATTATAGAAGAACATTCTCGAATCTGGGAGAAGACAAATCATTTTTTATCATTATTTTTACAAATTAAAAATTAAAAAATTTCAATCCTCTTCGAAATTATCCTACCATAGGCCTCATGAGCCCCCACGGTACAATGAACATCAGCAATGAACCTCACAACAAATTGAACTCCATGATCAAATTTGCTTACCAATATATCCAATGCTGTAAACAACACATTTTTATGGTGGGCTTTGTTGCAGGACAGCTTCAGATGACAATTCTAACACTCTTGAGCTATCTACAGTAGACCAATCGCTATTTTTATACAATGAGAGGCGGCAGCCATGACTTTTTAGAACAAGCTTAATTGCAATTGAGCTTACTTAACTTACCTCTTACTACCTCAAATAGTTTTTTTTTTCTTCTTATAAACGCTGTGGTGTAGTTATGTACCATCAGGGAATTGTTTTGTACAATTTTTGTGAGCCGAACGTAGATTCATGATTATATTCACAGCGGCTGATATTAAAATTCCTTCAATAGTGAAATTATTAACGCGTGTTCTGAGTGTAAATAATTCTCATCAAGAACCGTTTCAAATCTGTCGTTTGGAGTTGTGGGTTCTTCTACTCATGGATAAAATTAACAAACGCAACATGGGTGGTGTGGAAATATAGGGCGTAATATTGACTAAAGAGTTGTATTGTAAAGTAAATAACTTCCTCCAGCAACTGCTGGAGTATTGAATAATTGCTGGGCATGTCATGTATTTTCTGATTGTTGGAACTGGTCGCAACGTATTGGCTTGATTCTCCGCCTATAATACTTACAAGGAGTGCTCTGGAGCAAACAATTGTGAGCAGCACATGTACAATATGTGTCTAGAAAACATGATGGAATGCTTATTTTTAAATTTTATGTTAATTTGATTTTTTATAAGACAGTTATGTTACCTTCGCTTTGGGGCCTTTGGAAAGCACAATATTGATGCCTGATTTGTAAATAAGGCTGTACGGCATTCAGATTTGCTGTTTTTGTTCACACTTTACTGTCGAAGCAGGAAAATAGATTTTCCCATTAGTTTAGTAAGTGTCACACAACAGCATCTATGGAACACTGATCCGGGTCCATTTCAGTTTAAGGATGCAAACTGATAGGTTAGGTTAGAGGACGTCTACTGTCAATTAAGACAAGTGCAGTACCCGGAGGTCGAATTGACCCATTGTACAGCGTACTACTTTCTCACACCATTTATGTTGTGTGTGTTAATTTTTATACTTGAGTGGTGGGACCTACAGTTTAAAGTCTACCCCGAACGACAGATTTTTGAGACACTTTTCATGCCAATTTTATTTACTCCCAGCATTTTTGCCAAAAATCTGCTGAGAGGAAGTCGCCAAAGAAATATTTTTTGTATTTTGGTCTGATGTCTGGCCTGGGGCTTTATGTCTAATAAGCCAAAACACTACCTGCTAGACTACGTCGACTTTTTTTTCGAAAGATTGCATAGATAAATTTGTTTATTTCAGGACTCATTACGAATTGGTCAAGAACACATTTCTGATTAGTGCAAATTAAAATAAATTGGAATTTCTGTAAAAAAACAGCACTTTCTATTGGCATCGGTTATTGCATCTGCTTGAAGTCGACGTAGTAAAGTAGGTAGGTAGGTAAGTTGTAAGACGAAAGGCCACGGTTTAAAACCCAGGTCAGACATCCAAACTAAAAAAAATATTTCTTCAGCGGCTTCCTCTCGGCAGATTTCTGGTAAAAACTCCGAGAGTAAATAAACCTGCCATTAAAAGTTTCTCAAAAAATCTGTTGTTCGGAGTCGTCGTTAAACTGTACGCACCCACCACTCGTGTATAAAATTAACACTCACAACACAAGTAGTATGATAAACTAGATCCATAAACTTGACTGAAGGGTTATAATGACCAATTATGTATGTGTTGCATATGTTTGCATAGGAAATCTAGATTAATTAGTTTCAGACAATATCTTTCGATCAAAAATAAATACACCCTGCCATTAAAAAATTTATTATTTAAACATTTATACACTAAAAAAAAAACAAACAATAGAAAGATAAAAATAAAGAAGAGAAAAAGCAAAGGCAAACAGATCCTTTCCAGCGCTCATATGATTAGTTTTCACTATTTTTTTAAATGTTCATAAGCAAAAATAGTCACGTATCTAGTATTACAATATTATTTCTCTTTTCTTCTTCTTTTGTTTTACGAAAGAAATAAAACAAATAAAACATTAATATGTACTTACATGGGAAATAGCAAGTAAGAGATTTCTAAAAAAAGCAAGCAAAAGCCAAACTAAGATAGGAAAAAAAAGCACCCTACAATAATACAATGGGAATTGTGAATGAGGTGTAGTATTAAGAAAAATAATCTGCCATCAGAATGATCATTAATTTGAAATTCAGATCGAGCCTTAAAAGAACTTCATAATTCTAGCTTATGTATCACTTTTGATACATACTTATAGTACATGGAATTGTCACGATTATTGATAGATATTGTTAAAAAAATTTAATATTTCAATTCATTTTAATAAAACTATTTTTATTATCACTTTTATGTAATTTGCGCTAAAATTTTTCACATGATGTACACTGGCATGGTTTTTTACATAAAAATCAAGCACTTCATGTCAGCTTGATTTTATTTCTTCCGAAATGGTAATAATTTGACATCTAGCACCCTGCTTTGAGGCGATTTATAAGTTTCCAATTGTTTAGATAGGACAGCTTATTATCACTCGCTTCAGTAACACTCTCAGTTGAGGGCTGGCTGAAACCTGATGGCACAAACCATTGTTATATTTCCTTAGAAATATTTGTCAACGTCATGTGAGATAAAAAAGTTTCCCGTTGCAATAGAACATCGTTTATGTCTATAACAATGCTCTCTCCTTGATTGCTCTCTGGTTTCCCGGATACGGGTTTCCTCAAATACTGCTGTAAAGAAAATAGACATCATTATTTAAATTTAAATATATTTTCTTTAATTTTCTTACCTTTTAGGCGAACAAAAAATTGAATTTTTTAAAATCTTAAAAAAAGGATATATGGGCTGCTCTGAAAGTATGATACCTAATGCCAAACTATTTATACAGTATTATTTCCTACATAAAACTACAAGTTGTGTGATAAAAGTTTTATGAAATCGGTTAAAATTTTCTAACAAAAAATTAAGATAAATATGTACATTTTTTTAGGAAAAAAATCCTTTTCATTCGAATTTCAAAAAAAGGCTTTAAGCATGATTATTAAAGGCTGCAATACTTTCAACTAATTTTTCGAAGTATAGAGTAATAGATGTAAGTATATCATTATCAAAGCGAATGATTCTGTTGTCGCATACGTACGTAGTTGACCGAAATATCATCTGTAATAAAACATGGGACGAAACACATTTTTCTAATGTTTGTCTGTCACGTGAGATAAATATGGGAAGAGCAGTAAAAAAGACTCTACAACATTTCAGGATACAGCTGCTAGCAATCTGCCTGAAAATTGGTAATATTTTTCATCCCAAACTACTAAAGCCAGTTTGTTCTGTTCCAAGTAGTACCATCTTCGGCGATAAACATCCTGTTGACATGTTTTTTGCTGTCAATACTTCCTTCAGTTCATAAGACGATCATCTATTTTCTTCTTCTTCAAAGTGTTTAGCAGCAAGAATATTACATATATAATTAAATTGAACCTTGGTCTGACGTCTAATAAGTAAACACGCTACATACCAGACTACAATATCAAGAACATATCAAGAATAGAAAATTCGACCTTTTCACTTTCGTCGTTCAATTCGTTAACTGTATTATTTACGATAAAACTTCACAAAATCTTTGATAACTTAAAAAAATTTCAAACACAACACCAAAAATGATACATAAGCCAGAATTATGAAGTTTTTGAATTTTTAATTCCTGTTTGAAATTTTTTTTATTTCGTTTAAAATAATGGCGATAACAATACTGACGAATTATCAAAATATCAGGCATCTAAATTTTTCTGAATTAAAGTTATATCGTCATTTTCGATACAAAGCTCGATCTACGGCTAAGAACGAACGCTCTAACGCTCTAATTTTATTGACCATTTAAAATTTTTGTTTTAAGATTTTAAAATAATAATTTAACTCTAAAGATGATGCTCCTTTCAAAGCAAATCTAATTGTTACTCTTAAAGAACTACTAAATAGCATACACTCGGTATGTTCACATAGATTGCATATATGGAACGGAGGTAGTTTAACATATTTACTGTGTATGAATTCATAAAGTTACTCACGTATGCACATACTTAAATAAATGGTTACAGTGAAAGTCAATAAACATGCTACAGAACACATGCTATAATGTCGTTTCATTATAATTAATTTTTTTTTTAATTTTTCTTCTTACATTTGTGTTGAGGCAATGTACTCCTTTGAACATAATCCTGGTTCTGCGCCAGAAAAGGTAATTCTCTGACTAGGGTACATAATCGATGTTGAGGTTCCAAGTATATGTACTGTCTGTATCAAAGAATCTAAAGATTGGAGTCGAGGCAATCCACATTGTGAAGAAGTGCTCATGGATTCTGTAGTGTTCGGTCAAAGACCAGTAACTAAACTTTGGTTGATCCCTGAGAATCCCAACTTAAATTCAAATTGTCTCCGCCTCCATCTCCCATTTTGCCAACATCTCATCCAACTTTACAGAAAGTTTCCGGCCGCAATAATGGTATGAACTGTCTGTTCCTCGAGATTTCGGATTCAGCAAAGTAAGACACCCTGCACAAACCCATAATATTTTCGAATTAACGTCGTACGAGTCGAGAGCTAAAAAGGTAGTATTGCTGCATCGAATTCTTTGTACTTTCTTTCAAAGGCTTGGAGTCACCGTAGTCTAATAGGTAGTGTGTTGGCTTATTAGACGTAAAGCCAGGGTTCGAGCCCTATGCCAGACATCAAAACAGCAGATTTCTGGCAAAAACTCTGAGAGTAAATAAAAATTGCCATGGAAAGTTTCTTAAAAATCTGTCATTGGAGTCGACTTTAAACTGTAGGTCCCGCTACTCATGTATAAAATTAACACACACAACATAAGTGGTCATAATCCTGACTGAAGGGGTATAATGGCCAATTATGTATGGCTTGTCTTATTTAAAATTCATTATTAAGTCGTTTCGAAGAAGATAATGAAGGTCATCGTAATCTGGTAGGTGGTGTGTTGGCTTCTTAGACGTGTAGCCACGGTTGAAATCCCAGGTTAGGCATCTCCAACAAAGCGAAATATGAGAAAATATAAAATTCGGCGACTTTCTCTCAGCAGTTTTCTCACAAAATTCTGGGAGTTAAATGAAACTGCTATGAAAAGTTTCTCTAAAATCAGTCGTTCGGAGTCGTCTTTAAACTGTAGATCCCGCCATTCGTTTCACAACGTTTACACAACATAAGTGATATGAGAAGCTAGGTTGTAATCCTGACTGAAGGTTTGTAATAACCAACTATGTATGTATGTATGTTTTATTCTTAATACACTAGCTACGAGCAATATCTGTTCGAACGATTTCTACAGACATTCACTGTAAGTAAATAACTCTACAAATGTAAATAGAGAGCGACAAAATATATATGTATACATACATATATGGTGTACAGCACATATATTATAATGCTAAACTAGTTTTTCTCTTATCATTTATATTATGCATGTGTGACTGTGACTGTGTCTGTACAGTCAAGATAGTTCTTGCGGCAAGTGATATATGGTACGTGCAATGCATAGGAACTCTAATATATGCTGAGAAATTGTATTTTTGCAGTACCCAGAGCATCTTATTCATTTTCAGTTAAATTTGTCCGAAATATGTATTGTTTGCCTTACGTTTTATTTCGACTTTTGTCTTTGGCTGGTATGGCTGGCATAGTCTTGTGGGTGGATTTTCTATAGAATTGCGTTTTTTTTTTTCTGTTTTCATAATCATAATTCATACGTAGTATTGTAAGATAAATATTTACATCTGTATTACATATGAACATACATATATATGTATGTGAGTGTATTGTATAAATATTTATATTAAAAGTCAAGCAGTGTGAAATATGCTTTGCAATATCGCACAGACAAGATCGACTCCATTATAAAATGCAATATTTTTGAATGTTTAAAAATTAAACATAGTTTTTTCTCCATTTATTAACGCTTAACATTATATTGTTATTTAACTGTGCATGTTATTTAAATCTAGTCCGTATAATGCAAGAAAATTTTGGATACAGCCTAGCCTCCTTAAGCGATACGGGTAGATACAATTTGGAAGCATAGAACTGTCATCTCCCGACTGCCACGGTGAACTATATCACACGCATCACTGTGCTCACGTTTATTGGACTTTTTGCAAATATGTATCAGCGTTAGCAGGCAGGTACCTGTTTTGAACATGGCTGCAGTCTGCTCCATTCCTATTAAAGCTTTATTTGTTATACATTCGGCTGGCTTTGTTTTGTTATAACTTTAAAACAGCGAACTGAGACTGGATAGTAAGGATCAACGTAGTTTTCCTTTAGCCCAGCATGGACTTTGAAAATGAAAAATGTTTTTGCTTTTACATCGCTTAACATTAAAATTATAAACAAAAGCTACTGCTAGCCGTATTCTAGTATGTATTGTGTTGGCTTATTAGACGTAAAGCCAAGGTTCGAGCCCCAGGCCAGACATCAGCACAAAATACAAAAAGTATTTCTTCGGCGACTTCCTATCAGCAGATTTCTGGCAAAAACTCTGAGAGCAAACAAAATTGCCTTGGAAAGTTTCTCAAAAAACCTGTCGTTCGGAGTCGACTTTAAACTGTAAGTCTCGCCACTCATGTATAAAATTAACACACACAACATAAATGGTGTGAGAAACTAGGTCGTAATCCTGACTGAAGGGTTGTAATCACTAATTACAAAAACAAAACAATTCAGTAATGTTTACAAATTATCGTACTGCCTAATATAACAACAAACACCAGCATAAAAAATGGTAAACAAGTAAACAAAAATATACCAAAAACACTACAATAATAAATGTAAACAACGATGTTTACATTTACACAGACTTCGAAAAGGCGAAGTCATGAAAGTTCACCTTCAAGAACATTCATCAGACTGTTTATTTTGCCATATAAAAGGCAAGGCAAAGAAGGCGACTGAGTTAGTAAAGTTCAGTCAGTCTTGTGTGTAGACGCGGTGCGTTTGAGGAGAGTTATCGTGGTTTGAAGATCTCCGTTATAGAGAACTGTCGAATAATTGGCTAGCAATTGTTATTGCTTATGCAAAGGGTGTAAGCAGAGGAATAACAAAGAAAAACAATTGTTGTTGTTTACATCAAGTTGTGAAATCCGTGTGGTAGCGGATTAGAATACTACCATAGTGGTTCCCTGCTTGTCGTAAAAGGCGACTAAATGGGAGGGCAAAGGTAGAGGGTGCGGATGAAAAGTCTGGCATATACCCAATGACACTGATGCTTTAAAGCGAAACAATGCCGCTCAAAGTATTGAACGACCGTGGTATCACGATAGCACCGTGGGAATCACATACCAGCATGCGTGCAAGCACGCACCCAACGGATGTGGACGATCGGAGCCTAGTCGTATAGGCATCAGAATTGATTCCAGTAAGATTCTGATTATGGTATACTGGACTACACTACTATTTGGATTTGATGACATGGGCTGGCGGATGGGGTATTCTGTTACCAATATGTGCTGGAGTGAAATCTGGTACAGACGGCTTTCAGGCTAATACACCATCTGTCTCCGTCCCGTTAAAACCTGGCAAGCCTTGGAGAACGATCTTGGACTCGTCCCGTTGAGTTGGGGTGTAGGGGCAGTTAAGAATTTCTTCTGTTTAGCTCCCGGTCTGGCTCTGAACACAAGCTCTCATGAGGACTTGTGTCCACCCTCGCATGGCCTCCCTGCATTGCAAAGATAACCATGGGACCACAATAAGGGTAACTACACAACGAATCCAAGATAACGGCTCCAAGTTGGGACCCAATAAAATGGAATACAACACAAGCAACAATTTATATAACTGTACAGGCGCTACTTCTCCAGCCGGCACCGAGGGTGCAAAGGAGACCCAGCAGGACAGCCCTTTCCTGAATCCTTTCCGGAGGGCTTCGAGGTTACTCCACTCACCACCGCTGAAGCAGAACGGCGAGAGATCTCGCTCGTCACCACCGGAGTTACAGAGGAGCAAAGCTCCTGAAAAGGAGGTGGATGATTTCACCAAGCTAGGCGACAGAATCTCGGAACTCGTCGAGATGATGGGCGGAGGAAGGAGGTCCATCCACCAAGCGATGCTCGATCTAGTAGCTTCTATATCGTCACTATAGCAGCAAGCCGCTAAGGATAAAGTTGTGGAACAGGAGGTAAAGGTCAGAACCAATGACGGAAGCACACAGACGATCATGCAACAAGGGACACCTTGTGCTTCCAAAAGGCAGAGGGATGAATTGGAAAAACCTAGGAGAACACCTCCAAAGAAGACCAGGACAACCCGTCCTCGTGGACTAGCCAAGCCTGCCGCTGAGGTTAGGAATAGTGACTCGCCTGGGAGACCAGCAACTGCTACGAACCAGACTATGGTAGTGCCCGCAGCAACAGAGGAAAACACCCAGGAGCACAATGAGTGGATCGTGAAAACTAGGAAGCGCAGAAAACCTCCAAGACCAGACGCAGTGATAATAAAGCCAACCGAGAAACTATCGTTTGCGGACATTCTAAGGAAGGTAAGGAATGCCCCGGAGCTTAAATCAGTTGGCGAGGATGTCCAGCTTGTGAAGAAGACACAAAGGGGCGAAATCCTTCCGGAGTTTAGAAGATCGGCAGAGGTGGCTACTGAGATGCACCGTTCTAAGCTAAGGAGCTTATTGGCCGAAGAGATAGAGGTCAGAACGATAACTGAGGAGGCTACATTCGAACTAAGATACCTGGATGAAGTAACAACTGAGGAGGAAATAATCGCCGCATGGAGGGACCAAATCGGTGAAATACAACCGTCGGCTCTCAAGACGATCAGGAACGTTCCAGGAGGTACTAGGACGGCGGTAATCGCAATCCCTATGAAGCTGGCAGGCAGGGCAGAGGAAGTTGGTAAACTGCGTGTAGGGTGGACAGTTTGCCGCTTACTGAGAAAGGTAACCCCAAGGAGATGTTACAAGTGCTTGCAGTTCGGGCATGTAGCAGGGAAGTGTAGCAGTAATAGTGACTGGTCCAAACACTGCTTCAAATGCGGAGGGCAAGGTCACATTGCCAAGGCTTGCGACCGTGACCCTCACTGCCTTCTTTGTAGAGGCGATCCAGATGCGGACGCGAAGCATATCACGGGAGGACATAAGTGCGCACACTATCTAGCGGCACGACGGAAGTTGACATACTCAGGTAAATGAGAGTCCTGCAGTTGAACTTGAACCATTGCGAAGCGGCGCAGGAGCTACTTAAACAGACGGTGCGGGAGCAGAGGATATACTTGGCAGTACTGAGCGAGCACTACAGAGCACCTGAAAACCAACGTTGGATAGCCAGCAAATGCAATAGGGCTTCGATGTGGTCCTGTGGTAAATTCCCAATGGGAAATGTCGACGACAGGTGGTAGAGCTTTGTGAAATGCACCGTTAATGGGGTACATTTCTTCAGCTGTTATCTTCCCCCTAGCCTATCAATAGAAGACTATAGACGCAGAATAGATGACATCGTTAAGGAAGCAAGGAACGTGAGACCTGTGGTAATTGCCGGGGAATTCAATGCTTGGGCTGTTGAATGGGGCTCGCCATTCACTAATCCAAGAGGAAAATGCCTACTCGACGCACTTGCAACATTGGAGGTAGTTTTACTTAATAGTGGTGATAGGGATACATTCTCGAGAAATGGACGCTGCTCTAAAATTGACCTGACATTCGTCAGCGACTCACTGGCGACCTCATCTACCTGGTTGGTGTCTGACATCTACACACATAGCGATCATCAGGCTATCATTTTTGAGATCCGGGAACGCTCTACGGGACACAACGTTCCTGCCGCACCGCCGAACCCTCTTTGGAAGGACTCCACCTTTGACAGGGAAACCTTTGTCCTCGCATTGGAGGATATTCGGTTATTCGGGAACGCGAATGACAAGGCGAAGGAACTTATGCGCTCCATAACGGAGGCTTGCAACGTTTCTATGGCAAAGAGGCGTAATATGTCTGGGAAGAAACACGTCTACTGGTGGAACGCGGATATAGCGGATCTGAGGCGTAAATGCAAGCGCGCACGGCGGCTATTCCAAAGGGCCAGAGGCCGGGATGAATTTGCAGAACTGCGTGAAAGATATAGAAGGAGTAGGACCAGCCTTAATGGGGCCATTGCGCTCAGCAAGAGAAGATGCTACAGAGAAATGTGCGCCGATGTGGACGAGAATCCCTGGGGAACTGGATATAAGGTGGTGATGAGAAAGCTAAACTGCTTCCGACCACCAGCAACGTCATGTGCAGCTAAGCTGCAATCAATCGTTGCGGACCTTTTTCCGCACAAAGCCGAAATTACATACCGCGTGCGGGATATGCGGTCACCAGAGGAAATCCCGGAAGTCAGCAGGCAGGAATTGGAATAAATCTGTGGGGAAATGAAACTTAACAAAGCACCGGGGATCGACGGGATCCCAAACATTGCGCCATTGAAAGTAATACTGAGCTGTTTAGACAAGTTTTTAATGCTTGTATTCAGGAGAGGAAGTTCCCTAGGATATGGAAGAGACAGAGACTGGTTCTAATTCCGAAGGGTAACAACGCGCAGGATGCATCGGGCTACCGCCCGCTCTGTATGATCGACACAGCTGGAAAACTTTTGGAGAGGATAATTTGTAGGAGACTGGAAGCATTCCTGGGGGCAGAAGGCTTGTCGGATCGCCAATTTGGTTTCCGAAAAGCCCGTTCCACAATAGATGCAATAGAGATGGTTATGACAATAGCAAAGGATGCTATCAGTGGTGAGCGCTGGCTGGAGGGCGATAAGGAGTACTGCGCTATCATCACCCTGGACGTCAAGAACGCATTCAACTCTGCGGATTGGGATGCCACTTTAACAGCCCTAGATGGAAAGGATGTACCGAACTACTTGATGGAACTTATTAAGGACTACTTTAAGGATAGAGTGCTCTTATATGACACAGATGATGGCAGGAAGACATATGCGGTATCGGCGGGGGTCCCACAAGGTTCCGTGCTGGGCCCAATACTATGGAATGTCATGTATGATGGTGTACTGGGGCTTAGATTCCCTAGAGGTACACAGATCATTGGTTTTGCGGACGATATTGCCCTGGTGATAAGGGGAAAACATTTAGATGAATTAGTGAGAACATGTAACACTGCGGTTGGTATGGTCAGGAACTGGATCACGGGAATAGGTCTCAAACTTGCTGATCACAAGACGGATGTACTACTTGTAAGCAGTAGGAAGATTAAATATCTGGGAGTAATGATTGATAACAGGCTCACGTTTAGGGAACACCTGACGTACGTCGGTGGAAAGTGTGCGGCGACATCATGTGCACTTGCCCGATTAATGCCTAACCTTGGAGGCCCAAAACAGGAGAGGAGGCGGTTACTGATGAAGGTAGTGACTTCGATCGCTATATATGCGGCCCCTATATGGGCCGGGGCCATGGATAAGAAGACCTATAGAGCAGGTATAGAAACGGCCTACAGGAGATCAGCTCTCAGGGTGATTTCTGCCTTCCGCACGGTGTCTACTGATGCAGCATTGGTGATTGCGGGGATGATGCCCCTGAGGCTAGTAGTAGATGTAGAGCGGAGGAAACATGACACAAGGAGGGGAGTGGATCTCCCCAGTCCTGTTCAGTTAGTGGATGACGCTATGCATAGATGGCAGCATGACTGGGTCAATTCAACCAAGGGAAGGTGGACACACAGACTCATACCGAGCATAGGCGAATGGACCAAAAGGAGACACGGTCAGGTGAACTTCTACCTGACACAGTTACTAACCGGCCATGGATGTTATAGAGCATATCTCTATAAGTATGGTCATGATGTAGACGAGGCATGCCCAGAATGCCCCAATGAAAGGGAGACGGCGGAGCACGTTTTCTTTACTTGCCCGCGATATGTTGTTCAACGAAATTGCCTGGAGAGGACAGTAGGATTCCAGGTAACGCCCGATAACATAGTTAACCTGATGTTAACCTCATGTGACAATTGGAACGCAGTATGTGTTTTCGCAAGGAAGGTGTTGACGCAGCAAAGATTGGCTGAGAGAGCAAGGTCAGCAGAATTTGAAGGCAGCACTCGCTGAATCTCCACCCCCCCGAAGTAATACTTGATTGTGGTCCCGGGGGGGGGGGGGGGGGGGGGGCAAATGGTTGAAAGTGTGACGAACTAGATTGGGTTTAGTACGTATGCGTTTAGCAAGCCGAGAGTAAGTCTTGCGGCGAATCGTGCACATTGGTAGGCCGGGCTACCAATGTCTTTCGAAGATTCCCAACCTTTAGCTCGTAAAGCTATAAAAAAAAAAAAAAACATCAAGTTGTGAACAGTGGTACACAGAATTGTGCGCAGAACAAATAATTTTAATTAAAACTAAACACAAATTTGTTTTTATTTTATTTACAATCGGAGTATTTAAAATCGACTTTAAACCTCAGTTAAATTGGCCATCTTTCAGTCTTTTTAATAGACTTAAATTTGTTGGTTACATAAATTACGTGTAGTATTTACAGAAATACGTAGTACTAATACAATTCAAAGAAGACCTTACCCCACTGGAAAACATGGCGATAGTCTCAATACTCACTTCCAGGAGCAATGGATCTGAGGAAGAAGGAGGATATTATATTTTGCCACAAGGGATTGTGTTTTTGCCGCAATGTCTGAGCTTTGTATACCTGCGAAGCTGATAAGGCTATGCAGAATGACGTTGAGCAATTCCTGCAGCTCCGTCAAGGTAGGAATGGACCTCTCCGAACCTTTTGATACCGTGCGAGGTTTCAGACAAGGCGACCCCTTATCATGCGTCCTCTTCAACTTCGTCATGGAGAGTGTTCTGCGAAAGGCGGGAGTGCATCGCAATGGGAATATTTGTCAAAAACAGTGTCCAGTTGTTTGAGTACGCTGACGACATTGACATCATAGGGCATACCAAGCGAGATGTTACTGCCGCCTTTAGTACTATAGAGCGGGAGTTCATTAAAATATGTCTGGCAATGAATGAGGTATACAAGTAGTGACATATGGCGTATTAGATCCAGGATTAGGGCCAATAACTATACTTCCGATATACTCAAGGAATTTTTTTATCTTGGCTCCACCTTTAAGTTGAAGTCATTACTTGAAATTACATCATAGGCACTCGTATAAGATGCCTTGAAAACATGCGCAATGATTTCTGCAGGAGCTGTTGAGACAAGGAATGGAATCAAACTATTCTCCATCTATTGTGCTTTAATGCTATTGAACGGGAGTCTGCTAAGATGGGTTTGGCAGTAAATGAGGGCAAAACAAAGTATGTGTTATCGACAAGTAGAGACGTGCGGCGTATTGATTGTCAGATTACGGCCGATAACTGTACTTTTGATACAGTCAAGGAATTTATTTATCTTGGCTCCGCCGTTACCACCAGCAGACACCTCTCTCGTCCGACAAAACTAATACTCTACGAGACGCTCATGCTACCCGTGCTTCTGTATGGCGCAGAGGCATGGACCCTATTAAGCACTATGCAGCAGCCTTGAGAGTGTTCGAGAGAAAAGTACTACGTAAGATCTTCGGTCCTGTACGAGTTGGCGATGATTTCCGCATTCGATCCAACAGTGAACTGTATGAGCTCCTCAACGACATAGACATTGTGCTGCGTATTAATATCCAGCATGGCTCGGCCACGTCGTTCGAATGGAGGAGGATGCTCCGGCGAGACTGGTTTTTGATGCGGGCACCTGCGGAAGTCGACGAAGAGGTCGACCTTGTATCCATTGGAAGGACCAAATCGTGGAAGCCCTGTCATCGATTGATGTGACCAACTGGCGTAAGCGCGCAAGAAACAGAGGCGCCTGGAAGGATATGATGCGGCAGGCAGAAATCCGTTAATCGGGTTGTTATGGCCAATTAAGTAAGTAAGTAAGTAATTAGACGTGAGGCCATAGTTCAAACCGCTGGTCATTCATCCCCAACAAAACGATATATAAACAAATGTTTCTTCGATGACTTAAATAAAAATTTCCCTTGAAAAGTTTCTCAAAATTCAGTCGTTCGGAATTAATTTAAACAGTAAATTAACACACACAACATAAGTGGTGTGAGAAGCTGTGTACATTAGTCAGTACCTAGCCCATGCTGTGCAGATGTGCACGCTATTTGTCTGTCGAACACTACCACCTTAGGCTGACCACATGTGTTAGCCACCTAGCCCATCCTATGAAGGGGTGCTCGCTATTCGTCTGTCCAACACTACCACCTTAGGCTGACCAAATGTGTCAGTACCTAGACCATGATGTGCAGATGTGCACGCTATTTTTCTGTCGAACACTACCAACTTAGGCTGACCAAATGTGTCAGTACATAGCCCATGCTGTAAAGAGTAGCACGATATATGGCTGTCGATTCCTACTACCTTTGACAGAACTGTGCAAACTAATGACCTCTAGACTAAGTGGTACGTTATCATTCGTGGAGAGTTTAACACCGTGTTAAAGACAAGAATTCCATTACTATTCGATCGAGTTTTCAAATAATAAAAACAAACACGCTTTTAAATGCTCAAATTAAGTTTTAATTATAAAATAATTATAAATTTATATCTGTACGTATATACACTCAATAATTAACAAAAAAGGCATTAAATTTTCTCAAAGACTGTAATATGTTAGACGCATATAACTTACAAAAGATATTATCGAGTCAATAATGCGTCTCAGAAGACGCATTAGCAAATTTCATGCGCTCTCAATAACACGCTGTGTTGAAGTGGACGATAAATCATTAGAATTGTCAATCTCGGCAACGTTAAAGGATGCTGCAGCAATCTGGGAATCTTCATTATTTGTTGGTGGTGGTATCTCTGGGCAATCGGTCTGTGTGGATTTTATTAAAATTGCTTCCGGTAGTTTGTTGTCTTTTATAATTTGTTTGGCAGCTTGAATAGCGTCATCTGATGGCTGACGTTGGCGTGTTAAAATCCAAAGCAATTCTATAACAATAAAAAAATAAAATGGAAAGCATTTAAATTAAATGAAGTTGAAATGAATAATAATTTATAATAAAAAAAACTGAAATAAAAACGACACACATAAAAAGTGTATCATAATGTTCATTAACAATAAATTGTTTTATAGAATTTCATGACTAGACAGTTATTTAAAAGGGGGAACAGTGGCATGCAACAGTGTTTACAACACAATACATGATTTTGTAATAATTAATGAGGAGACATAATTTAATTTTTTTCTTTTTTGTAATAAATAGGTTTAAAGTTAATGTTTTATTTTTTTGTTACTTGATTAAAAATATTTTCTTGCTTTTGCCCCACTGTCTAGCATCTATCGTTTACTAATTAATTATATGGGCTTAAAGCAATTATAAATTTTAAACTCGTAAATGAGACAAAATGACTGACTGCGTGAGTGGGAAGTTGAGTAAACGTACATAAATATCCATGGAATTGATAGTAAAAACAGAAAAAAACTTCTTCTAATTGTTTTTTGCGGTCTGCATAATTAATTACTTGAAAATCATTATAAATTATTGCAAATCGAGGCTGATTGTGAAATGAGTAAATGAGTGATAGAAGCAAATGAATAATAAAATGTGAATTGAAATTAAATCAAATCAAATTAATGATAAGAAAATAAAATTTATTGCATAAATATTCTTGTTTTTATGAATAATTAAAACGAAATAATTATTAAACACTGAGACTTACTGGCATGACCGTATGATGTAACATTCTTACAGCTGTAGACAACGGACCAATTGTCATAGTCTGTGCCCAAGACCAAGTAATTCGGGGTATCAATTTTTTCTAATAAAAAGAAAATAAAATTCAAACTTAAAATAAAAATAAATAAAAAAGAACCTCATTTACTTACGATGACCAAAAGCCACTGCCAATTTACCAATTCCTAAAACTTTGGCCACACCCTCTACACTATTGGCTTTATTGACTCTAATCAAGACAAAAAAGAAACCCCAAAGATTAACTTTTTTAATACATGCCAACATTTCATTAACAAAATCTATTTACATTATATATACACCCGTATTCACCACTGATACACTAGAATTCTCAATATTTCTATAAACCGCCTGCTGACACTTTTGTCCCGCTTCAAACATGAAAGGATATTTTGAATATTCATACCAGGTACCCATGTACTAAAACAAAAACAAAAAAACAATTGCACATTAAATACATCGTAGATATTGTATATACAAATTGAATTACCCTGTCTAAGTCAAAACTATCGACGACTTTCACATCCGGGCAAGCGCCGTAAAAGGGAACTTGACCTCTAGCAAAGTGTAGAACCATTGACAAAAAGAAAGCCAAGAAAAATCTGGAAAAATAGGAAAGAAAAAATTAAAATGATTAAAAGAAATTATTTTTTTTGTTAGTTGGCTAGCTTAGATTATTAAAATTTTTATATAGAAAAGCCTAGGCACAATTAGATGCCATTACTGTAGATAGTAAGTAAGTCACAAACTATTGTAAGCTGCATTACTATGGCAAGGACTCCTGAAAAATAGTATCAAGAGGAGTATCTCGATTTTTATCAATAGCTGCTTAAGGATACATCCAGGGTCTTGCTTAATAACCCAGTTATCTCAGCATATTAACCCTGGACAGTTTCTGTTCGTCGAATCGACGAAGGTCATTTACTCTTTATCATATAATTCTTTTATTTTTGACCAAATTTCTCTCTCTTTTTCAACAACGTTAGGTGATAACGATAGCTTGCAGTGATCAGAGGTAAACAAATTTTTTTTTTAAATTCTTCTTCGATTCAACATAGAGTAACCTTACTGTACAAAAATGACCAACCAGGGTTAAAAAAATGGGTGGCCAGAGTACGTTTACTCACTGCAGGCTTTCGTTATCAACTACAGTTGTTGGAAAAAAGAGCGAAATTTGTCTAAGAGTAAATGAGCTTCGTCGATTCGACGCACAGTAACCATTCGGGGTTAAATTGTTCGTCGATTAAACGAAGAGTAATCTTAATGTACAAAAATGAAGAGTAATCGTCCAGCGTTAATAAGGAAAACTATATAAGTCCCATGGGAATACAGTTTTTACCATATTGAAAGGGGCAGTACTCACTAACTTCATTGATCATTCCAAACATATAGTTGGGTTTACAATATAACTTGTCACACTACCCATGTTTTGTGTGTTAATTTCATTCATGTTTCGCAGGACCAACTGTAATACGTTGAGTTCAAACGACAGATTTGAGAAACTTTTCATAGCAGTTTTATTTACTCTTAGAATATCTACCATAAGAAACAGAGAAATAGTTACCGAAAGAAATTTCTGTTTTTGTATTTCGGTTTTAGTACGAGACGTATGAGCTAGGATATGAAGCACAGGCTGTCGTTTATTAAGCCAACACACTATGAAGTATATTACGGCAACGTGGAGAAGGGATTTCAGCAAATCATAGGGAGATCTATCACAATACATACATTCATACATAATTGGTCATTACAACCCTTCAGTCAGGATTACGATCTAGTTTCTCACACCACTTATGTTGTGTTATGTTATTTTATACATGAGTGGCGGGACCTACAGTTTAGAGTCGATTCCGAACGACAGATTTTTGAGAAATTTTTCATGGCAATTTTTACTTACTCTCTGAGTTTTTGCCAGAAATCTGCTGAGAGGAAGTCGCCGAAGAAATAGATTTTGTATTTTTGTTTACGTCTAATAAGCCAACACACTACCTACTAGACTACGGCGACTTCATCAATTACAATGCCTAACAGAATATTGTGTTTGGATATATTACCGATGCCGCTTTATAACGAACATCTCATCTAGATAATCTCAATGTTCGAATAAAGCTCAAACTGCAGAGGACATTAAATGCTAAGATTTAATGTAGGTCTGGACGGTAATTAATGTTAAGAAGGTGTTGCTACGACAAGATAGAGCAACTATTTATTTACTTAAGCGGTCGTTACACTCCTTCAGTCAGGATTGCACCTAGCTTCTTACACTGCTTATGTTGTGTGTATTAATTTTTTCCGTAAGAGGCGGGTCGTACAGTTTAAAGTCGACTCCGAATGACAGACTTTTGAGAAACTTTTTCATGGCATTTTTTATTTACTCTCAGAGTTTTTACCAGAAATCTGCCGAAGAAATATTTTCTCGTATTTCTTTTTGTTGGAGATGTCTGATCTGGGGTTTGAATCATGGCCTAACGTCTACCTACTAGACTAGGGCGAGTAATTATTTCATATTTCATATAAAAATTTGTTCAACGCTTTCGTTCTTATTCTATTTTAAAGTAAAATCTCCGCTACTTATAGAATAAATTAACGCACACACCATGGTTGGTGCGAAAAGCATATGTTGAATAAATTTTTTGGCACTAGAATCTCCTTGAAAATTATTTCAGTATAAAAAGTATATTCATGGCATGTGGCAGTACCAAAAATATATCAAAAAATTAACATTAACAAAGTTGTTCATTTCTGGTTACGAGAGAGTTGTAGAGTTAAATGCGATGAGCAGACGGTGAAATCTTATAAACTGCAAATGCATTCTGAAATTGAAGCGCTGAAGATGAATATCCATGTTGTGAAAACAAAATTTTTGACAAAACAAAATTTATTTTTTACTGAAATTTTCTGCTGAACGATTCACTCATTTCGAAATTTCTGCAAACTATGATGATTAAGTGTCGTCGTAGTCTAGTAGGTAGTGTGTTGGCTTATTAAACGTAAAGCCACGGTTCAAACTCCAGGTCAGACATAAAAACGAAATATGAAAAATATTTCTTCGGCGACTTCCTCTCAGCAGATTTATGGCAAAAATTCTGAGTGTAAATAAAATTGCCATGAAAAGTTTCTCAAAAATCTGTTCTTCAAAGTCGACTTTGAAATGTAGTTCCCTCCGTTCATGTATAAATTTTACAAACACAGCATAAGTGGAGTGAGAAACAAGGTTGTAGTCATGACTGGAGGGTTGGAATGACCAACCATGTGTTGTGTAGACGATGGAATTTAATATGATATTGAAAGCTGCAGTCATAGGAAATAGTAAATTTAATTAAGTGTATGTACAGAAAAAGTCAAAATTAGTACCTTTATAAAGCTGTCATAGCTCCTGGTTATATGGTACATTCTATCAGTAGAATTTCAAACTACTTTTCCCATATAAATCTGGCCGTATGGCGTTAATAACTGCATGAATGTTGGTTGCTAGTCCTTTAAGAGTTGGGGACATAAACTAATGAGACCCATAAAATACTGTCCAGAGACGTAAAATATAAGAAAAGTGAACAGGAATTCGCCGTAGTCTAGTAGGCAGTGTTTTGGCTTATGAGACGTAAAGCCAGGGTTCGAGCCCCTGGCCAGACATCAAAACAAAATACAAAAAGTATTTCTTCGCCGATTTCCTCTCAGCAGATTTCTGGAAAAAACTCTGAGGGTAAAAAATAATTGCCCTGAAAAGTTTCTAAAAATCTGTTATTCGGAGTCGTCTTCAAACTGTAGATCCCGCCATTCATATATAAAATTAACGCACACAACATAAGTGGTATGAGAAGCTAGGGAGTAATCCTGACTGAAGGGTTGTTATGATCAATTATGTAGTATGTATGTATGTATGATGATTTTGTTGTTAATTTAATTTTTTTTTACCATACTTGAGTGTATTTTTTGTATATTGAAGTAGAAGGACAATTCTGTTGGAGACTTTAAATAATTTCGTTTAAAAATTAGACACATTAAATATATTTATTTACTCTGTTCTGTTCTCTTCTTTTCTATTATTTTGCAATTTTTCTGAACACCTGAAAACAGTATTTAAACTGTAACTCACCTTGTGTGACCCAACATCATTGAAATAAACTGCTAAGCAAGGTATGTTTATGAAAAAAAAATTGTTTTGTTATCTCGCTTTAAATAATTATAAGTTTATATTTGTTTTTTAATTTAATTAAAACGATTTTATTTTTTCTTTTTTTTTTGGTTTTGCTCTGTTCTATCTGACTTTTTTTATATCTGCAAAACAAATTTTATTCTCGCTAACAGAGTGCCCGTCAAAAGTTTCAAGTGATGCTTGTTTATTACGCCATAAAAAAGGGGGTTTATTTGGTTTACGCTTTATACCGGTACACAATTAATTCAGCATATTACGTGAAATATTTTTTTTTAATTTTTTCTTCTTCGTGTTTTTATTGCTATGCCCTCTACATAAAGGGGACTTGATACGTTTTATTTGTCACCGCACTTTTGCTACTGAAACACATTCAATGATTGTTCCGACTTTATAGACAACAGATGTGAAACAAAAAACATGATGTTTATATTTTTTTTGTCCCCGTGATAATTTTTTATTGTTTTGCTTTTATTACAACAACAACAACAACAACAACCACAACAAAGAAAAAAACTAACAATAAAATATAGAACAAAAATTATTTATTATTGTGGTATATTTCATGCAGTTTTACTATATTCATTTAGTTGTTTATTTGTTGTTATTCATTGAATTTAAACTGTGTCTATATGTACATTGTACATCAACAACAACACTATAAATGATTGAAAATATTCTATTTGATCTCGAAACATCATTATCAGTTTTCTCTCTCTGATTGTGTATAATTTTTCGCTTTTGTTTGTCGCGTGCGTAGAGGGGCTTTGTTAAACGATTTAAAAGCTGATTACTATTCACAATATTAAGACATTGTGTTGAACATATATATACATACAAATTTAGTTATATGGTGATTAAATATTAAATGAATAATACAAATATTATTTGTAAATATTTATCAATTGAGTTCAGATTGTATGGATGCAAATTATGACATGCAGTTCGTTGTGATTTCCAGATTTTAGTCAATCAATAACTGTATTGGCTGCAGCGAGTTTTTTTTAATAAAAATTCTTAACTCTGGGTGCATACCGAGCATATTTCAATTGAGATCGAGATTCGAAAATAGAACTGGAGTTGAGTTAGACATATTTTGCACTGATCACACTGCTATTACCTAGAATTTCCAAGGCTGCGAAAATTAATAAGTTGGGAAATTAGACGATGGCACTTGCAGTGGCTGGAAGGAAATTTAGCTCAATTTCGATTATTCGAAATGTATGCAAACAAGTGAGTTTGCCAGCAGAGATCAGCAGTGAATCGCATTTTCGCTACTGATAAGTACTCATGAAATTTTGAGTATGAGTGAGTCAACAGTATTGAAATCCAACTACTTTGATTCATTCGTACTCAGTACAACATTGCTTTATAAGTACAGGTTGAAATGAGTACAAGTACAATGTTGACATCAAACTCATAACATTCGAACTATGTTTGATTCATACGCATACTCATTCCGATTCATAAATTTAGAAAAATATTTATAATACTCATAAATGATTCGAGTGATTCGTCAAAATTTACAGTCTTAGTTGATAGTTTTGCATTTACAAAGAAAAAAAGAAAGACACGTAAACAAAACAGACAAAGATTTTGTGATTCGTGTATACGATGAGTCATGGAGAGTCGAAATCAATAACATCATGCGTATTCTTAAGTATGAGTGCCATCAGTATTTCCAACTTTGAATATCAGTAGTATGAGTATCACATTAAATTAAGTATGAATGCGTATAAGTATCAGAAATTATAAGTATGATTCGATTCTACTCATCGTTTTGAATACTCATTGCAGACCTCTGGTTGCCAGCAGTGTTACTTCTTTTTGAAAAACGCTGATATCATAACTAAAAACAATATCATGTGAGATCAGCTATATTCCAGACTACAGATGTGGAGTAACAAAGAATTACAGCCGTATTGGAACAAAGCAACAGAAGAGAACTGTATAATGCGCCAGTATTATATATTTTTCAGCCAAATGCAGTATTCCAACTAAGTTCTGCAAACTTATGGCGAATGTACATACGTGCAACTATCGCAAAAAGACGGAAATTGTTAATGGAGATGTGTGACAGCATGTTCTTTATGCAGATACAGCAGACGGCTGTTCTACTAAAATATCTGCACAGACCATCGCAGCATTGAAAGCTGCTTCTGCACAAGCCATATAAATCAGATCGAGAATACTGCCAATAAACCTTCAGGTGGATGAATTGAATAATATATTTCGACGCCTCCATTCTATAACGTTTTAAGTACATGTTCTTGCTTAAATAACTTAACTTAAATACTGTCAAAATTTGGTTAAGATGCGCCGATCCGTTCCGAAGTTATAGGGAAAAATCTACTTAGAAAACACATATTAGTCGTATATCGCGTGAAAACTTTGAGAGCTCATAACTGAAACACACTTTTTCGACTTAGAATGTTATAGAACGGAGGCGTTGATTTGTGTTTAGGAGGATAGGACAATAGACCCTTGGTCACTATAAGGCTACCTAATACAGCCACCCTGCGAAAGCATACGTTTTTACAAAACTCAGCTGCTCTTAGGTAATGGGTACTTCAGAAAATATTTAAACAGACCGACTGAATGTTGTTCATCATAGCATAATGAGAGAGAGAGAGAGAGAGAATGAGAAATCTAGTGATGACAATGAAAATATTTTCTTTATAGTGCAATCGATGGCAAAATAAGGAAGAAGCTATGGAAATAAGAATTTTAATTCTAACGTCAGAAAAACATCATACAGAAGACGACATATTTTTAAAATTTTTGTGTAAGATACTGAGTAGAATTGCTGTTCCTTTGTTCGAATGTTGAATGAGTTCATAGACAAGGAAGTAGTGTGTTGACTTGTTAGAAAAGAGCCGGTGGTACAACCCTTGGTTCAGGCATGTTGAATATAACGAAATATTTCTTTGACTTCTTCTGGCAGCACTATTCTGGCAAAAACTCTGAAAGTAAAATTAAATTGCCATGAAATGTTTTTTAAAAACCTTGTTGTTCGTAATCGACTATAAAACTTTAGGTGCCGGCACTCATGGACAAAATTTACAAAAGCTCTGAAAGTAAAATAAAATCGCCATGAAAAGTTTTTCCAAAATCTTGTCGTTCGGAATGGACTTTAAAACTCTTGATCGCGCCGCTCATGGCCAAAATTAACATACACCACTGGCTGGTGTGAGCAGCAAGCAGAATTAGCATAAATTAAACTGCAAAACTTTAAAATACATTGACTAACTGATAAAAACTTGCGCCAGAAGTTTTATTACAATAAATCAATTTGATTATCAGATGAAAAGCGTTATATATGCTGCACATATATTAGGATTTCAAAGAAACCTAACGGACGGTTCTTGTATGATTACTGTAACAATGTGGTATGTCAGTAAGGGATCTTAACAAGCCATCGGTGACAACTGAGATTTAAAAGTATTCTGACGACCACCTATATAATATAAGTACTTGCTGAGTATCCATTTTCAGAATACACACATACAACTTTATTTAAATGTTATCTTATGAATCTATCACAGCAAGTTGTAGTAGGGAAAGTGCTCGACTACAAAACCGAGTAAGCCTAACTCAAATCATGAAGAAAGATATAAAAAGTTCCCCATTCGTTTTGAATTTGTAAAATTTAAACGTATCACTCCCCTTCAAATAAAGACGATGGTATATGCATATAAAAACATACAGACTGTCCTTTATAAAGAGTGTTTTTTATAGAGGTATAGAACTTTAAGTTGGTATCACTTTTCAAGATGGCGACCGATTTAACAGCTGTCAAGTGATTTATTCTCAGTTTGGTTTGGCAATTCATCGTGAATAGACTCATGCCTGAACAATGCTTGCAAATAGTGCAATTTTATTTCGAAAATAATGGTTCTGTTCGGAAAACGTATCGCGCACTACGTCCATTTTATCGTCGACAAAATTGTCCATCAGAGCAGTTAATTCGATTAACCATGGAACGTTTTCGCACCACGTTTACTCTTATTTATAACTCGCATCCCCAGAGACGCTGTACGGTACAGAAGAAGCTATTGCTGCTGTAGTACTTTTTCAAAAACGATGGTGGCCAGAACGTTACAGTCAATGGTGATCGGTATAGAGCCATGATTACTAACTTTTTCATTCCTGAATTGAATAACCATGATGTCCAGGAGATGTGGTTTCAACAAGACGGCGCAACATGCCACACAGCTCGTGCCACAATAGATTTATTGAAAGACACGTTTGGTGACCGCCTAATTTCACGTTTTGGACCTGTGAATTGGCCTCCAAGATCTTGTGATTTAACACCGCTAGACTACTTTCTGTGGGGCTATGTAAAGTCATTGGTCTATGCGGTAAAGCCACAAACGCTTGACCATTTGGAAGACAACATTCGCCGTATTATTGCCGATATACGGCCACAAATGTTGGAAAAAGTCATCGAAAATTGGACGTCCAGATTGGACTACATCCGCGCCAGCCGTGGCGGTCATATGCCAGAAGTCATATTTAAAATGTAATGCCACAAGATTATCTTTCGGATAAATAAAATTCATGTCAATCGAATAATCCATCGTTGTTTTATTGCAACTTAAAGTTCTATAGCTCTATAAAAAACACCCTTTATAAAATAATACCAGACAGGGTAACAGCGAAAGCAGGAAGAGCAGAGGCGTTGGGGTAAGGGATCGGGCTGTTTTGTTTCTAGATGTTTGTGGCCTGCTTTGGACTATAGGAGAACAGGTTGGCTGCTGGGCTTGGATGAGGCCAGCTTAAGGTTGTCGGTTTTATCACGGTGCACTGAGAGATTAGGTAGCTGACGGGGATCCGGAAGAGATCCCAGCCGGACTATTGCAGGGCATGTCGCGATGAGGAGGAGTTGGAGACTATCGAGGACCCTTGGCAGGGCCTTCTTTGTGAGTTTGAATCCTGTGTCGAGTGCCGACATCAAGGCTCTCCACATATTCATTAGTGGCTTAGGCTGGTTGAGAGGCGCTAGGGCTGGTTGTGTCTCATCTGTGTAATTCCTCCACTTCCCATTCTCCCCTTTCCTACATCCTTTCCTTTTTTATTCCTTTATTATCCTTCCCTCTTTAAGGACGTTGTACAATGGTTCAATTCGACCTCCGGGTACTGTACTTCTCTTAATTGACAAGTACACGTCCTCTAACCTAACCTAACAGCAACAGCAAACATTATAGGAGGGTTAGGCAGATCCAATTCTTCTGAAAGAGTGGGGCTTTATTAGCAATCAAAACTTTGGTATTTCTTCCAAAAATTAAACGCAAGTCAATTTTGAAGGGAAAACAGCTTTAAAATACATTTTAAATGTTGAAGATTCAAAAATCCATTAAAAATAAGAAAAAATCAAAATACAGAATAAAATCTAAATTATAAATTAAAGAAATTGCATGAACACATCAAATTTTCACGCCATTTATTCCCTAATATATGGTCAGGCAAATTTAAATATTTTGTTTGCAATGTTCAAAGGCTTTCCTTGTTTTTCCCTATTTTCACCACTTTGTTTATCTTTAAATACAGCACAAAAAGTAAACAAAAACTAAACAATAAATCAAATATAAATAAAGCATTTAATGGCAATTTATAGCGTTTATAGTTTTTAATTATTTTTGTTTTAAATCCTCTTTTTGTTTTTATGTTTTCGATGTTGTTTTTTGGCAAAAAAAAAATATTGTTAAACACCATTTAAGCTAAAATTTATTTACTTTTTTCACGATATACAATTTTATGTTTCCATTAAAACAAATCTCGGTTTTTGTGAATATTTTAAAGCAAAATTTACATTAAAATAAACGTAAATATTTGCAATTTACAGATGAGGCATAGACGACTGCAAGGAAGCTTTAAAGGAATATCATCTTTATGAATACAATAAGGAGTATAGGAGAGTTTCTTAATTTCCTACTCTAAGAGTACCGATTGGAAGGAACAAAAACTTGTTCTTATCAGTAAGGGTAAGAGAGATCCAGCATCACCAGCAACGTATAGGCCCCTGTGTTTTTTAGACTATGCAGGCAAATTGTTTGAGAGGCTCATACAAGACAAGACTTCTACAAGACAATACAGATTTCGACCTGGAAGATCTACAATAGGAGCTCTTAAGGAAGTAGTAGATGCATTCGAAGCTGCTCAGACCGGTAATCACTTGCCGAGACCGGTTATACTCCTGGCGACCTTAGACATGAAAAAGCCTTCAGTAGTCTGAGGTGGACAGATGTGATAGAAGCCTTGGAGACAACTTTCAATGTTCCAGTGTATTTGATGAGAGTTATTAAGGATTACCTAAGGAAGAGAGTGCTGATATGCGACACAAACCAAGGGTCAGGGTAAAACAGGGACGAAGTCCAACGCAGATTACGACAAGTCATGATGCGGACTAAGCACTGGTTGGAATCTCCTGGCCTACAGCTGGCCATGCAAAACGGAGCTCTTTCTACTAACCAGATGACACATTCCGATCGAGATCGAAATCAACATAGGCGACTTCGTTATTCCCACGACGAAATCGATTAAATACCTTGGGGTTAGACTGGCCCGAAACTGACCTACTCAGAGCTAGAATAACAACTCAACTAAGTAGAGTGATGACAAACATTGGTGGACCTCTCCCAAGTAACAGGAAGCTACTCATGGAGGCTGGAAATAGCATACTCCTCTAAAGGTCTGAAATCTGGGCCTCTACTTTGGAAACTCGGATCAGGGCTAGAAAACTACTGTCTGCGCAGGGAATAGCTGCTCTACGATGTCACCTCGTATCGCACGGTATCGACACAAGCTGTCCTAGTTATATCCGGAAAGATTCCCATAGACCTACAAGCATATGAGCGCCTGATCATCTTCAACGCCAGGCAAAGTACGACTAAACCACAGAGCATAGAAGCGATAAAGCACGAAGTCTTCCTAAAATGGCAATCTCGCTGAAAAAATGAACAGCATGGAAGGTGGACATAGAAACTGATTCCCGAGTTGCAAGTGTGGAAAAACAGAAAAAACGGTGAAGCAGACTACTATATAACCCAGATGCTGACCGGTCACGGATATTTCAGGAAGTACCTGCATCGCATGGGGAAATGCCGCTCGCCGTTCTGTGTTCATGAAGAGAAAGAAACGTTAGATGATTCCAAACACACTTTCTTCAGCTGTCGTCGATGGGCCGAAAGCCGTTAGCAACTCGAAGCTGAAATCGGCGTCATTAGCCCTACAAACATCGTGCTGAAAATGCTAAACAGTAGAGAGAGCTGGAACGCAGCAAAACACTTTGGAGAGCACGTCCTGCGAAGGAAGAAATATGACCTAGACGCAGCAGAATGAGAATAGAGCGGAGCTTGGACGCAGGCTGACGATGATGGAACTGTCATAGGTGCCAAAAAGGGGTCCATCTCGAAGTAATACAACCGTGGTTCCGAGGTGAAATGATTCCCCGGTGAGGAGACAAGGCGGGTTTTTAGTCGGTATACGCAGTGGGAGAGTTCGACATATCATGTCTGGTGACGACCATCATGAATACATAAGGCTCCTTCCCGCAAAAAAAAAAAAAATAAAAAAAAACTCTAAGAAGACCGCAAAATAGTCATGACATGGCACTGTTTTCTTGGATGTTACCAACATCATCCCTATCATGATAAGCCACCAGTACCTATGAACCAATGCGTAGAGCATAAAAGCAGTAGAAAATAAAAAAATCAACGAAAATAGCCGTTGGAAATTAATTAAAATTATTTGATATTTTGTTTATTTAAATTTTAAAAATGTAGACTTGTATGTAAAAGAAAATGTATGGCGGGCAGTAAAACATAAATATACACTCAAGGAAAAATGTTTGTAAAAAGTACGATTAAAATTTGAAATTCCGAGGAAAACCCTTTAACGATTTAATGTCCAAAATAAATTTTGTATTTCATCCTTTTTTTATTCCGAGTGTATAAATAAAATGTTTAAATATTTATTTTGTTGTGTATAACGAAAGTATGGCTGGTGTAAAAATTGTTTACATTATGAATGAACGACTGAATAAATGTATGAACGAATGAATGAACAAAATGTAAGTAATTGCGATTGATTTCACTTGATGAACTAAATGACAGTAAAATATATATTTTTGTAAGTTTATTTTTACAAGAAATAAATTATATTTTATGAGAAAAAAAATACAAAGGTTTGTTAAAAAGTACTCGTGAGTTATAAACAAACACCCTTTATTCAATAAGCTATGGTCTACAGTACTAACAGAAAATCTTATCTGTTAATGCTACAGAATTCATTTAGATTGAAATGCTACTGATAAGAAAAACTATATTATATGTCATGTAATGGGTGATTTTTTAAGAGCTATAGGAAAATTTTTCAAAAAAAAACACATAAAATTCAGAAAAATTGTATGGAATCTTTATTTGAATCGATAGTACGGTCCATATAATTTAATGTTTGAAGATTATTTCATACAAATGTTGACCATGACTGCGCCTCAAATGGTCCATCCGCTTAGTCCAATTTTGGTATACTCTTTCCAACATTTCGGCCGGTATCTCACGAATAAATGCTTCAATGATGTCTTCCAATGCGTCAATTGAAGCGGGCTTGTCTGTATAGACATGAGCTTTAACATAGCCCCACAAAAAATAGTCTAAAGGCGTTAAATCGCACGATCTAGGCGGCCAATTGACCGGTCCCGAACGTGAAATAAAATGTTCACTGAACTCGACTCTCAATAAGTCCTTGTTACGCGTGCTATGTTGCATGTGGCATCGTCTTGTTGAAACCACATGTCATGTAAGTCAGGCTCTTGCATTTTGGGCAAAAAAAGTTGAATACCATCTCACGGTAGCGCTCACCATTCACAGTTACGTTCCGATTCGCAGCATCTTTGAAGAAGTACGGTCCAATGACGCCACCAGCCCATAAACCGCACCAAACTGTGACTTTAACTGAATGCATTGGTAGCTTTTGCAATGCTTCTGGCTGATCTTCACTCCAACATCGACAATTCTGCTTATTTACGTATCCATTGAGCAAAAAATGAGCTTCGTCGCTGAACACAATTTTTCGATAAAGAAGTGGATCTTCGGCCAACTTTCCAAGAGCCCATTCACCAAAAATTCTGCGTTGCGGTAGGTCGTTCGGCTTGAATTCTTGCACCAGCAGTATTTTGAAAGGCTTCACACCTAAATCCTTCCGCAAAATTTTCCACGTTGTTGAGTAACAGAGGCCCAATTGCTGCCAACGGCGACGAATCGATAATTGATGGTCATCATTAACACTGGCCGATACAGCTGCGAAATTTTCTTCAGTTCGCACTCTACGTAAGCGTGTTGGTGGTTTAATGTCCAACAATGTAAATTTGGAGCGAAATTTAGTCACAATAGCCCGAATAGCCGCTTCAGTGGGTCGATTAAACTGACCATAAAATGGAAGAAGCGCGCGATGAACTTTCTTAATAGGGCACGCATTTTGATAATAAAATTCAATGATTTGCAAGTATTGTTCGTTTGTAAGACGATTCATGGTTAAATTATAGACCAAACTGAAGATGTTTGACAGTGAAACAAAACACGAAACGTGCGTCAGCTGTTTAAACCAGTGTTATTTAAGGTAATCTAAAACTAATATTCATGAAATATTCATAACAGTGCCCAATGCCTCATGATAAAAAGTAAAGAAAATCTTATTGTTCATAAAGTTCTGGTAAATTATTGGACAATTTGGATTCCCATATAACTTTTGAACAGACTACTTAATTTCCGTTCATATTTTTATTATTGCTGTATGGAGGTGACGTAATACTACCACCATATGTCTAATTACACTGCCTTCAATCTATATAGAATATCGCTGTAATCACGTGTATACTCTTTGTTCAATAAACGGCGAGGAGCCTCTCAATCAAGCTAATCCTCCTGCTCATTGCCATGAATTTCCAATTCACCCGTAATCCTGCAGAAAATGATGTCATTTTCTATACTACGTAATTGATTCCACTTCCCCAGACATTTCCATACTATTTTCGAGTTCGAAATATTCGAAACGTTTTCTTCCATTCTTTTCTTTTTTCCTGTGAAAGTTTAAATATTAAATATATTACTCTGCCATCAAACTCTTCTGCTCACGTTCCACAATCTATGATCAACCATAGCTCAACTCTTAGAAGATTACATAGACCCAAAATTGCTTTATTTAATAAATATTATTATCCAGTATCGCTGCGAAACATTTTCTAAAATAATCCATTTTGTTGGTATTGTTTAGAAGACAATTTTTGGGGGGAGCAAGAAGCGACTCAGTTTGTAAGGTAAAGAAGAATCTTGTAACCCCAACTATTGTCCTAAATATTCATAGCTCTCATTAGCTACCGTATGTAATGGAATTAAAACCAGCAAATCTTTCAGCGTCTCAGTGTGCCAGAATCAGATCGATGCGGTTCTACCAACACATATCAGGCCTTGAATATTTTCCAACTCCATAAAAAGTATTTTCAAACAACAGATGCATAACTCAAAATTAAACTGACCATCAATGTCAAAGTCGCCGCAGTCTAGTAGGCAGTGTGTTGGTTTATTAGATGTAAGGCCACGGTTCAAACCTCAGGTCAGACATCAAAACGAAAATATGAAAAAATATTCCATCGGCTACTACCTCTCAGTAGATTTCTGGCAAAAATTCTGAGAGTAAATAAAAATCGCCATGAAAAGTTTCTCAAAAATCTGTCATTCGGAGTCGACTTTAAACTGTAGGTCCCTCCACTCATGTATAAAATTAACACACACACAACATAAGTGGTGTGAGAAACTAGCTCCTGACTGAAGGGTTGTAATGATCAATTATGTATGTATGTATGTATAAATGTCTACATCTAGTGTAGATTTCTTGTTTAATACCTTTAAGATTTTCTTCTTCTGCATGTAAATATGGCATGATCGCGTTTCGTTGAAATGATCTTTAAGTAAGCCTAACATGTCAGTTCACTGTCCAGTATTATGTCCAGATATTTTGCCTTTATTTGTTGCAATATTAACTCTCCCAGTAGTAGAATACTCTGACTGCATGGAAGCGGTTCCGTTTTAATTCAGTCCATCTTTGATGACACAGTTTTAATTTGAAAATAGGAAAATATAATCACCACAAGTAGAAAGTGTCTAAAGTTTATTGACCATAACTTCCTATTTCAAATGAAAGCAAACATTTAAAACAATACTAAAGTAATTAATTTTTTTTTTATTTTTATTAATAATTATCACTCAGTGCTCATCATCATTTTCACATTTATTTGACGTTCATTAGTAACTATTCAGTGAAAACGTGTTGCATAAAAATGTATTTAAAAAACAAACATTTTGTTCACATAGAATTCTAAAATAATTCAGTAAACATTTGTTATTAGCAACGTCATATAAACACATGCATTCTAGGTATTTAACAAAAGCTAGCATTTTTTTTAATAAATCCTATATAAATACGTACATTTTAAATATTAATTTCGCCCCCCTCTCTATAAATATGGAATGAAATTGTTTATCTATAGAAGCGCATTTGCTGAGAATAGGGAAAAAAGAAATCGACAACATCAATCACAGAGCTTTCACAAATAATTACAAATGCATTATGTGCACCCACAACAATTCAATTATGCCAGCCATTTGCAACAAAACAATCATTCGTACATTCATTCAGTCATTCATTCATTTATTCATGCATGCATATAAATAAGACTTATTCATTCGCTCATTTAGTTTTCTCTTTCATGCCGATGTTTATGAAATTCACTGGCAATATTTACTCTTTAAAAGGGAAACGTACGTATGTATATAATTACAAACATATAGATAATCAGCATAAATTTTATCGATATAAACAAACAATTATTTAAAAGCTTTATACAGGGGGTAGCCTACAGTAATCTAATAGTTATTCCAATAATAAAAATCCTTTAGGGACTTCTTCGAGAATGAGTACCTTATGTTGTGCTGTGAATCGAAAATATTGACCTACCAATGGTTATGTTAGGTTAGGTCAGAGGACGTGTACTTGTCAATTAAGATAAGTACAGTACCCGGAAGTAGATTTGACCAATTGTACAACGTCCTAGTTTCTCACACCACTTATGTTGTGTGTATTAATTTCATACATGAGTGGTGGAACCTACAGTATAAAGTCGACTCCGTACGACAGATTTTTGAGAAACTTTTTAATGGCAATTTTATTTACTCTCAGAGTTTTTGCCAGAAATCTGCTGAGAGGAAGTCGCCAAAGAAGTCTTGCTGTCTGGCCTGAGGCTCGAACGCTGGCTTTTCGTCTATAAGCCAACACACTACCTACTAGACTACGGCGACTTCTTGACCTACCAATAGAAAATAGAAAATTTTTTACCTAAAATCGACATTGAGGCATCCATGGTATCTTCGGAATTACATGCATACATAATTGGTCACTGCAAACCTTCAGTCAGTATTACGACTTACCTTCTCACACCACTTATGTTGTGGGTGTCAATTTTATCATGAGTGGTGGGACCTACAGTTTAAAGTCGATTCCGAACGACAGAATTTTGAGAAATTTTTCATGGCAATTTATTTATTTCCTGAGTTTTTGCCACAAATATGCTGAGAGGAAGTCGCTGCAAAAATTCTTTTTGTATTTTGTTTGGATGTCTGGCCTGGGGCTCGAACCCTGGCTTTACGTCTAATAAGCCAACACACTACCTACTAGACTACGGTGACTAATCTCTCGCAGTAATCTCTCTTAATAATTTTCGTATTCTAAAAACGAGCATACGTTCCGTGGACGTTTGGCTAAGCGCGGCTTAAATCTTTAGCAAGTATAGGATCATATTTTGCTTAGTATTTCTGTTATATTTTCAGACCTTTTAGAAACGCTTTTATTGCTAATGAACAAAATTCGTACACATTTTGTTGCCCTCAGTATTTCTGCATATAATTGATATGAATGTAAAGTATCTTTGCATACAAACATATGTATGTACACACATATATTATATTAGAATTCTAACTCATTATAATAAAAGCCTAATCAAATTTAGTATCATTTGCATTACATACATAGATATTGATTAAATATATTGTATAAATATTATACAATAAAATAAAAAATTCTAAAAATTAAAGAAAATAATTTAAATCATGATAAATCTATAATACATATATAGTAGCACACAGTAGTGGTAGAAATTGCAAGGACGGATTTATATTTCAACATAAATTGAATGAAATAAGGGTTTGAATCAAAAGATGTTTAAATTTTCGGCGTAAGAAAGAGTAAAAAAGTGGTGGTAGTAAGCTTGAAACTAGGATTACGACTTAGTTTCTTACTCCACTTATGTTGTGTGTGTTGATTTTATACCTTAGTGGTGCGGCCTACAGTTTAAAAACGACTCCGAACGACAGATCTTTCAGAAACTTTTCAAGGCAATTTTATTTACTCTCAGAGTTTTTGCCAGAAATCTGCTGAGAGGAAGTCTCCGAAGAAATACTTTTTGTATTTTGTTTTGATGTCTGGCCTGGGGCTCGAACCCTGGCTATACGTCTAATAAGCCAACACACCACCTACTAGACTACGACGACTACGACTACGAAACTGTCCTTCCTCCTTGCAAATCAACTTATTTGTTTACTTTTAAACCGTTTTCTCAAGACTTTCACAATACATATCATCAATAAACACTCAATATACAGTAATTTTCTTCCAAAACTGTATTGTATATCATCTTGTGCACACAAACATGCATACATTTACATATATGTATATCAATAGTTGTATGGGTACTATTATTAATAGTTGGCATTCGTACGCAGGGGAATTTTAGAAATTTTGCAAATTGAAATGTGTTGACAAGTGTTAAAACCAGGCAATTGGTTGTTAAACACTGGCACTGTGTATGTGTTCGTACTCCATAAATATTTAAATGTGCATGTTTCTCAAATGTAAATGCACGTGTCAGTGTATTGTTGCATTTGTCAATGTGTGTGTATGTATTTGATATGATTTAAATAATTTATTGAATTATTAAATCATTCCAATAGTTTTGTAGTAAATAATTTCAATTAAATATTAGTGTAGTAGAGAGATAAATTACATTAAAAATAATTAAATTTTAAATGCAAACTAAATGCACACTTATACACATTCACACACATATGAACCATGTGAAGGGAATACAACAATTTAAAGCAAGACTTCTTAATATTTTGGAAAGACTTTTTAGACAAATTTTTGCATTTATTATCAGTCATTTATATAAGCAACCAAGCAACCAGGTAAAAATATATATTTTTTAATGGAAGATCATATCATTGAAATTCTTTAATACTTTTTCTGATAACTTTGATTTTATTTTAATTAAACATTTCATCATCTCTTTAGCAGTTGGCAGAAATATTTTTAATCCATTTCATTTTTAGTGTGACCAGCAAGAAACCTTAAAACCGTTTCCATTTTAATGCACTCAAGACCCCAGTTGCTCATAAGTACACCTTATAACATGTGAGTTATTAACATATGTGACATACGAATAGTGGGGCGTTGGAATCTCTTATGCTCATAAATAATTGGTCATTACAACCATTAAGTTAGGATTACTACTTAGCTTCTTACACTACTTAAGGTGTGTGTGTTAATTTTATACATGAGTGACAGGACATACAGTTTAAAGTCGAAAGATTTTTGAAAAACTTTTCATGGCATTTTTATCTGTCAATCTCAGTTTAGTTAGAAATCTGCTGAGATAAACTTTTCTTCAAACCGTTTCAAACCTTATTGGCATTAATCAGAAAGGATTAGAATGCATATGTTATTAATTGTCCCTCTCTAGCTATGAAAATTCAATGCAAAGTTCTAGTTTTCCAGTGTAGGAGGAAGCATTCAAGTGCTTTTTTTTAAGACAATGCAATAAATTCTTCAATCCCTCACTTCTTCTTACTTTTGTTTCAAACCAAGGTGAAATAGTTCTCATATAACCTATTCACCCTAACCATTCTTTGGCATTGAAGTTCTCGTATGGTAGCACTATGTATGTTCTCTCTAGCGACCACAAAAGTGGTCTTTTTGGTATATACATATACATATCTATATAAGCGGTGAGTAGTCGCCGTAGTCTAGTAGGTAGTTGGCTTATTAGACTTAAAGCCAGGGTTCAAGCCCCAGGCCAGACATCAAAACAAAATACAAAAAGTATTTCTTTGGCGACTACATCTCAGCAGATTTCTGGCAAAAACTATGAGAGTAAATTAAAATTGCCATGAAAAAGTTTCTCAAAAATCTGTCGACTTTAAACTGTAGGTCCCGCCGCTCATGTATAAAATTAACACACACAACATGAGTGGTGTGAGAAACTAGGTCGTAATCCTGACAGAAGGGTTGTAATGACCAAATATGTATGTATGTATATAAGCGGTGATACTGGGACTTCTGCATTTCAACCATTATTGCTCTGTGTTATTAGCAAATCTAAACAGAAATGTTTCCAATATATTGGCATCTATGGACATTAACATGGCTCTATGGTTTCATTACTCTGTCAAAGGAGTTTGATTGCAATTTAGGTCGCTGATGTAGCATTTCATCATTATTCATACAAAACGTAAGGATTTTGTTCTCTGCAGAACAATACCAGAATTAGTCACAGAACTGATGACGTCCACCGATGCTACCCCCAGAATGTAAATTGAATTCCTGAATTGAATAATGATTTAAATTTTGCTTATTGACATAGGAATATCAACAGAAATAAGCTTCATCGGTAAACTCATCGCTGATAAAAATGTTCCTCTTGGGCCAGTTGCAAAGCAGCAAACGCCACTCAAACGATGGTTGTTTGGCTTCAATTCTAGCATGAGCTGTAGTTTACAGACACGTAAATTATAAAATCGTCTATGTAGTTGAAGAATAAATGCCAATAAGTTAACAACGACGACGAATCGATAGCGGCCATGTTCTTTTCAGTATGTACATTTCTTTGTCTTAATCTACCAATAACTGCTGGCCGCCTAGACCGTTGATGTAAAATATACGAAATGCTTTATGCCTTACCCGAACAGATTTAGTTTTTTCTGCAGAAATTTTCATAATTTGAAAGCGTTATATTGACTTTAAATGATTTCGAATGACTGTGCAAACCTTAATGAATATCTACGTCAACATAGTTTGACAATTTCAACCGTAGAACAGAGATCAGCAATGAGTATTCAAAAAGATGAGTAGGTTCGAATCATACTCATAATTTCTGATATTTATACGCATTCATACTTACTTTATTGTCATACTCATACTACTCATATTCAAAGTTTGAAATACTCATGCTACTCATACTTAACAATACGCATGATGTTATTGATTTCGACTCTCCTTTATGAGTATTATAAGTATTTTTCTAAATTTATGAATCTGAATGAGTAGGCGTATGAATCAAACATATTTCTAATGTTATGAGTTTGATGTCAACGTTGCACAGTGGTCCAAATGCTCAATCTAGCCGGACAAAAGTTATAACTCGCTTTTGCAAAGCCATACCGACATGAAACTTGGTACGTTTCATCAATATAAACAATTAGAGAGAAAAAATCAAATGAATATGTGTGTGTATGAGTGTGTGTATGTACGTAAATTTGTTTTTTTTGTGGGTCTGTTTGAAGCCTAAAGACGACAAAACGACTGAACCGATTTTCCTAAAATTTTCATACCGTATTTCTGTATGTGTGGGTGGAATTATAGGCTAATTTTTATTTAGAAGTTTTAAATGGGTGAAGTGCGACGCCTACTTTAAGAAGTAAGTATTAAAGTCTTAAAGGAAACTGCAACAGCTAGAAATCAGCACGGACAACTTTGATATCCACATAAACATTTGTGGGAAAAGTGGTTCAACTAGCTACAGTGGGCGTGTTACCTCCCATATAAATAAAATACTACAATTCGTATATCTGGGAAAACTATAACAGTCTAAATCCCCAAATCATGTATGATGAAATTTACTGTCGATATTAATATTTTGGTTAACAATAGGAGGACTTTATGGTATGAAGGATAAATATCAGCGTTATGATTTTTGGCACCTGCATGTAATATACCATAAGTGTGTCTTGTATATCCACCACTGACATAAAAAGCTAACGCCTCCTCATTTGTGTAAGGGATTGGTTGTGGAGGAGAAAAGTTCATTTTTTTATTTCTACTGCTTTAGAGGGAGAAGGATCTATAGTTTTGACTATGCTTGCAGCACTTCGTTTCCTCGACTTCTAAAGACTTGTTCCAACAGCAAAAGTCAGTTCTTCTGCCGACCAAGTCTCTAATAAAGGAGCAACATTTTTACGCTTTGTTCTCTCAGTTTTACTTTAAATTTCCTCAGAAGGCCTGCCATAATTGGAGGTCGAAGGTCCATCCAAACATCTTTCAACACGAGATGATGAAGAAAATTTAGGTGGAATATTAAACTACGCTTCTAACCAATATTTATTTTTATCTTCTAACGTGAGCCTTGTTCGACTGGCTTGCGCCCACTTTGTACATAATTGCATTTTATTTATAAAAAATACATATTTTATAAAAAATTTAAACAGTATTTTTTTAGTCATACCTTTATTATATTAACTACATGAAAAATTTTTTTTAATTGTTCTTATTATTTTTTCACGACAATTTCACTCGCACTGTTAAATGCCACTTGAGATATTAATTTTTTATCAAAGGAGCAATTACTTGTACTTGAAGCTACATATCAATGCTAGTGTAGCTGTTAAAAGAAACAAAAATATGCCGTTATGTACTTTAGACACTTGTCAACATATTAACATACAAAAAATTTACTTTTCAAATATTTAAAAAAATGACTTTTGTCGGGCTAGATTGGGGTTTTGGACCACAGTGCGTTGTACTCATACTCATTGCAACTTGTACTTCTAAATCAATGTTGTACTGAGTACGAATGAATCAGTGTAGTTGAATTTCAATACTGTTGACTCACTCATACTCAAAATTTCATGAGTACTAACGAGCAAAGAAAAAACGATTCATTGCTGGTCTCTGGTTTGCATTACCCGAAAATATTTAGTTTTTTTCAGGAGAAATTTTCATAATTTTATAGCGTTGTATTGGCATTAAATGACTTCGAATGACTATGCAAACCTTAATGAATGTCTACGTCAACATAGTTTGGCAATTTCAATTGTAGCACAATAATTCTCGCGTACCTAAACAAACGCCAAATAGAAGCAATTTTTGTCATTCACACGCAGAAACTCTTACTTTAGTATTTCAACCATACCTGCAGATAGGGATGCTGTGATCTTTTTATCCTCATCCTATTAATCATACCTGACTTAGCCTTCTGTGTTGGTATTGGTCATAACCGACATATTTTATTATTTTTACTTTATCTGTATTTATTTCCCTTTTGCATACAATCGCAATAATTTCAATTGTTTTAATCCGCCTCTAAACAAAACACCATATTCGAATATGTATAGAAATCCTTAAATTTATAGTTTTTTGTTGCCCAAATCTAAAATACCATTTAAAGCCTTAGCACCATAAGGACCCACACATATGTATGTATGTACATACAATACGATATGTTAGATTTTTAGTTATTTAAGTATGCGTGTAAACTTTCAAGCATTTCATAATGCACACACACACCACTTTTTTTACACCCACATAATTACAAACACCCGAATACAATGCCACACTACATATGCATGTATGTGTGCAACTGGGATAAAATGAAAACAGTTATACAGAGAAATAGTGATAGAATCAGGTAAAATGAATTTTTTTTAATAAATTCATAGTTTTTATTTAAAAAAAAAGAAAAAAGACCAACAAAAAACAATTCCTATTGTGTTCGAGTACATGCCGTATATAATACGATTATGGTAAAATATTATATGGCATGACTGAAAAAACTTTGTAAAAAGCAAAGCAGGAGAGAGAGGAGGGAGACAGAGAGTATTTTATTTAGTTTTTGCTACTGTTTGTTTTACATTCACATACAAAACAAATATTACATGCTTTAAACTTGTATTTGAAAAAACTACAAAAAAGAACAAAAAAAAACATGTTTTTGTTTTCAATGTATTATTATTCACAAACATGTTGGCTAATGTAAAAAAAAGAAAAACAACAACAACAACAAATGTAATAATACAGATTAAAATCTACAAAACACAAAAACAAAACTTTATTCGGAGTTTTTTTTTCTTTGTTATTTTTCTTTGTTTTAAAAATAATTTACAATGGATACGCATTCCGGTGATTATTTTAGATTTGATTACAAAGTAAATGAAAATATCTACAATGGAATTCCAATAGAGATTGGCAAACCGATTTTATTTTTTAATATAACGAATGAAAAGGAAGAAAAGAAAGTAAAAAAAATTAAAAGAGAAAAATATTTCAAGAAATTTAAAGCTCCGTAATAGCTGTGTAAAGATTCTGTGGTCCTACCAGGTCCAATGCACGACTGAATTGTAAGGTGGGAAGATTTGAAGAGACTGGCTTCAAGGAACTTTTTAGGATATTTTTAATTGGTCCTTGGTAAGATAGAGGTTTTATACACCTCAGATTGCCCTGGTAGTCTAGTGGGTAGTGTGCTCGACTATTAGCGTGAGGATCGTTTGTTCGATTTCCACCAGAGACTCTGATATGTGACACTACACCGAGCATATTGTCAAGTTACTCCGCTCGTATATAATTAGAATATAATTTGTAATTGTATTGTAATTAATAAACAAATAAATAAATATACTCTTCAGCATTTTAAAGGTTGTTAACTTGCAGGTCGCCATAGTCTAGTTGGCAGTATGTTGGTTTTTAGATGTGAGGTGTCGGTTAGAATCCCAGGTCAGGCATCAAAAAGAAAATATGAAAAAATATTTCTTTGGCGATTTCCTCTCACCAGACTTCTGGCAAAAACTCTGAGAGTAAATAAAATTGCCATGAAAAATTTCTCACAAATCTGTCGTTCCAAATCGACTTTAAACTGTAGATTCCGCCACTCATGTATAAAATTAACAACATCAGTGGTGAGAGAAATGACCGCAAGCCTGACTAAAGAGTTATAATGACCAATTATGTGTGTATATATGTAACCTGGAAAGACTTAATAGCTCTTAAGTCCAGGGTTTAAGAACTATATAGTCAGAGTATGCGATTTCGACAAGTTGCATTCTGGAGTTTTTTTAAACAGAAGCCATAGCTTGATATACGTAGTCTGCTTGACAACTATGCAATTTTTACAAAACCCTCGAAGACTGTTTCCTATCAATGGGAAGGAAATGGTGTCAATCGATCTCAAAGATACTCTGTTAGGAGCAGTGTATGCCAGGTTAAGGTGTTTGCAATCACCAAGGCAGCTGATCTGGTTCGGCAACGCATATAGAAATTAACGATGTGGTTAGTGAAGCTGCCTGGAATGCTCAAAATTGGTGGCAGTTTGCGATATGTCTTCACTTTGACTCTAAGCAGAAAGTTGTACTAACACCATGTTGCGTTACGGAGCTTTGTGATATACGCTGCAGATGATCTAGTAAGACAAGGCGTCAGGTAAGGCATAAATCTAAAGTATAGGTCGCTTATAGTTCCTTTAGGGCATATTATCTGGTTGGTTGATAAAGTGTCCAAATCGAGCGTTTCTTTTTTCTTATCAAAACCGGGAAAAGAGCAGAATTTCTGTGCTTGTATGGCCGAATTTGAACTGCTATAGAATGGATTTTAATTAATTAAATGAAATCTATTAGGATAAGTTATTTGGCGAAACATTGCGCCTTGAAAGCAAGGACAAAGTCATAACCATGTCTTCTTTCTGCGGAGTTCGTAGTAATGTGTCTCTGTCTTGGTTGCTCAGTTGCTGTGTACCAGTATTTCCTATAAAATAAAGTTTTGTCGTTGGTTAGTGAGACACCTCTGTTTCTCTCTCTTCTTGGAGAACCCATTTGATTTTTGTCATTTCGTATTTAAAGTTCACAACAATTTCTGATGGATAATATGGCTTTAAAGCCAAGCTTCAGTGCTAGTACACACGAAAAAAATGCCTGTCTGTGAAGTGGAAACAGTCAATATTGTCCGTCTACTGCGTCAATACTCTCAATTATACAGTCCACAATTGAGTTGTGGTGCCATTGTTTTCTCTACAAACAACTGATGTTAACATACACAAGAGCTCAGGTATAGCAGATGCAATTTAACACCTTTTAAAAGAACCCGAAAGAAGCGGTTACTCTTTTGAAATTCGAATATGGCAATATTGCTTGATTCTGTACATAAATTCTTCTTACTCTCACGAGAATCATAAGACGTTGAATAATTCCACAATTTACTTAGCTAGGTCGTGAAATCACCGTAGTCTAGTAGGTAGTGTGTTGGCTTATTAGACGTAAAAGCCAGGGTTCGAGCCCCAGGCCAGACATCAAACAAAATACAAAAAGTATTTCTTCGGTGACTTCCTCTCAGCAGATTTCTGGCAAAAATCTGAGATCAAATAAAATTGTCATCAAAAAGTTTCTCAAAAATATGTCGTTTGGAGTCGACTTTAAAGTGTAGATCCCACCACTCATGTATAAAATTAACACACACAACATAAGTGGTGTAAGAAACTAGGACGTTGTACAATGGGTCAATTCGACCTCCGGGTACTGTACTTGTCTTAATTGACAAGTACACGTCCTCTAACCTAACCTAACCTAACCTAACCTAGCTATGTTGTCCACTTTGCTTCCGCTTGGGATTGCAATTCATTGCAGTCCTGGATTGATTGGATTGGTCGTGCACAACAAGCGTGACCTATCTTCACTTCGGGCTTCGTGTCTAGATTTTAATTGAGATCTGTAACTTTTTTGCTCACAGTTCAGTATTGCTGTTATTATTTACCAATAAAATACACAGCATTAGTTCACAAATTTAAAATTTTTCCAGCTGCATTTCACGATTTCCAATCGTCCCTGTTAACTGACTGACAAAAATATTCATATTTGAGGGTCGAAATGGGTGTCGAATGTTCCATACACGATAATAAATACATTTTCTTGCCTAAATTTCATATACAATTTGACTTTCTTCTGCACCACTGTCATCGGGCATTGCCATAAAAAGCCATTTAAATGAGTGTGTGTGTGTGTAATGAAATTTAATATCGCCTATTATTTTTCGTATCATGTGCTATGCTTTATATATATTTTTTTTTTGCTGAAACTTGATCCCCTGAAAGTCATTTTGCATTATATTAGACAATCTAAATGTCATTATTGGTTTGCTAGTGCATAAAAGGATGAAAAAACGCATATGCCAAGTAACCTGTAAAAGCACAATTTTTATTTAAATTGTTATTAACAAAGAAAAAAAAGGAAAAAGCAAAATGGGAATAGGAATTTGCCTTCTACTATATTTGGAATATATGTAGGTATGTATGTTGAGTTGATGAGAATGCGAAGGGCGATGAAATTGTTACCTTTTTAAGTATTCACCACCTTATGAGCTGAACTAACGCCAAGGATTAAATGTCACTTAAAATGAGACATACAATATAAAGAAATCCATGGATTTATATACTCAAGCACTTAAAATAGAAACAAAGAAAAAAAAACAAAAATTTATTGTTCACACTCTAACAGGAGCGTATGTTAGAACGGAAGGTAATAAGGAAGGGAAGTGAAATTGTAAATTGAATGGGAATGGAATTAATAAAAGGGAATTGAAGGCAATCGTCATGGTCTAGTAGGTGGTATGTATGCTTATTAGAAGAGCGCCTGTGTTACAATTCCGAGCAGAGACATCTCGAACACAACGAAATATGGAGAAAATATTTAATTCGACAACTTTTTCTCACCAGTTTTCTGGCAAAAACCCTGAATGTAAATGAAATTGCCAAGAAAAGTTTCTCAAAAAATCTGTCATTTGGAGTCGACTTTAAAGTGTAGGTCCCCCGCCACTCATGTATAAAATTAACACATACAACCTAAGTGGTGTCAGAAGCTAGGTTGTAATCCTGACTAAAGGTTGTAATAATGAATTCAGTAAGTAAGTCTTCTCTTCTCTTTATTGGCAATTAACAGCCCGATTAACGGAGTTTGGACTGCCTTAACACATCCTCTACTTCTTGCGCTGTAACGCATAGCGTCAGATTTGCTGACAAGACAAGGCAGAGTATTTCCACTCTCGTAGCTCTACTATAATTAAGTATGTTTTATTATTTATTTATTAATCACAATACAATTACAAATTATATTCTATACGAGCGGAGTAACTTGAGCATTTGCTCGGTGTAGTGTCACAGACCAGAGCCTCTGGTGGAAAGCGAGCCCATTACCCTCATGCTAATAGTCTAGCACACTACCCACTAGGCTACCAGGGCACCGTATAATTACGTCTGTAAGAGTGAAAACAAATAATTTCCCTTTTGAACCCCAGTCATTTGCCACATCACTGCTCATAATGCATTTTCTTATGCTCTTTGCTTGCCTATGCTTTTACCTTTATTTTCTATTGTTCTTCTACTTTTTCTACAAACGAAAGAGTCATTATTTATATTTCTTTTTGGGTGTAATTTTTCTTTATTTTCAAGCATCTGGCGAAAGTATAACAAGAATTGAAGAAATCCACCCTTAAATTTAAGGACTTAACCTTTCAGTAGAACCATTGAAATTGTCATCAGTAAGATTGTAGCCATTGCCATAACCATCTTTATTGTCATCGTCATCGTCATCGTCAGCATCATCGACATCAGCCTGGCGATTATGTATGAGTATGCAACATAGTTTTTTTTTGGGGTTTTTTGGGATTTTCTTTCGTTATTATCCCAACAGTTATTGTCACATTTTTCATCATTTCTTAGGATGGCACAACACAAACAGAAACAAATCTTAAAGGAATAAAAATGAATTTCATTGCTTTTCTTTCTTCTGTGGATATGCTTTCAAATTGTTGTAGTTGTTGTTGTATGCCGTTTTAAACGTATTAAGCTTGTTAAATGTTTTTCGGGTTTTTTTTTCTTCCTTTTCTTTTTTTTTTCTTGCTATTAATGACGAAGAAACACACCTGATCCCTGCCAGAGCTTATGACTGGAATTTTAAATATCTTGGGCAGTATTTGGTGTTGTGGAACGAGGGCTATGGCTGTGCAGCACTCATATAGAGAGAGTTTAAAAGTGCAAAAAAAAGTTGTTCGTTTTATGATTATTTTCGAGAAGTGTGCTCAGGATTGTTTATCAACAACTTCAAAGGACTTTCAGTTCAACTATTTCGGATTTGCTGCTTGAAGATTTACATTTTCCCTCTGCCTGCTGTGTGTCAGCCTGCCTGCCAGCCTAGCGGTATGTGGTAAATCTCTTTAGACTTATTATCATAATTATTATTATTTGGACACTCTGCCTGTCTGTCTTATACACTTATTTCCCATCTGTTGTTTATTTCCTTCATTTAAAAGCGTTTCTCTTTCTTGAATTTGAAAAATATGTTTCACGTATTTAAAGGTGTTATATTGTCATCAACACCCTCGTATAAGATGATTGTGTTAATCCGTACGATTATAATTTTATTACACCTTTCTTTCTTTATTTTGAAGTGTGCCTTGAATGTATAATGTTTCCTTTCTACGAATTTAGAAATTATTTTCTTTTTTTTTCAACTTTTATTTGCTTTTAAATGTAATTAATCAACAAAGAGATTTCCTTTGTTTTTGTTGATTAATTTGTTTAATTTTAACAAAGAATCACTAATGAATGCTTCTGCTTCTCTAAAATGGTATTAAAAGTTCTGCAGAGATTTAACTTTGAAATATGAAAGTGAATTTTAAAATGATGGCAACATTTACAATCAAGTTCAATAGCATTATTGTGTGTGGAAAATTTTAAAATCGAATTTCAATTCGAATGACTTAAAAACATAGCATAGAATAGAAAAACTTTGAAGCGATTGATTTCCTAAGCAACGGTTTACAACAATTTCTTATATTCCTTTGGTTTGAAGACCAAATCTTTGGAGACTATGATTAGGTTGATGGGAGACAAGATTAACATGAAATTAGTAATCTATTGGCTGGCAACTCTCTCCTTAGCTGGTCCCTGGACAGAATAAGTAGAACTCTATGATTTCATTAAGTGCTTCGCAAGTCATGCAGATGGGTCAAGAACTGAATATGAAGAATGAAATATTCAGAGCCTATTGATGTCCAAATGGAATTTCCAAGTAAAAGTCTAAATCCAAGTAGAAGTCTAAACATCCTAAATTTTGTCAGGACAATAAGCGTGGAAGAGACGTTATAGGGATATCACATAAAGCATGAGGAAAGCACCATAGATTGCACGGTCGAAGTTTTAAAGCACCTCTTCACAGCAATAATGACACATTTCCCTTGGAGATTGAGGCAAAACGAACTTATATGGATGACACATCTGAACTTAATCTACAACTCTCATGACTCAAAGTCTACTTCGTTTACAGGAGAGCATGAAAGTGCTTGTTTCCTTTGAAGAATATTACAATATGGCTTTTTTCACTTTTGTATTGACACTGCAATAGAAAATTGTTTAATGAAAAGGGACACTGTTCCCTAGAAACAAATAATTTAGTGCTCGAGTACAGTAGAGCATATCGAGCAGTACCACCTTATCGCACGAAGCAATAGATGAACGATTCATTCTTAGCCACATCAAACGTGTGTAGTTTTCTTAACAAATATAAAGAAAAATAATGTTAAAATAAATATTTTGGCACAAGAAAGTCCAGTAAAAACGTTTTTGAAATTAAAACAGTTCAATAACCACAATAACCTTTTTGCCTTAATATCTTCAACTTATATTTAAAGCAATATTTTTGCCAGTTTTTTCTCTTTAATACTTACTTTTCTTTATTTATTTATTTTATTTTATTTTTTTTTTTTTGTACGATTTGAAAATTAAATTCCTAACATAATAACCTTCGGCCCCTTTAGTGTTTTTTGTGCTTAAACTTTATTTATATTTTTGTACGAATCCGCCCATATTTAATCCAAGTGGTCGTAAACTTTTATATGCAAATTAATTTCAGTTATTTTAATATCTTCCTGCCTGCCTCATTTCTTTTTTTCTATTCTTTTTACGTCATGTTCAAATTGTTGGAATTTTGCCAAAATCCTAGTCTCGAAAGCAATTGAAAAATGTTTCTTTTGTGCAAATTTCGTTTGTAAATGTAAAAAAGACGTTTGAAGAAGTAAAGGAAATATAGAATAAAGAAGAAGAACTAAGAATGACACACTAAACTTTCAATAAATCCTCTCTCTATTCTTTTGCAGCAAGAAAAAAAAACAATTTTATTAGAATAGTTTTCGAGTTTTCATATAAAATAGATGCAGTTTTGCCTTTCTGCACATTTACAAAGTATCCAATAAGTGCAACAATTAGATTGACAAAGAAATTGTTTCTTTAGAATTTTCTTAAAGCAGTTTTTGGTAAGAAATTGTCAATTTAAATATGAATTATTATACATCAATTATTTAAGAAAGAACATGCTGGGAAGTAAAATTTGTATATTTATATTTTAAGTTCAAAGTCTTCCATACAACAGCTTAAATATTTAAACGAAAATTGAAAACTCTAAAGTTAAAATTTATTCAGGCCTTAATAAAATTATTTTTTTTATAAATAAACTAGCTTTACCGTGCGCGTGTTGCTGCGCCACCAACTAAAATAAATTTGACTAAAAAACATTACACAAATGTGCAATTAATTTTGAATCATTTTATTGATTTTGTTTACCGTTGTCCTGATGATTAAGAAAAACGGGCCTGTGTAGTACGCATTCGATCAGTTTCTAATCTCACTTCTCGTTGTTCAAATTGTTCAACGAACGGGTCTCAGAGGCATATACTCGAAGATATTCCAGCCTCAATGCTCATCTGATTCTGGGGCTCGTAATGCTCTTTTCTTCCGTGCTTGAGGTGTAGGTCGACCAATTGCTTGTCATTCATTTTTAATAATTTTCAGTGACGCCATCCATCGAAAATTAATCGCACCAGCCTCCATCGACTCATGCGCAACAACTTTGTTAAAAAATGCACAGTTAACGATTTAATTCATTTTGAGTAATTTTCAGTGGTACCACCTGTCGGAAATTGGTCATACTAACTTAGAAACTTTCGTCGGCTTATGCACAAGGACTTTGCTAAAGATCATAACATGATCAAATGCACAGTTTACGATTTAATTCATTTTAAGTAATTTGCATTGGCGCCAACTATCGGATATTGATCATACCAACTTAGAAGCCTTCCCCAGCTCATGCGCAACAACTTTGCTAAAGATCATAACATGATCAAATGCATAGTTCACGATTCTATAAGTTACATACAAACAAACATTCATTTTTATATATATAGACTATGGGAAGCGGCACGCCCACTATAGCCAATCCACCCATTTTGTTCATATATGTATATGTACGTTAAAGTCGTCCATTGAAAATTTGAGGACCCTAGCTGTTGCAGTGTATGAGATATGCGACATTAAAAACTTATTGGGTATGTGGGCGTGGCACCTCGCCTGCTTGAAATTTTAAAATAAAAAGCCTATAGCCAGACATACAAGAAGGTACTGTTAAAATTTCAAGAAAATCGGTCCAGCCGTTTAGCCGTCTATAGACTTCAAACAAACAAACAAACCCACAAACAAATTAACACACATTAATTTTTATATAACAGATTGCATAATAAAAGCTTCAGAAACCTGTTCTAATTAGATTTAAAAATGTGAATGTTTGAATTGCCCTTATTGTAGCTGTCTTCTACGTCTAATTTGAAATCATACTCAAACCATATACTGATGAAGACTATTTACAGCTTCATCTATCGTCAACACTATATCTCTCGAAATTAACATGTGGTATAGTTCACCCGCTAATCAGACCTCCTGCCAATCACAGTACCTCATTGCTGTTAAATATTCCAAAATATGGTACCCAGGAAATGAATTAGCCGAACAATAAAGCATATCAGCAAATGCCCCGCAAGCATCTTTGAATAATGGTGTGATAAGGGAATGTATTACAATCGATGGGTAATCCTGATTAAAAAGACTTTGTGCAAGTCGCCGTAGACTAGTAGGTAGTGTGTTGGCATACTAGACGTAAGGTTTACACTCCAGGTCAAACGTCTAGAACAAAACGAAATCAAAAAGAATAATTCTACAGCGACTTCCTCTCAGCAGATATCTGGCAAAAACTCTCTGAATAAATAAAATTGGCATGACTGTTCGCAGTCGACTTTAAACTGAAGCTCCCGCCACTCATGTATAAAATTAACGCACAAAACATAGGTGATGTGACAAGCTAGTTCGTAATTCAGACTGAAGATTTCAAATGACCAATTTTGTATGTACAGTGGACAGCAAAAGTTTTAGTAATCCAATATATTTTGATGAAAAAACAGCCCCCACAGGCTTAATACTCTTGCACAAAGTCCCGATATGACTTCAAGAGAGTATTTAGGAGATCATTTGAAATAATTGATACGTAATCACTAAACCTCAAACAAAAGTCAACCAAAAAACTTGCTCATGGTGTCACTAGGAAACACTTAACAACACTTGTATATTCAATTCCAAATGGGTTAAATGGAATGCTTGACCTTAAGGGATATTCTATTAAATGCAAGGGATAACATTTTCATATATTCGGTCTTTGAATTTTAAATTTACTCAGAGTTCTTCTTGGGAGTACCTATGGAGACACCTGAAACTTTCCTTATTTTTCTCTTGTTTTATGAAAAACATTAAAAAATTATATGTTTTATAATGAAAGAGAAATAAATTAATAAAAAAAATATAAAAACCTTAATTTTGTATATAAAGTTTTGGCTAAAATTCATGAAATTGCTAAAATATATTGCCGTCTAAGACTTTTGCTGTCCACTGTATGTATGGGGAAACACTTTCGCCAGACAATAAAGCATATTAGCAATATGCCAAAAGGATATGTGAATAATGATGAGATATCGGAATGAATACCAAGTAAATGTATTACAATCGATTATAAAGTCCTGTGGAACTGTAACTAAAGGGGGCTGGATTGCATTTTTTTTGTAATACAATCACTTTCTACAGTTTTTCAGGCAAAGTACGAACAGAAAAATCGTGATACGACATTTTTTGAATGTTTCTAGTACCATTAACATTATTTGGGAATCGAGTCATGGGAAGGTGATTGGAATTGAAAAGGCATATGATCTAGCAAACATATCTATAAGATCACAGTAAGTAAATCTAGAAAATCTAAAGCCTATCAGTAAAACCGAATTAAAGAAGAGTTATGGGGCCAAGACAAACAGAAGGTTACAAGATTGCCTGTATAAGAGTAAACTAACCAGGATGATAAGTGTTTTGAGATGATGGAGAGCAATGTAGCGGTGAATAGTGAATAGTTTGGGGCAACGATACAATGCCACTACCCAGTTTTTTGATACTGAAAATTGCAATATTCTATACCTGGCATACATACATACAAACCTTCAGCTAGGATTACGACCTAGTTTCTCACACCAATTATGTTGTGTGTGTTAATTTTATACATGAGTGGCGGGACCTACAGTTTAAAGTCGACTCCGAACGACAGATTTTTTGAGAAACTTTTCACGTTAATTTTTATTTACTCTCAGAGTTTTTGTCAGAAATCTGCTGAGAGGAAATCGCCGAAGAAATACTTTTTGAATTTTTGTTATGATGTCTGGCCTAGGGTTTGTACCACGGCGACTTTACTTGTCAGAGTTTACTCTTTTAAAAGAAAGGAAATTAAAAAATTTAAGAAATATATGCACGATACTCTCTCCCTATTATCTATTACTTACTCACTTATTATCGGAAAACACTTCCATTCATTTCCCCAGTTAGCACCTTTAGTTTTTACGTTACTTTAATCAGCTTTGCTAAATGCTTTCATTAAGTATTTAAAATTATTACGATAATATTTTTATGTAAGTAAAATGTAATACAATATACGAGTACATAAGTAGAGCAGCACATAAAACATTACTTCATTGTGTATTACCACCCGTATGTACATATTTTAAAATGTAAAATTCTCCATTAAATCGTAAATATTGTAATAAACTCTCATTAATTATTCCTTTTTGCATGCATTTGAATAAAAAAAAATTGAAAATAAAAAATGGAAAGGAATATCGTGAAGAGAAAAATAAAAATGGCAACAAACAATTTTTTTGCATGCCACATGATTTATGATGTTCATTAAATGGAAACTATGCTAAATCAAGTTGATTGTTACATACATACACTGTTTAACAATGAATTATCAACTTAAATGTGTATGAACACAAACTGAGATAGGGATCTGCGAGCTTACTCAAAATCTCAAATTTTAAAAAAGAAACCAAAAAACTTTCATTCGATTGTAAAATGATAACGCAACGATTTTTAGATGAGGACACTATTAAAGCAGTTCATCAACGTTATATGTTCTGTGTTCTGTTGTATTGCTAAATCACAGACAAAGATATTGAATTATGGGTATACCCATAACTCAATTGTATACCCATAACTCAATTGGAGTAGTGCCCTAACAAAGCTGTTAACAGATGTATGACAACAAAAACATCTCTCTCTCTTTCTGATACCACTTAATGCCGATGTTAATCTCTGACATAATACCTTTGCCGTGAACACAGCGCTGTGCTGGGCACATGTAGGCCTTATCCTCAAAATGATTTGACTTTAATGGACGATCATCTTACACACATTTTGTATACGAACTACACTCAGATTATGATCGTTACTTATGCAGTGCATCTGGTTACATCTGAGAAAATAGATTGTGCAAGAGAGAAGAGGGAGTATTTGAGAGTTACTTTGACAATTACATCCTTTTTGTAAGTGAAGTCGCCGTAGTGTAGTAGGTAGTGTGTTGGCTTATTAGACGTAAAGCCAGGATTCGAGCCCCAGGCCAGACATCAAAACGAAATATGAAAAAATATTTCTTCGGCGACTTCCTCTTAGCAGATTTCTGGAAACAAACTCTGAGAGTCAATAAAATTGCCATGAAAAGTTTCTGAAAAAATCTGTCGTTCGGAGTCGAGTTTAAACTCTAGGTCCCACTACTCATGTATAAAATTAACACACACAATATAAGTGGTGTGAGAAACTAGGACGTTGTACAATGGGTCAACTCGACCTCCGGGTACTGTACTTGTCTTAATTGACAAGTACACGTCTCCTAACCTAACCTAACCTAAGTGAAACGAATTCCCTTTGTACTACCATACAATCTCTGTTCTACTGATAACGAGTGCCTACTGATAACATGTACCTGGTAAAATAATGTGGTTATCGATATCATGTCCCTTTCCTTAATTACAGCACAATGCGGTGCATTACCGGAAGAATAGTAAGACACAAGTCACATTGTGAAAGATATTCCAATTAGGCAATAGAGTTCGATACACTACTGCAAAGAGAGAATGATGCCTCAAATTAGTCTGCAATGCCCAGACATGTGAGTTGTAATTCATTTTCGCGGGATTATACATATTATTGACTTCGATATGATTTTATTGTACTGCTAGCATGTGAACAATAACGCATAATAGATCCCCTATAAATGAGTCGAAAGCATAAATTATGTGGAGCATCAAATTCTCTCAAATTCATTAAAATTTGATCATGAAGATAACCCCATGGAGTTTAACTGGCTGCTAAGTTACTCCTTCAGATTATGCTCGCACAGCCTGGATCCACTTGGACGTTGATATACAAGCATAAAAGTCGCTTAGTCGAAGGTTTGCATATTTACATCTTTAAGCATAGAGACATACATGGATGTACATGTTTCGGATGTACTGGTCAGAATGAATGAAGGTTACCTTGAGCACGATTGTGCTGAAATTAGGGAACTTCGTCTCTATCGTAGTCCCTCTTAGTCCAGTATGTAACGCATTGGGTTACTAGACGGTTAGTCAGACATCCCAACGAAACGAAATCTGAAAGAATATTTCTTCGGCGACAATGAGATTAATTAAAAATGCAATGAGAAAGATTCTCCAAAATCTCTATTTATGGTCTTTACAGTCACGAGACATGTCAAACAACAACACACCCCCTCCTTCTTGTTTCTTGCATAAACGGCGACTTGGAGGAGAGGTAGAGACCGTTTTCCACTTAATTACTGTCCAGTGTACGTATTAACGTATGCGAGAATACCAGAAACCCCATCCTTGCCATTCCTAATCGGGGTATTCTGCTTGGGCTGGCATACACTTCCTAATGTTAGGTTAGGTCAGGTTAGGTTAGACTGGTAGCTGTGACGCCAAAAGCTCACTTGAGCACCAATATCCCTGTACAGACAAAGTTCCTCCAAACCATGGAGGAAGAAATTGGTCAGCGCAAGGGCTGCACTTCCTAATGGTGTACATCAGCAACTTTTTAATTAGAGAGAATATGGATTCCATTATGTATAATGAATTGGCTTAAGTGGTGATCATGTTGTTGACAATCTGGAGAGTATTGCGTTTTATCACCAATCTTAGACGAACTTTGTGGGGAGTAGATCCTTCAGAGGGGATTAAAAGAGCAGAGCTTAACTTCACAAAATGGAGAGTCGCCGTTAAAGCAAATTATTAGTCTTAATATACAGCATTGTAGTCGCCATAGTCTAGTAGGTAGTGTGTTGGCTTATTAGGCGTAAAGTCACGGTTCAAACATCAGGTTAGACATCAAAATGAAAATATGAAAACAATTTCTCTCCGTCGACTTCCTCTCAGCTGATTTATGGCAAAAACTCTGCGGAGTAAATAAAATTGTCATGAAAAGTTTCTCAAAAAAACTATCATTCGGAGTCGGCTATAAAATATAGGTCCCGACACTCGTGTATAAAATTAACGCATTAACATGAGTGGTGTGAGAAACTACGTCATATTCCATACGGAAGGGTTATAATAACCAATTATGTATGTATGTATACAGCATAGATGACAAAGAATTGGTAAAATTTTGATATTGATGGCACTTGCTTTGGAAGATTTTTATAAAAAAATTTGGAAATACTAAATTCTTTGTTATACTGTGTATTATTTAAATGCGTTTGGATGGCAAATAAAAAAAGTAAAATATTTACACAATTTCACTGCTAAAATTATATGTAAAAATTACTTAAATTTGCATATCCCTACATATGGACCATATTTTTATATTTGCTTGTATATAAGCATGGCTTTTATTTTTGTATAGGCATTTACTTACAATACAACTTAGCTGTATGAATGAAATTGTGTTTAAATTTCAAATAAAAAAGAAAGAAAATTTATTTTCAAATTATTTACAAAAAAATTTTTCATTTTCTAAAATTTTGTTAAAGTATGTCTATGCGTATGAATGCTTATGTGTATAATGAATATATTTTTTATGCTAAAATTTCAGTTTTATGAATGATGATGATAAAAATTATTATTTGGTATTATGGCACCTTAATGTTTCATTCTTATGTTTCATGTGAATTAGTGTGTGAGTAAGTATTTTGAAAAAATAAAAACCAAATCCCATTAGACTTTTTCTTTTTGTTTGTGTCTCTTTCTCTGTGTTTTGGATTTTTATTTCATTCTTTTTTGTTTGAGGTATTTATTGTATGCTTAAAGTATCATATTTGCTTCATATCTGCATAAAAATACTATGACTTATGGCATCATAAAGTATGCCATAATATTGTCTTGTGTAAATATATAGAAATCATGTATCATAGTGTGGCAAATATGTACGTGGTACACACTTGGTTTTATGCCATTTGTGTCATTTTGATGTCATTTTGTATGAAGAATTTTGTTACACACTGTATGTATCTCTTGTGTGTACTGTATTTACAAGCAGAGAGCTATAGGTTATCAAAACTGAAACACAAATGCGAAAGGGGTTATGCCAGGACAATACAGAAGTTTAAATGACATTAAAAGAATACATGAAACTAAACTACACACTCCGATACGCACTGTAAAGACTCTCACCTCCTGTTTACAAAGATATTTTTTTTTTGTTTTTGATCTACTGACACAATTTCTTTTACAGCTTCTGTTATTTTTATTTTATATTCATATTATTTCTTCACAAAAAACATTAAAAAAATAAAAAAATAAATTCCAAAAAAAGAGAAGAGAGGAGAAAGGGAAGGAAAAGTAAAATGAATTATTTGTGTAAATATATGATTATCCTTATAATATATCATAAATAACAGATGGTATTTATTTATCTCCCCCACAAAAAAAGGAAAAATGGAAAAAAATTCATTTTCAAATAGAGGTGAGGGAGGGGAGTGAATGAAATCAATGATAACAATTTCTTTGTATTTTTTTATTGCAGGGGGGGTAAGTAAGAAGAATTTAAATTTCTTTGTAGCGCATAAAAAGTATTTTTTCTTATAAAATTTGCATATGTTTAGAACATACAATATAACATGGAATATAAACCCATGTGTCGTATGATTTATATTATTTTATTAGCAAATAAATATTACTCATACGCATGGTATACTTGCATATGAAATGCGAGTACAATATCATTAAATTTTATGTCATAGCCAAGCCAAAGAGAATTTAATATTTAATTTTATTTACAAATCACAAAAAAATTTATAAAAAATGGTTTACGGTATTTGTAAATGTCTTGGAAGAAAAGTTTTATTATACTAAACTGTACAAGACTTACATATATTAAAAAAAGAAAGTGTCTTCATATTAACAAATGGCATCAAATGTCTTTGATATCTATGCTGCAAATGACTATACATACACATCGGGTGGGCCATCTATCGGTTTAAATTTGAACCATTGGTTATATCGAATCTGGCAATACTTATAGTGGACAGCAAAAGTCTTAGTACGGTAATATATTTTGTAAAAAGACCCCACAGGCTTAATACTCTTGCACAAAATCCCGATTCAAGAGAGTATTTAGGAAATCATTTGAAAGAACGGTTACGTAATCGCTTAACCTGAAACAAAAGTCAACCGAAAAACTTGCTCATGATGCCACCAGAAAACTAAACAAAACTTGTACATTCAATTTCAAATGGGTTAAATGGAGTGCTTGACATTAAGGGCCGTAGTTTAGTAGGAACTGTGTTGGCTTATTAGACGTAAAGCCAGGGTTCAAGCCCCAGGCCAGACATCAAGACAAAATACAAAAAGTATTTCTTCGGAGACTTCCTGTCAGCAGATTTATGGCAAAAACTCTGAGGGTAAATAAAAAATTGTCATGCAAAGTTTCTCAAAAATTTGTCGTTCAGGGTCGACTTTAGATTGAACGTCCCGCCACTCATATATAAAATTAACACACACAACATAAGTGGTGTGCGAAACTAGGACGTTATACAATGGGCCAATTCGACTTCCGGGTACTGCACTTGTCTTAATTGACAAGTACACGTCCTCTAATGTAACCTAACCTAAGGGATATTCTACTAAATACAAGGGTGAACATTTTCATATATTAGGCCTTTGAATTTTAAATTTACTCGGGTTCTCCTTGGGGTTAACTATGGAGTCATCTAAGACTTTTAATTATTTTTCTCTTGTTTTATGAAAAACATTAAAAAAATGAAATAAATTAATAAAATAAATACGAGTATACATATAAACCATAAATTGTTATACAAACTTTTGGGTAAAATTCATGAAATTGCTAAAATATGTTGCCGTTTTAAGACTTTTGCTGTCCACTGTATGTCATTCTATTCTGTCACAAAACTCAGTAAATTATCTCCATTGAACGTTTTGATTCGATTTACGCTTGAGTACGAGGATGTCGATTTTGCAAAAAAAAAAAAAACATTTTCATCTTGGTGAGTATGTTAATAAGCAAGATTGGCGTATTTAGAGCTCAGAAAACCCACATGTGATCTTACAGAAGTCAATGTACCCATTACAAGTGACTGTTTGATGTGACTTGTGGAGCGGAGGTATCATTGGCATATATTTCTATAAACATGAGGACGGCGCAATCATTATTAATGAAATTAAGGGAGAACACCATGATACCCGATTTTTTTGTACGCGCTCTTCATGGTATTGATGTGAACGATGTTTGGATGGAGCAACTTGGCACACATTTCATGACACAATCGATTTATTGCGTCAAACGTTTGATGAGCGCTTAATCAACCGAAATGATGATGTTAATTGATCGCCAACAAGCTGTGATTTAACACCGTGGGACTATTTTCTATAGGACGTCGTTAAAGAACAGTGTTAGGCCGACAGACACGAGGCAATTAAGCATATGAAGGCCAACATTCGTGATGCTGAGATACGACCCCATACACTTGATAAAATACACGAAAATTGGCCCGATGGAATGAGGTACTGTGAGCCCAGCCGCGGCAGCCATATGAATGAAATAATGTTCCATTATCAACCTTAACAATTGTACTTTACAATTTCAAACCCTTTTTGTTTTATTACATATTTATATTTAAACTTTTAAATGGCCCACCGTATGCATAAAATCATTCAGTCAGGATTACGACCTCACTTCTAGCACCACCTATGTTGTGTATGTTATATTTATACATGAGTGGCGGTGTCTACAGCTTCGACTTCGAACGGCATATTTTTGAAAAACTTTTTCAACTTAATTCCATATACTCTCAGAGTTTTTGCCAGAAATCTGCTAAGAGGAAGTCGTTTTGTTCCAGATGGTTGACTTGGTATTTGACTACGGCAACTCTTAAGAACATAAAACAATAGTGAGTTATCGTTCAAATTAAAAAAGATATTGTCTTATCATCATATCTTTTATTTCCCCATAATTTTTCCTATCACTTTGCCATTATCTTGGTGGCATTCTACTCCCAGTAAAGCCCACCTAAGAAGGCTAAGAATACTTTATATTCTCCCTTTCATATTTGCATAAATATTAGAAATATTTACAATTAAATAAAATTTTAAATAACGTTGCAATAAAAAAAAAACTCACTAATTTAGTTCATGTAGCTTTTGGTTAATAAATAATAATTTTTGAATATCAAGTATTGTTAAAAATTAAATAAAAATTTAAAACAATTCCATCTCCATATTCTCTATCTATTCAATTATATTTCAATTGTCCATTTTTAGAATTTCTAGTATTTTTTTATTTATTTTTTTGTTGTTCATCTATTATTAACAGAAAATTCTGTTGTTTCTATTGTTGATATTTGATTTTTGTAGTTCTAGTTGTTGCTGTATTTGTTGCATATAAAAATATATCAAAACACAGTAAAAATAATAAATAAACACACAGGGAGAGTGAGAGTGAGTGAAACTTTTAATTTATCTATTTAGTTGGTATAGTATTTGCAACTGCATTTGTTTAACCCAAATAAATCACAACACAATAGAAAACTCGTAAAAATATTTGCTTTTTTACATTGAAATTTAACTGTTAGTTTAGCTCTCTCTCTCTGGTGTTTTTCAAAAATTGTAAAAGTCAATTGACGACAGATATGATGGACAAGTGCCACAGTTGGTAAGTGCTACAAAATTTGATTAGCAAAAAGGGGCAATCATGGTATTGAAAATAGTTGGATATCAGACAAATGAAAGTAACTACTATAGAGAGTCATTCTTTCAATTGCATGGAGTAAATTTTTTCGAAATTTACTCTCCAGCCGCTGTTGAGTGCTTGAACAAAAGCATGCTTACGTATTGAACCCATAAAACTATTTCTTAAATTAGTCAGTTTCTTTGACATAAAAAATGTTTTTTGGGTTCCCTAAGCAATTAAGAGATATTTGTTGATTAAACTTTTGGCTTTTTACTCTTGTTTTTTTTTCAGAAGCTCCCTGCCTGCCCAGACATCATAGAATCAATCAAGAACGCCTTAGAAAGTTCAAGCACCACTGGCTTTTGGAAAAGTTTAAACGACAATAAGCAGCTTTCTTCACCACTCAACCAATACAAAAACCCAATAAAATTTCATAAGTAACAGAAGCTTCAAGGCAATGAAAGTGGCCCCAACGTCCTAGCACCCGCTGCAGACAACAAATCAAGAGCTTAAGTGATAAACGTTTAATAATGACACTCAATAATTGACCAGAAATAAATAGCAATACCTTAGTACAGTAAGACCCCGCTTAATGCTGTTTCAGTATTACGCGCTAGTACAAAATCGGTGCACTATATTGCGACGGTGTATACTATGTATCTTTTTCAACACTATTTTATAAATCTGTCCGGAATAAATTTTCCAACTTTATTTTTCGAAGTAGCCATTACAATACAAACGAATCTATCCTGCGTCACAGTTGATTTATTTGTTGTCTCGTTTAACGCTGTTTCGTTTATCGCTGGAACTTATTGGAACGTATCCCCCGCTGGGTCTTATTCTATTGGTTGCGCAAGAATATCCCAACTAATCTCCAAGTACCTGCTTCTGTTCTTATTGAACAAAATTATTCTCCTTTTCGCTGGAGTTGGCCAATTTAAAATTGGCATCCTTTCAAATAAAAAAATTGGAGTATAAATGTAAGCAAAGTACTCAAACACAATTTAATCTTTGATTCCGGAATGAGCATTATTTTCTACAACTAACCGTAGTTGAAATACATACATCTTAAATTGGAATTATCTCCAGTGATCCAGCTGCATTACCATCCTCCATCAATTATTAAAACTGATCGTACTCGCTATGACGTCGTCGTAGTATAGTATTAGACAAGTGCCGGTCGTTCAACCCCCTACTCAGACATCTCGAGCAAAATGAAACATGAAAAACTTAATTTTTCTTTCGGCGATTTCCTCTCCGAAGTCTTCTGGCAGGAACTTTGACATACAATCATATGTAATGGGTGATTTTTTAAGAACTATAGGAAATTTTTTCAAAAAAAACATAAAATTCTGAAAAATGCATGAATCTTTTTTGAATCGATAGTACGGTCCATATAATTTAATGTTTGAAGATTATTTCATGCAAATGTTGACCGTGACTGCGCCTCAAATGGTCCATCCGCTAAGTCCAATCTTGGCATAATCTTTCCAACATTTCGGCCGGTATGTCACGAATAAATGCTTCAATGTTGTCTTCCAATGCGTCAATTGAAGCGGGCTTGTCTGTATAGATATGAGCTTTAATATAGCCCCACAAAAAATAGTCCAAAGGCGTTAAATCGCACGATATAGGCGGCCAATTGACCGGTCCCGAACGTGAAAAAAAAATTAACCGAACTCGCCTCTCAATAAGTCCATTGTTACGCGTGCTGTGTGGCATGTGGCACCGTCTTGTTGAAACCACATGTCATGCAAGTCAAGTTCTTGCATTTTGGGCAAAAAAAAAGTTGGATATCATCTCACGGTAGCGCTAACCATTCACAGTTACGTTCCGATTCGCAGCATCTTTGAAGAAGTACGGTCCAATGATGCCACCAGCCCATAAACCGCACCAAACTGTGACTTTTTCTGGATGCGTTTGTAGCTTTTGCAATGCTTCTGGCTGACCTTCACTCCAAAATCGACAATTCTGCTTATTTACGTATCCATTGAGCCAAAAATGAGCTTCGTCGCTGAACACAATTTTTCGATAAAGTAGTGGATCTTCGGCCAACTTTCCAAGAGCCCATTCACCAAAAATTCTGAGTTGCGGTAGGTCTTTCGGTTTCAATTCTTGCACCAGCTGTATTTTGAAAGGCTTCACACCTAAATCCTTCCGCAAAATTTTCCACGTTGTTGAGTAACAGAGGCCCAATTGCTGCGAACGGCGACGAATCGATAATTGATGGTCATCATTAACACTGGCCTATACAGCTGCGATATTTTCTTCAGTTCGCACTCTACGTAAGCGTGTTGGTAGTTTAATGTCCAACAATGTAAATTTGGTACGAAATTTAGTCACAATAGCCCGAATAACCGCTTCAGTGGGTCGATTAAACTGACCATAAAATAGAAGAAGCGCGCGATCAACTTTCTTAACAGAGGACGCATTTTGATAATAAAATTCAATGATTTGCCAGCGTTGTTCGTTTGTAAGACGATTTATGGTTAAATTATAGACCAAACTGAAGATGTTTGACGACCTATAGTCTAAAGTCCATTCCGAACAACAGATTTTTGAGAAACTTTTCATGGCTATTAAATTTACTTTCAGAGTTTTTGCCAGAAATTTATTTTTTCATAATTTTCTTTTTGATGTTTGACCTGGTGTTTGAATCGAGACCTCACGTCCAATAAACCAACACACTACCTACTAGACCACGGCGACTTCGCACATTTACATTCATCAAACAAATTTATCTTAAATTGGAATTATCTTTGCATTACCATTCTCTATCAATTACTAAAACTGATCGTACTTGCTGTGACGAGACCGTAATCTAATATGTAATATGTTAACTTATTAGACGATAGTCCATGGTTCAATCCCCGCTCTGACACCACGAACAAAGCGAAATATGAAAAAATATTTTGTCGATGACTTACTTGCAGCAGTCTTCTAACAAAAACTCAGGGAGTAATTAAACCGCCATGAAAATCTCAAAATATCTGTCGTTTGGAATTGACTTTAAACTATAAGTCCCGCAAATCATTTATAAAATTACCACACACAACAGGGGTGATGGGAGAACCTATTTCGTAATTCTTACTAAAGGATTTTAATGAATAATTAAGTAAGTAAGTGCGATTGGCGGTCCATTGATTTTCAGATGGAACCGTTGCCTATTGTCTCTACACATTTTAGAACTTTTATCGATTTTTTGCGGACTTAAGCTGATCATTATCATAGTGATCCCTCTATTAATGCCCACGATTTCTCAACTTTGTTGTAAAACACATACGTACATACATAATTGGCCATTACAACCCTTCAGTCAGGATTACGACCTAGTTTCTCACACCAGGTTGTGTGTGTTAATTTTATACATCAGTAGCGGGACCTACCTTTTTGTTGTAAAACACTTCATCAGCAATTTCCGAAAGCTTTTTAACGTTTCTTAATTCCAGTTTGTCTGACAAACAATTTTAATATGCTTTCACCAGACTATAACTTACTTCCCCATGTTGTTTACGCTTTCCTTAAAACACTATAATCTCTGTAAATTTCTCTAAACCACGACTATTATCCTTCAGCTTAAGAACGTTAATCAAGAACTATGGCTTTCCGAAGATGTAAACTAAGATGGTGTTGTAGTGGGTAATATGGAAGTTGGTTTATATTCTACACCTGGCAGACACATTGGTCTGTTACACTACTTCGAATATGGTCTTAGTCATTTGTCTTGTTATGATCATAAAAAATTTTGCATTTGATTTGTATGTAAACTAAGCTTTACGTATTGGATTTATGGAGAGATTGTGCTTCCATCTCTACAAAACAATGCAACCTAAGTAAGGAAGCTACTGCTTGAAAAATGTTTCAGCATTTCAGTCTAAAACAATAAAAATTAATGCATATACCCAATATACTATAAACTATATAAGAAGTAAAAGGATTATTATTTTTATAAGATTTGTTAATAACGGGTGATTTTTTAGCTATTATTTTTTTGGCAACACTGGTTTAAACAGCTCACGTACGTTTCGTGTTTTGTTTCACTGTCAAACATCTTCAGTTTGGTCTATAATTTAACCAAACGAACAACGCTTGCAAATCATTGAATTTTATTATCAAAATGCGTGCTCTGTTAAGAAAGTTCATCGCGCGCTTCTTCCATTTTATGGTAAGTTTAATCGACCCACTGAAGCGGCTATTCGGGCTATTGTGACTAAATTTCGCACCAAATTTACTTTGTTGGACATTAAACCACCAACACGGTTACGTAGAGTGCGAATTGAAGAAAATATCGCAGCTGTATCGCAGTGTTAATGATGACCATCAATTATAGATTTGTCGCCGTTCGCAGCAATTGGGCCTCTGTTACTCAAGGACGTGGAAAATTTTGCGGAAGAATTTAGATGTGAAGCCTTTTAGAATACAGCTGGTGCAAGAATTGAAGCCGAACGACCTACCGCAACGCAGAATTTTTGGTGAATGGGCTCTTGGAAAGTTGGCCGAAGATCCACTTCTTTATCGAAAAATTATGTTCAGCGACGAAGCTTATTTTTGGCTCAATGGATACGTAAATAAGCAGAATTGTCGATTTTGGAGTGAATATTAGCCAGAAGCATTGCAAAAGCTACAAACGCATCCAGAAAAAGTCACAGTTTGATGCGGTTTATGGGCTGGTGGCATCATTGGACCGTACTTCTTCAAAGATGCTGCGAATCGTAACGTAACTGCGAATGGTGAGTGCTACCGTGAGATGATATCCAACTTTATTTTGTCCAAAATGCAAGAGCTTGACTTGCATGACATGTGGTTTCAACAAGACAGTGCCTAACAATGGACTTATTGAGAGGCGAGTTCGGTGAACATTTTATTTCACGTTCGGGACCGGTCAATTGGCCGCATAGATCGTGCGATTTAACGCTTTTAGACTATTTTTTTGTGGGGCTATGTTAAAGCTCATGTCTATACAGATAAGCCCGCTTCAATTGACATATTGGAAGACAACATTGAAGCATTTATTCGTGAGATACCGGTCGAAATGTTGGAAAAAATATGCCAAAATTGGACTAAGTGGATGGTCGCGGTCAACATTTGCAGTAAATAATCTTCAAGCATTAAATGATATGGACCGTACTATCGATTCAAATAAAGATTTCATGCATTTTTCTGAATTTTATGTGTTTTTTTTTTTAAATTTTCCTATAGCTCTTAAAAAATCACCCATTATAACTCTATAAAATATTTGACCACTAAACCGTTATTAAATTCATAAAATTCTCTGCTGAATCTCTTCGAAAATTCCCGTATCAATTCAACAATACAACCGAAATTCATTAAATTTTCTTTAAACTGTTATTAAATTAAGGTGGAAATATTTGTTGGCTATAGCAGTAAAAAGTCTTGCAGTAACTTTATATTCGTGGTTTTTGTTTAAATATTTTAAAATAAATCCATAAATAACACGCGCTAAATGGTAACCACATCAATACCATTATCAACCACCAGCTAGAGAGTAGGGTGAACGCAAAATGCAAGCAGAAAAAAGTGAATTAAACTGACATATTTTCTATATCCTTGTTGTGTCACTATGTGGTTTATGTTAAATTGAAATGGGGTTTTTATTTATCCAACTACAACAACTACAGCTACTGTCACTGTATAATACTGCTGACCCACATACCATTTCATATACATACCAATAAATACATACTCATACTCGTACTCGTACTCGTATACTCAGACACATGCTTACACTTTTGCACACAAATGTACACAAGTTGTTCGAGACTGTGAAAGCAGGAGAGTACTAGCATGTATTTAAATTGCAGTGTGAGCAAAAGTTATTAAAAAAAATGGTTTAACTTCCACAGAAATGTATGAGTATTTCAAAAATGGTTTGTAGTGCAAGGGAATTCCCAAAAGGAATACGTTTTCTGCGGGCCTATTGGAATAACACGTTTTAATCACTTCACAGTAAACAAAATTGTCATGAAAAGTTTCTCAAATCTGTCTTTCGGAGTTGACTTTAATTAGTAGGTTCCACCAAACATGAAACAAATTAACACACACAGCATACATAAGTGGGAATTCCCAAAGGGCATACATTTTCTGAGGGCCTATTGGAAGAAGACGTTTTAATCGCTTCACAGTAAACAAAATCACCTTGAAAGGTTTCACACAAATCTGTCATTCAGAGTTGACTTTAAACAGTAGGTTCCGCCAATCATGAAACAAATTAACACACACAACATAAGGGGGGTCAGAAGCTAGGTTGTAGTCTATGTATTCTGATTGAAGGGTTGAAATGCCCAATTCAGTAAGTAAGTACTTCTGTGAACAACTGTCAAACAAACCTGGGGACCTGGAGGCTTCAAAATAAACTGTAATGAAGAAGAATAAATGGAGGCTACAGCTACATCTGCTTTGTGATTAGACACCCAAGATCATAGATTGTTTGCGACTCTAAAATTATGGACAGAACATGTAATTGAATTGAAGATGGTTAAAAATTTCATGAAACCCAACGAATCAGATTAGCCAGAGCTGGCGCACTACACGCGGAATCCTGTTCAATCGACTTATGAATGTCACTTGTCTGGATCAAACTGGCCATCGCGCGGAAATTTTTCCGAGACACCAACCTATCCTGCATCAACGAGGAGTCCTGCTCTACCGCTAGACTCACCTGGCCTCGGATGGATAGAAGGCGTACCAACCAGTTACTTGGACTTGGTCGCGGCATCCTCCCAATCACAGTGGTCATGCTCACAGGTCACTGTGTTATGGGTAGACACGCGGAGAGAATGCGGCTCCCATTTAATAACGTCTGCCGTGGGTGCAGATCCGCTGAGGAGGACGATACTGTTATCCACTGTCTTTGTCAATGCCTATCTCTTGCGAGGTGCAGATATAGGTTATTTGACTCTCCGACCCTTGTCAGCTTGACGGAGCTATCGTCCATTGATGTCAAGGATATAGCCTCGTTTATCAAACTTTCTGGCTGGTTTTCCAGCCGGAGGAAGTCGTGCTTTGGATATGCAGATCTTGCGCTGACAGGCCTCCCCCTCCTGGGTTCGGGGGAACTTGGTCAGTCCAGGAACTGTGTTCACCTGTGGCATCACAACGGGCCGCTATGCGTGCTCAAGTGAGTTTTGGTATGAAGCTACCACACAAACCTAACCTAACCTAACGAATCAGATGACATACATACGAGTAATTGGTCATTACAACCCTTTAGTCAGGATTACGACATTTTTTCTCACATCACTTATGTTGTGTGTGTCAATTTTAGACATGAGTGACGGGACCTACAGTTTAAACTCGACTCCGAACGACAGATTTTTGAGAACCCTTTCATGGTTATTTTATCAAGACTTTATACTTCGTTCAGTTGGAGCTGCCTACCTAAGCTAACGCACTGTCTACTAGACCACGGCGACTTCATATGAGCTTTTTCGTATTTCGTAATAAAGTGTGAAACAGACCTCTAAAAACGATTGGATTGGATTACCATACGGAGACTATATCAACCTATCACTTACTATCACAGAACAGAACCCTAGAATTGAGAGTAAAATCAGCCATTGGAAATATCCCCATAAATACATTCCAATATTGATTTCTGATGTCTTTAATAAATAAAAAAAAATTATTTTAAAAAGGCCTAGAAACCCAACAGCCTTTCAATTTATCTCCTGCTTAAATCCTTGTATTCAAGTTTATATTCAAATATGCAACTATTCGCACAATACCATACAATATAGTTTTTATTCCTTTTGTTATTTCATTTTTATTTATTTTCTGTTTTTTCTTTATTTCTTTCTTTCATTTTGGTTCATGAGTATTATTATTAATAATATCGTCGTTCCTTTTTTCCTTTTGTAGTTTGAAATTGTTGGATATACATTTTGAATTTCTTTTTTTCTTTTACTTACGTTTGTATGCGATGGTACTATAAACCATTTATTGCTTTTGAAATGCAACAAATTGTTAAACATTTAAGTTTTGAGATCCTTTATGATTTTCACTCCTTTTGTTTTTCGTTGTGTGTGTGTCTGGATAACATGACAGCGACAAGAACAAGCGACACCAAATAAATCAACAGTTTTTGCTTGCGGTACAACGCATTCGTACACAACAAATGTGTTTTAAAATATTTTTTACGTAGGTTGAGAGAAAAGCGTTTCATTAGAGTCTGATTAAAAGAAAATTTGTGTAGAAAACTTTGTAAAGAAAATTTTTTTATTTGAAATTAAGTTCACAGTTAAGCTGTGAAATAATATTAATTTGATATGAAGGTGTTTATATTGAATTTTACCTGAAATACATTTACAGGAAGAACGTTAATACAAACAAATAGGTAGGCGGGCTATGGATCGAATGTCATTTGCAATGTATTCTGCAATTCACTGCTCAACTGACGACGAACCTATCTATACGTTTTGCCTGAAAGATGAGTATGACGTAAAATTTTCGATTTATGTGATCAAACTCCTTTCCTTTACTAGATCATTTCCCGTTGTTGCCTCAGTCTAATAGGTCCTCTGTTAAAAGAGAATAGTATTGCAAATACTTTGGGAATTTCTGAAACTACAACAATGTTCTTACAAAATAATTGGATTCAGTGCTTGCGCTGGAGATAACAACTTACTAAAGATAAGAGCATGACTATACATATATAGCTGCTCTGGTGTTCAGTCTTTAGATATTCCAAATGCAGTTGGTTAATCATAATTTCAACAATCTTGGAAAGTATGGAATATATTGCTACTGGTCGGTAGTTTGCAAGATCATTTGCTTTATCTTTAGAACCAAATTTGCTATTTTAGATTGCGTCACAAAGAGGTTTTCAGATTAGGATGGAAACCGTGCAGACTCTATTTTAAGTTTTTAAATCTTTCGAAATACATGTAATGACCTTTATACCTCAATCATATACTCAGTAGAGATAGTAAAGTAAATTTAACATTCATTTCAGAAATAATATGTCCCACTATGAAACAGAGATCAGCAATGAGTATTCAAAAAGATGAGCATAATTTCTGATACTTATACGCATTCATATTTATTTTAATATCATACTCATACTACTCAGTTAAAGTTTAAAGTACTCATTGTACTTATACTTCACAAATCATAACTTACTCGTCCATAAGCTTAATCAACTTGGTTTTAGTTCATCTTTATTGAATTGGATTAATTCGTATAACTGTGCGTTAAATTCAGGAATACGCAATCTAACTTGGGCCGTTACTATTTGCTCTTTTTATAAATGATCTCCCTTCTGTTATCAAAAATTCAAACACATTAATGTATGCAGACGATGTTAAAATATTTTTATCATTTAATAACATTGAAGACCAAGTACTTTTACAAGAGGATATTAACTACTTAACCTCTTGGTGTAGTATTAATTTAATGGAGCTGAATGTTAAAAAATGTAAATATATGTGCTTCACTCGATCATCTCCAATCAATGGATTTTATACAATGAATGGTGTCGCTCTTGAACTAGTCAATACCTTTAACGATTTAGGGATAGTTTTCGATTTTAAATTGGACTTCAGAAATCATATTACATCAACTGTTAGCAAAGCTACATGTACCCTGGGATTTATCAAACAATGGGCTAAAAAGTTTTCTGATCCTTATGTTACCAAGCAATTGTTTACCACACTGGTACGCACAATTCTTGAATATGGATCTGTAGTATGGTACCCTCAATACGTTGCACACTCTGACACAATTGAATCAGTTCAAAAGCAGTTCTTATTATTTTGTCTTCGTGGTTTAGGGAATGGATGGGATCCTAATGAAAGGTTACCATCTTATGAAAAACGCCTAGCACTCATTAAATTACCAACTTTAAAAAGCCTTCGTAAAATGCTAAATGCTGTCTTTCTCCTGAAGCTGATTAATGGTGTTATCAACTCTCAATTTCTTCTAGAAAAACTTTCCATAAAAGTACCTGTTCGTCCAACAAGATACCATAATTTCTTAAATATAAAATATTACATATTTAATGTATGATATGTAATGATTTTAATAATCTGTACCTTCATATAGATTTAACTAAAAGTATGGAATCCATTAAAAAGGATATAATTTTACAATTAAATTCATTTAATTAATAATTTCAATGTTGTCTCTTTTTTAACTTATTTTTTGTATTGAAATCATAATAATAATAATTCTGTATTGAAATATAAAATGTAATAGTCTGTAAGGATTTTCCATAAGAATAAATAAATAAATAAATAAATAAATACGCATAATGTTGTTGATTTCGACTCTCCTCTACTCAACATTTGCAAGAATCAGGTACAAACACTACAATACTCACTAGAAGGTTGTGATTCGAATCACTCGAATCATTCATAAGTATTATAAGTATTTTTCTAAATTTATGATTCTGAATGAGTAGGCTTATGAATCAAACATATTTCGAATGTTATGAGTTTGATATCAACGTTGTACTCAGACTCACTGCAACCTGTACTTATAAAGCAATGTTGTAGTGAGTACGAATGAATCAGGGCAGTTGAATTTCAATACTGTTGACTCACTCATACTCAAAATTTCATGAGTACCTATGAGTAGCGAAAAAACCATTCATTGCTGATCTCTGCTATGATACCAAAATGATTATCTTTTACTAGTCTTCTCAATTTTCCACCAATTTTAAATTTAAATAAAAGAAAGAGTGTGTGAGATTTTTTCGAAAATTTGTATACGTTTGAAAGACCTTTCGATATCCTTATGTATGGATTATACAAATGACCGTACGGCTTCTCTGGCTAGAACCCAACCGAAATGTCCAGTTCTTTACGAGTCTGTCACATAAATCAAACGAAATTTGATCGTTTTTTTTGTGCCTTGTCCGCTTACACATTATACTTAATCCCCCGAGAAAAAGTCTAACGGCGATAAATCTCAAGCTGTGTGTCAGTTATTGAAACAATACGGCGTTGGTTTTCACATCATTCAAAGGCTAAAGCAGTTCGTAATCATCGAGCTATAATGCATGCGCTTAACACTGGACTGTTACTGTTCGTCGAATCGACGATGCTCATTTACTCTTTATCGTATAACTCTTTTATGTTTGACCAAATTTCGCTTTTTCAACAACCTTAGTTGATAATGAAAGCTTGCAGACAGTTGACGAATAAAAAATTTTTTTTATTCGTCGATTCAACGAAGAGTAACCTGTACAAAAATGAAGAGTAGCCGTTCAGGGTTAACAGCGATGGCTTCGCCAATACGCCGTTCCCAGAGAAATAAGGACTGAGAAAATTCGTATCATCCCAAATTCGAAAATTATAGTTGAAAACATATCTATTCACTCAGAAATGGGTCTCATGGCTGAAGAATATTTTTTCGATTTTTCAGTTGCCAGCTGCTCCAGAGCCCATTCTGTGAACACACGTTAGTATCTAAAGCCTCCGTCTATCTGTCTATTGTGATATGTCATAACAAACTAAATAAACCTTCAACAATACATACAAATTTTTCAAAACTTAAATACTAAGTTTAAAAAAGAAGCTTTTAATGGCAATGCCTGTGAATATTTTACAATAAATTTTAATAAAATCTTTAAAAATATTTTTAAATCCTTACATATTAATTTTAATTAAAAAAAGTATATATAGTTTCCTTTAATAAAGATTCAATCGTTTATAAAAAAATAATCCTGACATATGTACATATATGTGTATATACAGTTAACAGCAAAAGCAATATATTATGATGAAAAAACACACACCCCTCAGGCTTAATACTCTTGCACAAAGTCCCGATATGACTTCAAGAGAGTATTTAGGAGATCAGTTAAAAGAACGTTTACGTAATCGCTAAATATCAAACAAAAGTGAACCGAAGAACTTGCTTATGGTGCCACTAGAAAACATCAAACAATTCCAAATGGTTTAAATGGAGTACTTGACCTTAAGGGATATTCTACTTATCACTAGGGATAACATTTTGATATATTAGGCCTTTGGATTTTAAATTTACTCAGGGTCCTCCTTGGGGGTACCTATGGAGTCATTTGAAACTTTTCCTTCTTTTTCTCTTGTTTTATGAAAAACATTAAAAATTTTATGTTTTATAATAAAATAGAAATAAATTAATAAAATAAATATATACTCGTAAACTATAAATTTTTATAAAAACTGTTGGTTAAAATGTATGAAATTGTCAAAATATATTGGAGTACTAAGACTCCGAAGTAGCCGTGGTCTAGTAGGTAGTGTGTTGGCTTATTAGACGAAAAGCCAGGATTCGAGCCCCAGGCCAGACATCAAAATAAAACACAGAGAGTATTCGGCGACTTCCTCTCAGCAGTTTGCTGGTAAAAATTCTGAATGTAAATAAAAATTGCCATGAAAAATTTCTCATAAATCTGTCGTTCGGAGTTGACTTTAAACTGTACGGCCCACCACTCATGTAAAAAAATTAACACACACAACATAAGTGGTGTGAGAAACTAGGTCGTAATCCTGACTGAAGGGTTGTAATGACCAATTATGTTATGTACGTACTAAGACTTTTGTAGTACACTGTATACTTTCATATAATGATGTCTAATGTGTATGAGTACAATTGTGATTATATGTATATTTATATTTATTATTGTAGTTGTATATGGAAACAAAAGTTTTATTAAATAAATACGATATATATGCTCGTATTAATATTATGTTTTATGTAAAAATTAAAATAATAAATAATAATAATAAAAGAACATAAAAATAAAATATAACACATAACAATGAACATAAAATTATAATAAAAATAAAATTGTTGCAACAAAGAGAACAATATACTGGATACAGTATTTATTGCAGTTAATTTAGTTGCGGTCAATCGATTAGAAAGAGAATTTAAAAAATTACATAACCCAAAGAAGTTCTACCATAAAATTCTATTCATTAATAATTTACCGAAGATAGTTACTTAATTAATTGGTCATTACAACCCTTCAGTCTGGATTATAACCTTGCTTTTTACATCACTTATGTTGATTAATTTTATACAAGAGTTGTGGTTATACAAGAGTATTTTAAAGTTGACTCCGAACGACAGATTTTGGGGCATTTTTCATGTCAATTTTGTTTACATGACTTCAAGACACATACTTCCATTGTATCGATCAGGTTGCAAGTCCGACTACCAGAATTCTTAGGCCAAACGTGCTTTCTAAACATCTACTAAGCGCATAATGACTATAATGACCCTGACAATTAACGTTTGGAGATGTAGACTTGTAAGTAAATTTTTTTTCAGGTACTGCTCTAATACGAGGATAACCTAAAACATTTTCTAAAACTTTTTATCAATAACCAAGCCTTTAGAGGCAAACATCAGTTACCACAAGCTTATATGGATGCAACAAAACAAAAGAAATTATTTTGCATCCACAGGCACTCGTTGTGACTATAATCCTGAATAAAAAATAGCCAGGTACGTGGTATGTTCGCATAAGAGCGCATCTATTTCATGGATCCCTACCAATATCACCGCATACACAACAGAATGTCTTTTAATCCTCAGCGGGAAATCCTCAGTGGTCCGAATGTCTATGATCAATGAAAAGGTTGGTCTTCACATCCCTTAATTGTGTGCCGTAACCTCAACGTATTAGGGAATAAATCTACAAGTGGGAAACTATTGTCAACAATTAGATTTAAGACTACAGGAATATAAAAATATAGAAAGAATGGAAACATTAAAGAGTGAATGATACTTGAAAAGTTAAAGAGTTTACTAAAGGGTCTTCCAAGAAGGACTTTGACATATGATAACGGCCATTTTGTTGAAGCTATTTCTATCAAATTAGTTGTTATTTATTCAGCATATCATGTACGGATATAACAATTAACAGCACAAAGACATGTACTCGCTGAATCGACTCCGAAGCAGTTAGCAACTGAGCCTAATAAAAAAATCATCCTTAGCGATGAGGCCTATTACTGGAATGTTAAATTTTGGACGATGATAATCTATATAAGAACCAACAGCATCCAAAGCATCCCAAAAAAGCCACTTTTTCTCTTTGGCCAGGCCATCACTGTGAGGGGCAAACACTATAGGTCGACGAGTATTAACTTCTTTTGGCCTGAATTTGATAAAATGGTTACTAACGACATGCGGATTCCAAAGGGCGGTGATGCTTGCCATGCATCTCAGGCTACATTGGCTACTCCGCACGAGCAATTTGATGACATGTTTACCACACCAACTGCTTTACACTAAATTGAATAATGTGAACATTAGGTTAGGTTAGGTTAGAGAACGTGTACTTGTCAATTAAGACAAGTACAGTACCCAGAGGTCGAATTGACCCATTGTTTCTCACACCACTTATGTTGTGTGTGTTCATTTTATACATGAGTGGTGGGACCTACAGTTTAAAGTCGACTCCGAACGACAGATTTTTGAGAAACTTTTTCATGGCAATTTTATTTACTCCCAAAGTTTTTGCCAGAAATCTGCTGAGAGAAAGTCGCGAAGAAATACTCTTTGTATTTTGATTTGATGTCTGGCCTGGGGTTCGAACCCTGACTTTTCGTCTAATAAGCCAACACACTACCTACTAGACTACGACGACTTCAACATTAACGCCATATGGTTGTGACACAGATCTCATGCGATATTATGCCATTGAGATCATGTGATTTGATTACGTTAAAATTTTTCTTGTGGGGTTTCCTCAGGTCGTCAAAGCTAAAATGACATCGTTTAAATTTAAATTGATTTATGTGCCAAGGTTATGAAAAATTGAACATTTTGAATGTGCTCTACCCAGAGAACCCGTGAAGGAAATATGAACGATGTTTTTATATTCCATACATAATCGTATCAATAGATCTTTCAAACGAATAATAAATTTCGATGATATCTTACAAAGACTTTGTTTTATTTAAATTTAAAAATAAGAACTGACTAAGAAGTTTTATAACTATTTTTTAATCCTCTACTTTCAACCTAGCGAAAACTATTCTATTTAGTTAACCAACACTGTATTAACACAGCAAACAACTTTACTGTATAATGGGAATAAAATTCAAAACAACAACTATAGCAATAACAACAACTAGGCAATATAATAAGAATAACAACAGCAACAGCAACGTAACAATTCAATACAATGTCATTGTAAATTAATAACAACTCAACCATTATGGTAAAATGAAAGCAAAATGTTGCAGTAATAACATAATATTGGTAAATGTACTATAAAGGCTGCCCAAATCCACACATACAAATACACATACACAGACATTTGGCAAATAAACAGTAAACAAATGGAAATACATACGTACGTACGTACACGCATGCATACAAAGCCATATTAATAATCCTTTTAGTAATTAGTGCCTTTAATAAATATATACACATACATTTACAAATCCACATATACATTTACACACACATATATTGTATTATACATATACACAGTATTATTAGAAATCAATGTTTATGTAGAAGGGCTAATCACAGTTCATTAAATAGTCTGTGAGTTTATATTGCAACTTCAAGTTTTCAAGAAAATCGAAAATTATGCAAAATTTTATGTGATAAGACTGTGTTTTCTGTTAACGACTAAGTCTGGCCATTTTATCTTTATTAACAATAATCTCTGAATATACTATTTAAGGCTGGTTTTAATACAGATTTGTACACACAATGCTGTTGTACTTTGACTGTTGTTGTATTGTTTAACCAACATTAGGTAAATACAATGAATGCTAAATACTAGTAATACAAAACCATAAATACTGTCCTTGTGCACACATATATAAACACATACATATGTACATATATATACATACACAGCGATATATTTGAGTTACATAGTTTCATCTTTATCAGTCATATACAGTAACATAATCGTATGCCTGTATACTCTCTATTACCCAGACAAAGAAACATTTTCATCTATACTTTCATTGTATTGGTAAGTTAGTCTAGGTGTGCGTATGTACGTTATTTGATAATTTAATGAGGTTGTTAGCATTTGTAACAATGAAATTACACACAGACTGTTACAATTTACGCTCTCTCTTTACAGATTTGCATACATTTCATGTATTCAAATTTTAGCTTTCAATGTATGTATGTATTTAGAATAGCCTACAGTTTATATATGAATCTATGTATGCCTTAAAATAATCTGAGATGATGTGTGGGTAAATAGTTGATGTAAAATCTCGGTTTGCCTTTAGTAAAGAATGTTTGGTTCATTACATTACCAGCCGTTAAAGGAGTTACTTGAAATCCCAATCTAATGGTTAAGTTAAGGAGAGCAGAATAGTAAAATTAAAGCCATAGGTCAGCTATGTGAATAAGTAATCAATTAAGGTAATATTATAACAACGTGTTATTTTTTCAAATACAGGTCACACAAAAAGTGACTGAGCTTTAGTTTCCAGTGTATTAAATAAATTTCTTGATTAAAAACCAAATTTCTCTGCATCAAGAGACTTAATCTGGACACCTAACAGAAGGCTATAGGTCTTCGATTACGTCACCGCTATCTATTCCAGGCGAAAAGAGCGAAAGATGATTTTTGTACACACAGATGCATATGAAATTTGTAACACTCGAGTTAAGAAAATTAATATCATCAACACAGCGAGTCCAAACTTAAAGAATATCCCATTGTATTGCTATCATTACTACCATGTTTGGCATAATAAGTACAGACGTCCACAACCACATACATATACATAATTTGGTCATTACAACCCTTCAGTCAGGATTACGACCTAGCTTCTCACACCACTTATGTTGTGTGCGTTAATTTTATACATGAGTGGCGGAACTACATTTTAAAGTCGACTCCGAACAACAGTTTTTTTGAGAAACTTTTGATGGCAATTTTTATTTACTCTCAGAGTTTTTGCCAGAACTCTGCTGAGAGGCAGTCACCGAATAAATATGTTTTCATATTTTCTTTTTGATGTCTGACCCGGGATTTGAACCCAGGCCTTAGGTTCTAATAAGCTGACACACTACCTACTAGATTACGGCGACTACTGACGTCCAAAACCAGTATTACCAAAAGTAGCCAGGCGTTTAGGCACCTAGATGTCGTTGGTAATTCCTTCTTCTTATGAAGGTTTGTATATCCGAATCCTGCGTGATGTCTATGGAATGCCTAGTTAAGAATGTCTATGAGAATTCTTCAGTCATTAACATTAATTCTATACTCTGGCAGTATTAATCTTCAATCACTCCTTGTAGTTGAGAGTCAACCAAAATCCCATTAAATCAAAATGGCTTAGATCTGCTGTACGAATATCCGATGACGATATATCGAAAGCTGCTAGAGATTAGAAATAACACGGAATAGTTGAATATTCGACAAACTTTACTTAGAAAAGGCTGGCAATGAGAGTAGCTACTTTCCTCAGTATATGCAATATCATCGAAAATTTGTTACGGCAGTTCAGAAGATCACAACAGCAATTAATAATGATAAACTTTCCAACGAAATATACAATGAGAGTTACCCCTAACGCTGCTTATTTTCAGAGGATGTTAAATTGTCATCCATCATCATCTCTCTTACAGTGGATGCTGGCTGGGACAGAAATATCCCTTAAATGTTCAAAAACGGTGCAGAAAATGTGAAGAATATGAAACTAATAGCCATTAAAGTCGGGAATGTCAGAAGCTGTGGTAATGGCAGGGTATTAGGTCTCCCTATTAACTCCACGATTCATGCTCTCGATCTAATTTCTAGTTTTATAACAAAAATTCAACCCAAGATTAAGAAAATAATCTACGTCACCAAGGGAATTTCATGTAATATTCACAGCCGAACCAAAATCACATAAGAAAATCGAATATAAAAAACAAGCTACTAACCAAATTCAGTATCGAAGTACATTGAGCCAATTTGGCTCCTAGAGAAGGTCTACACTACAATGAAGATTGAAGTAGAATGCCTAGTGCGTCTTGTGTGAATTCCTGGCGTTCTGGTATACAAGATAGCAACATGTGTTGCAAAAGCTGATGAGGCAACTATTTCGAAAGGATTGAAAAGGGAAATTGTGAGCCCCCTCTTAAGGAGCACGCAAATCGTCTCAAAGTAATGATGAGAAAAAAACTCTATTATACAGAAACCAGCCAATATCTGGTCTTACTCTACGTTAAGGCGAACCAATATTAGGAAACTTACCAGAAAATCGAAGAAGAAATAATTGAGTCCATTTTCTGACAACGTCTGGCAGTTGAGAATCCGATATAAAAACATAATTAAATTCAGATGCCATATATATTGTTACGAAAATGATAAATCCAGATACTGGTGTTTTTCTCTTACATCGCTTAATATTAAAATTATAAACAAAGGCTACAAAAACAAAACAATGCAGTAAACGAACCTGTTTACAAATTATCGTACTGCGTAATATAACAACAAACAGCAGCATAAAAATGGTAAACAAGTAAACAAAAATACACAAACAACACTACAATAATAAGTGTAAACAACGATGTTTACATTTATAGAGATTTCAAGAAGTCGAAGTCATGAACGTTCGCATTCAAGAACATTCATCAGACTGTTTACTTTGCCATATGAAAGGAAAGGCACAGCAGGGGACTGAGTTAACCGCAGATCGAGCTTTGTATCAAAAATGATACATTTCAATTTTTGAGACGATATAACTTTAATTCAGAAAAAGTTAGACGCCTGGTATTTCTATAATTCGTTAGTATTGTTATCGCCATTATTTTAAAACATAAAAAAAAGAAAATTTCAAACAGGAATTAAAATTTTCAAAAACTTCGTAATTCTAGCTTATGTATCATTTTTGATACATACAACTTTCCTAGAGATTCTTTGGTGTCGTGTATGTAATTTTTTTAAGTCATCAAAGATTTTGTGAAGTTTTATCGTAAATAATACAATATTTATGGTTTTTAAGAAAGAATTGAAGGTTAACGAATTGGACGAAGAAAAAACTGAAAAGGATGAATTTTCTATTCTTGATATTGAATGAAGTAGTCGTAGTCTAGTATGTAGCGTGTTACCTTATTAGACGTCAGACCAAGGTTTAAACCTCAGGTTAGACATTTAAAATTTATAACGAAAGGTTGTAATGACCGATTATATATTAATTATATATGTAATATTGCTGCTGCTAAATACTTTGAAGAAGAATAAAATAGAAGCTCATCTTAAGAACTGAAGAAAGCATTGGCAGCAACAAACATGACAACAGGATGTTTATCGCCAAAGATGGTACTACTTGGAACAGAACAAACTACCTTTAGTAGTTTGGGATGAAAAATTATTACCAATTTTCAAGCAGATTGCTAGCAGCTGTGTCCTGCTTACTGCTCTTCTCACATCTCACGTGACTGACAAACATTAGAAAAATGTGTTTCGTCCCAAGTTTTATTACAGATAATAATATTTCGGTCAACTAGGTACGCATTAGATAACAGAATCATTCGCTTTGATATTGATATATTTAAATCTATTACGCCTTTTCGAAAAATGAGCTGAAAGTCTTGCAGCCTTTAATAGTCATGCTAAAAGCCTTTTTTTGAAATTCGAATGAAAAGGATTTTTTTCTAAAATAAATTTTTCTTAATTTTCTGTTAGAAAATTTTAACCATTTTCATAAAACTTTAATCACACAACTTGTAGTTATATGTAAGAAATAATACTGTATAAATAGTTTGCGATTAGCTAACATACTTTCAGAGCAGCCCATATATCCTTTTTTTAAGATTATTAAAAATTTAATTTTTTGTTCGCCTAAAAGGTAAGATAATTAAAGAAAATATATTTAAATAATGATTCTTATATTTTTATGTTCCTTTTTGGTATATTTTCATTTCAAATTAAAGGTTTTTAGCAACAGAATTCAAAAACTTTTTAGTTTTATTGTTGAAAATGAAAATTACCTCCAGTGATTTCAATTGAAATTTAATACTTAATGATGATATACTTACAGTGATTGTTAAGGAAATTAATTTAAGGATATTTGTATAAATCAAGCTTCATAAAGAGATTTACGGAGTAATGCTTGGTATTGATTTATGTTTTCTTTCCTTTTATTTTTTTTTATTACGTTTTCAACTCATATTTAATTTTGTCACTGTAGATTACTAACTAATTGAATTTGATGGTCGTTATAAATTTCGTGGTCCACCGAAGTACAATTGGCAGTTTTAGATTGAAATACATGATACGTGAATAGCAACTACTTACAGAAGTATTTGGGGAAACCCGTATCTGGGAAACCAGAGAGGAATCAAAGAGAGAAAATTGATATTGACATAATCGATATTCTATTGCAACGAGAAACTTTTTTACCTCACATGACGTTGACAACAAATATTTCTAACGATTCACAAGCATGGTTTGTACCATCAGGTTTCAGCCAGCCCTCAACTGAAAGTGTTACTGAAGCGGGTGACAATAAGCTGTCCTATATAAGCAATTGGACACTTATAAATCGCCACAAAGCCAAATGGTCAAATGGTCAAATTATTACCATTTAGAAAGAAATAAAACCAAGCTGACATGAAGTGCTTGATTTTTATGTAAAAAACTATGCCAATGTACATCATGTCAAAAATTTTGGCGCAAATTTCATAAAAGTGATAATAAAAATAGTTTTATTAAAATGAATTAAAATATTAAACAAAAGCTATCAGTAATCGTGACAATTCCATGTACTTCAAGTATGTATCAAAAGTGATACATAAGCTAGAATTATGAAGATTTTTTTAAGGCTCGATCTACGGTTAATGAAGTTCTGTTAGTCTTGTGTGAAGACACGGTACGTTTGAAGACAGTGATCATGGTTTGAAGATATCGGTTATAAAGATCTGTCTAGTAATTGTCTAGTAATTGCTATTGTTTATGCAAAGGCTATAAACAGAGGAATAACAAAGAAAAGCAATTGTTGTTGCTCACATCAAGCTGTGAACAGTGGCACACAGAATTGTACGAATAATAAAGAATTTTAATTAAAACTAAACACAAATTTATTTTTATTTTATTTACAATCTACGAGCTCCTATTTTAAACATTTTTATAAGGTAAAAACGTAACAATATATACAGTGGGCGTCTAAAGAAACTGTGTAAATATTAATAAATTAGCGTTATTTTTATTTTAATAGCCAGTTTTTTAAGTTTTAAGTTTGGTCATTATTAAAATTTTTTCCTTAGAGCAAAGTTGCTTTTGACACTCACTGTATATATGTAATGTTATAGTGTATATACTATATAACATTATTTGTTGTATTTCAATTATAACGCTCATGGTATACATATGCAGTCTTAATGTTTATCTAAGGTTTTTAGTTTTATTTTCATAAAAACAGAAACTAAATACCATTATTTTTCAGGATTAAAAAAAATGAGTATTTTGATATTGTTGTTTAAACCAAAACTAATGCTATTTTATTACCATCAATATAGGAAAAATATTTTAAATTAAACATAAAATCATTAAAACCACAAAACAAAACCACAAAAAGTCATATTTTTGTAGACTTGTTTCAATAAAAAAAAACTTCAGGCATATTGAAATTGTTTTTGTGTTTTTTTACGTGTATTAATGGAAATTCAATTCTAATACAAACGAATTGCAAGAGGTGTTGGGAGAATATTCTTCTTAAAAGAAGGTATTGATTTTATTTAGCTGTGGAGTTTAAACGAAATCATGCTCTATATATTGTTACGTTTTTACCTTTTAAAAACGTCTAACATATGAGCTCGTAGATTGGAAATAAAATAAAAACAAATTTGTGTTTAGTTTTAATTAAAATTCTTTATTTTCGAATAATTCTGTGTATCACTGTTCACAACTTGATGTAAATAACAACAATTGTTTTTCTTTGTTATTCCTCTGTTTACACACTTTGCATAAACAATAACAATTATTAGACAATTGTTCGACAGATCTTTGTAACGAAGATCTTCAAACCACGATTACTCTCTTCAAACATACCGCGTTTTCACACAAGACTGCCTGAACTTTTCCTAACTGAGTTGCCTACTTTGCCTTGCCTTCTATATGACAACGTAAACAGTCTGATCAATATTCTTGAATGGCGAATATTCGTGGCTTCGCCTTCTCGAGATCTCCATAAATGTAAACATCGTTGTTTCATTATTTTTGTTTGTGTATTTGGTTTATATTTATTCTTGTAGTGTTTGTTGTTGTATTTTTATTTACTTGTTTAACATTTTTATATGCTAGTGTTTGTTGGTATATTCTTGTTTACACGTTTATTATTTTTTTATGCTGGTGTTTGTTGTTATGCGATAATTTGTAAACAAGTTCATTGTTTTTGTTTTTGTAGCTTTTGTTTATAATTTTAATATTAAACGATGTAAAAGCAAAACACCAGTATCTAGATTTTTCCATTTTCTTAACAATATTGTGGCACATACATAAGTGACCAGATATTGTATATTAAAGAAGAATAAAATAATTTACAAAAAATTATAGAATTGTTTGCTTTTCTTTCTACATTTGCATTAAAAACACCTCCAAAAAGAGTGCCGTAAGCACTTATCGGTTGTATTTATTAATTTCCAGTCTCCGTTTATTAACGAACGATAAATTGCTTCGTTTCGATAACCAATAACAACACAGAATAATTGTGTAGAATTCGAAACGTGTTGCAGTTTATGGTGGATTTTATTTAACAAACCAATGAATAAATTTCAAATAAAAAAAGGAAATCAAAGTTAGAAGATTCATAGTACGAGAAAATGAAAAGCATTAAGGAAATAAAATTTAACTAACAGAGAAAGTAGCCATAAGTTTATGAAGTATCTAGCATCTAACAACTTGATTAGCGACAGGAATATAGTCTACTTAATGCCTGATTTGTTAGAGTTACTTTCCAAAATATAGAATCAATCCATCCAACGATGTAGTGAGAGTAAGATTGTAACTCTAGATATTTTCAAAGCTTTTAACAGAATCTGGCATGGCGCGCTTGTATTAAAACTTGTTGGTTTTTTTTTTGTTGGCCATTTACCGGGCCGCTCAATGGATCCTTGTCAACGGTTCTCCTGCTCTTCTCTGACAGTCAGCCGCCATAAGATCTCTGTCGGGTGTTGTGAATAACTCCAGGATCGTTAGGGAATGTCGTCGCTATCTCGACCTTCTTTCTGGGCGCTTTAGTATCTCACTGGTCTGGTTCCCCGGGCACAGTAACATTCCGGCGAACTGCAGGGCCGATGAGCTCGCCAAAATCTTCAGTAGACTTGGGTATGCCACTCGCCTTGGTCAACCTGGGCACTGCACGAAAATTCTTTCTAGACGCCAACCTATTCTGGGTTAATGAGGCATCCTGCTCCACCACTAGGCTCACCTGGCCCGTGACGGATAGAAGGCGTAATAACCAGTTACTTGGACTTGGTCGTGGCATCATCTCAATCACAGTGGCCATGCTTACAGGTCTTTGTGTCATAAGTAGACACTCGGAAAGTATGCGGCTACAATTTAACGACTTCTGCCGTGGATGCAGATCCGCTGAGGAAGGGGAGACTGTTATCCACTTTCTTTGTCAGTGCCCATCACTTGCGAGGTGTAGATATACGGGTTATTTGGCTCTCCCTTTCTTGTCAGCTTGAAAGAGCTATTATCTATTGATGTCAAGGATATACATAGCTTCGTCTATCAAACTTTTTGGCTGGTTTTCTTGTGTATGGTAGTCATGCTTTTGATGTGCAGCCCTTGCGCTGACCAACTTCTTCTTCCTCTTCCCTGATTTTGGTGGAAATTGGTCAGTACAGAGAGTGCGTTAACCCGTGGCATCACAACGGGCCGCTATGCGTGCTCAAGTGAGCTTTTGATATCAGAGCTACCACTCCGAGCTAACCTAACCTGTTGGTTTTTGTGTTGGTGATTTTTTTCTCCCGATTTATATCGAGTTTTCTTAGGAATCGCTTTATATCACCTTCAGGGAATTTTGAAGTGATAATAGATCCTGAAGAAAAGCTTGGAGTATTTAAAACCAGAGCTTTATAACTAAAAAAACTTATGTGTGGATAAATAAGGAACACTCAAGCAATATAAACAGGCAACAAATTAAGACAGGCATTAAGTACTCTATGAAGTTTAAATCTTTTTTAATGCCTTGTATTCAATGAATTTGGAAACGGATTTGGCATTCGCTTAATGCATACGAGCTACTGATGTCCTGTAAATACGGCAGTTGTTTATTAATTCACAGAGGCTGAGATCGCACATACCCGCCCGTCATTTATTTGTTAACTTTAGTTTTCGCAAACGATGAAGACGATATATAGAACGTCATGGCGTCTTGAAAGTCGTCGTGAAAGGGTTAATTTAAATACGTTAATACAAAGTCGCCGTGTTCTAGTAGGTATTGTGTTGGCTTATTAGACGTGAGGCCTCGGTCCAAACCCCAGGTCAGGCATCTCCAACTAAACGATATGAAAACAATATTTTTCCTTCGACTTCCTCTCAGCAGATTACTGACAAAAACTCTGAGAGTAAATAACATTGCCATGAAAAGTTTCTCAAAAATCTGTCGTCTTTAAACTGTAGGTCCCTGCTAAAAATTCCTGCTAAAAACAAGCACGTATGAATTGACGCGCGCTGGGGTATCTCAAGCCTTTGTTCTGTCTCCAACTCTGTTTGTAAACGATCTGTTATGTCTTACTTCTAATCCTATCTACTCTTTCGCTAAGGTAAAGAAATATTTTGTTATTAAAATTCGTTGAATAACAAGTCGATCCCTTTAACGATTGAGGCGAAAATCACATTTGAGGCTAAAGTCCTGACAGTCAATTTTCGAATGGGTTCGGGTGAATAAGGGTGATTTTAATGCATGAAAAATCCAATGCTGTTTATTGACAAACAATAGCGACATAAAATATTGCCTCATCTGTATCAGAATCTCTTGATATTCTGGGCATGAAAATTTGAGGCTTTCCAGTGCCGCCGTTCTTTAAGATGGAGCACTCCATCTGATATCCATACTATTTATATCACTTATAATGCAGACTTTATTTATTTTAAATACATTTTTCATTTGTTTTTTTTTTATATTCGTTATCTTAGATTTCTTTTCTTTTTTAGTCTTATAAATGGCGCTCACAACGCTTAGATTATATGGAAAAATGGCAAATATTCTTATCACTTTCTTGACATCTATTACCAAGGATTTCCTTATTCATGAAATTCATTTTATTTCGTTGTCTAGCGCTATCATACATTGGCATAGCAAATGAAAGCCAAATTACCTGCCAGACATCAATGAAATTGAATCAAATTACCTTGTAATCTTAACCTTAGGGTTATGCTCGTACTTTTTATCCTTAAGCTACCATTTCCTTGGGAGTATATTCATTTCGTTTTTTTTGCAATTCTTAGAAAATATTGTCTGAACAGTTTTTATTGTTTTTATTCTTCCTTTGTTGAGATTTACACGAGTATTTAAATGTATTTTAACGTTTAGTTTTTGGCACAAACCTTATTCATGGTGTGAAAACAAAGCGTTTCTTTTGTGTTAAACACCACAGGGAAATTGCTGTTCATTGGATCATTTTACTAGGAAATATAAGACAAAATAAACATATTGGCCTTATCTAAAATGAAAGTTAAATGTGTGGTATAAAAAGCTACTTATTTTGAATATCCATATATGACAAAAATATGGAGTAGTAAATAAAATAACTTCTTAATGACGTTCAACAACTCAACCATGTTTGTACAACACGAGATATGTATATTAGGGTGTCCCGAAATTTTTTTTTAAATTTCCCTAACGCAAGACCTCCTAAAATTTGCGTAATTGATCGCAGATTACCAAAATGCTTTTAAAAATAAAATGAAATTATATCTTGAGGGTTCTACCAATCTTCAAACTTTTGCAAAGTAGTTATTTTCATGATTATATTTCGCCTATGACTACGTATAACAACAACACTTTACTGGCGACTACGAATTAGATAGACACAGTGGAGTTCGTTTATATCGTAAACCGTTTATAACTACTTTATCAACTAAGTACGGATCAAAAATGTCTTTATGAGATATGTAAAGCTGCACTAACTGGTTATTGCAGTCCTGAGCTGGCAAAACGTAAACCTGGAAAAATTGCGCACTCGAGATAGCTTACCTTTGCTAATCGTCTACTCAGAGTACCATTAATCCATCAGAAAATTTGCAACTGCTTGTTAATTACGTTGTTAAAGTATACCCTCGGATTTGGCTCCCAATCAAACAAAAACCGCCTTTTAAAGGAGGAGCCAAACATATTTATCATCTGATTATGTATTCTCGTTTTTTACCCGAAAATATCAGATCATCTGTGGATTCTGTTATCGAAAGAAATGCTTTTTTGCTCTCCCGCAAAATCTACGTGTCAGTATGCTGTTTGATGATAGAGACCATATTCAGGAGCTGGCATTCCAAAGAATAATCAAAGCTGGAGAAGCTGAAAGTATCACTAAATACAGAATATTTAAACCACCAAATATTAACTTTTCTGTTGGAGATTATACCGAAGTTATTATATTGCACGACTGTAGGGTTACAGCACCGCCGGTTCTTCGGCATATTTCCAATGAGGACCTCCAAATCATGGCAAAAGATAACAGCTTGCAAATTGATGACTTTCCTTGTCACACACAAGCTGTCGAAAGATGTGTTAAACTGGTAACAGAAGCCTCTCAATGTGTAACTAACGCTGCTTCTAGAGATGGCCTTATTAGAACCAGGTTTAAATCACGAGCAGAAATGCCAAATTTTGGCAAAAAAAATATTTTTAAATTTTAAGTTCTGGTCATTTTATTATAAGTTTTATTTACTTGTACATTAATTGCAAGTATAAAATATATTAATAAAATAAATTTGTATCTTGTTTTTCTTTTATTTTAAGCATAGGATTTAGGTTTGGAAAAACGTTTTCAAAAGTAGAGCCCCCAAGATGGCATGTAATTCGATTTTTATTACTTTTATTGTAATCTGTGTAAAATTACGCAAATTTTGATACCTCTTGCGAAAGTGTAGCTCAAAAAACTAGTTTTATCATTCAAGGACGGGACAGCCTAATGTATATAACTAAACCCACGTAAATGTATGTGGTTTCTCTTTACTACATGTTAATATTCAAAAAATTTTCTGTTTCAAAATATTTTCCATTGTACTTAGAATAAATATATTCCCCTAATCAATGTAACGCTTAGCTTAGCAACCATATACATAGCCACGCATAAATGTTAAACACATTGTCACGATATGATTGTGTATGCAGGAGTATTTTGTAAGTCACTACAAACAGGAAATGTCAAAAGGAAATATTATAATATTTACTCGCAGCCGTAAGATAAAAACTGAAACTGATATTGAAATTGCTGTAATGTGGCAATGGAGAAAACAAAATATTTGAAATGTGTAATGAAAACCGCAACAACCACAACGGAAACGGAAATCAATTTTAAGTTTTTATTATTAAAAGTTTCTATTAAAAGAAAAATTTTTATAAACTCTTTATTTATTTTTCATTTTTACAATATAAGGAATGCGCATGAAAAAATTTGGACACACTTATAACCAACATTTGCAAAGTTATTTAACTTTTTTTTAAAGACATCGAACAATACCTGCATTAGGGAAGACTTAAAATTTTCGGCAAAAATTTAATACGTCGTAAAAAACTACAGATAAACTCGTATTCGATATTAATCCGGGTTCCAGGGTTCCAGCCCCAGGCCAGACATCAAAACAAAATACAAAAATTATTTCTTCGGGGACTTCCTCTTAGCAGAGTAAATAAAATTGCCATGAAAAGTTTCTCAAAACACCGTCCTTCGGAGCCGACTTTAAATTGTAGGTCCCACCACAGTTAACACACACAACATAAGTGGTGTGAGAAACTAGGTCGTAATCCTGACTGAAGATTTGTAATGACCAATTATGTCTGTATGTATGATAAAAATATGTATGCAAGTTTCAATGTATTGTTAGTGAGGTAGCTATTTTGATAGCATCTGCTTTTGTAACTACCCCATCTATAGTATTGTAAAATATCTCATAGACTTTTTTATTTTCTGGAAATGAAATGCAAACGATACTGCAGCGAATATAATAAAATGACAAGCTTATGCTGGCCATACGAAAGGCATCAATACTTGTGAATTTGTGATAATGTCGCCGGAGTTAATACAGTACCTTGGCGTAATGCTTGATGCAAGATTAAGCTTTAAAGAGCTCTTGAAATATTATGCACTTGCGAATTCTGATTGTGACTTTATTGCACTCTATGCAGCACCAATAATTTATGAAAATCAGCTTTGGGCGGAAGATAGACTGATTAATACCCTGCCATAAGAGTCTCCCTCAAAGTTCGAAGAGTAAGTTGCTGTAATATATGGCATGACGTCGCTCAACTTCAACGCAAAAGAGCTTAACAGTCTTTATAACATTAAAAGTGCGGCACAATGCAACAGGAATGGAAATAAGAGATTGACTCACAATGCATAAGAACCTGACAGCTAAGGCAGGGGAAACATTGCAATGGTACATGCAAATGCAATCTTATGTCGTATGCCACAACGTAGATTACACGATCGCCCCGATAACTGTATTATCATAACATACAGATCCTATTCGATCACGGGTGCTTTAGACGATATGGATACGGATTTAAGTCAACTTATAATTCTATAAAGTCGCCATAATCTGATAGGTAGTGTGTTGGCTTATTAGACGTGAAACCATGGTTTAAACCCAAAACGAATACGAAAAATTAGTTCTTCGACGACTTTCTCTCGGTATATTCTGGCAAAAACTCTGGGAATAAATAAATTTGCAATGAAAAGCTTCTCAAAAATCTGTCGTACGAAGTGGACTGTAAACTGTACATCTCACCACTCATGTAAAATTAACACATATAACACAAATGGTGTGAGAAGCTACGTTTTAATCCTGTCCATTTATGTATGTGTGTATAAAACTATGTGTTCCAACTGCCCTTTTCGATTTAAAGGGAATGTATGATTCCAGATCAATTATTGAAAGTCTGATTATTGAAATGTGCCAATCGAGTGGCAAGCGGAATCCCGGTCAATTGTTTACCAGATGACTGTTAAGCAACCTTGATACTATCAAATCGATACACAAAGCGCTTTAGCAACTGGAAATAAAACGACATGGACAGCTCAGGTCGTTTTAAAAGACAATAAACGTAGTGAGTTGAGGTAAGCTTTAATGGACATGACGTTTGAGCATATCACTCTAGACAGCCTCCTTACATAACGATCAAAGTCTAGTAGGTGGTGTGTTGGCTTATTAAACGTCAGGCTATGGCTTAAACCACAGGTCAGACATCTCCAACAAAACGAAATTAGAATATTTCTTCGGCGACTTTCTGTCACCAAATTACTGGCAAAAACTCTAGGAGCAAATACATTTGCCATGAAAACATAGAAAAATCTGTTGTTCGGAGGCGACTTTTAAACTTTAGTTTCCGCCACTCATTTATAAAAATAACACATACAACTTAAGTGGTGTGAGAAACTAGATCGTAATCCTGACTGAAGGGTTGTAACGACCAATTATGTATGTATGTACAATTTGCCCTGATATCCATATTCATCTCAAAATGTTGGGAATGATATTATATGCATTACAATGAATTCGGCTCAATGTTATTTTAATGAGGCTTTTGGTAGAACCCAAGCAGCATTACGGCCTACCACTTATGCTGTGTATGTTAATGTTATATGTACTTGAGCAGTGGGACCCACAGTTTAAAGTCGATTGCGAAGGACAGATTTGACAATCTTTTCATGGCAATTTTATTTTACTCCGAGTGTTTTTGCCAGTAATCTATTGAGTCGCCGAACAAATTTTTTTTATATTTTGTTTCTGGGGTATTTCCGACCTGTGAGCCGTAGCTCACGTCTAATAAGTCAACACACTGCCTGCTAGACTACGACGTCATCCATAAACACAAAGTCAAGCAACCTAAAATTACTTTAAATTTTTGGTATTTTCGGCACATTACGTTGTTAAACAAATTCCCTGAAATTTTTTTCAAGTGCAATACCATCAATTAGCACAATTTAAATAAAATATTGTGTTTTAAAATCAAATACATTTCTTTTCTCTCTTTTCATATGGTACTCATGTAATCGAATGAGTAAAATGTTGTTTAAGTGAACATTTTAAGTGAAACTAAAGTGTTAAATTAAGTTTGTTATGAATTTTAATATTTAATGCATTCTTTAAAAATCACAAACTGACCAGAATGACTTTCAATATTTGATTTGCAGAAGAAAACAAAACACAAAAAGAAGAAAAAGTAGAAAATAGAATCTAAAAGAAAACTCCTGATAAAGTTCACTTAATATTAATACAAACACATTTAGTTTAGTATACATTGGGGAAGAATTTACTGTGATTTTTAACTCAATGCAATCATTAGGCACACAAGTTATAAGAGAGAAATTTATACCAGAAGTTATCTACTCCTGTAAGGATATTTATGTATGCATGTATATGAGAGATGCATACACAGAACAGAAGCCTAAAATTATGCAAAATAAACAGCAACAACATACACACTCATACACATACTAATGCAAAGCTATGCATAGTTAAATAGATAGGCAATACGACATAACACCACTCATAACATTTGCATGCAAACACCTTGTCATCTACAAATAAAACATGCATACATGTTGTTGTTGTTATTATTGTTTAAAATTTATGAAACTTCTTCTTCTTCTTGTTCTCCGTATAGCAAATAGTTCGTTCGTTTGTCTGTTTCTGAATACGCTTCACATCATATTTATGCTTTTCAAAGATTTTTTGTTTTCAATTTCAAAACTTGTGAAATTGAAATTTTACTCCTTAACTATAGTAGATGATTTCGACATTGTCGTTTTATTGTTGTTGTTGTCATGTCAGTACATCTAAAAGTTCTAGAATTTAGACTAGATTCAGTTACCCCATAAAAGAAGACATCTCTCTTCTTTCGTTATAATTTTCTACAATACCTATCAACTCATCTGTCTATCTAAAGAACAAACATAAGCATTGATTACATATGCAAACTGAATTTCAATTATTATACCAACTCTACACATACATACATGCACATAGATCACTGTTACTTGTAAATACACGAAAAATTTTGCATGCATCCGTAAGTGGCAATGTTGCTGCTGCTTTCAGAAGAATATATGAATAGTTGGTTCCAACAGATAAATACTATATTATGGTTATCTATCTATGTATGTATGTGTTTTTGTATGTATGTTTGTGGCAATCACCTGTTTTTAAGTGAAATTATAATCCATATAAACCACTTCAGTATTCATGCATTTCATTTGTTTCCCTCAATCATATGCAAGTATTGTTGTTGTGGCATATAGACACAAACACAAGAGTCTATAAGAAATTTGATTTCAACACCTTTCACATCTTTTTTCTCTTCTATTTTTTATCTTCTTTTTTTGGTTCTTAACTTAAGTTCTTAAATACTTTGTTTATTTGATTTTCTTGACATGCTGTACTATCAGTCATGCATGAATCATCAATTCATGTATTTGTTTGCATCGCTTTCAGCAAACTTTATATATTGAAGTGGAGTCTCTAACACTAGTAAGAGCTTGTCTTATTACCTAAGGACTAGTAATGCCAACTGTCCGTATTACTTCCACTTTTATTGCTCTTCAAACAATTACTTTTTTTTTTAAATGCCTTAAAAAAACTACTGAATATTTTCTCAAATTACTTTTTTTATTTGAAAGTACAATCCTTCCGGTTAATAATGGAAAATAATTTCATTCAAATGGCTGCCTCAGCTGGCCATGCAGTAGCCTACACGATCGGTCCAATTTTTAAGCACATTATCGATTGTGTGCAGCTGTATTTCACCAATGGCTTCACGAATATTGTCCTTTAAAGCGTCAATTGTCTCTGGCTTGTCGGCGTAACACTTATCTTTGACGGCACCCCACCTGTGTCAAATCGCAGCTCCGAGGTGGCCAAACGACATCAGCTCTGCGGCTGATAATGCGATCTTCAAAAACAGGGCGCAAAACATCGAGTGTAGCTTCGGCCATATGGCACGAAGCGCCGTCCTGTTGAAACCAAATGTTGCCAATATCCTCCTCTTCAATTTTGGTGAACAAAAATTCGTTCAACATGGCCCAATAACCATCGCCATTGACTGTAACGGCCACTCCTTGCTCATTTTCGAAGAAAAATGGCCCAATTATGCCTCTGGACCAAAATCCGCACCAAACAGTGACTCGTTTTGGGTGCGTCGGCTTTTCAATGTATGCGTGCGGGTTTTCTGTGCCTCAAATGCGACAATTTTGCTTGTTTACATACCCGCCAAAATCAAAATGAGCTCCATCTGAAAATATGATTTTATTTTGCCAAAATAGGCATCTTCTGTAAGTCGATCGCAGGCCCACTTAGCGAAGCGAAAACGCATTGGATGGTCAATTGGCTTCAACTCCTGAACCAATTGGACTTTGTATGGCGTCATACCAAGGTCTTTATACAAAATTCGTCTCAATGATGTCTCCGAAATGTTCAATTGTTGAGAACGACGGTGAATTGATGTTGATGGCGCTTCACGCACACCTTCTGCCACAGCAGCAATATTCTCGGGTGTACGCACTGTTTTTGGCTTTTCACGCTTTGGTTTATCGATGAGGATGCCAGTTTCTTTTACTTTTTTCACAAGATAACGAACATACGGAGCTGGCGGTGCTTCTCTTCTTCTTCAAGCGTATACAACCATATTCGTTCAGCGGAAGAATAAAACTAATTATCTGTCAAATCAGACATGAGCTAAGTGTTACCATTCACAAAATAAGCACTAGTTGGGAACAAAAACGTTAGATGGCGGACCCATTATAACTTTTAACAAGGCATGCAAGTAACGTCAACGGTCCGCTAAAATCCCTCTGCCGATGAAATGCAAAATGTACAGAACAAATCTATCCGTAGGGTTGTGTAGAAGAATCCAAGTCATTCGAATTTTCGTCATTAACAAGAAATCGGTCGCGGTTTTCTCTGGGTGAAGAGCATATTAAATGTGAAATTTTCATTGACTTGGCTTATAAATCAGGCTTAATTTAACCAACGACATTGGTTCTTTTGGCATTACGGATCACTATGGATTCAGGCTTTTTCGATTACCCCTGCGACTTGACAAAACTTTACAAGAAAAAGTCTCACAATCTTAAACAGCGCGCTCACGGTAGCCAGTTCAGATAACGTACACGTGGAATGACCATATGTCATTGGTATCCAGATCATCCAACCTAGGCTGAAAGATGATGATCATCATCGAAAAATAGTGATCGCCCTTTGCAGTGATAGCCATCGACATTGTTTTCAAAGAAATATGGATTGATGACGTTGCCAGCCCAAAATCAATACCAAACACAGACTTCTGCGGCTTGCCATTGCTGCTATGTGATCTCATGTAGATGGTAGCATCAGAAATTTGACTATTTGGTTGGTTCACAAACTTATTCCTTCTGAAATGGGTCTCATCGCTGTAGACGAAAACTTCAAACTTGAATGGTCTATGCATGTATATCCGTCCACAGGTCAATCAATCAATCAACTAATTTGAGAAATGTAGCTTCAACAAGTTGGCTATTATCAAGTCTCCTTTGGAAGACCCTATATAAGATGCACTGGATGTGTTGTCGGCTAATATGTACTTAATTGGTCAGTACAACCCTTTAGTCAGGATTACAACCTAGCTTTTGACACCACCCATGTTGTGTGTTTTAATTTTATTTAGTCAGGCTTACAATTTAAAATCGAGATCGAATGACAGATATTTGAGATTTTTCATGGCATTTGTATTTAATCTCAGAGTTGTGACCAGAAAGCCAGAGAAAGTCTCCGCAGATATATTTTGTTTTTCATATTTCCTTTTGCCCAATATATCTGAGCTAGGGGTTGAACCACGACCTCACGTCTAATGACCACACATACTACCTGCCCGACTACGGCCAATATTCTGCCAATAATATTCTGCCAGAAATCTACTGAGAGGAAGTCGCCGAAGAAATATTTTTACATATTTCATTTTGATGCCTGACCTGGGGTTTGAACCGTGGCCTTGCGTCTAATAAGCCAACACACTATCTACAAGACTACGGCGACTCCAGCGAATAAGCTTGGCCTAATAAAGTCCTCCCACAGGTTTTCCATATCGTTCTTTCAACAGCTTTAGCCAGTTCATGAAAGTAGAAACGACCCTGTAAATAAAAATCATAGTCTTCCTATGCTATTATATTTGGTAGTTTAAAATTATTAACGATGTAGACCACCATGTAGTCGAACTTGCCATACAGTAGCTGCTTCAATTACATTTGCTCAAACTTTGGGTGCAAAATTCGGCATAACTTCGTGTTTTTGTTATCAGAAAGCTTTTCATCAATTTAAACTTTTCATCACTTGCCTCTCTTATCAAAGTATTCTTTCATTTGGTTTTTTTTTTCTTTTTTCCAATTTTTTTTATCATCCTTTGCACAAGTTTTTAACAATTCTTATGCTGAATTGTCTTAAAAATGATTGCAAATGCAAATGCAGTTTGATGGAATGCATATTTAACATGAATTTTAGTTTTCAGTTTAGTTTTGATTGGTTTGTTTAGAGATGTAAATTATTTAAATCGGCTTGATTAAGTGATTGCTGTTTGCAATTCCTTCATCATTTATAAAGTGCAAACAGAAATTTTATTTTTCTCGATTTTCCTCTATGTAATGCTGCTGCTGCTGCTTCTGTATGATTATGAATAAATATTTAAAATTCAATTTATTTTCAGGACAATATTCATTAAGTATGTACCGTATATGGTATATATGAAAGCAAAATAAGTATGAAATGCACGTATATATTTTGTTTATTTATGTACGTACATAATTAAATATTTATTGAATTTAAATTAGAATGTTTTCCAAAGAATAACTAATTCGTGTGAATGCAGGTTTGATTTTAAATAAATTAAAATGTTTGATTATGGATTTTATTTAGATGCTATTCATATTAATTTAGAAGCATAATAACCAAAAATACTTTTCTTTGTTGGATAACGACTTTTGTGAACAATGTAGAAATTTTAAAAATAATTTACAATAACCAGGCTAAATATGTGTAGATGTGGAAAATATGAATCTTAGAGATGATCTCGGATAGATAGATTTCGTTTAATAATCCAAAGGTCATCCTAAAAACACTTTAAATTTTAATGTATTATTATGAACCTACTTCTTTATTTAGCTTCACGCTTCGCCGCAGTCGTAATGTTTACAAAGCCACAAATTCGACTTTTTTATTTGCAATCCCATAGGCTTTGAAACACAATTTTACATGTCAAAAATCCTCGCTTAAAAAGATCTCGTTTTTGCATTGAACCACTACTGGTGACGCAAAATAGATCCACTAAGACAACCCGAAGCGCAAGAAACTCGGTCAACAACGTCAAATAAGTACACGTAGTATGTAATTGACTACACATCAAATGTGCCTTTCCCAAATAATTTCCAAGAAATCCGTGGCGTAAAATTATTTCTCTGTATTGGAAAGGATCCTCCATCTCAGAAATCGACGAAGTCAATTAAGTAGTGCGTTTTACACATAAGGCTTCGGTTCAAACCCCAGGTCAGACACTTCAAACAAAACGAAATATAAAAAAATATTTCCTCGGCGACTTACTCTCAGCAGATTTCTGAGCGTAAATAAAATTGCCAGGAAAATGTTTCTCAAAAATTTGTCATTTAGAGTCGATTTTAAACTGTAGATCCCGCCACTCATGTATAAAATTACCACACACAGAACATAAGTAGTGTGAGAAGCTAGGTCGCAATCCTGACTGAAGGGTTGTAGTGACAACTTCATGTATGTATATGTTTTCTCTCTTACTCATCTGACGAATTTCGAAGATCGGAAACGTCAACATATAAGATGACATTGAAATGTGTGCTGCTGTATGCATACATCCTTGTATGTGTATGCTAATTTATCTTGAAGTAACCTTTGATAGCACAAACTATTACTCAATTAAAAGAGTTGTGGCGCAAGGCAAATTGGCCTACATAAGTATTACTTTCTGGGTTCAATGTTAGCTATATACCTAACAGATCTCCTTCACTCTGTAAACAGCACCAGTTTCAGCCAAGGCCCATAAAGCAACTTCTCGTTTTTTTTCAGTCAGAAGTTATTTCTCAACCCATAATCATAATCGATTTTCTGGCCAGACTATAGGAGTGTGGCTATTATAGTACAGGATACATATAAGACATTGTTAACATCATTATGAAGTCGCCGTAGTCTAGTAGGTAGTGTGCTGGCTTAAGGCCACGGTTCAAACCCCAGGTCAAACATCAAAACGAAAAAATATTTCTTCTCTCAGAAGATTTAGTGGCAAAAACTCTGAGAGTAAATAAAACTGCCGTGAAAAGTTTCTAAAAAATCTGTCGTTCGGAGTCGACTTTAAACTGTACATCCCGCCACTCATGTATAAAATTAACACACTCAACATGAGTGGTGTTAGAAGCTAGGCCGTAATCGTGACTGATGTGTGGATAATTGGGTTTTGGCATCTTTCACTGAAGAACTTAAGTAAGGCAATACAGAAACTATTCTCGACATGAGGCTCAGTTGAAACGCATACATCAAAGCTGTTCTAAATATAGCTACTAGGTAATGTGGCCTAATCGTTGGATGTTTAAAACATTTGCTAAATCAATCATCAGTTGTAAGGTGACCCATAACTGAACAGAAATAGTACATCTTTAGGTGTATGAAACTAAAAAATCATACACGCTAGGGATATACAAGGCCCATTGTGTTATCCTAGTTATCCGTTATTGTCTAGTTTCGCAAGCACTATGGCAATGTATGGCAGTTCCTTTAAATCATTCGAATATTTTTTCTTTGACATAATGCCGGGCATATACACGGTAGGTGAAGAACAGTCTCCTCTTCTTCTCTATCTCTGCAGTTTCTGGGAAGTCATTTGCACACATGCGTACCCATAATGTAAGGTTCCGTAGTGACCCTGACAACCACACTGGGCGTGTTTCTTTGGAGTTTAAAACTTCCAGACTGGTTTTCAACTGCTTTGAAATGACGCCTTGATGTTGATGGTCGAGGACGGTTAATCCAGCTTGTCAGTAAGCTTTGTGTTTTGAATTGTGGTCAATACTTAGGTTCTAAAAGAGCATTTTCGAAATTCGAATTTGTGCCTGCAACAGATCAGTGCCCAACTCGCTTAAAATTAAATTAAATTTTAATTAATTTTTAAAACATTTTTTAAACAAGTATTTCTTTTTTATTACAACGATGTTTAAAGCTTGTATCAGACATAAACTCCTCTGGTAATTTTCCCGAAATTGTTCACAAATTTTTTAATTTTCTACCAAAAATGTAATAATTTTTCCTCCTTTTTTTCCATCACAATGTAAAAATGTCTGCAATTGGATTGCTTAATTTCAACCGACTGTCTTATTGTTTGCTCCAGGAAATAAATATAAATTTCACTGCAAAACTTATCCATTCATACATACATACGTATGTACATGTTGTATAGACGAAATATATTTACAATATAAGCATAAATTTTATATGCAACTATACATACTCCATACATACTTATAATATATTGGGTATAGAAGATGGAAAACCATCAAATAACAGAGATAATCGCAGACATAAACAATAATAATCGTCCATCATCAGGCACTGGGAGCTTTGAAATTTTCCTGCCAACAAAACATGGAAGCAAAGAAAAAAAATGAAATTGGATTGAATGAATGAATGAATATTCCTGGGGAAAAATGAACACAAAACTTGTAAATGAGAAAAATAAACACAAACAAATGGACAAACAAACATACATCAAATAGACGATTTTTGTTTGAATAATTCACGCACACAATCATATATACTTACTTATATATGTGTGCAATAATATGGGGCACTCCATAAGAAAATTGTTAATTAATGCAACATAAAAGTGGCCATAGTCTGGTAGGTAGTGTATTGGCATACGAAACGAGGGCTCAAGAGTTCATACCTCAGCTCAACGTCAAGAAAATATAAATAATTTCTCTTCTAGCGTCTACCTTTCAGCAGTTTTCGATCGAAAGCTCTGAAAACAACTAATTGTCTTGAAGAGCCATTCTTATGTATCCCTGGTCCCCTGAATCTATTTGATTGTTACTGTATACAGGAAAGACCAAGTTGGGTATTAGTGGCGGTAAGTTATCGAAGTCTATTGATTTTTTACAATGTGGCCTGAGTTCACTGTATTATCTCTACTTCAACGGAATATACAGAACAGAAATAAGGGACTTCATTCGTCATTCATTCGTTATCGACTGACCGGTGGATCGCACAATGAATTCAGAGATAGTTCGTTCTTCAGCTGCACTATCTTCCTGCTAAAGTGTTTCCAGTATTTACAACGTGAAGAGATTAAAACTTAATGCCAGTCTACTTCAACAAATTCATATGAATATGAATAGGGACCATCCCCTGGGTATAGCTTGCACATAAAAAAAATTGTTGATGCTGAGTTTAAAGATTGTGGCTCATGCGGTACCTAGCAGTTGTAATGTTTACAAAGCCTCAAATTCGACTTTTTTATTTACAATCCGAGAGGCTTTGAAAAACAATTTTGTGTGTCCAAAATGCTTGTCTAAAAAGATCTTGTTTTTGCACCAAACCACTACTTTTGATGCAAAATAGATCCACTAAGACTACCCTAAGCACAGGAAATTTTATATGAAACGTGGCTCCCAAATCGAATGAATGTCAAATAAGTACTCGTAGTATGTAATTGACTACACACCAAATGTGCCTTACCCAAATGATTTCCAAGATATCCATGAATCAAAGGATCATCCACCTCAGAAGTCACCGCAGTCAAGTAAGTAGTGTGTTGGCTTGTTAGACGTGAGGCAATGGTTAAAACCCCAGCTTAGGTATCTCGACATAATCGAAGTATAAAAAATATGGATTGAACGACATTCTCTCAACGAAAGTCGCCGTTGTCTAGTAGGTAGTGTATTGGCTTATTAGACGTAAAGCCCAGGTTCAAACCCCTGATCACACATCAAAATATAAAAAATCCGAAAAAAATATTTCTTCGGCGACTTAATTTCAGCAGATTTCTGGCAGAAACTCTGAGAGTAAATAAACCTGCCATGAAAAAGTGTCTCAAAAATCTGTCGTTCGGATTAAGATTACTTAGGTTACAGCGCCAGATTAGTGCCAGATTTTTGAATTATGATCACATGTTGTAAGCATAGCTGCAAGGTTTGACGATTTTGAGCTCCAAAATAATCATATTGACAATTTTACGATTTATGTCCTTATTGTAACGATTTTTAAAAATTATAAATTTACATCATACACTTTATTTTATTACATTAAAAGCCACTTTAAACTTTGTATTTACTTTGCAATTGTTACTATTGAAAATTTATGTTAGTAATTACAAGGAGTAAAAAAGTATTATATTAAAGTTTATTCCTTTTTAATCCCTTAAAAGCCAAAAAATTTCAACTCCTAAATAACCTCGTAGTTGAGAATAACGTATCACTTGTCGTTGCAGACAATTTTAAAAAATCGAATATAGCTTCCAATATTACCATCTTAAGAACAAAGACAAGCGGCGCTATTTTTTTTTTCGTATGACCAACACTTAGCGGATGGATGACATTGTGTTTGGAACTTTGTTACGAGAAGAAGGAAAGAGTTAACAGTATGTATGGACACTAGGCTTGTATATTTTTATAGCATAAGTAACAGGAAAGACCTCTGCAGGAATTGCGTTCAACATACGGATAGTACGACTAAAAAACATATTTTTACTGTAATACAGTGTGCGATCTACTGGCCAATCGACCACATATGGATGTGCTGGCTGAGAAAGATGAGCGTTATTTAGGAATATATGATTTTCGGGAAAAAGTCCTCTTATTTCGTTCGAGCAAAATCTTTTTACAGTAGCGACAGAACAGTGAAACCCATACCAAATTGCAACGAGGATCCAATGATTCAATAGAGTTGGATACACTACCGTCATTAACGAGTTACTACGGCCTCTCCTGTACACGATGGTAAAACCGCAAAATAGACGTTGAGGCACCAAGCCATATAGGAGAGTTGTATTCCATTCTTTGTCGGTTATAAACGGTGTAAATAGTAAGATCAGATGATAAGATCTTAAGAGGGAACTGAAAAATGTGTCAGCATGACACTGAATTTTCATGCGCCGAATGTCAAGAGCTTCTGACTCCTTAATATTTACACCACCCGTAGATTAAGATGATGGAATATTATTGCTGCGCTTATGTGTCAATAAACAATACTGGGATAGATTGTTTAAACCTTAAAAATGGAAATTATAACAAATGTCTCCACTTTTGGAGACAAAAAATTAATAAATGAAGATGAGGAACGCTAACTTTTAATTTCTAACAAATTTTTTTTAAATGTATTATTTTTGAGCTCAGATATGTACATACTATATACAGTGACTTTATATGTTGTACTACAATAGAAATAATTTTGGTTTTTAAAAATATTTAATTTATTTATTTATGTTTTCTGACGATTTTTTGACGATTTCAATAAATGTCTTTAACGATTTTGACGATTTTTTCTCAAATATTTTACGATTGGGTGCTTCATTTATCTGACAGCTACAGTTGTAAGATTATTAGTTGAGAATTTTATCACAACCCCTTATGTACTAGTTATGCCGTCTAGCTAATGTTTGTAACAATCGATACGGAAACACTTCTCAGGGAGTGAGCTTTGTCTTAGAAAAAGGTATCAGAAATAAAGTTGATTCAGTTTGGTCTAAAAATATTACTAGATGTCAAATTAAATATGGAAAGACTCGTATATGCATTTGTTGTAACAGTTTATAGAGAAGCTGATCTCCTACGTTATTAAGTTTGTATATGAGACTACAAATATTATTTATCTGTATATGTATGTATGTGTGACTAAGTATTCTAACTGCTATTCTATTTTTATATGGAACACTTCTATTTATGAACTGCAATGCTGATGACGATGGCTATGACGATGGTGATGATGACGCTGATGATGATGATGCTGATGATGATGTATGTTAGTTTTATGCTTCAAATACATTTGTTTTATGCTTAAAAAGATACAATCATAAATACAATTTTACAAACATGACTTCCAACCACACACACTAGTACACACACGCCGAGTCTAACAAATCCTTGTTACACGTTTGACTATCTATAACATTTCCTTATTACATCACAATAGATTTTATACACTTTTAGGTTTTTATTTTTCTATTTTATTTGTTGTTGTGTTTCTTCTTTCTCCCTCGTATTCTTTGGCCATATTTTGTGTTATGGCTTGTATTGTATGGATTTATAAACCATGACCATTTTTCATTTGGTTTGGATGTGATGCATTCGGGTTTATCTTCTTCGTTTAGTTGTCTTTCTCTTCAGCCATTTTTGTCTTCAGCTACAATGTTGTTGAACAATTTCAAGGGATTTTTATACTTTCGTTTAACTATTGTAGCAACTTCTTGTCTTCTTTTGTTCTTTTTGCTGTGCGGTGCGGTGTTTGTTGGTCTTGTGGCAACATGACAAAGAATCAGAAAAACCTAAAAGAAAAAAGAAACACATGAGAACAGGAAAAGAAACGACGTTCCTGTTTCATATTTATTTGGGAGCTTAGGTGATGTGCAACAATAATAACATCATCATAACATTTCCTTTATTTCGTTTATATACAGAGTTTTACTCATCTCTACCATAATCGTTTCTTTTGTTTAATAGTATGTGTTATCGTTAGCTCTCTCTCTCTCTCTCTCTCTTTCTCTTTAAATAACCATAATAATACAATGATAATCGTATGTGTTTATAGTTTTCATTTCATTCTCATTCGTATATAAATTTTTATCTGCGAGTATAAGTATGTGTATTGTGGTGGTGGTGTATCTGTATCTGTGTGTGTTTCAGTTGTACGTTTTTTATTTCGCAGGATGTTTTCTTATTTCATGGGATTTGTATTTTAAGTGCGCATCGTTACGTTTGATAAATTGTTCAGTTTTCATTTTGACAGAATGTCAGCATGTTGGTAAATTAAGATTTTTGGTTTATTAAAGTCTACTTTATTTGCTTATAAAATATATGCTCTTTAGAACAGCATTAAGTTTACGTTTAAATATGAAATGATGATGAAGAATCATAAAAGAAAGTTATTTACTGTTAAAAGCTTATAGTGGAGAAGAACTAAATACAAAAAATGTAGAAAGTGATAAGCACAGTACATATTTCAAATCGAAAATCGCAAACCAGCTCCTTAGGTGTAGGGTCATATATTTTCTTTTTTTTTTTCTTTTTTATGCCGTTTGTGTTGTAAAAATAAAAAAACTGCAAATTTGCAAAAGTAAGCGAAATAATTATTTGAACCGATAACTGAATATCTGAATTTTATATATTAAAGATTGTTTCACGTCAATTTTATTCATGAATACGCCAATTGGTATCTATTCGCGAGCTCCATGCTTTTTTTAAAATACTTTGGCAGCATTTCAGCCGGTATGTCACCAATCATAAAAGACTTTCACACATCCATAATTGGTCCTTATAACGCTTCAGTCAGGATTACAACCTAATTTCTTGCGACACCCACCCATGTTGTGTGTGTTGATTTAATAAACTATAATCACGACATACAACTTAAAGTCGCCTACGAACGTCAGATTTTTTGATAAACTTTTTCATGGCAATTTTGTTTACTCTCAGAGTTTTTGCCAGAAATCTGTTGAGTCCCCGAAGAAATATTTTTCATATTTTCGTTTTGTTGGAGTTCCTTGACCTAGGATTTCTGGCTTCAGGTCTAATATACCAGCACACTACCTAATATACTACGGTGGGTTCAAAAAAATATTAGTCTGACGAGGATAAATCGCATTTTGACGGTCAATGGACTATTGTAAAACATGAGGTAATTACCTAATAAACTCTTCTCTCAATAGGTTTATCGTATGGCGTGTCGCTTGTTGTACCCTCTTGTTTAAATCATATGTCAACTGTTTGATTTTGTTGTGGTTATTCGTTAAATTTCCTCAGCATTGTGCATCAGTAGTAAATAGTATTGCCTTGCATATCATTCAACACGGACTTCCGAATTTTAAATTGATGATAACGGCCATCTTTGAAGTCGCCGAAGTCTAGTAGCTAGTTTGTTGGCTTATTAGACGTAAGGCCATGGTTCAGACATCAAAACGAAATATGAAAAAACCTCTGGGAGTAAATAAAATTGCTATGAAAAGTTACTCAAAAATTTGTTGTTCGGAGTCGACTTTAAACTGTCGATCCCGCCACTCATGTATAAAATCAACACACACAACATGAGTGGTGTGAGAAGCTACGCTGTAATCCTGACTGAAGGGTTGTAATCGGCAATTATGTAACGGCCACTCTATTAAGCCAAAAGGTCAGACATCTCGATCAAATCGAAATATGATTCTTCCTTTCACCAGATTTCTGGCAAAAACTGTGAGAGTAAATAATAAGTTGGTATGAAAAGAAGTTTCCGAAAAAAGTTCGTAGTCGCCATAGTCTAGTAGGTAGTGTGTTGGCTTATTAGACGTAAAGCCAGGGTTCGATCCCCAGGCCAGACATCAAAACAAAATACATAAAGTATTTCTTCGGCGACTTCCTCTTAGCAGATTACTGGCAAAAACTCTGAGAGTAAATAAAATTGCCATGAAAAGTTTCTGAAAGATCTATCGTTCAGAGTCGACTTTTAAACTGTAGGTCCCACTCATATATACAATTAACACACACAACATAAGTGGTGTGAGAAGCTAGATTGTAATCCAGACTAGATGGTTGCAATGACCAATTATGGAAGTATTTTTCCGAAATCACCATGAACGAATATAGCACTCAACAAAATGTGTACATAATAAAAATGTTTTATCAAATTGGCAGCTGATATCTGACCTTTATTTTCATCGAAAAATCATTTTCCGTGATGAGGTGGTATTTGTGGATGAATGAATATGTGAGCAAACAAAATTTTCAAATTTAAATCGATACCAATCCACATGAATTCCAAGAGCGTCCAATGTGTCCCTAAAGTCACTATTTTGTGAGGATTTTCGGCTGTGCGCCACCATCGTTCCATTATTCTTTGAGAAAGACGTTGGCCAGCCCGCCATCACTGTCAACGACAAGCACTATAGGTTAACCTCTTGTGACCTGAATTGAATGGTATGGACACTAACGATATGTGGCTTTACAGGATGACGCTATATGACATGCATCTCGTGCCACATTGAGTATACGGTGCGAGCGATTTGATGACCTCTATCGTGCGATTTTACCTCATTAGACTTTTCCTGTGAGGCTTTCTTAAGTCAAAGGTGTATGAGAAAATGCCACAAACGACAACCGTGCTCAAAGCCAACATAACCCATCACGTTAATCAAATTCAGCCTGTTTTTGACGCCAGTGTTAAGAACAATTGTACATTTTGGCTGCGTTACACCCAAAGATGTAATATTCCACACATAATGACATCAATAGGTCTTTCAAATGAATAATACATCGTTTTATTTAAATTTAGATATACGTAACGCTTAACGAGCAAATGCTAGTAGACCTTCATTTCCCAATACGAATCGGGCTGAGGATGAAAACTCTTCATTATAATTTTCTTATGTTAAAAATTCAAAGTATTCAATCCACTCCATATAATCCATCCAGTCTAAGCATCACAGATACTAGCCGTATTAATATTTGTTTTAAGAATTCAGTTGATGAACTTTTTTCCCATCTGTGTTGCATTTTTTTTTTTTTTTTTTGATCAATGTTTTCATTCTAATAATTATTAATTATTAATTAAAAACAAAATTAATTAAAACATTGCTAACATTTCAAAGGATTATTTGCTGTTATAGACCAGCTGCCAAGCAAAATAAAAATATCCTTCCTCCGCTATATTTCATTTATAAATTCTGAAACTCTTGTCATTTGTTTTATATTCTTCAAACATATCCGTCAGATAGTTGTTTTCTTTTTGGAAAATCTTCATTTAATATTTTCTTTTTTTATGTCTTCAATCAAATGCTCTCCAGCAAACGTTTTTCCATTTTCTAAGTGTATTTTACATGCATTCCGTGTTACGTTTACATTTTTAGCCTTTCGGCAATAAATTTTGGTATTCGAAAAAACATTCACGTTTTTCCCAAACAGTTTTCGTTTATTTCTCTCTATTACTACCGTATACGAGTACATTCATTCATACATTCATTCCCCTGTGTGTTTGGCTCTTATAGGAGACTTGAGAATAAACGAATGAAATTTGATTTTTGAATGCGCAGAGCATCATCAATGGAGCCATAAACATTACAAAGTAGTCGATGGATAAGGCACCACTTCATATGTGTTTATTTGTTTTACTGCATGCATCCTAAGCATATGGTATGTATATGAGGCATTTAAAAGGTGGAAGAAAATATTTTGTTGGATACTAAGGAAAAATTATGTGGTCGAATATAGTCACCATAACAAGGCGTTTGTAGAAAGGCGAAAGTTCTAGCTGCTCAACACTTATTCGATTCTTCTTCTGGACAATAAATTCTTTAACCACGTGGAAAATAAAACGGAAAGATTGGAGCGATAAGCAATTGTTTTCCATTTACTTTTTAAATATTGTAGGGACCACTATCGCTTTAGTCCCTTTATGAGTTAGAATTTTGATAAACTTTGCAGCTAGTATCTTTCCATTGTTGGCAGATTAGTGTGGTCAAATCGCGTAATCTTTGTCGCGGATATTAGTCCTCATCTCTCATCAGATTCATGATTTCCAATACGTTCCATAGGTTTAGTCCCTTCATTTTGGCAGTACTGGTCTCAGCCTTAATATGGAATTCAAAATCAATGTATTCGTTGCATTTACTTGCCACAAAGATCCTGAATTCTAATAACTTATTTCAGTTCGAGCGTCCTTTTTGCCTTCTCGAAGTTCTCATGGATGAGCTGAAGTGAAAGTGCATTCTATGACTTGCTGAACACAGCAACATACTCTTCCTGTAAAACATTGGAGAGCTTATCTGGGTAGTTTATGGCCCAGCAACTATGGCAGATGCTGTCGTAATTAAATGTAAATGTAGGTCTCTGTTCTAATATATGAACGATGACCAGCCCAGTTAATTGTTCCCAATAGCTCCCCGGAGATGTATCATGGCCTTGCGCGCAACTAACAAAATATTTTGCAAGCGCAACTGGGATATAATTCTTCACCACGTAGTTATATGCCGCCTTTGCTAATGTTGCTGCCCCACTGTTCAATAGGCTCTTCAAAATCTCTGTTCGGCAGCTTCTACCTTTTTTGGCTCTACTTTTGGTTACGTGATTCGATCGACTTCTCTGCGTATGTTCGGTTGTTAGACAGTTCGTGAACCCCTTAGAAACTGCTCCATGGTAGGCAGCTTATGTAACTCACCCTTCCATTTAATCTTGGCTATCTAAGCCTTTGACACCATCAAACGAGCTGCTATATGGAAAGTATTGAGCAATAAAGGAGTACCCCAGAAAATAGTGAAAATAATTTGAGCCATGTACTAGAAAGCAGACCTCTCAGTTCTTCACAACGGCAACATCAGTCAACCGTTTCAAACAAATGCTGAAGTCAAGCAAGGATACCCACTATCACCTCTGTTATTCACCATCGTGCTGAATGAAATCATGAGCGAACTCTGTTCTAAGAGAAGTGGAATAACATGGAGTCTCTCACGGCAACTCGAGGATTTGGATTATGCAGATGATATTTGTCTACTCTTGCACAAGGTCTCCAACATGCAGTCAAAACTCGAACATCTGAAAAGATTGGCTAGCAACGTTGGACTTGAGATAAATATCAAGAAAACCAAAGCCATGAGAATTAACAACACTAGCACAGAAAACATCATGATACAGGGGCAAATAGTCGAGTACGTCGATAGCTCCTGCTATCTAGACAGTACTATGACAACAAACGGCGGCACAGAAACAGTCGTACGTAACAGACTTAATAGAGCGAGAGTAATACTCGGGCGGCTGCAATCCGTATGGAGAAGCCCATATATATCTAGACGTATCAAGCTAAGAACATTCAACGCTTGTGTAAAGTCAATGTTACCATATAGTAGCGAAACTTGGCTAACACCATCAGGCAGAAACTTCAGGTATTCATCAATAAATGCCTAAGAATCATATGTAGAATATTCTAGCCCAACACCATTAGCAACGCAGATCTTTGAACTCTCACTGAAGAGGAACCCATACGGAAGCAAGTCAAAAAGAAAAAATGAGGGTGGATCGGCCATACATTGAGAAAGAAGCCCGACAGAATGTAGCTAGAATGGAATCCCCAGGGCTCAAGAAACCGTGACAGACCAAAAAACACCTGAAGACGCAAGGTCCTACAAGAACTAAGGCTTAATGGCCTGACATGGGAAGGCCTAAAAACATCAGCGGAGAATCGTGCCAGTTGGAGATGTTTTGTGGAAGCCTTATGCTCCCTAGAGGGGTAATGGAAAAAAATCTAAGCCAGAATGAATTGGGCTTTCAGGTTACACTAAAGGCAGTAATCTGAAAGCATAATTCTTTTTCTTCTTAACCAATCGAGTAGTCTTGTGAAAGCTCAGGTTGTGCTGCCCTCAAACCCTTTAGGTCGGAGTGGTAGCTCTGTTATCACAAAGTTTATTTGAGCACGCATAGCGGCCCGTTGTGATGCCACGGGTGAACGCAGTCCCGATAGCACGACTATCCTACACTGGAAAACCAGCCAGAAAGTTTGATGAACGAAGCTATATCCTTGATGTCAATAGATGATAGCTCCGTTAAGCTGACAAGGAATGGGGAGCCAAATAACCTATATCTGCACCTTGCAAGAGACGTGAACTGACAAAGAAAGTGGATAACAGTCTCCTCTTCCTCAGCGGATCTGCATCCACGGTAGAAGTCGTTAAATGGGAGCCTCATTCTCTCCGCGTGTCTACCTATAACGCAATGACCTATAAGCACGGCCACTGTGGTTGAGATTATGCCACGACCAAGACCAAGTAACTGGTTGGTACGCCTTCTATCCATCAGGGGCCAGGTGAGTCTAGCGGTGGAGCAGGACTCCTCATTGACCCAGGATAGGTTGGCTTTCCGAGAGAATTTCCGCGCAATATCCAACTTAACCGAGGCAAATGCCATACCCAGTTCAATTGAAGAGCATTCCGGTAGGAGCGCACCAGCTCTGGCGAGCTCGTCGGCTCTACTGTTTCCCGGAATGTTACTGTGCCCGGGGACCCACACCAGTGAGACACTGGTGAAGCGCCCAGAAAGAAGGTCGAGACATCCTAGAGTTATTCACGAAAAACCCTTTAAGTACTAGGTATGCCATGAGCATCCCTTGGCTAGAAGCTAGCAGATGTTGTAATCATCGTTTACATCTTTTAATTGATTTTTTCGGTATAATTCAAAGGGGAGATGCGGACAAGATAGACCGATCCGTGAAGGGACTTTATTACAAGCTATTGGGACCGTTAGTGACTGTTTATTTGCCACCCTGTCAGCCATTAAACTACCACCACGATTATCTCTACATGTTGGCCTAATGTGTTCAAACCTGTCTTTTTCAGGCATCTCAAAGACAACATTTCTGATATTCCGTCAACATAGACTGAAGCATTTATGTTGGATACTAGGCTTTCCACAACGTCAAACTTTATGTACAAGGAACAGCTAAGAACTTTGGATGAAATACATTTTTTCTCTTCTCTTTTTCTGTCGCTTCATTTTGTTGTAAAATGACCCCCATGTTAAAATCACGTTTATATGCGTTTGCAGTGTAAAGAGTCTTTTGACAGTGTTTACATTGATACAAAGTACTTTCTGGCATTGTTTTCGTTAATAAAATGTTTACTTTGGCTGGCATAAAAAGTACTTTAATACGATACGTTCTTATCAAACTACAAAAAAAAAGAAGAAAAACGCACATCAGAGCCAGACAGTGTTGAAAAACTAAAAAAAAAAAATATGAAATAAAAACTAAAGGAAAATAGAAATATTAATAGGTTCCCTATTTAATAACTGACAAATGAAAAATACAATTTCTAACCAACCAATTGAAGTAATTTACTAAAGAGAAAAAACGTTTATATTTTTGTCTTATCAATCTCATATTTATTGTAATCCTTCTTAACTGTTTGCCAACTTTCTTATTAATTTTATTAATGTGAACGCTTAAGTTTATTTAAGTTTATGATGGTATTCCCTATCTCAGTTAAACTTTTCAAATCAGTTCATCCTATGAACACTACATACATACATACATTTACCATAAGTAACGAAAGTTTTGTAATTAATAATGTTTCAAGAGTTGAAGAATTAATATCTCTGTTAGTGAACTCAACTGAATTGAGTAAAGAAAACTTCCAAATCCTTTAATTATATGTGCAATCATGTGCAGAAAATGCATAAACCAAGTAAATTATGGCAAATAATTTAATAACTTATTATACGACATTTAATAGAAGAGATTAAGGCGATAGCTTCGCATTATTCAAAGTCAATAAGAAACATAAACGATAAATTGTAGTTGCAAGTGGATAATTTATATTGAAGAGTAATTTAAAGAAAATTAAAACAGATTTTCATCATTTAGAAGAGACTGTTACCGCAGTCTCTTTAAGAAGAGCATACCTAAGCTTTTGAGGAAAGCGTAACTTGGATGTGAAGGCAAAAGACTTACAAGAGAAATGAATGTTTTTAAAAAATATGAAAATTTTTTCAACCTAGGGCAAGTAGTACCTGTTGTTTCCAAAAAATTGCCAAAACCATATCAAACCACTGAATAGTATTATATCAATACAGATGAGAAACCCACATCATAAGAAAATTTCGGGTGGATTGGTCATGCATTGCATAGGTTAGGCAGCCGCCTCAATGTGCAAATCTTAATTGGGTCCCGTTGTAACACCAATGTTTCCTATTCTATCATATAATTATAGATTCAACAAGTCCACACATACCATCTTTTTGTCGACTATAGCCCCATAAGTGATCGTGTTTTTGCCGCAATGTCTGAGCTCGGTATACCTGCAAAACTGATAAGGCTATGCAGAATGACGTTGAGCAATTCCTGCAGCTCCGTCAAGGTAGGAATCTCCAAACCTTTTGATTCCGTGCGAGGTTTCAGACAAGGCGACCCCTTATCATGCAACCTCTTCAACTTCGTCATGGAGAGTGTTCTGCGAAAGACGGGAGTGCATCGCAATGGGAATATTTGTCAAAACAGTGTCCAGTTGTTTGCGTACGCTGATGACATTGATATCATAAGGCGTACCAAGCGAGATGTTACTGCTGCCTTTAGTGCTATTGAACGGGAGTCTACTAAGATGGGTATGGCAGTAAATGACGGCAAAACAAAGTATATGTTATCGACAAGTAGAGACGTGCGGCGTATTGATACTCAGATTACGGTCGATAACTATACTTTTGATACAGTAAAGGAATTTATTTATCTTAGCTCCGTCGTTACCACCAAAAATTATATCAGCCTGGAGATAAAGGACAGGATCACTCTTGCCAACAGATGCTACTATGGTCTCAACAGGCAATTGAGTAGCAGAGACCTCTCTCATACGACAAAACTAACACTCTACAAGACACTCATCTTACCCGTGCTTCTTTATGGCGAACAGGCATGGTCCCTATTAAGAACTGATGCAGCGGCTTTGAGAGTGTTCGAGAGAAAAGTCCTATGTAAGGTCTTCCGTCCAGTGCGAGTTGTGGATGATTTTCGTATCCAATCCAACAGTGAGCTGTATGAGCTCCTCAACGACATTGACGTTGTGCAGCGTATTAATATCCAGCGGCTGTGCTGGCTCGGCCATGTCGTTCGATTGGAGGAGGATGCTCTGGCGGACGGTTATTTGATGCGGGGATATGCGGAAGTCGGCGAAGAGGATGACCTTGTATCCGTTGGAAGGACCAAATCGAGGAGGCCCTGTCATCTATTGGTGTGACCAACTGGCGTAGGCGCGCAAGAAGCAGAGGCACCTGAAAGGATGTGTTGCGGCAGGCCGAAATCCGTTAAACGGGTTGTTAATGTCCAATTAGGTAAGTAAGTAAGTAATTATAGATTCTGTTTGGTATCTCTCAACTATTCCTATTCACTTAAGTTAGGTGGTGGATCCACTTAAGCCAGCATTTAGCTCCATTGTGATACCACAATTAATTCTACACGGAGGTCAACCATTTCTTAGAGAAAATCATGCCGAGTCCAAAATAAATATTGCTATTGCAGCAATCTTTATATTAGAGAGCACGGTCAACGAAGTCAGAAAATTAGGTTTCAGAATCCTTGGTCTCTTCATGACAAGAACATAGCACTGGCACATGAGGTGAAACGCAGTCTCTTCATCTTCCGCGGAAACCGACAGTTCCTGCAGAAGTCATTAGCTAGAATGTTGAGTCTTTCGGCCTGCCTACCAAAAAGGCAATGGCCCTTAAGGATCGCTATTATGCGATGAGTGGCCTTACGATTTAAGGAGAGAAATCCTCTACCGGTATATACGCGCCCATCAGAGTCTGGCAATATTCTACGTGCCCTCCTGCTGATAACGAAATTAAGCCTGCTCTTAGCATAAGTGGACCAAATCCATATTAACCGAAGCATTGGGAATACCTATGACCTGAAACATTTCGGAGATTGTGAGCTCCGTCCAAGCCCTGGTACCCATATGACAGTTAACTCTGAATGATCCCAAATTTCTCAAAAAAAACTTCCGCATTCATGGACAAGGAATGTTCATTCATGGACAAGGATGTTCTAATTACGGTTGTTAAGGACTTAATCGCAGCCTGGCTATCCAAGCAAATCCGAAATCTAAATCTGATTTTCAGAGAAAGTCTCGCCACTTAACAAGCATTGCAACGTTTTTAAAATTGTCATGCCCTTCTGCTTGAAAAACACTGCAGTGTTTAGGTAGCCTATAAGAAAGTTTAATATCAAGACCCTTACTAAAGTCTCCCAAGAGTCTTATGAAATTGTGAATTTTTCTCAAATTGCCTTTGCCTTAAAATGCTTTGTCAGTAAATTCTGGGTGTTCAAGGATCCTTCATCTCAGTTTACCAAGCATCAGACGATAATAGAGAAGATGTTCTGTTGCCTCCTATTTGTTCTCGTCGTTTTAGCTTCTGCAGAAGTTGTTAAGAGTTATTCCCAGTCTCCTGGCCTGAACACACAGATATCAGTGTCCTGTTATCATTGCTGTGAGGTGTCTTAGATAGAATCTTGAGAGGTTCAATGGAAATTTTGTTTTACAAACATCCATATCAGGCCAAATCTGTCTGCTGTCTCTGCAAGTGGGTTCATTATCCTATTTTACCGGTAGTCAGACCTATCTTGACCTGTGGATGCCTAGCTTGTTGGAAATCCCTTGAGAGGACAACGAATTTGAACCTAATATGGCGGTTGCAAACATCTGTCTTGATGATCATCCGTGGTGTCCTGTGCTCTACATCTACGTCGGCATTGGAGATAATTTGGGGCCTGTTTCCGCTTGACCTTTCCTGTGAGGCGTGGCGGCTAAAACAAGCTGTTGTCTTTGGGCGACTGGACAGTGGCATGAATCGAATATTGGTCATGCAAGGATTCTGTAAGAAGATGGGGCTGTGGCGAGCAGTGACTACATAACACCGTGGTACGAATTCACTAGGGGATTCAGGACATCCATACCGGACAACGAAGCCTGGAAAAACGGTGGGACCCACCTCGTAAGGGATTTCGAGCAAATTTACACCGTCAGCTCTAAGTTGAACGAAACTGTTGGAAGTGTAATTTTTCGGATTCGGTCAGAATAGCCCAGTCTATAAGCATGCAGTTGCTGTGGTCTAGTAGGTAGTGTGTTGGCTTATTAGACGTGAGACCTCGGTTCAAACCCCAAGTCAGGCAACTCCAACTAAACGAAATATGACAAAATATTTCTTCGGCGACTTCCTCTCAGGATATTTCTGGCAAAAACTGTGGGAGTAAATAAAATTGCCATAAAAAGCTTGGCTTAAACTGCTGGTCCCACTACTCATGTATACAAATTAATGCACACAACATAAGTGGTGTAGGGAACTAGGTCGTAATCCTGACTAAAGGGTTGTAATGACCAATTATGTATGTATAGGCTTGTAGCGTCTTTCAGCCAAGGTGTGGCCAATACAAGCTGTGGCGAGAATTATTGGAGAATGAAACATTTCCAAACGAAACCATTCGATATTGAAATGACACATTCCCATTTTACTAACAAAACTTAGTCTGTTGTAATAAAACCTACTTTAAGATAATTGTTAGCTTCTAAATCTGCTGTTAAATTCACTTATAGGCTCCCAAAGAGTTCATTAAAGTCAGTCTCTTAAATAGTTTAAATACCAGTTACACACTTGTTAAGCCATCTCCAAAATTGTATTGCCATCTATCCAATCATAAAAGAAAAATTATCAGAAAAAAATTCATAAAAACCTAATTTCGTTGATTCATTCATTACGAATTCTTTGCACAGTGTTTCCCTTTTTTTCCTTTTCAATCTTCTGCTTTTATATCGTTTTTTATTACAAACTGTTGTTGTTAATTACTCGTACTACTACTACGATGACTACTACTTGTCTTGTATTATGTCTTTTAAATACTATTAACAGAAACAGAGAGCCGGCATAAGACAACAACTACTTAAAGGAGAAAAAATAACAAACAAAAATCTACAAAGAAAATTAAGGAAAAACAAGTTCATGAAAATTCATTCATACTCAATTTACGAGCAAGAAAAAAAACAAACCCAACGGCGCCCTTATTAAGCATGTTCTTTGAGGGAATTATTTAAATTGTTTTTTGTTTTCTGTTGTTTTTGTTTTTGTTTTATTTCTTGTTTTTTAATTTATTTTCTTTTTTTTATTTGTTGTTGTTTTTTAATTTCAATTTATTCTCCTCGTTTTTTCTCTTCACCCTGTTGTTGTAGTTTATATTGTATGTTGTATGTGTTGTTGTTGGTTTTTGCATAGCATTTTCACTTTTGTTTTATCGGTTTAGTTGGACTTCGGAAAAGCGTAAAAAAAAACTTTAAGTCCAACATTAAGCCGCCACAAGTAGAGATGATGTTCATGTAATACTTGTTGTCTAATTAGGCTGTGTTGAGCAATTAAAAACACAACAAGGCGCAGTGGTGGTTATAAAGAACATGATAAAGAAAATGTGTACCGAGCCTTTGCATTAGTGAAGTAATTGTATGAATATTTTGAAGTACAATTTCATAAATTATAATAGTTTTCTTACAGACATAGTCATGCATACATACATACGTAGTTAGTCATTACACCTCGTAATCCAGTCAGAATTACGACTGGGTTTCTCACACCACTTACTTATATTGTTTTTTTTTTAATTTTAAGCATGTCGACTCCTAACGACACACATTTTCTTGAGAAACTTTTCATGACAATTTTTATTTACTCACAGAGTCTTTTCCAGCAATCTGCTGAGAGAAAGTTGCCAAAGAAATATTTTTCACAGTTCCTTTTATTGGAGATCTTTGACCTGGGGTTTGAACCGTGGCTTAACGTCTAATAAGCCAACAAACTACCTACTAGACTTCCGTGACTTAAACATGAACGGAAAAATAGATGATGGCTTTACGGTAGCCTTACTCGCCATAAAGTTGTTACACCGATTTAGTGATGGTAGTTTGAACATCGATCTTTTTAGGTAGACTTGTGTGGAACCCATATTTTGTCTGTGTAGACCAGGGTTCGTCAAAAAATTTTTGGTTATGTGTTAGTGAGTAAGAGAGAGAAAATAAGTTGAGAAAATTTATTTATTTACAGCCATAGAAAAGTGTTAATAATATACGCTATTTTTATTTTCATTCCATCAGCATACATATGTAAAGCTATATAACTTTGGCTTAATAATTTTAGATAAATAAAAATAAAATAACAAATCCATTTTTTATTAAAAGAACATAAAGCTGTCCATATTTGGCTTAAAAATTAGGCCATGTTTTTTAGATAAATAAAAATAAAATGGGTAAAAAAAACCCATTTTTTTATTAAAAGAAAAAAGCGAGCATTCCAAAGCATTTAAAAAAAATTATACTATGCGACAAAATAAAAAAAATTAAAAACGCCCAGCTAATGCCATAGCCCATTTTTAACATAAAATATTTTTTGAGTGTCATTCTGAAATAAAATGATAAAGCATCCGCCGCACATGTGTTCTTGTCGCAGTCTGATCGACAACTAAATGAAAAAACACAAGAATGCGTGTGAGTTCTCTTTGCACAACTGTGCTATGAAATGGTAAACTATGGTGTAGACAGATTTGTGTGGAGTTCATGTTGTAAACCTTTTTGGATAACCAGTCTTATTCAAGAGGGTTGAAATAGTGTCGTCGTGTAATGCTACGCTCTCTGGCAATCTGAATTCTGCTCTTTTATAATCGAAATTCACAATTTGCAACATTTTACAGCACATTAGCCGTTTTTCAACTGGCTGTGGCTACTCTTCACATCGAATTTGGCAACTCTATTAATCACGTACCTATGAAGTCGAGAAATTTAGTTCTCACACGACATGAATTTTGTTAACGAATATTCCATAATTTGCAAGTGTCGTTCAATTGTTAGTCTATTCAGGGTGAAATTATGCTTTTTCGAAGTTGACACATGTTGTGTATCCTTTATTTACACTGAGAAGTCAAGCAGCAAAAAAATTATCCATTAACTATCAACTCTGCTTACTCCAACATATAGCATTTGGATACAATCAGATTATTTCAATACACTCTCGCGGACGCGGTGTCCTAGTTCCTTCCATAATAACTTTAGTTTAAAAAATTCCAATTCTGTCTGTCGTCTGCTAGTTTATGATGACCGTCATCATCTTTGACTTTCTAATGGAATTCAATTTGTGTTCAGTTTTGCTAAATCGTCCATTGTTGGGCAATCCAACCCAGCTTACGTCTTCTGATTTCATGTATAATTGATATTTCATTCGTTTCCGATCAAAGCCAGTGATTTGAAATTGTTATTGTCCAGTTGCAGAGGATATTTACAAGAATTGCATGTAATTCGCATGTGGAAATATTTCACATGCTTTCAATAAAATCGGGGAATTTCTCGTTTGAATTGAATATTTTCAGCTTCAATCGCCTTGACACATACGGTGATTCCTTACTGGTTTATGTCGGCAGTTTTCTTGACTGTAACGACCGTAGTGTGTAGTCGACGTAGTCTAGTAGATAGTGTGTCAGCTTATTACAACTAAGGCTTCAAGGGTTCAAATCCCAGGACAGACATCAAAACGAAAATGTGAAAAATATTCCTTGGGCAACTTTCTCTCAGCAGATTTCTGGAAAGAACTCTGAGAGTAAATAAAATTGCCATGAAAAGTTTCTCAAAAACCTGTCGTTCGGAGTCGACTTTAAACTGTAGGTCCCGCCGCTCATGGATAAAATTAACACACACAGCATAAGTGGTGTGAGAAGCTAGGTCGTAACCTGACTGAAGGGTTGTAATGACCAATTATGTATGTATGTATAACGACCTTTGTAAGTTCATCGCAATCGAACGTAAAGTTCATTCTCAGAGGCAAATTTGGTCAAAATCGTTTAATATATCATCCAAGATAAAATTGTTTCAATTTAAGTCAATAATGAGTAACGGATTTTACAAGCGGACTGTAATTTGATACAAAGTGATTGACATCACTATTTCGGCTAATTAAACGGCCATTAAACGTTTGACATAATAAATCGCTTGTGGCATGAAATGTGTGGCAATGAAGAGCGGTAACAAAAAAATCGTTTATCATGCTGCGATAGGACCTCCATTAACCGTAATGGATGCGGCTTTCTCATTTTTGTTTTATCGTTTATGCCTGTGCTCTACAAGTCGCACCAAATAGTCATTCATAATGGGTGCATTGGCTTCTGTGTCATGGCACTTGTGGGTTTTCTGTGTAAAATGAAAATGAGCTTCATCCGAAAATATTATTTTGTTTTTGGCAAAATTAACATCATCGTGCACTTTCTCGTTGGCCCAACGTTGCTCAAGCGCATTGATCAATTTATTACGTTCAGCGGATATTACATAGTGAATTTTGTGACAGAATAGAATGACATATACGTTGATAGATTCAAAATAACCGATGGTTAAAATTTAAACCGATAGATCGCCCACGCGATGTATCACTGACATTAAGTTCCACTACACACCAACCGTATGTAAACTCCCATAATGGCTGAGGCTCTTCTCTTAAGCCAGATTTAAAGCAATTGTGATATTTAACTCAGATACTCTTTCGAAATTGTAAGTAGAAAAATAGATAGGCGGCGATATTATAGGGAGTATAGTGTTTATGAACTGAGGCTTATATTCTGGTTACATTTTACGTGACAGAAATTACTTTCTAGTGGACAAATTTCCGCTCACGGATGGTTGTCTAAAGAAGCAATTTTACCTGCGTAGTATATTGCGCGATACGCGCACGATGTTTCGGTAAAAACATATGATACGCATGACATACACTATGCATAACACAGAACTATACTTACCACTATATACTTACCCAATTTCATACGTAAAAATGTAAAGTTTTCAGTGACGGATCTCTTCATATAAAAATTTTTTATTTACAAATAATTCAACACTTATTGACTAATAACGACTAGTATATGGGTCTCTGCTAACAGCCACTTTGATCTGTTTTATTAAGTGGCCCCAGTGATAGACCATTGCGCTTAATAACACTACGAGCGCGTTCAATGTACTGAGGATTGGGATAGCGCTCACGTGTTAAAATCCAAACAACTTCTACAAAAAAAAAAAAACAATAAAAATTATTAAAAACAAAACAAATAAATAAATTAGAAATAAATAACAAATAGTGATACAAAATTGTTATAACATGAGAATAAATAAATAATAAAAATGCAACAAAAAATTTAAATGTTATTTGTTGTAATCACAAAGCATATTACGACAACATGCAATGATATTGCAAAAAACAGGTTTTTCTTTGCATGCACAATAAAGGTGAATGAAAAGCTATTTTTGTTTTGTTTTTATTAATCATGATCTCGTAGTACTTACTGCCATTCACTAAACCGCCAAAGTCAGTGCATGAGTAAACCACAGCATAATTATCATAATCGGTATCCAGAATCCAATAGTCAGCGGCACCAATAAATGCTGAAAATTTCTTGTTTTTATTTTGAAGTCACATAAAATCTTTACAAACTAAAAATGATGTACTCATATGCACTTCATAATTACATTTAATAGTTTTAAATGCTGATGATAATGATCATTAACCGGTAATTAAATGATTTCGTAAAGTGCTTACAAGTACGTAAATAACTACACATTTATTGTATTCACTTGTTAACTGAAATTAACTCGTAGTACTATGAGTGTAAATTCATTACGAGGTAATTAAATTTATTTTATTGGGGTTGCACTATCAAGTTAAAGTTCAATTCGTATTAAAAACATTGAGTATATTTTCATTTGTGAAATATTAAAATGTAGTTGAAAAAAAAAATTGTTGGGTTTTGAATTTTATTACAGCCTAATAAATACCAAGCGTTACTTAAAAGTAAAGCGAGAAAAAATATTCAATTGAGTTATAGAAGTGGGGAGATAATATAAGTCGCCGTAGTCTAGTAGGTAATGTTTTGGCTTATTAGACGTAAAATCAGGGTTCAAACCCCAGGACAGATATCAAACAAAATACAAAAAGTATTTCTTCGGCGACTTTCTCTCAGCTGATTTCTGGCAAAAACTCTGAGAGTAAATAAAAATGGCCATGAAAAGTTTCTCAAAAAATCTGTCGTTCGGAGTCGACGTTAAACTGTAGATTCACTCACTCATGTATAAAAATAACACACACAACATAACTGGTGTGAGAAGCTAGGCCGTGATCCTGACCAATTATGTATTGTATTTATTATTATTATTGTATTTAGAGGCAATAAACCAAAGTGTATAAAAATCTTAATTTTTTTTATAATTTTTAAAAATTAAGTCGCCATACTCTAGTAGTTGGTGTGTTAGCTTATTAGAAGTAAGGCCACGGTTCAAAACGCAGGTCAAGCATCTCCTACTAGACGAAATATGAAAAAATATTTCTCAGGCGACTTCCTCACAGCAGATTTCTGGCTCAAAGCTGAGAGTATATAAATTGTTTCTCAAAAAAAGGTCTGTCGTTCGGAGTCCCGTTACTCAACCTAATCTTAGATGTACGAAACTAATTCTAAGCATAAACAGGCGGGATATGAATGCTTTTAAAGAAGTGCTAACAGGGCATGGCCTCTTTAGACATAGGAAGTCGCTGCAGTCTAGTAGGTAGTGTGTAGGTTTGTTAGGCGTAAAGAAGTATTTCTACGGCGTCTTCTGTAAGCAGATTTCTGGCAAAAAATCTGAAAGTAAATAAAATTGCCATGAAAAAGTTTCTCAAAAATCTGTCGTTCGGAGTCGACGTTAAACTGTCGGTTCCGCAACTCATGTATAAAATTAACACACACAACATGAGTGGTGTGAGAAGCTAGGCCGTAATCCTGACTGAATGGTTGTAATGGCCAATTATGTATGTATTCTTGTATTTAGAGGCCATAAACCGAAGTGTATACAAATTTTAATTTTTTAAATAATTTTTAAAAATTAAGTTGCCGTACTCTAGTAGTTAGTGTGTTAGCTTATTGGACGTGAGGCCACGCTTCAAAACCCTGATCAAACATCTCCAACAAAACAAAATATAAAAAAGTATGTCTCCGGTGACTTCCTCTCTGCAGATTTCTGGCTCAAAACTGAGAGTAAATAAATTGTTTCTCACAAAAAATCTGAAGTTCGCAGTCGACATTAAACTGTAGATCCCGCCACTCAACCTAACCTTAGACGAACCAAGCTAATTCTAAGCATGAACAGGCGGGAGATGAACGCTTTTAAAGGAGTACGGACAGGGCATGGCCTCTTTGGACATAGGAAATCGCTGTAGTCTAGTAGGTAGTGTGTTGGTTTATTATGCGTAAAAAATATTTCTATTTCGTCTTCCTGTAAGCAGATTTCTGGCAAAAAATCTGAAAGTAAATAAAATTGCCATGAAAAGTTTCTTAAAAATCTGTCGTTCGGGATCAACTTGAAACTGTCGGTCCCGCCACTTATGTATAAAATTAACACACATACAACATAAGTGGTGTGAGAAGCTAGCTTGTTATCCTGATCGAAGGGTTGCAATGACCAATTATGTATGTACACGTAAGCAAAAAATGAAAACATGCCAAGAGTATTGCCGGTACCTCAGCCTGAGAAGGTTCTTTATTGGATTTTTGAAAACTGCCAAGCAGTCAGCCCTATATTTTCTGACCTTAGATGACGATTAGTAAGTAAATACGATATAAAGAATAAGAATAAAACTCACCTGGCATATTGCTAAATTTCACTTTAAGTTTTCCATTTCCCACAATTTTGGCTGAACCCCTTATATCTTTGGGTTGTCCGGTACTAAAATGAAATGAACACTTGATTTTATGAAAAACAATTTAAAATATTTTTTTAACTTACAGTTGATTAATATTGAAATTGTATACACTAATATCAGCATTATTCAAGAGGTCATATTCGGCGTAAATGCATTTGCCCCCCAATTCGAAAATGAAAGGATATTTTTGATTTTCATACCAGCGGCCAAGATACTAAAAAAAAAATTTAAGAAAAAGGCCTTTAAAATCGTTTCTTTACTTAAATATTTCTTAGTTTTACCCTTGATGGTTGAAAATCTCTCACTGTTGGTATATTTGGATTACAAGAGCCCGCTTCCAGCACTTGGCCGGCTGTTACGTGCAGTAAAGTAAGGCACGTTAAAAACACAATTAAACTGAAATCATTTAATAAATATTTTTGTTTAGTTTGATATGTTTAATGTTAAGTTTATTCAGTCTTTTTCACACCTTTTCATTTTGATTTTTCAAATTTTTGTTTTATTTTCTTTTTTGGTTTTGTAATTTCAATTGTCGACTTATCGTTGTTACTTTTATTTGAAGCTTGTCTGTCAATGAGATGTGTTTTGTTCACAATTTCGTTTTCAAATGCCGGTTACCGGTTAAGTTATCATTGTTTTTATACATAGTGAAGACTAGACATAGCAAAATTATAGCTTTTAGTTGTTGTAATTAAATCAAGAAATTTTTACTGCAGTATTATGACGCTGCAGTATTTTTTTAATTTTTTTTTTCTTGTTATGCAAAATTAATAAGTTTTTCACATTTAATTCGATACAAAATATTAAGCAACATAAACAGGTTTTTTGTTACCCTAGATTATTATTAACTGTTTAAAAAAAAACTCCAACATTTTCAATATTAAAAACGCAGTTGATTGGTTAAGAATTCTGTTTCATAAAGCAATGGTGTCGTATAAATGATTTCATACAAGAATTTACTTTTGACATATGAACCAAGAATATTATTTCCTTAGCATAACCATATGTCACACATATCCATAGGAAAACGCAGTGGAGTTTAAGTACGTCAGAAATATACTTGGCTCTTGATTCTTCCCAAAATAATTCATTTCTTTGCAATAGAAACGTAAGAAAATCGATTTTTATCTCAATGACAAGCTCTTGACACTGATAGTCTAGTATATCGGTTGTTGGCTTATTAAACGTGAGGCCAGAGTTCAAACCACTGGTCAGACATCTTAAACATGAGAAAAATATTTCTTGGGCAACTCGCTTTCAGCAGTCTTCTGGCAAAAACTTTCATTACAAAGTTTCTCAAAAATCTGTCATTCGGAACCGACTTTAAACTGTAGAACTAACTTTATCAACTTCTGTCAGGGATTTCAGATGTGGCATATCAACGACTTAAAAATTGGGGCTCATAGTTAAGAAATTGCCTTCAATGAGTGTCTACTTAGTAGTCGTCGTAGTCTTGTAGGCAGTGTGTTGGCTTATTAGACGCAAGACCACGTTTCAAACCCCTGGTCAAACATTAAAATGAAATATGAAAAAATATTTCTTCGGCGACTTCCTCTCAGCAGAGTTCTGGTAAAAACTCCCAGAGTAAATAAAATTGCCATGAAAACTTTTTCAAAAATCTGTCGTTCGGAGTTGACTTTAAACTGTAGGCCCTGCCACTCATGTATGAAATTAACGCAAACAATAAAAGTGGTGTGAGATTCTAGGTCGTAATGCTGACTGAAGGGTTGTAATGACCAATTACGTACGTATACAGTGGACAGCAAAAATCTTAGTACGATAATATATTTTAGCAATTTCATGGATTTTTAGCCAAAAGTTTGTATAAAAATTCATAGTTTATATACTAGTATTTATTTTATTAATTTATTTCTGTTTTATTATAAAACAAACAATTTTTTAATGGTTTTCATAAAATAAAAAAAAATAAGGAAAAGTTTCAGCTGACTCCATAGGTACCCCCAAGGAAAACCCTGAGTAAATTTAAAATTCAAAGGCCTAATATATGAAAATGTTATCGCTTGTAATTAGTAGAATATCCCTTAAGGTCAAGCACTCTATTTAACCCATATGAAATTGAATATAAAAGTTTTGTTTAGTGTTTTATGTTTTTTTTTAATGTTTTCTGGTGGCACCATGAGCAAGTTTTTCGGTTGACTTTTGTTTGAGGTTAAGCGATTACGTAATCGTTCTTTCAAATGATCTCCTAAATACTTTCTTGAAGTCATATCGGGACTTTGCGCAGGAGTATTAAAACTGTGGGGACTTTTTTTAGTCAAAATATATTGCCGTACTAAGACTTTTGCTGTCCACTGTATATGATCTAAATAAACTGAAATTAGTTGAAATGGTTTTTATATGCGCACCAGTTCCACACAATAATTTCGTTCTGGTTAAAACTTATAGCAATCGATAGTCAGTGCAACGATAAGCCACATTTATCGATAGTGAAAGATCCAAAAATACTTTTTGAAGTTCTGGAATTTTAGCTGATTTTATTACCTAAGTGAGCCAACGAATGTTTAACTGGAAATTAATTCAACTAAGTGGACTTTGTTTAATTATTGCGAAATATTTCAAAATTCAAAAATACATTTTCTTTGTTAATGCGTATTCTTATACGCACTCCTATACAATGTCATTTAAAATTACTATTCAGTTGTTCTAGAACTAAGTATTAGCATTTAAATCTTCCTTTAGGTATAGGATGGAGTGGTAGGTAGGTAGGTAGAAGTGGCTGTCCTCTCGATGGAGTCATGAGCGGACACACTTAGGCCGCACACAGGTCCCATTGTGATACCACAGTTCCTCATTTCCCCCATTCGAAGCTTCGGATAAAGCGACTCAGGCTGCCAATATCCATCCTCTTCATCTCCACAGCTTCTGCAGAAATCATTTGCTAGGTGTCTAAGACCAATACGCCTTGCATGCAATGCCCCGTAATAACCCCAATAACAGTGCTGAGCCAGATCTTTTGCGTTGCTCTGCCCTTATCCGAAGTTGCCTACATTCTGTTGACGAGATCTACGGCTGCATTGTCAATTATAAGTTTGCAGGTCCCCAAAGGGATCCCCAACGTAGAGAATTCATCAGAGAGTTCGATGGTCGTGCCCCTTCTGGCCAGTTCATCCGCTCTGCAGTTGCCAGGAATATCATCATGTCCCGGTACCCATGTGATACAAACATCATATCGGTTAGCCACCTCATTGAGATATCTGCGACAGTTGTACACCGTCTTGGAGTTTATTACACTTGAATCCAATGCCTTGATAGCCGCTTGGCTATTTGAAAGTAGATTTTCCGTCCGTGAACATTTTTGCTCACAATAATTTTCACCGCAGCCTGAATTGCTGACACCTCCGCCTGAAAGAGGCTGCAATGATCTGGTAGATCTTATAGACTTGGATAGAGTGGTAGCTTTGATATCAAAAAAGTACACTTGAGCACGCATAGCGGCCCATTGTGATGTCACGGGTAAGCGTAGTCCCCGCGCTGGCCAAATCCAACAAACTCATAGAGGGAGTTGGTAGGCACGGCAGCTGCATACTAAAAGAACGACTCTCCTAAGCTGGAAACAAGCCTGAAAGTTTTATGAACGAATGATCAATGGATGATTAAGCTGACAAGGAATGGAGATACAAACAACCTAAATATGCGCCACGCGAGAAATGGACATTAGCAAAGAAATTGGATAACACAGTTTCCTCCTGTTCAGCAGAGCTGCACTCTTTCCGCATGTATGCATTTGCAATTGGTTGTTCTCTCCCATTTCGCCGTAGTCTAGTAGATTGTGTGCTGGCTTATTAGACGTGAAGCCACTTTTCAAACCCCAGATCAGACATCAAAACGAAATATGAAAAAATATTTCTTTGCCAACTTCCACTCAGCAGATTTGTGGAAAAAATTCTGAAAGTAAATAAAATTGATGTCATTCGGTGTTGGCCTTTAACAGCAACAAAAGTGGGATCGTAATCCTGACAAGAAGTTATATAAACCTTTAATTTGCAAAACCTAACATCAACGGAGTAGCTCGCATTCTCTCCAATAACTCAAAATATCTTGCAAACATATCTGGCAGTAAACTAAACCGGAATATGTAAACACACAATAACAAAAAAAATAAGGCCTCAACTGCTCTTTCAACGTTGAATATTCCACTTGAATAGAATTATTTTAAAAATGCATAATACAGCCTCTATATACTGTATCATGACTGCGACTATTACTTACACAACTTCGTTGTTCTATTATAATTGCTGTTAGTAGCTACAATTCTGGTCGGGATCGAGATCAAGATCAAGTTCAATTATTGACAATGTAGTTAAAATCACGGCAATTTAGACAATTATTACGAAAAGCTGAAATTTCATATTCAACATGACTAAGAAATTTTGTTTACGTTTCAGTCATTGACATTTAAAATCTTATAAATATATTCCAGTTGCTTCTAAAACCTAATACGCAGCAATTCTTATTTACCACAGGAAGAAAAAACGTTCAGAATGTTGCAAGAATTATATTTAAGATTCAATAGAATCTATCTGGCAATATTTATAAATTTCCCTATTTTTTTGAACAGACCTCGTATATACATACGGAGAAATAAATTATAAACTAGTTTAGCACACAATGTTCGAATGTTAACACACACACCATGTTTCTGTTTATTCTGTCAAAAGTGTGTGTATTTGAATTCAAAAATACTCACCCTCTAAAGTTATAAACTTCGTTTGTTAAAGAAATTCATGCACGATATTATCCTTTTGTGAAATTGTCTTTACATTTCACTGTTTCAGCGCCATCTATTTGTGAGTAAAGAATTTTCTACAACATAACCGTTATTTTTCATACAATATTATCGACATAACGTTTGCTGAACTGTTTTGTTTAACAGTATTATGTGAGATTTTAAATGTTAATACCTACAGATGATATAAACAATCAAGCAAAATGTTTTCTAGAGAACACATACAAGAGATACTCATCTACAGAATTTATTTACACTGTCTTGAACTGTTGAATTAATTATATATCCTGTGGTTCATTATATTAATTTTGTTTTTCATATATGTATTACAGCATAGTAATTTAAGGATATGCAATAAATATTTGTAAAGAGAGTGTCAAGTTATCTGTTAAAAACTAACATATGTATGTATGTTTACTCACAGTTTAGTCAGAAAATTCTTGAGTCAGCATTTTATGATTCTATTATGTTCTGTTTCAACAGGTTGACTTTAAAAAGGAACTTCGATAATGTCACTAAAGTGGTAAAACCTCTGTCTATCCCAATCGGGGCAATTACTAAAAATATGTTTTGTGTCCTCAGCGTAACTTTCAATAAATCGCCACAATTTTATCACTGAGGAGCTAACTTTCCTCGAGTATTACTTCAGAAACCAATGGTGCATAACGTACGCCATTAGGGCTATTTAGTCTGCTCTGTTTGTAGAAAGCAACTCATATGAAAGAGAAGAAGATGGAGCAGGCAAGGGGTGATTGTGAGGAAATCGAGGTGTATAGATGCAGGAATGACGCTTGAAAATTCTATCAAAAGGTTAAGCGTCTAACTGAAGGTTATAAGCCCGGAGCGTCTTCCTGCAAAGATGAGAACGGAAACTTGGTAACAGATCCGGAAGGGGTGCTGAGGTTATGGAGGAAGAACTTCTCTACTCTGCTACAAGGCGATGACGACACCAATTCCGAATTTAAAGATGAAGTTCCGAACCCGATCGATGATGACGGCGTGGAGATTCCGCCGCCTAGCCATGAAGAGGTCAAAGTCGCGATAATGCGTCTTAAAACCAATAAAGCGGCGGGTCCTGATGGCCTCCCCGCTGAATTGTTTAAGACCGGATGTAATGAGTTGGTATTTCCAAAATATGGCTAGAGGAAAGTGTGCCCAATGATTGGAACCTCAGTGTCCTTTGTCCTGTCCTGGAAAAGGGAGACCCTATGATATGCGCCAACTAAGGGGAATAAGTATTCTCCCTATCGCATATAAGGTTATTAGAGGTCGTATAGTGTGAACGAATGAAGCCACTCGTTAAAACACTGATTGGACCTTATCAGTGCGGCTTCAGACCTGGCAAGTTCACTATCGGCCAGATCTTCACACTACTCCAAATCCTGGAAAAGACCCACGAACAACAAGTTGACACACACCATCTTTTTGTCTACTATAAGGCAGCCATCGATAGCCCCATAAGGGATCGTGTTTTTGCCGGTATACCTGCGAAGCTGATAAGGCTGTTCAGAATGACGTTGAGCAATTCCTGCAGTTCCGCCAAGGTAGGAATGGACCTCTCCGAACCTTTTGATACCGTACGAGGTTTCAGACAAAGCGACCCCTTTATCATGCGACCTCTCAGAGACATCTCTCGTGCGACAAAACTAACACTCTACAAGACACTCACCCTACCCGTGCTTCTTTATGGCGCAGAGGCATGAACTGTATTAAGTACTAATGCAGCGGCCTTGAGAGTGTTCGAGAGAAAAATCCTACGTAAGATCTTCGGTCCTGTGCGAGTTGGCGCTGATTTCCGTATCCGATCCAACAGTGAGCTGTATAAGCTTCTGAACGACATAAACGTTGTACAGCGTATTAATATGCAGCGGATGCGCTGGCTCGTCCATGTCGTTCAAATGGAGGAGGACGCACCGGCGAGACGGGTATTTGATGCGGGGATCTACGGAAGTCGGCGAAGAGGACGACCTTGTATCCGTTGGAAGGACCAAATCGAGGAAGCCCTGTCATCGATTGCTGTGACCAACTGGCGTAGGCGCGCAAGAGGCAGAGGCGCCTGGAAGGATGTGTTGCGGCAAGACGAAATCCGTTAAACCGGTTGTTGTGGCCAATTAAGTTAAGTAAGTAAGTAAGTAACTCATATGAAATACTCTGTTAGGCATTAAGCCCTCTTGGCCATGATGCTGCCCGTTGTAGTTATTACCGTCACAATAATATTGACGCTTTCCGTAAGTCCAGGGAAAGGTTATGGTCAATTAGAGATAGTTCGACGAGTATTAAGTTTTCTTAATGTTTCGAGTGCGAGGTAAAAATACTTCATTTCTGATTGGAGAGCTTTAAAAGCTGATTGTATTATCTGCAAATATATAATCGGGTGTAGCCCTCATGCTCATTTGGAGATATTTCCTTGCACATAATACATATATGGTCATTGCAGCCCTTGAGTCATGACTACGACCTAGCTTTTTACACCACTAATATTGTGTGTACTAATTTTATACATGAGTGGCGGGACCTACAGTTTAAAGTCGACTTCGAACGACAGATTTTTTGAGACAATTTTCATGAAATATTTTTGTATATTTTGATTTGTTGGAGATGTCTGACCTGGGGTTTGAACCGAGGTTTACGTCTTATAAGCCCCGCACATATTCCAAGAGCATAATTAAAAATATAATTAAAATAATACTCATTAAAGGCAGTTTCTTATATCTGGGCCCCATTTTTCTAAGCCGTGATATGTCACATCTGAAATCCCTGCCAGAAGTTGATGCTGTTAATTCTCCAGTCATTGACAGTTTATAAAAAATCCGCTCCTGGTGACTTTATGTCATTACCACCAAGTATCAACAAATACTTCTATTTTCGCAAATTTTTAAAATTATTCCTCAAACCTCCATTTTTAAATAGAACATATCATCAGAATCCTAGTATAATTTCATTTTCAATTACAAAATTAAAAGCAAAAACAACATAAGGCTTTTATTCGAGCTTATTAAACCTACTCTTAGTCGTTTGGATGAATGACTCCAAACGATTTTCTTGTACAAAACGTTTTTTCCACATGCAATAAATGGGGGTTAAACAAAATAATTCAACTACATTTACTTAATTTTATTAATAAACCACAAATTAAATTATATACAAACAAACAAACACAGAAACAGAAAAAATTTATAATAAAATACGTTGGAAAAAAATATGCACGCTTTATGTGAAAAACCACGATAAATATTTGCATTCAAACAAATTGCACAGAGAGATGAGAGATGATGGGGTAAAAGAAACAGAAAAAACACACAAAAAAACACAAACCAGGTTTGTTGCACAAAACTGACCATAAACTCAATACAGAAAAATTACATGAAAAAGGTAAAATTCAAGCAAAGTATAGAGTACAGTTAGAGAAAAACTAAGAAAATGTATAAAGCATTGGAAGAAAATTTAAAAAAAAATGTTATAGAAGTCGCTGTAGTCTTGCAGGTAGAGTGTTGGCTTATTAAACGTAGGGCCATGGTTCAAACCCCAGGTCAGACATCAAAACGAAATATGAAAAAATATTTCTTCGGCGATTTCCTCTCAGCAGATTTCTGGCAAAAGCTCTGAAAGTAAATAAAATTGACATGTTTCAACATGTTGACAAGTTTCTGGAAAAATCTGTCATTCTGACTCGACATTAAACTTTAGGTGCCGCCAATCATGTCTAAAATTAACACACCCAACATGAGTGGTATGCGAAGCTAGACCGTTAAACTGATTGAAATGTTGTAATGGCCAATTATATATGTATGTATGTCTGCCGTTATTTTGCAGTGTGAATATGTCTTCTTATTTCCACGACAAACTTAACACTCTTTTTCTCTCAGTGTTTATTTTCTATTTTGGGGCAGCAGAAGTTATTTAATATAAATTTTATTTACAATTTAAAAGATAAACCAAATAAACATTTTAAATAAAATATAAATTGAATAGAATACAATTTGTTTACAAGTCAAAGGTTATATTTGTGCCTCAAAGAGAGAGAAAGCAAAGCTTTTATAACAATTTTTATAAATTGAAAATAAATATTGTTTTTAAATACTCGTTTTATTGTTTTATTTTTTTTCTTGTTTGTTTAATAAAGATGTTGAAATAGTTTTAAATATTAAGATTAAATTCAATTACATACATACATACACATTCGACTAAATTACAGTGTTATTGTTGAAAGGAGCAAAATAATTTATTGTAGGTTAGGTAGTTAACAGCATTTCCTAGGTAAGAAAAATTGTTTAAATTAAGTTCTACAATTGAGATTACAGTTCCAGGGAGCTGAGAACAGATCTCGCTGATTCAATCTGTTGACAGTTTGAAAAAAAATGTTGTAATGTATTGAAACCACATAATACAACAATACAAAATACAAAATATCTTTCAAGATTAAAAAAAAAAGAAAAATAAATTGTATAAAAATTTTGAAAAGGATAGATAATAAAATATTCCAAATACTGCTTAGTAAGATCTGAATAGACCATCGCCAACCAAAGGGCTTATAACATCTACTAAATTAAGGTAAAAAACAAATTCAAGACTGATCCTAAATCATTCTACAAATTTGTTAATTCTAAACGTCGAGCAGTGGATTATCTATCCTTCTGTTATTAAGCTTGGTATTCATGAATCTTCAGATAATAAGGTTATAAGTGACTTGTTTGCGGAATTTTTTCTTCTACCTACTCATCATCTACATTTAACGCCAATAATCAAAATTATATTCCTAAAGTAAAGGCCTTTGATATATCTTGTATTGATCAACGTACTGTTTCCAAGTGCATACAACAATTGAAATCTTCGCATGTTGCCGGTCCTGATGGGGTTCCTAGCAGTATTTTAAAACACCATTTTCAATAATTGAGTACTCCATTAACCTACTTATTCAATAAAACGCTTAAATTGGGCTATTTTCCCTCCTTTTGGAAACAATAATTTATCATTCCACTGTTTAAATCAGGATCTAAAGCTAATATTTCAAATTATAGATGAATTGCTAAACTCAACATTATACCGAAGTTATTTGAAAAACTCTTATGTGATACACTGCAATTTCAACATCGTCTATTTTATCTGCTTCCCAGCATGGATTCTGTAAGTCTCGATTAACAATCACAAATCTTCTTGAATTTACAACTTTGGTAAATGATGGATTTATTGTAGGCAAACAAACTGACGTCATTCATATCGATTTCAGTAAAGCATTTGATAAAATAAATCATAACTTACTCGTTCATAAGCTTAATCAACTTGGTTTTGGTTCATCTTTATTGAATCGGATTAATTCGTATTTAGTAAACAGAAAACAGTGCGTTAAATTCAGGAATACGCAATCTAACTTTATTGATGTACTGTCAGGCGTACCAGAGGGTAGTCATATTGGGCCGCTCCTATTTACTATTTTTATAAATAATCTCCCTTCTGTTATCAAAAATGCAAAAACATTATGGTATGCAGACGATGTTAAAATATTTTTATCATTTAATAACATTGAAAACCAAGTACTTTTACAAGAGGATATCAACTACTTAACCTCTTGGTGTAGTATTAATTTAATGGAGCTGAATGTTGAAAAATGTAAATATATGTGCTTCACTAGATCATCTCCCACCAATGGATTTTACACAGTGAATGGTGCCGCTCTTGAACTAGTCAATACCTTTAACGATTAAGAGATAGTTTTTGATTGTAAATTGGACTTCAGAAATTATATTACATCAACCGTTAGCAAAGCTACATGTACCCTGGGATTTATCAAACGATGGGCTAAAGAGTTTTCTGATCCTTATGTTACTAAGCAATTGTTTACCACACTGGTTCGCCCAAATCTTGAATATGGATCTGTAATATGAGACCCTCAATACCCTGTACACTCTGACAAAATTGAATCAGTTCAAAAGCAGTTCTTATTATTTTGTCTTCGTGGTTTAGGGAATGGATATAGATTTTAATAAAAGTATGGAATCCATTAAAAAGGATATATTTTACTATTAAATTCATTTAATTAATAATTTCAATATTGTCTCTTTTTTAACTTATTTTTGAATTGAAATCTTAATAATAATAATTCTGTATTGTAATATAAAATGTAATAGTCTGTAAGGATTTTCCATAGACTTGAAATAAATAAATAAATAAGCTGTATTGCATGATGGAGTACAGGTCAAAGATTGGATAACCTTTCATCATTTAATTGCAATTCCTTTCATATGTCTTTTGTTGTTATTGGCATTTAACTGCAACATTTATTTAAACGGATAACGTTCTTTCCAGATAACATCATATGGCAACCCTATTATTCCAGAAACTGCTACAATAGTAATACGTAGCTGTAATCCGGACTAAATGGGTATAATCATCAATAATGTATGTACGTATGAATCAAATTCAAACTTGAACGAAATTTACGCAATCGAAAGATGTGTTTAGCACAACCTTAACAGGAAGTACAATAGACGGGATATAGCAACACTATCTGACAATCACAAAGAGGCTTGTGTTGCGGTTTTTATTTAATAAGTTTTTTATATGGTGGGTTCCAAGGCCTACATCAAAACCCAGATAGATATAAAATCCAGGGAATTAGACTGTGGTGCATGCATTGATTAATATCTACCCAGCGTTAGTGTGTCATTGAGAAAAAGGTCACGCGGAGGCGGAGTGTCAGCCTCGATACAGCAATACATGGATAGTTCTAAAGGCGGCCATGTTGACCACAATAAAAAACTTTAGATTGTTTGAATGTATCCCATCTCGTCTCACAAGTGCTATGAATAATCTCCGTCCATCCGATCAATAAAGAATTGTATGAACTCCTTAATAATTTGGGCGTTGTACAGCGCATTGATATCCACCGAGTAAGCTGGCTAGCCCATGCCGTTCGGATGGAATAGGATGATCCGATAAGACGGGTATTTGATGGGGTCTTAGCGAAAGTCGGCGTTGAAAGGACCAAATCGATGAAGACCTATTATCAAATACTGTGACCAACTGGCGAAAGCGAGCAAGAAGCAGAGGCGTCTGAAAGGATATGTTAAGATAGACTACAATCCGGCAACTACTACCAGAAATATCACTTTTGCAGCTCCAAGAGGTATCTGTATGCCGTACGAAATGTAAAGGCTGCCATCTGTGGAGAGAGATGGAAAAAGCAAAACAAACATGTTATTCTTTAAGCATTGCAGTGAAAAACCTTGGAAGATGAGTATTAATAAAGCTTTTTGTGGAGCCTGAGTTGTTTCTTGAAGACGCCGTGGTCTAGTAGGTATTGTGTAGGCTTATTGGACGACAAGCCAGGGTTCGAGCCCCAGGCCAGACATCAAAATAAAATACAAAAAGTATTTCTTCGGCGACTTCTTTTCAGCAGATTTCTGGCAAAAACTCCGAGAGTAAATAAAATTGCAATGAAAAGTTTCTCAAAAATCTGTCGGTAGGAGTCGATTTTAAACTGTAGGTTATACCACTTATGTATAAAATTAACACACACAACATAAGTGGTGTGAGAAACTAGGTCGTAATCCTGACTAAAGGGTTGTAATGACCAATTATGTATGTATGAGTTGTTTCTTTGAAAAACCATCAGCGACAGCATGATCTTCATACAAATTTAGGTACAGAGTGTAGAAACAGCGTTAATGGACGAAGAAACTATGGAAAATTATCGTAATTATGAACTCTTTAGGCATTTAATCTCAATCTTGGAGTTTTTGCAGATACCCGTGTCACCGGAGCATCATCCCTTCATTCGAATGCAGCCGCTGGATGTTAATACTCATAGCTCATAGCTCATACCGCTCATTGTTGGATGGGATACGGAAATCATCGTCAAGTCGCACTGAATCGAAGATGTTAGAAGAGACTCTGTAGTTCAATTTTTAGTGCGAACTTGTTGACAACCATTATGTCATTAGCTTGTTAAGGAGTATCTGACTTCTTGTGCGTAGAGATATATATGAGAGCGAAGTTATTTTCAAGCTCTATTTAATTCTTAGCAATATGGTTGGACTCCTATTTTTTTTTTTAATAAATGAACATAAACTTAAATTCTAGAGCACACATTACCTCATCCAAACACTGTTAAAAAAAAAAACAAGCAATGAAAGCAACTGACGATAATGATTTATAATTTATCATAAAAAGAAAACGAAGAAAAAGAAGGAAATAAGAATTCCTCTAAGAAATAAATTTGTTTTTCAAAGATTTTGGCAATTTGTAACATATGGGACCTTTAACAGAAACTGTCTACGCTAACAACAGTAACATTTATAACTTCCTACGAAAAGAAAAAACAAAAAAAAGAAAAAAAAACAAAGAAAACATTTTTCTTATTGATTTCAAATTTAAACGAAACTCAAAAGAAAACAAAACTTACAATTTTAACATGAAGAACACAGAAAATGAAACGAAAAGAAAAAAAAATAAAGAATTCTTCTGTAGCCAGCCAAACACACATCAGAATAAATATTTTTAAATTTCTTTTGACACTTGCAACCATGTAACCTGTCAATGCGTTGCACAAGGATAAAGAAAACAGCATAAAAATTCCTAAAACTATGCAACATTTGTTTTTGTCAGTCTCTTACGCTGCACACACTTCTACACAAGCTGAAACAATGTTGTAATACTCGTACATGAGACTTGTTAAACTACAACAACTAACAAGTGCTGACAAATATTGAAAGTTTATCGTCGTTTGGCTTGATTTTATTTTATTTTTGTTATTTGTTATCCTTTTTCGGCAAAGCTAACAGCAATAACAACAACAAGAGTAACCTTTAATCCTTCAATTAAACTTTTTCTTTCTCTCAATTGTGATTTAAAAACTTCTTGGCTGGCATTTATTAACTTTGGGTTTATTTTGACTACGTGAAGAACAGAAAAAAAAACAAAAACATGTTTATGTTGCAACAATTTATCATGTAATTAAATGTGATTTATGCTGCTCATTGTAGGCATAATACTACGTTCGATGTGGTAATTATAATAACAGTCACAGCGCTATCGCCACCTCCATGCTTCAGTACATATTCAGTTAACGACTAAATCATTATAATTTTTTTTTCGTTAGTGAATTAGCCAGACTTGTATGGTAACTCATTTGCCGCTTTAGCTTGCTTATAATATTAGTGCTACTGCTGCTCTGCTGAGGATGCTGCTGCTGCTTTTATTGGTGATAATAATGGCAATGTTGAGGCTTTGTTTAGTTGGGTTTTGAAGTGGTTTTGCAGTAGAGATTTTCAAAAATATTTATGAACCTTTTTTTTAAGTAAAGCCTCAAATTGTTGCTACTATGAGGTTAGCTATTGCGCTATAATAAGGGAATAATGCAACACCTACATTGACTGTTACTTTTTTCTAGCAACGACAAGCAATTTCGTGTACGTTTAAGCATTTAAGACATGCACATCCATAAAATGAGTTAAGTTTGGAATTTTATAAACTGTTGCTCGTGCAAGAGCTATTACTTACTTACTTACTTAACAGTCGCCGTAGTCTAGTAGGTAGTGTGTTGGCTTATTAGACGTAAAACCAGGGTTCGATACAAAAAGTATATCTTCGGTGACTTCCTCTCAGCAGATTTCTGGCAAAAACTCTAAGAGTAAATAAAAAATTGCCATGAAAGGGTTCTCAAAAATCTGTCATTCGGAGTCGACTTTAAACTGTAGGTCCCGCCTCTCATGTATAAAATTAACATACACAACATAAGTGGTGGGAGAAACTAGGTGGTAATCCTGACTGAAGGGTTGTACTGACCAATTATGTATGTATGTATGTATGTTAACAACACGATTAACGGCTTTCGGTCTGCCTTCCAGGCGCCTGTGTTTCTTGCCTGCCTTCGGCAGTTGGTCACACAAATCGATGACAGGACTTCCTGTATTTGGTCCCTGCAATGCAAACAAGGACGTCCTCTTCGCCGACTTCTGCAAATCCATACCATCAAATACCCGTTTCACCGGAGCATCCTCCTCCATTCGAACGCAGCCGCTGGATGTTAATACGCTGCACAATGTCCATGTCGTTCGGGAGGTCATACAGCTCATTGTCGGATCGGTTGCGGAAATTATCACCAAGTCACATTGGATCGAATATCTTACGTAGAACTTTGCTCTCCAATACCCTCAAGGTTGCTGAGACAGCTATTGCAACAGCTTATTCAAATTAATTGAGTACCAAAATCAACATTCCCCTGTGAGAGGCAAATAAATGATACCACACAGATACATATCTGTAGCAATTCCACAATTAGCAAGTAGTTTGTCCAGAATTGATCTTAGGAACTCAAGCGGTCATAGCCAAACTCTGACTTGTAAGCATATAAGGTGAGGTAAAAAAGAAATTCATACTACTGAGCATGGAAATACGAGCATAGGATTTTTATACATACATACATACAGACATACATACATACATAATTGGTCATTATAACCCCTCAGTCAAGACTACGACCTAGCTTCTCACACCACCTTTGTTGTGTGTATTAATTTTATACATGAGTGGTGGGACCTACAGTTTAAAATCGACTCCGAACGACAAACTTTTTTGAGAAACTTTTCATGGCAATTTTATTCTACTCTCAGAGTTTTTGCCAGAAGTCTGCTGAGAAGAAGTCGCAGAAGAAATATTTTCATACCTTCGGTGTGATGTCTGACCTGACTTTAAACCGTGGCCTTACATCTAATAAGCCAACACACTACCAACTAGACTACGGCGACTTAGGATTTTTATAAGTGTCCTAAATTAGGCTTTCAATTAAGCTACCAATCTTCACTCGGGTCACGTCCAACGCCATACCGTTTCTCTTCTAATCTGTGGATATCATCATAATTCGTCTTTAGCTTGCTGATTGTACCGCCTTGAAAGAGCATATCATTTAAAGTATTGCTCGTTGGAAGCTGCAATTTTTTGTTCATATTTTTAGAAATTTATGTATTTCGTCCCAAAAAGATCGCTTTTGCGGCCATTAAGAAATAGAGCCAATTTTTGGTGCCCTGCCTTGAAATGAACTGTATTCCATTCAAAAAGTACTGCATCGATCGATACAAATGGTTGTCAGTAGGTGAAAGATCTGGACTATAACACCTATCCACAGTTTTCCAACTAGTTTTTAAGCGTCACTGTAATTTATAGGTGAACGTGGTCATGTTGAAAAATTTCTTACATATTCTGATAGTTTTTGGCTAATACTCGCTTCGTATTAATTAATCTTCCATATTAATTTAGCAATAATTTACAGGTCGTACTGAAAGTCAGGATAGGTACTTTCAAATATTGAAAATTCATTACAAATACTTCTCCAGAAGATGTTGTAATAATAAAAGATGAGTCCACTAAACATTATCTTTGTAATTGTTGGACACTTTGGTATTTTAGACAGAACTTATCTAGCAAAAGAATTTATAGAATTGGTAGGATTGCTGAGCTGAAGACAAGTCGTAAAAGAGATATAATGGTGAGCTATGCTAATGATGGTAAATATTTAATTAAACCTAGGGGTGCCCTGGTAGTCTAGTGGTTAGTGCGTTAAACTATTAGCGTGAGAATTGAGGGTTCGATTTTTACCAGAGACTCTGGTCTGTGACACTACACCGAGCATATGGTCAAGTTACTCCGCTCGTATATAATTAGAATATAATTTGTAATTGTATTGTAATTAATAAATAAATAAATAAATACTTTAACCTAAGCTAACCTAAAGCAGATAAAAGCAATTAAGCCGGTATCAAAAAAAAATTATTTTTGTGTAAAGGACAATGGACATCTTGCTAGCAGAACTCTATGCCATCACTACTGTCAGAATGAACACTCGACAATTATGAGAAAATAGTAAGAACGTGTGGAGAAGCTGAATCTGGAAGATAGGCTAATTCAAGATTTCTGCTGGATACCCGGTTATGTAAGCATTCGCAGCAATGAAGAGACAGATAAACTTTGCCAGAAATGTAACTCTCACACCGTTAGTAGCACCATAAACTTTTTGTGGAATGGAAACAGATGTTTGGTAAGGTATACACAGTGATGGGGAAGATAGAAAAAGGCAATGACTTTTCTCAAAGCAAATGCGTTTAAAGCAAACAAAATTTTCCAGAGTTATTACAATACAGTTGAGTCATGCATTGGGCTATTCAGGAGAAATTTTTGGCCGGTTAGGTTAGGTTAGGTTAGGTTAGAGGACGTGTACTTGTCAATTAAGACAAGTAGAGTACCCGTAGGTCGAATTGACCCATTGTACAACGTCCTAGTTTCTCACACCATTTATGTTGTGTGTGTTAACTTTATATATGAGTGGTGGGATCTACAGTTTAAAGTCGACTCCGAACGACAGATTTTTGAGAAACTTTTTCATGGCAATTTTATTTATTCTCAGAACTGAACAAGTGGGCTTTGAATCCACAGTATACTATCTAATGGCCTTAGTAACCGGCCAGTAGTTGCCGTAGTCTAGTAGGTAGTGTGTTGGCTTATTAGACGCAAAGCCAGGGTTCGAGCCCCAAGCCAGACATCAAGACAAAATACAAAAAGTATTTCTTCGGCGACTTCCGCTCTGCAGATATCTGGCAAAAACTCTGAGAGTAAATAAAATTGCCATGAAAAGTTTCTCAAACATTTGTCGTTCGACTTTAAATTGTAGGTCCCACCGCTCATGTATAAAAATTAACGCACTGAACATAAGTGATGTGAGAAAATAGGTCGTAATTCTGACTGGAGAGTTGTAATGACCAATTATGTATGTATATATGTATAGTTCTCTACAAGATGACAATCTATCAGCTAAAATTGAATGCTTCCTAATTTTAAAAGCTGAAATAACTTCTCCTTTAAGTTTAATGTTATGACTTGACATTTAGAGGTCATCAACATTTTACAAACTTTACATATTAAATTGAATGCTAAATTTCAACAAATAAGCCAAACGTTCGAATTTTCTTTACTTTATGTCTTAAGGGCTTAAAAAATAAATTCCATAGTAAAAGCACGCTCTCTCTCTATTCTGTTTTCCATGCGATATTGGCACATGTGACCACAAAATATTTCAAGAACCATACACAGATAAACCATACTTCCTCCACTCAATACAAGTAAAATACGCATTGTAAATAGGGGAGACACTAGCAAGAAAACATTGGAAATTATTTTCTATGACAAACATCCGTTTTACAACAACAAACGGCTGACAAACAGAGGGACGGACACTGAAAAAAAATATTCCAAATTCTAATTCAAACAACAATAAATACAACAACAACAACAAACATATACAAATATGTTAAATATGATATGTGACAACGGGCTATGAATACTAATGCCCGATAAAAATGGCCATGACAAGAACAAAAAAAAAAAGGAAAACAGAATGAAAAACTTGAACGTATGCTTGAATAAGTGTAAAAACCTAACTGACTTAACCGCATTAGAATAGACAAAAAGAATTAAACTTTTGAAGGAGGGTCAATTTCAATTTATTTTGAATTTATAACCACGCAGCACTTAAAGCATTTCAATGAGTCCTTAAACACACACTAAAAAAACTTGACCAAAAACTAGACGGCCTGACAGTCTAAGGGACGAAAGAGCAGAACAGGACAGTACATTATATTTTATTTAAGCTAATAAAAATAGCCAGCAAAACATATGAATGAAATTCAAATACGAAATATTAAAAACCCCTAAGGGGACGGCCTCTTTACAAGCAACTTTGATTTCATATTTCGAGCTGCCATTGAAAAATTTTCATTTTGGGTCAGATTAAGTAAGATGACTGGATGGTTTTCTGTTGCCTTTACGTCACACACAACCGTATGCTGCTGCATGGAATTAGAAAATTCCATCTTTTTGTTTTTGTTTTTTGACATCCACTTTGAATACCCGTAAGTAAGTGTAAGTGTCAGTGTGAGGTGTATTGGGGTGTTACTATCACAACATTTTAATGTCCTTCTACCTTCCTTCACATACAGACAAAAGCCGAATTTTTTTATTGTCTATGCTTGCTTGTGTGTTACTCTAAAAGCATTTTGTGTATGTCCCGGTCAACCAAGTGCGAATAATGTGTCTCCATCAGATAAGTTTGGTGATGAACTATGATGTTTTTAATACTCCCTGTGTTATCCTATGGCACAACTGTTCTCATGCCAATCTGTGTGGAATACTGTTTGTGTCATTGCGAAGAAATGTAAAATAGACCTCCACACACCCACACATTTACAAGTTTATTTAAGCCTCCTGTGTGTGTCTCTCTGTGTGTGTGTTAGGCTAATGCTTAATAGCCATACTGTTGACACCATAGCTTCCATATTTTTTTGCACTTTGTAAGAAGGGCGTTTGAGAAATCGGTCTTAGTATGTGTAATAGAAAGATTCGTTTTCAATTTGTGTTATTGAGTTATCAATAGATTATTTTTGTTGTTGTTGTTGCTGTTGTTGTAGTTGTTGTACTTGGGTATTTTGCTTATGACAGGTAAGGATTTATAGTTGTGTTGGAATTTATCTGCTACAAATCATTAATCGAAAGAAAGCAAAAAAGAAAACAGAAAATGCGTTTTCCATTTATTGTTTTTTTCTCTTTTTTCTTCAAATCCAAAAATAAAAATTGGTGGTTGAGAAATTACTATGTATTTGGATAGGCATTGTTAATATAAATTGACTTCATTTTTGTTTTCAAAAACTTTCTTTACCATACTTATACTTTTTTCAAATCTCCGATTGTGTAAATACTACGATGATGATTTGTTTGCTCCTTGCAGAACAAGGATCGATCAGACTATCGACATATCAAACGATAATAATTGTATACCGGGAACCTGATCTAAAACAACGCTCTTGGAGAGAACATACATAACATACATAAATGGCCATTACAACACTTCAATTAGGATCACGGCCTAGCTAATCACACCGCTCATGTTGTGAGTGTTAATTTTATACATGAGTGCCGGGACCCACAGTTTAAAGTCGACTCGGAACGACACATTTTTGAGAAACTTTTCGTGACAATTTTATTTATTCTCAGGGTTTTTGCCAGAAATCTAATGAGAGGAAGTCGCCGAAGAAATATTTCTTCATATTTCGTTTTGATGTCTGACCTGGGGTTTGAACCGTGGCCTGCCATACTACCTACGGCGACATGGGAGCGAACATCCAATTGTAAATGCACACATGCGGCTCCCTTCGAACGAGTACTATCGAGTTTGTGGGTCTGCTGAAGAGGAGTAAACTATTTATTTATTTATTTATTTTATTTTTTATTTATTAATCATAGCACAACAAGATAATAATCTTATAAATAAAAGTGCTATGGGAGGACATCAAATAGGAAAAAGTAATAACAAATCGCTCATTATATGAGTAATGAATTGTATGAAGTACAGTATAAATAAAAATGAATAAGAATAAGAACATGATTTAACCTCAGGAAATAGCAATCGATACAAAAAAATTAGGATAAGAAAATGAGTATATGTAAAAAACTAAATTAAAGATACAAATATAAAGAAAAATACAAACAAAGAAATATATTCATATAATGAGATATAATGAAACTTAAATAATAAATTAGAAAAATGAAAATAATTAATCACTAATAAAAATGAAGAGTAAAAATGTATAAAACAATCAAAATATATTACAAACTACTTAAACAGAATGTATAGCTCCTTTTTGAACTTAGTTGCATTGCCTATGTTCTGAATATAATTAGGTAGTGTATTCCAAAGACTGATGGTGTGTATAAAGAATTGTCGTTTCGACAAAAGAGTCCTATGCCTTAATTGGATAATTTTCCTACCGCGGTTGGATCTAGCAAATCTAATCCTGCTAAATAAGTATACTGGCTGTTCCAAAGTAATAATCTTATGGACGAGAATTAGGCACTTAATATTCAATAGATTATCAAAATGAATACCACATATCTGGTAAGAAAATTGTGATAAATGGTCCCGACGTCCCTTAATAAATACATATCTGGCTATGTTATTATAAGCCAAGTTGAGTTTCCGCCTATCATCCGCATCACAGTTTGCGAAAATTTCCGATCCATATAAAAGAACAGGAATCAAAAACGTTTTTGCCAGTTGCAGGCGTATAGCAAAAGGAGTCGAATCTATAGCAGCCCATAAGTTCCTAAGCATGCCTTAAACTTTACCAACGATGACATTAATGTGGCTAGACCACGTTAGCCGACCATTAAAGATAACACCCAGATTAGATGCCGATTCAACAAAATCAATTTTATTCCCCCTGATAATAATTTCCGGCACATCAAACGCTCTCTTAGACCTGGAGAGCAATAAACAGTTCGATTTAGAGGGATTAATACAAAGTCCATTACCACTAGCCCAGTTGTCAATTTTCCGTAAATCATCGTTAATCATATCTACACATAGTCGGATATTATCAATACAAGCGCTCCTATAGAGCTGAACGTCATCAGCGTACATATGTACGCTACAAACATCAGGTAGGTCGTTAAAATTATTATTATTATTAATATAAAATTATGGAATTTCTTTGCTAATGCCCAATTCTCGCGAGACGCATATTTAGGTTATTTATCTCTCCATTCCTTGTCAGCTTAATCATCCATTGATATCAAGGATATAGATTCGTTCATGAAACTTTCTGGCTGGTTTCTAGCCTAGGGGAGTCGTGCTTTTAGTGTAAAGCTGCCGTGCTCACCAACTTCCTCTATGAGTTTGGTGGTATTTGGTCAGTACGGGGACCGCACTTACCCGTGACATCACAATGGGCCGCTATACGTGCTCAAGTGTGCTTTTTTGGTATCAAAGCCACACTATTCAAGTCTATAAGATCTACCAGATCATTGCAGCGTTTTTCAGGCGGAGGTGTCAGCAATTCAGGCTGCGGTGAAAATTATTGTGGACAAAAATGTTCACGGACGGAAAATCATCATACTTTCCTATAGTCAAGCGGCTATCAAGGCATTGGATTCCAGTGTAATAAACTCCAAGAAGGTGTACGACTGTCGCAGATGTCTCAATGAGATGGAGAACCGATATGATGTTTGTATCACGTGGGTACCGGGACAAAATGATCTTCCTCGGAACTGCAGAGTGGATGAACTGACTAGAAGGGGCACGACCATCGAACTCTCTGATGAATTCTCTACGTTGGGGATCCCTTTGGGGATCTGCAAACTTATAATTGACAATGCAACCGTAGATCTCGTCAACAGAATATGGGCAACTTCGGATAAGGGCAGAGCGACGCAAAAGATCTGGCCGAGGCTGGATAGGAGGCGCACGGCGGCTCTGCTTAAGCTTCAAAGAAGTGGGCTCAGCACTGTTATTGAGGTTATTACGGGGCATTGCATTATAGGAGCGCATGCGAGGCGTGTTGGTCTTGGACACCTTGCAAATGATTTCTGCAGAAGCTGTGGAGATGAATAGGAAGATGAGACTATTTTTCACCTATTGTGCACATGTCCGGCACTTGGTCGGAGGAGAAAGAGGAGAGAGTGCCTACTACATGGAGGATATGGATGAACTGTCATGTACGGATATTGGCAGCCTGAGTCGCTTCATCCAAGGCTTCGAATGGGGGAAATGAGGAACTGTGGTATCACAATGGGCCCTGTGTGCGGCCTAATTGTGTCCGCTCATGACTCCAACGAGAGGACAGCCACCTCTACCTACCTACCTACCACCTTATACTATACCTAAATGAAGATTTAAATGCTAATACTTAGTTCTACAACAACTGAATAGTAATTTTAAATGGCATTGTATAGGAGTGCTCTTATACGCAATGACAGAGAAAATGTATTTTTGAATGTCATATCTAGAATCATTTTTATTGTAACAGCAAATCCTCTAACTTCTTAGATTACTCTGCTATTGAATACATTTTTTCGCAAGAATATAACTAAGAAGTCGAAAGAAAAGGAGAAATAAATTAGAAAATTGATCACATATTAAAAAAAAACGCAAGTCTTCATTTGAGTGAAGGTCCTTTTATAACAGAAAATATTAAAAAAATTTTCTTGTCCATCACTACTTCTCCCGAAATTAGAAAATCCCGCCCATAACCCTCCATTAACATTCAACAAAAATGAAAAACTAAGCTCTTCTGCAAATCGTTATACATTTTTCAAAATATTTATTCTTCTTCAAAATAAACGTATTTATTTTAAATAAAAATGCAAAAAAAAACAACAAAATATTCTTCCAAAAAAAGTAAAGCACAACTGAGATAAACTGACTTGCAAGCGTAACGTAGCATAGCATAGCGCAGAGTAGTATTCATATTCAACAAAAGGATAACAAGAAAATAAATTGTAATCATACATTTGCTAATGAGCTTTAGGACAATATGAAAAATTACCTCACATTAGTTGGACTCAAATACTATTGTATTCTGCTACTCGACTGTGCTTTGCATGTTGAAATCCTGCAAACCTAGGAGAAAACGAAAAATAGTAAAATAATAGAATGGAATGTAAATTGTACGCCAAAATGATGAGTACTGCTAGCAAATATTGTAGCAGCAAAAACCATTTTTATTGTTTAATAACAAAAAAGCAAAAAAAAAAACGGGAAATTTACAAAAATTTCTAAAATGTTTAAGTACAAAAAAGGAGAATCAAAATAGAAAAAAAGAAGAAGACAAACGTTAACAATGCAAATTGCTTATAATTTAAGCAAAATGACATTCATCAGCATTAATGCTGAAGGACGAGCGCGAAGGCGACAACGTACATAGTGTGAAGTGTAACAACAGTAAGAGACAATTTAAATGAGTCTAAAACCAATGACTGTAACGGACTGACTAAAGTGCACAGTGGGGCGGAAAGTACGGAACTCCATAAAAGGTTTTACTTACTCGCTGCTATCAAAGATGTGTTCATGTATTTTACGGTGACAAAATTTTGGGTTGTTGCATTAGCTGTAGTGAAGTCGCTGTAGTCTAGTAGGTAGTGTGTTGGCTTATCAGACATAAAGCCAGGGTTCGAGCACCAGGTCAGACATCAAGACAATATACAAAAAAGTATAAAATAGCAAATAAAATTGCCATGAAAAAGTGTCTCAAAAAAATCTGTCGTTCGGAGTCGACTTTAAACTGTAGGTCCCACCACTCATGTATAAAATTAACACACACAACATAAGTGGTGTGAGAAACTAGGACGTTGTACAATGTGTCAATTAGACCTCCGGGTCTTGTCTTGCCTTAATTGACAGGTACACGTCCTGTAACCTAACCTAACCATTAGCTGTAGTGGTGAAGTTCTTTGCTTAACGAGTTCAACACTCAGGGAATAGCTCCTATTTATGGAGAACATTTGCTTGAAATTAGGAGGGAGAGATCTCCAACAAAGCGAAATCTGAATATTTCTTCGGCAACTTTCTGCCAAAAATTCTGAAGGTAAATAAAATTACCATAAAAAGTTCCTCAAAAATTATAGACCCCGCCACTGATGTATAAACAACACGTACAACACAACATAAGTGGTATGAGAAGCTAGGTCTTAATCCTAACTGAACGGTTTTAATGATCAATTATTTACGTATGTACAGTGGTGGCCTTATAAATAGAAACGATGTTTCTGGAACAGAGTTCTCTGGAGTAACTAATCCAAGTTTAATTTTTCACAATCTGATGGAAAAACTTATGTAAGACGTCCTCCAAACAAAGCCTTTGATCCCAGGTACACAGTGAAAACTGTAAAACAAATTAGCAAACATGCATGTTGCTAAGTCGTTTCTAATGATAAGGCCACCACTGTATGTAGTAGGGAGAGAGACGTGCTTTGATTTGCAAGAATGTGAAAGGAAAATCTTGTGCACAGTGAGTCCACATTCAGAAGAGTACTACGTGAAAGGAAGTGGTTTGTTGGAACACAATTCGTTTTACTAACGATATAATGGTGAAATACATGCCAATTGCAGTGATACATACATACATAATTGGCCATTACAACCCTTCAGTCAGGATTACGGCCTAGCTTCTCACACCACTCATGTTGTGTGCGTTAATTTTATACGTGAGTGGCGGGACCTACAGTTTAACGTCGACTCCGAACGACAGAATTTTGAGAAACTTTTTCATGGCAGTTTATTTTACTCTCAGAGTTTTTGCCAGAAATCTGCTGAGAGGAGGTCTCCGAAGAAATATTTTTTTTTTTTCATATTTCATTTTTGATGTCTGACCTGGGATACGAACCCGGGCTTTACGAATAGTAAGCCAACACACTACCTACTACACCACGGCGACTTTATTGCAGTGATGCTCCAATAAATTAATACATTTTCATGCCCTACCATCATTAATTAACCGTAGATCGAGCTTTGTATAAAAAATGATACATTTCAATTTTTGATACTATATAACTTTAATTCAGAAATTAATTCATTCGCTTTGATAATGATGTATTTACACCTATTATTCATTTTCGAAAAATTAGTTGAAAGTTCTGTAACCTTTAATAATCATGCTTAAAGCCTTTATTGAAATTCGAATGAAAAGGAGTTTTTTCTAAAAAATAGTATATTTATCTTAACTTTTTGTTAGAAAATTTTCAGCATTTTCATACAACTTTTACCACAGAACTTGCAGTTTTATGTAAGAAATAATACCGTATAAATAGTTTGGGATTAGCTATCATATTTTCAGAGCAGCCCATATATCCTTTTTTAAGATTTTTAAAAATTTAATTTTTGGTTCGCCTAAAAGGTAAGAAAATTAAAGAAAATATATTTAAATAATGATTCTTATGTTTTTATGTTACTTTTTGGTATATATTCACATCAAATTAAAGTTTTTTAGCAACAGAATTCAAAAAACTTTTAGTTTTGTTGTGGAAAATGGATAGCTCCAGTGATTTTAATTGACATTTGATAGTTAATGATGGAATACTTACAGTGATTGTTAGGGAAATTAATATAAGGATATTTATATAAATCAAGTTTCAGAAAGAGACTTTCGGAGTAATGCTTGGTATTGATTTATGTTTTCTTTCCTTTTGCTTTGTTTTATTACCTTTTCAATTCATATTTAATTTTGTTGCTGTAGATTAGTAACTAATTGAATTTGATGGACGTTATAAATTTCATGGTCCACCGAAGTCGAATTGGCAGTTTTTGATTCAAGTACATGCTACGTACGTAGCAATATTTGGAGAAACCCGTATCCGGGAAGCCAGAGAGGCATCAAGGAGAGGAAATTGTTTTTGTTATTCTTAAATCGATGTTCTACTGCAACGGGAAACTTTTTTACCTCACATGACGTTGACAATAAATATTTCCAACGAATCACAAGAATGGTTTGTACCATTAGGTTTCAGCCAGCCCTCAACTAAGAGTGTTACTGAAGCGAGTGACAATAAGCTGTCCTATCTAAACATTTGGTAACTTATAAATCACCACAAAATAGGATGCTAGACGTCAAATTATTAACATTTAGAAAGAAATAAAACCAAGCTGACATGAAGTGCTTGATTTTTATGTAAAAAACCATGCCAATGTACATCATGTCAAAAATTTTGGCGCAAATTTCATAAAAGTGATAATACAATGTAATAATAGTAAACAAATAGTTTTATTAAAATGAATTAAAATATTACAATTTTTTAACAAAATCTATCAATAATCGTGACAATTCCATGTACTTGAATTATGTATCAAAAGTGATACATAAGCTAGAATTATGAAGTTATTTTAAGGCTCTATCTACGGTTAATGTATACAGAGCCAGGAGCCTCAACACAGACTTTGGGGCACCAACCATAGCATGAGGGCTGAGTTTCATATTCGGTGGAATATGAATGCTGTAAATAGTAAGAAGATCAAATGCATTCAAGTTTACTCCTCCCATAGGCTTAGATAACGTATTCGTAATGGTAAACTCAGGAGTGATTAAACAACATTCGGTCCTTCATGCATTAAATGCAACCCTTTTCACAAACTCCCTGTTGTAGAGGTACACAGCGGCAACTGCAAATGTTTCACACAATTTTCAAGTTCTTTTTTAATTCTGGCAAAGAAATTCATGGAGTGCTCACGTACTTTGTTACATACATAATTGGTCATTACAACCCTTCAGTCAGGATTAAGACCTAGTTTCTCACACCACTTATGTTGTGTGTGTTAATTTCATGTATGAGTGGTGGGACCTACAGTTTAAAGTCCACCCCGAACGACAGATTTTTGAGAAATTTTTCATGGCAATTTTATTTACTGCCCAGAGTTTTTGCCAGAAATCTGCTGAGAGGAAGTCGCCGAAGAAATACTTTTTGTATTTTATTTTGATGCCTGGCCTGGGGCTTGAAACCTGGCTTTATGTCTGATAAGCGAACACACTAATGACTAGACTACAGCGACAACAACGTACTGTGTTACATCTCTGTATTTAGGATTACGGCCCATGCGATTTGTGTTTGAATTTCATTCATGAGTTGCGGAACCTATGGTTTAAAGTCAACTCCAAACGATAGATTCGAGAAGCTTTGCCATGGCATTTATATTTAATCTCACAGCTTTGATCAGAAGTTAACTGAGAGAAGGTCGCCGAAATGTTTTTTTTTTCTTCTGATATTCGATATGAAGTTTTAATCCACAGAGCAACACACTATTTATTATACTATGGAGTAAAGCCTGTTCACATATGACTTCTTGAGCTTTAGTTCGTAATAATGAATCCATTTTTTATATAAATTTGGCTGTAATTCGAACATCGAAAATCGTCTTTTAATGTCTCTCGAATCCAGTTGTTGCGGTTAACAATTTTCTCGCTTTTGTCCAGTAACATATTAAAGAATACTGTAAAGGACCTTAGGCTGTGATCTTCATATTCCCCCCATTTTTTTCGCGGGAATGGGGGAAAATGATTTAAGCATTCATGAAGGTCGTCTGTCGGACTCTCCCACTGAGTATACCGACTAAAAACTCTTCTTGTCTCCTCACCGGGGTATCATTCCATCTCGGAATCATGGTTGTATTACTTCGAAGTGGACCTTTTTCTGGAACCTGTGCCAGTTCCATCATTGTCAGCCTGCGTCCAGGATCCGCTCTTTTCTGATTCTACTGCGTCTAGGTCATATTTTTCCTTCGCAGGACAAATTGTTTTACTGCGTTCCAGTTTTCTCTGCTGTTTGTCATTTTCAGCACGACGTTTGTAGCACTAATAACGCCGATTTCAGCCTCGAGACCCTGACGTCTTTTGGCCCAGCGACTGCAGCAGAAGAAAGTGTGTTGGGCATCGTCTAACATTTCCTCCTCCTCGTATATGTAGAAAGGAGAGCGACATTTCCCCATGCGATGCAGGTATTCTCTGAAATATCCATGACCGGTTAGCATCTGGGTTATATAGTAGTCTACTTCGCCGTTTTTTCAGTTTTTCTACTCTTGCAATTCTGGAATCAGTTTATATGTCCACCTACCATGCCGTTCATTTTCTTAGCGATATTGCCATTTTAAGAAGACTTCGTTCTGTATCGTTTCTATGCTCTGCGACTGAGTCTCTGTCATATTCCACCCATAGTGCTTAACTTTATTCACATACTATTTTATATTTTTACGTGTTCCATGGTATTAGTGCACCCTTTAAACTTGATGATGGAACATTTATTCAAATTTCCAGAGGATTAAAGCGATATTTAGACTACGCTGTTAAAATATTGTTGCCCTTTTAATAAAAATATAAACTTTTTACTGTATAAGTACAGTATACATGGCTGGCTGGCTGTATGTATATATGTATGTATGTCTGTATGTTAGATTCAGGCATTTTTGGTATTTTAAATAGAGAAACCATTTCTATGTGACTATTTTTCCTGTGTTTTTTTCGCAGTCAACATAAAATAAAAACATTTATTTTAAATGTTTTTTGTGTTTTGTTCGTTTGTGTTTCCGTTTTTTTTTATATTCAAAGAATTCCAATGAAATGGTCAGTTGATTTTGGAAGTTTTTCTTGCTTTTTTTCTTTTCTATAAAAATATCCTTCCAGTAGCTTCCTCATGTGTTTGTAGAGACAGTATTTTTTTCATACAATTTTTTTTTGTATTCGTTTCGTGGTCTTATTGTTTTGAGGTTTGTGCCTGTGATTCGGGGTTTTTGGTACACTTTTTGTTTTTTTGGGGATACTACTGCTGGGGTTTATTTATCTAAAGGATTCCAGAATTCACAGGAAACTGTCATATATTGCGTGGCTTGCTTAGAAAAGAAACACAAATAAACCGTTTTTTTTTCTTTATTTAAGTTTTCTTTTTGCTACAGATTAAAATGGTTTTTTTCAAGCAAAAAAAAAAAAGATGTGAGCAAATCAATATTAAAATCCAAGAGAACTTTTTTCTTAAACTTTTAAGGATTTCAAATTTAAATGCCTCAAAGAGAACTTCTTTTAATTAATTTTTGTATTTCCTTTGTGTTCCCCTTTAATTTAATTTAATTTTCCTTCCAAGTTAATTGTTAATTTGTCTCTTTATACCTCAAAACATGTGTAATATTTTTTTCTTCTCTTTAACCCTAATCAGAGCATTCAATCAGCAGCCTAAAATCCATAAAATAACTATTAAATGACCAACAAACAAATAAAATGTTATAATAAAGCCAAACCAAAAGAACATCAAAACTTAAATGCTCAAATAGATAGACATTCCCATCCTCTCCCTTTTAGTTTATGGAGAAAAGCACCCAAACTTATTGGTCATATTCACACACACACACACACACACACAAATTAACCCCCAAAAGTCATAACAGTTCGAATAGTTGGCAGCAGCAGTAAAAGTATCTGTGATAGAATAGTAACAAAAATAAAAACAAAAAAAAGTTTACAATTCAATTGAAAACACTTTGATAGGCAGGATAATAAAAATAAATCGAGGGTCGTGAAAGAATTTGAAACAAAAAATTATTATTACACAAATGTAACAGATTCTAAGCTTTCCTGTTTATTGTCGATTCACAATTAATTTGTTTCTTTACTTTTTAGGCGGGCTTTTCTTACTCTGTGGATTTCACCCAATAGCCTTCAGTGTTAGGCCATCTACTTGGTTACAAAGTTTTTTTCCTCAGTAGCTGCCGATCGTTACGGGCTATCACGCTTGTCTAAAAGATCAGCAGACAAACACTTACAAAGCTTTTGTGTAACGTAGCTATATTCGAAATCTCTTCTCTCTTCATAGGTCCAACATGCCGCTGCAGTTGGATGTATTATTTTTATCCTTTCTAATATACAAGACTTTTTTTCACACAGGATTCAGAAGATCAAAGGATTGCTATGCACAGTTGCTGTGCCGTTGGAATTGCGCAATTGATCCTTTTGTTACAATACTGAATGAAGACTATCAAGCTATTTAAGCTTGACTTTTCGACCCATTAATGCTCATGGAATTTATCTCTCCCACGTTTATTCTCGATCTCGCCGTCGTGTACCAGAACGCATACACAAGATATAATCGTGGGGCAACGACTTGCCTATTTCGAACGACCGCTGACAGCGCCCAATTGTAAACTGCACCAAACATACATACATAACATAATTGGTCATTCTCACACCACTTATGTTGTGTGTTAATTTTATACATGAGTGGTGGGACCTACAGTTTAAAGTCGACTAGGAACCACAGATTTTTGAGATACTTTTCATGGCAATTTTATTTACTCTCAGAGTTTTTGACAGAAATCTGCTGAGAGGAAGATGCCGAATAAATACTTTTTGTATTTTGTTTTGATGTCTGGCCTGGGGCTCGAGCCTTGGCTTTTACGTCTAAAAAGCCAACACACTACCTACTAGACTACGGCGACTGCACCAAACAGTCGATTATAATGGATTCAATGATGATTATTTGATGAGCTCGATAGTATTGCCTTGGCTTTAAATACGAAGACAGTCCTTTAGTAAGGATTACCGTCTAAATTCTCACACCACTTACGTTGTGTGTTAATTTAATACATGAATGGCGGCATTAGAATGACTGACATTTGAGAAACATTTTCATGACAATATTACTTACTCTCAGAACTTTTGCCAGAAATCTGCTGTGAGGAAGTTGCCGAAGAAATATTTTTTCATATTTCGTTTGTTGGAGATGTCTGACCTGGGGTTTAAACCGTGGTCTCATGTCATGACGAAACTAGCTTAATCATTAAACACAATCTTTGATAAAAATGCTTATCTATGGCGAGTTTAAAGTGAACCCAGTCAGCCAAAACCCTAATCAAATGGCTGGACAAACTTAACTTTACAGAAACGTAAGCCAAGACACTTGAACGAAGTTGCCTTAGCCTAGTAGGTAGTGTGCTGGCTTATTAGACGTTAGGCCACGGTTAAAACCTCAGGTCAGGCATTTAAACCAAAATATAAAAACAATATTTCTTCGGTGACTTCCTCTCAGCAGATGTCTGCCAAAAACTCTCTTAAAAATCTGTCGTTCGGAGTCGACTTTAAACTGTAGGTCCCGCCACAACTTAAGTGGTGTGAGGAACTAGCTCCGTAATCCGGACTGAAAGGTTGTAATAACCAATTATGTATGTATGTACATATGTAAGCCACACTTGCCTAAAATTCGCCAAGTAGATGAAGGACAAAGGCCAACAAGTCGAGAACAGCGATTAATCAATATTTCGGCATCATCTACAAGGCTTCAAGCCACAGCAGAAATATTCTCTTCACTATACACATTTCTTTGTTTGCTGAATCGCGAAGAGCAGAACTAGTGAGCAGAACTCACAACTAAACATTACCTACCAGACCAAGGCGACTTCAACCACATCCTAATTCTAATATCATCATATCAACATTACATATTATGTCTTTGCATCCTCTTTGCTACTCCTTTTTTCCTACCCTCGTTTCTACGTATTGTAAATATTAACTTTTGGGGCAAACTAACTTCAAATTATCAAATGTTTATCAAACAATGGCATTAAAAAGGACAATTGCAATAAAATGCGTACAAAAGAGGAGAACAACAATAACAACAATACTAGTATATGTATGGTAAGTAAGGATACTCAGGATAACATTTAATTAGTATCATATAAAATACATATAAACATCAACAAGAGGAAAAAAACCTACAGAATAATAACAACAACAGAATAGATTTGTATTCTTTTAATTACACAGAAACAAACTACAAATTCCATGCTTTCACTTCAATGTGAACCAAAAAAATTGAAAAAAAGGAGAAAAAAACAAAAAAAAAAACTTCAATAATAGGAATCATAAAATGCCTTATGGTTCTTGCTTTTTTCTCTCCCATAATTGTTTTGACCAATTAAAACTCGGGTTTTGGTGAATGTATGTAGTAAAGATGACCTTTCTTCTGCTTGACTGTTCCTGACTGTCTTTATGTAGGATGTGGGGTGAGAATTTTTTAAAAGTGTATGTATGTATGCATATTAGGGTTGTTTAAATTTTTGTGAGAGAACTTCGTCGTTGAAATGGTCGAATTTCTAAACAAAGTGCAAATTACAGTTTTAAAGATAACTTAACAAGTTATTCACGAAATTTTTCAAAAGCCTGCGAAAGCCAGAAACAACATAATTATACGATCAACAATAGCTAGTGATATGGATGTGAGCCGTGTAGACAAAACCAACATCAAGAGACGCTTTTCGGGTGTCGAATTAATATTTTTTGTACAATAGTGAAGGCACAATCTGCTGAATAAAAGAAATAACTGAACCTATATAAGCAGTGTGAGAAGCTAGGTCGTAAACCGGACAGAAGGATTGTAGTGACCAATTATATGTAGATATTGATTCAAAATACACACAGTTACTAAATTATACGTACGGATAAAAAATTTCAGCAATTTTTTAACTAATCCGTTTTCGATGAAAATCTTTATAGTTTCCTTGATGTTAAGACAGTCTTTTTCATTGGTTAAAAAATTTCTGAAATTTAATTGAATTGTGGCACTGCACAGGCCCACAAAGGTATGCATCCGATTTACAAATTTCACAAATTTCTGAACCAAAGCAAAAGACCGTCTTAAAATCGAAGAAAGATGTCAGACAATTATAAATATTTTCAAAAAAACGGATTGGTTAAAAAATTTCTAAAATTTGTTATCCGTATGTATACTTCTGTGGCTATGTGTACATACTGGACGTCAGCGATAACAACTTAAGCTTAAATGTACACTCAACGTATCCGGTTTATGACAAAATGGATTTGGTAGGACATGATAGCGAAGACCAGAACCATGAAATCTATTCTTAGTACACACTTAAACTTTACCTGTAAAGAATCATTGAATAATTGAATGAAAGCTACATAATCCCTTAACAAAGGGACTATTCCGTGACATATCGATTGATTCAAGAGAGGTTGTGAAACAGGATTACGAGTTTTAAGACCTAGAATATAATATGTATTCATAATACAACAGAATACAATATAGTGAAACTCACAGGTATCTTTCAAACGTAAGTCTATGTCATCAAAAGATGTGCTCAAATCATCTTGAACGCGGAGACAAGGCGCAGCAGAACTGGATGACAGTCAGGCCATTATACGAACACACCTACAAGGAAGAATTTTGAATAGAGTAGCTAAATGGGATAATAAGTAGAATTACCCTTTGCTGGAGACTATTTTATGTGAGAATTTAGATCAATGATTAGGTGGAAGATTTTGCCAAAAATGGATCTACAACGCTGTTTAAAGGGCCAAAATATACTTGTGGCGTGGAAGGAGGTGTCTGGAAATGTATGTACATGGTGAAAGTAAAGTTAGAAACATACGAGACTCTGTTCTAGCTAGATACCTTTTTGGGGCAATTTAAACTTGGCAGCCTGGAAATAGACAAAGAGTAGTAACTAATTCTCTGATCTAGCATAGTAAATTTTAAAAAAAGTTGTGACGAATAGGAATCCTTTTAAAGCCAGTACTACAAGTCATGAGAGCATCTACAGATGTTCTTACTTCAAGGGCTAGAGAACTTATCTTAAAAACTGAACAGCAGGGATTCGTTAGGGTATCATAGTTGGGGGTGATATTAGAAGGAAACCATGTATTTTTGGAGAACAGTACAATAAAATATTTCTTCGTTGACTTTCTCTCAGCAGATTTCCAGCAAAAATAAATTGCCATGAAAGGTTTCTTAAAACTGTAGGTTCCGCCACTCATGCATAAAATACCCAATATAGGTGGTGTGAGAAGCTAGGTCGGAATCCTGGCTGAAGGATTGTAATGACCAATTATGTATGTATGTATGTAGTACAATAGATAATGACACCTACAGTGAGCAATAAAAAATAATAATAAAACCAGGGGAAGTTGTAGTGTCTCTCTTGAGCTCACATAAAGCGATGCCTTAGACCTCAATAACCAGCCATGATGAACCAGTCTTGACAATAAGCATCGATGCTTCAGATTTAGGACCTAAGAGCTTAATAAATTTAATGATAAATCCGACATTAAGTAGAGATAGGCTGCCTTCTAAAATGTTAGTTGCTTTGTGTTTGAACAAAGTATCGTGTTTCATAATGCCGCTGTACAAAATATATACAATGTATTCTATTTCAAAACGTCGTCAATGTTTATTTTTAACGCAGTCAAAAAGCAATCAGGCATCGGATTTATAGTTGATGCATTGTTTGGTAACTTTGCATATCTACAAAATTTATATACCGTAGTAGAACTGCATACAAACTTTGTATTGATACATTTTGGAAGGCAGTCATAGCTACGTTTAACTATCGATAAAGTTTGAATCAAATTGTCCACTTATATATTTAAAGTCCTTACTTCGGCCAGTAATCTGAAAGGGGCAGAGATAACCAAAGTTTAAGTCTCCTTACGGGAAAGTATCACAGCCTGCCTGTATAGGCTGCTATGAATTATCTGAAGCTGACAGTGTTACAGGGGAAAGTATAATTAGATGGAAATTCTAGGGTAAAATGTCTCTCATTAGAATTGGATGAATTGGTTCAAGCTGTCGATATAATTCACATATAAATGTGACAAAAAGAATGCCAAACTTGTTTATCTGTAAAAACACATGTGAACAACTGTGCCAATGCATTTCTGCATCATGTTGCACCAGCCTAATAATTATTACAAACAAAAATACACATTATTTTTTAGAACCGTAAGCATTATTATGGTTTGAAATTTTCAATTTTCAAATTGTTGATTTTGCAAAATAATTTTCAAATAATCTACTACTACTACCAAGCACACACATATGCACATGCCATACATTAACATACAATAAGCACTTCATATATTTTCAATTGAAATTGAGTAGTATATTGTCAATGGGTAAGACTATGTATATATGTGTGCATGTGTAGAATAGTTCCCTCTGTAAGTGTGTTAAATGTATTTGAAGATTTGCAAATGTTTAACAGAAATTCAATTTTATAACTCAATACTGGAATGCTTGTTGCTTTAAAACACCACATGTGTGTGTGTAAAACTATACATATTACATCTCCTACATTCAATACATTACAGTGTATGTGGGTGTATATGAATTTGTATATGTATTTTCGATTTGTGTTATGTTATGTTATGTTATGTTAGGTTGTGTTGTGTTATATGTTGTTGTATGTTATTTTTACACTAACTGATGGAGACTACAAATGATTTTGTATCACTTTACCCTGAAGGCATTTTAATAATGTTGGAGTATCTTTTTGTTTTTGTTCTTCTCTGCTTTTTGTATCCAATATTGTAAAATATTGTATTCTTTCTGTCTGTTGTTTAATTTCTCTCTTGTTGTATGTATTTCTTATTATTATTACTCTTGTTGTTGTTATCGTTTTGTTGGTGTTATCGTTATTGTTGTTGTAACTATAAAACCTTGTTATAGTTTTTATGATTATGACTTGATTTCAATTGTGGCTATTTGCCTGTTGTTATTACAACTGTATTGTAGCATATTTGTGTTATAATTTTGTTGTTATTGTTGTTGTTTTTATATATTATAAACTTTTTGTTTTTGCAAGTCAATTATCAATAGAATTCCATAGAACAGCATACTCCATAGAATTTTCATGAATTCAATTTATTTTCAAGTAATTTAGAATGGATTTATGCAACGTACAACATACAACATACAAACGAAAAGTAGAATTTATTGATAATTAAGTTTTAAGAGATTACTATCAACATAATTATCAAATGCAAAGTAAGTGCAGTAAGTTTTAATTAAAATTTTAATTATAAAATATATAAGGGGCACAATTCGTTGAATAAGTCTTTAATTTTTCGAAAAAAAGGTACAGTGACCAGGCAATATATTATAAAGCCTTCTCCCATGTTGTCCTAAAGAATCTTGAGATTTTTTGTCAGTACGGATAACTACATACATACTCGTTCATACATAATTGGTCATTACAACCTTTCAGTCAGGATTGCGGCCTAGGTTCTTTCAACGCTTATGTAGTGAGTACTAATTTATACATGAGTAGCGGGACCTACAGATAAGGCAGGATAAGGATAACAGAACAACGAACAGATTTAAAGAAGTGTTTGCATTCCAACTAACAGGGTTGACCCTTAAAGCTGCCAGTTATATGCTGAGAGGCGTAATGCTTTTTAAAATACAATGGGTCTTTCAACACATAGTTTTCTATCTTTGAAAGTTGATAACGGCCAGTTTGTTGAAGCTATTGCTGTCAAATTAGTTCCCATTTATTCAGTCGCTTTTACCGAAGCACTATGGACGATTATTGCGTTTAACCACACTTGCGAATAATAAAATTTTTTTATGATAATGGGCAAGGCGCCGTAGTCTAGTAGGTAGTGTGTTGGCTTATTAGTCGAAAAGCCAGGGTTCGTGCCCCAGGCCAGACATCAAAATAAAATACAAAAAGTATTTATTCGGCATCTTCCTCTAAGCAGATTTCTGGCAAAAACTCTGAGAGTAAATAAAATTGCCATGAAAAGTATCTCAAAAATCTGTCGTTCGGAGTCGACTTTAAACTGTAGGTACCGCCACTCATGTATAAAATTAACACACACAACATAAGTGGTGTGAGAAACTAGGTCGTATTCCTGACTGAAAGGTTGTAATGACCAATTATGTATGTATGATAATGGGCAACATACCGCGTGCTTCGCCTATTTTACAATCGTCCTATTGGCAGAATTGTTCGCAATGTGACGCATAAATTCGAACCGACTGGCTCATTAACTGATCAACCAAGATCACCCATAAACAGAAACGATGTTCGTGAAAGAATGTCTCAGTAAACGATCATATAATATTAAATACAAGGTCGCCGTCCGTCAAAGTTTGCAAGGGAATCCGCCAATTTCTCATTGTTCAGAAGAACCATTTCTTTCGCAGATTACAACTTGGCAACTTTTGCATCGTAATTGTTCTCTACTCCTGCATAAAATTCAACTAATGCAAGAACTGAAGGTAAACGTCCACAGCCAACCATGTGTGTTCACTGAAAAGGCTCTAGAGCAGTTGGCAATTGACCCTAAATTTCATACAAAAAATCATTTTCAGCAATGAGGCCCATTTCTATATGAAGAGGTACGTAAACATACAAAATTATCGAATTTGGGACGATAGAAACCCACACGAGTTTCAAGAGCATGCAAAATATCCCGAAAAACTTACTGTTTGGTATGGATTTTAACCGTAGATCGAGCGTTAAAAAACTTCATAATTCTAGCTTATGTATCACTTATGATACATACTAATAATACATGGAATTGTCACGATTATTGATAGATTTTGTTAAAAAATTTTAATATTTTAATTCATTTTAATAATAAATCTATTTATTTATTATTATTACATTTTATTATCACTTTAATGAAATTTGCGCCAACATTTTTGACATGATGTACATTGGCATGGTTTTCTACATAAAAATCAAGCACTTCATGTCAGCTTGGTTTTATTTCTTCCTAAATGGTAATAATTTGACGTCTAGCACCCTGCTTTGTGGCGATTGATAAGTTTCCAATTGCTTAGATAGGACAGCTTATTGTCATTCGCATCAGTAAAACTCTCACTTGAGGGCTGGCTGAAACCTGATGGTACAAACCATTCTTGTGATTCGTTAGAAATATTTGTTGTCAATGTCATGTGAAGTAAAAAAATTCCCCGTTGTAATAGAACATCGATTTAACAATAACAATTTTCTCTTTTGATTTCTCTCTCTTGTCCCGTATACGGGTTTCCCCAAACACTGCTGTAAGTAGTTGCTACGCACGTAGCATTGTCTTGAATGTAAAACTGCCGATTCGACCTCGGTGGACCATGAAATTTATTACGACCATCAAATTCAGTTACCGACAAAATTAAATATGAGTTGAAAGGGTAATAAAACAAAACAAAAGGAAAGAAAACATAACTCAATACCAAGCATTACTCCGTAAATCTCTTTATGAAGGTTGATTTATATAAATATCCTTAAATTAATTTCCCTAACAATCACTGTAAGTATTCCATCATTAACTATTAAATTTCAATTAAAATCACTGGAGGTAATTTTCATTTTCCACAATAAAACTAAAAAGTTTTTGAATTCTGTTGCTAAAAACTTTAATTTGAGATGAAAATATACCAAAAAGGACTGTAAAAACATAAGGATCATTATTTAAATATATTTTCTTCAATTTTCTTACCTTTTAGGCGAACAAAAAATTAAGTTTCTAAAAATCTTAAAAAAGGATATAAGGGCTGCTCTGAAAGTATGACAGCTAATATCAAACTATTTATACAGTATAATTTCTAACATAAAACTACAAGTTGTGTGATAAAAGTTTTATGAAAACGGTTAAAATTTTCTAACAAAAAATTTAATTTTTAGAAAAAAAAAATCGTTTTCATTCGAATTTCAAAAAGGGGCTTTAAGCATGATTATTAAAGGCTGCAAGACTTTCAGCTCATTTTTCGGAAAGGCTTAATAGATGTAAATATATCATTATCAAAGCGAATGATTCTGTTATCTCATACGGACGTAGTTGACCGAAATATCATCTGTAATAAAACATGGGACGAAACACATTTTTCTAATGTTTGTCTGTCACGCGAGATAAATATAAGAAGAGCAGTAAGAAAGACTCTACCACATTTCAGGAAACAGCTGCTAGCAATCTGCATGAAAATTGGTAATATTTTTCATCCCAAACTACTAAAGGCAGTTTGTTCTGTTCCAAGTAGTACCATGTTTGGAGATAAACATCCTGTTGTCATGTTTGTTGCTGCCAATACTTTCTTCAGTTCATAAGACGAGCTTCTATTTTCTTCTTCTTCAAAGTCTTTAGCAGCAGGAATATTACATATATAATTAATATATAATCGGTCATTACAACTTTTCGTTATAAATGGGAAATGTCTGACCTGAGGTTTGAACTTTGGTCTGACGTCTAGTAAGGTAACACGTTACATACTAGACTACGACTACTTCAATCAATATCAAGAACATATCAAGAATAGAAAATTCAACCTTTTCACTTTCGTCGTTCAATTCGTTAACTTTCATTTCTTTCTCAAAAACAATAAATATTGTATTATTCACTATAAAACTTCACAAAATCTTTGATAACTTAAAAATATTTCTAAATTACATAAGCCAGAATTATGAAGTTTTTGAATTTTGTAACCCCTGTTTGAAATTTTCTTTTTTTTATTTGGTTTAAAATAATGGCGATAATAATACTAACGAATTATAAAAATATCAGGCATCTAACTTATTCTGAATTAAAGTTATGTAGTCTAAACAATTGAAAGGTATCATTTTTGATACAAAGCTCGATCTACGGTTAAGTCACAGATGTATGCAAATAAGCCACAAACTACAGCGTTCCTCAAAGCCAAAGTAACCCATGTCATCGCTCAAATTCTGTTATATTTATGAGCCAGTGCCAGTGGAAAATATAACATTTTGGAAGAGAAAAGTTGTGGTGGACATATGAATTCCATGTGTAATGCCATTAATACGTCTCTAAAAGGTATAAAAAATGGTATCTCACACACACTTTCATTTACTTAAATTTAAAGACATCCTTTCCTTAAATTTAAATCTACGGGTATATGCAACAAAACTGAATTATTTTTTTTCTCGCTCTAATTTTAATTAAACTTCGATATTTAACTTCATTCAGTCAATATTTTCTATTTTTTAATTGTATTTATTTAAAAAATAAAAACAAAAACTAACAGTAAATAAAACATCTCTTCAAAGAAGATGAAGTTTTATTACAGTTTACCGACTCCATGGCACATAGCAAGTTTCACACATTTACATACGAATTCCTAAACGCCCTTGTATTCACTTGGATGAAGGAATCCATATACAAACAGGTGCCATTTCCCTCCCCTAAACTTTCTGTCTGTGTATTAAGTACTTTATATTGTACGTACTCGTATGTACCTATGATAGTGTTGTTGTTTAAGCATTAAATGTGGGCTGCTGTATGTTGTATGTCTAGCTTAAGATGTAATTAGTAAAGTGTAGTTATAAAGCAACAACAAACATCATCTTAAGTAGTATCAACTGGGTGTGTGTGTTTCTTTCTTTTTCCCTGAGCGTCTTATCTCGATTTAACTTTAGTTTTACTCCGCCGACTCTCTCTCTCTCTCTCTCTATTGCCGACGTCAAGCATATGTCTGGGTAAGTTAAGCCAGGATAATGTCATTCAGATATTAGACCATCATATGTCATCTTATAAAGGGGAAGACAACAAAAATGTCTTATAATAACAATCAATCTCCACCTTTGGAACTATTTGTACACATGGTTGACGGTGGAGTTGTAGTGGCAGACAAAAATTCGAAATTTTTTGTTTTTTGATGTGTACGCTTGGAAGCACTATAGTTTCGTATATGGAAGCATAAGGGAAAATTTCTTTGTAAACATGACATATGGTTCATGGGCCTACTATGTACATACATACATACATAACTAGTTTTTACAACCCATCAGGCAGAATGACTACCTAGCTTCTCACACCACTTATGTTGTGTGGGTTAATTTTATACATGAGTGGCGGTTCCTACAGTTTAAAGTCGACTCCGAACGACAGAATTTTGCAGAAACTTTTCATGGCAATTCTACTCTACTCTCAGAGTTTTTGCCATAAATCTGCTGTGGAAGTCCCCGAAGAAATATTTCTTTCATATTTCGTTTTGTTGGAGATGTCTGACCTGGGATTTGAACCGTGGCCTTACGTCTAATATGCCAACTCAATGCATATTAGATTGCGATGATCGTTTTAAAATGATCCGATCTAGGTAGAAAAGGTATAGGATTCTACAATCTCTCCTGTTCCGTCAGGCATTTTAAGTATTCAAACCGTTTACCTTAAATGTTGACAAACGAGAGGGTTTAACGGTGCATGCTATGGTGTTGAGCAGTTTATTTGTGGGCTTGCTGCTCTGGTACATAGGCCCTCAACATCTGTCTGCCTGATTGAAGCGATGGCAGAAGGTAGGTTGCAATTCTGACTGAAGGATTATGTATGTATGTATTGGTTTTGAAACTGAGGCAGAAATCTTAAGGACTAAAACCAGTATGTGGTATAGGAGCACTCCCTTTTTTGTGGGCTTTGCAAAAAATTATGGGAGTCGGATTTTGTTGAAAATATTATGTGTCACTCGCCTCAACAGAAGCGTACACTCAAAATTCGTGACGGTTGTTTCTTCAATAGCCTTAGTGATTCTGATTCTCTGCTGAGACTTCTGATACTTCGAGAGCTATTTTTTTCTGTTCCTCTTCAGTACTTTTGCTTGGTACAGAGGGCAATAAGAAAAGAATGATCATTCTTCTGTGACAGTGTATTGAGTACTGGGTGTAGTAAAGAGACACTTTGAAGTCGCCGTAGTCTAGTAGGTAGTGTGTTGGCTTATTAGACGAAAAGCCAGGGTTCGAGCCCCAGGTCAGACATCAAAACAAAATACAAAAGTATTTCTTCGGCGACTTCCTCTCAGCAGATTTCTGGCAAAAACTCTGAGAGTAAATAAAAATTGCCATGAAAAGTTTCTCAAAAATTTACCGTTTGGAGTCGACTTTAAACTGTAGGCCCCACCACTCATGTATAAAATAACACACACAACATAAGTGGTGTGAGAAACTAGGTCGTAATCCTGACTAAAGCGTTGTAATGACCAATTATGTATGTATGTATATTTCTTCAATGGATTTAGTGATTCTCAATTTCTGCTAGGATTTCGGATACTTCGAGAGCTATTTTGGTCTCCAAAAGGAGGAGATTTTCTGTTCTTTTTCATTTCTTTTGCTTGCTTCAGAGGACAATAAGGACATTCTTCTGTGAGAGTTAATCGGGTATTGGGTGTAGTAATGAGATACTTTGCTTATTGTATTCTATTCTTTTCTCAAGGATGTTGCTTAAACTTCTTTCAAAAGCTAGGAGGGTCAGTAAATTATCATGGATGGAGTATTTCGCAAGGAACTAAAAACATTCGAAATTTTTTTATTTGTGTTGCTCATTTTGCTCTTCACTGTATGCTGCTGTAACAAATTAAATTAATAAAATTACCTTAAATAAGTTCATCACAAGATATTCTATCCCCTCTTTGGGGATTCTGTTGTTTACTCATGTTGCAAGTTTAAGTGCGATTAACAAAAGCTATAACACGAGGCAGCATAAAACTCTTAAACTATGTATTAAAAGATTGCTTTGCGAATAAAAACAAAAAAAACACATCCATCCATCTCAATAGTTTATATAAAACCATACCCTGCATATACAATTACATGCATTACATGTGAGTCCCATAGTCTTTAGCAAGTAAATATGAATGCTCACACAACATACAACATATTCGTAGACAGTATAACCAGACAATTTTGGAAAATGATGCATGTCTGCTGATACAATGTGGTTAAAAGTTTTTCTTCATTTAACTTTCATTATGTCCTTCTCTTGTTTTTCATGGTCAAATAGTTAAGCTTGACATTTGATAGATGGGAATCCTTAACTCTGTACAAATATGTATGTACATATGTATGTGTGCGGAACTTTTTTTTCATATGTTATGTTGTATTTTGTGAGGGCTTAAGTTTAATTTAAAGGAGAGGATTTCTGTGGATTTTTATCCATAGAATGGTTTTCAAATATGAAATTATAATTGGATTGGTTTAATGAGGCCAATTTATTATGGACTACAATGATTTTGTTTGACAATTTACCATAAGAGCTTATGGGAGTTTGTCAAAATTTATTAATTTGGAATGTACGTGGTACGATTTAATAAGTAAACAAAAAATAAAGAAAGTGGTTTCAAAATTTCATCCACTTTTTAGCATATTGCCACTCTAAATGTATTGAATTGAGCAAACATCTCTTGGATTCGATAAGCACTTTCAACATTTTAATTGTTCACTAGGCACACTATATTCTAACTGGTAATCAGATGCTTAGAAGCAATGAATAACGTAAAGGATCGACCAACACATTGTGAATATCTACTATACGCTGTCGACTTCAATCAGGCAGGCAGAAGTTGAGGTTTTATCTACCATAGCAGTGAGCCCACAAAAAATCTGTTCGACTGTATATCAAGCACCACTAAATCAAGTCGTATATCAACATTCAAGGTAAACGATATCAATACTTAGGTTGCTTGGTTATTTCATCGAACGCTGCTCCGAATATATTCGAAGCCCAACTGTACTCAAACAACTAAACAGAAGGGATTGCAGAATCTCTATGCTTTTTCGGCCTAGAATGCAGTATTTTCATACGTTGTTTCGAAAACCCATTTTGATGCCACCGTAGTCTAGTAGGCAGAGTGTTGGCTTATTAGACGTTAGGCAAATCCCAGGTCAGATATGTCCAACAAAACGAAATAAAAAAAATATTTTTTCGGCAACTGCCTCTCAATAAATTTCTGGCAAAAACTCTCATAAAGGGCCCGCCAAATAACTTTTTTTTTAATAAAAAAGTTAAAAAAAAAAACTACTGAATATTTTCTCAAATTACCTTTTTTTTATTTGAAAGTACAATCCCTCCGGTTAATAATGGAGAATAATTTCATTCAAATGGCTGCCTCGGCTGGCCATGCAGTAGCCTACACGATCGGTCCAATTTTTAAACACATTACAGCAGATCTATTTCATCAATGGCTTCACGAATATTGTCCTTTAAAGCGTCAATTGTCTCTGGCTTGTCGGCGTAATACTTATCTTTGACGGCACCCCACAAATAATAGTCCAACGGTGTCAAATCGCATCTCCGAGGTGGTCAAACCACATCTGCTCTGCGGCTGATAATGAGATCTTCAAAAACAGGGCGCAAAACATCGAGTGTAGCTTTGGCTGTGTAGCACGTATCGCCGTCCTTTTGAAACCAAATGTTGCCAATATCCTCTTCAATTTTTGTAAACAAAAATTCGTTCAACATGGCCCGATAATGATCGCCATTGACTGTAACGGCCACTCCTTGCTCATTTTCGAAGAAAAATGGCCCATTTATGCCTCTGGACCAAAATCCGCACCAAACAGTGACTCGTTTTGGGTGCGTCGGCTTTTTAATGTATGCGTGTGGGTTTTCTGTGCCCCAAATGCGACAATTTTGCTTGTTTACATGCCCGCCAAGATCAAAATGAGCTTCATCTGGAAAGATGATTTTTTTTGCCAAAATCGGCATCTTCTGGTGTAGGCTACTGCATGGCCAGCCGAGGCAGCCGTTTGAATGAAATTATTTTCCATTATTAACCGGAAGGATTGTACTTTCAAATAAAAAAGACATTTGAGAAAATATTCAGAAGTTTTTTCTTTAAAGCATATTCAAAAAAAAAAGTTATTTGGCGGACCCTTTGGTAAAATAGAATTGCCATGAAAAGTTTGTTGTTCGGGGTCGACTTTAAACTGTGGGTAACGCCACTCATGTAAAAAATTAATGCACACAACAGTGGTGTAAGAAACTAGATCATAATACTGACTAAAGGGTTGTAATGACCAATTATGTTATGTATGTACATACATATGTATATATGAGTACTGAAATTGGGGAGAAAATCTTAAGGGCAAGGACCTTTTCCACATAGCAGCACTCCATCTTTCTGCAGGATTCGTTGTAAAGTAGGGAAGTTGGATTCTATTGCAAATTTATTGTATCTCTCTCCTGGTGTGCAAAGGCGTAGACTCAGGAGAAATTGCAGAATCTGGCCCAGATCAGATCATTTTGAAACGAAATGGGTTCTGAACCTGGGAAGGAAATCTTAAGGGTATGTGCAAATGTTGTTGAAAAAGTGGTATAAAAAAAGCAAAAAAAGGTTTCTGCATAAATACCGCAATAAGTAGGCGTTTGCCTATTAAGTTTACACGTATGTTTGTAGCTTTCTGCATTATTTGTAGTAAAGTAGGCAAGCCGGATTCTATTGAAAATTTTATGTGTCCTGGTAAACGTAGACTTAGGTGGAGGCGTAAATTCAGTATTCGTGATCGGAGTTTCTTCAATGGCTTCAGTGCTTCATTCTCCTCTAGGATTTCCGATATTGCGATAGTGATTTTGGTTTCCAAGTGGAGGTAGCTCACGTAGCTTCTAACCTAAGTTAGAGCATAAGGGTTTGTAAACACTCAAGTAAGGCATCGAAGGTAAGACTTGCTTATTCACATTAAAAGAATGCCCTATGACGAGATCTGGCACGACACCCTGAAAGGCAACTCTTTGGGTTTTTGAAGACAATGACCATAGACGCCGTAGTCTAGTAGGTAGTGTGTTGGCTTATTAGCCGTAAAGCCAGGACTCGAGTCCCAGGCCAGACATCAAAACAAAATTCAAAAAATATTTCTTCGGCGACTTCCTCTCAGCAGATTTCTGGCAAAAACTGTGACTGTAAATAAAATTGCCATGAAAAGTTTCACAAAAATCTGTCGTTCGGAGTCGACTTTAAACTGAAGGTCCACTCATGTAAAAATTCAACACACACAATATAAGCGGTGTGGGAAACTATGTCGTAATACTGACTGAAGACTGAAGGGTTGTTATGTGTATGGCCATAGATTTTTAGTTCTCTTCATTGACAATATATTGTCATATTGTTATGCCAAACAATGTTTATTTTCAACAATCGAATCATTGTTGCCCTTGATAAGGGTACCAACTTCATTTAGTGACAAGAAAAACATGACTATTGTGTTTGAAAGTAAGAAAAATTAGTTTCTCCTTCTTAGGATCCCTATTTAAGGTTCGTTTATAAAATTTGTTTCAATCTTAAAGAGTTGACCAAAACTTTTTTCATTTAAATTACAATACTTAATCATACTTCCCTGCCCACCACTTAAATATATGCTTATTAATCGCCTTTGATAAATCATCTCTATCAAAAGGCGATTATTTTATTTCTGAGAATTTATTAACAGTCATTCAACAACATTCACATTCAACTTGTTTCAGGATTAATTTTACTTTTTTCCTTTTGTATTGTATTGAGTGAGTATAAGAACAAGAACAAGGACTTGCTTTTGCTTCTTATTTAAGTTCAAGTTGGTTGGTGCTAATGTAATTCATTATTACATCTCATTTCCGTTTGACGGAAATCATTCATTTCCCCTAACGTGCTTCATTGTACATGGAAATTGAGGCAGACATATTAAAACGCATTCATTTACTTCAAAAGATAAGAAAACTCAACAAGAAAAATAAAAAAAAAAAACAAAAAAAGGAAAACAACAAGCAATACCATGGCAAATAAAGGATATTGAAGTGATTTTTCAATTGTTAATAAAAACAAAATCAAATAAACAAAAAAAAAATAAGTTTTTTATTTGATTTTTTATTTTTTATTTTTATATTCCTTAGATTTGAATCTGAGGAGGATAATGAATCAATAAAGTGTAGTTTCTTATAAATTGTGATTTTATAACAGGGCTCACTTCTTTGTACATATGAATGGACAGTTGAACAACGAAGTACATTGAATAAATTGCGTGACTTTAGTAAAACTAACGTGAATGTTTGATTAATGCAGGATACACATTTCTTCTTACTATTGGCTGAGCCTTCAGCCACAATTACAACCTAGCTTCTTACACCACTCAAGTTGTATGTTGTAAATTTATTCATAAGTGGTAGGATCTACAATTTAACGTTCGGTCCGAAATATACATGCATACATACATAATTGGTCATTACAACCCTTCAGTCAGGATTAAAGACCTAGTTTCTCTCACCACTTATTCTGTGTGCGTTAATTTTATACAGGAGTGACAGGACCTACAGTTTAAAGTCGAACTTTTCTTGGCAATTTTATTTACTCGCAGAGTTTTTGCCAGAAATCTGCTGAGATGAACTTGTCGAAGAAATATTTTTTTACATTTTCGTTTTGATGTCTGACCTGGAGTTTGAACCGTGGCCTTACATCTAATAAGCCAACACACTACCTAATAGACTACGGTGACTTCCGAAAAATAGGTGTGAGAATCTGCATGGCATTTTTATTTAGTTTTTCCCAAACGATGGCTGAGAGGAGTAGTTTCTTCGTTTTGTTCGAGATGTTTGAGCTGGGTTTTAAACCATGGTCTCATGTCTGTGAGGCCAATACTCGACCTACTAGACAATTTTTATTCCTTTCAAAATGAGAAAGAAGCTGCTGCTACAGTGCTTGGTGAGTGTAATCAAGCTGCGCTGACTTTATTTTTGTTTCCACCAATATTTGGTTCCAAGAAAACGATGCAACTTGTCAAACAAAGTACGAAATAAACGATTTTCTGCAAAATCAATTTGGTGACAACGTTCCTTTCAAAAGTGGTCCTTTTCACTGGTTCCCAGCGAATATCGACTTTTGATTTAGAAGTCGCCGTAGTAAGTAGTTTGTTTACCCGTGGCATTACAACGCCGGAGCTATCATCTATTGATGTCAAGGATATAGCTCCGTTCATCAAACTTTCTGGCTGGTTTTCCAGTGTGGGCCCTTGCGCTGACCAATTTCCTCCTCTTCCCTGATTTTGGTGGAACTTGGTCAGTACAGGGACTGCGTTCACTCGTGGCATCACAACGGACCGCTATGCGTGCTCAAGTGAGCTTTGTGATATCAGAGCTACCACTCCGACCTAACTTAAGTAGTTTGTTTGCATATTTGACGCGAACCGCTGGTTCAATCCTTAGCTCGAACAAAAACGAAATATTAAAACATATACAGCAAAAGTCTTAGTACGGCAATTTCATGCATTTTAACCAAAAGTTTATATAAAAATTTATAGTTTATAGATTTATTTTATTAATTTATTTCCCTTTTATTATAAAACAAAAATTTTTTTAATGTTTTCCATAAAACAAGAGAAAAAATAACGAAAAGTTTCAGATGACTCCATAGGTACCCCCAAGGAGAACCCTGAGTAAATTTAAAATTCAAACGCCTAATAAATGAAAACGTCATCCTTTGTATTTAGTAGAATATCCCTTAAGGTCAAGTACTCCGTTTAACCCATTTGTAATTGAATATACAAATTTTGTTTCCTGTTTTCTGGTGGCACCATGAACAATTTTTTCGGTTGACTTTTGTTTGAGGTTTAGCAATTACGTAAACGTTCTTTCAAATGATCTCCTAAATACTATATTCAAGTCATATCGGGACTTTGTGCAAAAGTATTAAGCCTGGGGGGCTGTTTTTTTATCAAAATATATTGGAGTACTAAGACTTTTGCTGTCCACTGTATATTTTCGCCGTTTTTCTCTCAGAAATGTTCAAGCAAAAATTTTTGAAGTAAACAAACTTGTGTTAACGTTTTCCAAAAATCTGTGGCCCGGAGTCGACATTAAACTGGAAGTCCCGCCATTCGGGTATAAAATTAACACACACAGCATGAATGGTGGTTCAGGCAATCTTGACTAAATGGTTATAATGACCAATTAAGATAAACAAGACCTTGAAGGGCACAATATAGAGAGTGTATCTAGAAAAACTCTTAGCATTTATTAAGAAAAGAGAGGACTGGAGGAGTTGTTCGGTGAAGCTCCCAAGGAAGTCTATAAGGCTACCAAATCACAGCAGCATTTTTCCGCGGTGAAAATTATTGTGCACAAAAATGTTCGCGGACGGAAAGTCATCATAGTTTCCGATAGCCCAGCGGCTATCAAGGCATCGGATTCTAATGTAATAAACTCCAAGACGGTGTACGACTGTCGCAGATATCTCAATGAGGTGGTGAACCGATATGATGTTTGTATCACGTGGGTACTGGGATATAATGATATTCCTGGCAACTGCAGAGCGGTTGAACTGGTCAGAAGGGGCACGACCATCGAACTCTCTGATGAATTCTTTACGTTGGGGATCCCTTTGGGGACCTGCAAACTTATAGTTAACAATGCGACCGTAGATCTCGTCAACAGTATGTGAGCAGATTCGGATAAGGGCAGCGCGGCGCAAAAGATCTGGCCGAGGCTGGACAGGAGGCGCACGGCGACTCTGCTTAAACTCCAAAGAAGTAGGCTCAGCACTGTTATCGGTGTTATTACGGGGAATTGTATTATAGGAACGCATGCGAGGCGTATTGGTCTTGGACACCTTGCAAATGATTTCTGCAGAAGGTGTGGAGATGAAGAGAAAGATGAGACTATTCTTCACCTATTGTGCACATGTCCTATTGTACACATGGTCGGAGGAGAAAGAGGCACCTGGGTGCCTACTACATGGAGGATATGGATGAACTGCTATGTACGGATATTGGCAGTCTGAGTCGTTTCATCGAAAGCTCCGAATGGTTCCTAGAATAGGGGGAAATGAGGAACTGTGGTATCACAATGAGCCCTGTGTGCGGCCTAAGTGTATCCGCTCATGACTCCATCGAGGGGACCGCCACTTCTACCTACTTACCTTCTTAAGATGTAACGATAATATTGATTACAGCCTTCTACACAAGACTACTTTTAAAATTAAGTAAGTTAAGTAAGATTACTTCTTATGGGGCTTTACTAAGTCGTTGGCTTATGATAACAAACCAGAAACTCTTGAAGCTCTTGAAGATTTACTTGCGAGAGTAGTCCAAAATTTGATTAGAAGGTTCTCTTAAATTCTGAATATTGGTTTGGTGGTAAATAGATTTTTTGTACTTCAAGTACACATAAATTTACTTGTTCTTCTATCCAAACTTTATAGCTGCTTATGGTCTTGCCACAAAAATCACAATACAATTGAACAATTTTCAATGAAAATCATAATTTTTAAGGGTAGATAAAGAAATCATAAAACGAAACATTTTTCAAGAAAAGCTTTCAACAAAAAAATTTTTTCCCTTAAGGATGTTTCCAATTTGGTGGTAATTTTGTTATACTTTGTGGGCAACAAAAACAAAAAAAAACATATTTGCCTGTTATTTTCCTGTTAAACAATATTAAAGCAAATCATATCCGCTGCCTTTTATTATCATTAAGGATAACAAAAAAAGGACATAATCTAAGAAAAATAATTTTGTTTTTCAAGTCATTATGATAACGATAATGTCACCTTAAATGACTCAAAGAAAATAATACGCTTCTGTAAGGCAATATACTTGACACCCAGTAAAAATGTGATTTAACTTTTAAACTTGCACTCACAACTGTAATCTGTCTTGATTATCTTCTTCACCCACAAGATACTTTAAAATAATTTTGCTGATAAAAATTTTTAGTCAAGTGTGCCACAGACACTCTCTTTTTTGGCTTGTTAAAGTTTACATAGGAGTTGTTGCTATCGTAGCCTGTTGTTTGAAACCCAAAAATGTTAACAATATGCTGTAATTAGTACAACAAATGAGTTGCATTTTATAGATTTATTCTACGTTTAAATATTTATTGTTTTTCGCATTTGCTCTGTAACGTTTGAAGGCAAATTTGCACGTCATATACTTTTTGAAATTTCATTACCATCGAGCCATAGCTTTGCCTTCATTGAAGGCCTTCGAAAAATCTCACCTCACTTGATTTTTTATCTTCTGTTTTGTTATAAATTGAGGAAAAAAAATTTTAATTAAATTGCATTAATTGATGGTGCATGTAAAACATACAAGTCGAACCACAATTTTGTAATTTATAACGTAAACGAGTCCATAACACCACGCTATGGCTTTAGGCAAACTGAATGACAAATTCGTTTGGACTAAAGGAAGTAATTAAGGGCTGGTCGTTAGTCAGTGAATGTTAACCTAATAAATGATTTTAAAAATAATTTGGAGGGGAATATGATGCATATAATACCCTATAGAAACCATCAATGTACCCACGCTTAGTGATGAAAAGAATTAATATTCAAACTCCAGCTCAAACATATCGAACACACATTATGTTTTCTTGTTTGTTTGTTTTTGATATTAAGCAGCCATGGTCAAGTAAGTAGCGTATTGGCTTATAACACATGAGGCTTCAGGTTAAACCCCAACTTAAACTTCTCGAACAAAACGAAATACATACACACGTAATTGGTCATTACAACCCTTCAGCCAATATGACCTAGTTTGTCACACCACTTATACTGTGTGTGGTAATTTTATACATGAGTGGCGGGACCTACAGTTTATAGTCGATTCCGAATGACAGATTTTTGATAAACTTTTTCATGGCAATTTTATTTACTTTTTGTATTTTGTTTTGATGTCTAGCCTGGGGCTCGAACCCTGGCTTTACGTTCTAATAAGCCAAAACACTACCTACTAGACAACGGCGACAAAACGAAATACGAAAGAATATTTCTTCGACGACTTCCTAGCAGCAGTCGTCAGTCAAAAAATTCTGTGAGTAAATTAAATTGCCATGAAAAGTTTCTCAAAAAATTTGTATCAACTCATGGATGTGGTTGATGTGTGAAGTTATGTTACAACCCTGAGTAAAGGGTTGTTATGACCAATTCAGATATGCTAGACCTTGACGTTACTCGGTAACCTGGAATGCACGCCGCCGCAAAGGACTATCAAGAAAGATTTTTTAATTTATTGTGATGGAACAATAACAACGGTTACAGCGTTCTAAACGAGAATACTACCAAGGTGGTGAAAAATGCTCTCCATCTCATGAGTTATTTAATGTATAACTAGTTATTGAAGTCACCATAGTGTAGTAGGTATGGTGTCAGCTCATCAGACGTGAGGCCGCGGTTCAAACACCAGATCAAACATCTTCAACGAAACGTAATAAGAAAAAAGTATTTCTTCGGCGACTACCTTTGAGCAGTTTTATGGTAAAAACTGTGAGAAATTAGCAATGAAAATTGCCATGAAATGTTACTCAAATATCTGCCGTTCAAGGTCGTCTTTAAACTGTAGGTTCCGCCACTCATATGTAAATAAACACACACAACCCACATACGGTATCCTGAGTAGAGGGCTGTACTGACCAATTATTTATGAATGTAGCTATAGTCAGTATCATGGCGAAAGTCACATCACTGCACTGGCATAGCCTGGCACCTAAACAGACCCCTCGAAGATTTAAACAAAGCAGACGACATTTGTCTTCTTCCTCATAGATCTGCTGACATATAGCCATAGAAGTGGAAGCAGTTATATGTGGTATAAGATTAGACAAAAACAATTTCAAGACATTCAATCTTTTCGCTTTTTGGACAGGACATACTGGACAGCAGAGGCTAGCTTCTAGTCGAAGCATTTGATGGTTTTTGTAAGTTGTCGACGATTTCATCAATTGACCATCTAATACTTATATAACCATCTCGAACAAAACTTAATCAATTTCCATGTCATATGATTAATAACGTAGGGTAGCAAAGTGCGTTAAGTGTTCACTGAACATAGCATACATGAAGCTGCATTTATATGAACGTAAACATTTATTTTTTTTTCTTGGAGGCAATAAAAACACAAAAATAACGCACTCAATACAAAAATATATACATGTATGTTTATACAAACGTCGTCTATGTTTTCGTTAAGCACACACTCATTTTCATATAATTCTAGCAGCCATTTGAACATTTTGTGAAAAACATGCAACAGCCCTCGAAATGTTCATGTTAAACCGCCGAAAAAAATGCAGTTGACTGCAGTTTTATTTTTCTTTCTTTCTTTTTTTCTCTATTTTGTAATTTTATTTTAAATTTTGTACCCTACCCTGGGATATATACGACATTAATAACAGAATGTTAACCTATACGAGGTCATCTACACCACTTTCCAGAAAAAAATAACACCGGATCCTTTCTCTATAACTAAGCGTTTGCACTGAATTTTTCCAAAAATTTCATCATCCTGCACACTAAGACAGTGTCTAGCTTGATCGACTTATACCAAGTAATTTTACAATTTTCCATTTGCAAACATTGCCACCTTCTCATCAAATTTTGCACACACAATTCGTCTACACTGGAGTAGTGATGCTTATTTTAATTTTCGCGAATTTCCATTGTATGCCAACAATGAACATAAATTTTATACCGTATTTTTCATATTAAAATGCAACAAAACAAAATCGGTTGCAAATAAAAAAAGAGAAAGAAAGAAAATTCCTGTGTATTTTTCAATGAATCGACGGAAATAGCACATTCACAATTATGTTCGTTAAAGAGATGTAAAGAATAAAAAGGAAAACACAAAATAAAAACACGAAAGCTTGTATTAATGATGGTACTGTGTGTTTGTATCGCAAATAGTATATCGGATGTAGGCATGTACTTTAAAACATATGCTTGTGAAATTACAGGAGCGTAATTATTGTAAAGGGTTGGTGGAATGATTGTCATACCGTAACTTCACATATATCGAAACTAAAAAAAATCTGTTCCAGAAGTTGATATCAAAAATTGTGTTTAATACTAAAGGAAATGCCGTTACAATTGAACATTCTTATGGTCAGTGTTTTGTAGGCTGTTGTGTACATCGCCCTAAGAAATTACTCAACAACCCAGTATCAGTATAGTCAGCAATAGTAGGATTTCATCAATGGTAACGTTGTAATGACATTGAATTAGTGTGCCATGAGCCTATTATTCCTGGCTGCAATTTTTTTTCTCAGCCACTTTAACAATTTTATGCTCAAGCTAGAGAAGTTCTGTCGAAAAAATTCCTAAATTTGTTCCAACTTGGTAGCCGGGCAATGTGATCTGCCCTTCTTCGTCAAAGCCGTTGTAAGATATTCCTAAGCCTTTGGGTCAATGTTCATATATAATCACTTTGAAGTTCTTAAAATGTACTAGACTTATAGAGAATCACCTCTCCTTCTCCTCAGAAAATGGCAGGATTTGCTGGTTTCTTTAAAAATGATTTTATTTCACTCATCTCTTCTTTTTATCTTTCTCTTATGTCAGAGGGGCCACACTACGAGGCGCCATTTGCTTGCCCCTATAATAACTCTCACAATTCTGTTGAGCTAACAAACCCCAGTATATATATCGGTATCAGTACTTAATACGCACCCAGATGTTTACTCCTAAGGTGCATTAACACCACACATGTTCCAAATGTCTGAAGGTTCATTCTCCTGATCACAGGATCTGTATACGTGATGTATACGTCTGACGTGTTCCCTATTCTGAAAAATATCCTTAGATTATCCTACCAACGTTTACAGTATCTCTTGAAAGAGTTTCTGCCTCTTTTCATCTTACCTTGCACTGAAAGTACGTTTCTAAACATAACTTCCCATTCCTTAGAAAAGTTCTGGCATCATTAGTGTGGAAGATTTCCTTTTAGCAAACTAGGGAACCTAAGATGCCTCAGAAACTGATGCCATTATCCAAGCCAGGCTGCAACAACTTACCCAGACAGTTCCATGCTATTCTTGAATTAACTTCGGAGATGGAGGATAGTATTTTTATATCCTGTCCAAATAAGTATAACCACCGCATGTCTATAATCCTTTTTACTTAGTATCCAGAAATATGTGTATACATTGACACTAAATTTGACACTATTTTCTTAGCCTTCATTTCGACCTGAATTTGCTGTAATAATTAACTATTGTAGGTAGTTTGTTGGCTTATTAGACGTGAGGTCACGGTTGAAACCGCAGATCAAACATCTCCAACTAAAACGAAATATGAAAAAATAATTCTTCGGTGATTACCTCTCTGCAGTCTTCTGAGAGTAAATAAGAATTGCCATGAAAAAGTTTCTCAAATATCTGTAGTTCAAAGTCCACTTTAAACTGTAGGTCCTACTATTAATGTATACAAATTAACGCACACGACATAAGTGGTGTGAGAAGCTGGGTTGTATTCCTGACTGAAGGATTGTAATGACGAATTATGTATGAATGTATGTATATATGTATTTAACTATTTTAATTGACGATGTAGGATTTAAATGAAACGAAAAGATTTCACGACCGGTCTTGTCGAGTGGTCTTGATCTGACAATGAATACCTAAATGATGTATTCTACAGTATCCTACTATCAAAAGCTGGTACAGTCATCAGACGAAAGCATAACAAATCTATTCTAGTAGGTAACCTTAGAAATTGCAACTTTAATCGTAACAGTTGTCACAAGCCTAATAAATTTTTGCAAGCCATTGTATTTTTATTTGTGAACCAATAAGGTGGCAAAATTCTATCTACCCTTGGCCTTAACCCTGGACGGTTACTCTTCAATTTTGTACATTAAGGTTACTCTTCGTTGAATCGACGAGCACTTTAGCTCTAATTGGTTACTGTTAGTCGAATTGACGAAGCTCATTTAATCAAATTTCGCACTTTTTATCAACAATGTTGACTGATAACAAAAGCTTGTAATGAGTAAGCGTACCCTGGTCACCCATTTTTTTAATCCTGGATGGTCATTTTTGTACAGTAAGGTTCTCTCTTCGTTGAATCGACGAACAAAAAAATTTTTTTGTCGTCTACTGACTGCAAGCTTTCATTATCAACTAAAGTTGTTGAAAAAGAGAGCGAAATTTGGTCAAACATAAAATGAGTTATATGATAAAGAGTAAATGAGCTTCGTCGATTCGACGAACAGTAACCGTCCAGGGTTAAATGTACAGCATTTTCCAATAAAAAAATCAGCTAAAAATTGCTAAGGCTATCTCTAACCCAATCATATTTGATTTAATCATTACCAACACCTTCTTAATTACTTTAACAATTAAAAACACATTTGCATTATAATTTTAATATTTTTTTTGTTTTCTCATAAATATGGCATTTAGTTTTATTTTCAATTTTTATGTTCTTTTTTTTTTTCTGATTTTATTTAATATATTTTTTTTAAATTTTTAAATCTTTTTTTTCAATTTTTATACTAATTAAACTTATAAACGATATTTAATAATCACTAAAAACTGCTGCTGTATTACACAAAATTTATGATATTTTTATTGTAATAATAATTTATCAATAATATTACACATACTGTTGATGCAATTTAAATACAATACAATACAGTTTTACAAAAAAAAAAGAATAAAAAAGGAAACAACAATTCTATAAAATATTAATTTATTTTAAATTTGTTTTTTTAATTTTTGTTTAATTAGAATATATTTTGTAAAAACTTAAAACTGCTCGTATATGCATTTAATAATAATTGTTTATGCAGAGATGGATATCCCCTCCAAATACAGTGACACTTTGCATAAATTGTAATGCGATTAAACTAGTCAGTGTTTTTTTTCTTCTTCAGTTATTATATTTATTACTACTAATTTTAGTTAATAATATTAGTACTATTATTATTACTATTTATTATATGTATGTATATGTTTATAGTATATACTCTTGTATATTATTTTATGCGTATCGTATAAAGAAAAAAAGATCTAATGATATAGTTTTTTTCGTTTTTTTTTTGTTTTTTTATTTTAATAGTTTTTATAATAATATATTACAATGAATTTTTTTGTTGTTTTTATTTTATAATTATTTGAAGCTGATTATGCTTAAATATAAACACACTAATGAAAAATAATAATAAATATATACAGATTTTAAAAATGAATTAGAATGTAACATAACAAATAAAAAAATACAATTCAATTTAATTTATCAATTATCTGCTTAAAAACCGGCAGTATTCTCAGTTATGGTTGTTTAGCATTCTATGCCCTACGTCGATATAATTGCTCAATGTGTTTACAGTCATATCTTTGACACTTTTCATGACGAAAAGCAGGCCATAATTTCCGTATTTAACCGATATTTTTTTGATTTCAGTTTAATACTTGAGAAAAGCTTATCAGAATAGAAGCCTCCAAGCAACTGATGAACGACAGATTTTTGAGAAACTTTTTCATGCCAATTTTATTTACTCTCAGAGTTTTTGCCAGAAATCTGCTGAGAGGAAGTCGCCGAAGAAATACTTTCTGTATTTTGTCTTGATGTCTGGCCTGGGGCTCGAACACTGGCTTTTACGTATTAGACAACGGCGACTTCAAAAACGTGTCTAGCTAATGTAATGTAATGTAATGCTGGGTAATTATAGAGGAAGGAGATTTGAGTATTCTCAGTCTTAAGCGATCGCCTCAGAGGATATTGTGGGTACAAAGAATACTTAAAGCCCCATATATAGATTCTGTGAAAAACCTATGCATCTATTTCAGAAGAAAACGCTTGTGTGTGTATATCAAGTACTATTTAGGAAGTTATCCTTTGGAATTCAAAACCTCGTTCTGAAGTGGTGGTTTGTGTATTCTCGATCTTAAGCGATCGCCTCAGAGGGAAATACTTAAATAGGGGTTGCTTTAAGCCTCTTATATAGGTTCTGTGGGGAAAGTATGCAGCTATTTCCAAAGAAAACACCTCGGTGTGTGTATCAAGTACTATTTAGGAAGTTAACCTTTGGCATTCACAATCTCGTTCTCAGCATGATTTGAGGAAGCGTTGTAAGGAAACCCGGTAAAATTGTTATCAGCACATTAGATCGGCACTTTAGTAAATAATGCGTAAAGCCAACAATTTTTGGGAGCACATACAGTATGTCAATCATGGGCTTAAAATCCAGCCAGTAATTTCCGTCCAGAGAGAGCGCTAACAACGATTTGAAATGTTAAAGATTTCAACTATTTATTCAGTAGCCAAACATCTGGTATTCGAAAATGCATAGAAAATTTGAAGAGAAATACAAAACCATATCAGCCATCATATGTGGGAGTAGAAAATTTGGAAAGTTTTTTCATTATGAGCCGAACTTTTCAATAAAATTTCATTAAAATCGTAGCAGATGAGATAAACAGACCCAATGTGTCAAAATACTATGTAAGAGCGTATATAACGAATAGTAGTGGATAAGATAGGTCGAATACACCATAGTCATGCAAAAAAGAGGGCATTTGACCGATCGCCTCAAACGGTTTTGGCGATGCAAAGAATACTTAAATAGGGGTTTCTTTAAGCCCCATATATACATAGCTTTTGTGGTGAATGTATGCAGCTATTTCAGAAGAAAACATCTGTATGTGTATCAAGCACTATTTAGGAAGTTATCGTTTGGGATTCAAAACTTCGTTCGGAAGTTAATACGAAGATAATGGCATATACATGAGCTATACGAAACCAATCGTAAATATCTGGCGTTAAATAAAATTCTAAAATAGTAGAGAAAATCGACTCCATAGTTCTGGAGCTGAACAGGAAAATTCAACTGGACAAGAAGTAAATGGAATTTCTGTGCAAAATTAATTTCCAGAAGAGATGTGATACACATTTTTGCTAAGGGTTTAAGCCTTATTTAAGGTTTGCGCTAATAAACTCATATTTTATGATTTTTAAAATGTAGTATGCATCATAACAGAACAGCTGTCAAGACCAGACCAGAAATCGTAACATTGAGCTCAAAGAGGATCACAGTGACGGGATATTAAAATCAAATTTTTTGTTTTTCTTTTACAAAAAACTTTGGAAAAAGTTCGGAAAAATTTTTAATTCTACAATCCACAATGGGCACCTAAAAAGATGGCTCCAAAGAATGTTGATGAATCACGATAAATTTTGAAACACTTGGATGGACTTAAAAGGAAGTTGGAATTCAGGCACCTTTTAAGAAATCGTATACCATTGTTAATGGTAAAAAAATTAAAATTTTATAAAAAAAATTTCGTATAAGGTATCGTTTAGTTGGCCTAAATAAACACTTTTCCGTTTAATTACCTATTTGCTGTAACTATTTTTTGTGTTAAAAATTTTTAATTGATTATCTTGTATTTTGTATTTTTTTTGTTAATTTTATTCATATTTTTTGCATTGATTTATCGCTTAAGTTTTGTTTTTATTAAATATTTTAATTAAATATTATTTTTGTTTATATATTTCTATTATTAATAAAATTATTATTAGTTTTATTAAGTTTGATTTTTTTATTCTAAACTAATATTTACAAAAAGTTTAAAAGTATTTAATTTAATTTTATAACTTTAATTATTATTTTTTTTGTTTGTTTTTTTTTAATATAAAATGCTTTATTTAATTCTAATAAGACATCACATCATTTTTTTATTTATTTATTAATTATTAAATTTATATTGTATTCTTGCTTATTAATAATTTTTTTCCTATTAATTAAGAACTTATTTTTATAACTTTTTTTTATTTATTTTTATTACTATTATTCAGAGAAAGTTATAGACAGGAACATTTAGTTGTCTTTAAAATGGCAACTTAATTACTATAATTTAATTAAAAAATAATAAAAATAATAAAAAAAATGTATTTTAAATTATAGAAAATTAGAAGTAAAAGTTTTTAAAAGCAATACAAAGGACAAAACATTGCAAGTCGGTGGTATTTTGTTTGAATAAATGGTTGGCAATTTTAATATGAAATTAAGATGAAAGAAAGAAAGAAATATTAACGAAAAATAGGTTATGGTTGTACAAATCAAACACCAAATCGTATGGAACTAAAATTTAAAAGTATTGTAATTAAAAAAAAAAACTTGATAAAATGGCCACTTTTACCTTTAATGGCAAAGAAATATGAAAAGGTAAAATATTAATTTAAAATATCTAAAGAAGTTGTAACAATTTTAAAATTTTATTTTATTTTGCATTTACATCAATACACTTTAATCTGTTATTGCTGAAAGGACAGTCAATTACTGATTCCAAGAAGAATAATAAAGTTTTGTTCATACGGTTTTTAAAAATATTCACTTTAGCCAGGCTAATTTAATCTGACAACGTTGTCAAAAGCAATATTAACAGGCGTTGTCGCCCATATGACAATCATATAAACAGCTTAAGCTGCCAATTTCAAATCTTTGTCATATGCTATGAGCTCTGTCCTTAGATTCAAACCTTCAGCCCTTAGGTAATACCAACAATGCAGATATTTCTATCTTAATTTAATATCATAAAGTCTCCAAAGCGTACAAAAAAAAAAAACAAATTAAGTCTTCAGTGGTATGAGAAAATCTGGAAAATTTTTTGATAATTTTTCATCTCAAAACTTTGACCGAGGAAGGTATTAAATAGTATTCGTTGGCTATTAATTCGGAAATTTTTAATTTTTCTTAGAGATGCATTTTTGCGTTGTCAGCAAATTGTCACTACCTAGCCATACTTAATAATACGCCAAAATTTTACAGACATCTGCACAAAAATTTGGAAGAGAAATGTTTTTGAAACTTTTGTATGCCAACAAGGGCTACTCCCCACAGCATAATAGTAATTGAAACTTCGAAGAAGAAATATCTGATTGCCTTTTCATGGATATGTAATAATGAAGAGGTTTGTGAATATTATCAATAAATTTCATAACATTTGCAAACATAAATATTAACCAGACAGTATATTGGTTACAAGATAAGTTAAAGCTGAAAGAACTTAAAAAATGATTTTGAATGGCTAAATCACTGGTTGAATGAATGAACACTTGCAATGAAAACTAGATTTCCTATAATAGCGCGAAACGAAAAGAGTAAGTAAAGCACGTCCAACCATTTAAATTAATGTTAAAGCCAAGAAACAGTGGTACCCATTTCAGTTGAGCACACGTAGAGGCGATACCACATAAAGCATTGCCCAAAGCCATCTCACAATTCCTGGTTAATAGTTATTGACAATCAGTAGCTGGTCTTTCCATATACCAAATAATGCTTTGTATATATTATAAGTTGCGGGAATGAAACCAAATGGTAACAGTAGTAATAGTAACTTACATTGATTAAAACTAGTTTGAAATCAACTTTCAAATGGACGTGAATTCTCAATTTTCCATTGAGAGTAAGATCGGCCACCTTGTGCTAGCCCTGTAAAAAACCTTGCTAATGATCTAGACCTTACTATCAGTTGTTTTGATTAAGTCAAAATGCTGTCAGTGAACTACTTTTTGTTTCTTAGGTTCATAATGCTAGTTATTCCAGCTGAAAGGTGCTCTCAGCCTTTCGCTGTAGAAGAAACTGGTGTGCTAGGGTTTGCCGTACAAGGCATAATGAAACAATTTCAACCATAAAAATAAAAATAATTTTAAAAATTATAGACTATACTTAGAACACAATGTTCGATGGGAAAAATTTCATGTGGAATGACTTTAGGAGCATTGAAAGAAAAGTTTGTAAAAGACATTTACTATTATGGATTTTTCCAAATGAAAAGAATTGATGACAAATAAATTTTTTGTAGCCGAGGCTAAGTAATTAGAGTTGAACTGACCAAACAACGTGTAGTAGGGTGTGGGATAAAATTGTTCTTAAGTGAAGAAAAAATAAGAATAAAGTCAAGACATATCAATCAAATAGAAAATGATGGCAAAATGGCATGAATTGTGGTTCGAATTTCATACTCTACATCTCTGAAGCAATTCATGCAATTTTGCCATGGCTTTCTTCATTGATAGCCTAAAATAGCGCGACTGCTAAAAATATTTCTGTTTTATTTTTAATTTTAATTTTATCTCTAAAGCTATTAGATCAACTTCATTTCTAGTCATAGCATCCAAGGATATTTGAATAAATTTTATATTTTGAAATGTACAACTAATTCTCGTACGAAAGTTATTAAAAAATTATTATTTGTTTTTTAAATAATTAAAAATTAAACTATTAAACAATACGAAAAAGAAAAATTGAAAAAAAATTGTTTCAAATGGAAACAAAATAATAATAAAAACAATAAATTTCAGTAAAAAAAAAGAAGAGGAAAAGCAATATAATCAGTCTTAAACTTAAAAAAAAAATTAGAAAATATTTTACACATACAAACAAAATGAATAGAAATCAAAATAAATTTTGCATTTTAATTATTTCAATTCATTCGATATCGTTTATTTGCCCATTATTGAAACGTTCACACCACTCTAATAATTCCTTTACCTCACGGGCATAATAATCCTCTTGATAACGAGCTGTAGTGGTGGCCGATATTGTGGCACTCTTAAACACCACATTTTCTTTTAGTTGTTGTTGCTGTTGTTTAATTGCCTTATCGAGGTGTCACACATTGTGGCCATTACTGGGACCACTCGTTGAACTGCCCGAATTACTTAAAAGACTACGTTCACTAGCCATACTACCGCCAGGTGCATAAATCATCTCCGAATCGCTACTGGCCTGCTGCTGGTGCAATGGATGCAAATGATGCATTGGCAGTGAAGACGTTTGTTGTTGCGGCTGTTGTTGATGGCTTTGCGGCTCATGGGCGGCTGTCACATTATTAGCCGCCACCGAAGAAGATGCTGCAACACTGTTATTTGTTGTTACAATTATATTGGGATTATTGCGTTGATATGATGATGAGCCTGACGATGATGTATTGGAACGTGTCGAAGAATTATTGTGCGTACGCCAATTATGATATTGATTTTGTTGTTGTGCGGCATTCTCTTGATGGCTAAGCTGTGGTTGTGCATGGGACAAGTGTTGCGGCGTAAGGGGTATTAATTGCTGTTGCTGTTGTGGCGTTTCATCGACCTTAACATATAAACGTTCCATGTCGCTTTCATTATCGCCATCAGCGGTATGATAGAGTGCCTGGTCTTCACCCAAGTCATCATCGTGCGACATTAACATGGCCATGGGTGAGGGTGAACCGCCACAACCGGAATCTGCCATGCCATTGTAACAGAATGAGCCGGCATCTAAGTCTAATAAATTTTTACTAATCATGTCTTGCGTATTATAGTTCTGATTATTATTAAGCGAATTCATTTTTTGTTGTTGTTGTTGCTGTTGCTGTTGTTTTTGTGCATCGGCCAAGTGCAACTGATAGTTTTGTGCCTGAGTATTAATGACCTTAAAACGATTGCTATGCTGGCTATTACCACTGCGTCTTAGAGTGCCTATATTGGCAAATGGTGGCTGTTGCTCTTGTTGTTGTTGTTGTTGCTGTTGTTGTGCTATCTCATAGGTATGACAGTTACTTAATTTATTCTCTGTGATATGAATTTTTTCCTTTGGATAATAGTATTGCTCCGAATACACCGATCTATTGCTTGTCATTTGCGAAGGATATATTTCACTGGTAGTGGACATTTGCTGATAAATATTATTAGTTTGCTGTTGTTGTTGCTGCTGCTGTTGCGGTTGCTGCTGCTGTTGATGATAATGAGGATGCATGGGTCTTTGCTGTGTTGCTGGCAAAGGTTGCTGTTGTATATTAAAACCAGGACGGGTTTGATAACGTGGCTGGGCAGATTGCTGCTGTTGTTGCTGCTGCTGCATAATTGACGATGTGGCATATGGTGCTGGTGAGGAGGCATTTTTACGTCCAATGCCATACTCACTGCCAGTTTTGCCAAAACTCGTTACTTCTGCATAGTCGGTGGGTATGTTGGAATATTCCCCAACGTATCTGGAATTATTGAGAAATAAAAAAAAAGAATTTTTTGTGTATTTCGTTTGAATATTTTTTTTTTCAAAAAATTACTGTTACTGTTGCATTTATTGTTGCATTTTCGTTAAATTAATGGTTATATTTTTAAGCTGCTTATAGAGAGAATGGCTTTATTTATGCTTTTATTTTAATTTCTCTCTTTTTCTGTAAATAATATTTAGTGGTTTATTGTTGTACAACAAATTGTTTTAAAGGCTTAAAGGGGTTTATTTTTTCCATACAGCATAATATATTCGCGTTGGAAATTAACTTCCACCAAAAATTCTGCTGGAGTTTATTTATTTAAATACAGAATTTATTTAAATTTATATAAAGTCTTTTGTAACAGTAACAGTAACAGAATCTAGAAAATCATTAGTACCCGAGCATTTATTTTTAGTTTTCATATGAAACGTCCTATGGTACGTATGATTAATATTGATTTTTTCTTTAATGAACCCCCAGGTCGTATGATGATTATTTCTATGTATGCCACAAGCGAAACCATTAAAATCATTCAAAATTATTGTTGTAATGGATATGAAAGTAGCATGGCAAACTACATTCATATATTTCATGCTGTTTATATTCATGTACACATTTCTGGGGCTCTTATTGCCAGGGGTATGATTATTATAAATTTATGTACCATGGTAATGGTAGCCTATATTTGTATTTTTCTATATTACATTATACATATGTATGGCAACTTAAATAAACCATAATTTTCATTTAAAATTTTGTTTAAAACGTATGAAAACAACATACATACATACATAATTGGTCATTACAACCCTTCAGTCAAAATTACGAGCTAGCTTCTCACACCACTTATGCTGTGTGTGTGTGTTACTTTTAGCCATGAATGATGGAACCTACAGTTTAAAGACGACCCCATACGGCAGATTTTTTAGAAACTTTTCCTGGAAATTTTATTTACACTCAGGCCTCACATCTAATAAGACAACACACTACCTACAAGACTACGGCGATTTTTAATAGGAGACATATGAGAACTAACTGTCTAAAATTAGTATAATAAGAAACATATGAATACCCTGGGCAGAGAATTCTCCTATTACTGACTGATTTCTTTACCGTTTAGTTGCTCTCATTCTCCATCCAAATTCCATTGGGTGGCCCATCTATCGGTTTAAATTTAAACCATCGGTTGTTTCGAATCTGGCAATACTTATTGTATGTCATTGTATTCTGTCACAAAATTCACTATGTTATCCCCACTGAACATAATGAATCGATTTACGTAACGTTAAGATTTATTGGGCCAAGAGAAACCGCAGGATGATGAGGGTTTTGCCAAGAAGAAAGTCATCGTTACGGATGAAGCTCATTTGCATTTTAATGGGTACGTTAATAAGCAAAATTGCCGTATTTGAGGCTCAGAAAACCCACACGTGATCTTCAGAACACAATGTACCCATTATGAGTGACTGTTTCGTGCTTCATGTGCAGCCCATATTTCTTTGAAAATGAGCAACCGTTACTGTCAGTGGAGACACCTATCGCATCATGATAACTGCTTTTCATGGTATTGATGTGAACGAGGAAATGTGATTGAGGAAATCTCAAGCCATAATCGATTTTTGATGGGCGTTTAATTAGCCGAAATGATGACGTTAATTCGTCGCCGAGAAGCTGCGAATTGACACCGTGGCACTATTTTCTGTGGGGCGCCGTTAAAGAAAAATGTTATGCCGACAAACCAGAGACAATTGAACATTTGAAGGCCAAAATTCGTGATGCCATTGCCGAGATGCAACTACGTACATTCGAAAAAGAAGTCGAAAATTGATGCGATTGAATGAGTTACTATGAGGCCAGACGCGGCAGAGATATGCATGACATAATATTCCATTTCTAACCGGTACAATTGTACTTCACAGACAAAATTTCAAATCGTTTTTGTTTTATTGCATTTTTAAATTGAAACTTTTAATTCACCCACCCTATAACATATATTTTCTATCAGAATGTATCCAATGATCTCAGTGTGTATTGACACTTGCTTTTGTCGCTGAAAACTTCCTTAACCGTAGATCGAGCCTTAAAAACTTCATAATTCTAGCTTATGTATCACTTTTAATCCATTATTGTAGTACATGGGATTGACACGATTATTGATAGATTTTGTTAAAAAATTTAAATATTTTTATGCATTTTAATAAAACTTTTTATTTACTATTATTACATTTTATTATCACTACGCACGTAGCATGTACTTGAATCTAAAACTGGCAATTCGACTTCGGTGGACCACGAATTTTATAACGACCATAAAATTCAATTAGTTACTAATCTACAGCGACAAAATTAAATATGAGTTGAAAAGCTAATAAAACAAAACAAGTGGAAAGAAATAATAAATCAATACCAAGCATTACTCCGTAAATACCTTGATTTATACAAATATCCTTAAATTAAATTCCCTAACAATCACTGTAAGTATTCCATCATTAAGTATCAAATTTCAATTAAAATAATAATTTGAGATGAAAATATACCAAAAAGGAACATAAAACCATAAGTATCATTATTTAAAAATATTTTCTTTAATTTTCTTACCTTTTAGGCGAACAAAAAATTAAATTTTTAAAAATCTTAAAAAAGGATATATGGGCTGCTCTGAAAGTATGATAGGTACTCCCAAACTATTTATACAGTATTATTTCTTACATAAAACTACAAGTTGTGCGATAAAAGTTTTATGAAAATGGTTAAAATTTTCTAACAAAAAATTAAGATAAATATATTATTTTTTTTACAAAAAAAAAATCTTTTTCATTCGAATTTCAAAAAAAAGGCTTTAAGCATGATTATTAAAGGCTGCAAGACTTTCAACACATTTTTCGAAAAGGCGTAATAGGTGTAAATATATCATTATCAAAGCGAATGATTCTGTTATATCTTATGTACGTAGTTGACTGAAATATTATTATCTGTAATAAAACATGGGACGAAACACATTTTTCTAATGTTTGTTTGTCACATGAGATAAATAAGAGAAGAGCAGTAAGAAAGACTCTACAACATTTCAGGAAACAACTGCTAGCAATCTGCGTGGAATTGATAATATTTTTTCATCCCAAACTACTAAAGGCAGTTTGTTGTGTTCCAAGTAGTACCATCTTTGGCGATAAACATCCTGTTTTCATGTTTTGTTGTTGCCAATATTTTCTTCAGTTCATAAGACGAGCTTCTATTTTCTTCGTGAAAGTCTTTAGCAACAGTAATATTAGATGTATAATTAATATATAATCGGTCATTACAACCTTTCGTTATAAAATGGAATTGTCTGACCTGAGGTTTGAACTTTGGTCCGACGTCTAATAAGGTAACACGCTACATACTAAACTACGACTACTTCAATCAATATCAAGGACATATCAAGAATAGAAAATTCAACCTTTCCACTTTCGTTCCACACTTCACTTTCAATTCTTTCACAGAAACCATAAATATTGTATTATTTACGATAAAACTTCACAAAATCTTTGAAATCTTAAAAAAATTACGTACACGTCACCAAAAAATCTCTAGAAAAGTCGTATGTATCAAAAATGTTACATAAGCCAGAATTATGAAGTTTTTGAATTTTTTAATTCCTGTTTGAAATTTTTTTTATTTGGTTTAAAATAATGGCGATAACAATACTAACTTTATCAGGCATCTAACTTTTTCGGAATTAAATTTTATAATTTTTGATACAAAGCTCGATCTACGGTTAAAACAACGAAGCAAAGTACATATGTTTCGTACAAATTAGGCTATTAGAGACGACTTAACAAACATGTGAAAGAAAATAATGAAGTCGCCTTGTTTTCAATGACTTGTTTCTCGGAATTGAATTACTATCCTAATTACTCCTATTTTTTTTCTTTTTTGATACTCTCTATTCTTTCGAAATATTCCTCAAGAGTTTGTAAAAACAAAATGTCATCATAATTTTAATTATAAAATTTGCTAATAAAACTAGAATACACATTACAAAGCCCATGTGCTAATGAATTGTGCTACATTTATAACATATTTCAGTTGTTGTCATTGTAAACATTTTAACAACAAACATATATGTGCTGTTGGTCTAATAATTTATGAGTTAAATAACAAATAATAAATAAATATTACCAAAGGCTGTTATAATTGTTGAAATATGAAAGCAATATTCCAATGGCTATAATTTTTGTTCTAATTTTTTTCTAATGATGACAACAGTTTCCACAAGTTGGTAACATTATAAACATGCTTTATGCATATGAAAGGCATAATGAAACAATAGGCAACATTTGAAAATATTTTACCAATAAATTTGACTACAATGGCGCTTATAAGCATCACAAACAAAAAACGAGTAATAATAACTGACAGTTATAAAGAACCAAAAAAAAAACAAAAAAGAGGCGAAAAAATTGCCATAAATTACTGGGAAATTTAATTTTTAATGTGAAATTAAATTACATTAAAGTTAAAACAATTTAAGTGTAAAATATTTATAAAGACTCTACTTTTTCCACATATTTTCAGTCAATTTTTATTACAAAATAAAGCAATTTTTTTATTAAACAGTTAAACGTTATTGTTTCAAATTAAAGCTGTATTTAATGTTTCAATATTTTTTTATTTTTTATTTCAATTTTTTTGCTCATTATGGCCTTTAATATTAAAAAAAACGAGTAAAAAATTGTGAAAAATAAATATGTATGTACGTATGTATGTAGAGTTGTTTGTAAGTATTATTTAAATATTTATGTTGTTATAATTAGTTATGAAGCCACTATAAGCATAAATACCATACATTTGTATTAAAAATAATAATAAAAATAATTATGAATTAAAATAAGCATGTACTGTACATGAATATGTACATTCACTTGCAATATTTCTCTCTTTGGTGTCATTAACCACTGGCGTAGCCATTTTAATCATGACATCAAATGTAATTTTATGATTTTGTTTCTTATTACAGCCTACGCTTGTGTATTTAAAAAAAAACGGTGAATATTATTAAAATTTATGTTTTTTATTTGTAAAATTTCTTTGGCAATAAAAAAGTTTTATTAATTAAAATCATAATTATGGTTGAAGTTCATTTTATGGATTTTTATGATGACCATCATTGAAACTTAAATCGATAGTTTAAGATTTAAGGACGTTTTAAATGTTTGAAATTTATTTCAAAAAAATTTTAATCACATACAGGCTATTTACACACATACATAATTGGCCATTACAACCCTTCAGTCAGGATTACGGCCTAGCTTCTCACACCACTCATCTTGTGTGCGTTAATTTTATACGTGAGTGGCGGGACCTACAGTTTAACGTCGACTCCGAACGACAGAATTTTGAGAAACTTTTTCATGGCAGTTTATTTTACTCTCAGAGTTTTTGCCAGAAATCTGCTGAGAGGAAGTCGCCGAAGAAATATTTTTTTTTTTATATTTCATTTTTGATGTCTGACCTGGGATACGAACCCGGGCTTTACGAATAGTAAGCCAACACACTACCTACTACACCACGGCGACTTCAATAAAAAAAAAAAATTTTAATCACATACAGGCTATTTAGTAATAATAATTATACCGGCTTAGGGGCTACAAGTAAATTCAGATCACACCTCAATAAAATAAAAACTCCATTTGAAAACCCTCATAATCAGAGGAAAAATAATATAAATTACAAAAACAAATCAACAGTTAGGTTCTCGAAGTGGCTAGACCAGCAATGAATGCCGTATAGTAGAATGAAAGATAACGTTTCCTATAAGAAGAAGCAAAAAAGCAACGTATACCCGCTGTTGTAGTGTGCACTATAAAGTTAAATCGTTTTCTGTTCATACTAATCTATTCATAGAGCATTTATATAAAGGGTCCGCCAAATAACTTTTTTTTGAAAATGCTTAAAAAAAAACTACTGAATATTTTCTCAAATTTCTTTTTTTATTTGAAAGTACAATCCTTCCGGTTAATAATGGAAAATAATTTCATTCAAATGGCTGCCTCGGCTGGCCATGCAGTAGCCTTCGCCAGAAGATGCCGATTTTGGCAAAAAAAATCATGTTTTCAGATTAAGCTCATTTTGATCTTGGCGGCACATACAGGCTATTTACACACATACATAATTGGCCATTACAACCCTTCAGTCAGGATTACGACCTAGTTTCTCACACCACTTATGTTGTGTGTGTTCATTTTATACATGAGTGGTGTGACCTACAGTTTAAAGTCGACGGCAATTTTATTTGCTCTCCGAGTTTTTGCCAGAAATCTGCTGAGAGGAAGTGGCCGAAGAAATAATTTTTGTATTTTGTTTTGATATCTGGCCTGGGACTCGAACCCTGGCTTTACGTCTAATAAGCCAAAACATTACCTACTAGACTACGGCGACTTCGGATGTCGAAAATTCGCTAATTAATACTTCATACTTGTCTCGTTTAATACTGAGGCATTTTTGATCACACTAACCAATTAACCTTTTAAGTGCAGACTGCAATAGATTAGACATAATGTCCAGATGCTTACCACTTGCAGCCATAACAATATCGTCTGTGTATGCAACTGTGGTAGGAAGCATACCATCCTACTTTCTTAAGTTTATTAATTATTGCCGAATTCTATAGGAGAGGCGATTGTGCACCACTTAAAGGTATATTACGATATATTTCCTTCGATATAGAGAATAGACAAGTACTTTCGATATGTTTTTAGTACCATTTTACTAAAATATTTAAATGTTAACAAGTTTAACACTTTTCTTTTTGGCTTTGCCATCAATCAGTATTAATTAGACTTTTGGTTGTAGCACTAAAAAACAAATAATAATGCCTCTTCTAAGTTTAATTGAATTCTTTTTAGATAAACATAAAAATGTTTTAGTATAAAAATTTTTTACATATATAAAAAAGAAATCTAAATAAATAAAAAAATACACAATTTAAACAAATCCCCTTAAAACCTCAATTTCAGCCAATAAAAATAATAAAAAAAATCACGAACACATAACAGAAAAAAAATTCGATTATTTTGCCAAAGCTGCTGTTAAAATAAGTTTATCTTTTAAAATACAGAAAAAAATAGAGAATTTTTTTCAATTTTTGTTCAACAATTTCCATTGTAGCCATTATTCCTATGCATGTATGTATGAGTAGCACATACCATACCATGATAGAGGATATAAAAATAAAATATTAAAAATTGTTTTTAGTATTGAACAATGGCTTTGATTTTTTATTTTTTTTTTTTGGTACTCAATAGGCTGCATCAACATAGGCCCTCATAAAAATAAATGTTTGTTTCTAATTAAACATTTAACGATTTTAGCACCACTGCACATAACATATACATACATATGTATGTTTGTATAGACAATGGCAGCAGAAGCACTAGCAGTGGCAGTTGAAATGACAATGTAAAGAGAAATAAATGAATCCAGGACGAAAAAAATGAAAAATATTTTATTCCAGTTTTTTCACTTTTTTTGCACAAACTAAAACCCCTTTTTGTTAAATAAATACAAACAAAAAAAAGTTAAAAACTTACCTTTGTTGCTGGTTATTGCCAATGCCGCCATTACCACCAGCACCACTGCCTACACCACTGCCTACACCTTGGGAACGTTCGTTGGTGTTATTTGTACCACTCGAGCTATTGTTTGTTAGACAGACTGGTGCATAGTCATCAATTTGATCCTTTTGCATATCCAGTGTATCGCCCGTGGGCTGGGTACGCCATACCATGCCACCCGTTGAAGCATCTAACCAATAACCATTGCCATTACGTGATAAACTGGGCATTTTTAAAACATCATTCGGATGAGTTCCTATAAAATAAAGTAAAGAATACATAAAAACACAAACACACACACAATGAAGAAGAGAGAAAAAAATGACTGAAATAGTTGAAATGAAACATAAAAATCGTAATACGGGTCTGTAGTCAGCATTAATTGTTCCAGTATATCGTGTCATAGTGTTATAGTGTCATAGCAAAACTAAAAACAAAACCAGGACAACATATTAAACATGCTTCAGTTTGGTTTTTTTTCTTTTTAATTTTTATTTTTATTTCCCTTCCTTTATCTTCCCTTCGTTGTCTCTTGCTGTTGTTGTTGTTGTCATTTGATAAACGTTTAGTTGTTTTTAGCCATGTGAACTATTTAGTTAATTAACATGACATGACATAAAAATCGTTGTGACAAAATAGTTTTAAAAAAAAATTTATCGTAGAAAATGTTAAAAAAGAAATAAAAAAATCATTTCAAATGATAATCAAATCGAAAAAAAAAATGAAGAATAAAAAGGAGAAAATTTAGTTTGTTTTTCTAAATTAAAACATCAATTTAGTTGGCATTTACGGCAGGACAAAAGGATTTGTGTTTAAGCAATTCAGAGGTAGAAAATTACAGAAAATACAAAAAAAAAAAAAATGATAACAAAAGGTATTTGAATTGGAAAACTGATAAAGAAAATCTATCAGTCTGGTTTTCTACTGCAATGGTTTAAAAGACGAAAATCATAAAATCGTTATGAAAATTGTAAAAAGAATTCGTCAGTTCCATTTAAATCAAATTTCCATCAATTAATCATACATAACAACATTGGCCATTACAACCCTTCAGTCAGACAAATTTTTGAGAATCTTTTCATGGCAATTTTATTTACTCTCAGAGTTTTTACCAGAAATCTGCTGAGAGGAAGTTCCGAGAAAATATTTTTTCATATTTCGTTTTGATGTCTGATCTGCGGTTTGAACCGTGGCCAACACACTACCTACTAGACTACGGCGACTTCAGATCAATCAATCAATCGCTCTAGCGAAATCAAAATGATGACTGGTGATGATAAGTTGATAACATCCAGTGAAAATAATTGTAATCCAATTGAGTAAGGTTGTGTAGTTTATTTCATGAAACAATTAAACCTTCTGAAGAAAATAGAAAATATAGGATCCTATTCAGTCAGAGTCAAAGGAGTCATGTTCTACTGAGGAGTATCAAAATTGCGTACAAAATTGTATTTCTGGGCAGTTAAGTCGCCCTAAGAACACTGGCTTAGTATTCAATGGAATCGTAGCTGATCGGAAAGAGCTTTGACATCTTCACCATCATATTTGTGCTATACTAGGTACTAGGTACCAGGCCAACCAGGGATTGCTGGCTTTTGTAGAGAAAATTTGATATAACATAAGGAAACGTCCACGAAACATACTTAATATCTGGCGGTTAAAGATGATTAGCAACGGACGAGAAATCGAGATCGAAATTAGGCACACCTACAAAAGGAAACTGAAAATGAAACACAAACTGCACTCAAGCAGAACTTACATGGGAATACGAATGACAAGTTGGTATAAAATAACCAGGCGCAAAGCGATATTGAAATAGATGTAAAAATGTTTAGTTGATTAAGATATATTGGGTCTTTCATTAAGAGTCTCATATCTTTAAATTTAATGCCACTATGTATCGAATATAACATCGTTACCATGTCCGCCACAGCTTCTCTAGGTGGAGCGCATTTGAAATGTTCAATCCTCCACAACTATACCTGTATATATTACCCTGAATTTGATCGATGATGTGGGTTATATTGGCTTTAAGGACTGCTGAGATTTAGGGGGTAAGAAAACCTAACAAGAAAAAGTCAAACAGTGTTGAATCGCATGATTTCGGTGGCCAGTTCATATAACATGAGCATGCCGTCAAATCGCTCGTGCAAAATATACAATGTAGCACGAGTTGTGTGGTACCTAGCACCGTTCTTTTGAAACCACATGTCGTTAGTGTTCAGATTAACCAGTTCAGGCCCAAAGAAGTTGGTAACCATCGTACTATAGTGTTCACTATTAGTAGTGATGGCCAGACTGATGCCGACTGATGCCATCAGCATCCATAACATGCCTCATCGTGATTTTTCGGTGAACATTAGGGTTCATGCTCTAAAGCCCATTTAGCGATAACATGTCATTGTCTACGATCTATGTCCATTTGCCCATTGTAGTTTGACACAAAATATTGAATAAATGAATCAGGGAAATCAGGTGTGTTGACTTATTAGTCGTGCGGTCATGGTTCAAATCGTGGGTCAGACATCTTCAAAAATACGAAATATGAAGAAAATATTTCTTCATTGACTTTCTTTCTCGAGATTTGTGGCAAAAACGCTAAGAGTGAAATAAAATAAAAATCAAGACAAAATACAAAAAGTATTTCTTCGGTGACTTCCTCTCAGCAGATTTCTGGCAAAAACTCTGAGAGTAAATAAAATTGCCATGAAAAAGTTTCTCAAAAATATATCGTTCGGAGTCGACTTTAAACTGTATGTCTCGCCACTCATGTATAAAATTAACACGCACAACATAAGTGATGTGAAAAGCTTTGTTGTAATCCTGACTAGAGGGTTGTAATGACTAATTATGTATGTATGTATGATCCCTGGCAGGATCTCCATGGGATGGGATGCATGCAAACAAGGTAAAGTTTCTGACTGCGGTCAACGTGGCGACCACCAGGACGATCTTGTCTTGCTGTATCCAAGTTGTCATGCAACCTCCTCGTGGCCCCCGCCATACTAGCAGCCGCTAGACTAATGCGTGTAGCGAATTCCAATCCCCTGGACGTTAAATTCGGGTTGTGCGCAGGGCTTGGAACCCACCATATAAAAAAATGAAATCCAATGAAACCCAAAAAAAGATGTTGGAATAAATGTCAACTATGCTAATGTCAGGATGCTGCTTCAACAAGATGTTCGTTATCAATTACTAAAGTTCAGAAGTCCCTGTGGGAACGATATACATACATGTCTAGCGACCCAATAGAAAATTGTAATATTTTGCTAGTGGGCAGAAGTTTCCAATGAGGCAGGCACAAGGAAATTGAACAAAACTCGATATGTTTAGCCTTCAGCGAAGCATTCTAAAACTTTTCAATAAAGTTTTCAATATTAAAATAAAATGCTGCTAAAAACAACTCTCAAAACCGATTGATTTATTGGATTTTAAAGCTTAAAATATTTCATAAATCTTATTGACCTAGTTTTTCTGGCAAAAAAAAACCGAGCTTTGATAAAAACTAAAGTGCTTTAAAGTCAAGCATTACTTTTACTTGCATTAATTAAGTTGAATATTTATTTAACAATTAATCTTATAAACACTTGAATTTAAACGAGTAAAACAACTATTTAACGAATCCTTACAAAAAAAAAGAAAAAAAAATTGTTCAACTTTATTGAAAAATATTATTTTTACAAAAGAACAGAACAAAAAACAGTGAGTGAAAATAGTAAAACCACTCTGCATTCATGAAGTTCATATTTCATAAAAGTTCCACACTATATTGTTGGAAAAAAAACGAAAGCCAGAGAAAAAGTTTGAAATGCTGTTGTTGTTGTTATTGCTGTTGTTTTTGCAAAAAGAAAAAACCTTAACACTTATTAATACACATGATAGAGCAGAAAATATACTTTTTCCCCACAGGGTAATTTTCAGACTTTTTTCTTTTTTTTTGCATTTTTTCAAAGGTAAACTTTTATTTACACCTGCTCGTTAAACAATGATTTTTCAAGTGGCTTTTGTGTTTCCTCTGTTTTTTTTTGTGAGACTTTCCCAGGCCGTTTTTTTGTGGAGGCGAAGGCAACGTTTAATAATAAATTCTAGCGTTGTAAGTTGTTGTTGTTGTTGTTGATTTAAATGAATCCGGCAACAGAATGATTTTTAAAACAACACTCGTTACGGTATTTTCTTACGCTTTAACGCTTCAAAATGAATGAAAAAAGCAAAATACTTTGGCTAAAGACACTTGAAACTTGTAATAAAAAACAAAAAAAAAAAAAAAAACAGAAGGGAAATAAAGGAAGTTAATAAAACTAAAAATTTATAAAAGAAAGCCAGTTTTTGTTGATTTATTTGGAAATAAAAAAAAGAAGAAAACCAAAAATAAATTTTTAAATACTAACCTCTGATGGTATTTAAAGCCGACTGTTTCATCATCATGTGCTTGCGCTTAACAAAGACCATGGCGCCAAAGGATAACATCATTATGGCCAATATAGCACCCAATAATATAATAAACCATGGTTGAGTTAACACATCATCAACATGATCTTGATTTATGGGGTAACTAAAAAGGCAAGAAAGAATGTTTAGAAATTTTGTTAAAAAAAAGGAAACAATTTTAGGGAAATGTCTTGCTATGTGGCTTACCGTTGATTTATGAAGGGATCCAGTCTTTTGGTTACCGGATCTAAACGCAATGTGGCTGGTATACAATAGGGTCCAACGCCAGCATTATTACCTGCTGCCACACTAACCGTATACATGACACCTTCGGTGAGATTGGCCAACACCAAAGTAGGCGATACGGCATCAATGGTAACATTCGTTAAAATACGTGAAAAATTGTGGGCCGTATCTATGCCGCGCACAACAATATGGTAATACAACAAAAGGCCTAATGAGGTGTAAAGTGGAAAGAGTAAAAAACAAAAAATATTTAAAAACAGATTAGTAAACAAAAAATGTTTCTTTTTACCCAAAATCCTCTCCCAAAAAAAAAAGGAAAAGAGTTTGCAAATTATGCTGTTCAAGCATAATTCTTAAACTTAACACATGTGTGCTTCGCCTAGTTTTTTTTTCCTTCTTTTTTTAAGGGATTTTTTTCCATTTGATTTGCAACTCAAAACTTACCATGTGCTGGCTTTAGATTTGGTTGTTTCCATTTCAAGAATACAGCCGAAGAATTTAATAATATGGCCTCCATGCCAAATGGTGCTTCATTAGGTGCTGAAAGGAAAAAAACGAAATGAAAGGATATTCTTAAAAAAAATTATAATTAAAAAGACATTATACAACACTAATTAGTAAATAATTGTTAACGTCAGCATAAATAAATTCCTTTAAAATCTTTAAAGCAAAAAAATGTGCCCCCACACAAGAAACATATCCTTTTTAAGACCATTTGTTCCAAACAAAAAATAATCATCGTAATAGCATTTTAACCTTTAATTGCTTTTGATTTTTAAAACCTTTTCCCCATAAATGTTACAAACTTTTATTTTTAAATTTCCTACAACAAGACACAAAGTTATCAAAAAGGATATCCAGATCCACACTCCCTTTTTTTTCTGCATGAATTAATATTGAAAAGAAAATTAGAGCAGCTGATGTCAAAGGGAAACTAGCAAAATATCAAACATATCAGAGTGTAAAAGGGTATAAGAGTAGCAAAAGCATTAAGGAAATGAAAGTTAAGTTATGTAATCTGTATATGGAAATTTAAAATCAACCCCACCCCCACCAAAGAATAGAAAGTTTTCTTCTGCAAACAGATAGGAATAGGAATGCAAATAAAATATAAACTTTTGATTGCTATTAATACAGCTGAAACTATCTGAGAGATTATTTCTTGAGTCTTTTCGGCCCAGAGAGAAGAGAAATTATATGGAGACTCTTACGTCAACTTAAAGATTTGGATCATATTTTGCACCTACAAGTCCCTAAAATTCAAGCAAAACTAGAAGATCTGAAAAGTTTAGTATGTATTGTACGGATTGATACAAATATGAGAAAGTAACTCGATGTCGCCTTGGTCTAGTAGGTAGTGTGTTGGCTTATTAGACGAAAAGCCAGGGTCCGAGCCCCAGGCCAGACATCAAACAAAAAAGTATTTCTTCGGCGAATTCCTCTCAGCAGATTTCTGGCAAAAAGAGAGAGTAAATAGAGAGTAAATACAATTGCCATGAAAAGTTTCACAAAAATCTGTCGTTCGGAGTCGACTTTAAACTGTAGGTCTTGTCATTCATGTATAAAATTAACACACACATCATAAGTAATGTGAGAAACTAGGTCGTAATCATGACTGAAGTCTTTTAATGAGCAATTATGTATGTATGTATGGAAGCAACTAACAATTATTCAGACCAAGAGTAAATTCCAATCTAATGGAGTGTATTACTTAAAAATAGTGCAACGAAAACTATAGACATTTAGCAAATAGGCTCAGTATTATATGCAGCACGTTCTGTGACAGCATCATACGATCTCATACTAAACTCTGACGCTCATCGAACAACAAATCTATACTGAGACGAATCAAATGTCGAAAATTTATAAAACTGGAAGAAAATCGATAGTGCACGATGGCACTATATTAGGATGACCAGCTTGTTAAAAGAATATATGGAGATGCTTTAATAAAAAATTAAAACATTTTGTATTCTGAATTATAGCATGTATACAGTTTTCTCAGCTTTTATATTTGGTGTGTATCTTTAATAACTTGTATGACAGTTTGTTTGCAGAACTGAAGACGAATATGTAGACAAATAAATTTTCATGAAAATTGATTTTTAATTCTTATTTCAAACCAAAATTTAAAACCTTTATGCTCTATTAATTAGGAAAAAAAATTCTTTAAAACAAAAGCTTCTTTAAAAAATAAAACTCTTAATCAAGTTTTAATCAAAAAATGTTTGCTACCAAGATAAGCTACCAAAATTGTTTTGTTAATAAATTTAATTAATATTACTCATACGTCTTGATAAAAAAAATTCTTTCCTTTTTAATCTATTTCAGCAATTTAGCAAAAACAAAAACGGAACAAAAGAAAATATGAAATTCCTTGCAATGAATTGTTTTCTTTTTTAATGAAAATGAATGAAAAGAAAAAAATAAAACAAGACAATCATTTTGTTTAAACAATCATTGTTGATTACTTTAAATAACCACAAAACTTTTAGAAAAATTTCTAAAAGAATAAAACTGAAGCGAAATAAAGCGAGCAACCACAGGAGTTAAACCATGAAAGGCGGAGCGATTATACGGAGAGGCGAAGAGATTATACTAAGAAATTTATGATATTGGGTTAAACCTGAGTTAAATTTGATTGGCAAGATTCGAACTCTAAGCAATGCAGACTCAAATTAGCAGTATGTTTGGAAGGAAATACTTATTTATTTCGTTTCCGTTTATTATCATTATCATCACCGTAGTCCAGTAGGTATTGTGTTGGCTTATTAGACAAGAGCCCACGGTTCAAGTCCTAGGTCATACATCTCCAACAAAACGAAATATGCAAAAATATTTCTTTCTTCCTCTCAGCAGGCTTCTGACGAAAACTCTGAGAGTAGATAAAAAAAATTCTCGTTTGGAGTTGACTTTTAGCTGTTGGTCCTGTCACTCGTGTCTAAAATTAACACACACAACATTAGAGGAGTGTGAAGCTAGGTCGAGATCATGACTGAAGGGTTGTAATGACCAATTACAATTAATATTGTCTGTATGTATTATTGCCTTTTCTTATGATATCTACTAAAGCACAGTAACACTTTACGTACATGATACAGAAATTTTTAATACAATCCTACATATTTTTATTTGGAAAATATTCTCAAGTAAATTTCCACTACCTTCATAGAAAAATTTTAAAATAAAATCTTAAGTGTTTCCACATGTAATGCAAAACATTTTGTCAGATTATAAACCCATTTTAATACCTCCGTATTTGCTACCCTCAATGGGTTAAACGCAATATTTTCTTCTTCTCTTGCATTCAATAAATCTTTTTTGCCCTCTTCTCTACAAAATCAAAATAAACAAGTACGCACTTGAGTACAATACAAGCAGCAGGACAAAAAAAGGCTCACTCACACACAAACACACACACGCAGTCGTGCATATGTATGTATTTACAAAAATGCGTGCTCTCTCACTGTTATTTAAACGAAATAAAAATAAATGCAGGCATTCAGAGAAGTCATGCACTCTCACATCCATTTAAACAAACACAAAAAGAACACATTCATTCTGTCTCTGTCTCTCGCTCTCGCTAAATGTTTTGTTTGTATGTATGGAAAAAAATACAATTTAAAATACCAGGCCAACAGAAACAGCTGAAACGTAACAGACTCTATTAAGAAAATTTTATAAAAAAGAGGCAATAGTAGCAGTATTTGAGTTTCTTTAGAGAAAATAAATAAAACAACAACAACAACAAAACTAACAGCGAAAATAGACAACAAAATGAGAAACAAAAAAACAAAAAAAAAGAAAGAAAGATTTGAACAACAAAACTCATCTACAATACTTGTTTATTTATAAGCTTGAATAAATATGCTGAATGTCGGTTTTTTTCTCCTTCACTAAGCGAACATTTGTGGAACATGTGTGCGTAAGTATGTATGTATATACATATGTATGAATGTAAGAGAAATGGAAATGATGACGAAGTTGATGATAAAAAGACTTTTGTTTTGTGTTTCTTTCTTGTTTTCTTTTTTTTAATATTTTCTTTACTTTTGTTCATTTTATCTCTTCATATATATATGAGTACACACATCCATACATACATACATACATATATACAAATACACCCTTTATGGTATTTGTTTTGTTTTTGGTGAGCAACAAAAGCAAAGTAATTTCTTTGAGTAAACATTGAGTCTTTTTATAGTTCACACATATACATTCACACATTCTAGCCAAAAGGTACATATTTTTTTTACTTCTTTATAAGAGTAGCAAATAGAAGTGGCTACAACAACAACAACAGCAAATGAAATGAGTAAAAACAAATGTGAAAAATAAAACATGAAAATTGTACTTTTATTTTCTCCCCTTTTGATTGTATTGTTGTTGTTGTAGTAGTTATATTATTCTAAGGCACTATATTCCAATGCAAGCGTTTTCTTTTCAGTGTGTGGCTTGATGTGAATGTAGTAGTTTTTCTTTCTTTAATATTTATTGTATTGTATTTGCGTTATCCTTATTTTAAATGTTGCAATGCATTTTACACCCTACTTTAAGGCAAAAATATTATTAGATGGTCCTGGTATAGTTTTAAATTGCATTTGAAAATATAAACTCCTTACAATTCATTTGCAACATTATCAGCGTTAAATGTAATGTGAACCCCACATGTTGCGTCTGGCAACGTGTAATTATTTTGTGGTTGAAGGCCTGGTTGGTCGTCGGTTGGTTGAAGATCAAAAAATTTTGATTTTCATTCAACTGACGACCATTAATAACCTACAATAACAATTTATAAGTTAATTTTGTTGAACAATCGAAACTTGTGAAGAAGACGAATAAAAGCTAGGGGCCACATAATAAAATTCGATTAGAAAATATTAATGAAAACTAGTTACACTCTTATACGGTGGGAGCAGTTGGTGACAATTATGGATTGCTGTCCTTATTATCTTCGCAGGAATTAATGGGGTTTTATTGTATTGACATAAATTGCTAACCAATCGATTTTCAATTAAGACTGAATGTTACGAAAAATACCGCCAAATTGGAACAAACTATCTGTAGCAGACCCATAAATTAAAATACTATCGGACACCTCCACGTATTGGGTGAATAGTGTAATTCCCAGTAGATGTATTAGCTATGAATGAAATAAAAATTCGCGCACAATTCCGTGAGGCGAAAATACTCGAAATTTCTACCAAATACTCGCGTGGCCAATATCTTTAAAATTACTGTGAATATTTCAACCGGCAACCCCGGTGACACAATCGGATGCCAAAGGGCAATCATCAACTGAACTTATATTAACATACATATATACATAATTGGTCATTACAACCCTTCAGTCAGGATTACGACCTAGTTTCTCAAACCACTTTATGTTGTGTGTGTTAATTTTATCATGTCAGTTTAATGTCGACTCCGAACGACAGATTTTTGAGAAACTTTTCATGGCAATTTTATTTACTCTCAGAGTTTTTACCAGGAATCTGCTGAGAGGAAGTCGCCGAAAAAATACTTTTTGTTTTTTTTTTTTGTTTTGATGTCTGGCCTGGGGCTCGAACCCTGCCTTTACGTCAAATAAGCCAACACACTACCTACTAGACTACGGCGACTATCACATTAAACGATATTAAACGATTTCTAAAATTACAAGCGGCCTTTTGTTTTACACAGAAATCAAAGAAAACGTTGATACTTTGGGTGAGAGCAGTTGTTTTCCCCGTAAACGATTTAATCATGAAATGTTGCAGATTGTGTTCTTGTAAAGCCACTCAATACGAGTATGTTTATAGATTTCATTGAACAACACATGCATGCACACATAATTGGTCGTTACAATCCATCAGTAAGGATTGTGACGTAGCTTCTCACATACAAGCATGGCGGAACTTATATGTTTAAAGTAGACTCCGAACGATATTTTTTTGGGACTCTTTTTTAATGGGAATTTTTTATACATGTATTCACAGACTTTTTGCTTCAAATCTGCTGAGAGGAAGTAGCAGAAGAAATATTTTTTATACATCGTTTTGTTGTAGATGCCTGACCTGGTGTTTGAACCTTAGCCTCACGTATAATAAGCACTACCTACTAGGATACGGCTACAGCCTACATAAAATGATTTCTAAAACTACAAGCGACGATTTCTTTCCAAGAAAGCATTGGTAATATGATTGAGAGGATTTGCTTTCCCTTTAAACCATTTAATCAAGAAATATTGCAAATTCTAATCTTGTAAAGCCACTCAGGCTGATTATAGATTTCGTTGAACAGTAATTTAGCATTATTCATGCGAGCGATTAAAATAAAGCTGTTGTCAGAAGCTTACCAATAAAATTCCTATGCATGAGCCAAGCTTTTCAAACATTTCTATAATTTTTTGAGTCAAATTACTTCATACAACGTCGTAGTCTACACACTACCTACGTGTTGGCTTATTAGACGTAAAGCCAGGGTTCGAGCACCAGGCCAGACATCAAAACAAAATACAAAAAGTATTTCTTTGGCGACTTCCTCTCAGCAGATTTCTGGCAAAATTCTTAGAGCTAATAAATAAATTGCCATGAAAAATTTCTCAAAAATCTGTCGTTTGGAGTCGACTTTAAACTTTAGGTCCAACCACTCATGATAAAATTAACACACACAACATAATTGGTGTGAGAAACTAGGTCGTAATCCTGACTAAAGGGTTGTAATGACCAATTATGTATGTATGTATGTAAGACGCTAGGGATCTTGCTAATCGCTCAGGAGATATGACATGAAACAAAAGTAAACGAAATACTGGAAAAAATACCGCCCCAGTGAAACCTGTAATGAACGGACTACCATGCAAAGGTACAACGCACTTTGTGAACTGTTCTGAATAGACATTTTTGGATGATTCGAAACTGAATGAAACTGAATATGTTCGAATGCTGCAAATACTTTATTTTTTGTTTTCTTAATTTGTCCTTCCAACCCTTTAGTCAGGATTACAATCTTGCTTCTGACACCCCTAACGCGTTGTGTTTTAATTTTATCCACAAGTGGCAAGACCTACAGTTTAAAGTCGACTTGAAACGACAAATTTTTAAAAAACTTTTCATAGCAATTTTTTATTTAACTCTCCGAGTTTTTGCCATGTTTTCGTTGGCAACGTGCTAAAGTACTGACAACACCAAATAAAAAATGCTCAAACATACTCACAACTCAACCATCAAGTAAACTAGATTGTTTAAATTAACATTTTATGCAATACGTGACACAAAATATGGGTCACTCCATAATAGTTTGGCAAAGTGCCAAGACAATATTGTAACATGTGGTATTAAAACAAAACGGCCTTCTAGGAATAAATTGTTACAGTTTTAAAGATTGTAAATGAAAATTAATAAAGATTTACAAATCGCTGGAGATAGTTTCGAAATGAAAATTCTGTTTAAATTCCTTTAAAATGTTTTCCCTTCTTTTGGAAATTTCCAAGACAAATTGTGTGTACCTACATGTACCTATGAGTGGCATTGTTGTTGTTTAAATTGCATACAAATTGCTGCACGTAACAACAACAGAAGTGACAGTAGATGTGGGTGGGAGGATGTAGTTCGTTTTTTTTTAATAAAAATTGCTTACCTATACAACTTTAGTTAAAATAAATACTACAACTCACCAAACACAAACAAAAAAAAAGAACAGAATGAGATTTTTAGCTAAAACGGTAAAAAAGGATTTAACAACAACAGTTACATGTAAAATAAAAGATACTTGTGTGTGGCACTTTACCGTGAATAGAAGCAAAACGTGAGCTTGCATACCTTTACAGTTTAAAACGGTAAACAAACATTTTTATGGTATGTGGTTGCATTTCCTTATACTCAAGAGCACACACACACACACTGCTGTGATGGCATAGGGCGTGAGTACATATGTGTAGATTTGTGTATGCAAACTTAACTAAGTAAAGTGCAGACGTGTATGTGATGAGCAGGATGCTTATGCATGTTAGGTTGTCTTAATTTTTTGTAACAAAAAAAAAAAAACAGGAGAAGAGAAGTAAAGAAAAGCAATTGCAATAATGAAACGTGTAGAATAGAAAATAAAAGATTTTTTTTGTATATTTTTATATGCCATAATTGTTGTTTATTTTAGTAGCGTGTTTTATATTAAAACAACAACAACAAGGACAATAAAAAGGCAAAAAGCTAAAATCCTTGACAAATATTTCGCAATTGTGTGGAATGATTTTTATTTTATTCTTCGTCATACTCATACTCATATGAAAATGAGAAATGAGGAAACCATAATGAGTTTGAAATTAAACAAATAACCCATTAAGAGCCAGATGAAAGGTTTGTCATAATGAGGGCTTTAGTTAATTCAAGGTATTATTAAAGAATATGTGGGCACCAAATTTAAGAATTGTAAACAAATTGAAATCCTTTTTTGAAAATCAAATTTCAAGGGTTAATCCTTATAAATTTTGTCATCATTTGCTTGCACATTCAACTGCATTTAATGCAAAACTCTTTAGGGGTTTTATCTTTGTATTGTTAGCCAAAAACCAAAACAAAAAAAAAATCGAACAAATGCATCATCTTTGCCTTGACTTTATTTACTCAGGTTTTTTGCTGTCAAAAATTTTTTAAAATTTTTTTTCAAACAATTATTTGTTTTACTTTTAATTATTTTTTTGAATAAAAACATACATAGACAGACACACATGGTTTTTTTTTCTAAAGAAAAAAAAAACATTTCTTTTTGCCTTGTGTCAAAATGTGTCTGGAAAGTTACAAAAGATGTTGTGTTTTCCTTAGTATTTCTAAAGGTTTTCTAAGCTTTTGGCGTCTTTTAAAAAAACAAAACGAAACAAAACTAATAAACTTTGTTGCTTGGCTTTCAAATAGTCTAGAGAAGTTGTTGGGCTTCGTTTTAGAAGAAGAAGAAATTATATGTTATCTTAAGGACAAAACTTTTGAGACTTGATTAAGGTAGTAAATAGGAAATCTGCTTAAATAAAAAAAACGAAAATTTTTAATTGATAGTTCATAAGAAGTTAATAAAGAATGAGGACCAAACAATACACTTGTATAGGAAAAATTGAAAATAAAAATTTTAAATAGTTCAGTTTTAAGCTTCAAAAATTAGACTTCATTAAAGCAAGCTTAATAAACTGTGTACGAATTTTGCAAAATCAATTCAAAACATCGTCCTACCACTTAAGCCCCGTTATGGTGTATATAGCGTTGACCCATTGGATATTGAAAATGCGAGAGAAGCGCTAGGCATCTCATGTGTTTCAGTAATTGCAGATCTGAATGATTACTTGAGTATTACAAGGCTTTTCGCAAGATGTGTACCATGATAGCCGATATAAGCATTTGTGTAAGATTAATTATAATCACAGATTACAAAAGTCATAGAGATCTCACATGACTAACTGCTTTCAATTTTAAAAGATCACTTAGTTATGAGAGAGCTTTGCCTAAAATGAGTGACTTTTATGCTCCTAATCAACTCCAAGCTCAATTGTTAACAACTCCGCAGGAGTGATTAGCTTATTCAGTAACAATATGGATGAGATTATAAAGTCGCCGTAGTCTAGTAGGTACTATGTTGGCTTATTGAAGTCGCCGTGGTCTAGTATGTAGTGTGTTGGCTTATTAGACGAAAAGCCAGGGTTCGAACCCCAGGCCAGACATCCAAACAAAATACAAAAGTAGTTCTTTGGCGACTTTCTCTCAGCAGATTTCTGGCAAACACTCTGAGAGTAAATAAAAATTGACATGAAAGGTTCCTCAAAAATATGTCGTTCGGTGTCGATTTTAAAACTGTAGGTCCCGCCACTCATGTATAAAATTTAAACATACACAACATAAGTGGTGTGAGAAACTGAGACGTAATCCTGATTGAAGGGTTGTAATAACCAATTATGTATGTAAGTATGTATGTAACATGTATGAGATTTCAAGCCGTCATATATTCTCCTGCATGTAGAATTACTGGACAGGAGCCAAATAGCACCCAAAATGTGGGTTCCTAGTTTATCTTCTACAGATCTGTAGAAACCACTGTAATTAACGGCCGGTAACATTGTCACGGTTATGATCGCGAGTAGAGAAAATTGGACCTCAGTGGCGAATTACGTGGAGAGCATTCTCAGGGGCCAAAGGGACTCCACTCCGAAGTAATACCACCGTAGTTCTGAGTGGGCACGACGAGTCCACGAGACGAGGGGGTATTTAGTGGGTGAGGGCCCCTCACGCGGAGGATGTGACGACTTCCTCTATGGTACGGTTAGGTACATTTACCCCTCCTCGGCGTAAAAAAACCGCAATTAACTTCCTATGTCTTTTGGAAATAAGTGAAGACACTAAAATTAAGCCCAAGTTTTATGGCAATAATATTAAGATACTCTTGTGATAATAACCAACGGCCTCCGGAACATAGTCCAAGTATTCAGTAACGCATCTGGATACCCCGACAAGGTTAAATGTGAACTCTTTTCAGATTTGTTGAATTATAGACTGTTGCCTAGGCTAAGCGTTTACGATGGCATAATTCAAGTAAATTAGAAATAGTACTTAACTGGACATAATAACCCTTTAGTCGGAACTACAACCTAGCCTCTAACACCACCTTTGTTGTGTAAGTTAAATTCATACAGTTTACCATCAACAACGAATGACAAGAATTTTAAGAAACTTTTCATAGCAATTTTCTTTCACTCTAAGAGTTTTTAACAGAAGACTGCTAAGAAAGTCGATGAATAAAATATTTTTAAAATTCATATTCATATTCATTCAAAATGCATACGCAAGCTGCCTTCTAGTAAACCAACACACGATTTCAGTTAACACAATTCCTAACAGCTAATTCAGGCGTGAGTTTTTGCCAACTCACTTATTCTCTGATTAAAGTCAATCTACATGTGGACAAACCAAATAAATCTGGACTGTGAACCTATATCACAGGCGACATGATTTACGATAAGTCCGTTCTATAATTCAGCTTGAAAACATCATAGAGAATAGTCTGAAATATATTCTGCAAATGCTTTAGTTGAAAACTGTAGTGACTAGCTATAAGAAGAGACCACTTAACTCCTCTACCATTGGTTTAGGGAAACTAGAAATTATCAAAAAAAAAATTTGTCTGGTTTAAGCTTGAAATGACCTAAAATGGAGATGGATTGCCGTTGGATATTATTAAAGCACAGAATAATATTTACCATTTCCAGATCGAAATTATGGAAATGACGGATGAGTGAGACCGATAAGAAAAGAGAGATTAGAAACTGATTTTCAGCTTCTGTAAGATTTGGTAATTTTTTCGGTATAAACATTGACGAGGTATCAAATCATGTCTGAAAGTTAATGTATCTCAGAAAGAAATTTCTGGCTGCTTATCATATATCCAGAGCAACATGTCACCTTTACGGACACCGAACAGTAATCATAGATGTCGCCGTAGTCTAGTAGGTAGTGTGTTCGCTTATTAGACGTAAAGCCAGGGTTCGAGCCCCAGACCAGACATCAATACAAAATACAAAAAGTATTTCTTCGGCGACTTCCTCTCAGCAGATTTCTGGCAAAAACTCTGAGAGTAAATAAAATTGCCATGAAAAGTTTCTCAAAAATCTGTCGTTCGGAGTTGACTTTAAACTGTAATCGTAATCCTGACTGAAGGGTTGTAATGACCAATTATGTATGTATGAACAGTAATCATAAGTTTTTCGGAACAACTTGATATGGTACAAGAAAAAAGTTTAGTCCATCGCAACAGATAGTCTGGTCACAGTGTTCTAGCACCTTATACAGCAACAATACCAATAATATTTGAACGAACATTACTTTCGAGAAATTATTTACAAAAATATGTCTAGATGTGAAGGAAAGGCAACCATTTAGTATCTTTTGTGACGCTGTCTAGTTCTAAACATGGGTAGGCCGAAATATTTAGCAAATCAAATATCAAATACATTTTGATATGGCCTTAGACACCCATTCCAGTCGTAGATTTTTAGCCTAGGAAGAGAGTATTTATTTACGCTCAGAGGTTTTGCCATACATCTGCTGAGAAGAGGTCGCTGAAGAAATATTTTTTCATATTTCATTTTGTTGGAGATGTCTGAGCTGGGGTTTGAACCTTGGCCTCACGTCCAATAAGTCAACACACTACCTACTAAAGTACGGTGACTTCTATCTTATAAATTTGTTTAAAAACCTTCGTATTTATGTAGCACAAATCAATAAGAAATGTATGAGCCATGAAGCATTTTAAAAAATTTATTTTAAAAACTAATATCCTGCTGTGCATACTTGTTTGTGAAAATTAATATATTTTGTTGTTGTTGTAAATAGTAAAAGGATTTTTTTAATTACACTCTCTTTCATTCACTCTCCATACAATCTGAAATGTCTTCCTTTTTGTGAAATTGAAGACTTTTTAATTAAAAATCAAAAATCATTTCTTTTTTCCTTATGCTCTGTAAAATCTCCAAATTTTTTTTTCCATTTTTTATATTTTTAAACAAATAAAATATAAAAACCCATTATAAATAAAAAAATTACCAATAACAACAATAAATAAAATGTAGAATAAAATGGGAAAAAAGTGTGAGAAACAACTTACCATCTTCCAAAGTTCTTGCCACACGTGAATTTGATGGTTTACCCTCGACCGACTTATAAAAGGGCACAATAAAAAATTCATAGAGTGTATATTGTAAAAGGCCAGTCATGGTGCAGGATGAGGCACCGCCACCATTCAATATGGTCAGCATACGATATGAAGTGCTACCCACATATGAGGCGGTCGATTGTAACTGTGAGGAGGGTGTCGTTGATGTAGTCACTACGTATGGCGTACCATCACGTCTTGCAATATTTGGTTTTGAAGCTGAAATCAATGCTGATGAAGAGGCAGATGTTGAACGGGTATTGCTATTGCCACTGTTACTACTACTGCTGCTACGTGCAGCGGCTACTAATGGATTAATATTGGCACTAGTGCCCGTTGAAGTATCCAAAAGTTGACGTGCGTAAATATAAAAGCCCTCAACATATTTGCCATTGATGATCTATTTATAAACAGAAGAAGAAACACAGAGAGAAAGAGAGAGAGAAAAAGGTTAAAGGAAAATAAAATGTTTTAAAAAAATGTAGAATTTTAAACAAACAAAAATTTAAAAAGGAAAAAAAAAGAAAACGAAACTAACCTGCCAAGATAATTTCATACTGGTGGAGTCCACCACACTAGCATTGATTAATTCAACCACATCGCCCGATAACAGGCTGGCTCGAGCTTCACTTAAATCCAAACCACTGTTAAAGTATTTCTAAAAATAAAAACAAACAAAAATGAAAATAAATTCGTTCTCTTTTATAAAATGTTTCTTTCAAACTTACCGTGCCCACTGTTATGGGCTCAGATATGGGTGAAGGCAATGACATGCCATGCGTATTCTCTGCTCGTATTATAAAAAAATAATTAGTGCCCGGTAATAGTCCCACCTGCGTATATGTTGTATTTTGTACTCTTGTACCAACTTGCAACCAGCCATCGGTTTCATTTTTGGCAAACATTTCCACTATATAGCCCACGAGACTAGAAGCACCCACTTTGTTGCTACGTGTCCACGACAAGCTAATTGAATCTTCAGTTTTATCCACCACTTGAGGTTTACCAGGCGGCCCAGGAAATGTCGATAGCTCTGGGGCGCGAAAGAACTTGATATTTGGATTCGTGGGTGAATCCAAACGCAAATAACCGCTCCACGAAGATTTACCATTACGATTACTGGCCACACACGTATACAGACCCTCGTCTTCATTCTTAACCAAGTCCACTATGGTCAAGGCACCCGAGTCAGACATGTTTCTCCTTTCATGATCATTGACATCGATTGGTATGCCATTCAAATACCATTGTACCTGTGGTATTGGTGAACCCAAGGTGCGGCAGGGCAGTGTAACAAATGATTTTACCGGCAGTGTTTGGTTAATAGGACCCTGTTCTATTATTGGTGGTGGTAATTCATATTGTGTATCTACCGTTACCACCGTACGACTGCTAACACTCCCTACTGCATTCAAAGCATTACATACAACAACTTTTCCCGAATCTTCGCGTGCAAAACGAAAAATCGATAAAACTGATCGGCCTTCTGGTGTTACAGTCACCTCCATGCGATGATCCTTATAGCCGGGAAATAGTAAAGAACTATTGCCTTCTAAAGACCAATAGACTGTCGGTTTGGGATAACCACTAGCCTGACATTCGAATAAAACTTCATCGCCCACTTCCACCAATTGATTTTTCGGTCGTATTGTGAATTTGGGTGGAGCTTTGTAATGAAGAGGAGAAAACAAAAAATAATTAAAACAAATGAAATTTTTTATTTTCCAAATAAAATTCTATTTTAGTTACCATGTACTATTAGAGTTCCCGTAGCTGTTATGGATCCTACAGCATTATCGGCCTCACAGGTATATTCACCCATGTCATCCAAAGTAATGTCGTCTAGTTTTAAACTACGATCCTCCAAAACGGTAACACGGCCTTTAATTAAAAAAGAGAAACCATTGTTTTTTAATAAAAAAAAAAACTCCTCAAAAAGTGTTTTACGAAGTAAAGTACTTTTATGGTACTTTTTTGATATTATAGGGTACTCTACTCTTTTAGGGACAAATACAGTGTCATGTTTATATTTTAAGCTGCTGTGTGTGTTAGATTTTGGGTCTTGAATTCCACTTGGAATGAGGGTTTTAAGTGGTACTTTTGAGAAAACTTTAGAGACAAACATTTGCAAACAAATTTTTTTGGCCCTTGACTGAACTTTTTCAAAATTTCAAAATACAATCAGAATTCTTGAAAATGTCACAGGTAGGTGAAGTCCTAGGAGAAAATATGGTTACAAAATCAATTGAAACTTTATTAGAAATGTTATGGAAAAACACAATTTGAAAAAGTACTCTTCTGCTACCTTTCAAGTATATATCCAAATAAATCTAAGAAAAAAATTACACTTGAAAGCGGGTAAGACATCAAAATCATACATTAAAGTGTTGAACAATTAATACAAAAAATTAAAAATGGGGTAGGTAGAGTATTAATTTTACATTTACAATTACATTTTTAATTATATTAGTACCTTTTGTGTAATTTTTTGTAAAATAAAGCCGTACGGGGAGAAATAGTTATTCATTCTTCTCTTTTAAAATTCCAGGCACATTACGACAGACATTTGGTTTATTTAATATGGTACACAAAGATTCTTATGTACTGAGTTAGTCAGGATTAGAACCAAGCTTCTCACGCGACCCATGTTGTGTGCTTTCAGTTTATTCCTGAGTGACGGAACCTATTCTGAACGCTAGAGTTTTGGGCATTTTTTGATTGGAATTTTATTAACAAATATTTCTCACTACACCCTATTCATGTGTTTAGACGAATGTCAGATTCAATGGGATACTGCGACGAAAGGGCAATGGACACCTAGACTTATCAGAAATGTACAAATTTGGATTGAAAGAAGACACGGCCATGTTGACTTTAACATGACACAGCTTTTGACAGGGCATGGCTGCTTCAGGGAATATCCTGTAAATATGGCCACGATAATGAGGTATCTTGCTCCTTCTAATAATGAAATTGAAAATACTGAGCATATTTTCTTTTATTGCGATAGATTTAGATTGGAACGCGAGTTGTTAGAGACGATGATAAATGAAATAATGACACCAGACAGTCTAGTTTCGCATGTGCTGTGGTCTGTTGAGGTTTGGCAATATGTCAAAATGCTGTCTGCAAATGTGATGCAGGAATTGAGAAGAATAGATAGAATTCGTAGGATTGAAAGGAATAGTAGTAGTCAATAGGCTAGAACTCGTCAAATTTGTTCGAATCGTAGAGGTGTTTTTTTTAGTGGGTTAACGTCTCTCACACCCTATTCATGTGCACAGTAAACGCTGTTTTGGGCATCGTCAAATGAAAAATTCATCGTTCAAAAATAAAATTGCATTTCTGTTGGCGTGCGAAAAATAATCTAACTTCTCACACCACCCGTGTTTGATGTGTTAATTTCATCCACGAATGATGGGACCCGAAAATAAATGGCTCGGAAAGCCATGGCAATTTTATTTGCTCTCAGAGTTTTTGCGAGAAGACTGCTGTTCGAGATGTCTGATCTGGAGTTTGAACCGTAGCCTCACATCTAATAAGTCAACACACTAACTAATATACTTCGGCCACTATTTAATCGTTTAATTAACTTAAAAAATGCTTTGAATATCAAGTGAGACTGTTAACCACATATAATAGATCATATAGAATTGAGTGCTTGCAATCTCCGTCGTCGACCTGGTCAGCTATCCTGGAGCTTCGATATAAGAATAGCACTGCTGTTTGCGAAGTATATAGCCGGTATAGCTATATTTCTAATGGGGAATTTTTAATAAGGAGACGTCTAAGTTTTTGCCAAATATCTGCTAAGAGAAAATCGCCGAAAGAAATATTTTTTTTCAAATTTCGTTGCAAATGTCTGAGCCAGGAGGCTGACGCTTATTTATAAGTACAGGTTGCAATGAGTATGAGCATAACGTTGACATCAAACTCATAACATTCGAATTTGAATTTGATTCATAAGCCTACTCATTCAGATTCATAATTCATCAAAATTAACAGTCTTAGTTGTTGTTGCATTCACAAAAAAAGAAGAAAGAAAAAGAGAAAGACACAATGGGTAAATTCGACCTCCGGGCATTTTACTTGTCTTAATTGACAAGCACACGTCCTCTAACGTATGACAGCGAACAGAGCAAACACACAACCTTCTAGTGGGTATTGTAGTGTTGGTGAGCGACTCATACCTTTTGTGATTATTGTAAATGTTGAGTAAAGGAGAGTCGAAATAAACAACATCATGCGTATTGTTAAGTATGAACACGATGAGTACTTCAAACTTTAAATATGAATAGTATGAGTATGACATTAAAATAAGTATGAATGCGTATAAGTATCAGAAATTATGAGTAATTCTACTCATCTTTTTGAATACTCATTGCTGATCTCTGGTACATACATGCATACACACAAAATTGGTCACTACAACCTTTCAATCAAAATTGCATCCTTGCTTCTCACACCATTTATGTTGCGTGTGTTAATTTTTCCATGAATGGCGGGACCTACAGTCTCCAAACATCAGATTTTTGAGAAACTTTTCATGACAATTTTATTTCCCTCTCAGAGTCTTTGCCAGAAATCTGCTGAGAGGAAGTTGACAAAGAAATATTTTTTCATACTTCGTTTTGTTGGAGGTGTCTGACCTGGGGTTTAAGCCTGGCCTGCCTTTAGCAAACAAATTTATTTAAGAACTTGTAAAGCGATAAATCTAGCCTAGTATTTAAAAACAATGTTTTTGTAATCTGCTTACGATACAAGAGTTCGGATGACAAGGATTAATTTCTTAAACTTTGATACGTATTTTTCTTTTCTAATAATACCAAAAACCAACAAAAAAAGTGCCACAAAAAACAAATCAAATAATTTTCAAAATTTTAATAAATTTTCAAACATTATCCATATTGTTTGTGAGTTCATTTCAAATGCATTACATTTCATTGTACATCAAAATAATTCCAATTTAATTAACTTGCCATCCATTAGGAATTCTCTTCTCTTAAAGTCAAAAAAAGAAAACCACATTTCCATATTATATCACTTGCTCTGATGCAATACGAAAACTTCATAAGAACCAGAGACAGAACAAGAGCAACAAAAAAAAGTACCACAAATTTAAGCTAAACTAAATACAGACATTTTCATAACACACTCAAGAATTAAATGTATACAGACAACCATTGTAAATGAAACCTCTAAACCCAAAGCAAAACAAAAAAAATGGTAAAGAAAACTGAAAAATCATTAAGGTAAAGCTTCAATTTAAGTTTAGTAACGGGTGTTACCATTTCCACTTTACCTAGCCCCGGCACTCATTTGCAAAAAGTAATAAAATGGCAAATTTCATTTGGGGGGAAAATCAAAAATTCAAGAGGAATACAAGAGTGGCAAAGTAAACCAAACAAAATGTTGGCATAAAAGAAAAACTTCAGATGTTATGCATACAAACACACACACATCTACAGAGTTGAGAGCAAAAATAACATGACATTTGTATCAAAAAACCATAAAAAAACTCTCTTTCTCTTCACATGCACTCTATCTGTTCTCTACGCTCCACATATACATACATACACTCTTCTCTACATATAAAACAAACAATAAAAGAGGATATGAAAAGTTTACCGTTAGTTCTGTAATTGTGTGTATATGTATATTGCGTAAGCATATGTGTGTATATGTATGGTTATCATTATATAGATGACCGCTTACTGTGTTATGTGGTTTCCGGCTAATTGACAATAAGAGAAGGGTTAAACAAACAGAAAACGACCGCAAACGTTTATATACAGTCAACAGTAACAATAACAAAAACAAAAAGTAAAATAAACAAACAAACAAATACACACACACCTCGCACATATACATATACATACTCGTTCATACACCTGCTTGTTAAAGATGGACAAGTAAGGACAGGCAAATAGAGTGAGAGGAGTATGAGTGTTTTTATTTCATTTGTATGATAAAACAATCATTTGCTTGCAGCCTTATTTTTTTTGCGAAACACAGGTAATTTATAAACAAGTTTAAATGGTTTTCTGTTTAAAGGCACAGAGTAGAGTAGGGGATCAATAATAAAAATTTTTAAAAAAAAAATTTTCGTTTTGTTTAAACAAACTTACGTAATGGCATATTGCCGCCAGAGGCTGTGCGACGCCACAGGACATCCGGCAATGGATCACCGCCAATGCGACATTGAAATATCACCGATGCACCCACCACAGCTGTTTGATTTTGTGGACCGCGTATTAAAAATGGACGTGCTAGTAAATAAATTATAAAAGAAATCCAAATAAAAAACAAAATTAGAATTTTTTTTGTATCAAATGCTTTAAAAAATTAAATTTTTTTCTTTAAAACTGTTAGACTTACTGTGCACTTTTAAGAAGGCTGTTGAAGACTCTCGCGTACCCACTACATTTTTAACGACACACTGATAGCGACCATCATCGGATTGTCGTACATCTTGTATGGCCAAATTGCCACCATCTACTACACGTATACGTTTGTTACCATTTAGATTCAGGGTTTGACCATTTTTACGCCAGGACACTTGAGGTTCCGGTGAACCCCGTGGTGGCCCGCATTCCATAAGTGCTACTTCACCTTGAGCCACACGGGTATTTTGCGGCTCTAAGCGAAACTCATCGCGTAAGACTGTTAAAGAATTGCAAGGAAAAAAAAGAAGAACATTTTAATCATCAGAACAGAAAAGAGTTAAAAAATAAAAAATAAGGGACAACTGACTCAGTCTACAAATCAAGGGATTGTATAAGATGTACAGGGTGTAGTATTTAAAATTCATTTCCATCGTTTTGCGCTGCATTATGTTAACAGTTCCACATCAAGCTGTCAGTTTTTACGTTAACGTTACTTAGTGTTCTGTTGATAAGTCATTGAAACAGTTTTTAAGCTCTTGGTTACGGGAAGCTGTAGGTTCCAGTTTAATTACTCAAATCTTGATACATTTTCGAGTATTATGGGATCATAACCATCATAGTATCCAAGAACTTGGCAAGGTTATAATGAAATTTGAAGAGACTAGAAAAGCTTAGATAAGGTAAGGCCTGTGCCCTATCACAATATGAGCACTGCTGAAAATGTTCTGTTCAAAACTACCCTAGGAGAGCCACATGATCTTTGCCTTTTTTAGCTTGTAAGTGAACTGGTTAGTTTGTAGCTTCAACAATACGGCACCATGAGCCACACGAATCGATTTTTAAAGAGATTTTTGAAAGAATAATTTTTTCCGATTCTATTCAGCCACCAAGTTTGTGTGATTTGACGCCGTTAGACTTTATGGTATGAACTCATCAAATATCCTACGGTTGAAGCATTTGAAAACCCAATTCACTTCATCTTCATTAGAGATCACCATGGTCTCAAATCTCTAGTGCTGAATATATATTGTGGCATTAGATACATGGGATGCAGGGCCGACCACATACAATTCCATCCAAAATAAGTTGGTAATCATTCGCCTATAATGCTTGCCGTTGACAGTGACGGCTAGGACAACGTTATTCTCAAACAAATATGGACGATTACTCTGCCAGTTTAAAATATACATCAAACAGTGACTTTTGCAGGATGTATAGGACCTCATTCTCCCTTCCTACTTCCGCTCCTTTTTCCTATCCCCTCTTTTATCCCTCATTCTTAAGGACGTTATGTACAATGGGTCAAATCGACCTACGGGTGCTATACTTGTCTAAATTGACAAGTATACGCCCTCTAACCTAACCTAGCCTATAGGACCTCATGTAGATAACTGTCAACCCAAATACGACCCATTTGTTTGTTCAAGTTGGCATTCACTCAGAAATGGGCGCCATAGTGAAAATAATTTTGCATTAAAAATTAGGGTCGTTTGCAAAGAAGCCATTCAGCAAACACACTTCGTTATCTATTGGCGTTTATCTGCTGCCTCTGGTTCGGATGAATTTTATACGACGCAAAATTCGCCAAGTTCGCCCTTTCGATAGGCGAAGTTCTTGTGAGAACTAGAATTAATTGTCTAGGCTAGGTTAGGTTAGGTTAGAGGACGTGTACTTGTCAATTAAGACAAGTACAGCAGCCGGAGGTCGAATTGACCCATTGTTCAACGTCCTAGTTTCTCACACCACTTAAGTTTGTGCGTGTTAATTTTATACATGAGTGCTGGGACCTACAGTTTAAAGTCAATTCCGAACGACAGATTTTTGAGAAACTTTTCATGGCAATTTTATTTACTTTCAGAGTTTTTGCAAGAAATCTGCTGAGAGGAGGTCGCCGAAGAAATATTTTCTTCATATTTCGTTTTGATGTCTGACCTAGGGTTTGAACATCAGCCTTACGTCTAATAAGCCATCACACTACCTACTAGACTACGGCGACTTTATTACGCAAATAACAACACAAAATTCTCCCAATGGGAGTTTTTGAAAGGCCAAGCTTTCGTGAGCAATGCAACATCAACTGTCTAGAATTCTCCTGGACTCTTTTTCAAACAGCGGCGATCTTGCGTTTCGTCGTTACTGAACCACCATATTGGGAGTATTCCTCTCGCTAGTATGATTGTGGCGACCAAACATCAGTGGACATATCCGCCCAAGGTTATTTGGCAAAATTGATTCGATAAATGACAATTAATTCTACATCTGCTTTCAAAAAATGGCCGTAATCAACTGTCAAATTTCGGATGTCATTTTTGAAAGGCATGACAGTATTTGAGAAATTACTTGAAATTATTTTAAAACAGATTTTTAAATTGGAATTATCAAGAAAAGATAAAAACTTCGTCAGACCTTTCCAAGATGATCTAATCTATGTTATTAAATTAAAAGTACAGTTATCCTAACAAACAAAAACAACATCACATTTCAATTCGTGTATACTTACATGCCACTTGCAGTGTAGCATTACGCGATCTGGCCACACCAAATTCATTTTTGGCTTGACACCAATAGGTGCCAGCATCACTTTCACGGCGTGAGTGTATAACCTGGAAGAAAACAAAATAATAAAACACATGACAATTAATTAATTAGTAATGAAACATCAAACATAGAAAAAAATAGAATTTAATTTCAAAAAAATCATTTCAAGCTTATCTAGTTCAGTGACTTTTATTATTTAAAAGCATTTTTTTGTACATTAAAACTCATAAAAAAAATAGTCAAACATCCAAAAAGCCATTACATGGTACAATGGATGGTATGAGATGTAATCAAGGCTTTTTAACTTTTAATCTCAATGAACAAATCTGACACGTGCATGGGCCGAACTTTTATTCTCTATTCATTTGACTTTTTTTTTAATTAATTTGAAAAGAATTTAATTTGACTCCAAAAAAAAAACAAGAACTCAAACCATAATCAAAACTAACCCTTGTACAATAAATATGGTAAATATCCGTCTAATTTAGTAAAAATAGCTAAAGTTGTAGAGAGAAAAAACGAATTTCATTTCATTGGTAATAAACAAAACTTTGGCCATAAAATTTTATGCAAAATAGGAATTAATTTAAAATTTAAAAAATTTTTAATTCAATTTTTTTGTTTTATTTTTTATTTTAAATTTACATTAAAGAAAACAAACAAAACAAATAAAAAAATTAAATATTTTTTTATCATTATATTTCCATTATCAAAAGAGGGAAAAAATTATAAAAATCTGTGCCTTTATGAGCAGCAGCAGTATTTATACAAAAATACTGCAAAAATTTGTCATGTGGAAATAATTTGCGGCGAATTTTTTTGTTGTTGTTTGTTTCCATATGATTTTATTAAAAATAATAAAAACATGACTGACTGATTTTTTTTAAATATAATTTGTAAATAAAAATATATTTTATTAACATTTTTTTGTTTTTATCAAAGAGGGAAAAAGTAATGGCTGTATAAACATTTGTGAATGCGTTAAAGGAAGTGGAGTTCATTTTTTTATGAAAACATCTGTTAAAAACTAAAGTACGATGAGGAGATTAAAATTAAACGGATGGCAAAATAAATGTTAAAATAAATTTAAAAACATAAAAATTAATGTTTAAATAAGAGTATAAGTTATAAGTTGTTAAGGTAAGATATGAGTATTAATGGTAGGTGGGTAGGTAGAAGTGGCTGTCCCCTCGATGGAGTCATGACCGGACACACTTAGGCCGCACACAGGGCCCATTGTGATACCACAGTTCCTCATTTCCCCTACTCCAGGATCTATTCGGAGCTTCCGATGAAGCGACTCCAATATCCATACATGACAGGTCATCCATATCCTCCATGTAGTAGGCACCCAGGTACCTCTTTCTCCTCCGACTAAGTGCCGGACATGTGCACAATAGGTGAAGAATAGTCTCATCTACCTCTTCATCCCCACAGCAGAAATTATTTGAAAGGTGTTCAAGACCAATATGCCTCACATGCGTTCCTATAATACAATGCCCCGTAATAACCCCAATAACAGTGTTGAGCCCACCTCTTTGGAGTTTAAGCAGAGTCGCCGTGCGCCTCCTATCCAGCCTCGTGCAGATCTTTTGCGCCGCTCTGCCCTTATCCGAAGTTACCCGCATTCTGTTGACGAGATCTACGGTTGCATTGTTAATTATAAGTTAGCAGGTTCCCAAAGGGACCCCATCGTAGAGAATTCATCAGAGAGTTCGATGGTCGTGCCCCTTCTCGTCAGTTCATAACCTCTGCAGTTGCCAGGAATATCATTATGTCCCGGTACCCATGTGATACACATATCATATCGTTTCATCATTGAGATATCTGCAACAGTTGTACACCGTCTTGGATAATAATAAAATAATTTGCCTCCTCTGGTGCGACTGGAAATATACAGTGGACAGCAAAAGTCTTAGGACGGCAATATATTTTAGCAATTTCACGAATTTTTGGCCAAAAGTTTGTATTACAATTTATAGTTTTTACATTTCTTTTATTAAATTATTTCTGTCTTATTATAAAACAAACTATTTTTTAATGTTTTTCATAAAACAAGAGAAAAATAAGGAAAAGTTTCAAATGACTCCATAGGTACCCCCCAAGGAGAACCCTGAGTAAATTTAAAATTCAAAGGCCTAATATACGAAAATGTTATCCCTTGTATTTAGCAGAATATCTCTTAACGTCAAACACTCCATTTAGCCCATTTGGAATTGAATGTACTAGTTTTGTTTAGGGTTTTCTGGTGGCACCATAGGCAAGTTTTACGGTTGACTTTTGCTTGAGGTTAAGCGGTTACGTAACCGTTCTTTCAAATGACCTCCTAAATACTCTTTTGAAGTCATATCGGGACTTTGTGCAAGAGTATTATGTATGTGAGGACGTTTTTTGTAAAAATATATTGCCATACTAAGAGTTTTGCTGCCTACTGTATATCTGCTTATGGAAGCAAATTTTCTTCACAAAAAAAAAGCAAAAAAAGGAGTCCATAACAATTGTACTGTCAACTATTTCACTAAATACAAGCTCCTTTTACAACTTTTCCGATCTTAACTTAAATATTTTCCAAGGCCTTGCTGTATCAATTTTATTTCATTCTGTGTAGATAGATTATATTAGGTTAGCTTGCACAAGTTATCGATAATTAGCACATGGCAGCACTTTGAAAATTTTAGCATTTAGAATTTTTATACAGTTCCATGTATATTCCATATGTTCACCTCAAGAAACAACCCGTTTTACTTGGAAATATCCGCACAATAAATATTTCCAAAGCAGCCCGTTATCAAAAAAATCTGTAAAAAGCTGCAGCAGTACTCTATTGTATTGCCCCCATAATTCATAATTTTTTCTTTCAATCTTATTGCTCTAACAGCAAAAACAGTAAGCCAAAATAAGTGCGGTTGTCGGAAAAGTGTACTCGATAGATATTGAATCAATGATTCCAAAACAGTTTCCGTTACGGTTTTTGGGACCGGAGATATAGCCAAATAATCTTATTGTTTTCCTCAAATGAGCAAAAATAAGTGCTTTATATAAAAAATACATGTTATCGACCAAAAAGTGCAAGTCATCGACCAAAATAATACAAAAAGGCTAATCATTGACCAGAAAAATACCAATCATGGTCAAAAACGCATGTCATCGACAAAAAAGAAGGCATTTCGATAGTTTTGCCCGCTTTATATAGAGTACTTTTTCTTGCTCATTTAAAAAAAACAATTAGCATCGTTGGCTATATCTCCGATCACAAGTAAAGCTCGGCCGTAAGAAAAACTGTTTTAGAGTCTTTGATACCATGGTTATCGAGTTCACTAGGTCCATTTTTAACAATTCATTGAACGTAGCTAAATGAAAGAGGAATTCGTGAACACCCCAATATTTTTTTAAATTTCCGTACAGAGTATGTATCAGTCTAGCAGAAGCATTTCCATAGACCATTATCTTATGATGAAATATTAATTATGTTTACAAAACCAGTCGATTTAGACAACTTACTGGCAGAAATACATAATGCATAGAGCTTATGTCCAATGCGTTGCGTTGAATTCTAATTGAATTCAAACAAGGGCGTAAAAGATACTGTTCAAAGAAAGGGCGATCCAAAATACAATAATTGCCTTAGGTTTAGGTCGGAGTGGTAGCTCTGATATCATAAAGCTCACTTGAGCACGCTTAGCGGCGAGTTGTGATGCCACCGGTGAACGCAGTCCCTGTACTGACCAAGTTCCACCAAAATCAGGGGGAAGAAGTTGGTCAGCACAAGGGCTGCACATCAAAAGCACGACTACTCCACACTGGAAAACCAGCCAGAAAGTTTGATGAACGAAGATATATACTTGACATCAATAGATGATAGCTCCGTTAAGCTGACAAGAAATGGGGAGCCAAATAACCTATATGTATCTGCACCTCGCAAGAGACGGGCACTGATAAAGAAAGTGGATAACAGTCTCCTCTTCCTCAGCAGATCTGCATCCACGGCAGAAATCGTTAAATGAGAGCCTCATTCTTTCCGCGTGTCTTCCCATAACGCAATGACATGTAATCATGGCCACTGTCGTTGAGAGGACGTCACGACCAAGACCAAGTAATTGGTTGGTACGCCTTCTAACCATCAAGGGCCAGTTTAGTCTAGCGGTGGAGCAGGACTCCTCATATGTTGGCGTCCCGAAAGAATTTCCGCGCAATGTCCAACTTGACCTAGACAAGTGGCATACCCAATTCGATGGCGAGCTTGTCGGTTCTACAGTTTCCGGAATGTTGCTGTGCCCGGTGACCCACACTAGTGCGACACTAGTGAAGCGCCCAGAAAGAAGGTCGAGACAGCGGCGACATTCCCTAACGATTCTAGAGTTATTCACGGAACCCGATAGAGATCTTATCGCGGCATGACTATCAGAAAAGACCGAGACGCGAGTGAAAGGAGCACCGTTGACGAGTATCCATTGAGCGGCCCGGTAAATTACCGTCACCTCGGCTTGAAACACGCTGTAGTAGTCCCGCAGACGGAGAGAAATATTCAGGTCCAGTTTCCCAGAGTAGTCACCGCTTCCAACCCCATTATCGAGTTTAGAGCCGTTGGTATATATATTCAGGACTTCCGGGGGACACAACTAGGTCGTAATCCTGACTGAAGGGTTGTAATGACCAATTATGTATGTATGTACTTCCGGGGGACAACCGTATTAGGATCCCAGTCGTCCCTACTCGGAATCAGAAAGTGGAAACCCCTGTCGAAACAATATTCCTTTAATAATATTCATATAATAATTGCCTTACCTTTAGAAAAAACAAATCACCCGTTGGCATTTGAATGCGATGTGAACCTGCATCGGTTTTTAGTTCATAGCCATCCTTAAACCATTGTATCGAAGGCTTTGGATTACCCTCTGCCTTACAGTTAAACGTAGAAGGATCATTTTTTGGCACCACCATATCCATGGGATGTTCAATAATACGTGGATTTTGTGCTGAAATAAATGAAAAAACAAAAATTAAATAAGCAGGTGTTAGAAATTTATTTTAATTAAAAGAATTTAGTTTGAAAAAATTTGTCATGGCCATTAAAACAAAAAAATGGACTCTTTTACAAAAGACCAGCCGATAAAAGGCTTTAATATCATTATGCTTGACTTAAGTATGCATTTCATACTTAAAACCTTAGCCTAATATTACAGCTTTGACTGGCCATAACATGCAATGAACAGTCCTTTTATTTCTTAAGGCTAAAAAAGAAAAACGTTTTTCTTTTTCGGTTTTTCTTCTTTTGTATGCCTTAAGCACCTATTCATTGGTTTTATTTTCTAAAGAATGAAGAAATTATTGGATTACTTTTTGATATTTATGATAATTTGTTTTATTTTTTCTCTCTCTTTCTTTCATTCCTGTGCTCCTTTTCATCCAATGCCTGACTAAGTGTTTGCCTGGCTGCCTGGCTGGCTTTTAGGCATTATCTTTAAGAACAATATGCCCAACAACATGCAATCCAATGAATAGAATAGATTCTGTTCATTCAGGTAGAGTTTCTTTTATTTTTTTGTATAGAAATTTATATTTTTTCTATCGATGATGATAATTTTATTTAAAAGGTTCAATTGTGTTTAATCACCGTAAAAGTGATGTTAATGAATGCCAGATAAATTTGTGGAAAATTAAAATTCGTTCTAATAAAAGAGAGCACAAAAAAAAAGAAACGAAAAGAAATAGTCTTTCTAAAGATAATTCCTTTTAAATTGAAAATTTAATTTGATCATAATTTAGTATCACCCTCTTTCGTTCTCTCTCTCTCTTGGCTGGTGGCTAAATACTTAAAACGTAGGAAAACAAAACGTAATTATAGCAGAGAGAAGCAAAAATATATGTTTTTTTCCCTACACAGCTTTGGGAGTCTTTTTTTTGCTTTTATTTCGTTTTGTTTTGTTTTTTTGTTTTCCTTTCATTTATAGTGGCTTAATGGGTTTTTAAAAATGTCACCTCTTTTATTTGTGGCCTCTTTCTTCTCTTTATCTTGGTTTTGTTTTTCTTTTTACACGAGGGTTTTTGTCTTTCCTAAGAGTGTCCTTTTGCTTAGTGACTGTTTTAAGCGGAAATTAAATTTCGGAGAAAATTTATTGAAAACGGATAAATGCAGCCATCAATTGTAGTCGTTAACAGCAGCAGCAGCAGTACATAGCTGGACTAAAAGCAGTCTTTTTAGGCTTTTATAGAAGATAACAAAATCAGACAAAAATAGTGTAAGAAAATAGGACAAGAAATTCTAAGTAAAAATAAAATTTTGAGAGAGCGAGCGTACAATATTAAAAATAATTTTTTTTCCTTAACTAAACACCTTTTCTAATAAAAAGCAAGTTTGGCGTCTTTAATATTGAAGGTCTATTTATCCAATTTAATAGCATTTATTAAGGAACGGTGTAGTCGCCGTAGTCTAGTAGGTAGTGTGTTGGCTTATTAGACGTAAAGCCAGGGTTCGAGCCCCAGGCCAGACATCAAAACAAAATACAAAAAATATTTCTTCGGCGACTTTCTCTCAGCAGATTTCGGGCAAAAACTCTGAGATTAAATAAAATTGCCATGAGCAGTTTCTCAAAAATCTGTCGTTCGCAGTCGACTTCATACTGTAGGTCCCGCCACTCATGTATAAAATTAACATACACAACATAAGTGGTGTGAGAAACTAGGTCGTAATCCTGACTGAAGGGTTGTAATGACCAAATATGTATGTATATAATTCAGGAAACGAGAACGAGAAAACGAAATCATCCTCATTACATTACATACAAGGGTCAATACAACCCTTTAGTCAGTATTACGACCTAGCTTCTTACATCGCTTATGCTGTGTTTGTTCATTTTATACATGAGTGGCGGAACCTACAGTTTTAAGTCGACTACGTACAACAGATTGTTCCCCTATTATTCGCCAATTATTACTACCCAGTAATTTCGCGGGGATTTAGGCACACTGATGTTTGCCTTGCGTTCTCTTGGAAATGCATTTCCAAAAACCTAATCTTCATCACAAAAAGCTTGTATAGCAATGTTTCTTGGCGAATACGAAAACCATCCAAGTCCTGGGATTATTATTAATTAACGCCAGACTGTGTCAAACTTCTAATTACGCCAAGTGACGTAATTAAGGCCACAGAAGCTCTAAGAAGATTACGAGCATATAGATGATATGCTAGCTCATGCTTTTAAGGCTATGCAAACGAAGCTGACGTTCGTCTAGAAGTTGCTGTTTGCATTGGTATCTCTAAAGCTATGCAGAAATCTCTAGCACAAAAACAGTTTAGTAAAGATGCCAGCTTACTTCTGCCTACCTCAAACAAAATGGACACTTCCAAAGCACACTTAAATATCCGCAGATCATTATTTATATCGTAAAATACTATTTTGAGCAAGAGAAAACTGCCCAACGAACTTGAAAACAGTTCAGCTGAAGTAGGATAAAATACAGAGAGATTGGAATTCGTTTGGCATCGAAGCTATAAGAATCTGTTTGACGGCTAAGCTAGTAATTCTGTAGGACTTAAACGCACTACATATGATAGTGGAGACCAAAGCTATAGAGCCTATGGTAAGGATAAAGGAAGGCAAATATAATAAGAAATTTTTTACAGGCGTACAATCATAGCATGGACGGAATTAGTAAATTCTACGGGTTAGGAAAATTCTTTGCAATGAATAGAAACTGAAAAATAAGAGTGAATGGATAAATACGAATCTACATACATTTTTTAAAAATGCAAAAATTTTGTTATATACGCATATATCCAAGGCCAGTAGTAGTAAAGATGCTAGGATGTTCGGGTTCATAACAAAATATTCGGAATCCATGGGAAACTAGCAGATATTTTCCAAGCAGACGTTAACAGCAGCGAAAGAACTTCCAAATACCACTAATCACTGGACATTACTTTAATATCTGACAGCCAAGACACCGTTCGAGCATAGTTCTGGACAAAATATTAATAAGTAACTGTTTAAGAAAAACAGGGAAAAAGGATCACAGTTTGTTGGTTAGGTTAGGTTAGAGGACGTGTACTTGTCAATTAAGACAAGTATAGTACCCGGAGTTCGAATTGACCCATTGCACAACGTCGTAGTTTTTCACACCACTTATGTTGTGTGCGTTAATTTTATACATGAGTGGTGGGACCTACAGTTTAACGTCGAAACCGAACAATAGATTTTTGAGAAACTTTTTCATGGCAATTTTATTTACTCTCAGAATTTTTGCCAGAAATCTGCTGAGAGGAAGTCATCGGAGAAATACTTTTTGTATTTTGGGTTGATGTCTGGCCTGGGGCTCGAACCCTGGCTTTACGTTTAATAAGCCAACACACTACCTACTAGACTGCGCATACCGAGTACTATTAGTACTCAAGCTACCATTCGAGCACTTAGCTCTTATGAGTTTGACTCGAAGTTACTAGGCCACTGTCTGAGCAAGCAGAGACAAACCATATTGGTAGTCAAGCCACCATTCGAGCACTAAGCTCTTATGAGTTTGATTCAAATTTACTAGGAGACTGTCTTAGCAAGCAGAGACAAGTGAGCTCAAGGGAAGAACAACAAGATCAGGAGATGAACTTTCATACCGCTGGTGGGACCATAAAAAAAGAATAGTTAAGATAGTTTTCTCAAGACAAATGTGTTTGATAGGGTATTCACTTTTCCATCGTTTTTGCAATGAAAAGAGATTTTAATTTTTCATCAGGCTATCTACGTATTGCTGGAAAATAGTAGAAGATATTCGAACCAGGTATTGTAGACTCAAAGAACTTCTGTACAGAATAGGAATTGCTCTTGCACAATTTGTAGATTCTATGATAAAGAGACAGAATCAGTAGAACATATACTGCGTATTCCTGTTACGGTAATGCATTTCTCTCTCTGTGGCTTGTTATTGGGTAAGACTGACTTATTAAACAATATTAAGCTTTTCGTGTTATTCAGTTAGTTCAGGTTTAGATAGATAGATGGAACACATCCTTCTTCCAGAAATCACATCCATCGTCATAGAATTCTCCGATGAAATTATTTTCAAAAATGCTTTTCTTAATGATGTTCTGGAATTTTCTTTTTCTCTAGATAATGATAATGCTTTTACTCTCACTATTCTCTGAGTGTATATGATGATGCTCTTTGCACTGTTAATATGCCTGACTTAAAAGTCATATTTCATAAAACATTTACATTATTAAGGAAATAAGTATCTTACAGAAATTACAAAAACAAGTAAAAAAAACACAAAAAACAACAACAAATAAGAAGTTTTTAAGTTTCCTTATAATAGGATTGTAGTGGTTTTTTGTTTATTTTTTGCAAACAATTCCTGAATGGAAAAACACACAAAAAGAGAGCAGAGAGAGAAAGAAAAAATTAAATTCAAGCATCTTAAAACTAATTGCCAAACAAAGCAGAAAATAACTAAAAACTGAAAATATGTTTTAAAGAACAAAACCAAAAATTAAAAGTTATTTAAAGTTGACTTAAAGAAAAAAAAAACAACACTTTTAATAGAGAACATACAACACTATCTACTACCATACTCGTACATATTGACAGTTTTCAAATAGAATTTCCAAACAGCTTTTAACATGTTAATGACTTTGTTACCAAAAAAAAAAAAAAAAACAAAAAAAGTAGAAACAAATTTTGGTTTTATTTTTCATTGACAACAACATTGTAATACATTTTAAGCAACAAAATCGTTTTCTAACATCAGGCATGTCATTGTGTGTTGCACTATCTTTACTGGGAGTGTGTTTGTGTATTTTGATTTGGCAAGTTTTTCTTTGTCATTGTCATTGTTGTTGTTAAACAAAACTATCATCATATATCATCTTGCAGAAAAGACTCTTTTTTTTGTTTTTATTAATGCTGCTGCTGTTGTTGTTCTTTGCTAGCTAGCTAAAGCTCATTGTTATATTATTAAAGTTGTTGTTGCTGTTGCTGCTATTGTCTCTGGCATTCGTGTTATCATTGTTAACGAACATCAACAATGTGTTGTTGCATGCAGTTAGTCAAATTCGACATACAAAGGCAGGCAGGCAGGTATACGGTAAGTTATCGAATTTCTATGGTTGCTTCAATAGAAAGGCAGGAGATTAACTGTAATATTTTGAAAGAACATTAACAGAGTGTGTATTAAGGACTATTTGGAAATATCGAAACCTGTCAGATGTTATTGGAAGATTTAAAGAGGAAATATTTACGGTTTTAAAGAATTTCAATGTTTATAAGCCAAATAACTTTTTTTTGAAAATGCTTTAAAAAAACTACTGAATATTTTCTCAAATTTCTTTTTTTATTTGAAAGTACAATCCTTCCGGTTAATAATGGAAAATAATTTCATTCAAATGGCTGCCTCGGCTGGCCATGCAGTAGCCTACACGATCGGTCCAATTTTTAAGCACATTATCGATTGTGTGCAGCTGTATTTCACCAATGGCTTCACGAATATTGTCCTTTAAAGCGTCAATTGTCTCTGGCTTGTCGGCGTAACTCTTATCTTTGACGGCACCCCACAAATAATAGTCCAACGATGCCAAATCGCAGCTCCGAGGTGGCCAAACGTCATCAGCTCTGCGTCTGATAATGCGATCTTCAAAAACAGGGCGCAAAACATCGAGTGTCGCTTCGGTTCTGTGGCACGTAGCGCCGTCCTGTTCAAATCAAATGTTGCCAATATCTTCCTCTTTAATTTTTGTGAGCAAAAATTCGTTCAACATGGCCCGATAACGATCACCATTAACTGTAACGGCCGCTCCGCTCTGTGCCCCAAATGCGACAATTTTGCTTGTTTACACACCCGCCAAGCTTCATCTGAAAAGATGATTTTCTTGCCAAAATCGGCATCTTCTGTAAGTCGATCGCAGGCCCACTTAGCGAAGCGAAAACGCATTGGATGGTCAATTGGCTTCAACTCCTGAACCAATTGGACTTTGTACGGCGTCATACCAAGGTCTTTATGCAAAATTCGTCTCAATGATGTCTCCGAAATGTTCAATTGTTGAGAACGACTGTTTTTGGCTTTTCATGCTTTGGTTTATCGATTAGGATACCAGTTTCTTTCACTTTTTTCACAAGATAACGTACATACGGAACTGACGGTGCGTCTCTTCTTCTTCTTCCAAAATCCGTACGCAATTTTCATACACATCCTGCAACATTACCATGATTTTCAAAGTAATGTCGCAATATTTCCCAGCGTTGTTAAAGCGTTTACACAACCATATTCGTTCAGCGGAAGGATAAAACTAATTATCTGTCAAATCAGACATGAGCTAAGTGTTACCATTCACCAAATATGCACTAGTTGAAAAAAAAAACGTCAGATGGTGGACCCGATACAAACAACTATTGAGGGAATTTTTACTTAAGCCGAGCTATTTAATACGATTATCATAACCCAAGTCAGACATCTCCTATAAAATGAAATTTGAAACAATATTTCATCGGTAACTTCCTCTCAGCAGATTTCTGGTAAAAACTCTGCGATAAAAATAAAATTGCAATGAAAATGTTCTCAAAAATCTGTCGCTCGGAGTCGACTTTAAACTGTTCCGCCATTCATACATAAAATTAACTCACATTACAGCATAAGTGGCATGCGAAGCTAGGTCGTAATCGTGACTGAAGGGTTGTAATTACCAAATTATGTACGTATGTTGGTACATAAGCAACTATTTAATTCAATTGAATTAATTAAGCCCAGAGATTCAATTGAATCTCACAAATCCACTCTTATATAGTTTGGGTATTTAAAAATTTAGAATTCACAACAAATAATGTACTTTGTACACGTGGTTCATGTCCTCAATAACACGTACCCAATCATAATCACAGGTTCGATACAACAGAAGACAAAGTATTGTTCATCATTTTAACACAGAACTCGATAACAAAATGAGGCAACGCCACTGTTTACATGTGTATAGAACTCATTCAGCAGTTCCTTAGCCCATAGACCACTTAACCCAGTCGCTTTGGATACATTTTTCTCACATAGTCTTTAAACAAAATAGTATAGACATGAATCTTTTTTATGTCGCATCTTTTGAGAAAAATTTTGATGTATTCTGTAATTTTTACCGAGAGTTATATGTGCACGATTTCGACATGGAAAACAAAGGGCATAGGTTTAGGACGGAGTGGTAGCTCTGATATCACAAAGCTCAACTGAGCACGCATAGCGGCCCGTTGTGATGCCACGGGTGAACACAGTCCCTGTACTGACCAAGAGGAATAAGTTGGCTAGGGCTGCACAAGGGCATTGGAATCGGATAAAAATTTCAAAAATATTGCTGTTCGTCTCAAAAAATCGATTGCCAACAAGGGACTTAATCATAAACCGGGTTATGTTAGGTTAGGTTAGATTGAAGTGGTAGCTTTGATATCAAAAGCTTACTTAAGCACTCTTAGCGGCCCATTGTGATGTCACGGAAAAGCGCAGTCTCCGTATTGACCAAATTCCAACAAACTTATAGAGGAGTTGGTGAGCACGGGAGCTGCACACTAAAAGGACGACTTTTCTAAGCTGGAAACCAACCTGAAAGTTTTATGAACGAATCTATGAATCTATGAATCTTGATATCAATGGATGATTAAGCTGACAAGGAATGGAGAGATAAGTAATCTAAATCTGCGCCAAGCGAGAGATAGGCATTGGCAAAGATATTGCGCTTCAGCAGACCCTAAACCTCGGCAGTAGTCGTTTGAAGAGAGCTGCATGACTTCCCATAACGCAGTGACCTGTGAGCGCGGCCACTGTGATCAGAAACCGGGAAATTTGTTGCCTTGGACTCGAAGCAGATCGAATTGTCGAATTGTGACCATTCAAAGTGTAATGAACTGTATGCACATCTGGTAAACAGCATCAACTCTAAATCCGCATATACCCCGCGGGATATAAAAAAGACAAAACATTCACGCTGAGGGTGCTTTTTAAGTTTATCTCTTTTATTTTTGTTCTTAAAAAAAAACAAATCTTTAATTCTTTTCATTTTCATTTTCTTTTTTTATGTTTTTGTTTCCTGTTCTATCTCTACTAATTCACATCCTGTTGTCATTTGCATTTCATCTCTTGAGTTTTGTTTACCTTAACAATTGTGGCAAAGGCACCAGGGTATATTTTGGTACTTTAAATCATTTGGTACTAAAAAAAAACATCTTAAATTACCCTTTAAAAGAAAACAAACAAAAACTAGAAATTATATTTCCTGTACATTTTCCACTTTTAGTTCAGTTTTTCTTATGCTTTCATAGCAATTGCTGTTGCAAGCTTATTTACACTTAAAAATTTTGTCTCTCTTCCTCTCTCACAATCTTTGACTTTCCAAGATATTATATGTTTAGCGTGGCTTGTTTTGTTGTTACAAAAATTTATTTCAATTTTAAAACTTTTGTTTTGGTCAAAAATATTCTAGAAATACATAAACACAGGCACCCACACGCATGCACCTTGCAACACAGGTAAGTGTATTGCATTGCATGGTTGTTTTTTTTTTTTGTTATTATAGCATTGTTTTATTTCCTGCTTTATTACAAAAGAAAATAAGTAAAAAAAGAAAAGTAAATAATTTTTTTCTTTGCTTCTAATCAGTTGCAAGCCACACAATATTGTTGTTGTGTTGTTATTGCTCTCCTAAACTTTTGCACATAATTTTTAAGGAAAATTTATGAGTTTGTTAAAATAGCTCTTGTATTTTTTGTTTTTGTTTTTTGTTTTCGTTTTTCTTAATTTTAATTTTCATTTCAACTCTTCTGCTGTATTGATAGCTTTTCCTGTCTGAGAAGGAATTTTTCTTTTCGAAAATTTATGACTCGTTTTCTTTCTTAAGAATTGTTGCCAAATGAAAATCTTTCAATTTTAAAGCACTTGAGTGTGGAAGTTTATGTTCAAAAAAGTTTACAACGATTGGAAAGCATAACAATAACAAAATGTAAGGAGGTGTGTTATTTATATTTTGAAAAATGCACAGCTTACGTGAAGGCAAAATAGATGGAGATTCTGGGGTTCCTAGTCAAGAACTTCTAGAAAACTGAGCAATCCAGATTCTAATCTCCTTCAGAGGCCTGAATATTATCCTCCCAGCTACCAATAATCTGTCCATAAAACTTGCTGAACTATAACTTCAGCCTCCTGTAAATATAATGTGAACTACTCATCGAATGGTAAGGTCTCGCTCCACCATCTCTTACATAACGACCTAGTTTCTCACACCACTTATGTTGTGTGGGTTAATTTTATACATGATTGGTGAGACCTACAGTTTAAAATCGGCTCCGAACGACAGATTTTTGAGAAACTTTTCATGTCAATTTTATTTACTCTCAGAGTTTTTGCTAGAAATCTGCTGAGAGAAAGTCGCCGAAGAAATTCTTTTTGTATTTTTGTTTTGATGTCTGGCCTGGGGCTCGAACCTTGGCTTTACGTCTAATAAGTCAACACACTACCTACTAGACTACAGCGACCACCATCTCTTGAGAAAAAGCACAAATTTCCTGACCACTTCACTTAACATGGGTACATGTTCCCAAAAAGGCATTGTTTCTATAGAATTACGGTTGGCATAACTCTCATTCTGAGATCACACCAATTACCTGCTTAATTGAGAAATCTTTTAGTTATTGAAGCAACACAAAGGAAATGACGAGAAAATGGGTAGAGATTCCTTGTAAGAACTCATCGAAAATGTAAAAAAATACTAAAGAAATCAGATATAAAGGAACAATGCTTCTGAATACTTTCTTCAACATCTACATACATACATACATACATAATTGGCTATTACAACCCTTAGTCAGGATTACGACATAGATTCTCACACCACTTATGTTGTGTGTGTTAATTTTTATGCATGGGTGGTGGGACCTACAGTTTAAAGTCGACTCCGAACGACAGATTTTTGGGAAACTTTTCATGGCTATTTTATTTACTCGCAGAGTTTTTGCCAGAAATCTGTTGAGAGGAAGTCGCCGAAGAAATATTTTTTCTTATTACGTTTTGATGTCTGACCTCAGGTTTGAATCGTGGCCTTACGTCTACTAAGCCAACACACTACCTACCAGACTAGGGCGACTTTTTCAACATCTAAAAACTATAAATACATAATTGGTCATTATAAAAACTTCAGTCAGGATGACAACTTTGCTTTTTACACCACTTATGCTGTGTGTGTTAATTTTATACAAAAGTGCCGAGACCTACAGTTTAAAGTCGACTACGAATGAAATTTTTTTTGAGAAACCAGGAAGTCGTTGGAGAAATATTTTTTTATATTTCGTTTCGTTAGAGACTTGCAGCATGGCCCCACATCTAATAAGCTAACACACTACATCTCCTAGATTTCAGAAGAGAATGCTGTAGACAGAAGACTACACTACTTTCATTTCAACGCCATATTGAAGCTCAATGTCGAGGACAATAACATCTTTGGAGTCTCAAAAATCTACGCCGCCAACAGCAGCAGATGTCAAGACTTAGAAGACGGCATGTACGCTATAGAGTGTGTTCATTAGTTGCAAATTTTACAATGACCCAAAAATATATGTAGCTGCGAATGAAATAAGCAGTCGCTAGTAAGTTAGGTTCTTACAAGCGTATTGTGCGAACGACTGAAGCCAATCGTCAAAGCACTGATTGGACCTTATCAGTGCGGCTTCAGACCTGGCAAGTCTACCATCGATCAGATCTTCACACTACGCCAAATCTTGAAAAAGACCCGCCAACAACAAGTCGACACACACCATCTTTTGTCGACTATAAGGCTGCCTTCGATAGCCCCATAAGGGATCGTATTTTTGCCGCAATGTCTGAGCACGGTATACCTGCGAAGCTGATAAGGCTATGCAGAATGACGTTGAGCAATTCCTGTAGCTCCGTCAAGGTAGGAATGGACCTCTCCGAACCTTTCGATACCGTGCGAGATTTCAGACAAGGCGACCCATTATCCTGCGACCTCTTCAACTTCGTTATGGAGAGTGTTCTGCGAAAGGCGGGAGTGTAACGCAATGGCACTATTTTTCAAAAAAGTGTCCAGTTGCTTGCGTACGCTGACGACATTGACATCATAGGGCGTACCAAGCGAGATGTTACTGCTGCCATTAGTGATATTGAACGGGAGTCTACTAAGATGGGTCTGGCAGTAAATGAGGGCAAAACAAAGTATATGTTATCGACAAGTAGAAACGTGCGGCCTATTGATTCTCAGATTACGGCCGATAACTATACTTTTGTACCAGTCAAGGAACTTATTTATCTTGGCTCCGCCGTTACCAACAAAAATAATGTCAGTCTGGAGATCAAGCGCAGGATCACTCTTGCCAACAGGTGCTACTATGGTTTCAATAGGCAATTGAGTAGCAGAGACCTCTCTCGTACGACAAAACTAACACTCTACAAGACACTCATCTTACCCGTGCTTCTTTATGGCGCACAGGCATGGACCCTATTAAGAACAGATGCAGCGGCCTTGAGAGTGTTCGAGAGAAAAGTACTGCGTAAGATCTTCGGTCCAGTACGTGTTGGCGATGATTTCCGTATCCGATCCGACAATGAGCTGTATGAGCTCCTCAACGACATTGACGTTGTACAGCATATTAATATCCAGCGGCTGCGCTGGCTCGGCCATGTCGTTCGAATTTGATGCGGGACTCTGCGGAAGTTGGCGAAGAGGACGACCTTGTATCCGTTGGAAGGACCACATCGAGGAAGCCGTGTCATCGATTGGTGTGCCACGGCGCCTGGAAGGATGTGTTGCGGCAGGCCGAAATCCGTTTAACGGGTTGTTATGGCCAATTAAGTAAGTAAGTAAGTAAGTTAGCGGCCTTGAAAGCATGGCCTGGGAGATACAAACTGTGTTGTGTTTTTAGTATCATAGCTAGTGAAACAGACATGGAAAGTGATTTGGTGCCATAAAAGAATCAAGCATAACTTACGTCCGCCTGGATGCATTTTCATGGCCCAACACCAGGATTTCATGTCTTAGTTTAAGCATTTATCCATCCCAAACTATAAAATATTAAAGTAAATGTACGCAGTACTAAACAAAACAAGTTATTACGAGACGAAGTACATGAAGTCATCTTTCTGTTGTCTTAAACTAGCGAGTAGAGTCCAGTTAGAGTAGGAATCTTTCATGTACAGTTTTAGACTCCGAATTCGTATCATAAACTCGACAATAATACGTAGTTATCTTACGACTAAGAGGAGGTATTACAAGAACAGACTTTGATTGAAATCTTTAAATTTAAAAGCAAGCTGGACTCCCATGCAAACATGGGCAAGCTGACTAGACATAGGCGGTCTGAACTCTAAAGAATGACTGGCGGTAGGACCACCTATCAAATCTTTGAAATGTCCTTAAATTTGCACTGACTACAGTGACTACGAAAAACCTTAAAACCTTTTAAATTCCCTTATAAACAAACATTAAGAAACACAAGCTATTTGCCTTATTGAATAAAAAATATTAAAGCATATCCTTAGGCTGTCGTAATAAGACAAATAAAAGCATACTTTTTTCCAAATAAACCAAGCAATTTAGTTTTTCCACAACCCAGTTCATTATTGGCATTTAACTTTATAATTTTATTTAACACAACATTCTCGTAGAACAACGTTAATGAAATACAAAACATATGTTATTCCCAACTAACCCTAATCACCCGGATATATTACGTTTCTTCCCTTATTGTTATGACGCTTGTTAAACTTGTGGTGTTACGTTGTCACTCTTGAGACTCCCTAATAATGTGTTCAATGCCTGTAGGTTACGTTACAATCATACAATCAACATTAATTTATACGAATATAAACCTCCTTAACGTTTTACTTTTTTTCTTTTGTAATCATAGAAGAAAATTAATTCATGGTTTTTTGTTTTGTATATTTTTTATTTTTTCTTCTTCTTGTTTTTATCCTTCTTACCACCAAACAAAGGACCCACCACATGGCCCAAAATGTTAACCAACACATTGTATTCGTTACAAATGCTTAGCCAATGTCAGCCCTTAAGGTGAATGGCAAAAGTGGCAGAAAGAAAAAGAAACAATTTTTTTTTATTTTTATTGTTTAGCACGTTTACAGTCTGTATTCAAGAAAAGAAAGAAATACGAAGAATGTTTCTATAAAAACCACAAATGGCTGCTAATGAGACAAATAGCCTGCAGCTAAGAAATTACAAATAAAAGTTATTATTCGTATGCCATAAACTACTGATAGGCGAATAATATTTTTGCCAGAAATCATTGTTTAATAAACTGACAACACTGCAGGCAATTTTGTAAACTTTAGCTGACGTAAATTGTTTAAATTGCCAAGCTTTGGAGGTAACAATAACTTGTTTACAATACTTTAAACTTTAGAAAAATGGAAAACAAATTAGAAACATTACTGGATTAAAATTCGTGTTAGTTTGCTTACTTAAGTCGTCATTACAACCCTTCAGTAAGGATTACACTTATGTTGTGTGTGATAATTTTATACATGAGTGGTGGGACCTACAGTTTAAAGTCGACTCCGAACGACAGATTGTTGAGAAAATTTTCATGGCAATTTTATTTACTCTCAGAACTTTTGCCATAAACCTGCTGAGAGGAAGTCGCGAAGAAATACTTTTTGTATTTTGTTTTGATGTCTGGCCTGGGGCTCGAACACTGGCTTTACGTCTAATAAGCCAACACACTACCTACTAGACTACGGCGACTTCAATAAGCCAACATACTACCTACTAGACCACGGCGACTTCATCTTACATCATCATTAGGCAGAACTCAAGCAGTCAATTGAAAGCATTTAAGATTAGCAGGATTCGTACAAAATGAGATTGGGTGTCATAAGAACTAAAGACGAGACGCATTGCAATAAAAAATTTTCCATGTTGGAAGTGCTGTTAGATCACTTTAAAGAGTAAATTTTTATGCATGGAATTATCTTTGGCGATGACAAATGGATTCATTAAGACAATCCCAAGCGAAAGAAACCATGTATGAAGCGCGAACAGCAAGCAAAATCTCCAGCAAAATAGAATATCCATTGCGCCAAGGTATTGCTTTATATTTGTTAGGGCCAGAAGAATATGATTCATTATGAGCTGCTAAAACAGGGCTAAACTATCACAGGAGTCCTGTACGACAACAATTTATTCGCGGGAAGCAAACATACATAACATATGTATCTTTATAATTGGTCATTACTGGTCTTCAGTCAGGATTACGACTTAGCTTCCCATACGCTTTAATTTTATACATGTGCGGAGGGCCCTACAATTTAAAGCCGACTCTTAACGATAGATTTTTGGGAAATTCTTCATGGCAATTTTCAGAGTTTTTGTCAGAAATCTACTGTGAGGAAGTCGCCAAAGAAATATTTTTTCTTATTTTCGTTTTAATATCTGACATGGGGTTTGAACCGCGGCCTTACATCTAATAAACCAAGGTAGACTACGACTACAAGCATTGACTAAAAGGCACCCTGAATATGTAACCAGACACGAGGCTGTAATTTTTCATGATAAGAACTCTCGGCCACATATTGCGGTACCAGTGATAACCTATTTGGAAAACAGTCGACAGAAAATTTAACGTAACCTTCCTTATTGCTCAGGTTTTACCCCTCCTGACTACCATGTGTATCAAAAATAAACACGATTCATTCTTGCAGTCAAAAGACGAGCGGGCTTTTTTTGGGACGGAATCAATAGGTTGCCAGAAAGCTGGGAAAAGGCCTTGTCTTCCGATGAACAATACATTGAATGACATGTTCTTACAAAGGACTATTGTAGGAAATATTTCTTTGCAATAAAAGGTTAGGTTATATTTAATAGATTTCCCTTTTAGTATTATGATTGACTGTCCTTTTGTTTTCCTCTTTATTAGCTTAGGCTTTGAACGTTTTTCCCCTATTTTCTGAAAGATCTTTTAAATAATTTAGAATTAAAGCTTACAAGCTGCATGTTATTTAAACAACAGAAAAAATAATATTTTATTCAAAATGCATACATATGTATGTTCCGCGTAATCTCTTCTCTTTTCGGTTACAAATCCCTTGAATATTCCATTTCACTTTTCCTTAACGAGTAACTGTATTAAAACGAAAACGAAAAAAAAGTACCGCAGCAAACAGAAAACACTGAAAATATAAATCTTTCTTTGGGTTTTTATTTTGGAATTTTTTTGTTTTATTTCATGTTTTTTTATATCGAATATATTCATCATAGTTTTTACCATTTTTGCATATTCAATATATTCAATGTCATTATTTCGTTGTTCATATCTCATTCTGTCCATCAATACTATTTTTGTAGTTGTTGTTGGTTTCAGGTCTCTCTCTTTCTCCTTTTGTGTGTGTATGAGGGTACCTTTCATGAAAGTACAATTTTTTTTCCAATTTTTTTTTGTTAATGCTTCTGTATGAGTAACTCTTTGTAGTCTTATCTTTATGCCAACTTACAAATTCATTTTTAAATATAAAAACGACAAAAACAAATTAAAAAAAATGAAAAAATTTACAGATAAAATAGTTGTGTTTGATCATATAGAGGAGTATTCACTCACTCATGCTACATATACTCGTATAACCCTCCTTCTATACAGGAGAAGTTTATTAAAATTCATGGCAGATCAATGCGAGCAAATGTCACAAAAGAAATATTGAAAAAAAAGTGAAAAAACTGAAAATGAATAACAAATATATATGTACATGCATAAAGGAATTTACAAATAAGGAATTAATTATTTAAATAAATAAAAGACGATTTGAAAGAAACAATATTTAAGGAATTTCATATCGAAAAGAGACAAGGCCTTTAATGTACTAGGATATGAGAAGGTGGCGTGCTGAAATGATTAAATTGCTTGACTATAAATCAGGTAACGACGAACAAATCCAGTAGTATTCAATCTCACTAATAAACCAACACACTACCTACTATACCACGACAAGAATTCAGTGAAAAGTGACCTGAATATGCAACCAGACACGAGGCTGCAATTTTCCATCACAAGAACTCTCAGCCACATATTGCGGTACCAGTGATAAGCTATTTGGAAAACAGTCGATGGAAAATTTAACGTCACCTGCCTTATTGCTCAAGTTTTACCCCTACCATTTATTTCTATCGATCCTGTTGCATTTTTAGGATTTACAGTAGTTCTTCCCCAATAACACAGTACTGTCCATTTTAATTAAAGTTGTTCCTTCTAGACAAGCCATACCAAGCTTTGCAGCAGAACAAACGAATTACTTGCTCAACTGGAAAAACTTGACTAATTTTAGAATTAAAATGAAGCAGGAAGAGATTCCTTAGATGCCTCCATGTAAAAAGGGTATGTATATAGGGTCCTTCATGCAACACTTTCTTCTCCTTAGAGTGGTAAGATATTGAAGTTTTTTATACGTTTGAAGGAGTGTGTTGGCTTAAAGCCAGGGTTCGAAACAAATTACAAAAGGTATTGCTTCGGCCAGTTCCTCTCAGCAGATTTCTGGCAAAAACTCTAAGAGTAAATAAAATTGCCATGAAAAATTTCTCAAAAATCTGTTGTTAGGTGTCGAATTTAAACTATAGGTCCCACCAATGTATAAAATTAACACACACAACAAACGTGGTGTGAGAAACTAGGTCGTAATTCTGACTGAAGGGTTGTAATGACCAATTATGTATGTATGTATGTATGTTATACGTTTGAAAGATCTATTGATGCCATTATATGTGGAACATAACATCGTTAAAATGTTCTTCTCTGGATGAATAGCATCCAAAATTTTAAATTTTCCATTACCCTGACGCATAATTTGACCAATAGCATGGTTTATGTTGAGGTGAAATACCGCTGCTATTGAGGCTTGTTTTCGTACGATAAGAATTAAGAAAATCTTCCAAGAAAATGGGTTTAAACTGAAATCGTTCAGATGCCAGTTCAGATATGACCGTGTCATAATGCATATACTGAGATAACTAAGACGTGTTTGGAGTTCCTTGACTACATTACGACATTATTTTAAAAAGAAGGCTAAGTAACCGTGATCTAGTAGGCAGAGTAATGACTCATTAGACTCCAACAAAACGAAATATGAAGAAATATTAGGTTTAGGTTTAGGTCGGAGTGGTAGTTCTGATTTCAAAAAGCTCACTTGAGCACGCATAGCGGCCCGTTGTGATGCCACGGATGAGCGCAGTTCCTGTACTGACCAAGTTCCACCAAAATCAGGGAAGAGGAAGAAGTTGGTCAGCGCAAGGGCTGCACATCAAAAGCACGACTACTCCACACTGGAAAACCAGCCAGAAAGTTTGATGAACGAAGATATATACTTGACATCAATAGATGATAGCTCCGTCTAGCTGACAAGAAATGGGGAGCAAAATAACCTATATCTGCACTTAGCAAGAGACGGGCACTGACAAAGAAAGTGGATAACAGTCTCTTCTTCCTCAGCGGATCTGCATCCACGGCAGAAGTCGTTAAATGGTAGCCTCATTCTTTCCGCGTGTCTACCCATAACGCAATGACATGTAAGCATGGCCACTGTGGTTGAGATAACGTCACAACCAAGACCAAGTAATTGGTTCTATCCATCAAGGGCCAGGTGAGTCTAGCGGTGTAGCGGGACTCCTCAAATATTTCTCCTGCGACTTCCTCACAGCAGATTTCTGGCACTCTGAGAGTAAATAAAATAATAAAGTTCCTCAATAATATATCATGTTGGAGACGATTTTAAACAGCAGCTTTCGCCACTCATGTATACAATTAAAACACACAACATAAGTGGCTAAGTTGTAATCCTGACTAAAGGATTGTAATGATCAATTATATATGTATGTACTTTAAAAATAATGCATTCACAATTTAAAAATTAAATTTTAATACATGTATTTTGTCTCAATTTGTGAAGTATGGTTAAAGGCGAGTTAAGAGGAAAAAAATTGTAGCATACTTTTGGGAAAATTAAAAAGAATAAAGCAAATCAAAGGCTTAACAACAGTACGATTGCTTTTAAAAGCAAAAAATGGGTTTTCTACAGGAAATACATGGTATTTAAAACCAACATGTGCTTTTGAAATATGAAAAATCGATTTTCGTTGCATATTTTGAGGTTAAATTAATTTTTACTTAATTTAGAGGCCATTTTAGGATACAGTAGATTTTATAACATGCAATATTTTTTCCAGAGGCCCATAAATATAATTAAATTTATAAAAATAATAGTGCTTCTCAGTGAGTATTCAGACTTTTTTGCCAGAAACGTATCCTTAGAGATAAACAAATTAAGAAATTTATAGGATATAATATTACAGAACTTTTCTAGTAAAACGACCTTCAAACGTTGTCCTTACGAATGGAGATTTTAAAGAAAAAAAATTAATTTTCAAAAAAATTCATATGCAATATAATCGACAAACTCCATTTCTAATTTCAGAAGCATAGGAGAGAGACTAATCACTTATATTGCAAGCTTAATACTTTTTATTATTTTGGCTTTAATAAATAATTCCTAAGGTATTAAATTTTAAATTGTTTTTCTAAAGGTTTATTGGACCATTCCATACATGTTTAGTTTCTTAAATTCATTATTAAAGCCTACTTGCAGGCATACATACTCCTTTTATTCAAAGTTATTATAATAATTGTTTTTAAATGCTTTTAAATTAAACTATTATTTAAAAGCCTTTATTTTGCATTCATACCATGCAAAAAAGTCTTTTTTTAAATCTTTTCTTACTAAATATTTAAATTTTTGAAAAGCATTATTTTCATTTCATGAAGCATAGCCTAAGGCTTAAAATTTTAATAACATGTTCTTAATAAAATTAAGAAAAGAAAACATTTAAAATGAAATATTTTAGCACCAAAAAAGAGCAATTTGAAGAAACATTGTTAAGCATTTTGATCAATTAAAAACTGCTAAATAATGTTGAAATAACTAAAGTCCCTGTCCCTTCATTTCATTAAGTGGCATCACAGAGGGTAGAGACATTAAAGATAAAGCAACAACCCTGTTATTATTTCCCTCTTTTTATTGTCTTTTTTGCTTTGCTTTATTCTCTTTATTTAGTTTCGTAGTCGTTAGTTTTAAAGATTGAAGTCATAATTCTTGAATATGTCAAAACATCAGCAAAAAAAGGAAGAAAAAGAAGAAGGAAAAGACTTGAGTAAATTTACAAAACAGATATTGTATAATGACAGTCTTTAACTGACTATTTAGTTAAGGAAGGCAGTTCACAACAGTCCACACAGTCCAGTCGCTCGGTGTGTATGTGGCATAATAAATTTAAAGTTGTGTTGTGTTTAGCATTACGTTTTAAGGAATCATAACATAACATGTACTATGGACGCTTTGCTTATTCATATGCTTTTTGATGGAAATCTTTTTGGCATGAAATCAATCATCATTCACAGAATATATCAACTTTATTTGGTTTTTTTCTTGCATTTATTCTTTGTCCTCGTCCTTTAATCTTAACTACACCATCTAAATTGTCTTTGGTTAAATGCTTTTGTTTTGCTTTGGAGTATGTACGCATAAAAAGATCAAATCTATGAAAGACTTATGCAGCCAATAGCGTAAGAAAATAAACCCTTAAACAGTACTACACTGCATAGGCCGCTTTAGAAAAAGTCATTCATTGTGACATTCAACATTTGGCTTCAAAGTACATGAAACCCTCTAACGAAAAAAACAGGCTAAAATTTGTATTAAAAAGGGGAAAAGGGAGAGAAATCTTGTCATAAAATTATATAAAATTCATCATGAGTTATGCCGCCGTTGGTTTTTGTTAATTGAATTTAGTTTTACATTTAAATGCCGGATGTTTAGTCCTTTGGCTGGAGGCAGGCCAGCATGCATGCCTGCCTTGCTGCTTTCAACAGTGGTTGGAAGTTTGCAAAGGCTTTGTCAGTATTTGTGCATAAATCGATAATCAATACAAAAACATCTGTGTAGATTTTCATGTATGGTTGTAATATCAAACAGAAGAGTGTAAAATAATAGCACAGTATACCTTCCACTATTGAAACAGTTTCTTTTTATACATTTTTTTATTTTTTTAAATTTTTAAAAACCCAATTTCTTTGAAAAAACCTCCACTCAAATGTTTGCTATTAAATTGCCCTTAACTGTATTAATATTTATGTAGGTTTTTGTCATATTTATGTGTTTATTTTTTTTTTCAATTTCTTCTGCTTTCGAAACAAACATTGATGTGTCGTCGTATTTGTTGTTTTATAGAATTTGATAATCATCTCAATTTATACAATATTTGTGTTGGAAAAAGAGACTCATTTATTCAATCGTATATCTTCTCGTGGCAGTGGTTCTCATCATGCCCCATCATGTTCATTTCATGCATCTTTGCATCATTAAACATAAAAAGCAGAATTTCATAAATATAATGTTTTTCTGTTTTCCTCTTTTATTTTTTTGGGGTATTTCTCTTCCTTGGTTCTTTTTTTTTGACTTCATTACTTGCGGTCGTGGTAGACCAAATCACCATTTGCCATGGCACTCGAATGGGAATTGTATTGAATTTTGTGTTTAGTTTTGTTCAATCATTTTAATACGTTTAATGAAATTATTTTTAATGAAATACAATTTGAAAAAGCCAAAATACATGATAATGCATAAAAAGGAATTCAATTCATATAATATTGTATTGTATTGTATATTAAAATTAAATTTTTATTATAAAAAAATTTAATTATGATGCCTGTAAAGTTTAGAAATAATAATTTTTTCAACACATAAATGTATGCTTCAAAAATGTCTAAAATTTTAGATTTTTAGAAACCTGAAAATATGCTAAGAATATGTGAATTTTATTTCTTCATATCTGTATAGAATAACTGGGTAATATTTTAGCTGAAAAAAGCTATAAATATCGACAATTATAGCTCGACAACTGAGAATATTTAATTGTGGAGAAATTTCTGTGCAGTAAGATTTGTATACGTTATTATGGATTGGATCAAGCTATTCAAAACAGATTTCGTTACGATCAGGTAACCCTGGAGGCAGAAGATCAAACTAAAGGGCTATCCATTTCTTGGTTTCAAAAGTACGGGACTGGAATTCGAAATCTTTCGAACTAAGTTGTGAAACCAATTTTTTTCTTTTCAGTTGAAAGTCTGACATTGAGGAAAATGGATCGCTTAACTATCACACAACGCATACAAATTATAAAAACCTACTACAAAAATGATGATTCTGTCACAACCACGTATCGTTTGTTTTTCGAACAAAATTCTCTTCAGCTTCACACTCGGTGGGTATGTTAATAAACAAAATTGTTGTATTTGTGGTTCTGAGAATCCTCAGTACTCACTGTTTGGTGCGCTCTTTCTTACTTCTTCGAAAATGACGATGGAACGACTGTCACCGTCAATTTGGGGCGTTATGGTCATATAATAACCGACTTTTTTGCCTGCTATTGAAGAATAAGACTTGGAGAATATGTGGTTTCAACAAGACGGTGCCACATTCCACACTACTCGAGCGAATATGGCTTTATTGCAAGAGACTCGTCGTGGCGACATCAACTGGCCACCAAAATCATGCGATTTGACACCATTAGACTTTATTTGTGGGGCTACGCGAAAGACCGTGTTTATGCAGAGAAACCTTCAACTCTTGAGCACTTAAAAACCAACATTCGTCAAGTTATGGCTGAGATACCGCTCAATATGTGTCGAAAAGTGATCGAAAATTACCTCAAAAGAATCAATGCTTGCAACACTTCGCGTGGAGGTAATTTAAATGATGTAGTATTTCACACATAATGTCAACGTTCAAACTTTACAATAAAAAAGAAATATCACGAAAAAAATATTTTATATGTGTTTTATTTACGTTTACATTTGAAACCACGAAATGAATAACCCTATACTAAGCTAACTTTTCATAAGAGCATAAAAGTGACCTCCAAAAATCGGATAAAATTCAGTAAAATTTAAAATGACGCGTTTTTGGGACCTAATTGGCTGGATATTGGATTGGACCAAGGATTCCAAAATATTACAAAAAAGTGCTGTATAGAAATCAATCAAAATCGGAAAAAATAGACCTATGGGGGAAATAAAAAAAGACGGCTGGATAGCCATGGTATTAAGGATTCAAAAGCAGTTTTCCTTATAGTCGAGCTTGGCACCGGAGATATATCCGTCGAAGCTAATTATTTTCTTCAAATGAGCTACAAAAAGTTCTCTATATAAAGCGGGAAAAATGCTTGAATTTCATTCCTTTTTTGACGATGACTTGCGTTTTCTCCATGGGTGGCATTTTTGGCGTCAATGATTGTTTGGATAGTGACTTTAATTTTTTGGTCGTTCAATTGCAATTATTTGGTTGATGTTTTATAATTTTTGGTCGGCGACTAGCATTCCTTTGGTCGAAGACCAATTAACACACATAACATAAGTGGTGTGAGAAACTAGGTCGTAATCCTGACTGAAGGGATGTAATGACCAATTATGTATGCATGTAATTCCATTTTTTAGGTCGATCCTTTGCATTTTTTGTGTTCGATGACTTGAATTTTTTAGGTCGATGACTTACATTTTTTTTTATCGATGACTAGCATTTTTGTGGTCGATGACTAGCATTTTTCGATTGCATGCATTTTTTATATAGAGCACTTTTTTTCTCATTTGAAGACAACTATTAGCATCGCCCCAAAGGTTACCTGGCCGTAACGTAAACTGTTTTGGAATCCTTGTCCCTTTTTAATTTTTTGGTCGAATTTTATCCGATTGGTGGAGCCTCCATTTTTTGTAAAAATACTTGTATGTCATGACTTTATTATTTCCAAAAAGGAGACTGTACTGATGAAAATTATAGACTTTTTATGGTTTTTTGAGACTTTATTTTAATTCAAATTTCATTAATTTAAAGACTTCTTCGACAAGAATACCATTCCCATTTCATTACATTTATAATAGCTTGATGTATCATTTTTAATTTACTTAATGTGGAAATTTTATTTGAATGCGGTTCTACACTCACTCATTAAAATAAATTAATAATACCCCTCCTTAGAAAATAATGAATTTCAAATTCAAATTCATGATTTTTATTTTCCATAAGCCAGCATAAAATATTCATAAAAAAACAAAAGAAATGCAACAAAAAACAATAAATGATTCAATACACTCCTATTTTAAGAAATTCTAAGAATCAAAATTTGACCTCGAAAACAGCAGCAGTAATGATAGACCAAAAACACCAAATACCGCAAAAATTAATTTATATTTCTTTTATTACTCGTGTTATAAAAAAAGCAAAAGAGAGAAAGGAAAAAAAAAACTATAGAAGAAGCAGAAGAAGGTATCATTAAACATGTATCATATTATCTTAGAAATGAAATGGAATGGTATACATACATACGAGTACATACATATTGTATAACAAAAGCTTCAATCAATTTGTTTTTTTCTTAGAGATTAAAGCAAGATCTCCAGTAACATGGATAGTTTTGATGGAGATTGTATTAACAAAGTTTTGTTTTGTATTCTACGAGTGTCTACTGTATGGGATCACAAGTCAAACACAGTGAGTGAGTGAATGAGTGACTGAGTGAATTAATATTTGCTTAATGTTTTCGGTGCCACAAAACAAATTTTCTTTTATTTGATTTGATCTTTATTTTATATTTGATGGTGTTTTATTCACTCTTCTTATTTTTAGTTTTTATTTTCTGTTGTTTTTTTTTTTTAGAAAGGAAGATGAAAAGAATGAAACCAAAAAACCATATTATTGCCTCTATTATGTGTGGCATTTATGTTTGTACATATATTTGTATATATAGTTTGTATTAATTTGGTTTATGAGTTGCATGCGCTTTGTTTTTTATATTTTTTATTATACGCTCAATTTAATCAAAGTTTATGATGAGATATTATTAAAAGCAACAGACAAACAGACGGAAAAAAATATTTCCTTGGCTTTTTTTCCTTTAATATGACACAGTTTTTTTGGCACATTGGCTAACCCAGCAAAATTTTTAATATATTTTTTAACAACATTATTTTTTACAATCCCATTTTTTACAATCCTATTGACAGTATTACGCTTCCAACACCAACCGCGTTGAGTGCATTAATTTTATCAGAAGCTAAACTGTGTATGAACAAAGTTAGAAACCTTTTGAGATAGACAAGACATTAGTATTGTGTTCTACAAGTGTATTTGAATTAAACTGCAGCACCGTAGCTAATCTCATAAATAGTTGGACTGCCTAAGAAAGACAATTAAAGCCGCCATAGTTCAGTAGCTAGTGTGTAAGCTTTTTTGACAAGCTCATTCTGAGAGTAATTAAATTGCCATAACAAGTTTCTTAAAAAATTTGTCATTTGGAGTCGACTTTAAACTGTAGGCCCCGCCCCCGCTTATGTATAAAATTAGCACACACAACGTAAATGGTTGCTATGTATATGTATAAATAATCCTAAATTAATGTTCAATGAAATCTATAATCACACAAGAACACAATCTGCAACACTACATGACTAAATCGTTTAAAGAGAAAGCAAATCCTTTCAACCAAAGGGCCAGTGTTTATTTTGATTCCTATGTGTTGGTTTACAGGTCGTTTAATATAAACTCAATTGATGATCGTCCTTATGCATTCGATTGTGGCACCAGGATTGCCGGTTGAACTACATACATAATTGGTTATTAAAACCCTTCAGTCAGGACTACGACACAGTTTCTCATACCATGCCGGTTGAACTATTCACAGTAATTTTAAAGATATTGGGCACATGGATATTTGGTGGAAACTTCGGGTAGAACTGTCTCGGATTCACTGCTCAAAACCGCTGAATTGTCCGCGACTTCTTATTGCGTTCATAGCTTTCTAATGCATATACAGGGGATATGAGAAACGAGGTCGTAATCCTTAGTAAAAGGTCTTTTCTTCTTTTGTTTTTTGTAATGATCTCTTATATATGTATACAGTCACATAGATAATTATACGTACCCTCCCTAAAAATCATTTTTTTTAAATGATAATATATGGACAAGTCATCTGATTTTTGCGCCAAATTTTTTATTTTCCGTCACAGCCGAACAAATTATATTTGTTCTCAAAACTAAATATTACATTCGCCCAAACATCATTTGACTTGTCCGTATATTATTGGGCAAATTCCAATCGTGGCTTTTTTCTCGGCACTCGGCTGCGGAAACCGTTCTTTCTCAAAACACTTCGAACTGTTTCGGAATGCACAATAATATTGTGATCACTTTCCGAGGTATTTCGTATTTCTACGGCTGTAGTCCTAGGATTTTTATCCACAATACCTTTTATATACCGGACTACCCTTAAAGAAATTTTATATGAAATATACGTCGTACGTATAATTTTCTGTGGTGCCATATTGGTTTTCAGCAAACTGCAGTCACAAATTCATAGATTTTGGGAACCTTTTTTCTTCATTTAAGTAAATGTGTCGTTACGGATGCTAATGTAAAGAAATTTTAGATTAGAAGTTCATTACTTTTTAAAAAGATGATTTTTAGGGGGGTACGTATAATTATCTGTGTGACTGTATATGTAAGTAAGAACCGCTTTGGTCAATAAGGCAGGAATTGCATTTGATGTATTCATAGGCTCCTTTAAGGCCGTAAGTATTTTATGAGTCCATTAGATAAAATGTTAATGGGCGCCATAAAGCAGTACTTAAAGTGGGCGACAAATAATTTATTCAATAATTCCTTGAACCACGAGAAAGTTCAGGCAGCTTTATCTTTCTAGAAAAAGTAGGAAGACATTATCATTCATGCAGACAATATCATTCTAGGAATAGTAGACCAATCATCAGCTAGGGATTGCTACAGTAAACTAAACACCAACTTCCAGTTTGACAGGAATTTATTGCCATTAGATGCTCTTTTATGGCTGAACTATTCACTAGGATCTTTAGTGTAAGAAAACTTCTATTACATCATGGCCAGCTTAAGTCTCAGCTTTTTTTTTGGCAAATTTTAATGCATCCACCTTACAGTCTGCACCGAGTTAGAAGTTACTACTTTATGCCACATGAATTAGTGACAGCCAATTTAAACATAACCTTATAATAATATAATTTGAATTTTATTTTAATTGTTTGCTGGGTTGCATATGTCTGAAAAAAATTTTCAATTTAATTCTAGAAAATTTCAAATAATTAATATCAACACAGTTATTTAGGTTTTGGAACATACAATTTATGAAATAAAAAAATTTAATACATTTCAACATACCCACAGCATTTTTTCAAAGCATGTTTTCAGTAGCAGTTTAGAGCAGCATAAGCAGAGAAAAACTTTTCCTACAAATCAAATTTTCCAAATAAACTCAATTATCTTGTGGCAAAAAATAAGGAAAAAAAATAAAAAAATATGTTTTCATATGCTCTCGGAAATAAACTATAAATATTTGACTTGATTTAAGACACAAAATGAACAACAACAGCAACAGTATCGGCTGAGGCAGAGCAGCATCAACATAAAAAAGCCGCCAGCAAAATCAATGCAACTTTGTTAAGGAAAAAGGAATCGGAAAAAACATTCTTTTTTTTGGTTCGGTTTTTAGCAAATATGTACCAAACAAATGTACTTTATGCCAAGTCAAAGGAAACCACAATAAGGCATCAGCATCAGTATCAACATCATCAGTATCATCACCAGCAGCATCAGTTTCAGCTGGCAACAGCATCATCGTTGTACTCGTCATAATACTTTCAGTGAGTGAGTGTATTTGCCAGGAACAATGCAAGGAAGGAACATCAATGCATACAATATGCCAATAAGCATAAACATACGATATTTTGGAAAAGTATACTGATACAACAACAACAAGAACAAATACGATACAATGCATTACATATTCTTATACGTTACAGGGTAACCATAAATTTGTACAACTGGCAGCCGCCTCAATGGGCACAGCTTGCTTTGGGTCTTATAAGATCTTATTCCGTCATATAATTATACTTCCTGTTTGGCATTTCTCAACCATCCCAAGAGTCTTATAAACGTTTGAATTTTTTTCTCAATTTGCCTTTGGCTAGACAAGCTTTGTCAGTAAATTCCAAGAATTCTTCCTGTCAGATTCCCAAGCGCTGGATAATGACAGAGAAGATGCTCTGTGGTCACCTCTTCTTTCTCATTCTTGCAGTTTCTGCAGAAGTCGTTATGAGGCATTCTTAGTCTCCTGGCGTGTACACCCAGATGCCAGTGTCCTATTATCATTACTATGGGGTTCCTAAGATGGAATGTCGGTCAGATCCGTGTGGTGTATTTACGAGGGGTTCATTATCCCATCTTACCTTTGCCAATGAATGGAGTTTTCATGTAAGACCATTTGTTTCCCTCTTTGCAGAGAAGAGCCAATCTCATGTAAGAATTTAATTGAATGAATTCCCTGCTGCAAGTTTCAGCAAGTGCGTCGGCCTTATTGTTATCTTAGATGTCCCCGTGGACAGGAATTCAAAAGAGCGTAACAGCCGAATGTCTGGCTATCTCTTGCAGGGACAACCGCTTTGTAAATATGGTGTACACCTTCACGGGACCTAATGGCCGCATTACTGCGGGTCAATAATTATATATCACCATGCAATATAACTAATCTTTGATATCTTTTCCGTACGGCGGATATTTGGCTATATCCGGTGGATATCTTTATATATTTCAGCCTGAAAAGTGCTACAGCAATATGCTAGGGCAGTACAATGGGTCAAATCGACCTCCGGGTACTGTACTTATCTAAATTGGCAAGTACATGTCCTCTAACGTAATATGGTAGGGCAAGGTTGTTCTTAAACGATTCCACATCCGACTTTGTTGTGTGATCTGGATCCATCAGTGAAAACCTGAAACCCAGGGATGGATAAACCGTTATGATAAAAGTGTCTTTTCGGTAAACAAGAATCGAAAACTAGTTCAGCTATAGCGTTGTCGATAGATCTATTCAGATAAACCATACTAAAGGTTTTAAAATGACCATAGTTTCTGCACTTCCATGCTCTTAGGGCACTCAGTTCCATTGCCATATTTGTTGCGACTTGTTTCTCCAACATGTCGGTGGTAGCACGTAGCGCCGTCCTGTTGAAACCAAATATTTCCAATATCCTCCTCTTCAATTTTTATGAACAAAAATTCGTTCAACTTGGCCCGATAACGATCGCCATTGACTGTAACGGCCACTCCTTGCTTATTTTCAAAGAAAAATGGCCCAATTATGCCTCTGGACCAAAATCCGCACCAAAAAGTGACTCGTTTGGGGTGTGTCGCCTTTTCAATGTATGCGTGTGGGTTTTCTGTGCCCCAAATGCGACAATTTTGCTTGTTTACATACCCGCCAAGATCAAAATGAGCTTTATCTGAAAAGATAATTTTTTTGCCAAAATCGGCATCTTCTGCAAGTCGATCGATCGCAGGCTCACTTAGCGAAGCGAAAATGCATTGGATGCTCAATTGGCTGCAACTCCTGAACCAATTGGACTTTGTACGGCGTCATACCAAGGTCTTTATGTAAAATTCGTCTCAATGATGTCTCAGAAATGTTCAATTGTTGAGAACGATGGTGAATTGATGTTGATGGCGCTTCACGCACACCTTCTGCCACAGCAGCAATATTCTCGGGTGTACGCATGGATGCCAGTTTCTTTCACTTTTTTCACAAGATAACGAATATACGGAGCTGAAGGTGCCTCTCTTCTTCCAGAATCCGTACGGTATTTTCGCACACATTCTGCAACATTACCATGATCTTCAAAGTAATGTCGCAATATTTCCCAGCGTTGTTCAAGCGTATAAACAACCATATTCGGAGGGATGAAACTAATTATCTGTCAAATCAGACTTGAGCTAAGTGTTACCATTAACGAAAGAAGTACTAGTTGAAAAAAAAACGTTAGATGGCGGACCCGATAGTTAAGTTTACTGCCCAATATGATTCAAAGATATTTAACGCTCTTAGAGAGAGAACTACGCCGTTGGACAAAATTACTTGGATTTTTTGTACCTTAAATTAACCTTCACCCTGTTGTATGTTAAAACCCTACATTATGAAAAACTTATGCAGTTTTTGAAGCATTTTTTTTTCTTTTTTTCGATTTCATTGTGTTTACGAAAACATAATGCATTGTTTTTTGATTTGAGAGTAAAAGACATATGCAACCAAGACTCCTCCAGCCTTAAAAGCAAGATAGACGGACAGACAGACAGACAGAGAGACAAAGCTGCTAGAAAAAGTTGCTGCTGCTGTTCTTGTTAAGTTGATAATCATGTAAAAATAAATCACATTTTTGCTGCCTTTTGTTTTAATGCCATATAAATACACAAAAAGGCGGTGAATTTGTCTTTTGTTGTTGTTGTTAAGAAACTTTTGAAAGGGCTTTATTTGTTCAAAAGAGAAGAAAAAAACCAACAACAATATGAACTAAATACTATGCTTTTACACTAGAGCACAAAAGTTTGGAAAAAGAAACGAATTTTTTTTCGGGATTTTAAGATGGTTTGCATTAGAAAGCAAGAAAAATTATGGCTAAATATGCGGTATTATTTTAGGAAAAAAAAGAGGCTTAAAATATAAAAAAAAAAATGCACCACACACGTGTAGATTTAAAAATCATGTATTATGCACTCATGCATACATTCAATTAGTGTTATTTGCTTAGGCCAACTACACAACACAACACAATACAACAGGCAGACAGACAGACAGAGAGAGGTCCACCACCATCAAAACAACACCACCTACAGGCAGGCACTTCGGAAATAATGTGAGTGTAAGATGGCGTAGAAAGAAGCAAAAAAAAAACAAAAAAAAAAACTGAATCGGAAAACTATTCCTACTCTTGTGCAACATCAAATACAGTAAGACTCCTTATATGGCTGGCTACGCTTGCTCTGGCTATTTGGCTGGTAGGCTGTAATGCAAACGGTATGCAAAAAAAAGCCACGTTAATGCCAATACCAATAGTAATATTGATTATGCCTGTGTGTACGGGTGTATGTGTGGGTATGTAAGTATGTTTAAGACTCAATAACAGTTTTTAAGTCAATTGTAATGTGCGTAGTAGTTGTTATTTTTTTTTTGCTTTGAATTTTTTGCATATGAAACCAACAACATTTTCCAAGCTTTTGGCCATGTTCACAATGTTTGGCTGGTAGTCGGTATGTAGCATTTGTTATAATGTCTGTCCTACTGTGCTGTATGTCTGTTGTTTTATCGGTATTGCTTCTACAGGTAGTGATTTCCAATCATTTGCCTTAAATTCATGTATAATTTTTAAGCATTTTTCTTTTTATTTATTTTTCTCTACCAATATTTGCTTAGAGGCTTAAATTTGCAAAATAAACCGAAACAATAAAATAAAAAAATATAAGAAAATTTAAATTGTTCATTATGTTAACCTAAATAAATACATATTGCCATGTCTCCAATCGTCCAACAGTCCAATAGTCCGTCCAACTGTATCTGAACATTTTGACTAGTCGTCAATGAAAATGGGTTACAAAAAAAAAGAGCTTTAAAGCACCCATAAATTCATTAAAATCGTATAAATGCCAGTTTGTTTAATCGAGTCACAATACAAAAACAAAAAGAATATATTTTTAAAGGAAATCTTGATATAATTTTTTATCTCTTTCAACATTTGATTACAACAAAATGTAATAAATTTTATGAAAAAAAAAAATCGAAAACTAAATTCGTATCCATTTCTTTCAGAGCTTTGCTGTATATTGTCCACAAATTTTGAAACAGAAATAAAAAAGACCCAAATAAGATTGATGTTTTTAGTTTCATTGTTTAAATAAATTATGAAAACTAAAGAACAGAGAATAGTTGAATGAATACGACTACTTGATGCCCTATTCGAAAAGGAATGTTTTGTTTAAAGCCTAGGTTTTTCCGGCAAACCAATCTATGGCAGCTTTTGTTGCGTAACTTATCCAGCATCTTTTAGGGGGGAGTCCTTATCTAATCACTCCTGAGTTTTATTACAGATGCCTATTTTCTAATAAAATATTAATACATTTTCTCTAGAAGCAGACTGATTTCTCTCTCTCTCTCTCTTGAAAGTCTTTCAATTCCAAGATCAACGCCGACACCTAACATCGTATAAAGTTCTGTCACCTTTTAAGAAACTGTAGGATTCAATGAATAAAGTTTTTCACCGCTATATCCAATACAACAACACAAAACATTTACATAAGACGCTGTTTCAAAGTAATTATAAATGACAACCCTGTCATTCTAGAATTTGACAATCAGCTGATGAGCTGGAAAAACTTGATTATTGAAATTGTATAAAAGAAATAATAAAATAATGGAAATGATGCCTTGTCTTATGATCCCTGAAAGAACGAAAAAGATATTTGTTAGAGGTGAACTGACCAATAGCTTTAAGACGTCAATCATACCTCCTGCAAGGAGTTCTTAAGTCTTCCAAAATCTAAAAATATACCAAAGTAAAGCACACCAAGCTCTGCTTTTTAGCATTATTATTCGTAAATGGAAGTAGCCGTTGTAGTCTAGTAGGTAGTGTGTACTAGATGTGAGGCCACGGATCATACCATAGTTCAGAACCCTCTAACAAAAAAAATGAAAACTATTTCTTCCGTAACTTTCTCTCAGCAAATTTCTGGCAAAAACTCTAGAGAAAAATAAAAATCCAGTGTAACACGGATGGTGTGAGAAACTAGGATGTAATCCTGACTGAAGGGTTGCAATGGCCAATTAAGTAAGTAAGTATTTGCAACCTATGAGTATTATTGCAATGGACTGTAATAGAAAACAGTGCACTGGTGCCAACAATATTTAATTTTTTCAAAAAGTTTGTCCTTTGTAATTGTACCACAAGTAGCACTCAAATACAAAGACCTTCCAATACAAGTCTTTGTAATGAAATATTCCATTATTCTTGTGAAATATCAAATGTTTTCAAAGCCGTTCGAGATAAATACGCGAATAGTATTGCAGGGAAAATGTTCTTTTCAGTTTCACTGTTCGCTCTAAACCATTCTAAAACCCATTCTTTATTTTTATTATCTTTAATAGATCCGAGGATTTCCTGAATGAGCTATTCGAGATTTAATTCTCTGCAGCCACTTACTTACATCAGATTCTTAGGGAAACCTATTATTTAAATATGCCTCTGTTAATTAAACTTAAAGGGATAAAAGGTGAATATTACACGGTTTAATTTATGCGTAGATAACAATCTTGACTGATCTTGATCATGTGGGATCCATCATAATCAAACTCAATTCCAGGGCAAGCCATTATTTAGATTCTGATGAATCTGATGACATTATTGCGCGCAATTGCAACTAACTAACATAGAAGTATAGAAGATCTATTAGGACTGAAATGAACCGATCATAATATAATTTCGTCTATTGTTTCCTGTAAAAAATTAAAGGCTTACAATCAAGTTTAGACCTGGTGGACTTTTATTTAGAAGCTTTAGGTAGGTAATGGGTATTTTGGTTGCTTAGGCAGCTGGTAATAAATAAAGTTTTCTAATGTACTCATTCGGAATACCTTTATCGGCAAACTTTATCATGTTTCAAAGATGAAATTTTTTTAAGTCTTGTTTAGAGTTAAAGTTCTAGGTCGTGATTACAAGGTTTATATGGCCAGAACATTAGATTTATAAAATAACTCCTAATATACAGTGAGCGTCAAAAGAAACTGTACATTCAAAGATTATACATTAATAAATTACCGTTATTTTTATTTTAAAATTGTTTCATTGCCAGTTTTTAAAATTGAAACAGAAAAAAAATCACAATAAATTACGAAATATTGTCAAATTTTTTCGCGTAGTCTCCTTAAATGGTAAAAGTTGAGTTTGATGATTGTTAGAATTTTATCCACAGTGTACAGTTTCTTTTGAAAGTATTACAATATTGCTTTTATTGGGTTACAAACGTAAACAGAAACAAATTATACACCATTCCCCTATAGTAGTGTAGGATATAATAAACGATCATTGGCTTGAAAGAAAATATACTCACAAGTCTAATGTGTCATGTTAAATAATAAAAAAAGAAGTTCTTTTTTTCTTAAAAAATTACTAAATGAGAGGGTGTTTTTTTCTTTGCTATTAACAAATCGTTTTCATTTCATTTGAGTTTTTTCTTTCTATGTTTAATAATAATTCTTTATTCAATTTAGTTTTATTATGTTAATGTTACCAGACATTTGAAATGATTAAGTGTTACTAATATTTTATGGCCATTGTTTATTAACACTTTTGTTTTTTTTTGTTTTTTTGTTCTACTGCGGGGCTTATTATTAAAACGAATTAACGAGCTGCTGTTTTTTAAATGGGAATTGCGTGACAATGTTTAAACATTCATAAATTATTTAACATTCGAAATGAAATGAAATCAAACGTAACAAGAAATGATAAGAGAAGTTTTTTGTAATTTTTAGAAAAAAAAATTTTTTTGGGGGAATTTTGAGGCTGTCAAATAAAGTATGAAAACATATATGTAATCAATATCATGGAGATTAAAAACGTGTTAAATTAATTTAAATTTTTAGAATTTTTAAGAAATGGAATACAATTGTAATAGGAATGGATATATTGGAGTTTTCTATCAGATACTAAATCCATGTTCTTTTAATTAACCCATGCGTATGAATAGTATATCAGATTAATATCTTTCTAATAAAGAATATAAAACACGTTCCTGTAAATAGATTGGTATCGTAATTTGCAATACTGTTTAGAATTTAAATTTAATTTTTATAGCACATCTTCTATGTGTCAAATCTTAAAAATAAAACAATTTGTAGAAACCAAAATATGTCAATGTTGTACGACAAATTTTAAGTCATTATGTCATTAGAACACAAGTACAGTGAGCGTCAAAAGAAACTGTACATTAAATAAAATATACACAACAAATTCCCATTATTTTTATATTAAAATTGTTTCATTGTTTCAGTTTTTAAAATTGAAACAAAAAAAAATTACAAAAAATTTCGAATTATTGTGAAATTTTCTCGGGTACTCTCCTTAAGTTGTAAAAGTTAAGTTTAGTGATTGTTAGAATTTTACCCTTAGTGTAGCAGACGAAATATTTTTTTAAAAAATTTTTCTGGGACAAATTGAATTCAATGCTTCTGTTTCATACTTACAATAAAATTATAAAATTTGAACAATATTTCTTGAAACCTGTGCAGACACTTACCTAAAAAGAAAAGAAATTGAAAAAAATTAATGAAAATAATTTAAAAATTTCTTTAAAAGCAATATATTTATTTTTAACGATTTAAAATATTATGATAAATTTCATTTTAAGTACGAGCGTAAAATTATACAATCGCTGAGAGACTGATCTTAAAGTCTTGAATGGTAATCACTAGTCTATTAAATGGGTTACCGATAAAAATAGTTTTTATGAAAGCATAGAATTTTAAAAGCAATCAAAACCTTTAACACAGTGACACATAAACATATACACATAATTGGTTATTATAACCTTTCAGTCAGGGCAATAACCTAGAGTGGCGGAGCCTACAGTTTACAATCGATTCCGAACGACAGTTTTTAGAGAAACTTTCTCATGGCAATTTTATTTACTCTCAGAGTTTTTGCACAAAATCTGCTTAGAGGAAGCCATCGAAAAAATATTTTTTATACATACATACATAATTGGTCATTACTACCCTTCAGTCAGGATTACGACCTAGTTTCTCACACCACTTATTTTGTGTGTGTTAATTTTATACATGAAAGTCGACTCCGAACGAGAAATTTTGAGAAATTTTTCATGGCAATTTTTATTTACTCTCAGAGTTTTGGCAGAAATCTGCTGAGAGGAAGTCACCGAAGAAATACTTTTTTATTTTGTTTTTGATTTCTGGCCTGGGGCTCGAACCCCGGCTTTACGTCTAATAAGCCAACACACTACCTACTAGACTCTGGCGACTTCATATTTTTTATATTTCGTTTTATTCGAGATGTCTGAAATGGGGTTTAAACCGAGACCTTATGTCTAATAAGCCAGCACACTACCTACTAGACTTCGGCGATTTCAACACGATACGTACATTAATGGCCCCTTATCACTACGCCTTGGCTTCTTACACCACTTATATTGCTTGTGTACATTTTGTCCATGTTTTACTGTGTTAAAAGTGGTTGTTGCATCGCTATTTTTGGCAAACAAATTGATTTATTTCAGGTCAGAGTCGTCATACTGTAAAGAGACCAATAAACACGTACTACAATCCTCAGTCCACTGTTTTGCTGAGAAATGATTGTGGCTTAAAATTGTTGTAGGGGGGTCATTTTCCTACCACAATATCCACAATATAGCCACAATATCGTGTAGAAGAGGCATTTGTAATGGTTTATGTTGTAATCATTCCAAAATTATAAGGCTTATTAAACGAGAACCTGTGATTCAACCTTAGACTCAGACATCTCGAATAGAAATATGAAAATACAAATTTCTTCGGCGACTTCCTCTCAGCAGATTTCTGTCAAAAACTTTGAGCGTAAATAAAATTGCCATGAAAAGTTTCTCAAAAAATCTGTCTTTCGCAATCGACTTTAAACTGTAGCCCCACCACTCATGTATAAAACTAACACACACAACATCATTGGTGTGAGAAGCTAGGTCGTAATCCTGACTAAAGGGTTGTAATGGCCAATTATGTACGTATAGTTTACAAAAAGCTTTTGGATATGGAGATGCATTATGAGATGATCTGGATGACTACTCTTTTTGAAGAAGTCAGTAGGCAAAGGTAAATAAATTAATCTACAGATAATACTTATTTTACCCAAGGTGCCTATGATAAGCTATAATTAGTCGAACGTTCAAGAGACGTAACGAAACGTAGTCCAAGTTAATGTACAGGACTGTAACAAGGTTGCTTCTAACGTTCCGATCGTGCAATTGTTCTAACGACTTGAGTTGTTAATTGAGTATCTCTTTCACTATCTCGCGTTTCCTGGCGTGTGCTGGGACTGGCACCCAATACTTTTTTTGCAATGTTACGGAAGGAAGAATATCCTTAGTTTATCGAATCTAATTCAACTTATTTATTTTTTTTATTTTAACCTCAGTTCATCAGTGAAAGACTCCTTTCCCTAATCGGGTGTTTGACACTATCGTTGTTTAGGATACTTTGCAGGCGTTTATTAATGAAAACATGGCTTCATGTTCCATATCTATACAGCAAAGTACACGTTGAAGAAGATCATGCTCATTTTAGTTGAATAAGTATGTTGATACGATGGAATATATTTGCCTGTGATTCACCTCAATTGTCAATGCAACCGTAAAATGGTAGAACAACCTCCTTTACTTCTCTATGTTGTTGTATATTTTTATCTGCTTTTAAAATTATAACCTCGAATAGTTTAAATAAATTAAATTTTTGAATTTCCTGTTTAGTAATGCCAGCTACTACAATTTTTTTTATTTCAAATGTTTTGAAGTAATTGTTGAAAGCTGTTTGGAAGAAGGAAGTTTTTTTTTTTCTATAAACTTTTCATTGCCTTTTTTTTCCAATGAACTAAAACAATAACCGTTACTAGCTGCCAGCTAAATATGAAACTGGCCTTAACAAATCATCAGTTAAGAGAGAAAAAAAGTTCATTAACACTTCGTAATACGAGGCAAATAGTTGTAAATGAAAAAGAGGAAGGCGTTGAATTATTTCAAATAAAAAATACAGACTGAAAGAAAAAAAAGAGAAGGAAAAATAGCCCTTAAGATAATAGTTTTATTTGAAAACTAAACAAACACACACAAACATACAATAAAGAACTCAAGAAAATCCCTCCCCAAAAATATTAAAAAAATATTTTTTTTTATTTTATTCAATAAATTTTACCTTAAGCTAGAAATTAAAATAAATACTCAAAAATGAAATAAAAATGAGAGGAAAAAAAAAGAAAATAAGAAAATAAATAAATAATAATGACCGTTTGAAGGTAATGTTTGTTGAAATTCAAAAGAAACGAAGCAAAAAAGAAAGAAATTCACACTTTTAAGACCGTAAGCCATTGTGGCAACCAAATGTTTTATGTAACATGCATATGCCACACAGACGGCTGCATGTTTGTTCTCTGTTGCACAAGCCAAAGATGCTATTGTTAGTGTGGCCAACACACCAAATAAGTCGTTCGATCGATGCTCATCATTTTATTTTCTTTCTTTTCATTCCTTCTTTTTTTTATTCCCGTAAAGTGGACGTTGGAGAGTTGAGCTATAAACAAAAGGTTTATTGTTGTTATTGATTTTAACACAGCACAACTAAAACTTAAAACAAATAAAAACAAAAAAAAAGTTTAAACTTTTTTTTGTGTGTTTATGTTTCTTTTAAACAATAAAAGAAAAAAAACGAAGCCAAAGAAAAATAAACCAAAATCTCGAAGAGAAATAAAAATTGAACGAAATAGAACAAAAACAAAACTTTTCATTTTACAAGAATAACAACCAACAATTGCTCAAAGGTGGTCTCATAATTTTCAGTTTCAACTCCTAACACAAGAACGTCAAATACATTAAGACAAAAACAACTACAAAACAGAAACTTACATGTTTTACTTTACAAACATACAGAAAACTACATACCCTATATCGTATATACATACGAGTATATCGGTAGTTATAAAGAATAGAATAAGAGAGTAAAAAAAATCAAAACTCTTTACATGTAAAAATGGTAAAAAAGACTTCAAGAAAAATTGCTTGCTGCTCCTGCTGCCAATGCCATTTGCTACTGCTTAGAACAGCAGTTGTAATAGAAAATATTCAAAGAAAAAAAATTGAGCAGATAGTACAGGAAACTATCGCTTTAGTTGTTCGTATTGTTGTTTTTATGCTATTCTAAACATTTATTAAGAATTTCTATTGAAAATGTATTGAATACTGTCTTCGAATATTTTTTTTTTTGTTCTGATGCTTGCAAAGGCAGAGTCTAAAAGGAATGGAATCTTAACAAACTATTCCCGAGAAATTTTCCATAGCATTCCTATCACCATTTATTTGATTTAAACCCAGCTATATACTGCAGCTACCTACATCTTGAGTGCACTGGTATTTCAAAACGGCTTTAGCGTTGAGGTTATTATACTAGGGTAACTCTTAAACAATTTTCTTGTGATTTTCTTAATGTGTTCGATCCAATACCACTTACTTACGGAGGAATTTGGTGTCTGAAATTCCATAGACTAACATTTGTAGGAAATTTGTGCGAAGATAACGATGTACCAAAGATTGTATCTAAACGAGATCCATTGGTGCAACATTCTATGTCTCATTTCCATATAGCAGTGCGGTCATGACCCTACTACTACATACGTTATTATCGTATTATATATTATAGTTCCTATCAAGGTTTAGAAGGAATAACATGCCACGTTAGGCATTTCATATGCTAGACTTGCCTTTTCTATCCTCTTCTCTACGTCCTCAAAAAAACTACCTGTTTTCGAAATAAAGGAGCAGAGTTCTGTGAAAATGTTTACGTCTTCAAGGGAATGTAGGATCATATACATAGGTAGTAGTATATACTCTGTGTTTAACCTCACTGTTAATCAAAAAGTGTCCTGTGCGGCCATTTTCTAAGTAGACAAAACTAATCTGAATACAGCTGAAAAGGAAGCTAGAGTTTAAGAGACTATGGTTACGGTAATGGGAGACGAGTCAAACATAAAATTCATTAGGGAAGTTCGTAACAAAATTAACTTTCTTTTGGACATCTGCATAGTGCTTCCAAAGGCAGACTATCAAGAAGAGATCTTGTGACTGGAGCGTTAGTTAGGTCCCACGTTGAAATATTCCGAGCCTATGAGAAAAATCACGTGCATCTTTCAAGCTGAAGTCTATGCCATCTGCAGTTGCACTCAAATCACTGTAAATGTGGCCTAGCAATACTATCTGACACTCAGGCCGCCATCTGAGCACTCGGCTGTTATGAGGCTAAATTGAGTATAATATGGCACTGCTTGAGATAAATGAATCAGCTCTATAGGGAAAATCAGGTAGAAGGTGAAGTCGCCGTAGTCTAGTAGGTAGTGTGTTGGCTTATTAGACGTAAAAAAGCCAGGGTTCGAGCCCCAGGCCAGACATCAAAATAAAATGCAAAAAGTATTTCTCCGGCGACTTCCTCTCAGTAGATTTCTGGCAAAAACTCTGAAAGTAAATAAAATTGCCATGAAAAGTTTCTCAATAAATAAAAATCTGTCGTTCGGAGTCGACTTTAAACTGTAGGTCCCACCACTCATGTATAAAATTCACACACAAAACATAAGTGGTGTGAGAAACTAGGTCGTAATCCTCACTGAAGGGTTGTAATGACCAATTACGTATGTATGTGAGGTATTAATCTACTGGGTCCAAGAACACGTGGCATTGCTTGGCAATGAGCAGGCAAATAAGCTTTCGTGGAAGGGAACGCCTACGCTATTGACACGACCTGAATGTTTGAGAGGGTATAAGAAGAAGAGCGAAGACTCTTCTCAAACTGGGTTAGTATTGAGTTATTCTAAATTTTTGTTGGGTAAATATAATAGAAGTAGATTTGAGCCATGAATCAGGCGATCTAGAAGCAAGCTGGGGATAGTAATAGGCCTTTCGCTTAGGTCCTGTAGACCAAAAGAGCACTGGATGAGAATGAAGAGCGCCTTGAATCCAATAAACAGGTCCTCAAATGACAGCAATGATTCATCAGAACACATAAATATTAGGAATCTGTGAGACATCAACACATATTATCATATAAAATTTTACTCTTTTAATACTCCTGTTCCAATATCAAACACTCATGCTCTACCTATGCAACATGTTCAAACGAAATATTACGAAGGAAAAAAGAAAACAAAAAAAATGTAACTTTCAACATACAACTCAGAAGCTTCAAAGCTCTTCAAGGAACAAACAGAAAAAACTAAACGAAACTTTGCAAAAAATTCTAAATAAAATCCATTCAAAGATGAATGTCTGTTGTTTAGTGGTTCCTGCTTCGGTTGATCTTCCTAAGCATGTCATATTCTTTTTTCATTTTTAATTCGTTTCTTTTTCGATTCGCTTTTGCTACAACAGAGCAAGTGTACCATATACTGTACAGTACAAAACAAACAAAAGAAATTTATTTGCCAGTAGTATTCAATGTTGTTTTTGTTGTTCTTGTTGCTTTTGTAATGCCAAGTTACCGGATCCTTTTTAATAAATAATGGGTTGCATGCTTTTAAGGTCAGTGTTTAGTTAAGAAATTGCATTGATTTGTATAATGGCATCAGCAATAATAGTCATTCAATAAAAATCATATGAAAAAATATGGGTATTGTTCGTTCAGTTAGGCTAAATGGCACCCTACATTTCGGTATACATACATATATGTATACATAATTGGTCATTACAACCCTTCAGTGAGGATTACGATGTAGGTTCTCAGACCAATCTTGCTATGTGTGTTAATTTTATACACGAGTGTAGGGTAGCCGATTCCGAACGATAGATTTTTGAGAAACTTTCTCATGGCAATTTTACTTGCTCACAGAGTTCTTGAAAGAAATCTGCTGAGAAAAAGCAGGCGAAGAAATATTTTTACAAATTTCGTTTTGTTAGAGATGTCTTAGCTGGGGTTTGAACCATGGCCTCACGTCTAATAAGCCAACACACTACCTAATAGACTATGGCGATTTCTATGTGCATATTGCTGTATGGAAATAAGACATGGAATGCTGCACCAATAGATGTCGATTAGATATGATCTTTGGTACATCGTTATCTTCTCACAAATATCCTACGAATGATAGTTTTTGGAGTCTCAGACACCAAATTCCTATGTTTTGTTTGAGATGTCTGATCTGGGGTTTGAAACACGGCCTTATGTCTAATACTACCTGCTAGACTACAGCAACTTCCAAATCGGCAAAAAAGAATCGTATTAAAAATATCCAAACAAACACAATGTACCTCTACCGCCTGTGCTGGGTTGTAGGGCATAAAAATGCAATTTAATCGGCTTCGAAGAGAATTCACGTGGATGGCTAGTCTTGCTGCCCTATGTTTAAAGGTAAAAGTAGCTGAAAGGCTTTTATCATGTTTTCTTTTTCTTCTTCTTTTTGATTTCTGCAATATTTTTATTTATGCTGGAATAATATTATTTAGCATTTCTGTGTTGTATTTTATTCTGCATTTAACATTTGAATTGTGTTCTGCTTTTGTTTCTTTTCTTTTTTAGGACAAGAAATCAAAACATAACTTTGCTTTTTATTATGACTGGGTATCCGTAGTTTAATAAGGGCACAAAGAGGGTTTTATTTGATCTTTTATTAAAAATATGATATTGATTTAAATAAAAGATAATAAAATGCATAATATTTTCTAGATTTCAAAGGAATTTCATAAAAGAAAAAACGGAAAACATTCATGTAACTGCTAATAAACCTTTTGAATAACAAATGACAATGGAGAAGAACAGAGCCATTAGCATTATTTATGAAAATGGAGAAAGATTAAAAGAAACTATTGTCAAAACTCAAATTTATAGGAATGATAAATATATCGGGTCTTCCAAAGCTACATATTGTTGAAGCAACATTGGTCAAATTAAGTGTCATTTATTCCGCTCGTTTTTCCAAATCAACTGCGCGGTTATAGCTTTTAACATCACTCGCAAATAATAAATTTACAATCCTTTAGCCAGGATTACAACATAGCTTATCACACTATCCATGATGTATGTGTTAATTTTATAAACCTACAGTTTAAAGTCAATTTCGAACTACAAATTTTCAAGAAACTTTTTTTAAGGCAATTTTATTTGCTTCCAGAGTCTTTGCTGAGAGGAAGTCGTGGCCTCATGTCTAATAAGCCAACACCCTCGACTACGGCGAATGTGTTTTATCAAAATGTGTGTCCTTTTGAAGTCGCCGTAGTCTAGTATGGAGTGTGTTCGCTTATTAGACGTAAAGCCAAGGTTCGAGCTCCAGGCTAGACATCAAAACAAAATACAAAAAGTATTTTTTCGACGACGTCCTCTCAGCAGATTTCTGGCAAAAACTCTGAAAGTAAATAAAATTTCCATGAAAAGTTTCTCAAAAATCTGTCGTTCGGAGTCGACTTTAAACTTTAGGTTCCACCACTCATGTATAAAATTAACACACACAACATAAGTGGTGTGAGAAACTAGGTCGTAATCCTGGTCAATTATGTATTGTATGTGTATGGGTGTCCTTTTCGCTTTAGGCATTTTACAATCGCCATAACAGTCTTACTGAGACAGCTATTCGGAACGTGATGGATAAGAAGAATCAGAAGCAGATTATTTCGCGTACATACAAGCTTGTTCTTACGTAGACCACAAATTTTGCAACATTACTTGGGTTTCCGTGCATTAAAGATTCAATTGCCCTCAAAACTGACACTAAATGCCCGTAGACCACCATGTGTGTTCACTGAATTAATAGTGAAGCAGTCGGCAAAGGTCACTAATTTTCACCAAAAAAGAAAAATGATCTTCAGTGATGTAACCCATTTTTCGGTGAATAGGTACGTGAACAAACAAAATTGTTGAGTTTGGAACGATACCAATCCCCTTGAAAACCAAAAGCGCCCAATGCATTTCGAAAAAGTCACTGTTTGTGGTGGATTTTGGGCTGGCAACGTCATCGGTGCAGATTCCTTTGAGATCAACGTCAAGGGAAAGCACTATAGTTTGCTCTATTTGAAGATCTAGACACCAATAATATGTGATTTCAGCGGAAAGGCGCTACGTGCCAACATACATCACATGCATACATACATAATTGGTCATTACAACCCTTCAGTCAGGATTTCGGCCTAGCTTCTCATACCACTTATGATGTGTGCCTTAATTTTATACATGAGTGGTGGGACCCGTAGTTAAAAGTGGGCTCCGAACGACAGATTTTTGAGAAACTTTTCATGGCAATTTCATTTACTCTCAGAATTGTTGCCAGAAATCTGCTAAGAGGAAGTCGCCGAAGAAATACTTTTTGTATTTTGTTTTGATGTCCGGCCTGGGGCTCGAACCCTGTCTTTACGTCTAATAAGGCAACACACTACCTACTAGACTATGGCGACAGCGACATACATACATCACATGACAGATTTGCTAATCGGCACGTAGAGTTATGCGATTTGACACTATGTATAGTTCTTTTTAGGTTTACGCAAGTCGTAGGTGTATGCAAATGAGCCAGCAGTCTTCTGGCAAAACATTCTGTGAGTAAATAAAATTGTCGTGAAAATTTTCTAAAAAATCTGTCGTTCACATTCGACCTTAAACTGTAGGTTCAGCCGATCTTGGGTGGTGTAAGAAACTAGGTCGTAATCCTAGCGGAGGGCTTGTAATGACCATTTAGGTAAGTAAGTACAGTGGAAGGGGTAATCGATACCGTCCAATATGTCAAGGATTTGGGCTTATTTCTAAGCCTTTATTTTATTTACTGACCGTGCTTTTGCTGATAACCTTCCGTTTTGTCTGCAAAATTGGATTTTCTGAAAACCAGCACAGAACATGGGCCTCATGAGAGAATAATTGAAAAAGTTAATAAAAATCCAGTGTTAATATCAATTTTTTTAGTGCGTACTCCTTAATAATTTATGTATTTCTCATTACATTACAAAAATTTATTTAATTTCAGAGAAAAATAAACCTTTTTTTACAGGACCATTACCAAATTATGATTTAATTTTGATTAAATATGTCCTCCCACTTTTTTCTTTTTCCAAAAAAATTAAATCTTCATTTTAATCTTCCTTTTCACATGCGAAACATTTTCTCATACAAATTTGTTGACAGAAAAAAAAAATATGGAGTGGTAACTGAATGAAGAAAAAGAAATATCAAAAATTATATAAATTGTATGTGTATCTGCAGTAATTAATATTTTTTCATTTCATTTCATAAATATATTCGTTTGGTTGTCGTTTTCGTTTTTTTTTTTTGCTTGGCCATAATTTATCTGCAATAATTTGTTGCACATTCTGCATTTACAGAGAGACAGACAAGACAAGACAGTGTGGCTAAAGCCCCACAGTAACAGCCATACACGTATGAGAGCAGCATGCAACATAATTGTGATGATGTATGCAAAACTGCAAGGAATGAAAAATAGGAGGAGGACATAAGGGGAAGTATGCTCAGTAGAATACTTGTATTTATAATGAAAATAAAAGAAGGAAGAGAGAGAGAGGAGGAGAGGAATATTTATTATAAATAGTAAACAACTTTATGCTAAAATCTACATTTGCACACTGTGTGAGAGAGATACCCCCAGAGTACCATACAAACAGATACTCAACATTTACAAATGATACATGATGCTTAAAACGATTAAGACTTTAACGCTGAACACACAGAAAAAAAAAACAAAACAAAACTTGAAAGAAAAATTGAAAAAATCTATCAATGTGTTGGTGTGGTATAAAAAGAGTTGCAGAAAACCAAAAAGAAGCTGATAAATTAAAAAGTATGAAAAGAGTACAAAAATTTACGTTTTATTATTTCCCTTTTTTTCTGCCCCAAAAAAAAAAAACAACAACAACAACAAAAAATATGAATGATATTGTTGCTGGTTATTAGTGTAGCATGTCTACTACTTTTGTTTTATCTGTTTATAATATTTGCCCCAAAAGGCTAGAGAATGCATGGAGGCCATGGCATAGAGTGCAGTGAAGACAAGCAAACAGAAAAATAAACAAAAAAAAAGCAACGCAATGATAAAGAGTTGAAAAAAAAACGAAAAATAATCATAATAAAGGCGTTACTTAAGGCTTCATATAAAGCTTTGCATTGCAATTTATAAAATAATTTTATTTATCTGCCTTACCGCTGCTGTCTACATGCCTACATACATACATACATGCATTCGCTGTAAGCTGAATGCGTTTGAATGTACCTATGTACGTATATGTATGCCACATTTAGTTGCAATTTTGACTTCTAAAGTTGTTGTGCTTGTTGGTTTTGTAAAGTAAAAAATAAAACAATCATATTGCATTTCTGTTATATGTTGTTGTTGCTGTTGTTGTTGTTGTAGAAAATTCAATTTAAAATATTACTGCACTTTGCCAAGTTATAATAAACACATCGGTGGTTCAGTGTGCATTTGTGTGTATGTTTAAAAGTTTGTAGGAGAAGACTTGAAAAATCGTTTGGTTTTTAAGCCAAAATAGTAAAATTTCTAAATTTTTACTGATTAATATCCTGTTTCTGAAGTCGCCGTAGTCTAGTATATAGTGGTACAAGCCCGGTGACTTCGTCTAAACAGTCTTTTAGCACAAAATCTGAGAGTAAAATATAAATGCCATGAATAGTTTTTCAAAAAACTCGTAGTCAACTCTAAACTGTAGGTTCCGCCACGCCATGGATTAAATTCACACAGAACATCGGTGGTGTGAGGAGAATCCTGACTAAAGGGTTGTAATAACCAAATAAGTAAGTAAGTTTGTAATATGCCCTCTTTCTAACTATAAATTTTTTGTAAAGTTTTCCTCATATTGATAGGTTTTATACCAAAAACTTTACAGTATCGTTATAAATCTCGTTCTAGCTTTATATAGGCAAGCAAATTGTATAACAATCGAGTGCGATATATGCCGAGATTACCCTACAACGCATAGTCCGATTTGCAATAAACTGGATTGATCGAGAAGCTGCCAAGGACTGGTCAACCAAGAATGTGTAGACCAAACTTAAAAGATTGTAAAATGAGGTAAAAATTAAATGCCTTTACGGTCTTCATTGAATCATTGAATATTAATACACTAACCCGTATGAGAAGAGTATTTACCGAGAAGAATATTTTTGCTGTATCGACCAGTGATAAGCAATTCTTCCTTAAGCTTTTGTTACTTTACATAAAGACTTTGGTATGCAATCATTTAAAATAAAGCTGCCGTTAACACTTAATACGCGTTACGATGGATAAAGATCCACTCTTATGCCTCATTTCGACGGTATCAAACAGAATTGCTGAATTTAGTGTGAAGATCAGCCATAAGCAGTTTAAGACCTCACAGTGTACATTGAATGATAACTTCGACGTCTCCATTCTATAACGTTCTTGCATTTTTAAATTCTACGTTCTCTGACTTAAATACTGTCAAAATTTGGTTAAGATGCGCCGATCCGTTCCGAAGTTATAAGGAAAAATCTACTTAGAATACACATATGGTCGTATGTCGCGTGAAAACTTTGAGAGCTCATAACTCAAAACACACTTTTTCGACTTAGAATGTTATAGAACGGAGGCGTCGACTTGTTGGATGCAGTTTATGAGACGGCATTATTGAACCGTAGTTCTTTAAGAACAATGGAAATTGTCAAAAACCGTCCGACGATTTCAGATTTTTTTGTATACAGAATGGAGAGATTTTTTTGATTAATATAATTTCAATGTATTATGTAACTTATTTGATTCTGGTGCTGTAATTTATAAGATAATTTGATCTTGTTGCATCAGAAAAACAATCATTATAATAATAAATAAAATAAAATAAAATAAAAGGGAAAAAGGGAAAAAGGGAAAAGAGATTGAACTTGTTTGATATATGGTTTCAGCAAAATGGTACGACATGCGGTTGCGTGATTCCATTGAAAGTTTAGTGAGCAATTAACCTCACGCTTTGTAGTCCATTGGCAACAGTAGTTCTGGAGGTGATACATACAGGCATAAACCAGCCAAAATTTCAGCCCCAGATTACAACATTATAGCTGCCACGGGTAAGACACTACACGAAATGCTGGAATGATGCCAAGCGATGTCGCAAAGGGATGGAAGCTTTATCGCTTAAAAAGACCTACAGACACATATATACATACATAATTAGTCATTACAACCCTTCAGTCAGGATTACGACCTAGGTTCTTCACCACTTATGTTGTGTGTGTAAATTTTATACATGAGTGGCGGAACCTACAGTTTAAAGTCGACTCCGATGAACAGATTTTCATTTAGTCCCAGAGTTTCTGCCAGAAGCCTGCTGAGAGGAAATCGCTAAAGAAAAATTTGTGTATATTTCGTTTTTTTTTTTTGGGATTACTGACCGGGGCTTTGAGCCATGGCCTCATGTCTTGCAATAAGGCAATACACTATCTAATAGACTACGACAAATTCAGCTCACATGCATGCTTAGTAAAAATACAGACATTCGCTCGCATCTAACTAGATGGACAAAACCTATCTATTGTTAGAATGTTCATTATTTAGGACTACGCATAAAAAGGCGCTTACTCTTCAGAATTTTTTATTTCATATATATAACCTTATACACATATAAGGTTGTTACAGTCGATTATGTGAACGACTGAAACCACTCGCCAAAACACTGATTAGACCCTATCAGTGCGGCTTCAGACCTGACAAGTCCACCATCGATCAAATCTTCATACTACGCCAAATCTTGGAAGAGAGCCACGAAAAACAAGTCGACACACACCATCTTTTTGTTGACCATAAGGCAGCCTTCGTTAACCCCATAAGGGAACGTGTTTTTGCTGCAATGTTTGAGCTCAGTATACCTGCGAAACTGATAAGGCTATGCATAATAACGTTGAGCAATTCCTGCAGCTACGTCAAGGTAGGAATGGACCTCTCCAAACCTTTTGATACCGTGCGTGATTTCAGAGAAGGCGATGACTTATCATGCGACCTCTTTAACTTCTTCATGGAGAATGTTCTGCGAATGACGGGAGTGCATCGCAATGGCACTATTTTTCAAAAAAGTGTCCAGTTGCTTGCGTACGCTGGCGACATTGACATCATAGGGCGTACCAAGCGAGATGTTAATGCTGCCTTTAGTGCTATTGAACGGGAGTCTACTAAGTTGGGTCTGGCAGAAAATAGGAGAAAAAAAAAGTATATACTATCGACAAGTAGAGACGTGCGGCGCATTGATTCTCAGATTACAGCCGATAACTATACTTTTGATACAGTCAAGAAATTTATTTATCTTGGCTCCGCCGTTATCACCAAAAATAATGTCAGTCTGGAGATAAAGCGTAGGGTTACTGTTGCCAACAGGTGCTACTATGGTCTCAATAGGCAATAGAGTAGCAGAGGCCTCTCTCGTACGACAAAGACGCTCATCCTACCCGTGCTTCTTTATGGCGTAGAGGCATGGACCATATTAAGCACTGATGCAGCAGCCTTGATAGTATTCGAATGAAAAGTCCTACGTAAGATCTTCGGTCCAGTGCGAGTTGGCGATGATTTCCGCATCCGATGTTAATGTCCAATTAAGTAAGTAAGTATTTATTAGCCAGCTTTATTAAATATTATTTAAAGACTGTTTGCTGCCTGTGCCTTGACTATAATTCGATTTCATTCAAACTTTGGATCTTCAAGCTGTAAGCTTTCCGGAATGTTTTTTTTATTAAGAAAGCAATGCGTTTTAAAAAATTTGCATGGGGTTTACTTGCGAAGTTTTTTTTTATTTGAAAAACCTTTATTGCCTTTAGAAATACAAATACGCAATACAAGTTATAAAAAAAAAACATAAAAAAATAAATAATAATGATGATGATAAAAGTGAAAAAACGAAGAAGCAAACGAAATCGAAAAAAACGGCTCATCTTGTTCACTCATATGTTTTTTGTGTTAGTTTTTGTTGCCATTAAATAATATTCTTTTTGGCTTCTTGTTTAACAACAAAAATAAATACAAAAATAATGTTTTGTACGCTGCGTTTACAAGTTATGCCACTGCCAGCAAGCACCACAGTGGTGCCATACGTAGTACTATCATCTGCAAGAAGAAGTTTTCAAAAGCAATTTGCTGTATAAGCTGTGTAGTTGCTGTTGCTGTTGTTGTTACTGTTGTTTTGTACTCTTTTTTAACAAATAATCAGACAATATAAGGAAAAAGTACAACTTTTAAGGCATTGCTCAATATGTCTGCTATTAAAGAATGGTGGACTGGTTGGCTGGCTGACTGACTGTAAGTGCGAGTCTGTCTGCATGAGTTTCGCATCTTTTTGGCTTTCGTTTGCGGTAAGAAAGACATGCTTGTTGTTGTTAAATTTCTACGTGTTTAAGTTGTTCTTTTTTTTGTAATTTATGAGCAGAACCTTAAGTTGCAGCTTTTATATCAAGTGCTGGCTGGCGAATCATGCTGCTGATGCGGCCTGCTGCTGCTGTTGCCTTGCGCTGCTGCTTTAAGCTATACATTAGTGTCTAGTGTATAACATATGACTCTATTTGGCGGTTAATATCTAAAAGATGCTGCCTAACAAATTTTTATTTTATTACATGAAAATAAATTAAATTTTTCTTTTTTTCTTTGTTCAACTCTTTTCATTCATTTTTATATTTTTTATATAAATGGGGGGGGGGAGAGGGCGGTGGTTTTTTCCTTTAATTTTATGTTTATTTATCGTGAAACCTAAAAATTTTACTAATTGCATTAAAACGTGGCTTAAATCATCTCCTTAATGGCTAAAATACATATGAAAGTTGGCTTTTGATATCGTAAAAGATCTGCTTAAGAAAGCAGCAACAAAAAAAAAAGAAAAGAAAACTTCAGGTGTTTTCATTTTGTTTTGTGTTGTTCAAGATGTTTGTTGCAAGCTTATGCATAATGTATGCATTATTACAATGAATGCAACATTTTGTGGCATTGCTACCTGGCCAAATCGATCGCATTATTTTTAACAGTTTTTTTCTTTCAATTTTTTCGGTAGCCTTTATCCAAAGCCAAACGGTTTAGCCATAAGGCTTTTTATGCGATCTCTTATAAGCTGTTAGCTTAACAGATTTTATGCAAGTCAGTGTATAAAACAATATATATGAGTGCATGCATGCATTATTGTCATTGTGTCTGCATAATAAGGCTTATTAAAGTATGCTCTTTAAGCAACCCCAGCACAGTCAACACCAAAGGCATACAGACATACAGGACAAAAAAAAAAAAAAAGAAAATACACCGCCTTGATAATCAACATTGAAACTCTTCTTTATTCCCCATATCTTATGGTAAGCATATCCCCAATATTTAAGCAACACACTCTCCGGTACGCACGATTGATTTTGAAAATATGTTTTTTTCCTCTTTTTTTCTCGTTTTTCTTGCCATTTTTTCGGTGGCTGGTTATGTGGTGTGGCAATGCTATGGTGTATTAACAAAAGCTGTATGATATTTCTGTAGATTTTGCATAATATTGTATTATTTTGTATCTTTTTGTTTAAAAATATTTTGTCATTCTTGTATCTTCCTTTGTTAAATTCACAAATTCTCCAAAAAAAAAAATGGAAAAAGGAGAAAAAAATGGAGATAAATTGTTACACTAATGAGCTATTTTACATAATATGTCTTTGGATTTATAATGCACACAACACAAAGAAAAAGAGAAGAGGATTTCATTATTTTCTTTGCAGTGCCTCGGCTTGGCTTTTTTTAATACAATCAGACAGCAGCTTGAAAGATGTTATTGATACACGTTTAAACATGCATAATTTAAAGATAAGCCAAAAGAAAATTTTTTATTTAAAAAAAACTGCATTTTTTGGGCATTTTTAAATAAATTTAACATTGAGGAAAATTAAAAAAAAAACTCTAAAAGGATCAGTTTTTAATCTTTAAGTTGGTAAAACAAAATAAATTTTTTTTTTCAAACAGTTGTTTCTTATTAGTTGACTCAGATTGTAATTGATTATTACAACTCTTCAGGCAGGATTACAGCCTAGCTACCAACGCCACTCATGTTGTGTGCGTTAATTTTATGCATGAGTTGCGCGACCAATAGTTTAAACGTCGACTTCGAAAGACAAATTTTTGGGAAACTTTTCATGGCAATTTTATTTACTTTCAGAGTTTTTGTCAGAAATCTTCTGAAAAAGCCGCCGAAGAAATATTATTTTATATTTCGTTTTGCTGAGATTTCTGACATGATTTGAACCCAGGCTTCACGTCTTATAAGCCAACACAATATCTACCAGTCTACGGGCACTACCCCGTGTAGCACTAAAGTTCTTATTTACTGATGTCCACACAACAACTACCTTCTCATTGACAGATTCCCGCATTGTCACTAAAGTTATAGAGCCTTCCATTAGAGACTTCTGATCTTTGATAGTTTTTAACGGCAATGTTATGCTACATTGTTCAAATTACGTACATATTCAATTGGTCTTTACAACTCTTCATTCAGGATTATGACTTAGCTCCACTCATCACTGCCTACGCTGCACCCACAGTTTAAAAACGACTCTGAACGACAGGTTTTTGAGAAACTTTTCATGTCAACTTTATTTACTCTCAGAGATTTTTTTCCAGAAATCTGCCGAGGAAGTCGTCGAAGAGATATTTTTTTCATATTTCATTTTGTTGAGATATAAGGACTGGGGTTTGAACCACAGCCTCACATCTAATAAGCCAAAACACTATCTACAATGACTTGACCTTTTAAATTAGTTTCTGTTAATTCAGTCTGTTTTGACAAATTACCGTGGACTGCTACAGCATTCAGCAACACGTTCATGTAATAAAATTGTGTTGCGGCCCTAATTTTGTCGGAAAATTGTTTTCAGAGATGAATGCCATGCTACCAATCCACATAAGATCCAAAGCGTTCAAAGCATTTTGAAAATGTCACTGTTTGGTGCAGACTTTAGGCAGGCGGATTAATATTTCTTTGAGAATGAGATTGGCCGGGCCACCACTGTCAATTGCAAGCGATACTGGTAAATGACGATAAAATTCTTTTGGATTTAATTGAAAATATTTGAACACCAATGACATGATATTTCTGCAGAACAGCCACATTTGTTATCCTGCACGAGCAATCTTACTTAGAGGTGATGTAAACTATCCACCGAAATCGTATCATTTGACTACATTGGATTTTTTTTCGTAAGGTTTTCTTAAGCAGCAAATGTATGCGCATAAGTCACATATCACAGCGTTTCTCAAAGCCAACATTATCGTGGAAATTGAGCCTGATTTATGCTCTCGAGTCATGGAAAATTAAACATTTCATATGCAATTTACCCAGATCAGCCGAATAAGGCATTGTGTTTCAAATAACTTTATTTTTGCGCCACCTTATTTATTGTTTCATAATATTAATTTGAATGTATTCCCTAACGTTTTTTAATTGTTTACACTAAAAAGTTATGAATTTAAAAATCTTTTATTAAAATTTCTTTCCTCTCTTATCTTTCTGAAATCATTTGATCACGTTTAAGCTTCACACTTGGCGGTCTGTCTCAAGTCATAAGCCATCTTTAATAAATTTTATCAAATTTATCTTTGAAACTAATCTCCGTTGCTTCCTTTTCTCGATGAAAACAACAAGTGTTTCTTACAATAAATTTATGAAAACAAAAAAGAACAAAAAATTGTTAAATTATTCAACAAACAAAATTTAAAAAAAAAAATATTCGTATTAATTTTTATTGACAGCTCACAGCAAGTAATAAATGATGGGCACACACACACACACAAATCAATAACCAGACAACAAGCCGTTAAACGTTACCAAAAATTGAAAGAACATCATCAGGATCGCTTTTTGTCAGTTGGATTTCACATTGTCAGTCTAATGTTGTTCGCTCATCACTCATATGGAGACCTACGACTCCATCAATTTAGCCGCCTTTTTTGAAATTTAAAGGAAGTTTAAGTTTTTCTTTAGCTTTGGTTTTTATGTAAATTTTTCTTGAATTTTTTAGATGTCTTGTGTTGCTCATAAATTATTTTATATTTTTTTTAATATTTTTCAACACAAAATGTTTTTAGGCGTTAAAAATTTCGACAGAATTGTGGTCATTTCAAAGTAGCGTTTTTGCTTTGTTTTTTGGAGATTTCTTTGAAACATATTAAAATGCATAGAGTGTAGTATCCGCTCATAAATACTGATTTTTGGAATTTGCAAAATAAAAATTAATAAAAATTCTTGAGAAAATATGTGAATAAATGTACGCAATAACAGGAGCTCTCAAAAAGTGGCATAAAAATGTATTTGACTACATTAATTTAGAAGCAGACAAAGGTATCATATGAGATTATTAGACGTGAGGCCACGGTTCAAAACTCCAGGCTAGAGATCTCCAACAAAAATAAATACTAACAAATATTTCTTCGGCAACTTCCTCTCAGCAATTTTTTGGCAAAAACTCTGAGAGTAACTAAAATTGCCATAAAAAGTTTCTCAAAAATCTGTCGTTCGGAGTCGACTTTAAACTGTGGATGCATTGGTGATGTGAGAAACTAAGTCATAATCCTGACTTAAGTGTTGTAAATAAGTATCATAACATGGCCATTAAAAACTGTCAAAGTTTAAAAGTCCCTGTTGGAAGACTCTGCAATATTAGTGGCAATGCGGAAATCTATCAATGAGAAGGTAGTAGCTGTATGGACACCAGTAAATAAGAATTTTTGTGCTACACATGGTAGTGCCCGTAGTCTGGTAGAAAGTGTGTTGGCTTATTAGACATGAAGCCTGGATTCAAACCCCAGGCCAGACATCTCCAACAAAACGAAATATGAAAACAATATTTCTTCTGAAACTTCCTCAGCAGATTTCTGGTAAAAAATCTGAGAGTAAATGGAAAATGCAATGTAAAAGTTTCTCAAAAATCAGTCATTTTCAGAATTGACTTTCAACTCTAGATTCCGCCACCCATGGATAAACTTAACACACACAACATAAGTGTTGATGGAAACTAGGTCGTAATCCTGACTAAAAGGCTGTAATGACGAATTATGTACAGTGGACAGCAAAAGTCTTAGTACGGCAATATATTTTAACAAAAAAAAGAGTCCCCACTGGCTTAATACTCTTGCACAAAGTCCCGATATGACTTCAAGAGAGTATTTAGGAGATCATTTGAAAGAACAATTACGTAAACGCTAAACCTCAAACAAAAGTCAACCAAAAACTTGGTGATGGTGCCACCAGAAAACACTAAACAAAACTTGTACATTCAATTCCAAATGGGTTAAATGGAGTGCTTGACTTTAAAGGATATTCTACTAAATACAAGGGATAACATTTTCATATATTAGGTCTTTGAATTTTAAATTTACTCAGTGTTTTTCATGGGGATACCTATGCGGTCATCTGAAACTTTTCCTTATTTTATGAAAAACATTAAAAAAATTTTGTTTTATAATAAAATAGAAACACTGTATGTATGTGCTACAGAGGACAGATGATGAAGATGTTAATATATTTTACGAATTGTATCACTAGTTGTCATAATTAAAATTTTTTGAATTTATATTTCATCGCAAAGGCGCGTTAAGGTCAACTAATCTTGAGGTCTTTTGTTATTTCTAATACAGAAATATTGCAGACCACTAGACTTTTGTCTATGATGATCGAAACCATGTATGGAAACAAATATTTGATGTTTTAGTTATTGCTATACACATATTCAATTGTCGACAAACGCTTGTCTTATAGAAATCGACAGATAATTGAGCGAGAAACAATAATTCACATAATATTCCTATAAATGCATTGCAATAAAAAAATTATGTTGGCAAGAACATTAAAAAATGTACAAAAAAAATATATTTATGTTGTTTGCATTTAAAATCATATACAAACATAAACAAAAAACACGAGAAAAAATTCGCCAGTTTTTTGTTGAACAGAAAAAAAATTTTTGGAAAAAAAATCATAAAAACACTGACATAAACACCAGGAAAATTGAAATAAAGGCAGGCAAACAGGCAAGCAGGCAAGCTGGCTGGCAGATACTAAAAAAAAAATGTAGAAATAAACCATAATAACAAAATATTTATTTAAAAATAAAACTCAAAGTAAAGAAGAAAAGAAAAAAAGAACGCAAAAAAAACCGACAACATAAATATGATACATTGTTCATTAGCAGCAATATAGGCCTCAAAGGCAACAGGCAGCATCAACAATAACAGCAATAGCAATATCATCGGGAGACGACAACCAGTCATAATAACAATGATGGGTTGCAAGTGTAAGTATAAGTTTAACTTCACTGATGATGATGATGATGACGATGACGATGACGGCGATGCTGATGAATATGTTGACAATGTTTTGATTTTGCAAAGCAGAAGAAGAGGAAAAAAATGTTGCTTTAAAATATAAAACTAAAGTTTGTTCTGCACTTCATTAAAACAAATATTTCCTTTGTTTTTTGCAGCAGAAAAAAAGGAGAAAAACAAAAGGAATCATAAAATATTTCTTTATAAATTCCTCGCTCCCCATCCACCCCTTATGGCCTAAGCAAAAGCATCTCTTTATATTTCGTAGTTGAGGTTGGCATTTGCGGCATTTCGTTGGGGCTTTTGTGTCTACAAACATAACAAAATATTGCATTTAAAAGGTATATTTTTGTAAATTTTTTTGTATCTTTAAAAAAAAAACAATTTTTCAAAATTAAATAAACTTAAAAACCTTTTAAACACTACAGCATACAACAGCAAATGACAATTCATTAAAATGGCAAACAACAACAGGTTCCATTTGCGAATTATTATTTTTTTTTTACTGCCAGCCTCTTGACATCATTATTGGCATTATATGCGGCCTCATAACTGACTGCCGCACTGTATTTTGGGGTTGCATGGCATAAAAGTGGTATTTCAAGACTAGAAGTCAATAATGATTAATAAAAAAAACAAAACGAAAAACGAAGAAAAAACAAACCCACAAAATTAATATGTTATACTATCTGTATAATAATTTAATTTTTTTTGTTTTTGTTGTGAAAATATAAAAATAAATAAAGTAAACGGCACCGCAAGAAGGCAGGACAAAAATCGAACAATTTTTCTTTGTTTTTTTGCAATTGTAATCAACGTTTATTAAGACGTTAATAAAATCAATGAAATCATGAAATTAAAAAAGAGAAAAAAGGTGTATAACATAATGGAAAAATGAAAGATAAAATCTCAAGAGACAAAAACGTAAAAATAAGAAAAACAAACAAATAAACAAGAAGTTTCAAACTTAACCTAGTTAACATCGGCCTGAGCCAGCGAATATAATTATCAATAACGAATTATAAATAAAGAAACTAAGGCCACATTGGTCTAGCAATATGCAGAAATACTTATCAAACTCTATATCTATACGAGCTCAAGAATTACATGTGGTGGACAATTGCAGTGGTTCCAGTGGCTGGTATGTCTAAAGGTATCAAGAAAGTCTTTTGGGAAGGCGTAGCCCCAAAGCGCATAAAGAGCAAAGTATTGAAAACCTATAAAAACACTTACAGGATAAGTGTTCCGAAACAGTATAGCGCTGAATTCACCACACCTTTGAAGGACAACGTACATACATAATTGGTCATTACAACCCTTCAGTCAGTATTACGACCTAGTTTCTCACACCACTTATGTTGTGTGCGTTAATTTTGTACATGAGTGGTGGGACCTACAGTTTAAAGTCGACTCCGAACGATTTTTGAGAAACTTTTCATGGCAATTTTATTTACTCTCAGAGTTTTTGCCAGAAATCTGCTGAGAGAAAGTCGCCGAAGAAATATTTTTTTTTGTATTTTGTATTGATTTCTGGCCTGGGGCTCGAACCCTGGCTTTACGTATAATAAGCCAACACACTATCTACTAGACTACGGCGACTTGAAAGACAACGTAACGGCATTATAAGAAATGTCAAATAGACGATACACAGTTGAGCAACCGCAGACTACGACTTAGACAGAGCAGGCACATCATAAGATAGAGTTGAATAGAATACAGAGACTATCTTGTGTTAATATAACCACAGCTATAAGACATAAGGTCCTATAGCACCAATAATGGCTCTCTTCGATTTAAGTCCATTGAACAGGTTAATGAAAACTAGATCTGTGGAGGCAATCGATAGAACAGACAGAACTAATATGTTAATATATCTAATACGTACATTAGTTAGCATCATGAGCTTATAAATAGAGATGGTGACAGCTGTCTGCTTAACTATTCCTCTCTGTCATTTGGTGAAATGGCTCCAAACTATACTTAGCAACAGAAGGCTACATACTCTGTTAAGAGAGAGACCATTCCGTCGGGGACAAATATTGGAATAGACGTGAGGGCTTCTTAACCCCGAGTGTAATAGAGAAATGAGCTCATGGGAAAATTAAAGGGTATCTTACAGGTGGATATCCTTCAGTCGTTTTACGCGTGCGTGCTTCTCACACCACTTTTTGCGTGCGTGTGCTTCTCACACCACTTTCTGTGTGTGTTCTCACACCACTTTTTGCGTGCGGTTCTCACACCACTTTTTGCGTGTGTGTCTCACATCACTATTTGCGTGTGTGTCTCACACCATTTTTTGCTTGTGTGTCTCACACCAAATATTGCGTATGTGTGCTTCTCACACCACTTTTTGCTTGTGTGCGCTTCTCACACCACTTTTGGCGTATGTGTGGTTCCCTTCTTCTTCTTCTTGTCCTGTTTTCCCACAAAAGGACACACAGTGGATTTTAAAATCTGAAATCTCGGAAAATTTCAAAATCTACTATGAAAACTCGATCTGTTAAGGGTTTTGACGATTGATTTAGTTAAAGGGAAGTAAAATGCTTTAAAAACAATTTACTTTGTTCAATGTTCAATGCCGCTGATAATGAATCCTGTTGAGTAGGCAGATAAACTATCACGTCTGCAATGCCAGAAGCTTTTTGTGGAGTGGGAAACGATGTTTGCTTAACTCGAAATTAGTGTAGTACTGTCTGGAAAATCCGAATTCCGTTTAGCAGTCCTATAAGCTTTTGTTGGGTAATTACAATAAAAAGAGAGTTGACTTATGTATCAGACTAAATAGAAGCAATATTGGCTTAGAAACTGGCCTATTGAAGGGGCCTTTTAAAGTCAAAGAGCGTAATGATCAGAATGGGAATCGTTTCGAGATTAATATGTAGATTATTTGATCATGATTTTGATTTGAATAACAGATGATGAGAACACGTATTTGGAAACTGTGGGTTATTAATACAACACAGAATTAAATATTTGCACAGGCAATTCTGTTTTTTGAGACCGAACAGCAAGCACCCTGAAATTTGTCAAAGCAGAAAATTGTTAGAGAAATTATAGTTTTAAGACATCTCTACATGACTAGTAATAATAATGAGAGAAGTTGAATTGAGTACTCCTCCACTAACTATTAACTCCCATGAGTTATTTTCAAATATAATGGACGAATAATTTCTTGACCATCAATAATATATTCTTTATAACTCCTCTAACATTAAATTCTCCATAATTTTCGTATATTTTTAACGAATCATGCTCAAATATTAGTATTCTCAACAAGTTTTTTCAAAAATATAAATAAAATTGTCCCCAAAAAAAAACACAAAAAAGTATTTTGTAAATAATTCTGCTATTTTTACAAGAAAGAAAATGAAGAGAAAAAAATTGTGTTCCAAACAAAACAGCAGATCCAATAAACAAACTGCCCGGGAAAATCATATGAAAAAATCGATGAAAAAAAAATAAGTGACAAATTCAAGTCATGTTTACAATAAAAACGATTTTAAAATATGCTGCTGATGAAGGAAAATGAAAAAAAATCTGGAAAAAAACAAAAAAAATAAATACACACAGTCATGTTTAATAGGGGAGGGTAGTAGCTCATCGTCTCTCATTTGAATAAAAGACAAATCAAATCAAATGCAAAGGCAAACAAAGACGAAGTCGAAGACGAAGGAAGACGTTGAACCTTCTTGATGTTTTTTCGTTTTCTATTCTGAGGTTTTTCTTTTACTAAATAATCAACATGCTATTCATGTAGGTTTTATTTTTAATAGTTTTTATAGTTTTCCGTTTGAAGTTTGAACAAATCAAATACCAGTCTACCATACATACATATGTACTCGTACGTATATACATATACAGGCAGTGTAAAGAATATATAAATAAAAAATAAAAAAAAATAAACCAACGTCATCAAGGAAAAAAAAAATATAAAACGAGAAAGAGAAGAAGAATTTGTTAAAAGAATCATTTTGAAATATTTGTTGTTGAGTTTTAGTAAAATCATGTTGGTTTTCCGTTTTCTTTTGTATGACTTTAACACACATGTGCGTGTCCATATGCATCAAACCGATACCCACTAAGCGTCATTCATATGTATATCAATAACTCCTTTGACTGGGTTTTAAAGTTTCTTAAACAAGAATTACATTTTAGTTGCGTTTTTCGAGGGTCAAGTGTATAATGCTAATAAATGTATGAGTCTGATGAGTCTTAGTTTTTTCTAGATGGCTTAACATCTTCAACATTTTGACTGACTTGATTACTAATTGTTAAAACATGATTTGCTTTAAATCTTAAATACGTGGTAATTTTTTTTTTTTCTAAGACCGCAATGAAAACGTATAAAACTAACAAATACAACTTAATTATGTATAAACGGTTGGGTATATAGAAAGTAATTTAAAATTATGTAACAACGTTCACTATTACACGATTCAATGGCATATGTTGACCTTTAATTTAACCACATAGGGTTCCAATTGAAGGCTATTTATACATTTTAAAATTCCAGACCTTTTTTAATTTCCATTATAAATTCAAATCGAATGGATCAAATTTCGAAAGGCAATAACCAGGGTCTTTAATACATAGTAGATACACATTTGAGTTAAAAAGGTGGATTACTCGAATACAAATGGTATTACTGGAAATTCTTAGCTGCTGTTGGCCATTAGCTATAGCCTGCTTCTAATATATGAGATATTTCCTTTTGATATAAAATGTCACATACTTATGTACTTAATTACAAACCTTCAGTCAGGATTACGAACTGGCTTCTTACACCACTGATGTTATGCGTGTTAATTTTATCCATGAGTGGCGGGAGCTATAGTTTAAAGTGGTAGAGAAATTCATGGCAATTTTATTTACTCTCAGAGTTTTTGCCACTAGACTACTGAGGGGAAGCAGCCGATAGAAATAGGGTCGATATGTTCGAGATGCCTTTACCAGAGGCCTGACATATAATAAAAATACGCCGCAGTGCCTACTAGACTACAGCACCATCTAAAGCCTAAAAAAGGAAAATACCTGTGGGCCTATCTCAATATTTTCGAGAAGTTCTGTGGAGCAAATTTTTTTTGCAAAGAAAACTGCTCTTAAGGGTCAGCTTTTGCTTGTTGATTTATATGGTGAGCTTGTTAGCCCATTTGCTTTTGCTTGTAGATTTATACGGTGAGTTCGTCTTATCAAAAACACCACCAATTTGAAAAATTACTCCATCAAACTTCGTGACAGGCACAAGAAAAGCTTGTTAGCCCATTAGACCTAGCTCAAGCAGTCAAGGCATTTAAAAGCAGTAGGATTCATTCAAAAGCAAGAACATACATTGGCTGCCACTTGAGAGAAATCGAGAAACGTTGAGAGACGATTATGCATGACTAGAATGCTGTGTGTTCGCCTTTAAAAATGAATCAATTTTCCCATCTAATTACTGGGTTAATAAATTGATTCATTTAAAAAGCATATCATACGTGCATTAGGGACAATCAGGAAAATCTATAGTCAAGCAGAATATCCATTACGCCAATGTAATGATCGGTATTTGGTTGGATCAGAAGCGTGCGATCTATTATGAGGTAATCAAAACTGGGCCACAGTTTGTCAGAGGATACCTGTACAGACAATTACGTACATACATACATACATAATTGATCATTACAACGCTTCAGTCAGGATTGCGACCTAGTTTCTCACACCACTTATATTGTGTGCGTTAATTTTATACATGAGTGGCTGTTTAAAGTCGATTCCAAACGACAGATTTTTTGAGAAACTTTTCAATTTTTATTTACTCTCAGAGTTTTTGCCAGAAATCTGCTGAGAGGAAGTCGCCGAAGAAATATTTTTTGTATTTAGTTTTGATGTCTGGCCTTGGGTTTGAACCCTGGCTTTTTGTCTAATAAGCCAACACACTACCCACTAGACTACGGCGGCTTCAATTAATACAATCAGACAATTAATTCCTTTAAAGTGTGCATTGCTTGAAAAACATTCTGATGAAGGAAGCAGACATGAGGCTGCAATTGTCCATCATGTCAAGCACATATTGCGGCGCTAGTCAAAAACTAATTGAAAAACTGTGGATGGGAAGTTTTACCCAACCCGCTGTATAACCTTGGCTTTATACCTTCTGCCTACCATTTGTTTCGTTGGATGCCGAAGGCTGTCTCCGGAATATGCTTCACTCCCTAGCAGGGTATCAAAGTTTGTTTCGATTCATTCTTGACCTCAAAAGACGATCGGTTTTTTGAAGAAGGAAAGAATAAATTGCCGGAAAGATGCACCAAAGGCGTAGCTTTCGATGAACAATACTTTCAGTGGCATATTCTTTCAAAAATCTGATACTCTGTTTCTGTAAAATGAATAGTTCGTCTGATTACATGTCTTACAGAAACAGGCTCTTAATCACATTTTTATTTTCCATTAAAAATGTTCGGCTTCTAAGTTATATTTCTAACATAATAAATAAATAAAAAACAATAAATTCGTTAAGTTTTTAGTATTCTCTTGCCACATTTATCAATTGTCTTGTGATTTTGACATTTCGCACAATAGCTGTCGTATGTATATCTTTCAGTAGCATTTTTTTTTAATAAAATGTATGCTCAAGTAAAATGTCATTTAAAAAACGACCATAAAAAACTTTTTTATTAATAAAAAGAAGATAATAAAAAACAGAAAAAATATTCTTAAATATACAAAGAATTTCGAAATTATTAAATTCAAATCGTCTATGCAACTTCAACACAGCACCGACAACATAAAATTTGTTGCGCCTGCATAAGAATGAAAAGAAATTAAAGAAAAATGCAGGAGAAGAAAAATTTCAAAAATTGTAACAAAATGGAAGCAGAGGGTTTAAGTGATTATTAACGCCTATAATGTAAACACCCTATACTATGTTCATACGTTTAAAGCAACATGGAGTCTGTAGCCTGAACAATGCAACATATGTTTTTGAAAAACAAAAACGAAAAAAATATTTCAAAAGAAAAATAGAAGAAGGAGAAAAGTAGAAGAGATAATAGTAATAGAGGTGGTTGAATGCCTAAAAATTTACAGCCCTCGTAAATTAAAAGAAAAAGAAAACAAGGCAAAAAAAACAAAATAGACTGGCTTGTTGTTCTTTCAGCAATAAGAATAGAGAACAATAGTGTTTTGTTTTGCGTAAAGAATATAGGAAGATTTCGTATATCATTGTGCCATTTTTGTCTTGAGCAGTTTTAAAAACAAGATAAAATATCCAAGACATTTCAAAGAAAGGAAAAAAGAAAGAAAGAAAGAAATATTCAATGAATTTTAACAAATGCAGGCAAATTTAAGAGTCGAAAATTAAAGAAATTTCCAGGAAACAAAAATTCTTAAAGCAAAACAGAGAGAAAGTCATTTTTTGTTAAAAAAAAGAACGAAGAAAAGAAAAATAATTTAATGAAGTAGGCAGGGGCCTAAATTGGAGTTTTCAATTTAATATTATGGAACAACAATTTTCAAAATCAATTGTTTAATTTCAATTGTTAATTAAGTTACTGAATTACAATTTAATGTACAATTTAATTATGAAAGTAATTAAGTTAATGAATTCCAAATGAGTAATTGTTTCTGTACAGTTCCGTTTTTCATAAAACACTACCAGTTTCCAAGTTCGAGTTTCTTCTTTAAATTAATATTAAAACATACATACATACATAAAGAATTGGCCATTACAAGCCTTCAGTCAGGATAACGGCCTAGCTTCTCACACCACTCATGTAGTGTGCGTTAATTTTATAAGTGAGTGGCGAAGCCTACAGTTTAACGTCGACTCCGGATGATTTTTGAGAAACTTTTTCTTAGCAATTATATTTACTCTCAGAGTTTTTGCCAGAAATCTTCTGAAAGGAAGTCGCCGAAGAAATAATTTTTTTTTCATATTTCGTTTTAATGTCTGGCCTCGGATACGAACCCGGGCTTTACGGCTAATAAGCCAACACACTACCTACTAGACTACGGCGACTTCATTAAAACACATTAAAAACATTCTCTAAATGGAGATCAATTTCTAAAAAAATTACAACAAATTTGTGAAAGTTAATAAAATATTTACTTAAAGTGATAAATGGATATTTGACATTTACTTTATAGAGATTAATTCATGCAATTATTGCTCGTGGCCCACTCATAATCACATTTTGACATACTTTTCCCAGAATTTCATTCCCTTTTTTCCCAATGTTATGTACTTGCTTTTACTTTCTGTTCCAGAGCTGCAGCCGTGGCAAATGAAAAATTATATGTACACTGAGCGCCAAAAGTTCCTTTATCATGAATTGTTGTTTTGTTTTAACATTTTATAAGTAATAAATAATCGCTTTTCTCGCTATCCTAAGAAAATGAATTATTTCAGTGGTGTTTACTCACTCTTGGCGCTCAGTGTATATGTGAGTTTAACATCGAAGCATTCCTGGTATCGCATACCCTGTAACATGACCCGTTGTAGTCATATATCCATCATGTATAATTCTTCTATTTTATGCCAACAAAGTCTGTATCATAGCTTGGTTATTATTATTACAACCCTTCAGTCAGAATTACGAGCTTGCTTCTTACATCACCAATGTTGTGTGTGTTAATTTTTACCATGAGCAGCGGAATCTAAAGTCGACTCCGAAAGACGTTTCTTTTAAGAAACGTTTCATGGCAATTTTATTTTACTCTCACAGTTTTCGTTAGAAAGGAAATCGACAAAAGGAATTCGTCAGAGCTGGGGTTTGAACCACGGGCTCACGTCGTCTCACCTCCTACTAGACTACGGGAACTTATTTGCTCTATTGTCTATAATATTGCAGTTTTTTTAAGGTGGCCAGCCTATAAACCGAAACAGTGAATGTTTAAGTGTGCATCGCAATTGAGAGAACCTTGCCTGTTCTCCACATCAAAATCTCCAAATCTGTTTGTTCATGTATATATTGAGTGACAAATCAGCTTCCACTTTGAACATAATTTTTCGATCAAAATACATTTCTCCTACAGCTTTAATTTTAATAATAAATTTGGATAATTTGCAAGCGTTGTTAGTTCGTTAGGTTGCTCATGTTGAAATGGAAACATTTTTAGAGTTTTCTAGTAGCTTAGCTATTCACAGTAGTCTTAGGAAAATAAGAAAATTTTCATCTTCCTGTTGTATATCTTAGGTTAGGTTAGGTTGAAGTGGTAGCTTTGATCACCAAAGCACACTTTGGGCCGCACAGTGGTTCGTTGTGACGTCACAGGTAAACGCATTCCCTTTACTGACCGAATTCCAGCAATTCCATCGAAAAAGTTGGTCAGCGCAGGGGCTGCACGTTGTATACTATAGCGGGACAATTATTGGCATCCACGTATGGCAATATTAAACTACTCCGTCCCCAATACTGACAAATCAGTAGGTTAGTTTTCTTCATCCTTTATGTCCTTGGTGCGACGTATGGCAATATTAAACCACTCCGTAGCCAATACCGACAAGTCAATATGATAGTTTTCTTCGTATTTTATGTCCTATACCTTGGTGGAATGTTTCGAAATCAACCCTTCCTACTTGTGCTACATAATCGGAAATAAACACGAATTTCTTTTGCAAAAATGATTTTGTCATAAAATCAACTGAAAGTACAGTGTGTTCAATGGGTTATCGGCATTGTTACTAATATTTTGAATTAAAATAGTCTTCCAACTGGGATATAAGTCTCAAAAGCATAACTACTTGATGTGTTTATTAGAGAAACAATAACTACAAACAGTTTCTTAGCAATGATTTCTCTTAAAGCGATAATATTTTAAGTTGAACGCCGGCATTCTGGGGCAAAAATATTTTTTTTTTGTATATCTTGATAACACCAGCCCCAGTCGAAATATTTTAAAGACCAGATTCAATATATTTTTCAATTGAATTTAAAGCCATTTAAGTGCAGTTCTGCTTGACTTCATCTAAGAGTAAAAGATTTGATAAAATTTTCCAAACTTAAAAGATCCTGTAAAGCAACATTAAATGTGCCACAAGACTTTTCCTGTATAACAAAACAAATTCTTTCTTTTTTATAAAATTAGTGCCACCTGACGACCTTCATTACAATGCTGGCAAAACCGGCTTAAACTAAAAATTTTCGAAAAACAGTAGAAATATAAAAGAAGAAAGAAGGCGACCCTAAATACTGATTAAAAAACATTGTCGTCTACCTACTCAAATATGTTTTTAATGCGTAACACATTTTCTAAATACAATAGTTCGTATACATATTTTTTAAGCCAGTTTTTCACGCTTTAATGCACCTACACACACGTTAAGAGTATCGGCTTAAAATAAGACAAACACGCACACACATATACACAAGCATACGTACATAAGCATAAAGAAAATGATTTTATTTTAAATGTTAAAATAAACAGTAACAATAGCCGAAAAAAATATAAAATTGGTAACAAACTAGGTTTAAATACAAGGATAATCTCTAGCACACTCAGTTACACAAACACAACCAGACTCAATTGTTTTTTTTTTCATTTACATTGAAGGACACATCTTAAGGCTTTACACTTACACGCACACACACTATTTTTACAGCTGCCATATTACTTACTTTTGTAGTCGCCATAACAGTTAAAGAGCCCGACAGACAGACAGACTAACAGCCCGACATTGAAGTGTTTAAAACAGAGCAGAATTATTTTTTTATTTTTCCATTTTCTTTTTTGTTGTTGTTGCTGCTGTTTCAATTGAATTAAATTGCTTTAGGGGTATAAATGTTGTTGTTGCCTTTGCCACATGTATGGTAAACTCTTCATACATATAAAATATTGGTAGTAAATGATCTTGAAAGTGTGTGGCATGTTAAAGATGATTTTCTTGAATATTTTTTTGTACGCTTAAATGTGCGTTGCTTTTGGTTCTCATGTAATTTGAAAGGATATTATGAAAGGAATTGTTTTAATGTTGCTATTTCATTTATATGTACATATGTATGTGTATTTGTAATTCCCTTTATTATCTTTGTAAAAAAACAGCTGCTACCTTCTGCCTACTCACTCTCTCTCTCGTCTGTGAGTATTTCCTTTTTTCAGTATAATTATGGCAGATAAAAAATTACTTTTTACCTTTGGGGTTAACATTAATATGAGGCGTTGTAAGCGAAAATCATTAAAAGATTTATGGTTTAAGGGCTATAAAAATAAAAGAGCGAAATTTGCAAGCAACAAAAATCGCATATGATATGGAAAATGAATGTATTTTATGCGGGTTTAATTAAATATTTAATTTTTTTTTTTGGTTTCAACAAAATTTTAGTGAAAATAAAATGAAGGGAAGTGATAGGAAGCAGAAAATTTATAAATTTTGCAACTCGAATCTGTTCTATTAACAGTTTGTTAGCGTTACCTTCAATAAATATACACAAAATCATAGTGAAAGTAGTTGAAGAGTAGAATAATGCTGTTAAATTAGATGAATGTTAAATTTCTATGAAATTAAATTTTCTGGACATTCTGAAGTCTGCAATTCTCATGTATAGGAAGATGCCTTTGGGGATTCTTGATAAAGAACACAGTAAGATATAGGCTGCCTTACAAAATCTTAGTTGCTTTGTGTTTGAACAAAGTATCGTGTTTTATAATGCCGCTGTACAAAATATATACAATGTATTTTATTTCAAAACGTCGTCAATGTACATATTTAACGCAGTCAAAAAGCAATCAGGCATCGGATTTATAGTTGATGCATTGTTTGGTTACTTTGCATTTCTACATTGTTTATATACCGTTGTAGAACTGCATACAAACTTTGTATTGATACATTTTAGAAGGCAGCCATTTGCTGCAATGTGGCTATGTTTCACTGTTCTATAGTTACAGAAATGGAATATACTCGAAGGAAACTAAAGCACTTGCTCCCAAAAATAGCAAATTTTTTGTGGAACCTTATCCGTTCGCCGTAAATATCCCAGTAGAGAGAACTCATTATTTAGCAACATTACATGTGCGTCTTTTGGAAACTTCGAATGCAGTACAGCCAAAATCGACCGAGTTGTCTGGCATATGATATCGTTTTATTAAAACCACACTTCGCCCAATTCATACTCTTCTGTTGCATACCAAATGAAGTCAATTGTCATCCAGCTAAGGTACTCTGAATTAATGATTATGGTTCTTCTTTGTCATTTCCAGGTGAAATCGATCCAATGCCCAAAATTTTCTTTTTAAGAATGCAATAGCTTTTCCACAAGCCCTTCTAGATTCTCCGAGCCGCAAATGCAACAATTTTTCTTGTTGAGGTAACCACCGACTGTGGAATGAGTTTTATCACAAACCAAAATTTGGTTTGAAAGGCCAGCATTGAAAGCCAGTTGCCCTATGCAACCAACATATCCGAATCATTGTGAATGGTCCCCGTAGTCTTGTAGGTAGTGTGTTGGCTTATTAGACATAAAGCCAGGGTTCGAGCCCCAGCCCAGGCATCAAAACAAAATACAAAAAGTATTTCTTCGGTGACTTCCTCTCTGCAGATTTCTGGCAAAAACTCTGAGAGTAAATAAAAATTGCCATGACTTTAAGCTGTAGGTCCCACCACTCATGTATAAAATTAACACACACAACATAAGTGGTGTGAGAAACTAGATCGTATTCCTGACTGAAGGGTTGTAATTACCAAATATGTATGTATGTATAATCACCCTACTGTGCTAGAAATTTTACGATTGAAAGTAAATTTGGTGAGGCTGAGAGAGTTACAGATGTAGTTAGAACCATGCATCATCATAATTTTCGCCCTACCGAAAATATCAGTCGTCCTTTTGATCGTTCAAATGTAATGTATAACTATTGTTGACAAGGCGAGTAATATTATTATTTTTTATTTGATTTTTATTGAAATTAAATTTATTTTAAAATTCAAAAATTTATTTTACTATACTCAAGGCAAAGTCATAATGATTAGTTTTTTTTTTTTTTTTTTTTTTTTTATAGAATACTGTGACTAGAAATAATAATTTCCTGTATATGAAAACACAAACCTGGTTCAGTTAGGTTGTGTTGTCGTTTTTTTCGCCTTTCCTTTGGTACAATATGTGTTGTACCTTAAAAGAAAATTGAATCAGGAAATTTGTCTTTTGTCATGTTATTAAAGCCTACGCATGTTTATGGCCAGGTTTCCTTTATTTTTTTTTTATATTTTTTTCTTCATCCCAAAGAAAATTTTTCTTATAAACGAAACAGGCATTTAAAACATGTTTCGTTAAGTTATTTTTGCTTTTTTTTCTTCATTGCGATGACATGCAAATTTTTCAACAGAAAAATCTTGGAAAAAAATATACAAAAAAAAACAACGACAACAAATTATTACTTGTGAAAGAAATGAAAGAAAAGAAAAAAGTGCAACATACCATATATTTTTTTTGGAAATTTTTGTTGTAGATTTTGTTAAGGCATAATTTAAGCCTACGCTTTAATAATGTCCTTTCAAAAAGCTTAACATTAATAACAACAAAATGAGCTATTTTTGTAATATTTTTAAGGAAAAAAAGAATGAAGGAAAAAATGATAAACCCTAGAACACTTTGGATGGCAAAAATGGCTGGCAACATAGTTTTTGGTTAACCTGAGCAGCTGTTTTAAATAGCCACGCAATTTAATACAAGACATACATACATACATATTTGGTGGATGGTGCCTTCTTGTCCTAGTACTTTAAGGTAATACAGAATAATATAATACAACGCAACATGGCTAACAAATAATTTGAAATGGTCGTGTTTTTCTTTTTTTTTTTTTGTATTCGGCTGTATAAGGCCTTTGGAAGATGTTGTTCGTTGTTATTTTTTTTTCTTTTTTTTGTTGTGTACTACGTTGCTTGTTAGAAAACTGTAATGTAAAGCAAATATGTTGCGTATCTATTTATCATTTTATTTATTTTCATTTTGTTGTTGTTGTTGTTTTTTTGTTTTTTGTAAAAGTTGTTATTATCAACGGTTGACATCTAATATCACGCTTTAAGAATTAAATTTAAATATGGCAATATCTTGATACGAAGCTAAAAGGAAAGCAAAAAAAAAAAAAAAGACGGTTTCGTTCAACAATTTAACAACCATGCAACTGTAATACTCGTTCCTCGTACACTAACATTTAAACAGGATCCCATTCAACAGTAGTCGTATTAGTAAATGTATTCGTATTAGTGTTAGCCGTGTAAGGCAAGAGGTTTTCTTGTTTCTTCTCTCTGCCTGCCATTATTTGTTATGCTCTCTGTGTTGTCACTTTAACCGAAAGCACCTGTATGGGTAAATATTATTTATCTGCTTGCCTATATGTATGTATGTATGTGTATATTTATATTTCTTTATTTATATCTCTTTAAACAAAACTCGTGTTAACTAATGAAATAAGAAAACAACAACAAAAACTTTATAATAAACAAGGCATAAGCTAGGGAAAGCAAAAAAAAGAGAACAAATGTGGCAAATATGTTGACGCGAAAATAAGAAAAACAACACACACATACACTGAACACTTACACGCACTGGAAATTGCAATAAAAATGTACGATTCATAGACAGGCATTGCACAGTGGTGTTAATCACACAAAAGTTGCTTAAAACTGTTTGACATTTGAATTCTTGCAAAACTAATGTAGGGATTGTGATTAATTTACTTGCAAAAAGTCGAAGAAAAGAACTGAAAACATAAATTATTCGCTTGAAGCATAAAAAACAATGCAACTGCAACTGTATGAATAAACGCTATATCATATATCCTAAACGCCAGTAAGTCTACTTAGTCTAGCAAAAATTATTTTCAACTCGGGCTAGTTTGCTCTGAGAACTATTCGATCCTCGGGTACGTTTGATTGATACCACACAATGAGCCTAAATGCTACCTTACTAACATTTTATTACCCTCATAGCCCTCACTTTTATCATTTCATAGGAGGTTCGGAATTGAAATTCACTAAAGTGTCAATAATCGCTACACGCACTTACCTACTAACTTTGAGGTGATCGTGATCTATTGAAGGGCTTTAAGGACACCTTATCTATTCTTAATTAGATAGATGTAAGAACCATTTATTCTATTACATTAAAATCATTTTTTTTCAATCTGGGCCTAGTGTTTTCTCTGCTTGTTCTATCAGTTTTTAAATTGACTCTACTCAGCATACAATACTTGAGCTTACGCCATGAGGTTGATAAAGTTCGTTCTCCAATCTTCACCGACATTGGTTATTATACAGAGATTTCTGAAGAGACATAATAATTCATCAAATGAGACTATATATAGAAAATTGAGATCTTTAAACGTCCATTTAAAAATGCCGTTCATCTCAGAGCTTTAGAAAGAGTCGTCTTACGAATCATGATCAAAAGCAACAGATTGGTTCACATTACCCAAGTAATGTTAATACAATCGGTTCCATGTAGTTCAACCCGTAGTTCCATGAGTGGCGGGAACTACAGTTTGACGTCGATTTGGAACCAGAGATTTAAAAACCTGTTCATGGCAATTTTTATTCACTCTAGGAGTTTTTCCCAGAAGGCTGCTGATAGAGGAAGTTTCGAAAAGAAATATTTTTTGTAATTCGTTGTGTGTATTAATTTTATGCATGAGTGGCGGGACCTACAGTTTAAAGATGACTCCCAAAGACAGATTTTTAAGAAACTTTTCATGGCAAGTTCATTTACTCTCAGAGTTTTATTTTAAACAAGATGTTTGGGCTGGGATTTAAAACTCGGCCTCAGGTTTAATAAGCCTACACACTATCCACTACATTAAGGCGATTTCTAATGGTAAAATTATAGTCTAAATTTTGATTTCAATCAGTAAGCTTCTACTTTACGATCTTGCGTATACATTCATAACTGGTAATTACAATCCTTCAGTCAGGATTACGACCTAGCTTCTCACACCACTTATGTTGAGTGCGTTAATTTTATATATGGTGACGGGACCTATAGTTTAAAATCTCCGAAGGGCAGATTTTTGAAAAAACTTTTCATGACAATTTCATTCACTCTCAGAGTTTAGCCAGAAGTCTGCTGAGAGGACATACATAACATAATTGGTCATTACAAACCTTCTGTCAGGATTACGACCTAGTTTCTCACACCACATGTGTTGTGTGTGTTAATTTTATACACGAGTGGCGCTTTAAAAGCGATTTCGAACGACAGATTTTTGAGAAACTTTTTCATGACAATTTTGTTTATTTTCAGAGTTTATCAAGAAACTGCTGAGAGGAAGTCACCGAAAAAACATTTTTTTTATTCCGTTTTGTTGAAGAAGTCAGACCTGGCGTTTGAACCGTGGCCTTATGTCCAAAAGGACAACACACTACCTACTGAACTATGGCTTCTGCATATTCAATACACAATCCCACTGTATGGCTAACAAACGCACAATAAAATGCAATAAACACAAGAGGCAGCTCGTACACTGTGTACTTAATGGAAAATAGAAAAACACTCACAAAAAAATGTTTGTAAAATCATGCTGTCAAATTATTATAATTTAAATAATATTTTAAATAATCTTTTTAATAATTTTTTATATTCAATAAAATAAATAAAAAAAATTGAAATTATTTTCTAAAAATATTGGATTTTCTTGTAATTGAGTGTAAATTATGTAGAAAACAAGCCTGGTTATTGCCATTTAATAATGTTGCTGTTATTGTTTTTGTTGTCTTTTGGTATATTTATAACGATTTTCTTACTTTTGTTAAATTTTTATTAAATTTTTCTTTTCTCTTTTTCTATTTTGTTTTGTATTGTTTTTTTTTTATTTCTTTTAAGTTTTTTACGGTATTTATTTGTATTTGATGTGGATGTTTTTTAACTTTATAGACGTTGTAGAATTGCCGTGTGTATATATAGTGGATAGAAAAAGTCTTAGTACGGCAATATATTTTAGCAATTTCATGAATTTTAGATAAAAGTTTGTATTAAAATTTATAGTTTATATGCTCGTATTTATTTTATTAATTTATTTCCGTTTTATTATAAAACAAACAATTTTTTAATGTTTTTCATAAAACAAGTGAAAATAAAGGAAAAGTTTCAAATGACTCCATAGTTAGCCCCAAGTTGAAGCCTGAGTAAATTTAAAATTCAAACGCCTAATATTTGAAAATGTTATCCCTTGCGTTTAGTAGAATACCTTTTAAGGTCAAGCACTCCATTTAACCCATTTGTAATTGAATATACAAGTTTTGTTTAGTGTTTTCTGGTGGCACCATGAGTAAGTTTTTCGTTTAACATTTGTTTAAGGTTTAGCGATTACCTAACCGTTCTTTCAAACGATCTCCTAAATACTTTCTTGAAGTCATATCGGGACTTTGTGCAAGAGTAGTAAGCCTAAGGGGACTTCTTTTGTCAAAATATATTGCCGTACTAAGACTTTTGCTGTCCACTGTACACATATATGTGTGTGAGTGTGTTTGTAAAAACATCTTGTAGGAAAAAAAATAGTTAAACTATAAATCTAAATAAATGTCAACCTGTAGCATATAGCAATTGCTGCTTGTTTTCTACAGTCAACATGTTGCTGTTGCTGTTGTTGTTGTTTTTGTAACAGTTTAGTTGAAGAGGTTTTCATTTCTGTTTTCTTTGCTGTTTTCTTAGTCTTTCTTATTTTACCTCTTTAGATATACATTTGGTAATAGCATTTACCATGGCTAACATGGTTGATGGCTCTTAACATTTTAGGCAAGAAAAATGAAAATAAAAAAACAAGAAATAAAAGACAACAAAAAGAAAAACGTAAATGTAAACGTAAACGTAAAGAAAAATCAAATAAAAGACAACTGATAAGAGTTAAAAAGCATTGAATTACCAATTTTTATAAGACTTAGTATACGTACGTCTTGTTGTATGCTTTTAATGCTCTTTTTCGGTATACTTTTCTTTATCATTATGGCTTAAAACATAAATTTGTTTAGTAGGCTTGTCTCCACAGCAAATTAAAGCAAAACAAAACAGAGTAGAGCCGGGCAGATTGCATATGGAAATGTAATTTAAACCTTTTGAGCCAGAATTTAAGAGCCTATTTGCATCAAGTGCATTTCTTTTCTCTTCTTTAGTTAGTGGTTAATTTTCTGGGCGGGTTATCTAAAATCTTAACGCATTTTAAGTGCTTTTTTCTCATTTAATTTTCAAAAGAAACAAGTATCATAGCAAACATCATCATATCATCACAACAATATGTCGTCATATGGCATAAAAACTTATTTTTTTATTTTCGAAATATTTCTGATAACATTTCTTCACAAAAAAAAGAACACAAAGAACATTAAGAACATTTTTTAATAGATTTTGGTTATAAAGTTTATGAGAATAAAAGTGTTTTCCAAATTAATTGTCAATAGGCATGGTATCTGATTTGAAAATTTATTGAAGTGGTATTCGAAAAAGTAGCAAAAAAAAAGAAAAAAAATACTCATGTCTAGCATTAACATTAACCGAAATAAAATCTAATATAGATATACTCTGGCGTTGTAAACTTACTTAATGAAATTTTAAGTGTAAAAGATAAGTTATGGTGATGGAAATGAGGAAATCTTAAGTGGCCTATTATAAGAAAAAATAAATAAAATTTGAAAAAAACTTTTAATTTTCCCAGATACTCAAAAGCATATTAAAAATGTTACAAATTTTTTAAATATCTCAAGAAATCCAAAGGAAATGTTGACAATTTAATTAATTTAATGGCTTTAAATAGTCGCCGTTGGTAATTAAATGTTATCAAAACTTGCCTGATTTTTTAGAAGCCCAAAACAAGTTGAAATCCTTCAAACAGGATTTAAAAATTTAAATTGTATAAACCTTGGTAGACGTTCAATATAAATTACGAGTTCTTTAATTTATTATGCAATTTTTATTGCATATGGCATCCTTTCTTACTTCCTTGGGTCATGACAACCCTTTAGTCAGAATTACAATCTAGCTTCTTACAGCACCCATGTTGTGTGTGTTAATTTTATCCATGAGTGGCAGATTTGAGAAACTTTTCATTGCAATTTTATTTACTCTCAGAACATTTGCCAGAAGAGTGCTAAGAGAAGCCGTTTCCTTTATTTCCTGCTTGATATTATTGTTCAAACATTCTGTTGATTTTATAGGTGAGAATGGCCCACTCTAATGGTCAAGACATCTTTGTCTCAGGTTTCTATCTACTAAACAATAACAGACAAAATGTGCAAAAAAAACACAAGAAACACTTTCTCCTCGTTCGACTTCAGCACAAAAATATTCTACATTTTATGAAAATGTTGTTGAAACTTACGACTTCAGATCATTACTTTAAATCCTTGGCCTGATGTCGATTAAACCTACTCTCGGCGAATAGTAGTATGAAAAACACCTCAATTACCTTCTTAATTACTATTGGATCTGTTCACCTTTAGCTCGGTTGATTGCCAGCAGTCTTCTGGAAAGGCTAATTCTCATTCAAAAGTTATTTGTAAACGTGTGGTCAGCATCTTGTGGTCAGCACTCTGTTTTTCAATACATCAATGATGCAAATTGACTTCGAATAGAGATACACCCGCAATATTGCCTTTTGATTTACGTATAGTTGTGATAGTCATTAGCTTTTGGAGGCAGTTTTGACACAAAATGCATACATACATACATAATTGGTCATTACAACCCTTCGAGCGGGATTAGGACCTACTTTCTCACACCATTTATGCTGTATGCGTTAATTGTATACATGGTGGCAGGACCTACAGTTTAAAGTCGAATCCGAACGACAAATTTTTTGAGAAACTTTTTCATGACAGGTTTTATTTACTCTCAGAGTTTTTTTTGCCTGAAATCTGCTGAGAGGAAGTCGCCGAAGAATGTCTGGCCAGGGTTTTGAGCCTTGGCTTTACGTCTAATAAGCCAACACACCGCGTACTAGAGTACGACGACTTCAAAATGCATATTTCGGACTAAAGCTAACTCAGTAAACTATCCAAAATTGTTGGCATTTTTTAAGGCACATAGTACACCCAAAAAAACATTCTTTCCATCTCCTTTTAATTATTTTTCTGTTTTCCTTTAGTTGCATTAATCAAGATTACTTTCTGCTCAAACGATGCTTAGTCTAGTATAGCAAACTCTAGAATGATAGGGTTACCTTCTATCTTCTATGTTCTGATTTTTGTTTGAATATGGTGATGGATTGGATGGCACATTGAATATGACACTTTTGTGGCACGCGGCGCTTTCTAATCTCTTCTTATGGTGTTCTTTGCTGTTGTTACTCCCTGGCTTATCGGAAATTATAGACATACATACATATGTACATACATACATACATACATACATACATACATACATACATACATACATACATACATAATTGGCCATTACAACCCTACAGTCAGGATTACGGCCTAGCTTCTCACACCACTCATGTTGGGTGCGTTAATTTTATACGTGAGTGCCGGGACCTACAGTTTAACGTCGACTATGAATGACAGATTTTTTGAGAAACTTTTTCATGGCAGGTTTTATTTACTCTCAGAGAATTTTGCCAGAAATCTGTTGAGAGGAAATCGCCGAAGAAATACTTTTTTTCATATTTCGTTTTTGATGTCTGACCTGTGATAGCCAACACACTACCTATTAGACTACGGCGACTTCATTTATATATAATTATAGAGCTTCTCTTAATTTTCTAAAATATCAAAATGATGCTGAAAATTTTCCAAAGTCTTCCTGAGTTGAACAAATTAGAACATAAATAAGTCATGGCTATATGCTATCAGCCACTACTCAATAAAGTTTTGAATAATGTAAGTCCAGATCTTTATAAATCCCCAGTAAAATGTATGGAAATTATGGATAAAACCGATGACAGAAAGTGATCAAAAAAATTGCAAATATTTGCCGTTTTACTATTACAAGACTATTTCAATATCCGACTCCTATATTTCTTATCTTAAATAAAATAAATTTTGTATCTTCATTGATACCCCCCGTAATTTTTCTCTTAAAAGAAAAACATTTTTATCTTAATTGATACCCCCATTTAATACCCCCTTCAGTTTACTCACAGCCTTCACAAATCATTGCCACACGCATTTATTTTAATTGTTATAATTATTTTTGCCTCATTCTTCATTCTTCATTTTTTTCTTTCTTTCTTTGATAAAACGTGGTTATCAAATCCTTAATTTTACGCTTTAAACAAGACAAAGATGAGAAAAAAAAACAAAAAAAAAAAGAAATTCTGAAATACATAACCTGCGATAAGAAATAATATATGTTGCTTATGCCACAATAATAAGCCACACCACAATTGCAACGACGATGGCGGCAATGGTGACGATGACGATGATGCACACACACAAACTTTAAGATAAAAATCTTTTGTAAAATGTATCATTGTCCTCTGAAAACATTTTGAACTTTAAATGCACGTGAAACAATTTACAGCGAAAAAAACAAAAACAAAAACTTTGCTGCATGCCACACACGATATACTCGGTATTTAAGGCATACAGTAAGCATTTAGAAGAGTAACATGCATGTGTAATTTTAAACACAGTATTACATGAGAAATTAGCCAAAAATAACAAAATGTCAACAGCATTTGAGCAAAAACAAGAAAACAAAAATCACAACAAAATAAAAAGGGTGGCAAGGGAGTTTAACAAGGGTTGTTAGCACCAGTTCTAGCCTTTTAAGGGTGGCACTTATGGATGGCCGTATTGCATGCATGCGTGTATATTGCTTGTAAATGTTCGATCATTAGAAAATGTTAAACTTTTTAACAAATGTTACACTTTATTTTAAATGCCAAACATTTTTTATTTCATTTTTTAATTTTCTTTCATATAAAAACAAGGGTTAAAGAATCAAGATTCTGTCCAGTTTTTTTTGTTTTGTTCTTCATGGCATAAGTAGTCAAAAAGTAGACAATAATAATGTTACCCTGGGGACTTTTTATGTGTTCGTTTTGTTTTTTGTTTTCTTTCTAAGTTTTCCACTCGTATTTCAATGTTAAACATCCCTTTTTATGTTCCTCTATGCTTGTTGGAAACCATAAATCTTATTGTTTTTGGGAACAGGTTAAAGGAAATGAACGAACGAACGAACGTATGAAAATAAATCTGAGAATGATTTAAAATTTTTCATGGCTTTGAAGTGAACGATTTAAAAATAGATATGTTTTGATTAGAAAGTTTATTGGCCTCATTAGCTTTCCTTGTTAGACGAGAGACAATTGTCAAATGGCCTTTAAAACTAATTAACTTGTATGTAAACGAATAAAACTATACGTTTATGTTATGCATGTTCTTTATATTCGTTGAAACTATTAAAACCATATGGCCCAATACGATTTTATTGATTTCAGTAACAAATTCAACCTTTGTTTACCTTTATGTGGTTAGAGCACAATTCTTATGACAATTTATATCGACGAATCGCTCTTACAAAGCAAACACTTTAATGGGTAAATGTTTTATGCCCGGTTACCTAAACCTCGCTAATTTTTGCCGGACAAAGTACTATAGAAAACGATAGCTTGGTCATGTAAATAGCTCGGTAGAGACAAATTTGATCGCTGTATCCCATATGAACATGTTTTTAAGATTGTCGGCTATTGTGCTCTCACGAATAAGAGATATCAACCACTCAAACTTATACAAAAAAGAAATCCGTATACTGTGGGTATTTCACTAATTTCATTCAATCTATTCCTTTAAGATGAATAGCACCGGGTAAAGCATCATTTCTTAAACATTTCAAGCATCAAAAATCTAGGTAAATGCATTGAATATACTCTATCGTTTTAACATCATCTCTATATGTCACGCATTCTCTGTTGTTTATATATATTCGTCGCGCCTATATATTTGAAATGCAAGCTTATGCTCTTCCCCATATCTGCGTCGCCTTATAATATTCAATTCATTTTGCCTACTGTGTCTTTGAGTCCTGTTTGAAATTTTAGCATACGTCTATAACTCGGATATTAGTGCTCCGAAAGTCTTAGGATTTTACACGTATCCTCCTCATTTCTGACCACTCCCTGGAGAATTACTTAGTACTGTCTACTGTACGACCTATTTTATTGCCGTCGATCTATATAGGATCGATGCAATATTAGTAAAAATAATTCCAGGACTAGTGCTTGATAAGCAATTCCCCGGAATTCAGAAAGGCCACACAGGGCTCAAGCTTGTGTTCTAAAGTTTCATTGCCTTTATGAAAAATTGTACTTTGAGTCCACACTGCACTTTTATAATTTCCCAACAGAGGTTTCGATTGTCCCATACATACATACATAATTAGTAATTACAACTCTTCAGTCAGGATTACGAACTAGCTTTTCGCACCACTTATGTCGTGTGTGTTCATTTTATTCATGAGTGGCGGGTCCTACAGTTTAAAGTCGACTCCGAACGACAGATTTTTGAGAAACTTTTCATGGCAATTTTATTTTCTTTTAGATTTTTTCCCAGAAATCTGCTGAGATTAAGTTGCCGAAGAAATATTTTTTATTTTTCGTTTTGTTGGAGATGCGTGACCTGACACTGCCTACTAGAGTTTCTTTTCGCTGAGTATAATCTTCTACACATCTGTTTCCATACCACAGATTTTTTCTGCCACCATCAGTGAGATAGAAGCTCCCTCGCAAGCTTATCTAACTGCTCTTTGCCATGAATTCTGACATGACCTGGGATCTAGGTCATAGGTTACTCTATAATTCAGCTTCATTGCTTAGTTCAATAATATATTCAAGTTCAACTCTTAAGAGCAGAGTACTGAGATGGTGGTCAGACTATCAGATGGTAATGCTATATCTTGTACCTTCTATTCAAGCTGAATTTAGTGTATTTGTCGACTGCATAGCTTGGAATATAGCCTCAAATTTTCCCATAGGTTCCGAATAGTTTACACTGGGACCGAATGCTCTTGCCCCGGTCGTACCACTCGTGGATTTTTAAAATTCTGTTTTCTCAATATTATAGAATTTGCGTGGTTCTACCCAAGTTATTTAGGAACCTGTTAGTCACTCAGGCCTATGTTCTCTTATCTTATCTATAGTCTGCATAGCTCTAATCTTTAAAAGGACTGAGTTTCTGGTGCTGGGTTTCTGAATGTTTTCTTTGTCGCAATCATGAAAATACAAGCCAATCTTTGCATTCCTGTTTACTGGGTATTCAAATAATGTTCAACCTACCGTAGCAGGAGATATCTTTAATCGATTCCTACCAGTTTGCAGTAGAATGCTAGACATTTGTGTCTCTAGTACTATAGTTGCAGTTTCCATTAGTTTGTGAATAAAGTCACCGTAGTATTTAGTATGTTGGCTTCAAACCCTAGGTCAGACATCAACGAAATATGAAAAAATATTTTTACGGCGACTTCCTCTCAGCAGATTTCTGGCAAAAGCTCGTAGAGTAAATAAAATTACCATGAAAGGTTTCTTAAAAATCTGTCGTTCGGAATCGTCTTTTAACTGTAGGTCCTGCCACTTATGGATAAAATTAACACACTCAACATGGGTTGTGGGAGAAGCTAGGTGGTAATCCTGACTAAAGGTTTAACCAATTATGTATGTATGTAAGTAAAAATATTAAAAAAATAAACAAAAAATCAAATCCAAAAATTTATGCCTATATGATTAACCTTTTTTAATTTCGTTTTGCCTTCACGTAGTTAGGCTTGTTAATAAAATTATACTCGTGTTATGCCTTTCGGATTCTTCAATTATTTCTTTTTTTAATTTCCTGTAGTATTTTTAGTATTTTTCTAACAAAGCAAAGCAAGAAAAACACATGATTTCAAGTGTATAGTTATTGTTTAACTAGAAAATGCTGATCATATTTCTGTATTACTCATAAAACTACTCAGGAATTTTTAGTTTATACATATACAAGGAATATTTTAGGTCACTAGACAGCCAGCCTTTAGGCTTGGGTATTACAAACCAACGCTTGAAATTTTTATGCGCTTTTTTACGTTTTAAGAAATTTGACTCCAATTTTTTTTGTGTTTTTTTGAGATGCTTATACTGAAGTTATGCTCCAGTTAAATGTATAGAAACAAAGAAATAAAAAAATAAAAAATTCCTACAAGTGTGTTGTATAAAGAAATATGTACTCCAGAGTGCAACAATTCATTTCTAATTTTTTATTTATTTTTTTTTTTGAGCTGTTTTGGGTATATGTTCTAAGGCTATTTTATATTACAGTTAATAATACATTTTGCAAATTGTAAAAGTTCAAAAAAAATCTCTCTACAGTACGGTTAAGTGTAGAACAACAACAATAGAAAATTGTATTTCCCTAGTTTGTTAACTGGATAAGCAAAAGCCATGCATTATTCTAACTGGCTTCCATTCTATTGCTTTTTGCTGTTGCTGTTATTGTTTCATACGATGATCATATGCTATTGTATTAAAAAAAAATACAAAAACAAAAACAACAAATACGAAATAGGGTCAATAGATAAAACAAGACGATATGTGTATAACTTTACTTCACTGCATAAATGAGGTTGGCGTCTAAAAGGCAAAAATTATGAAATTTTTTGAAAAACCAAACAAAATATTGAGAAATAATAACAAAAGAGCAATAACGGTAATATAAAGATTTAAGCAATTCAATTTTTTTTAATATTTAATTAGTAATTTTATATTTTATCTTAAACAACAAATTTCAAAAAAAAATCTATTCCAGGCACTGTTTTGAATGCCACACCACATGTTGTTGTTCTTTGAAAAATCTCAGCAAATATTTATTTTTCTTAACATAAGACAGCAGGTAGTTTTGTTTTTTCACTTTGGCCACCCCGTTGTGTAATTCACTTATGATTTCTTTGAGTTTAATTTCTTTTTACTGTTGTTGTTTTCTTCATGTCTAATACAATATTTAGTTTATTTGTTTAAGTACAAGGTTTTATCGTTAATAAATTTTTAGTTGCCTCAGCACCGCAGCGTTCTTCCAAAAGATCATATTACTTTCTAGCTAATAGTGCAGCGCAGTGCAGTGCACTGCCTTGCAGATTGTTTTCTACCAATTAAATGCACAATAGAATCCAATAAAAAAGGAAATGAAAGAATATCTATGAGCAAAAAAATAAATTTCAAGGGTGAAAAAATATTGATTTTTATGAGAGAAGAAAAGAATATTCTCAAGCAATACTTATGATGAACAAGCAATACTTATATATGAACATATAGAACACAGTAGAACTAAGAAAAAAATAAATACTTCCTCTATAATATTCATTTAAACAAACAGTAGGCAATCTTACGCAAAAACTATGTATACGTGCTTCAAACCCAACTTCCCCCACTACCCAAATTGTGTATAAGTAGCAGAACCTAGAGTTTCATGTCTACGCCGAACGACAGATTTTTTATTTTACTCTCAGAGCTTTTATCAGAACATTGCTGAGAGGAAGTCATACATACATAATTGGTCATTACAACCCTTCAATTAGGATTACGACCTTGTTTCTCACACCACTTATGTTGTGTATGTTAATTTTATACATGAGTAGTGGAACCAACAGTTTAAAGTCGACTCCGAACGATAGATTTTTGAGAAACTTTTCATGCCAGAAATCTACTGAGAGGAAGTCGCCGAAGAAATTTTTTTTGTATTTTGTTTTGATGTCTGGCCTGGGGCTCGAACCCTGTCTTTACGTCTAATAAGTCAACACACTACCTACTAGACTACGGCGACTTCATGAGAGGAAGTCGCCCAAAAGAAATATTTTTTCGTATTTCATTTTCTTTGGGATGTCTAAGCCAAGGCTTTAACAACGAGCTCTCTCTAACAAGCCTACGACGACTTCAACCAAGTACCAGCCGTTTTTAATATGTATTAGGAAGACAGAAGATCTTTTTTTCTTACTTTACTTTACTTTATTGGACATTACAACACTTTAGTCAGTATTGTAGTGAAGTTTCCTACACCACCCATGTTGTGTGCATTAGTTTTATCCATAAGTGGTGTAACCTTCAGTTTAATGCCTTAAGAAGCTTTTCATGGCAATTTTTTGTACTCTCTTTGCTTTTCCCAGAAGATTGCTGTCGCCGAGAGATATAACTTTTCATATTTTTTTTTTCAGATGTCAAATCTGAGATTTGAAGCCAGAAGTTCTTGTCAAGTATTCAAACATTTTATATACAAAGCTGTGGTTTTCTGATGTTAGTATGGACATGAGAATTCAATGCGATGTTCCATGAAACTGGAATATTTTTGAAGTGTCGACAAAAGTATTCAGGTGTCTTGGTTTCTTAAGGTGGTAGAATAAATGCTTTACTTCATAAATTTTTTTATTTATTTATTTATTTATTACAATACAATTACAAATTATATTCTAATTATAAATGAGAGGAGTAACTTGACCATATGCTCGATGTAGTGGCACAGACCAGAGTCTCTGGTGGAAATCGAACCCACGACCCTCACGCTAATAGTCTAGCACACTACCCACTAGACTACCAGGGCATCCCAAATTTTTTAATTATGTACACAACTTATAGCTTATCGAAGATGGAAGATCGATGGACGTATGAACAATATTTCGAAGGTCATGATACTTTTCGACTGAGTAAAGGAGACAACAAAAATTGCTTAGTAATGAGAGAAGAATGTTGAATGTGGCTTGTGCTTGATTGTTTTAACACAACTTTAACTGAATATATTCGAGAGTAAATTGCAGAAAATCGCATAGCTTTACGTGGCCCTAGTCTATCTCATAGAACACATACATTTGTAGTCAATTACACAGTAGATCGATTAATGCTTTATTAAGTCGAGTTCTTCTTTAGCCATACTATCTGCATGTAGAATGACCTTTCTAAAGAACCTTTTCCTATCACTTACTACATAAACAAAGATTCAAACTTATTATCCATAAATACTGCTCGTTAGATATAGCACAATGAGAAGTCGCGGTTGTCTAGAAGGTAGTATGTTGGTAGTATTAGACGATAGCTCGAGGTCCAAACTCCAGTTTAGACATCACGAACATTAGCCATCTGCGCAAAACTGTGAGAGTAGATAACTTTGTCATGAAAACTTTCTGAAATTAGTCGTTCGGAGTCGGCTTTAAACTGAACCTATGTATATACCTACACTAATTAATAAAAATTAACACACACAACATGGGTCGTGTGAGAAGCTAGATTGCCAGACTTAAAGGATTGTAGATGCCAATTAAATAAGTAAGAAAGCATATTCAGTTAAATGAATTGAGGAAATTCAGAAAAGAATGTCTGATAGAATATCAAAAACTAAATTTGGTGGACAAAAAAAGAACGAGATTTTAATAAAAGTGTTTTTATAATGCCAACGAGATAGATGTGTTGAATAATGATTCAGACTATGCTGGACAAAAATTCCATGGTGTGAATTTAAAGGGAAATATTGGCGTAAAGCATCACCAAGAACTTTTTTAAATTTTAGTATTGCAAGCTAATTGCATAGGCAGTAAAAAATCAGTTCTTTTAATACTCTCGGATATTTTTAAAAAAACCTAGAGTTTCCTCAATATTCTACTCACATCTTGTCGCTTGGGATCAGTAAGAAAAAAAAAAACCATTTATAAGGCAACGAATAACTCACACTAAGCTGAAAAAGAGTTTCACAGAAAATGAAGAATTATCAGCAAAATTTTAATTAATAACACAATGGTACAGTATTAAATAGCAAATATTCAAGAATAAATATTGAAATAATTTCACTGTCAAATTTGCTTTTTGTAGAGAAAAATATATCAACAAATTTGTTTGTGCGCACTCCTTAGAATCTTGAAAAATACTTCTTCTTAACAAATTGCTTTTATTAAATGGAAATTCAATTATATGTATGTAATTATAAGCATTATAATGTAGTGTTATATGCTTGAATACGATTTTTTTTTATATCAACAAATTCTTCAAATATTTTCTAGTTTTTCCTGTTTTTATTTTTTCTAACACGCATTTGCCATATATGGAGCGGCTTACGCCATAAACCTATAAATCTCTTGAGTTTTGAATTAATCTCCCGTATTTGTTTCCAAAAATATAACAATTCTACACAGTACTAGAGAAGCCATAAAATAGGCAAAATTTATGGCCAATATCTATAAATATTGAGTGTAAATCATCATTACATTGATAGTCAGCAAACGAATGGAGAGATTCTTTTGAAAACTTACCCTTAAGAGCTGTTACTATTTTTAATCCATTTAATCCACTATCGGCTAATAAAAATACCAACAAAATTAACAGCAACTGCAACTGCATTGACATCAAGCCAAATGGTTTCAATGATGACGTTGATGATGCAGACATTTTAGTTGCTGTTGCTGTTGCCTTATTAGATGGCATGGATGTTGGGTATATTCCATATGGGGAGCTTGTTTTAGATTTTTTTAACATGTTGGCGACATGAGTATTGGATATGATGTTGTTTTTATTAGTATTGTTGTTGTTGTTGTTTTTGTTATTCTTAAAGATATTTTTAACGAAATGCATTTTAAATTTTTAATTTGAATTTGAAGAATTTATTTTTTTCTTTCGTTTAAAATTTTTCGTCGTTTTTATTTCGTTTGAATATTTCGAAGTAATAAATGAGTTTTAAGCTATACAACCAATTTGGGTATGATATTTTTGTTGTTGTTGTTGTTTTATAGATTCTTATTCTATTGATTCTATCAGAGTTGTTGACATTTCTGATCTATATATACATTGTATGAGTGTATGAGTATTTTTGTTTTTTTTTTCTTTTTTTTTACTCCAAATAACACATGATATGAATAGAATTTTATAAAAACAAAATTACCAAAATGTCACTGGGGTTTTATAATGATTAAAATGATTACTTTTTCATTTAAAAGAAATTTCGAATCAATTTTTATTATCGCAACAGTTCAGAAACTTCATAACATCCATAAACATTTTTTTCATTCTCTTCAATTTTCTTTTTTTTAACAATTATTTTTAATAAAAAGAATTTCTTTCAAACACTTTTCTCTTTAAATAACTACACTTTTCAAATCCTTTACATTTTCACTATTTTTTTAAACAAATTTGTTTTTATTTTCTTTTCTTTAAAAATTTAATTTTAAAGGAAAATTTACGTTAATTTTCCTTTCGAACACCAATCGCACTGTAGTTTTGTTTTATTTTGGAAACTCTATGCAATTTTCAAAAAATTATTTTCATTCAACTAAGTTTTGTTGTTTTATAGTCCCAAAAACGAACGCCTGTTAGTGCGTTCTGTTCTTGTAAAGTCAACCAAACCGCCCGGCAATCGTATTACAACTAAATCCGTATACGATTGCACAGTTCGGTAAACATACTGTGTGCACTGTGTACGCACAGAGTTTCACATTGTGAAACATACACAGGCTTACGATGACTTACACCAATACAAACACACACACAGTCATCAACATTTAAATCCCCCATCGCATTTATTTAACGAACAGACAGACAGGCTTTCTGTCGTGTTTTTTCTGTCTTCCTACTCAAATACACTAGACCAGTGTGTTTCGTTCGTTTCGTTTTTGTCTTGTCTTGGAGAGCGAAAATAAATGTGGATTGTATTTGTCGTATTTCATTTCAATTTCATGTTTGTTTCTGCTGTTGCATGTCTTTTGTTTATATTTTCCATAGGTTTTCCGTTAGTCATGTGGTGGATTGTATTCGTATTCGTATTTTTTTTTTCTGTTAATTTAACTTGTTTATATTTGTTTTATGCAATTCTCTCAGGAATTCTTGTTTACATGGAGAGTATTTTTGAAAGAAATAGTGTGAGTGTAATGCTCTTTCAATTTCATAACGTTTCCGAGAGTTGCTATTAAGAAATGATTGTTTGTCAATGGAGCTATTCATTGTTGTTTATATTATTATTACTAACATACAAGCTAATTTTGTGAAATCATAAACTTGTGAATTGAAATTTAAGCAACATTGTTGCAATACATTTGTATGTATCTAATCAATAATGATAAATTTTAAAAATGTTGCAAAGCAATGCGAACACATTTATGATATTTGCGACAGTTTTATATGGAAATTTATTAAAATTTTTTTTTTAAGTGGCTATCACCAGACTTTTTGAAACAAGAGTTGTAACTGTAATGAGACGAAACGTGTACATGCTCTTGTTTTGCTTAATCTCATATATTTTTACTACACAATACATAAATCCATTTTCGATCCTGCTTTTATAAAGAAAGTACCCTGAAACATCAGCCAAGCCTTCCCTAACAGGTCCTAATCACACGACAAAAACACATGTGTTATCATTTCTGAGCAATTGTATCTTAGATTACTGTCGTGTCATTCAGGCTGAAATAGTGGCTACATGGTCTGTCATTATGCAAATCTGGTATCAGAGTATATTCGGTGTAGATATACGTTTATTTACTTTCAGTAAAGCTGCCATTAGATCCTTATAAAGTGTTTAACACCGCAAAAATATTTTATAAAAATTCTGGGTTTCTCTGAAGAATACCTCTACAAGGGTTCCTGTAAACAGGGACATTGAAGGGAGAAAAAATGCGGAAACACTCGTAAAGGCAGTTACAATGGCTATACAAATGGTCTTACACGAACTTTATTCATTTGCAAATGAACCAAAGTAAATTATCATATTGTACCTACCCCTACCCCTAATGAAAAGTATAATGGGGCCATTGAGCTTTACCCTAACCTAGTTGAGTAATGTTTTGAAGGCTTTCTAAATCATCTGACTTTCTGTTGATCATGTCAATCATTCTTAATCAATCTCACTGATAGGCGAGATCAGATTCAAACGTCTGACCAGGTTGTAGATGGTCATAATGACCAATTACCATCCAATCACACCACATACTCAGTATCACCATCACATAACATAACATAATTGCACATTACAACCCTTTAGTCAGGATTAGAACGTAGATTCATTTTTGGCTTTGCCAACATCCGATAACCTTCAACTTTCTCCGCACAATATATTTCTGACACATTGTTGACCAATGTGCTACATTTTTCATAGCCCCTAATCGCTGCCTCCAGAAATGGTTCGATTTTCTTCCGTTTTGACACTGAACTTTTTCCTCACAATGGGTAACACAATGGACTACATGGCCACCGACTGAATATGCCTGTGAACGGCAAGCTACCCGCTAACCTAACCTAACTTTGAATCCGAAATGAAAATTCTCTCCATAATATTTTTTACAGTCAATTGATATGACACATAAATATCGAGTTCCTTTGTGTATCCAGGTTTCACCTATTCGGTGACGAGTGGCTAGTGTTCTATCAACGTTTACGCCTCCTATGTGTATTCAAATCTTTTAAATCAATCTATAGACAATCAATATTTATCTTTAATATTGAATTTAATTTAAATTCTTTTGAATTCTTCAAAATATTCTACCTCAACAGTGATAAAAATAATAAAATGTATATAAACATTTGACCGATGCAACATATGTTGATATACATGTTTATTAAACTGTACTTATAAACAACAACTTAACCGATATATTGATTTGGTTTTCTACTTCTAACGGCTTTATATCTGGTTTTTCTTTTGTTCAACATGTTTTATGACAAATCTCCCAGCCAGTCAACAGGTTGGTCTGCGTCTGTCTAACCAGCTAACGATCTGTCTTTCTATGCATTTGTGGCTTATCTTGCCCATGCGCCAACGTATTTTATTTTAATTATTTTTTTTATTTTATTTTTTTGCTTTTGCACTCAGTTTTTCTTTTATTTCTCTATTTTTGTTTGGTTTTATTTTCTCCCATTTACGAGCTTTGATGACCGATTGCACTGGCGGAGATGAATGGCTTAATTTGAAACGGCATCTTAATTGAGTTCATTTTCGAACGAACGAACGAACGTTCGAATAGTCTGACGTTCGCTTTCATCAAAGCGATTTGATGAACATTTTATGTGTGATTTCAAACATCGTCAGCGGTTGTAATTCAAATAAAAATTAAATAAAATTTACAAAATGCTTTTAAAAATGCTTTAATTAATGTTTTATGTGTGCACGCATTTTATGTCTGCATACGCATTATATTTTTATATTTTTTTTGTTGTTGTTGCCGTTGTCTTATATCGAAAAAAAAATCAAAAATTTAAAATCATGCATTTGGAGTAGATTTAAAAAAAATGGAAGCATTTCGGTATGTGGGCATTAAGGCTACTAAAAACAAATATCTGATCGTATAAACGTAAATCGAAAATTTGAGATTGAAATTAACACATGCAAACACACATAATGCTCGTAATTATGCATATATTTATTACAGCGTTGGGAAATTATATTCAAATTTATTAATAAAAAGGGATTCTTAATTAATTTACTATTTATACGGCCGGTCATTGTTTGGGAATGAAAACAATCTACATGGAGTGGGTGGCAAAAGTGTCGCCAAAGTAATACATCTTCTGTCTATGTCAGAGTGGCAATAGGATATCTTTCAATTGGTTGCCATTTGCCATTCCTTGATCAACTATCGCAGCAGTTCCGTGTTAAACTGATATGGTTGAATAGTAGCTGGTCATCCACTTGCTTTTATTATTATTTTTTTTTTTCTAAAGATGTGGAAAGCATTGGTTAGCTTCAGCGTTTGCTTTAAACTCAAACTGGAAAGATCTTTCAAAATCACCTACAAAGCACTATATAAGCAGGCCGTCGAGCGTTATATTCGGTTATATTTCAACGTTTATCTTCTTGTTTAAACATCTGCCTTACCATTGCCATTGTAGCGCCAGTTGATGTAGCACTCTGTGTTCTCTCTTTATTATGCCAAATATGCAGAAGACTCGTCTGGGCGGATCTCGGTAATGGGACTTTCAGCGATTGGCCACCAAAGGAGTAACCTGCTCCAAGACGTCCTTCAGTGATAAAGTTTGTGATCCACTGTTATAAGTTTATCCGGAAAGTTTGGAAACATACGCCGTGCGCCTCCTATCCAGCCTCGGCCAGATCTTTTGCGCTGCTCTGCCCTTATCCGAAGTTGCCCACATTCTGTTGACGAGATCTACGGTACCCAAAGGGATCCCCAATGTAGAGAAATCATCAGAGAGTTGGATGGTCGTGCCCCTTCTGACCAGTTCATCCGCTCTGCATTTGCCGGGAATATCCTTACGTCCCGGTACCCATGTGATACAAACATCATATCGGTTCGCCATCTCTTTGAGATATCTGCGACAGTTGTACACCGTCTTGGAGTTAATTACACTAGAATCCAATGCCTTGATAGCCACTTGGCTATCGGAAAGTATGATGATTTTCTGTCCGTGAACATTTTTGTCCACAATAATTTTCACCGCAGCCTGAATTGCTGACACCTCCGCCTGAAAGACGCTGCAATGATCTGGTAGATTTATAGACTTGGATATTCCGATTGATTCCGAATAGATACCAATTCCAAGGTCTTACGTCGTCTCAAACCTAATATGATATCTCTATGACATTTACTTCCGCTGCAGTGATCTGTAAAAATTTCCAACGTTCGGATAATTGGTTATAAATTAAAACAACGTAGTTTAACCTCCCAAATAACCGGTTGGTGAAAGGACATATCTCAACATCTTTTTGTCCTTGAAAACTTATGATTTTGGCTTGATTATGTTCAGAATTTTTGCATAAACTAAAAGTAGAATTCTCTTAGTATCTGTGCTAATAAAACCCTTTACCTTTACCACTTGGATGGTAGCAGGTATCCTCATTTACTACATTCCTCTTGACATCTGGGTCTGGCTGAAACCGCTTTATTAATATGACTGGCGCTTATGCAATACGTCTGAAGGAATCAAGCTGCTGGAAACACTGTTTAACATGATAATCTGAATGTCAATTTTAAATGTTTTCTCCCCAGAAGGGAAGGGCAGACCTCTCAAAAAAACCACTGATTATATGGTATAATGCACGGGGCAATGTTTATGTGTGGATTGAGGATTTTCATACCGAATAGAGCACTATAGAAGGGTGGGATACTCAAGGTACATAGCTCCTAATATAGTCTTTCGAAGACATAGATTTCTGCTATCTTGAAGGCCCATATTTTGTGTGTTAATTTTATTTATGATTGGCATAAAAAAGAGTTTAATGTCGACTCCAAACGACAGATTTCATCAGAAATATTTCATGACAATTTTATTTACTCACAGACCTTTAGTCAGTTGATTGCTGAGAAGAATTCGTGTTTTTGTGTGACCTCTTAAATCAAGTGTTGCTAAATATTTGTTAAAATTCTTTAAAAAAAGAGTCTGTTGCAAATATTTTAATAACCGCTCTGCCATAATTTTTGCTCCATAAAAAGTAAATTTTTTAAAACGAATGTCAATATTACAAGATAGAAAAGAAATTATGCAAGATTTCTAAAAGAAAAACGACAAAAAAATTTTCAAAGTACACACTGTTTGGCAACTAAGATAGATTTTTCTTACAAAAAACTGTTTTAAATAAAGAAGAATGAAAATGAATGGAAAGGAAAGGAAAAGAAAAAGAAAAGCTTACACAAAATTAACACAGTTTTCAAGAATTTTTCCTTGTTTTTTTTTGTCTATTTTTTCAGCTAAAATTATGCTTTTTAACGAATTAAAAACATAAAACAAATTTAACACTACACTGAATTTTACTTCTCATCCGAATAATGGAAACAAAAAAAAATATAAAAAAAATGTAAAAAAATGTAGAAAAATTGTGGAATAAGAAGAAAAGATTAAAAAAAGAAGAGGAAAACTATCTTCTGAAAATATGATAGACTTACGTAGTTAATTATAGGCATTATATTAATAAAATTAAGTAATAAACGCTTATGATAATGAAAGCAACTCTTGTCAACAGTAGTCGTCTGTCTATCTATCTGTCTCTTGGTTTAGTAGCCGAAACATTAATTCCCATCATCATTCTCCTCTCCATTATCATGCAGATGTGATCAAAATAGCATAGCGTAGAGAGCTAGCAAGCGTATCATATCTCATTAAAAATTATCAAAAATAAAAAATTAAAAACATACTTATTACATATCAATAGGGATTATTAATGATATGACATTAACTTCAACACTTTGAGGAGTGCTGTTGTAAAAGATACTTATTTTTTTTCCCCAACAATTTTTTTTCTTTTTTTTTAATCACTACGATAATCATTTTTGATGGGCTTAGTGTCAACTGATTTAAACTGATGATATATGCTTCAATAAAAAAATAAAAAATATCTCTCGATTGTAGCCACAATTTGCATAAATTATCAATATTAGTAGAATAATAGTGGAATAAAATTTAAATATTTTTCAACTTTAACAAATTAGTAGGGAGTGTGTGAAAAATATTTTCTAATAATTTTCGATTTAATTTATAATTTAATTAAACAATCAAATTATAAATGAATTAATAAATCTTGCGCTGTTTTTTTTAATGGAACACAGAAATAAAAATACATACATACATACATACATAATTGGTCATTACAGTAATCATTCGATTTATGTCGCCTCGATTAACGTTGTTTCGATTTACGTCGTCAAATTTTTTGTTCCCTCTAACTTCAATTTTCGTCGTCATTCGAATTACGTCGCCTTTTTTTAGAAAGAACTGCGACGTAAATCGAGGGATTACTGTACAACCCTTTAGCCTAGTTCCTCACACCAATTATGTTGTGTGTTAATTTTATACATGAGTGGCGCGACTTACATGTTTAATGTCGACTTCGACAGATTTTTGAGAAACTTTTCATAGCAATTTTACTTACGCTCAGAGTTTTTGCTAGAAATCTGCTGAGAGGAAGTCGCCTAAAAAATATTGTTCCATATTTCGTCTTGTTCGAGATCTTTGAGCTGGGGTTTGAACCGAGGCCTTACGTCTGATAAGCCAACACACAACCTACTAGACTACGGCGACTATAAAAAAAACTAAAAATATCTTCATTTAAGTAATGGTACCATGGCACGTTGGCAAGCCATGATTGAGAAAAAACGCTCTTGGTGGATAGATTTTCTTCCAAAAATTTCGACCGCGTAGAAAGAGAAACATGTCAGTTCCGGCAAAAATATAAGAGCAAGAAAAAGTGAAAGTAACTGCCTCAATGGGCTCAGCTTACTTGGGTCCTATAATGTCCTGTTGTAACACCGACACTACCTATTCCGCTATATAATTATAGCTCCTGGTTGACATCTCCCAACCCTTTCGAAAGTTTTATGAACTTGTAAAATCGTCTTTGGGTAGACACGTTCTGTCACTAAATTGTGAGTGTCCAAGAACTCTTCTTCTCAGGTTACCAAGCACCATACAATGGCAGAGGAAATATTTTGGGGTCTCCTCTTCTCCCTCGTCGTTGCAGCTTCTGTAGACGTTATTGTGAGGTATTCACAGTCATCTGGCTTAAATACCTAGAGGTTAGTATCACATTATCACTGCTATGAGGTTCCTTAGATGGCATCTTGATGGGTTCAATGTAAAGTCTGTTCTACATATATCCAAGTCGAGCTAGATCTGAGGGTTCATTATCCCATATTATCTTTGCTAATGAATGGAGTTTCGGTGAGAACATTTCTTTGTCTCCCTGCAGAGGAACACCATTCTCATAAGGCACATTTCTGGATAAAGAAGCCGATGTACAGTGTGAATTTTTGGCTGTCGGTCCATACTTCTTTGAGAACGACGTTGGCCAGGTTATTACTGTCAACGGCGAGCACTATATGTCTATGATTACCAACTTATTTTGGGTAGAATTGTATGATCTGGACGCCAACGACGTGTGGTCTGAACAGCATGACGCTGCGTGCTATATTGAGTACTCATGCCACATTGTATATTCTGCACGAGCGATTTGAGGGACTAGTCGTCTCAAGTGGAGGTAATGTAAACTGGCCATTGAGATCGTAAGATTTGACACTGTTAGGCTTTTTCTCGTGGGGTTTTCTTAAGTCACAGGAAACTCAACATAAGCCACGCTATCGGTAAAATTCAACATGATTTATGCAGCAGAGCCATGGAAATTTGAACATTTTGGTTGTGATCCAGCCAGAGATTTAAATTATGTTATATCCTGTGCGTGGAAGTCGCCGTAGTCTTGTAGGTAGTGTGTTGGCATATTAGGCGTAAAGCCAGGGTTTCGACATCAAAACAAAATACAAGAAGTATTTCTTCGGCTATTTCCTCTCAACAGATTTCTAGCAAAAACTCTGAGAGTAAATAAAAATTGCCATGAAAAGTTTCTCAAAAATCTGTCGTTCTGAGTCGACTTTAAACTGTTGGTCCGGCCACTTATGTATAAAATTAACGTAAGTGGTGTAAGAGGCCGGGTCGTAATCCTGGGTTATAATGACCAATTTATGTATGTATATCCTGTGCGTAATGGCATCAATAGGTCACTTAAACTTATAAAAAATTTCCATGATATCTTACACATTTCTTACATAATTGGTCATTGCAACACTTTAGTAAAGATTACAACCTGGTTTCTCACACCACTTATGCTGTATGCGTTAATTTTATACATGAGGGGAGGGAGCTACAGTTTAATGTCTACTCCGAACGACAAATTTTTTGAGGCACCTTCCATGGCGATTTTATTTACTGTCAGAGTTTTTGCCAGTAAACTGCTGAGACAAAGTCGTCAAAGAAATATTTTTTTGATATTTTGTTATGTTCGAGATGTTTCAGCCAGAGTTTGAACCATGGGCTCTTGTCTTATAAACCAACATACTACCTATGGCGATCGTAGACACATCTTAGATTCAAATAACAAGCATTTAATGAAAAACTTAATAGTTTTAACAGAACTCATTTAATCCTTCTTCATTTACTAACGCCAGTCTTAAAAGAAAATCTGATATCAAGACACAGGCTGACTTCCAAAATGTTAGTTGCTTTGTGTTTGAACGAAGTATAGTGTTTCATAAATCCGCTGTACAAAATGTTTACAATGTATACTATTTCAAAACATCGTCAATGTGTATTTTTAATGCAGTCAAAAAGCAATCAGGCATCGGATTTATAGTTGATGCATTGTTTGGTTACTTTGCATATCTACATAGTTTATATACAGTAGTAGAATTGCATACAAACTTTGTATTGATACATTTTGAAAGTCAGCCAAGACTTCTGCTTTACCGTCTCCTTAAGATCAAAATCATTCTTTAGAGAATTTTAGAAACTCCTTAAGTTAGTTTATTGCAATCATTCATGCAAATCATATTTATCTTTCGTTTAGCCTCTAAAGGAATAGTTTTTTTGAAACAATAAATTATTGAATGAGCCGCCAATAACTATTCCACAGCTACTCAGATTCAAAGTGTTAAACGTCATGGGTCATAATTTTTTTATAATTTATTATCATTGTGTTCCTGCAATAATTTTATTTCTACTTTTCGGTTCTTATTCCTTTAATTTGGTCAACAAAATCAAAAGACTGAAAGTGTAAATCTCTATTATTACTGTGTCGCCGAAAGGAGAAGCGTAAAAACGAGGAGGGAAAATTTTACGGCAACTATTTACCGAAAAAAGAAATTAAAAAAAAGGAAAGAAAATTTTATAACGTTTCGTTGTTTTTTAATTCTTATTTTTCAAACTACAAAAAAGGAAGAAAAACATTTTCTTTGATAACACAAGCAGTTTTAATTTCTTTCATACTCTGTGTTAAGAAATTTCGTAAATGCCACTGCCCAAGCAGGTGTTAAAACTAGAATTTCTCAACCTTTACCATTCCTTAGGTCTTTTCTTTCGGTTTTTCCCATTTTCATTTCCATTTTCCAGAGCATCTTTTGTTTCCATCGTCAACACGAAAACAAAAAAAGTTGAAGAATTCCTTTAGAATTTTTTGTTATTCGTTGTTCGTCTTTCCGTTTTATTCGTTTATCGGTTTATTAGGCAGGTAGTGGTGACCAGAATTACGAGTATTTACTTGACTAATGAAACAGGTAAAGAAAAAGAAAATTAAGGGAACATTTGAACATTTAAAATGTCTAAGGTGGGTTGTAATGTGTGTTAAATATTTAACTCCGATAATTGACCAATTTTCACTTTTTTAAGGGAAAATATTAAAAAAATAGGATCATAAAACAAACCTTATAAGAAAAACATCTGTGATACAATAATAAGTATAATTTCCCACACCACCAATGTTTTTAAATTCAATACCTCCAGTTCGAAATCTGCTATAAAACGTAAAAAAATAAAAACGTAAAAAAATTCATATCATCTCCTTAAAATAACTACGAATTTCCATTCTAATGTGTTATGAGTTCATGTTATACTTCCTTCCATACGTGTCTTGGAATTACTATTTTTGAATATTGCATTAGTGGCTTGAAAACCAACCATCACTGAGTCCATCAACAATTTTCCGGTGATGGTGAAAGTAAAAAAGTGTTAGGCCTACAAGTAATGTATATGAGAGCAAGCTGAACTGGAAAAGAAACGTCCAGGAAAGTGAGAAGAAGGCTCTGACAGCTCTTTATCAATATAATAATTCCGTAAGTAAAAACTGGGGTCATCTGTTTAACATCATTGGTTGGATCTATGTGGCGATTGTTAGACCTGTTACTACTTGTGGATGGAGTGCCAAGGATTTTGAACAAAATTAACCGGATTGCCTCTTTCAGTAACACAAAGTGCGAACAGTTGTACTCAGGCTCTTGACTCCTGGCTCTTCCTGATTCCGCTTGATTTATATTTCAACCAATGTGTGACGCGGAGTGCAATACGGCTGAGGGAATCGAGCTACTGGGAACACAGCTCAACAGAAAAATATGGTATTTTTGATGTATTTCCTCCTTAAGGGTGGGACAGACTTCTCGACAAAACCAAAGACTACATGGTAAAGTGCACGGGTCCGTGTTTTTGCTTCAAATGAGGATTTTCATACCGAACAGGGCATTGTATAAGTGCTCAAGGAGCAGAATGGTATACCCAGCATAGCGCCTGATAGAGTCAATCGGACAGAGTTTTTGTTATTTTGAATGCTTTTGAGGCACATATTACGTGTGTTAATTTTATCCATAGGAGCAGGGCATACAGCTTAACATCGAGAAACTTTACTCTCAGAGAATTTGTGAGAAGACTGCTGAGAGGAAGTCACCGATAGAAATATTTTTTCATACTTCCTCTTGTTCAAGATGTCTGAACTGCGGTTTGAACCATGTGCTCTAATGAGCATAATAAGCCAACACACTAGTTACTAGACTACGTCGAGATTTAAAAGACCTATGTACGCTTTAAGCCTGATATTGCCAATATCTGGTGATGCGCTATTTTTCAATGCTGCCATGTTATTGGCTATGACGTTGTATAATGCCATCGACAGATATTTGTAAATTCAATTTTTTTATTTGTTTTGCGACCAACACTCATGATGTGACCCTTATTCATGCAGTGGATTGTGTAGGAATATAGGGAAAATAGTAAAGGGTCCGCCAAATAACTACTGAATATTTTCTCAAATTTCTTTTTTATTTGAAAGTACAATCGTTCCGGTTAATAATGGAAAATAATTTCATCAAATGACTGCCTCGGCTGGCCGTGCAGTAGCCTACACCAGAAGATGCCGATTTTGGTAAAAAATCATGTTTTCAGCTGAAGCTCATTTTGATCTTGGCGGGTAAGTAAACAAGCAAAATTGTTGAATTTGGGACACAGAAAACCCGCACGTATACATTGAAAAGCCGGCGAACCCAAAACGAGTCGCTGTTTGGTGCGGATTTTGGTCCAGAGGCATAATTGGGCCATTTTTCTTCGAAAATGAGCAAGGAGTGGCCGTTACAGTCAATGGCGATCGTTATCGGGCCATGTTGAATTAAATTTTGTTTACAAACATTGAAAAGGAGGATATTGGCAACATTTGGTTTAAACAGGACGGCGCTACGTGCCACGCCGCCGAAGCTACACTCGATGTTTTGCGACCTGTTTTTGAAGATCGCATTATCAGCCGAGGAGCTGATGTCGTTTGGCCACCTCGGAGCTGCGATTTGACACCGTTGGACTATTATTTGTGGGGTGCCGTTAAAAATAAGTGTTACGCCGATAACCCAGAGATAAGCCATCGTTGAAGTACAGCTGCACACAATCGATAATGTGCTTAAAAATTGGACCGATCGTGTAGGCTACTGTATGGCCAGCCGAGGCAGCCATTTAAATGAAATTATTTTCCATTATTAACCGGAAAGATTGTACTTTCAAATAAAAAAGAAATTTGAGAAAATATTCAGTAGCTTTTTATTTAAAGCATTTTCAAAAAAAAAAGTTATTTGGCGGACCCTTTATAAAAGAAAAGAGACCAGTTTATGTACCTTCGTCACTTTTCTTTTTAGTAATAATGCTCACTTTCTTTTTTCTGTTGTGAGTAATCTCATATACTGTCAGATAAACAGTCACGCAATCACACACACCCAGAACCTTTAGTGGGAATGGAAGGCTACGGCCCCGGCGTTTGAAATTTAGCACACTACCAACCAGGCCATTGGTGCTTCCATGATCCAATAATCTATTTTACACAAATCTGCACTCTTGTCTATGTTAGCGGCGGACAAAGCTTCTAATCAGAAAGTATACGAACTAATTCCTAAACTTGAGCATTTTTCGCCATCACATTAGGCCATACTGAAGAGTTTTATGAAAGGTTTCATGAAGTTTCATGAAGGTTTTAAAAATGTAGAACAGTCTCTGTATTTAAGAAAATTCAATAACTTAATACCAACAATCTTTAAATTTCATATCATTTATAAACACTTTCTTCTATTCAGTTCAAATTTCTTTTTTTTTGTTAAGAATTGCTTGTAATTGTGTTGTTTATTAGAAAGAAAAATAATTGCCATTGAAATAATTGGCAATTTCTAAAATGTTATGCTGCTAATAGACAACCACTTGTAATTGTGTATGTAAATGCAAGCATTTTACAAAATCCCCAATTGAGACTTTGAAACTCTTAAATGTTATTTGCCTACACGCTTAAACCCATGTTAATTACCAGTGTCAGGCAGTCAGCTAGTCAGTCACTTACTCAGTCAATGTACTATGGATAGACTTATTATAACAGATAGATTGGGAAAGGCAAAGTTTATATTTTTTTGCAATTGAAAATGGAATGAATTTGTGATTAAAAATATGAAAGCAAATGAAAGAAAGAAAAAATAAATTTAGATATGTATTCTCAAAGGTCAAGTAGGAAATTTAAAATATTTATAGGGACTTAAATACAATATGAGTATTGTTTTGAATTAATTATTTTGTTTTGGAAAAAAAATTTGTCTACTCATGGCATTGTTAATAATTAGAATTGGTATCGAAAGAACAATATTCTTCAACTCCTAATTGACTAGAGTGAGAATAGTTAATTAAACAAATCAAATATTTATTTCGTTATTATTTTCATTTATTTCTACCACATACTCGGCTTTAATTTATTATACACGGTTCCTTTTTATGATGATTTATGACTTTTCATGTTTCAGATCAGAAAACCAAAAAAAAACCCAAGAAAAAATTTTTTTCTAAAAATATTTAGTTTTACATTAAAATTCATTGTTTCATTGTGGAATACGAGTACGTATATATTTTTATATTTTAAGAAAAGCATACAAAAAAAATACAGAAAACAGAACACCAACCACAATAATTTTGATACCCCCACATGCTGACTTTACGTCTAGGTATAGTAATCGTTACGTTGTATATATGAATTGTATTTAATTTACAATTTCAAAAAAAAAACAAAAAAAAACTGAAATTAATACAATTATTAACGTTAAAAAGCTGCCCACAATATGATCAATAAATGAACCGCATATCTAGGAATATGAAAAATCGTTAATAAGAAAAAAGGCAATCCAATCCAATCGAATATTGTTATGAACTGCCAGACATTTAAGGTGAATCATCAGAATTTTTAATAAAAAAAAATTACAAACACTTAACGAAACCCATATCAAAAAAGGCGAGAATTGAATAAAAGCAAGAGAAAAAAGAATAAAAAAACTGAACGATAAAGTATATTAAAATTAAATAAAAGAATACTGGGTGTAACTAATGCAATTGTTAACATATCAATAAAATATTATTTATATAATGCACTGTATATTATTGTTGTATTTTTTGTATACTTTAGGAGGGGGGATCATCATAATAAAAGTGTCTTGCATATGTAATGCAATATTGGGTGAGAGGAAAAATAGTTCATTAGTATGTTAAGTAAAATACCTACCAATAATGCTTGTTTCTATTTAAAATGAATTAAAGTTTAATATCAATGGTATGTATATTAATATAAGTACATACTTATTACTACAAACAAAACCTAATTATTTTTGCTGACGTAGACATATGTGGTTAAGTTTCAAACCACAGAGAAGTAGAATAAATTTTAATTTTTTCGGATTTTAAAATTATGAGGCTTTGTTATCACTTTAGCTCTGGATGGTATGAAAACTAATACCAAGGGATTAAACGACGTTAGCTAACTAACTAATCGATTACTAGATATGCAGGGTATTGCAACGAATGGCTTCATAGGCGAAGGAGCAAACAAAAAAATATCTACAATAGATAGCATACGTCTAAAATTTACTTTGGCCTCTATCCGTTGTCGAATAATAATCACGTAAAAACTACCAGAATTTCATCAGTCATCAACTGAAGCCATACTGTAGCGAATCATACATACATACATACATGCATACATACATAATTGGTCATTAGAACCCTTCAGTCAGGATTACGACCTAGTTTCTCACAACACTTATGTTGTGTGTGTTAATTTTTTTATACATGAGTGGTGGGACCTACAGTTTAAAGTCGACTCCGAACGACATATTTTTGAGAAACTTTTCATGGCAATTTTTATTTACTCTCAGAGTTTTTTTTGCCAGAAATCTGCTGAGAGGAAGTCGCCGAAGAAATACTTTTTGTATTTTGTTTTAATGTCTGGCCTGGAGTTTGAACCCTGGCTTTACGTCTAATAAGCCAACACACTACCTACTAGACTACTACGAGTGTACCGAATCAAAAGAAGAAAATTGAGATGGATAGACTATGCTAAAGCCCATTCCAAACCCCAATAGTCTTACAACTTCGGTGATAGAATCGATGCTTAGATAGAATCGATGCTGAAGAAACAACACAAGATTGACCCAAGTATACCAAGGGATACGCTTCACATCAAGAACTACAACAGTGCGACCTGAAAATATTCGGTATTCGAAATTATCAAAATTAAGGGGCTTCTATACACTCGTAATAATCCATATTGAAATCCATAGTCAAAGTCATTAACAAAGAACATTATAGGCAACTCTTATAGAGTCAGGGACTCAATCAGCCGAAAATCTTCACTCCACTACAGATGTCTGTAGAGAGTTGTTTGTAGAAAACTTTTACTCTATAGAATCTTTTTAGGCACTTTCTATAAAATTTAAATAAAACAAAGTATCTATAAGATATCACAGACATTTCTTATTCCGTTATTTGTGGAATATAATATCCACGGACATAACAACATGTCCCAAAGCTTCACTAAGTTTAAAGCATCCAAAATGTTGAACTTTCCATCACAATGGCGCATAAATTGGACCGAATTTGATCGATTGCATGGGTTATGTTGGTTCTGAGGACCGCCATAGTTAAGGCTTACTCCCATTCACCTGTGACATATGAAAACCTTACATGAAGAAAACTTGTAGGAACAGTCGCTCAATCTCAGTAGCCAGTTCCCATCACTTCTACGCTGAAATGAAGGAGTTCGCATAGAATATATAATGTGTTGTGAGATGTGCGGCACGTAGCGGTGTCCTGTTAAAAGCATATGTCGTTGGTATTCAGGTTATTCAATTCAGGATTGCTGTTGACAGTTATGGCCTGACCAACTATTTCGGGATGCATTGGAGGCTCATATGGATTGGTATCGTCTCAAATTTGACAATTTTGTTAGTTTTTATACCCACTCATCTAGAAATGGGCCTCATTGTTGAATATGATATTTCGATGAAAATTGGGGTCAGTTATGAACTGCTCAAAAGCCAAATGAGTAAACATATGTCGTTGTGAAACAAACTTAATAAATGATAAATGCTTCCGCAAGCCGTTATCAACCGTCAAAGTTCGGAAGTCCCTGTCTTACAATGCTTAAGGAAACGTATTCATTGCAACATTTGAAAACAATATCAGAATATTATATGGGTGTTGTAAAGACACATCATTTAAAATTATTTTTTTTCTTTTAACTACTTAACTAAATTACTTTTACCCCACACCAATCATATGCTTTTTACGAAAATTGAAAAAAATTGATTTGAGAAAATATTAACAAACAAAATTTAGAATATGAATTGTTTTTTTCCTACTATTGTTGTAAATGTTAGCGCAAACATATGCATTTTGTAAGTCACCTGAGGAAGAACAACCAGCCAAATAGAGGCAGGCTTGAATGATAAACAAAGAAATATGCCAAATCATCACTACATATATATGCACGTACATAGAATACATGCAAGCAGAAAAGAATAACAAAAAGGAAACTAAACGATCATGGTCCTCGCTTTATCTTCTTATTCTTATTGAAGTCAGTTAGACATGTTAGTGAGTGAAAAATATTGTTAAAATGACAATAAAGTTAAATACACACCAAAAAAATAGAAAAAAATATATAAAAAAAAAATAGAAAAAAAATTGGGAAAATTTATATAAAAACCATCTAGAAATGCGGTATTGAGGAAGAAAAGAGTGGCTGACATGCATGTTAGAGAAAGAAACAAATTCAATTGCTTTACTTTTACTATTTGTTGAGTGTCAGCCAGCCAGTCAGTCAAGCATTTGTTTGAGAACACATACATGTATGTACATGCGTTGAAAAATAAATGAATGTAGATGGGTATGTAAGTTAGACTTAACTTAACTGGTATCCGCATATATGTACATATGTACGTAGACCTCATGGGGTACACACCTAGAATTTTGTACCTGTCCTATGTTGGCTTACAGAAACTCATTTGTTTGATTCCTTTCCCTAAACAAAATATTCTTTTTTTCTTTATGTTTTGTTGGTTTGATTATTTCTGCCTATTTTTGTTTTGTTGTTTTTGTTTTTTATTGTTTTCATGATTATTTTACAAATTCAATTGAAATGTGTAGCACAAGACATACGAGCACAACAATTTCTATAAATTTTAGAAAAAAAGCCTGTGTATGTAAGGTTTTTTAAGGTTTTTTTTCGAAAAAGTACTCTTTACATACCATCTCATGTGTGTTTTTGTTTTGTTCCTGTACCCATATTAATGTTCAGGGTACGCAACAAAAAAAAAAAGAAGGAAAAAAAATCAGCCGCAATTGACAGCCTACTCAAATGGGTTTGGTTTGTTGCTTGGCTTTGCTTTTCTGTGCAAGTATTGTAAGTGAATATGCTTAAATTTTTTTATTTTTATTTTTAAATCAAAAACAAAAACGAAAAAAAAATCAATTTTTATTCAACTGAACTGTGCGTAACATCAGCGTAGTGTCTAACCTTGTAGCTAAAGGTGGGCGACTGTGCCACCAACTTTTTTGAGATACGACTATGGATGGCTTGCAATTAATTCATTGATTAACTTGCCGGTGTGCATGTGTCGTATGTCATGCCCAGATCCTTTAGATAATTCACATTAGTTTTGGTGTCAGAAACTTAAAAGGCAAAAGGAATAAATAAATCAGTGACAGCAATTTGAATTGGTGTAGGTGTCGTCTTAGCTTCATATCCTTTTATCGCTTCGTTTTTCATGCTTTAACCAATCGGCCTTATGATGCTATAATGATAGACGGGTGTTGGCATTACAATAAGGGATAATTCAATCACGAAAAAGGGAAAACAAAGATAAATTAAATATTTCTGGAAAGCGTTATTATTTAGCACAGAAATTAAGACCTTGAAAACTTCTTAGTAATTATTTTACAATAGGAAACATACATACATAATTGGCCATTACAACCTTTTAGTCATCATTATGGACCTAGTTTATCACACCACTTTTGTTATGTGTGTTAATTTGATACATAAGTGGCGGGACCTACAGTTTAAATTCGCTTCCGAACGACAGTTTTGTGAGAAACTTTTCATGGCAATTTTATTCACTCTCAGAATTTTTGCCAGAAATCTACTGAGAGGAAGTCACTAAAGAAATATTTTTACATTTTCGTTTTGATGTCTGACCTGGCGTTTGAACCGTGGCCTCTTGTCTAATAAGCCAACACACTAAATACTAGACTACGGTGACAATGTAGGAAAGTTTAGGTTGAATTCAGAGTTATTCTTAATGGAGTTCTATGTTTTGGACGAATTACATACACATACATACATAATTGGTCATTGGTCCCTTCAGTCAGGATTACGACCTAGTTTCTCGCACCACTTATGTGTTAATTTTATACATGAGTGGCGGGACCTACAGTTTATAGTCGACTGCGAACGACAGATTTTTGAGAAACTTTTCATGGCAATTTTTATTTACTCTCAGAGTTTTTGCCTGAAACCTGCTGAGAGGAAGTCGCCGAAGAAATACTGTTTGTATTTTGTTTTGATGTCTGGCCTGGGGAACGAACCCTGGCTTTACATCTAATAAGCCAACACACTACCTAATAGACTACGGCGACTGGGACGAATTATTGACTCATATCCGATCTGTAAGTAATTTATTACAAAAAAATGTATTACACTTGATGTATGATACGAAGTCTATAATAAATAGTATCCACCCTGTACAAACGTACTCTGATAGCACATAAAGTGTGACTCATATTTAGGAGGCCACAGGTTCTAAATGTTGCGCCAATCAGACTATGACAAACTATTGCTGGCAAACTCACATAACAATCATAGTAGTGCCAGGGAAATAGTCCTTTCAAATGGCTTACAGACGAATATCGATTTCTTCCAGTATGGTGCGGTGCGAATTATTTGTGTATTTAACCAGTCGATAGCGACCTAACAAACATAACTCCAAAACAAACATGAGATATTCTAAGAACATTAAAAGAAAAACAGAAGTTGATTAAAAGAACGCTATGCACCAATGACTTATTAATCAAAATTAACAAGACACTCTTAAGCGACTCAAAGGTTGGAATTGTTATGTTTAGATAAGTATTAACTGAGCCTGATAAAATGTGATCTTACGGGGCTCATGATGTGTAATCCTTCAGAACTTTAAAGTTCAAAAAAAGTTTGTTTGCTTCTCCAGTAAAGCCCACCAGAGTTTCACCAGAATATCAAAAGTATTGCTATTATTTTTTGTACAGAAAATATATACTATTCTACTGATGTTTTAATACGACGAAGAGATATTATACTTTATTTTTGATCTGGCTACTCTAGGCTCATGAGCAATCTGATTGTGGATAGGTTGGCAAAGGCGGCTGACGGCCTGTATGTAATATAAATATGGATTATAATTTTAGTTTATGTGTTCTATTAGTTGTGTGCCGTGTAATTTGGTGGGGATGGGATGGATTCGGGATGGGATTGTTGTTGTTGGTTGTATGTGTGTGTTGTCAACGTCATGTGGTAGGTAGTCCGAGGAAGTCAGCTGTCGTCGTAGGGTTCAGCCATAGGTTTACTGGCCGTAGGGCTGTCGGTTTCGCTGGACAGCTAAAAATGTGCACCGTATCGTGTGGTGTCTGGTTGCACAATGGGCAGCTATCCTGGGTTCCCGGGATAATCCTAGCCCTGTAGCTATTCAGGAAGTTCGACCATCCTGATCTGAGCTGAGCCATAATAGAATCGGCTATGGATGGTGGGTGCCGATTAATGACCTTATTATGGCTGAGCTCGTCTCTGGACGTCGCGACGATGGTATTATGAAGGGTATTTTGTGCCTCCCTGATGGACAGTGTGTCACTTATTGAGGGTATGAGGTGGACAATGTCTGAGTTGTAGATAGTGAGGTCTTGTCTTATGTGGCGAGGAAGGGGATAATTCAAGACTATGTGTTGGTTTGTATGGGAAGGTTGGTAGCAGGCTATGAGGAATTGTTTAGTTAGCAGCTCGTTGTGCCTTCTAACCGTCAGCATCTTCGTCTCATCATGGAGATGGTCTATACTAGTCATCCGCACGCATACTGTGGCTATTCGCAGGGCGTTGTTCTGTGACGTCTGTAGTGCCATCCACTGTGTGTCACTCAGGAATGATGTCCAGATTGGAGCAGCATAGTTGAGGAGAGACCGTCCGATAGCCTTATAGGTGGAGAGGATGGTTTCCTTGTAGATTCCCCATGTGGTGCCAGCCTGAGCCTTTAGGACCTTGTTTCTTCTCTTCACGCTGGCGTTTAATCAAAGTAGTGGACTATTGTGGAGTGTATGAAGTCACCGTAGTCTAGTATGTAGTGTGTTGGCTTATTAGACTTGAGGCCTCGGTTCCAAACCCCAGCTCAGACATCAAAACGAAATACAAAAAGTATTTCTTCGACGACTTAATCTCAGCAGATTTCTGGCAAAAACTCTGAGAGTAAATAAAATTGCCATGAAAAAGTTTCTCAAAGATCTGTCGTTCGGAGTCAACTTTAAACTGTGAGTCCAGCCACTCATGTAAAAAATTAACACATAGAACATAAGTGGTGTGAGAAGCTAGGTCGTAATCCTGACTGAAGGGTTGTAATGGTCAATTATGTATGTATGTATGTATGTAGTTATAAAAAGAAAATGTTTCAGGGGCATTAGAAAATGTAACATTATTGTTAAAATTCTGTTTGAATGCTTTCGTACCAAAGTTTTCCCTTTACGTTCAAAATAACAACAACGAAAACAAAAATTACCAACAACAAGCAAAAAAATAAAAATATATGTTATTCAAATATAATAATAAAGGCCCGCTAAATCCTGTATGTCGGGAATACTGTACTGTACGATGACTGACATTTAAAGTGATTCCAACAATCAAACAACCTACTTCTGTTCGTACAGCTGGATGGATAGGAATCATTCATTCAGTGACTGAGATTTTTATGTGGTTGTACGAAATACACCCTAAACTAAGTCATATCATGGGATGGGTGAATATGAGAAAATTTTTTTGTGAATAAAATTCAATCAAATAAAAAGTGAAACAAAAGAAATTAAATGATAATTTGATAAATGTTCACCAAATTTGTTAAAATTGTAAAAGGATGTTGATTGAAATTTGAGGAAATAAGTTGTTATGGCTGATTTTTCTATCATCTGAGACCAAATTTAGAAATACTTTATCCCATTCTTTTAAAGTCTGTCTCCAACACCAATACACTGCCTAAGTTACTAATTTGTGGCTGCTCTTTACTTTAGCCTCAAGTTGATTCTTTTCTCGATTACTTGTAGGTGATTAGCTATAGTTTTTCCATATTGCAAGGGGTAGTGTCCTATGTTTCAAAGATTACAATTTTCATACAAGCACAGTGAGTGACAGAAGCGTTTCAAATGGGTTTTAGAGGGCTAAATGCTTAAAGGGCTTTCTGCAGATGGTCTGATCCTTACTTTATGGATTCAATAATGTCAATTGACAAAATTGACAAATTCAAACAAATCCGAAGCCTATATCACAGTCAATGTTATGTTAGGTTAGAGGACGTACATACATACATAATTGGCCATTACAACCCTTCAGTCAGGATTACGACCTAGTTTCCCCACACCATTTATGCTGTGTGCGTTAATTTTTTATACATGAGTGGTCATTGTAATTTCATTTACTCTCAGAATTTTTGACAGAAATCTGCTGAGAGGAAGTCGCCGAAAAATTATTTTTTCAAATTTCGTTTTGATGTCTGACCGGGGGTCCTCTAACCCCCGTATACTTGTCAATTAAGACAAGTAGAGTACCCGGAGGTCGAATTGACCCTTTATTTCGTAAGTTTATTTTGAGACCAAACAAAAGGCATAGTCTAGATCATTCAGGATTTTTTGCAATTCCTATTCCTTTCATTTTCGAGGGTTCTTCAAACGACCGTGCCTAGAAGTAAATAAATGTGCAGTTTTATCACGGGTGATACAATGAATATTTAATATGCAAAGAGGAGACCCTAGGGTCTCATTGTGTGACGTTTAGTTTATGCAATATTGCTATTAAAGGTTTAAGAAACTTAAGCTTAGTAATGGAGTCAAGTTGCTTATGACACTTTGAATTCGCGAAGGACTAGGCGACAAAAGTGCGAATACTTTAAATAAGATAGGATCTGTGGTACCCTATCCAAACCCCAACTGTGCAGCAGCACTTAATACATACATACATACATAATTGGCCATTACAGCCCTTAATCAAGATTACGGTCTAGCTTCTCACACCACTTACGTTGTGTGTATTAACTTTTATGCATGAGTGGCGGGACCTACAGTTTAAAGTCGACTCCGAACGACAGATTTTCTGAGAAACTTTTCATGGCAAACTTACTACTGCACTTACTACTGTTCACAATACATTTAAAAATTAAGAAACTGGCAAGTGCTTGGTACGTTTAAATGTTTAATGTGGATTGAAAAAGCGGCGATTATCAAGAGCTGAGGTAAGAACTATAAATTTCATTTTGAGAATGCCAAGTATAGCAGGTTGGGCCTGAAACTCTTACATCAATGTTTTTGGATATTATGCTTGTGGAGTTCTTGGCCAATTTGACCGAAAATGTCTCAGTGAGTAATATCTCTGACATGTTTCGGATTCAGTATCGTTCAGTAGATTAGCTAAAGAAGATGTGCACAGATCGCACTGCAGGATCTAGGATATAAGAAGAACAATATTAAATGGAAATAGTAGCAGGGCTCAGTCCACCCGTAAATGTATATCAAATTCCGTCATTCCACAATTTAGAAATTCGCGTCTTTACTTTTGCTAGATGCTTATCAATCACTTTGAGACTCAATTTATGCAAGGCTTTGTGTAAGAACAAACCTTAACTTAAAAACACAGTTTGTTTAACAGCGACTTCAAGGCTGCTATGTGATTGATGAGCTGCTATGTGATTGGTTCTGAATTCAGCCTGGAGCTGCCTCAAAGCTTGGTTCATCCTATTGAAGATTGTTTGTGGCAATTACATGTTTGACTGCCTTATTAAACTTTTTAGAGCAGAGTAATTCCTTGCCAATTATACCGATTCAATTTTGATGAAGTCTTAATTTCATTATTAAACGTTCCATTCTTTAAGATACTTTTCATATTTTTTTTTGGTTATGCATTCTACATAATAAACTATGATATGCATAATGTTCTATACGATTGAATTCATACAAGCAAAACAACTACTTTATTCCCCTAACAAAAGAACAGAAGGCGTTAAGAATAGTTTTTTTTTATTATGATTATTTTTTTTAATACTGGTGGGATTTTTAGTTTGACTATGCCTCACAATGATTCTTAAGTTTCTTGTATTCAATTGATTGACTTTTGTTTTCTTTTAAGCGTTGAAAGAAAAAAAAAAACACGGAACGACTCCAAGCTTAATTTTGCATTTAAAAACTATACGACTTAAAAACACAATGTCTTGTAGAATTATTGAAATCTTTTAAACGTTTTTTTTTCACTTGAGGCTTTTACATACACAAAATGCTTTAAAATTTTTGTAGGAATTTTTTTTATTTTATTATGCTGTAGAGAAGTGAATAAATTTTTTTTATTTGAATTTTGTTTTATTGATTTTAAGAAAAAGATAACTTTGAAGCTTTTGCGACCGCCTGCTGTCATTTTCAACGCCTCTGTTTGGCAATAAAAAAATAAAATAAATAAATTTTATTAATACAACAACAATGTTATTAAAAAATTTTTTAATACTGAATACATGAAGAATTAAATTTTTTTTATTTACAGTGAGTAAAAAAAAAATTTTTTATTATCATCAACAAAAACCATAAAGTATGCCACTTCATATTTAAAAATACATACAGTGGACAGCAAAATTCTTCGTACGGCAATATATTTTGATAAAAAAGAAGTCAACACAGGCTTAATACTCTTGCCAAAAGTCCCGATATGACTTCAAGACAGTATTTAGGAGATCATTTGGTAGAACGGTTACGTAATCGCTAAACCTCAAAAGTCAACCGAAAAATTTACTCATGGTGCCACCAGAAAACACTAAATAAAACTGGTATATTCAATTCCAAATGCGTTAAATGGAATGCTTGGCCTTAAGGGATGTTCCACGAAATACAAGGGACTACATTTTCATACATTAGGTTAGGTTAGGTTAGAGGACGTGTACTTGTTAATTAAGACAAGTACAGTACCCGGAGGTCGAATTGACCCATTGTACAACGTCCTAGTTTCTCACACCACTTATGTTGTGTGTGTTATTTTTTTATACATGAGTGGTGGGACCTACAGTTTAAAGTCGACTCCGAACAACAGATTTTTTTGAGAAACTTTTTCATGGCAATTTTATTTACTCTCAGAGTTTTTGCCAGAAATCTGCTTTTGTATTTTGTCTTTGATGTCTGGCCTGGGGCTCAAACCCTGGCTTTACGTCTAATAAGCCAGCACACTACCTACTATACCACGGCGACTTCATATATTAGGTCTTTGAATTTTAAATTTACTCAGAGTCTCAGTTCTCCTTGGGGGTACCGATGGAGTCATCTGGAACTTTTAATTATTTTTCTCTTGTTTTATGAAAAACATTAAAAAATTGTTTATTTTATAATAAAACAGAAATAAATTAATAAAATAAATACGAGTACATAAACAATAAATTTTTTTACAAACTTTTGGCTAAAATTCATGAAATTGCTGAAATTTGTTGCCGTACTAAGACTTTTGCTGTCCACTCTATGTATATACTGAATGAAGCATGAAGTTCAACTTGTATTGTGTAAGCTTGATTTTAGTCATCACTGTTCTTGGTGTTCTTGTTTATGTTATTTGTATACCGAAAAAGCCTTCAAGTAAATTTTTTTTATTGAAATATTTCTATCAAAAATTTATCATTCTTTTTTCTTCTTACAATTTTGTTGTTTTTTTCTTTTTTTTTTGTAATTTAAAAATATTTTTATTTCGTTCCATTGTAACATGAAACTAATTAAACACCATATTTTTACACAATTTCATTATTACATCCAATAAATAGATGAAAATTACTGTAGGTATTAATGAAATAATAAAGATCTTAACCTCATAATTAAAGTAGGGGAACAAATACGAATTAATCGTCCGTAATCATTCACTACGAGTATTTATTTATTTGTTTGTTTATGGTGCTGGTACTACATATTTATAATAAATTATTAAATGAATATCAATTCATATTTTAATATGTTATAAGGCTAATGGTGTTCATTAACAATTTATTTCTGTGAAACATATTTATCGTGCATTAACCTATAATAGTGTGGTACATAATTGCAACCTTGACGTATTTAGATATTGTAATTTAATAATAATACAGTGAGAAGAAATAAATGTTGTTTACTTTAAGGAAATCAATATGCTTTTAATCTGAGACGTCCCCCCGGAACTCCTGGATGTGTACACCGACGGCTCAACACTCGATGGCGTGATGGGTAGCGGAGTCTACTCTGGGAGATTGAACTTAAATATTTCACTCCGGCTGCCGGACTATTGCATCGGGTTTCAGGCGGAAGTAATGGCTAAATGGTGTTCCTTTCACCCAGATCTCGATCTTTTTTGATAGACAGGCTGGAATAAAGTCTCTGTCGAAAGTTGCGAATAATTCCAGGATCGTCAGGGAGTGTCGCCATTGTCTCAACCTTCTTTCTGGGCGCTTCAGTGTCACATTTATCTTGGTCCCCGGACACTGTGACATTCCGGGAAACTACAGAGCCAATTAGCTCGCCAGAGCTAGTGCACAATCTTCGGAATCTTCTTCAATCAACTTAGGAATGCCACTTACCTCTTTCAAGCTGGCCGTCGAGCGGAAATTCTTCCGAGACGCCAACCTGTCCTGGATCAATGAGGAGTCCAACGGAAGGCTCACTTGGCCCTCAATGGATAGAAGGCGCACCAACGATCACAGTGGCCATGCTTACAGGTCACTGTGTTATGGGTAGACACGCGGAAAGAATTCGGCTCCCATTTAACAACTTCTGACTGGCTGCAGATCCGCTGAGGAGGATGAGACTATTATTTACTTTCTTTGTCAATGCTCAACTCTTGCGAGGTGCAGATATAGGTTATTTGAGTATCCAACCCTTATCAGCTTGACGGAGCTATCGTCCATTGATGTCAAGGATACAGCGGCGTTTATCAAGCTTTCGGGCTGGTTTTCCCTCCTTGGTTCGGAGGAATTTGGTCAGTACAGAGACTGTGTTCACCTGCGGCGTCACGATGGGCCGCTATTCGTGCTCAAGTGAGGTTTTGGTATCAAAGCTACCATACTAACCTAACCTAACCTAGTCTCTGTGAAATAAGAGCCCTCATATTAACTTTACTTTGAATTTTCTTTTTTAGGTTGGATCTTGAAGACAAATTACATACATGCATACATACATAATTGGCCATTACAACCCTTCAGTCAGGATTACGGCCTAGCTGCTCACACCACTCATCTTGTGTGTGTTAATTTTTATACATGAGTGGCGGGGCCTACAGTTTAACTACTCCGAATGACAGATTTTTTGAGAATCTTTTCATTGCGATTTTATTATATTCTCAGAGATTTTTCCAGAAGACTGCTGAGATGAAGCCTACAGATATTTGTTTCCTTTTAGAATATGGCGACATACAGTTATCACTATGTCTAGTTGGTTTATTTTTCTTCGCCAATGTGCGGAAGTCCTTCAAAGTCCTTCTTTTTCGTTTAATGTCCTAGAATCATTTCCTTTGTGTGGGTCCTATACAACGCTGCTAGCCTCATTCGAAGGAGTTTTGTGAGTACTTGGTATTTGCAAGCGAAAACTATTCTCAGTATTCAGCGTTGATATCGCTTGAAAAATTAATCAAATTTCAGTAGAAGTTTCTTATCTTTGCCCTGAGTAGAGCTGACTGGAAACTTATGCACCACCACGTCTACCGTATGAATACTTTGCTGTTTCGAATATGTTTTTTTTAGCCCTGAAGTTCCAATATCTTTATGTGAGAAAACAATCCATCAATACTTATGTATTTGTGGGTTAATTATCAAGCTCATTTCAATTGACCGTTGAGTCTGCTATTTCCGCTTTCTTTGCATGTCTGTAGGATTATGTAAAGGTAAATATATGTCATCCGTTTGGTCTTTCAAGCTATTATGTAGTGAGTGCGATTCACAAATATGCTTTAAGAAGGTTGTGAAGGTATTTAATGCTGTGCATATGCCTATTATTTGGTTTGGATTAGTTTCAGTCCAAAGTAGAATTAAAGACCAGTTTTTCTTGTCTTTAGTCATTTCATCGACCGTTTTTTGCACTTTATACCATCCATTGGTCCAGCTTTTTATGGTGAAACAATATTGTTCATTCGCTATATGTGTCAAAGACAGCTCAGCTGTTGTTCTTATATGCGATTTATCATATTTATGTCGACTTAAACTCCGCATAGCACGTTCAAGTTTGGACAATTATTTTATTTTTAAGTCATTTTGAAAACTGCCAGCACTGCCTAATATCTTCTTTTACTAATTCGGGTTTTGAGTGCCTCAGAGAGGGGTTTGTATCGTAGTTGCTTACAGAGCTCCAGGTTATTCCACTCCTGACATCTAAAGGGACATTTTGATTATAATTTATGTAAGCAACATACTCAATGACTCATTTGCCCTATATAAAGTCATTGTATTTAATTTGTTTAATGCAAAGTCTCATTAACAACAACCTGAATAAGTCAATCCAATACGACATTGTCATTTCGAAAACCTGTCATAGTATTAAAGGACTAATCGGAGTTCTACTTCCTTTACCTAAGGGCAAGTTTGCCGCTTTTTTTCAACAACAAATCGAATCAGTCTCAGTTAGAGGTAAAGTTTTCATATGATTTTCTCACTCTCTTATTGAACACAGATTAGTTTTCAGATAAGTAGTGGAGGGCCTTAGTCTTCTTAATTTTAAAAATCAAAATATTTATGCCTGACTTTTGATAACTAAAACACTAAAATTAACTTAAAAAAGAAAGAAACTAAAACGTAAAATAAATAAATAAATAAACACTAAAGCAATGATTTTTCAAGTATCAAGATGTTAATGTATGTTGAGTGCTAAATTTTTCGACAGCTGAAATGTTCAAAAATATTCAGACACAATTCGAATTGAAAGATTGTGGCGTCAACCGCAAATCACTAGACACTTAAACGTATGAAATAAAGAAAAATAAAGTCATATTATTAGGTGTCTATGCCACAGCTTCCGATTTATGGTCGTTTTTTTTTTTTGATTTCGTTTAAATTTTGTACGATTTTAAAAGCGTACTAAAACTGAAATCCATTTTTGTGAAGCTTAATTTTACACTCTCTATGGTATACGCAACTCATCATCATCAGCGTCATGTGAATATATTTTTGAAAAGAAACCGCCGCCACATAACTTTAACAATGAATAAATAGTTTTGACACTAAAATGTTAACAAAAACCAAGAAGAAGAATAAAAATAAAACGAAAAATAATTTTTGAAAAATCTTGTCAAAAAAATTAAAATCATCTTCAGTTTTAACATACAAAACCAACCACAAAATACCACAACAACATGATGAAGAAATTCTAAAAATTACTTACGAGTTGATGGCAATTTTCAAAAAAAAAAAAGGAAAAAAACAAAATGTTTAGACACTAATGACACAGTCGTCAGTCAGTTAAGTGCCTTGATTTTGTAAATGTTTGGAGATTTTTTTTCTCTAGTTTAACGACAACCAATCAGAAGTTAAATCCATTATGGAAAAATTTTTTCTACTAAATTTTTAGCACATTTTGAAAATTATTTCGAATAATAAAATCATTTTGCCCTTTATTCGATTCTATTTTAAAATGATAAATTAACTGATTAAGTAAAACGAGTGTTGTTTTAAATATTTTCCACAATATGTGGCCACAGAAATAATCAGCAACAGCAGCAGCATTATATGAAACCGAACAAATCAGAACACCAGCATTGTTTTTCGTTCTCGAAAAACAGCATCAGCATCTCATCGAACAGTGTTGAGTAATGAGTTAATCTGTGCTGATTAAGTGTGTGCAAGTTGAGGTATTTAAACATAAATTAGTGGGGTATTGTTGTTCACAAAAAAAAAAATATTTCATTCACTCTGCTTGTCGCTTATTTCTTTCATTTTTAAAATCAAAAATCTTTTTTCATAAACATGGGGGTTTTTCTTTTTCCTTATTTTAGTTTCACAAAATAAATCTCCTTCAACCAAAACTAATGGCAACATATACATGCGTTCCATCTCTACGGCTAAATGAATGATGACACTAGTTTTGTTAAAAGATTTAAAATAGATTTTTCATTTATATTTTTAAAACTAAAAAATTAAAATAAATTCGGATATTGTGTTAAAATATCTTTGTTTAGTTAATTACTTGTGAAGAATATTTTTCAGAAAATATTTGAAAAAAAGTGGAAATTCTATTAGCCCTCAGCCAGTCTCAAATATATTCGATTATATTTGAGTTATACCCAGCGATCCTATGGAAAATTTGTTCCTTTTTAGAGAGGTGAATTCATGGTATGTCGTCATTTATTTCTGAAATCGTATTTGATTCATATCGCATACTGTGGTGTTAATTTTCTGAATACCCGAGTTTTCCAACATAAAAAAGCACTTATTTTTGCTTTTCATAAGACAGAAATAAAACCCTTAAATGCGTTAACATCTTAAAGCGACTCTATACAGCCCCTGCATCATCGAAATAACCTAATCAGGAGTAGAGTTAGAAATTCAGGTCAGGAGTAATTAGTTTCTGACCTGAATTTCTAAGTTTCTATCAGAAACTAAGTACTCCTGACCTCTAGAGTTAGAAACTAAGTACTCCTGACCTGAATTTCTAACTCTACTCCTGATTAGGTTATTTCGATGATGCAGGGCCTATCTGCCTATACTCTCCTATTCATGGCGGAAAATAAAGCAATTTTTAGGGTCCCATTCTTAAAGTTGATGTAAGGAATTTTCCTTTTCATCTTTATATGGCCAACACTATGCGGATGACATAGAGTAAATTTTATAGGAAATAAGAATATAAATTCTAGAAACGGGAGAGAGAGGTAGTAGTTCCTCAATGACTTCCATCTGAAGATGCTTAAATGTAAGGACTTTTGAGAGGACATATACAAACATAATTGGTTTTAAATACTAAGTCACATACATACATACATACAGTTACATACTTAATTTGTGCATTACAGCCCTTCAGGCAGAACTACGACATAGCTTCTCAGACCACATATGATGTGTGTCTTCATTTCATACATGAGTGGCGGAACCTTGGGTTTAAAGTCGACTCCCAACGACAAATTTCTTTAGAAACTTTTTCGTAACAACTTTATTTACTCTCAGAGTTTTTGCCAGAAATCTGCTGAGAAGCAGTCGCCGGGGAAATATTTTTTCATATTTCGTTTTGTCGGAAATGTCTGAACTGGGGTTTGAAACGAGGCCTCATGTCTAATAAGGCAACACAGTACATACTAGACTACGGCGACTTGAGAAGATATGTTCGAAAATTAATAACCAACGGCAGCTACAACTTTTTCCCATCTTTTTTGCAAATAATACGTAGCACCTCAAAAACCCGCTCCTCTTTTGAGTCTCACAATGAATTTTGTTGATCTCCTGCACTAAAGAGAAGCGTATTTTAGTAAGAGCATTTTGCATCTATCGAAACAAATGTTACTCAACAGGGGCAGATCTGTGCTATACAGCAGTTCTCTTCCACTGTTTTCCAAACTGCTTTAGACTGGCGTCGTAATATTCCGCCATACGTTGTTATGATGGTATGGCTTCATGTATGGTAGCATATTCAGATCATTTTCTAGTCAATGCTGCTTTTATCCCTATAGGTCTCCCGTTATAGTTTGGCCCGGTTTTAATAGCTCACAATAGATAACACCCTTTTGACTCTACAAAATGTAGAACATTATTATGGTGGAATGGATATTCTGCTTGCATGTGGACTTTACTCCTTGCCTTCCATTCGGTTGGAGTGGTAGCTTATATACCAAAAGCTCACTTAGACACATATAGCGGCCCGTTGTGATGCTACAGGTAAATGCAGTCCCTGAACTGACCAAGTTCCACCAAATTAGGGAAAAAGTTGGTCAGCGCAAGGGCTGCATTTCGCCAGTGATTATTTGATGCCAAAACGAATTCTTTTTAAATCGTCTTACAACGTTTTTCTCTTTCAATTCATGTGGCACTCAAATTCCTTGCCTTTGAATAAATCGTGCTGCCTCGAAATGGCCGCTTGAGTCATGCTTGACTGAATTTTAATCGACTGATGTCTTCGATTTATGGTCTTCAAATTTTCCTTAAAAGCCTTTTATTCTTGTTGTCAAAATCACCATTTTTGAAACGCGTAAATCACTCGAGATATGGTGTTATCGATAGAGTTTGCTCACAGAATTATTCTACCCGCAAGTGCAGATACATTCACCTAAAAGTGGATACAAGAATGTTGCCGCTAATGTTGTCGTTTTATCAGTGGCGTGCAGAACCAAACCACCTACCTATCTGCCTAACAAAGCAAACAATTTTGATAGATTTTGCCAGCTTAGGAATTGCTCTTTTAACACGTTCATCGCCACGATAGTATCAGAAACATTTTCACATGGGCCACGGTATCTTTATTAGATAATTTAGTTAAAAATGTATCAAGGACACTTAGTGTACCACAGAAAAATTATTTTTGCCAAAATTCCCGGAAAAACACTATTTTTTATGTCAGACATATATGACTGACATGGCCCTGTATTAAAACTATTTTTTCGACAAGCCGTGTCAGTCTTATATGTAGTAAGCCAAGAAATTTTCAGGTTTTGTTCCTGATAGGCCAGGCTTCGAAACATAATGAAAATGTATCGTTTATGTCGAACATCTGTGGTTTAAGTGGGCTTCTACCAAATCGCGTACGTCAGACACATATGACTGACATGGCTCATGCAGAACTACTTAGCGTCTGACACATATGACTGAAATGGCGATGAACGTGTTAAAAGAGGTATACATCATTGACATAAAACTAAGCACAAGCCAGTGGAGCCATCCAACGTATTGTTAGACGTGCAAGTCCTCTTTTTTGGAATTGCTGATTGCTTTCTAATGAAGGTAAATACTTACCGCCAATGTTTTTGGTAGAAAAGGAATAACCTGTGAACACTGGTCCAATATGCAGAGAAGCCTCAATTTCTTTGGTTTTGTGTGATAAGAATCGTAAGAACTTCCTGATCATGCTAATGGAATTCCAATTGAATTACTATCTATAGATTGATATTTTTTGAAGGGAATACGACATTCTCGTGACCGCTAATGTGTGACTTTAATTATAAAGGCTCATAGTAAATTATTAGCTGCCATAAATAGGCATCAACATTTTTGTGATCATCAATTTTCGACTACTTGCGATTTCGCTTGACCTTGTTGTGCCATTTAATTAATCTTGTATTTAAAAATTTTTTTTAATAATATTTCCAAGAAAAAAAAAACATATTTTTTAATAATTAGTGGCGCTCTAATTAAAATGAAACAAAACGAGAAACAAATTAAAAAAAATCATTCACAGCACAGGGGCTGTATTCATCATTGCAATAGGCTGCGTCTATTGCATACATTTTGTGTTGCACAAATGAAAGAACAAGACAAACAGTACAGTGATGATCACTTTTAAAATAGTTTAACACATTGTTGTTGCATTTAATTTTTTGTTTTGTTTTGTTTTACAGCACATAAGTACTGCCAATTATTTTATTTGTGTTTAAACAAATTTTTCTGGCTGTTTTTTGTGTTTTTCATTTTGCTGAAAACAAAACCGAAAAGAAGAAAGGAAAGATTCATTCTACACAATTGCAGTCACTATTCAGTTGAGCCTCATAGAAGTGACACAATGCTCTTTGTAGTAAATTATTGTTGTTATTGTTTGTTGTTGCCTATAGCACTTTAAAGGTTTTTGGCTGGCATGTTGTTGCATGTACATGTACGAGTATATATCTGGCCATTTGTCTACTTGTTGCATGCAAGAGATTATTTTTTCACTTGCACTTTTTTAATTCTTTCTATTTTGTTATTGTGATTGTCTGTCTTACTGGCTGTTATTTATGCAAATTTTCAGTAAAGTTTTTTACTTTTTTTTTACTTAAGTTTGCATTAAAATTTTTTATTTTCAGAAAAGAACAAAAAATTTGTTTTCCTTTTTTCTTTCTTTGGCACGCAAATAAAAAGTGTAATTGCGATGATGATTCACAAACTGCATCAAAAGAACATAAAAATTAACAAATAGTGAATGTGATTAAACGAATTAAGAAATGAGTTCAAAAGAAGACTCATCATCAACATCATCTCAGCATCATCGGCGAATTAATATTATTCGAAGAGAGTTTGTTAAAAACACAAAATACTTCTGAACAATTTCAATACAAAATTAAGGGAAGGTTTTATTCTTATCCAGATTGGAGATGATGCGGAAAAAGTTTTCATTTTTCGAGCACAGTAGAACTGAAGGTAGGTAGGTAGGTAGAAGTGGATGTCCCGCACACAGGGCCCATTGTGATACCACAGTTTCACATTCTCCCCTATTCTAGGAACCACTCTGAGCTTCCGATGAAGCGACTCAGACTTCCAATATATGTACATGCATGACAGTTCATCTACACTGTCGGACAAAATAAAGTGCGGTTTGAAATATTTTTTGTTTTTTGATTAAAGCATATGTTTTCTTGCTTTCAAATGTTTATAAATTATAGTTTCATTTATAATTCGGTTAATATTTTATCTAAAAAGTATCTTAACATTGAATTCTTTCTTTATATTTTCTATTTATAATAGAAACTATATGGCACATACGGATTTTCAAGTAACAAAATAAAGTAATACTTCACTAGAAAATATTATAAATAATTAAATAACTTCAAAATTTATTACGAAGTTGCTCCTCCTTTGTTATTTATGACTTCTCTTAACCTTTACGACATACTTAGCGCAAGGTTCTTCAAAGTACATGTAAGAATTGCCCGCCATTCACTTTGCAGTTTTTCCTAAAATGTTTGAATATTTGTTCTGGACTCCATCGGGTTTTTGTCTTCTGAGATAGCCCAAAGATGCTCTATGAGGTTTAAATCTGGGCTTTGAACAGGCCATTCAAATTTTTCAACATTATTTTCTTCAAAATATATTTTAGCGACCTTACTCGTGTGCTTGGGTTCGTTGTCTTGTTGAAAGATAAACTCCCCCAAGCCAATTTCCTCCTCACTGCTGTAAAGATTTTATTCCAAAATATTTACATAGTACTCTCCAGTCATTTTGGAATCAATTTTAATATGTCTACCTACTCCTGAAGAGGAAAAATATCCCCACACCATAATAACCCCGATAACAGCGCTAAGCCTGCTTCTTTGGAGTTTACGCAGAGTCGCAGTGCGCCTTCTATCCAGCCTTGGCCAGAATTTTTGCGCCGCTCCGCCCTTATTCGAAGCTGCCCACCTACTGTTGACAAGTATTCAATCAGGAGACGCTGCATTGAAGGCAGCACGCAGCGAATAAATCTATGAACGCAGCTCTTGCTGATAAAGTAGGAAAGCAAGTTTTCCTATGACATTGAAATAAATGACAGAGGTTCTGTACTCTTGTAGTCGCCGTTGTCTAGTAGGAAGTGTGTCGGATATTAGACGTAAGGCCTCGCTTCAAATCCTAGGTCAGACATCAAAACGAATATATGAAAAAAATATTTCATCGGCAACTGCCTCTCAGCAGATTTCTGGCAAAAACTCTGCGAATAAATAAGATCGCCATGAAAAGCTTCTCAAAAATCTGTCGTTCGAAGTCGACTTTAAACTGTAGGTCTCGCCACTCATGTATAAAAATTAACATACACAACATCAGTGGTGTGACAAGCTAGGCCGTTATCCTGACTGTGAACGACAGATTTTTATGGGAAACATTTCATTGGAATTTTATTAACTTCCAGAGTTTTCGCCAGAAATCTGCTGAGAGGAAGTCATCGAAGAAACATTTTATTTTCATATTTCGTTTTGATGGAGATATCTGACCTAGGGTTTGAACCGAGGTCTCATGTCTAATAAGCCACTACCTACTAGACTCCGGTGACTTTAAGAAATAGCTACTGCCATATTTATTTCACATATATTTCAGTTTTAATGTTAATAGAATATATTTAAATAGGATCTTGATCCCTTTCAATATGCCGAATAAACACGTGAATGATTTAATTCTTTTCAATTCCTGCAATTATGAAGCGTAAATTAACTTATTTCCGTTAACCTTCCTTTCAAATTCCATTTGCTCTGTACTTAATCCCTTATTGAGAACTTCAGTTTAATAACCACAATTTTAAGTACCGTTTAATCCGTTTTCCTTGAAAACAAATACTCACCAAAATATACAGTATTTCTCTGTTCTTAAAACCTTAAGGCAACAAATTTAATATTTCTTTAATAACTAATTAAAATACAAAGAATTTTTTTTTGCTTTCTTAAGTCACTCTTCTGTATATCCTCCAAACGTAACAAGTTTTTTTTGTCGCCACACATTTAATCCACTGGCATCTGTCGTTCCATCACCGATCGTAAAAATATTAATTCTTAATTATTGAACAATAAAAAAATAAAAAACATAAACGTGTTAAGCCACCGAAATGATCTCATTTACATAAATTTACACGAATGCCAGCAGAACTGAACTGAACTGAACTGAACGACAAATGTGATACACAATCATATTAATTAACTTTAATTAACGATGATGTTAAAAACTAAGAAAGAAAAAAATGAAAAGAAATAAATAAAGAATGAAAAAGTTGCGAAAGATATCATAAAAATTAAATTAAAAAATAATAACAATTTATGGAAAGCAAATAAGGCTGTGCTGTGCTAGGCTATTAAAGTTTTATACGTAATTTTTTATTATTCAGGGAAAAATACTGCAACTTTGTAAGGTTTTTAGAAGAATACGTAGAGTACGCCGCCTGAGTGCATCGAAGCTTCCTCTTGCTCATGACGAACCACAGAACCACACAGTTGTACAGTACAAGAAAGCACAAATCCACTCTACTAATCTGATAAGCTTCAGATGTCATCTTTTGCCACACAAGTTCCAAATACATATTTTGGATCACTCGTTCTCACTCATTGCATAATTTATATATTTTTCTTAAAAGAATACAAATGTCCTTTAACAATAAACGATCAGAATCAACGATCAGATAATCTTTGAAAGACTGAGGCAACATTGAAGTCGCCGTAGTCTAGTAGGTAGGCTTATTAGACGTAAAGCCAGGGTTCGAGCCCTAGGCTAGACATCAAGACAAAAATACAAAAAGTATTTCTTCGGCGACTTCCTCTCAGCAGACTTCTGGCAAAAACTCTGAGAGTAAATAAAATTGCCATGAAAAAGTTTCTCAAAAATCACCACTCATGTATAAAATTAAAACACACAACATATGTTGTGTGAGAAACTAGGACGTTGTACAATGGGTCAATTTGACCTCCGGGGACTGTACTTGTCTTAATTGACAAGTACACGTTCTCTAACCTAACCTAACCTAACCTTGAGGCAATACTCAAATCTCTTCACACTATAATTGCATCGTAAAAGCTTAGTTTTCTTCAAACCTACATTCCTGGATGGAGAAGTGTCCATCATACCTCTGTCCAGTTTAACTTTCCAAACTTCTGCTATCATTCCATAAAAAGTTACGGCTCATCTGCCGTAACTGAATTCTCTGAATATCACATCATCTGGGATCCATCAAAATATGATCGCAGCTGAACCAACTTTCCTAAACAACCTGACTGTAATTTCGAGTTATCCTCGTAGGATCAAAGTCAGAGAAAGGACTCCCTCTTGTAGGCAACATAATGATATGCTGATCTCTAGTATTTCATTCCGTGCATTTGTTTTCACTGTTTATATAGACGTTTATACAGAAGTCGCCATAGTTTAGTACGTAAGTGTGTGTTGGCTTATTAGACATGGGGCCTCGGTCCAAACACCATGTCAAACATCTCCGCCAAAACGAAGTATAAAAAAAATATTTCTTTGGCGATTTCCTGTTAGCAGATTTCTGGCATAAACTCTGAAATGTTTCTCAAAAATCTATCGTACGTAATCGACTGTAAACTGTGGGTCCCTCGCCATATGGTTAAAAGTAAGACTCATAACAATGCTCAACTGGCTTCCTACTTTGCCTCTCGTTAAACAGGCGTCTAAGTTTGCTGCGACTAGACCTTATGCCCTGTCTCGTTGACACATTGTACCTTCTGGTCACTCCACTATTCTGAAGGTTGATCCAGTGGCCCCCGTTAACATCACCCTGTTCAATATTGTCTCGACAGGGGTTTCCCCTTTCTGATTCCGAGTAGGGAGTCTGGATTGGTGTCCTAATGCAGTTGTCACTCCGGAAGCCCTGGATATATATACCGACGGCTCTAAACTCGATAATGTGGTTGGAAGCGGTATCTACTCTGGGAAACTGGACCTGAACATTTCTCTCCGTCTGCCGGGCTACTGCAGCGTGTTTCAGGCGGAGGTGACGGCAATTTACCGGGCTGCTCAATGAATCCTCATCAACGGTGCTCCTTTCACTCGCGTCTCGGTCTGTTCTGATAATCAGGCCGCGATAAGATCTCTATCGGGTTTCGTGAATAACTCTAGGATCGTTAGGGAATGTCGCCGCTGTCTCGACCTTCTTTCTGGGCGCTTTCCCAGTGTCTCACTGGTGTGGGTCCCCAAGGCACAGAAACATTCAGGGAAACTTTAGGGTTGACAAGCTCGCCAAAGCTGGTGCGCTCTTTTTGGAATCCTCTTCAATTGAATTGTGTATGCCACTTGCCCCGGTCAAGTTGGATATTGCGCGGAAATTCTTTCGGGACGCCAACGTATTAATGAGGAGTCCTGCTCCACCGCTAGACTCACTTGGCACTTGATGGATAGAAGGCGTACCAACCAATTGCAGTGGCATGCTTACAGGTCATTGCGTTATGGGTAGACACGCGGAAAGAATGCGGCTCCATTTAACGACTTCTGTCGCGGATGCAGATCCGCTGAGGAAGAGGAGACTGTTATCCACTTTCTTTGTCAGTTCCCGTCTCTTGCTTAGTGTAGACGGAGCTATCATCTATTGATATCAAGGATATAGCTTCGTTCATCAAACTTTCTGGCTGGTTTTCCAGTGTAGGGTAGTCGTGCTTTTGATGTGCACTGACCAACTTGCGCTGACCAACTTCTTCTTCTTCCCTGATTTTGGTGGAATTTGGTCAGTACTGGGTATCACAACGGGCCGATATGTGTGCTCAAGGGAGTTTTGTGATATCAGAGCTATCACTCCGACCTAAACCTAAGACTCATAACATGGATGGCGTGAGAACCTAGGTTTTAGTCCTCACTAAAGGTTTGTAATGACCAATTAAGTTAAGTAAGGAAGGTGGTAATCATACTTCTCCTTAATTTCTTCTTTTTTTTAAACAACATTCAATGGAAATTCTTTGATTTGTTTCTGAGCAACTGGATATCGTAGAGCAAAAACGAGACCATTGGAAAGATTGTCCTTCATTTCGAACACATCTCTTACATGCTTGGTATTTGGTATTTCATTAATAAAAATCGATATGAGATTATATGTGTATAAAATCCCTTTTTTGAACAATACGTTCCAAAGGAAATTTATAGACTCAAAAGCAGTTTATTGATAATCTCTTTAATAGACCATCAATTCAACTACGACTATTTGAATACAAAAGTAACCTTTTTTATAAAATTTGTTTCTCTTTTTTTTTTTTAAAGAATTATAATCAGGCATAACATGCCTGTATTCGTTATGGTTTCGAACATTTCGTTTTAACGATTATTTTCCATTTTTTTCATTTTTTTCTGAATAGCTCATCTTCTTTTAAGTAGTTTTATTACCCTGAATGACTTCTCATAAAATTGTAGTTATTGTCACCAGCAGTATGAAAGCCATATTTAATAAACAAGGGATTTTTCATGTTACAAAAGGTCAAAATGATATCAAGCTCACTCAATTGTTATATAAAAAACAAAAATTTATTGAAAAACAAAACAGAAAACAGAAAAAAAATGGAATTCTGCGCCAAACGAGTATAACGAATGCACAACAACTTTAAAAAAAGATACGCATTTTATCTGTAACTAGTATTTTAGTGCAACAGCATATTCCTTTTGCTGCCATTTGCTGAATGCGTGTGTTTGAGTTGAAGATATACGTTCTTCGTTCAAGGAGGATACTCTTGTGGAGTTATTGTATTTGAAGTCATTGATAAAATAAATAAAAAAAAGGGAAATTAAATGTTGTTGTTGTTGGTTTTGTATTTTGTTTTGTTTTTTTTTTTTTTTTTTATTATTGTTCAGCAGAAGATCATCGAAATCATCATCGATAAAACCATGGGGTGTCGTTTAATCCACACCATCCACATGACTTGTTTATTTCAAAACTACAACAGATGACAACGAGGGAAGAAATACAGAAAGAAATATAAAAAAATAATACGAATATAAAACATAATCTTACAATAAGGCATTGCTGTTGCAGTATCGAGGACAAAACCAACGTTACTCTCGAAAAGAGTTTTTTTATTTTATTTGCTGTAAAACAAATCCTAAAAAATTGTTTATAATTTTAAAATTTTCAATTTTGTTTCTTTTTAGGTTTTTATTTAAACATCCTACCACACTCTAACAGAGTTTATGATTTTGTCAAGATTTAACCTTTTTCACTCATCACAGTGGTGCTGTGCAACACATTTCTGTTGCATTGCTTTGAGATAAGCTTGACAATTTTTCTTTCTTGTTGAACATACTTGTTGCGCATCACAAATAAATAAATAAAATGCATCGTTATTAAACAGTTTTTTTGTTTATTTTATAAAAATACCATAATTTATGGAACAACATTCCATTCATCGTTTCATACAGTCGTTGTATCTCTTCTCGAGAATGGTTTAGTTTTTGTCAAGATTTTTAAATATGCTTTTAGATTAAGAAAACAGTCCTATTGTTCAACAGACTCGTTGTTGTAGTTTTTAAATCTAGTTGAGATTCATATTATCTAAAAACGAAAGTGATCAACGATCAAAACCTTAATAATAACACAGCCCTGCATGGATTTAGCAAATAAGATGGCTCCAGGTGTTTACGAAGGCGTTTTCAAAAACTTTGCATCACGTCAGGTTTTCGAGAAAAAGGGGGTTGAAACCCCTAAAAATAGCGTTTTTGGCCATTTTTGAAACATTGTAGAGCTAAACACTGACGTGCTAGAATCATTTCTATTGTCAGAAATTGACAATTGATCTTTGCTCTTTAAAATGAGTCCAAAGCCAAATCGTTTGCATGCACCCTTAAAGTAGGGGGTGGGTTTATGTCAAGGGGTTCAAGAGAAATAGAAAGACATTACGGAGGTCCTTAAAAATTAATCAGATTTACTTGAAAATTGTTACTCAGGGGTTTTTGGGGGTCGCTGATTACAGATCTTCACTCAGATTTAAAAAATTTAAAGTGGCGGATCCAATGTGGCGGTCGAGGTTTATAAAAATTAATCAGATTTACTTGATTTACTGCCAATGTGTCAACCATTGATGAAAACAAATAGTAGTGGGAGGCATCCAAATGCGGTAAATACAGCAATTGGGGTAGCAGCGTACAGTCTAATGCTTTGTTTGTATTCTTTATCGGTTTTGCTTTGTGATCAACCGCATCATCATATTTTAAAATTATCTTGCCGTGCTTTATGGCCCATTCTGGTCATTTTTCGAACAATGCTTGGGTCAAATTAATCATTTGTTGTCAGCAGCGATCTATATTAACGGCTTCAACAGGCTTTTGGAACCTCGTGGTACATCACTCCTTTCTGGTGCCACCACACACTCAGTATTGTCCTCCAAACGAATCGATCTGGTTTTGCAATTGACGTTGATGGTTCTCACCACGTATTAACCCATGAATTTTTTTTAAAGGATTCTGCAAATAAATTCATTTATTATCTTACTTACTTCTGTAAGTGGTCATTACAACCCCTCGCATATCATCTATTTACATTGTGTGTGTAAATTTTAGTCATGAGTAGCAGTTTAAAATCGAACTCGAACAACAGATGTTTCGAAACTTTTTATAGGAATTTTATTTTACCCTCAGGAAACTTATTTTTGCCAGAACACTGCTGCAAGGAAGTCGCCGATGAAATATTTTTTAAAAATTTCGTTTGAGACACTGACAGGGCAATAAATTTGATTCCACTGGTTCCATATATTAACAACCTACATCGAAAACGTTGACGAAACGCTTTATGTCCTCAAAACAATTCCGCTGTCAATAAGAGTTTGACTTGAAGCTGAATGCGTTCAAAGTTTAACTGAAATAGGAACCAAAAATGAACGACCATAGACAATGCGCGTATGTTCGGTAAATGGTCTCAAAAGCTGTTGTCAACTAACGCTAATTATAATCGAAAATAATCTTTAGCGATGAGGCCCATTTTTTAATAAATGCATCCTGATAAGGTCACTGTTTCTTGTTGATTTTTTTGGGGCAGCGTTATCGATATGAAAAATGAACCCGCCGAGTTAGCTTATTTGACGAGAGGCCTCGATTCAAATCCCAAGTCAGGCATCTCTAACTAAACGAAATATGAAAAAATATTTCTTTGGCGACTACCTCTCAGTAGATTTCTGGCAAAAACTCTGAGAGTAAATAAAATTGCCATGAAAAGTTTCTCAAAAATCTATCGTTCGGAGTCGACTTTAAACTACAGGTAACGCCACTCATGTATAAAATTAACACACTCAACATAAGTGGTGTGAGAAACTAGGTCGTAAGGGTTGCAATGACCAATTATGTACATATGTATGTTATCGATAAGAGTGAGCAACGTGCTCCATATTTTCACTGTCAACGGCGAGCACTATAGCTTGATGATTAGTAACTTCTTTCGTTCTCAAAGCGACATGCAGTTACAATACAACAGCTCTACGTGCCATACAGCTCATGAGGCATTGGATATTCTGCACAAGCGATTTGATGGTATGGTTATCTCATGTGGATGTGAAGTGAATTGACCACCGAGATCATGCGATTTGATTCCTTTGGAGTTTTTTTGTGCTCGCAAGAGCACAGTAACCCTCAAAGCTAATATAAATCATGTCATCAGTCAAGTTCAGCATGATTTAAAGGCCAGAGTCATGAAAAATTCGATATTTCTTATGCCCTAATAGTTATGCCGTGACAGACAGAATATATAAGCTTTATGATACTACAGATTACAAATTTATGGAAGTAATTATCTGCGGAAGCAGGTAAAATATTTTTTTTTTGCTTTTGCTTCAAATGATTTAAAAAGTTTAAGAATTAAATGGAAAGTTTAAAAAGGTTTTTCACACACTTAGCCAAACCCAGATTTATAACACTTGTTTTCTTTAACAAGAATATAATTTTCCAATGAAAACTATCAAAAAATTCCATATTTAACTGTGAAAAAAAAGACCGTCAACTTTAAATGCGGTATTGGGCGATTGACAAAAATTCTAAATTCAGTGATAATCGTTTAAAATCCAAATTTCCTATCCGTGTTTGTCAGCGCCTCTTTTCAATTGTTGTTTTTGTTTGTATTAACAAGAACGACGACATATAAGGGTATGACTTCGTAGAAAATGTTTGACATGATTTTCAATATTTTCATTTTATAACAAAAAAAAAAAAAAAAATAGAAACTGCTTGGCGATAATGTTTGAATAATTTATGACATCGGCCTGCACCTATTCACTAGACCCACTGACTACAAGCTACGCCAAGTAATTGAATTGAATTTCTCAATGCTATTATCAGTTACACAAACAGGGTATCAAATTTCTAAAACTAAATCAGAGTTTTTCAATTTTTCGTTTCGTTTTTAATTGGTTGGGGGGTAGATTTGTTATTGAATTTAAAACAAATAAATAAATAAATTTATTTATTTATTATTATTTTTGTCTTTCTTTCATTTTATTATAAACAATTTCTAGTAATTAATCAAATTTTTTTGTATGTTCTTTTCTGGGGTATTTGTTATGGTAAATGGCAATGCACCTACTGCACTGCATTAAAATGTGTATGGAATTTCATAGGAATGGCATCATAATAAAACTGTTTGTTTGTTCTGTGTTTTATGTTAAATCTTTTATTTACTTTGGGGGTTTTTGTTTCTATTATAAACAGAATAATACAAGTTCCAATAGAAAATAGGTTACATTTGACACCCATGCTAAGCCCTTTTAATGTTTACTGCACTTTTTGCTTTTTTTTTCGTTTTTTGTTAAATTATTTCTAACCGAGTTGCTTGACATACAAACATTATAAATTTGTCTGCTTTCATGTCAAGTGACAGTTTTTCTGTAATTTTTTCTATTTTTTGACTTTATTTTTTTTTTGTCTGTTTTTTTTTGGTTGCTTTTGTTTATATCTCTGCAAAAGATAAATAAAATGAAACTAAAACTATACAATAAACAGTTGTAAATTACATATGTAAACATTAGTAAATTGAAAAAAAAACCAAGAAAAAAATTTTAACTTTTTAGAAAAAACTTTACATAGTTTTTGTTTAAAAAGAATTCACAAAATATACACGTAAACAGATGCCTGACATATAAATTCAAAGAGAAATTAAAATTTGACAGGTGCTTAAATGGATAGCTTTTCATTATGAAATTTAAATTTTATTTCTGTTTTTTCTTTTATTAAAAAGTTTACGTTTAATTGAAAATGTTTTGTGTTTTTAATTGCAAGTTCACAATGTTTTTTTTTTATTTAAAAGAGAATCAAAACCTAAAATATACTGTAGAGTTATATTCTAATTATACGAATCCTGTAATTAAGACCACATGCTTGATGAAACGTAATAGATCAGTGCATCTGATTGGAAAATAACCATGACCATCCTGCCAATACTTAGCTTACTATCCATTAGACTACCAGAGCATAGTTTAGTTTGTTGTATTCAATTAAGCCAGGGTTCGAGCCCCAGGCCAGACATCAAAACAAAATACAAAAAGTATTTCTTCGGCGACTTCCTCTCAGCAGATTTCTGGCAAAAAATCTGAGAGTAAATAAAATTGCGATGCAAAGTTTCTCAAAAACCTGTCGTTCGGAATCGACTTTAAACTGTAGGTCCCGCCACTCATGTATAAAATATTAACACACACAACATAAGTGGTGTGAGAAACTATGCCATAATACTGACTGAAGGGTTGTAATGGCCAATTATGTACGTATCGACATTGTTCCGCCACTGCCATTTTTTTGAAATATGTAGGTTGTAATAACGAAAATAAGTTAAAGGTTACCTTAAAGTTCATCGACCAGATCTTCACACTACACCAAATCCAAATCCAAATCCTTGAAAAGACCCACCAAAAACAAGTCTACACACACCATCTTTTTGTTGACTATAAGGCAGCCTTCGATAGCCTCATAAAGGATCGTGTTTTTGCCGCAATGTCTGAGCTCGGTATACCTGGGAAACTGACAAGGCTATGCATAATGTTGTTGACCAATTCCTGCAGCCCCGTCAATGTAGGAATGGACCTCTCCGAACCTTTTGATACCGTGCAAGGTTTCCGACAAAGCGACCCCTTATCATGCAAGCTCTTGAACTTCGTCATCGAGAGTGTTCTGCGAAAGGCAATGCATCGCAATGGCACTATTTTTCAAAAAAGTGTTCAGTTGCCTGCGTACGTTGATGACATTAACATCATAGGGCGTACCAAGCGAGATGTTATTGCTGCCTTTAGTACTATTGAACGGGAGTCTACTAAAACGGGTCTGGCGGTAAATGAGGGCAAAGTAAAGACGATTCTCAGATTATGGCCGAAAACCATACTTTTTATATAGTCAAGGAATTTATTTATCAAAGTATGTGTGAAATATCACGGATATTTTGTATACGTCTGACATGCCATTGTGTGTGTAATATAACATCGTTCACCACCGTGTCTCTGGATGCAGTGCATCCGATATTTTTAATTTTAACAGCTGACCTATATTGTGATAGCTTTTAAATCCGCCGTGATTTAATTACATGCACTTGGGACTTAAAAAGCCCTGAAAAAAGAGGCTAATGAGGTAAAATCGCACGATCTCGTTGACATTCTTCCTACTTAACATGACCATTACCTGAAAACGTTCGAGCAGAATATCCAATGTGGTATGAACTATATAGCAAGTAGCCTGGTCCTGGTGAAACAACATGTCTTTGGAGTCAATATTATCTGATTCAGGCTAAAGGAATCTGGTAGTCATTGACCTTTAGTGTTCGCTTTTGACTGTGAAGGCCTGTTTCCAAGGAAATATGGAACGATGATCGTCGTCAAACCGTCAAATACATGCCAAACGCACATGGATTTCATGTGGTTTAGCATCGTCCTAAATTGAATAATTTTGTTTGATTCAAGCAGAAATGCGCCTCGTCGCTGAAAATGATTTTTCAATGAAAATATGGGTCGTTTGCCAACTGCACCAAAGTCCCTTGCTTACAGAGGTACTTCTGTATCAGAGGCGAATCGTGTTCTTCTAAGGGGAACCTTTAACAAGAAATTCCGTAGTGAAGTATGATTCAAACCCAGTTTTCTGTAATTAATCACTGTTTGTACTGTAGTGCGTTATAATTTTCTAATCTGAGCCACTTTCTAATGTTTAGTGGATTGAAATTTACCTTTTGATACCTTTTTAGATTGCAACACTCTGATTGCGCGAGATTTCCTCATTCTTCACAAAGACTAAATTTTTTTTCTAATTTCTCCAATATAGTTGCATGATGATGATGCATGATATTGAACGGAAGTAGGTACAAAATTTATGTGTCAAATCATAATCGGATCATAGAAAAGTATCAACTTACTTAAGGTTAAAATTCGGTATTCTTGATGTTTATCAAATAATTGTTTAACGCTGTAAAAAACTGATGTAGAGAAACTCATCTAAAAAAATGAAACAGAGATGCCGACATAAAAAATGTTCTACACATTTTTTATTATTTTTTCTATTGTTTCTACGAAGGTGATCTAAATCCATCATATGAGTCTATAAAAAGAGATCCGATTGCCAATATTCAATCCGATGTTCAATTTTTACCTGAAGTAAACTGTTTTAAAAAGTGGTGCGAAAAATTAAATCGCATTTCAATTGAATTTTCCGTCTGATGACACACATACTTAGAGAGGAGAATAATAGCAGAATAGAAAGAACCCTTAAATTAATGTTTTTCTATGTATTGATTGCAGATTATCTGGCAAATACACGCATGAGTGGAGTCCTTCTTCTTTGTTTCACTGACTGAAATTAATAATGAGCCTTTGTTTTAAATCTTTTTGTATGTGAGTGAGCGCTCTTGACATAAGAAAACAAAATTGCATTGTTTTTGGGCCAATATTGAACCCATTTATACAACAGTGTTATATAAATTGTAACAATATCTCTACCGTTTTCTCTCCCTCCCTAGTAGGTAAGAAGAAAAACTAGAGTGTAATTATTACTTTTGAAAACATGCACACATGCTGCAAAAGGTTCACAAAGTTTTCCACAACATTTACACACAATGGTTTTTGGGATCAGCAATGCGAAATGAAAAATTAACACAAATGTCATCAAATAATTACGAATTTTCCAAATTGTAGCCGTTGTAATCGGCTATAAAATTTACAGAAAACAGAAGATTTAAAAATAAACATACGTAAACATCTGCCTCGAGAGTCTTTTAAACTCTAAAGCAATTGATTTTATACGCTTTAAATTTGTAATTTCTTAAAAGAAAAAAACTGTCCCTTACTTCCTATTTTTTTAAAGCAGACTAGAAAATTTCGGGCTTTGGTTTTAACTCACAAAAATCCTTAACTAATTAATGGTTACGCTTTGGCGGCTTTTACGTGTTTTTCCTTAATGAAAAGGAAAAAAACAGAAAATCATTTTTTTTATTTATTTTCCTGTAGTACTTGACTATTTATTATCGCTTTAGTTTCGAGTGCATTTGTCAATCTTTACTTGAGACAAACATTGTTTGTCAGAATTTTCTTTTTTCTTTCTTGTGGCGCTATTTTTAGTATTTGTCAGCCATTGGTTAAAGTCAATATTTAGTTTTCTTTTCATAAACAAAAATATATTTCATACACGCAGTATACATACATAGCTGAGGGAAATGCATTGAGCATGCTCGTGTTAATTTCGAAAATTGTTTATGTCCTATGAGGTTTTAAATGCCAAAGGATTTATGTTTATGGCACAGATGTTATACATCAAGGACATGTGCTGCATGAAAATCATTTTTAATGTTGAAAAGGAAATTAGTCTAAGACATGTGTCGATCAGTGAAAATAGTCTACCATCTATTAATTAGAAAATAATTAATGAATGCTGTAAAGAAAAGAAACAAGGAATTTTTCGTTCCACATTATAGTTCCATTCCAAGTGATCGAATAATCCTTCTCTTCTGATTATGATCTAGCTAGTTCTACCTAAGTTTTTGTGTTTCAGTTCTTAGTGGTACTTGATTATAACTTTCTACGGATTGTTGTTTTATTCGTCTAAAATATTTTCATAATTCTGCTTCTGTCACGAGTTGCCTATTTACACTTTGCATAACATATTTCCAATATTGAGCTCTCTATCCCTATGTTTTTTATATCACTTTAGCTTTAACACATATCCTTTAATTCCTTGTTAATCCTTCTCCTACCAGTGTTATTGTTTAGGCTACTTTATGTCGCAATTATTGTCTGAATTGACTGGGCCGCTCTAAGGACCATGACTACAACTTGCCGTTAAAGTTGGGTTTAGTAAAAGGTAACTTTAGCTAAAGTGAACTTTAAGGTCACCTTTGACTTATTTTCGTTATTATTACCTACACATAAAATAAAGTTAATAACTTTAAAAAATATGGCAGTGGAGGAACAATGTCAATACATACATAATTGGCCATTACAACCCTTCAGTCAGAATTATGGCATAGTTTCTAACAACACTTATGTTGTGTGTGTTAATTTTATACAATTTTATACAGTTTAAAGTCGACTCCGAACGACAGATTTTTCATGGCAATTTTATTTACTCTCAGAGTTTTTGCCAGAAATCTGCTGAGAGAAAGTAGCCGAAGAAATACTTTTTTTGGTATTTCTGGCCTGGGGCTTTACGTCTAATAAGCCAACACACTACATACTAGACTACGGCGACTTCATGAGCGTTTAATATATTAAAAAAAAATCGCTATTTGGCATATATTTGACGTGATTTCACCATTACCAGGCTACTTGCCCCATAGTTTATAATACATTGGATATTCTGCTCGAGCGCTTTGTGGTAATGGTCATCTCAAGTAGAGGTGATGTGAACAAGATCGCGTGATTTTACCTCGTTAGCCTCTTTTTTGGGGGCTTTCTTAAGTCCCAAGTGCATGTAAATAAACCACGGCGGATTTAAAAGCTATCACAATCTATGCCAGCTGTTAAAATTAAACATATCAGATGCACTGCATCCAGAGTAACGGTGGTGAACGACGTTATATTGCACACACAATGACATGAATAAATCTGTCAAACGTATACAAATTATCCGTGATATTTCACACATACTTTGATAAATAAATTCCTTGACTATATAAAAAGTATGGTTTTCGGCCGTAATCTGAGAATCAATACGCCGTACGTCTCTACTTTGCCCTCATTTACTGCCAGACCCATTTTAGTAGACTCCCGTTCAATAGTATTAAGGCAGCAGTAACATCTCGCTTGGTACGTCCTATGATATTAAAGTCGTCAGCGTACGCAAGCAACTGGACACTTTTTTGAAAAATAGTGCCACTGCGATGCACTCCGTCTTTCGCAGAACACTCTCCTTGACGAAGTTGAAGAGGTAGTATAATAAGGGATCGCCTTCTCTGAAACCTCACGTGGTATCAAAAGGTTCGGAGAGGTCCACTCCTACCTTGACGGGGCTGCAGGAATTGGTCAACGTCATTATGCGTAGCCTTATCATCTTCGCAGGTATACCGAGCTCAAACATTGCGGCAAAAACACGATCCCTTATGGGGCTATCGAAGGCTGCCTTATAGTCGACAAAACGATGGTGTGTGTAGACTTGTTTTTCATGGGTCTTTTCCAGGATTTGGCGTAGTGTGAGGATCTGGTCGATGGTAGACTTGCCAGGTCTGAAGCCGCACTGATAAGGCTCAATCATTGTTTTGACGAGTAGCTCCCGTCGTTCACACAATACGCCTGTAAGAACTTTATATGCGATAGAGAGAAGGTTTATACTCCGTCATGAATTATCATCTTTAAATAAAAATTGCGACTTGCGACCTTTCTTATTACCAGACCAACACTCAACATGGCGACTATTAATGCAGAGCACTATGTTGGAAAACTTGAATGTGTTTTACAGAGCTAGACAAAGAGGGAGATGTTATTTTTGTTATTTTTTTTATTGGGTGTTCTGGTAGTCTAGTAGGTAGTGTGCTAGACTATTAGCGTGAGGGTAGTGGGTTCTATTCCCACCAGAGACTGGTCTGTGACACTACACCGGGCATATGATCAAGTTACTCAGCTCGTATATAATTATAATATAATTTGTAATTGTATTATAATTAATAAATAAAAAAATACTTTTTTATGGCGTGGTGGAAATCAAATCCACAATCCTGACATTCGCATATTATCACACTGTTCCCTGGACCACTGGGGCGAACTAAGGGTTATACAGAAATTATTAATGATGAGTGGGTGGTACTAATTCTGATCAACTCCGAAATATATTCTTTATAACTTGGTCATTTGAATTCTTCATCAGAAAATATGATAACATCTGTGACAACTTGGCAGATAAGTTTTAATTTCGTCACGTATAGTCTTGACCAGACTGCCATTTTTTCTATGACCTCAAGCCTGATGGTAGAAAAATTATGCAACAAAGAGCGGTTGAAAATTATTTCCCCAGGCCGATAAACAAGAGATTTAACAACATATTCAGCAGCAACTGAACATTATGAAGTTATCTGCATTGTTGTCATTGATAATGATAGCAAATATTATAAGCATTTGATTATCAGTTTCATTTTAATTTAAAGCCAATATTTATGCTTAAACAATTTTTTTCTCAGTGCTTTTAGAATAAATAAGACCACTGACGAATTAGTGGCTTAGAACTGCATGCACATGCTTCCTACTCCCGGCACTGCACATGCTACCTACTGCTTTATACGTTTTTAAACATTGTTTTCATAAACAAATATTGTTTCCCTTCAAAGACAGGTAAGAAATCAAAAGTTTTTATAAGCAAACATAAGCCTTATCATTTAATTAAAAAGAATTCTTTTTTAAAATATTTTTATACAGCCGGTCTGTCTGTACATAATTATTGTTAAATGCTATGAAACTTGAATACCTAATTTGATTAAGTTTTTCTTTATTTCCTTAAAAACCGTCTATAATTGTGCAAAAGCAGAAGACTGCATTTTTTTCTTTCAATATTTGATCAATTATGATTTGCTACTCCTACTCATGTTTGCATACTTATGTATACTTACATACGTGTATATTTACAATTGGTAAGCAATTTTATTCCCTTTAAATCTATGGCAATGCCTTAAGTACATACGCTCATATCAATATGCTGTGGATTATGGTTGTGTTTTGTATGAAATTTCTGTTTATAATGAATAAATACTTGTTAAAAGGAATGAGAAATCGGAGGAAGACCAAACAAACAAACAAACAAACAAACCATAAAGAAATTAAATGAAAATAAAATGAAATAAAACTGATACCCAGACCACACCGGGAGTGTGCTGTCGCTGACTTTGTTTGTGTAGATTTTTTTTGATTATTTTTCTTTCACTTGAAACTTGCAACACCGAACGCAGTGTCAGACAAACAGACAAGCAGACAGGCAGACAAACAGCCAGACTAACCAACCAACCAAGCAGGCAAATAAAATAATCCAAAACTACAATAATAAAAACAATGTGTACAGAGAAAAAAAAAAACAAGAAATAAAATATAATTCTTGTGCCGCCACACAGCGTATTTTCTTAGGATTGCATACAAAACAAAATTCAACTGCTTAGCATTGGTAGATTTCAAAGTATTAAGATTTCTTATCGTTGACACCTGAAAATGGGAAATGTGATCCTCTTGAAATGCTACAACAGCAATAATAAAACAAGTGTATGCGAGGGCTTTGTGTGAAGTTCTTAAAATCATAACGATTTTGAAGGTGGCTGTATGATTTTATTCCAAAGAGATTTATTTGAAATGCAAGAATACGGAGATCTTAATTATGGAGACGGTTTTTTTCTTGAAAAATAATTTTTTAGCAAAGTTGTTGGCTGTACTGTCATATCTCTTACAGTACATGGGACCCTGTTCTTCTGACCGTAAAAAAGTATACTGGCCTATACAAACTCATAAATAACTAATTTTTAATCTAATGTTTCTAATTGGATGGATCGGTACAGCAATCTTTTGTACTGTCTTCAGTCTCTTTTGGATTTCTACATAATGCGTCCGCAACCATTTTGCCTGAACTAACCTGTTAACGGCAAGCTACCCGTTAACAGGCAATTTCACCCGGTGGCCATATGGCCCATTATGTTAACCAGTGTAAAGTAAACGCCCTTGTAATGATCTACCCTGAGCTCCGTATGAAACCGGCTAGTTCTCTTAGTGTCAAGTTCGCCGCCATGCCCAGATCTCGGAACGTTCTGTCGTCCAAAAACTGATGACGTCTGTTCTAAAAGCTGGTCACTCGGATAAAATTTGTTGCATCGATTTCGTTCCTCAACACAATGGCAGCTTCTGCAGTAAAACTGATGGGTCAGAATTAGCTTATCAGCGAAACTGTAAATAGCGCAGCATGCCGTTAGAATTCCTGTTAAAATGTAAATCGTTTTCTTGTTGAACCCAAGTAGTTTCCAGATTCTTTCACTGTTCACTGCTGGACACAGTAGTTTTGAAATTCGGAAAACAGGTATGCATGGCCAATCACGGTCTGTAGAGTTTCATGCTGCTTTTTCCAATTTAGAAATGTATCCTTGTAGGATCGCAAATATCCCCTCTATCGTCTCCTATTCAGATATCTCCGATCTCTTCCACGCCAGTTCGTCCGCATTTTCATTTCCTTCTATGCCACAGTGACCTGGAATCCAGTAGAGGTAGGTATTGAGTTGACGTATACGATATGCAGAGTACACACAACTCCTGACGTAATGGGAACCCAGCCCATTGATTGGTGCTTGATTATCCACACATTTGATCGAGTTAGAACGAGGTAAGTCTCCGGTTTCAACCATCATCTCCGTCTCAAATAGTTTGCCCTACAAGATCATTTCTATAGTCAGTCTTTATTTGCTTTCATTGCAAAATGAAATGACTAACCCCGGGACTACTTACAATAACTCCGAGCCTGTTAGCTGATAAGCTCTTAAGCGTGTACTGGCAATTCGTCATCCTCTTTTCAGAATCAAGAATTTGGGCTTTAAGCCATTCTTTTGGGCCTAGAATGCCCGATCAGATACATAACATACATGCATATATAATTGGCCATTACAACCCTTCAGTCAGGATTACGGATTAGCTTCTCACACCACTCATGTTGTGTGTGTTAATCTTATACATGAGTGGTGGGACCTACAGTTTAAAGTCGATTCCGAACGACAGATTTTCGAGAAACTTTTCATAGCAATTTTATTTATTCTGAGAGTTTTTGACAGAAATCTGCTGAGAGGAAGTTGCCGAAGAAATACTTTTTTCATATTTCGTTTTTGATGTCTGATATGGGGTTTGAACTCGGGCCTTACATCTACTGAGCCAACACACTACATGCTAGACTACGGCGACTACTAAAGGCAATCGTAATGAAATGTATTCCGTACAGCGAAGATAAAGAATATTTCTCTGATAAAATATTTGTTACTTCCCCATAGGCAGCTTATTAGAAGTGAGTCGGCGGTTCAAAACCCAGTTCAGATATCTCCAACAATACGAATAAGAAAATATAGTTCTTCAGCGACATGCTCTCAGCAGATTTCTGGTGAAGCAAATAAAATTGCCGTGAAAAGTTTCTCAAAAATCTGCTGTTCAGAGTCGACTTTAAACTGTAGGTTCCGCCATTCAAGTATCAAATTAACACACACGGCAAAAGTGGTGTGTGAAGCAAGGTCATAATATTGACTAAAGATGTGTAATGACCGATTATGTATGTATGTATCTATGTATATACATACATATGTAGCACAGTTCACACAATGCTTCTTATGCTGTCAACGGCAAGTTACAAATAATGTCAGGTTTTCGAAAGCAAGTTTCCGACTCCTGTGAAACTAAATAAGCTTTCTTTACCACAACAACTACATACCTGGGAGCTTACCGACAACTGTAGTACTAAAAAAAATTATTTTCCTCGACAAAAACATACCTAAGAGCTGTTAAGTGGCATTGGTTAGACGATTTAAATACATTTCAATTTTCCTAAGAGAAAGTGGTGTTTTGGACAACCCTCGTATCTAATACGAACCACAATTTTTCTTTTTCGTTTTACACGTTTGTTAAATGTCATTCATTCCTTTAAACTCAGGTGGTTTATATTTTATTTTTTCTTGTGATCATAACGATAATGATGATGGCAATGATGAGACTTGTTCTGGAGTTTTATACCGAATTCTATTGTTCTGTTTTTGTTTCAATAAAACATATATTTTTATTATTATTATTCTCAATTTATGGATACCAGAGAATATATTTTGTTTTTAAGTGATAAAAAGGTTTTTTGGGGTTTCCATGTTGTTCTACTTCCTTTTCCGTTAAGGTTTTTCCTTTCATGGATGCCGTCTTCTATAAGAATTCTTTTGTGTTGTATTTTATTTTATTATGGAGATGATCTGTAGTAGATTAATATCAAATGGTTCTTGATATCTTTATACGAGTATACCAATCACGTTGATCTTATTTATGACACATTGAGTTGAACATAAGCCAGCTAATAATTAAACTGAAGGTATTGTTGTTTGTTTAAAGAAATTTAATATTTTTGAAAGCAAAAATCTTTTATAATTTAATAACAAAGCAATAATTGACTTAACCGTGGACGGTTACTGTTCGTCGAATCGACGAACAATTATTCCTTCTTTTATGTTTGACCAAATTTCGCTCTTTCTTTCAACAACGTTAGTTGAAAACGAGAGCTTGCAGTGAGTATACGTAAAAAAATTTTTATTTCGGCGATTCAACGAAGAGTAAACTTACTGTACAAAAATGACCATCAAGGATTAAAAAATGGGTGGCCAAGGTACGTTTACTCACTACAAGCTTTCGTTATCAACCAACATTGTTGATAAAAAGAGCGAAATTTGATCAAACATAAGAGAGTTATATGATAAAGATTCTAAGAACAGTAACCAATTAGGGTTAAATTGTTCGTCGATTCAACGAAAAGTAACCTAGGTTTAGGTTTAGGTCGGAGTGGTAGCTCTGATATCACAAAGCTCGCTTGGGCACGCATGGCGGCCCGTTGTGATGCCACAAGTGAACGCAGTCCCTGTACTGACCAAGTTCCACCAAAATCCGCTAAGAGGAAGAAGTTGGTCAGAGCAAGGACTGCACATCGTAATCACGACTACCCTACACCAGGAAAACCAGAAAGAAAGTTTGATGAACGAAGCTATATCCTTGACATCAATGGACGATAGCTCCGTCAAGCTGACAAGAAATGGGGAGCCAAATAACCAACATCTAAAGGGTCCGCCAAATAACTTTTTTTTTTGAAAATGCTTTAAAAAAAACTACTGAATATTTTCTCAAATTTCTTTTTTTATTTGAAAGTACAATCCTTCCGGTTAATAATGGAAAATAATTTCATTCAAATGGCTGTCTCGGCTGGCCATGCAGTAGCCTACACGATCGGTCCAATTTTTAAGCACATTATCGATTGTGTGCAGCTGTATTTCACCAATGGCTTCACGAATATTGTCCTTTAAAGCGTCAATTGTCTCTGGCTTGTCGGCTTAAGACTTATCTTTGACGGTACCCCACAAATAATAGTCCAACGGTGTCAAATCGCAGCTCCGAGTTGGCTAAACGACATCAGCTCTACGGCTGATAATGCGATCTTCAAAAACAGGTCGCAAAGCATCGAGTGTAGCTTCGGCTGTGTTGCACGTGGCGCCGTCCTGTTGAAACCAAATGTTGCCAGTATCCTAATCTTCAAATTTTGTGAACAAAAATTCGTTCAACATGGTCCGATAACGATCGCCATTGACTGTAACGGCCACTTCTTGCTCATTTTCGAAGAAAAATGGCCGAATTATGCCTCTGGACCAAAATCCGCACCAAACAGTGACTCGTTTTGGGTGCGTCAGCTTTTCAATGTATGCGTGCGGGTTTTCTGTGCCCTAAATGCGACAATTTTGCTTGTTTACATACCCGCCAAGATCAAAATGAGCTTCATCTGACAGATGATTTTTTGCCAAAATCGGCATCTTATGGTGTAGGCTACTGCATGGCCAGCCGAGGCAGCCATTTGAATGAAATTATTTTTCATTATTAACCGGAAGGATTGTACTTTCAAATAAAAAAAGAAATTTGAGAAAATATTCATTATTTTTTTTTTAAAGCATTTTCAAAAAAAAAGTTATTTGGCGGACACCTAACAAGAGATGGGCACTGACAAATAAAGTGGATAACAATCTCCTCTTCCTCAGCGGATCTGCATTCACGGCAGATGTCGTTAAATGGAAGCCTCATTCTTTCCGCGTGTCTACCCATAACGCAATGACCTGTAATCATGGCCACTGTGGTTGACCACGACCAAGACCAAGTAATAAGAGTAACCTTAATGTACAAAAATGAAGAGTACCGTCCAGGGTTAAAGTTATAATATTTAAAATATATTGATTATTAGAAAATTTGAATAACAAATCAAATACCTACAGCCTTGCTGCCAGCTAAAGCTAAAGCCTTCCATGTTAGTTAGTAAATGTCAAATGTAAACACGCACTATTTTATGTCAATTTTAATTTTATTTTTGTTTTAAATTTATTTTCTCTTAAAGAAATATCTTTAAATCGTATATCATTTAAACAATTGATGTCATTATGTTACGTTCGTTTATTCGTTCGTTCGTTTGTCTATATTTTTGCTCTTTAAATAATTGAACTCTTGACATACATCTTTTACACATGATTATACTTAAGAAATAAATGCACTCAAACACCAGCATACATACATACTACCAACAACAATATCCTTTTAAGGATTTATACAATTTCACAACAGTCGTCTCCTGCTATCTTTAAACCCCAACACTAGAAGTAGCAGAAGGAGAATAAGAAGAAGAAGAAAAAAACAGTTGATACTGATGGCAATCTTTCTGTTTATACTTACAAGTGTCATTCAAGTGCATTTGTTTTCTGTCCATCACTGCATCTCCCAGACACATACACGTACCGTACGTTACGTTATGTTACACCAGAGTACAGAGTCTCCTTAAGACAACAATTGATTGCCTGACATTTTATTCTTGATTCAGTTGGTTTTTTTTGTTTTTGTTGATTTTATTTCACTTCGTCCTTTCATATCCTAAATATTTCATCTCTTCAGTTGTGCTGGACCTTTTTTGAATGGCCTGGTGGTGCTGTACGACGCCAATGATAAGATATCAGTTGGCGCCATTACATTAGGTGCATGTGACAGTTTTTTCTTCTTTTCGTTTCGTTCGTTTATCTTCTTGTTCTTATTTGCGTTACTTGTACGTGTTGGTTTTTTTGTTGTATACCGTTTACAGAGTAAGTTATTGTTACGCAAAACAGGAAATCTTACCGAAAACTTAAAACCTTCATTGAATACATAAGAAAGAAAGTTATTTGCAAGAGCAGTGCTGCTGCTGAAAAGGTTTAATTTTTGGAAACACACTTTGAATTTGACTTGAATTTTTATAAATACAAAATTTTCTTCAGGATTTAAAAAATGGATGGTTCAATAAAGATTGTCAGAGAGCATAGATTTCTTTAGGGAATTCTGAATTTATATTTCTAAAACCTTCGAATGAAAACATCAAAATCTACCAGAACACTGTGAATAACCACTGCAAAAGTTACCATTACTAAGATTAAAAAATATCCACTCTTATCATGAAGTATTCTGAGTTATTTTATCGGGTTATCCACTATATGGTTTCAAAACTTATGGTCTGGCAAGACTGCCTGATATTGAACATATTTTACCTAAGGGGTGAGCTATTTAAGGAAGGGTTTGCTCTTTAGGAATATGACTCATTTAACAATCTAAAAATACTTTAGAAAGTTAAAACTTATGGGCTCTCTTTTCGAGCATTACGGAGTGACTATAATCACAATCGATCTACTAAGCAAGTGATTCACCAGAATAATATTTTCTTCGGTGGTCGCCGTGGTCTAGTAGGTAGTGTGTTGGCTTATTAGACGTAAAGCCAGGGTTCGAGGCCCAGGCCAGATATCAAGACAAAATACAAAAAGTATTTCTTCGGCGACTTCCTCTCAGCAGATTTCTGGCAAAAACTCTGAGAGTAAATAAAATTGCCATGAAAAAGTTTCTCAAAGATCTTCGTTCGGAGTCGACTTTAAACTGTAGGTCCCACCACTCATGTATAAAATTAACACACACAACATAAGTGGAGTGAGAAACTAGGACGTTGTACAATGGGTCAATTCGACCTCCGGGTACTGTATTTGTCTTAATTGACAAGTACACAACCTAACCTAACTTAACCTAACCTAACCTAAGATTAAAAAAAATCCACTCTTATCATCAAGTATTCTTTCTGAGTTATCCTCCACATGGTTTCAAAACCTATGATGGGTGATTTATTTAGGGAAGGCTTTGCTCTTTAGTAATATGATTCATTTAACAATCTAAAAGCACTTAAGAAAGTTAAGTGATTATAATTATCATAATCGATCTACTGTGCAATGGATTCACAAGAATAATATTTTCTTCAGAGACAAAGCAAATTTGTAACGCGATAGTAAAGCCAACAAAGCAAAATTGTCGCGTCAGAGACTAGGCGAAAGTAGAAGTGATTGTGGAAAAGCCATTGCATTCAGAAAACTGACTTTTTAAGCCGTATTTTTTTGCAAATTTCCCTGGAAAAATCGTTACCGTCAACTCAGAGTGATACGGAGTGGTGCAATTGCGAAGAAGCAGCCGAAGCATGGCGAAAACAATTGAGAAAACTCTGGACAGTTATATAGATAGGCGGGTCAATTAGCTATATACACTAAGGCTACAAAAGACCCTTTGTGATACGACAGTTTAATACTTCCCCTAAACTCTAAACCAATTGGAACTTCTGGTGAAGGGGCTTAGGTTACACAGCCCTGCAAATTTGGACTTTTTTTGTGCAAATAAGATGGCTCCAGGTGTTTTCGAAGGCACTTTGCGCGCTGAACACGTATCTGGTTTGAAAAACTTTCCATCGCGTCAGGTTTTCGAGAGCTAAACACTGACGTGCTAGAACCATCGCTATTGTCAGAAATTAACAATTGATCTTTGCTCTTTAAAACGAGCTCAAAACCCAAATTGTTTACATGTACCCTTAAAGTAGGGGGTGAGTTTATGTCAAGGGGTGCAAAAGAAAAAGAAACACATTACGGAGGTCCTTAAAAATTGATCAGATTTACTTGAAAATTGTTAATCAGGGGCTTTTGGGGCCGTTGATTACAGATCTTCATTCAGATTTAAAAAATTCAAAATGGCGGATCCAATATGGCGGTCGAGGTTTATAAAAATTAATCAGATTTGCTTGACCGCCATATTGGATTGGAATAGCGATGGTTCTAGCACGTCAGTGTTTAGCTCTACAATGTTTCAAAAATGGGCAAAAACGCTATTTTTAGGTGTTCCAACCCCCTTTTTCTCGAAAACCTGACGTGATGGAAAAAAATGTTCAGCGCACAAAATGCCTTCGGAAACACCTGGAGCAATCTTATTTGCAAAACCCATGCAGGGCTGTGTCATCAATGTCTATCATTGACAGAGGCTATTGAAAAGGGTGTTACTACATCCTAAGTAACACTTTTATAGGGCGAGCAAATCAATTGGGACAGAGCTTGCTGAGTCCTTGGACGTAAAAGAGGCAACCATTTGCTCTGCCTTTGATATGGAGCGCGCGTTTTATGATTCTCCTTACGAGATTATGGACAAGAACATTGAATAGAATGGGTAGAGACCATGAGATATTCAATTGTTGGCAAAGAACTGATTATATGATGTGCAAATTCAAGTGCATGACAACAACGCAGGGTTTGGCCACTGGGCATTGATTGCCAGGGATATGCAGTTGAAATGTTTCGATGGCTAGAAACAAATTTTAAGAGACTCCTTGTGGCATTATTCTGAGAGGTCTTGGGATTTTATGTCGCTTATACATGTTAGCGGAGTTAAGTATTAAGCCGGATAAGATCACAGTAGTGCCATATACGACTAGGAGAAAACGTGACCAACTGAAAACTATTCATCTCTTGGGTAAGGTAATATTACTTGAGACAAATTATCTGGCAATATTACTGCATAAAAAATTTCCGGCTTCGTATATAGAGAGCTTTTCGAGGGTAGCATATCGCAATGCTATGCAGATGTCTTATGGGAAAATCTTAAAGGATCTTGTTAAACCCAACAATTATGAACTGAATGTATAACAAGATGGTCAGGACAATTTACACCTATAAAGCCATTACGTTACCAGCAAAATTGATTTGAAAACAGCTTAGATGGAGTTCGATAAGACACAGAGACTGGTGGGTGTTGTACTAACCCTGCCAATGGGAACATATCCTACGGATGGGGACTTTGTAGGATTTTAACCCGTAGTACATGGTGGTGGTAAGGGCTAGAGTTCACAGAAACTCAGTTTAGGAAATGGGATACAAAACTAAAACCAGATACATCAGACGGCATTGGGATCTGATAAATTGAGTGGCTAACAACTCACTACTTGATTTTCCTATGGACATAAGCAGCTGTTTTTTGTCAAAATAATTTACTCCTGAAGATAAGTTCCAAAAAATACTAGGAATGCTATTCATATTGCATGGCTCTAAATAAATGAAATAGCGATGTAATCAGCAACAATCCTTATGGTGATTCAACGAAGTCTTCTTTAAAGCTTTCATCAATTTCTGTTGGGCTGTATACATTTTTTAGCTTCTTTAAAGGCTTTTTACCTGGCTTAAGTTTGCCCTCCTTTTTTAGGGTAATGTTTTCCTAATGAAGCTCATTGTAAGAAATACCTTAATGTTGATTTGGTTAATTAATAAAAGGATGAATGCAATACTATGGTATACATATATGTACATGCATACGTATTTTTTTAATTGACTTGAGTTATTTACCGGTAGTTTTATTTGAATATTTTCTGTTCATCAATAAAGAAATGTTTTCTTAAAATACAGACTTCAATACTATAAACTTTCCAAAAAACCGAGTGTTTTTTATTTTTTTTAAATTTTTTTGACATCAGGTTGTATGGGTCATCAAATACAGGAAGAAAAAAATAAAAACGAAAGAAAAAAATTGAATTTGTTTACATGAAAATACTTTTAAATTTAATCCGTTGGAAAAAAATTTCTACAAAGGCGTTGACTCGTTTATAAAGCTCATAAATTAATCAATTGCGTTTGTTTGTTTTGTTTTGCTTTGTTTTGTTGCAAATTAAGACAATCTTCATTAATTCCACCCAAAAAATACGAAAGAAAGAAAGCGAAAAAAAGTGAAAAATTTTTAAAAATAAATTTTAACATAAAAGTGCAGTTTTTTCCATTCCATTTTAATGTTGGCGCAACAAATTCTTGAGAATTTATTTTTGTTTCAGTCTGGTGTTAAGATTTTTTCAAAGCGATAAATTTTTCAAGTGTAACCAGAAAAAAAACAATGAAACAAATAGCCGCCAGCAAGAGCGCACATGGAGTAATTAATTTAAGCATTACTGTGCTAATTTTCTGACAATTTAATTCAAGAATATATTCGCGCATTATATTGTACTTCTAGAATTTATTTTTTTTTATGAGATTTTAATTGAGACTGTCGGCGAAAGCGGTAGAATGCAATCATTTACGATTTTTTCTATGTCTAGAGAGGGTTCAACAAATTTTCTTAAATATTGAAAAAATAATATGGAAAAATGGTGGCCAATTTGTGTAAATTTTTGCTGAAATACAGTTTATTTTCTAAGATAATAAGGAAGATAATAATGGACTTGAGGCCTGGGTTTGAATCCCAAGTCAGACATATCCAACGCAACGAAATATGAAAAAATATTTCTTCGGCGACTTCCTCTGAGAAGATTTCTGGTAAAAACTCTGAGGGTAAATAATTGCCATGAAAAAGTTTTTCAGAAATCTGTCGTTCGTAGTCGATTTAAACTATAGGTCCCCGCTACTCATGTATAAAATTAACACACAGCATAAGAGGTGTGAATAGCCGTAATCCTGACTGAAGAATTGTAATAACCAATTATACATGTATGTATGTACATATGTAGGTATGTTTTTTTTTGTCTTAAGCCGGAGGTGGGAATCTTCGAGACACTTTTGTTCCAACAAAAGAGTGCACGATTCACCATCACTGGTGCATACGTACTAAACCCACCCCCTACACACTTCAACCACTCAAACCACTCAATGTTCGTTCTCCATCCAAAGGGTTACATCAGAGACAATCCATCTCCCCTTTAAACCGTTCTCCGATCGTGACTGCCATTTGTGCATGGAAGTCCTTCGTTCCTCCGCCTTTATAGCTGCAGTTCGTCCTGGAAACTCGAGATGGCGAAAGTATATCCGCCTCATCTCATCCGCCAGTATTGTCTGTGCCAATACCAATACCGCTTCATCAGACACTGTCCTGAAGTCACTTGTCTAATCGAGCTTAGACGATACACCGAGGACAGTATTCTCTTTGTCGTCCCCACGGAGAGTGCCTCCGACCATATTGGGCAAGAATATAACATTATCGACGTTACAACCCTCGATATTATCCTCCTCTTGAATGGATCTGGTCCTCCAATATTTGGCATCATCCTCGCCAGTGCTCCCTCCTTGAAGTTCAACCTATCCTCGATAATCACTCCCAGGTATTTTATTGCCCTCTTAGTTTCGATCTTAGTACCTCCAACGGTCACTTCCATCTTCTCCACTATCTTCCGGCCACTTATCAAGACGGCCTTCGTTTTATGTGCGGCAAGTGTTAAACCTGCCTTATCAAGCCATGCTCCAACTTTGCGAATCGCTGTGTTCGTCTTCTCCTCTATTTCCCTTACCGTATTAGCTGCCGAGGCTATGGCAAAGTCATCTGCAAAGCCCACAATTGTAGTCCCGTTTGGCAATCGCAGTCGAAGTACATAATGTTCCATAGTAGTGGCCCAAGTACAGAGCCCTGCGGAACACCCGCCGTCACTACGTTTTCTTTTTCTCCTTCATCCGCTAGGTATATTACTTTCCTGTCCTGAAAGTAATTGTTCAGAATATGTATGTAGGTATATATGCATGCATGTATGTATGTATGTATGTATCTATGTATGTATGTATGTAAGTTCACATTCTTAAGTCCCTAAATTACTGGCGAACAAAACTCTCTTCTTTAAGCTTTAAACTCTTGTACCAAAAATTTCTTTCATGCGTATTAACGTGAAACAAAAGGTTTTGAATTTTGGTTGAACATTTTCAAAGAAATTCGACTTAAAATCAAAACGCATAAATACAATGAAAACAATCTTTTTTCTTAATTTCAAACGACTGACCAGAAAAATCAACAACAACGTTAACGAAACCTACAAACCCATAAATTCTTAAACAAGCCTTAATACTGAATACTTAATTGAGCAGCGAGAAAAAAAAACGAAACCACAAAATTCAAATTAGGAAGCCACTTTAAAACCAAGCAAAATATAGTGGCAAAAACGAAATAAAAAAAAAATACATGGAATGACAACAACGTTTGTCGTTGAAATTATTTATGAAGTCTACCGAAAAATAACGACAACAAGAAAAAAAAGAAAAAAACAGAACAAAATCGTTAATTAATGTGTGTCATTAAATAATTCAAAATGAATCAATGTTGTCGAGAGGATTAAAGCTGAAAAACATTACTGACACCTTTTTTGTTTTTGCCAAAAAAAACGAAAAAAAATTTAAGAGGCGAAAATTTTACGTGGAACTGGTTAAGATGGATTTTTGTTGTTGATTTGTTTATTAAACAAATGCATGGTTATTTATTATAAGCAAAAAAAAATAGTAAGAATATTAGGGGCATTCACTTCATATTAAAAATAAAACAAAATAAAAGAAGAAATTCAACAGACTACCATGAATAAAAAGGCATGTAATCGCGGCCAGATGAATCAGGATGACAAATATAGATCACCTACATACGAAAAGCAAGATACTGTCAGTCAGGCAACATAACATCTTGCTAACTAGATAATACCTGGTTACAAGTCTTCTGGCTATTTACCCAATCATCACATAATATTGAAAAATCCCTCTTCGAAGCATTTGCAAAACTTTTACTACTTTACTGAAGTTATCTTCTTTGTCATACCAATGATAAATGCTGATTGTCAATGTCCAATGCATTGAAACATTGGACCAATCAATATGAACGTCTTTCTTAAGGAAAACTCTTTAGTGATTTCAAATTGTGACGGGCATCTACCCAGGCAAACCTGCTTTATCCTGGCACAATTCCTGTCTGGTCTTCTAAGCTGTAATTAGAAGTGAATTGTCCTGGGTACTATGAAAAGGTGCCCTACGAGTCTTTAAAGGCTTCATGACACGATACACTGTATTTAACTAGAAGGAGGAATAACTTCTGTCTTTTTGTATACTGATAAGACGTGCTACTTTATGGCGCAGCAGCATGGTTTCTTGCACAAATAGATGAAGGCATTCCTGAGGTATTTAAGGAAAGAGGTCTAAGTAAAGTTTACGCATCAATCTAGTGGGGAAATATTAGTAGCCTATGAAGATGTACAAGTTGTTGTAAAATGAAGATACTCCAGCCAGAAAAGTTTTTGATAGCCATCTGAAGGGATTTCATAGAAAACAGGCGTTCAAAGTTTCGCCGAAAAGATCAATTGCAGAAAAAGTCACGACGCTTAATGTAAGTGTTGGCAGAAGTTGTTCAAAAGGCTTAAGTGCATTGAATTCTATCTTTTAATTGGCCTATGAATTAATCGGGTTTTTTTTGACTGTCTAACAAGTAAGTATGCTTTACGTTTTGTGGATCTTAAGTTGAGGGCAACCGAGGGGGCTCAATTCTACCAGATGCCTACCATCTTACTTAATTATTTCATAATATTCTACAAAGAAGAACTCTGAGACACAGTAGAGCAGTTTTGTTTTTAATTTTTAGTTGATATTCGGAAGTTTTTCCAGCTTGTTCCTGCGTAATTAATAATGCTTAAGATTCTGTATCACTTCCCGGATTTTTCATCTAAGTAAGGAGATGTCGAACACATAAGAAACTGGACCAACTCTTTTAATGACAGTGTCAGCAAAGTCTGTTCACCTATCGCGTATTTGTCTTGGTTTTACACAGTGACCAATCGATTTCTCGTACTCGTAGCAAAATCAGGTAATAATATCGCATGTACCCATTATGTTCCGGTGCATATTGTAGCCATATGTACCTGGAGTTCCTACCAAAATTATCTTCAAGCTTTTTCTGTACAGTTTGGGAGCTCTTCCCAGGTTAAACGCCTCGATCAAATCGAAATTTTTGCCTCTCAGCAGATTTCTTCTTCTGAGAGTAAATAAACTTGCATTGAAAAAGTTTCTCCAAAAAAAACTGTCGTTCGGAGTCGACTTTAAACTGTAGGTCCCGCCACTCATGTATAAAAATTAACACACACAACATAAGTGGTGTGACAAGCTAGGTCGTAATCCTGACTGAAGGGTTGTAATGACCAATTATGTATGTATGTACGTAGATAGTTCTTTTAGAGTTAAAACTGAACATTTTTCGGAATGTACGAAACCAATTTCATATATTTTCTTCTAAAAGCCTTCTGATAAGGTCAATGAGTCCAGTAAGGACCTCCTCAGCCCTTCTTTTTGTATAAATATCCATCTTATTCTTAACTTTGTGTTTCTTATATAGTGGCACCCGTATTGAAAGATTTTGATGCTGAATATACGCGATAATTCATGTCATTGGCATACCATATGAAAGAACAATATTTGCCATTAAATTCTTGCAATAACAATTATCTTCCGCAAATCTATTTCTAACACAATAAAATTAATTTTTTCGTACGTTAATAAATATTGAATTAATAATGGTGAACACACCTATTCATTAACCTTTTTGCTTTTAACACTCCCAAAAGAATTAAGCAAACTTTTTTCAAGTTATTTTTATTCTTTATTTTAATTTTTTTATTTCTTCTTTAAAAGTCTTAAGAACATGTGAATCATTTTATTTTTTAGTAAGAATCACACAATGACAACCATAAAATATAAGATTATTGATGATATAATGTTTATACATATGGCTTCTTATTATTATTATTGTTTTCAACTAAGAGATCATAAATAAAGGTGAAGTTAATTTAGACAACATGTTTTATTAAGTCTTATAAGGCCTTTGACATTAAATGAACATTTTCAGAATTTCTGAAAAAATTCATATGAATAGCACTACTTACTTAGATTTTTAAAATATTATGACCTTGAGTGTAACCTTGAATACATTATATTGCTGAATAATGGTTTTACTTATTCACAGAAGATACCACTAAAGTTAGTATTTCATAGCCACATGGGAGCATAGATTTCACTTTTGTGTCGAACATATCCAGTTTATTATGCTTGGACTTCTGTATTCGTGTCTTTTCTAATTCTAATTCACCGCTTTTGCATTAAATTCAGCCGAAGTAGCACAATTGGTTAACGGCTTCTATCGGGTGTTGCATAATTCAATCAGTGATGGATATATTTATACGTAAATTTTTTGGTTTTGGCAACGTTAATTATCAAACCAACTTCTTCTGTTATTTCTAGGCATCGGCTACATAATCCACCTCTTTTTGACATCCTTTTAGTCCCATCTATCATTTTACAGTGCTCTAGCAAAAATAAAGAAAATGGAATTACAATAACAAATCAACAGTAAAGTTCTAGAAGTTGACAGACCATAACAAATAAAGCGAAAGGTAACGTTTCTGAAGTCGCCGTAGTCTAGTAGGAAGTGTGTTGGTTTATTAGGCGTAAAGCCAGGGTTCGAGCCCCAGGCCAAACATCAAAACAAAATACCAAAAGTATTTCTTCGGCGACTTCCTCTCAGCAGATTTCTGGCAAAAATTATGAGAGTAAACAAAATTGTCATGAAAAGTTTTTCAAAAATCTGTCGTACGGAGTCGACTTTAAAATGTAGGTCCCACCACTCATGTATAAAATTAATACACACAACATAAGTGGTGTGGGAAACTAGGTCGTAATCCTAACTGGAGGGTTGTAATGACCAATTATGTATGTATGTGTAACTTTTCTGTATAAAGCATACAGTTTACCAACCAAATTCAGTCTAGGACTGAGAGTATAAGAGACTTCCTCTGGAAAGCTAATTACTTCTACTTAAGAAATGAATGCTAGATGTACACGAAATGCTTGGTAAGATCAAGTGGACAACTGTCTCTAAAACTGCGTCCTAATTGGGTTTTATAGTGCCCCTTTGTAATACCCGATATTACCTATTCCGTCATTCAACCATAATTTCTCGCTGAAATTGCAAAACCATTCCGAAATTTCTATGAAGTTGAGTGTTCTATTCAAATCGCTTTTGGTTAGGCAAGGGTTGCCAGGAATCATTCGCCTCAGTTTCGAAAATGTTGTGTGGTAAACTCTATTCCAGAAGCCGCCGTAGTCAAGTAGGTAGTGTTTTGACTTATTAGACGTAAACCAGTGTTCGAGCCCCACGCCAGACATCAAGACAAAATATAAAAAAATATTTCTTCGGCGACTTCCTCTCAGCACATTTCTGACAAAATCTCTGAGAGTAAATAAAATTGCCATGAAAAAGTTTCTCAAAAATATGTCGTTCGGAGTCGACTTGGTCCCACCACTCACGTATAAAATTAACACACACAACATAAGTGGTGTGAGAAACTAGGTCGTTGTACAATGGGTAAATTCGAACTCCGGGTACTGTACTTGTGTTAATTGACAAGTACACGTCCTCTAATCTAACCTAACCTAAACTCTATTCCACCGTTGTTCTAGCGTCTATGAGGAATTCTAGAGGCCAGTGCCCCATTATAACTGCCATGAGATTCTTAGGATAGATTTTGTTGAGGTTTAATGCATAGATTGTGCTACATATCCCATTAAATCATATCCTGCCAGAACTATTTAGAGTCTCTGCAAGTCGGTTTTTTATGTCAACTTTTGTTTGCAAATGAATGAAGTTTGTGTGAGGACTTATTGTATACTCTACTGTAGTGGAATGCCAATTTCAGGTATACATTTAATGAAACTTGCCACCTTATACAATCGCGCCTGTGTTTTTGTTGTCTTTAAAGAATCCCTGCAAGTGTAACCGTTGAATGCCTCACTATCTCCGGCATGTCTCACAGCCGGCATACTTGGATAACCTCAGATGTGGTGTGCGCTCTTCCTAGGGATCTTGTGGCGACTTGCATACAATCCTTGAGTCAGGATTACGACTTAGCTCCTCAAGTCAGTTATGTTGTGTGCGTTAATATTTTATACATGAGTAGCGGGACCTACAATTTAAATTCGAGTCTGAACGACAGGTTTTTGAGAAAGTTTTCATGGCAATTTTATTTACTGCTAAGACCTGCTGAGAGGAAGTCGCCGAATAAATATTTTTTCATATTTGGTTTTGATGTCTGACCTGAGGTTTGAACCGTGGCCTTACATCTAATAAGCCAACACACTTCCTACTAGACTACGGCGACTTCATTACAACCCTTCACTCAGGAGTATAACCAAGCTTTTTACGCCGCTCATCTTAAGGAGGAAGGTCACGAAGGACATATTTTTAAGAAACTTTTCATGTCAATTTTATTTACTCTCAGAGTTTATGCCAGAAATCCGTTGAAGCCCCAGGTCAGACATCAAAACAAAATACAAAAAGTATTTCTTCGGTGACTTCCTCTCAGCAGATTTCTGGCAAATACTCTGAGAGCAAATAAAATTGCCATGAAAAGTTTCTCAAAAATCTGTCTTTCGCGGTCGACTTTGAACTGTAGGTCCCACCACTCATGCATAAAATTAACACACACAACATAAGTGGTGTGAGAAACTAGATCGTAATCCTGACTGAACGGTTGTAATGGGAGTTACAACTCAATTTCCAAAATATTGAGGCCAGTTAAAAAACGGCCTCAAATTATCACCAATAAAGACGATTAAATATTTGAAAAATATTTGCAATTTGTAAGCGTTTAAAAATAAACCCCCAACTAAAGCTATGTTGCCCTCAAACCATGACAATTTTCATCATTAAATGCAGTATAAACAAATAAATAAAATAAAGCCTGGAGAAAACAGAAGGAAACTCTCTAACGGAAAACATGCCACATTTACAACACTTAAACAACAATGGTACGGCAAATGGTATCAGTAGCACTGACGATACACAACAACAAAAGAAGAAGAATGGCAACAAAAGATAAATGCAACATCAACACCAACTCTTCGTTGCTCTTCTCTTGATAGAAGCAACGTCATCATCGTAGTCGTCTTCATAACACGTACAGCGATATGCACAATTAAAAATTTAACTTCAAAACATTTCTAGAGCAACAACAATTGCTGCGACTGCTTGACATGACGTTTTCGGAGGGGTAGCACAAGCGTTTGTAACAATTCAAGTGTAAAAATATCGAGCAGTTGTTGTGTCATATCTTTTAATTGCCATTTTCAATTAACACTTTATGCTTTAGATATACTCGTACACACATACACAGGCAGTCAGCCAGCCCCATATAATATTATGTGCCAGACGGACTCAGCTAGTTTCGAAGAAGAAGAAGGAAAGTAAAGAAGCGACAAACATTTGGAAAGCAGTCTAAAAGCATACACACTCATGAGATTTTCTTTTTTAAAAAATTTTGTAGAAATAAAATAAAAATATTGTGTTTGATTAATAGTCCAAAAAAATATATCAAAAGAACAGAAGCATACATATGTACATACATACGTCTACATACGAATATGTGCTATAAATAAATATCAAATATTTTAACACCCTCTACTACCCCATTTTATTACACTTTTTTCTGTTTTCTCCTTGAGTGTAAAAGTCAAATGCAGCCAATAAAATAAAACTTAAATTATTTTCTCTAAAATGTGTAGAGTGAAGAATACAACAACAAAACATTTCCTAATTAATGAGTTAATTTGTTATTAACTCAAACGAGGGGGAGTCAATCATAACGAATATACACAAACGCACACACACACACTTTCAGGCATTTTATGAATATGAATTATGTGGCGAATGAAAATCTTTTGCATTATGGTGTCATAGATCAATGCATATGTAAACATTAAAAAATATTTTAAATTTATATCGTGTTGCTCAAAACGAAACTTAAAAGAGTGAATTCATGCAAAATTTCATCAGCTTGGATTAGTTCCATTGTTATCTTCTTATATACAAAAATGAATGTGTGTTTGTTAGTTTGTTTGTTTGAAGTCTATAGACGGCCAAACGGCTGGACCGATTTTCTTGAAATTTTAACAGTACCTTCCTGTATGTCTGGAAGGAACTATAGGCACTTTTTATTTGCCATTTAGGTGCCACGCTCACATACCCAATAAGTATTTAATGTCGCATATCTCATAAACTGCAACAGCTAGAGTCTTCAAATTTTGTATGGACGACTTTGACGTATATATGAACAAAATGGGCTGATTGGCTATAGTGGGCGTGCCACCTCGCATACGACAGGTGACGCCACTGAAATTACTTAAAATCAATTAAATCGTAAACAGTGCATTTGATAATGTTATGATCTTCAGCAAAGTTGTTGCGCATGAGCCGACGAAGGTTTTTAAGTTGGTATGGCCAATTTCCGACAGGTGGTGCCATTGAAAATTACTCAAAATGAATTAAATCGTAAACTGCGCATTCTTTAACAAAGTTGTTGCGTATGAGTCGACGGAGGTTGGTGCGATTAGTTTCCGATTGATGGCGTCATTGAAAATTATTCAAAATGAACGACAAGCAGTTGGTCGACCTACACATCAAGCACGTAAGATAAGACCATTACGAGCCTCAGAATCAGACGAGCATTGAGGCTGAAAAATCTTCGAGTATATGCCGCTGAGACCTGTTCGCTTGAACCACTTGAACAACGAGAAGTGACATTAGAAACTGATCGAATGCGTACTACTCAGGCCCGTTCATCTTAATCATCAGGACAACGGGAAACAAAATCAATGAAATGATTCAAAATTAATTTTAAATTTATGTAATGTCTTTCCTTCAAATTTATTTTAGTTGGTGGCGCAGCACCACGCGCCGTATACAGCTAGTATTCTTATAAAGTGAAAGCATGATATCAGGTAGAATTTTTGAGATAACTTATAAGGTCGTCCTATTTCACGATGCTTAGAGAAGGTATATTCAAAGTAACATAGTCTTCATTCTCAAGTAGTTTGACATTCCCCCCCCCCCACTATTTGAAATAAAATTGCCATGAAAAAAATTTTTCAAAAATCTGTCGTTCGGAGTCGACTTTAAACTGTAGGTTCCGCCACTCATGTATAAAATTAACACACACAAAATGAGTGATGTGAGAAGCTAGGCCGTAATCCTGATTGAAGGCCAGGCTTTTTTATATTCAATTAGGTGGCGAACCCTCTTTTAAGGCTAAGTTTCTACTTCGTTCTGAGTGCAAACCCATTGTGATACCACATTTAATATCCAACCTTGTAATCAAACATTACCTACCGGAAATCAAGAAATTTATTCTCGCTAATCCAGCAGTTTTTATTTTAAAGAGTGCGATCAAAAACGACAGAGTATATGAAGTCAAGAATCTCCATGTTATCAAGGCACGAATCGGGCACTGTCACATAAAAGAAAGACAAACTCCTCCTCATCGGACTCATAGCTACTGCATAAATCATTTGAGTGAACGCCTAGTCTAATGGCATTGTTTAAAATAAGATTTCAGTCTGGCAAGACCACAATTGATAGTCAGGCAATCATGCAAAGGTAGAAGGCAACCAGGCAACACCTTCTTTTACATACAAGTCTAACAGGGTCTTGCAATATAAGATGTGCCCTCCAGCTGTGAACAAAGTTAAACCGCACTGTGAAACAAAAGGAGAACACCTATGACATTTCTTAGGGATCTGAATGCAGTCTGGCTGTACAGTAAGAGATTTTTAGGAAATTTCTACCATCCAATAAACATTCTACCGTTTTCAATATGGTCATGACCTTCGCCTGGCTAAGCGAAAATCGAAAATCGTATATTGAAACCAATAATATATGTAACATAGCCTACTCTTTCTAGCATTTTGAAGTTATCGATACAAACCTCAAGAAACCCACTGAGAATATCCGGATCCCCAGACTAGAATTCACAAATGTCTTTTTGCAGAGTGTTATAAGGAACCATATAATCGAAGGGAACGTGTAAACGTCTTCCCATAATTATAGTATAGTTAAGGCCGAGATTTTATTGAATTACTGCTTACTGCCCCAGCTAAGGCATCTTCTTCAATAAAAATTCAGAGAGTATAACAAATAATGCCATAGTTTGAGTCGAACGCAGAACCCTAGTGATTAAGACAATTGATTGTATGCCTATTTGTTTACCAAACGTAAACACCCTCAAGCAAGGTTGGTTCTATATCGGCCCGTTAGAGGCAATATGTGATGATGGGTCTAATCCGGATTGATTACACCTCAAAGAGTGGGTGTGTGGATTAAAACCCAAGACCATAATGAACAAATTATATGTCTAATCATAGATCTTAAAACCACATCGTTGCAGCTGTTCTAATAGGTTCTCGGTAACGAAATTTCACAAGCAAGGGTAAGAGAACTTTATATTGTGGGGTGCCTCTATGTACTTCTTTTGCCATATGAGTTTCCCCAATGGAGGTAGTAATGTCTCTTCTAATCTGAAGTTTTGTAACGAACTTTACAACGATTTCACTTACTTACAGTGGTATTAACGAGAATCCTGCCGACATCCTTCAAATGGACATTGTTGAAATCGGGCTGCACATCAATGAAGACTGACGGTGAGTAGTGCTTATAAGTCAGAGTATGAACTCACAAAGTATCAGCGGGCCTTTCTTTAGTGCAGTTATGTTAAAAAGATTATTACAGAAGAAATAAAAGAATGAAATCAAGCTTATGGGTCCTAGGTGATTAGCAATAGAGATTGTGGTCTTCCAACTTTTGGGATGAAAAAGTAATTCGCTTCAAATCGCTGAGCGTACTTAATACACACATAATATATTCTCTGCAGTAAAGGTATGACCAGTAACTGGTGACTTAAAACCTTTGTAAGAAGAGAAAGTATCTTATCTCAAATTAAATGTAACTTGCTGTGCAGATGCCTTCACTCGAGGAAAAAATATCATTGCGTTCATTGAGAAGAGAATTTATGATGCTTTTATGTTAAAGTGTTAATATTTAAATTTATCTGCCACTTGTTTTATTCAACTAAAATTGAAGTGAACACACATCAATAAATAATTAAAAAACAATTCCCTTGCAATGGCATTTCAATAATTTTCTCACATACAACCACTTTTGGTATGAGGACATTTAATTATTCTTTTAAAATACTGGCTATCAAACAAACATAACAACAAAATACCCACTTAAGTATGTCGTCCACAATATCATTGTGTTTGGCTTCCAAACTTCTATTTCATGAATTTAATGCATGTAACAAATCTTAAATGTAAAATAAACAAATTTTTATTAAATCAATTGATGTAAAAATAGAAGAAGAGAAATTAAATTCAACTTTTTTGTATATTTGTTGGTTTTATTGGGTGTTTTATGTTTCAAGGGGCTTTTAACAGCAGAAGATGGAAAAATGGAAAAAATTTCCGGAAAATGTGGGTCATTTTGTTAAGAGCTTTTCGTTACATTTCCAGCATCTTTAAAATCTATTGAGGTTCTCTTTGCATTTTTTACTTCATTTACATCTTGAGCATCTTCACAAACGCATCCATTTAGCCTAATAAAGTGCGTGTGTTCGTTCAGATGTATTTGGTAATTTTATTTCACTTTAAACGCACACAATGGATGGATGGATGGACCCAGTCCCAGTGAGTTCGGTCTGTCTGTCTGTTGTTTTATCGATGAGATGTTTATTTGGTTTTTGTTTTTGTATTTACATTGTAATTTATTCTTTTTAAAGACAATATTTTGTCAGTTTTAAGGGTCTTGTTAGAAATTGTTTTGTTTTTTTTTGTTTTTTTTTTTTGGGTATTTAAGTCTAAAAGCTTTTTAGATTATTTATGTTCAAAATTAGCACTTTTATCAAATCTGTAAATGCCCTCATCCTCCCCTCCTCTAAAATCTAATTTCTATTCTATTGCGTTTCCCATTACAAATGTTAATATTTGTGTTATTTGTGGTTTCTAGTAGCAAGGGCGGAGGGAAATAAGTGGCGCTGGTGATGATGAAGAATGTCATTATTGTCTGCAAAACCACTTAAGGTAGAGAACATTTCCCTTTGCGGTAAAAATATTTTGTTTAAATTTAATTAAGTTTAAAGCGAAATAAGGTCAAAACAATAAAGTTTAAAATATTTAGAATTTTATAAGACCATGTTTAAAATTTGAAAAAGAAATCTTTTGATGATAATTAATATTCATTGCATTTTTGAATATGCAATGGTTAAGATTGGCTGTGTAGCATCTATGACTAGCAGCCTCCTTCAGGCCGAACTAAATACCTCATTAATGGTTTCTCTCAAAGCCTAGGGAACTTTATTGACAAGTGTATTTATTCGTTATTTCCTTAATTGAAATTATTTTTAAATTGCTGCCAAATTTGTGGGAATATTTGTTAAAGACTTCAATTGCAAGTAAAAATAATGGACATACATATCTGGTCTATAAATTTGATTAATTCAATCGATAACGTACATAAAAGTTTTCTTTTTTTTGGTTTACAGTTAATTTGTAAAGGAATTAAATATCTGAAGGTAGACACTGCGTCATGTAGTGGAAAAATCAGTCCAAAAACATAACTAAAATTTTCTAAAATAAACTCTGAAAACCCTGTGATTGCTCGCGCTATGCTCACTTGCTTGGTCATTACAACCCTTCAGTCAGGATTACAACCTAGCTTTTCATACCACTCATGTTGTGTGTGTTAATTTTTATACATGAGTGGTGGGATCTACACTTTAATGACGAATTGCAAACTACAGATTTTTGAAAAGATGGCAATTTAATTTTACTGTCATAGTTTTGTCAGAAGAGTTCTGGGAGGAATTCGTCAAAAGATTTATTTTCTTTTATTTTTCGTTTATTATAATTCATTTTTTATTTTGTTCAAGATATCTGAGTCAGGGCTTGAACCATGGTCTCACATCTAAGAAGCCAGCACACTATCTACTAGAATACGGCGTCGCCGCACTCTAGAATAGATACATAACATACATACATAATTGGCTATTACAACCCTTCAGGAAGGATTACGGCCTAGCTTCTCACACCACTCATGCTGTGTGTGATAATTTCATACATGATTGGCGGGACCTACATATATTTTAAAGTCGACTCCGAACGACAGATTTTTGAGAAACTTTTTCATGGCAGGTTTATTTACTCTCATAGTTTTTGCCAGAGATCTGCTGAGGAAAAGTCGCCAAAGAAATACTTCTTGTATTTTGTTTTGATGACTGACCTGGGGCTCGAATCCTGGCTTTACGTCTAATAACACACTATCTACTAGACTACGGTGACTCTAGACTGGTCAATTCAAATCCGTTCTGTATTTTTTAATGTTTTCTTATGTTAAACAAACATTTCACTCTTGGTGAGTGACTAAAGCACAGAATCCAATTTTGTAATTCGTGATACTAAACCAGTATTAAGGTTGACAGGAGATAGAAGAGTCCCTAGGTGAGGTTACGTTAGGTTAGCGGGTAACTTTGACATGTTCACTCGGTGCCCATATGACCCACTGTGCTACCCAGTGTCCGGTTGGTTTGATCCGGTGGGTTGGAACCACCCTGAGCACTTGATGAAACCGCCCAGTTCTCTTAGCGGCACGTTTGCCACCATGCCCAGATCTTAAAACGTTCTGTCACTTAAAACCCGATGACGTCTGTCGAGAAGTGCAGATCACTCGCAAAAAAGGTTTTGCAACGATTCCATTTCTCCCACATCATGGCAGCTTCTGCAGTAATCCTGGTTGGCTAGAGAGAGAGAGCTTGTTAGCGAAACTGCCATTAGCACAGTTTTCCGTTAGAAATCCTATTCGAATGCGAACCATTTTCTTGTCAAACGCAAGTAGTGCGCCAGTTCTCCCGCTTTCTAGAAGAGTCAATAAAGGTTAGGTTGGGTTAGGTTAGAGGACGTGTACTTGTCAATTAAGACAAGTACAGTACCCGGAGGTTGAATTGACCCATTGTACAACGTTCTAGTTTCTCACACTACTTACGTTGTGTGTGATAATTTTATACGTGAGTGGAGCTTAAACAACAGATTTTTGAGAAACTTTTCATGACAATTTTATGTTACTCTCAGAGTTGTTGCCTGAGATCCGCTGACAAGATGTCGCCAAAGGAATATTTTTTTATATTTTCGTTTTTCTTGGCTAGGGTTTGAATCGTTGCCTCACGTTCAATAAGCCAATACACTACATACTAGGCTACGGCTACGCCATAAGCAGGAAATTCCGATGTGAAATTTTTGATGTCAAACAAGCACTCTTACTCGTATTCTCATCGGTGAGTGGCTAAAGAAGGGTATCAAATTTTGCAATTCGTGATACTGAAGCAGCATTCAGAATGACAGGGAAATAGCAGAGTCACTGAGTTAAATATGCACTATTTTTCGGTGGCACTGATGTATAAAAAATCAACACGACAATATGCTCAGAGGATGGTGCGATTACATAATCGACTTCAAAATCTGTATGTCAATGTTGAGTTGAAAGTTTCATGGGACTTAAAGGTAATTATGTATAACGTGTTGCTATAACTTGGCCAAACGTTTATGTTTGATCATTGCCGTTCACAACTTGATCATTTAAAACCATGAGCGACCAGTCTTGATTTATAGAAAAGGGAATTTAAAAACATACCTACATAATTGATCATTACAACCCTCATGTTAGAATCGCTATCACTCCACTTATGTTGTATGTGTTAATTTTTATCTATAAGTGGGGGGCGATACAGTTTAAAGTCGACGCCGAATGACAGATTTTCTAAGAAACATTTCATGGCAATTTTACTTTTTTTTACTCTCAGAGTTTTTGTCAGAAATCTGCTGAGAACAAGTCGCCGAATAAATATTTTTCCTTTTCATATTTCGTTTGTTGGAAATGTCCAACCTGGAGTTTAAAGCGAGGCCTAATGTCTAATAAGCCAACCCACAACCTATTAGACTACGGCGACTTCACCTTTTAAAAACTTACTGAGTTTATAATGAAAATTTTAATGAATCCATCATATTGTGTGATTAACTACAGAAATTCTATTGTAAAGAAATTACTCGATAAAATTATGATTATAGACGACAACTGTATCCCAGTTTAGTTGCCAGCTGGCAAATAAATGATTGGTTGTCCATTGGTAACGAAACTAAGGCTAAGTTGCCATTCATAATCGAAACAATAAAAATGTTTGTATGTCATACTTGAAAAAATAAATTTCAACAAAAGCAATTCAAAAGTTTATTGAAAATACATGAACACTTTTCAAAAGCTTCATTTCTTGAAATATTTTATGAAAATTGTTTTAAAATTTTTATTGATCGTTATTGTGGTGCAATAGAGTTGAATATCAAAAACGTTTTTTTACGGGAAATTAAGTTTGAGTTTAGAAATTTTTTTATTACAGGAAAAAAACAAAGAAAATTAATTCTTTTTTATTATAAGTTTTTAAACAAATGATTTCTCATATTGAATACCTGCTATTAATAATATATTCCTAATGGTATTTAATCAATAAAAATTATACAAAACATCGTTTAAAAATTTTTCATTAATCTTCACAAACATATGTACATACTGTGCAATTTTTCTAGGTATTTCAATCATTTATTGCATATAAAAAATTTACCATAAATTGTAGAAAAAGAGAAACAATTTGACATTCAACAAAACCGCAAATAATGCAGGATAATAGGTTTGCATACATATTTGTTTAGTTGCATTGCCATTAAACATTTGAAAATATCGTTTATACAGCTGCCTATTGAGAATGTTTAAATTCATATAAATCTGTAGATGATCACATTTGCAATCAAGCATGGACATGGAAATCATGGCATAAACACTTAATCAATATGGATGGTGCATGACCATAACGGATAAGTAGCGGCAATTAAAATAAATGATTATGGCTTCTTATATGAAACAAAATGAAGGAAAGAAATGAAAAAAACAACAAAAACAAAATTTTAATTTGCATACATACATATTTCCAAGAGGTTTATTGATGATCTTCGCTTTTTTTCCAACAGGGGTTGATTGGCTGGCAGTGAATGCTGTAATATGGGAAAATATTGTAGAGCTCTCATATGTGAAAAAGTTTAAAGGGAAATTGATAGCATTACAAGGGATTATTAAGATTATTCTGCTCTTGCTTCGCTCTAACATGCAAAAGAACAATTTTTCTACAATAAAAGTAAACACAAAAATAGAATGTATTGGTGAGGAAATGTAGCAGCTTATCGTTGTAAGTATTTATTAAAATCCTAAGGATAATATTAATTGATATTTTGTAAATCCAAGAAAACCTTTATTAAAAAAAATAGTTTTTTAAAAAATCTTACATTAATAAACCTTTAATAAACTCCATTTGTCATGACCCTTTTATTTATGCTGACATTTAATGTCTTCTGCATTTATCGCATAGGGATACAACGATTTGTGGCACATGCTGTTTGTTTTCTTTTTTCGTGTTTCTCCACATTCGAAATTATTTACAATTCAGTAACATTTATGAACCCCTATCAAAATATTTACCTTCATCTCGTTGAGAATACTCTTTTTTTTCTCTGGTTGCTCTGAGTAGTACTCACGGCGACAAAACTAATACAGCCAAAGAACTTAGGCGAGATAAAGTAGGAAAAGAGAAAAAAAAAAACAAAGAGAGAAACGCAAATCTCTTGTGACAACATAAATAAAACATGATTTAATAGTGTGTCAAGGATCAACGTTAAAGGATCAGCAGGATATTTACAACTGGGATTACAAAAGTTGTAGTTTTTGGTTTTTTTTTAATTTCTTTTTTAAGGCATTACGTCTAACGCTTATACAAGCAATAAAAGGAAGAACGATCGCTGCTATACAGAAAAGTAGGGGTTTTTTTTACAAAAGTCTAGAATCATAAACGTAAGCAATGGCACGAGCATGTTAGGTACACAGTCAAAAAAATTAGTGGTGAAAATACAAAAAAAAATTTTTTCCTTTTTCGAGAAACTTTTCGGGAATTATAAAGCCAGTAATGACAGTATGAAGTAAAAATGACAGATTTTTTCAAAAATCTTGTAAAGAACATTTAGTACCGCGATATGTTTCACTTACCAATTAAATCATCAAAAGTCTGTGATATTGTCTTTTTTAGAAACTTTAGAAATTTTCATATCAAAAGTAATGGAAACCTAACTATCACAATTGGTGGCTACAAATATTTCTGGATGCAGGACATAATCAACACTTATTTTGTTTAAAAACCATAAAATGGCTTTAAATTGCATTGGCCTCCTTTAGAAGACTTTGTGAAATTTTTTTAATTCGCCGTAGTCTAGTAGGTGATGTGTGGGCTCATTCGACAAGAACTCAACTTAAAATTTCAAAATATGAAAAAAGTATTTCTACGCCGACTTTCTTCCAGCAGTCTTCCGGCAAGTAAATAAAATAAAATATTAAAGTAAATAAAATTGCCATGTAAAATTTCACAAAATCTGTTCTGGATCCAATAAACACACACCACATGGCTGGTGTGAAAAGCTAGGTTGTAATCCTTACTTACTTAATTGGCCATTAACAACCCGATCAACGGATTTCGGACTGCGGCAACACATCCTTCCAGGCGCCTCTGTTTCTTGCGCGCCTACGTCAGTTGGTCACACCAATCGATGACAGGGCTTCCTCGATTTGGTCCTTCCAACGGATACAAGGTCGTTCTCTTCGCCGACTTCCGCAGATCTCCGCATCAAATACCCTCCTCCATTCGAACGACATGGCCTAATCTAATCTTTAATACAAATCTTTTGATGAATATCCACTACCTCAAAGGATAAACAGGAGCATCGTTAGCTCGGCAGACAAAGAACAAACATGGACATGGAAGTTCCGAAAATTACAGCAAAAATGTTTACTTTCACTTTAAGACAACACGGTCGAACAGAATTTACTTCACCGGATTGATATAATCATTGTCAGCCCGGCAAACAGATAATAAACCGGTATGAGAGTTTCGAAAATTATCATAAAAACGTCACACGGGCCGCTCAAGTGCGTGCTCAAGTGAGCTTTTGGTATCAAAGCTACCACACTAACCTAATCTAACCATAAAAATGTTGAAAGGAGTTGCTAAAAGCGTCTTTCACTTTAAGGGGGCAGGGCCACATGGAATTTTTCCGGCACTCTTCAAATAAATATCGAATCAACTTATCTTGTCCAAATCTAAAATGCTTGCCAAACTAGATATTCATCTGCTACAAATACTGACGAAGATCGATGAAAACCAAGTAGACTTAAGTCATCTTTACCATGGATGATTACTGCGAAGATGATAAGGCTAAGCAGTATGCCAGGGTAGGAAATATCTGAATTCTTTAATACCATGCCAGATTTAACTCCGTTCTGGAAAGTGTTCTGCGGTAGAAGGGGGTTTATCATTGCATATAAAAATATTTCTTTCAGTGTACAATGCCGAAAAGAGTACACAACACTTTTTGATTTTGCAATTTTTTATAGTTCCTTTTACGTTTCAGGCGGCTTAATTTTTTTTCTAAACATCACAAAAAATGGGGTGGGGTTCTAAGCAGCAAAATGGAAAAATTAAAACACAGAAACGGAATTCATAAACGATGATTAGCCTGCTGTAAACACAACGGAAGTGGGTTGTTACAATTCCGCTCTCGCTCTCTTTTTTTTGTTTTCTAATAATCATTTTTTTGTTACAATTACAGTTTTTTTTTCATTCTAGCCATTGTTAAACAAAAATTTCTATTGTTTGTAATAATTTTTCCATTCAAACGAAAGGCTGAACTAATGAAGAATAGTATAGTGTTCCCGTTTTTTTATTTTTCGAACTATTTGTGCCACATTTGTATGACAAGCCATAAATTATGTTTAATTGCGTTTTTGATTAAAAATTAAACACGGGTTTTTTATTCTTTTCTTTTAAATAAGCTTTCAATGTATAACTATTGCTTGTGAATGGCAAATGCATGAACGAATATTTGATTAAAGCGTAGAAGAGTATTAGACTGTATTGAGAATACCTTAGCAGCGGTTGCAGGTAAAGCAAAGGACTGCGGATATTGGACATCTCTCCTTAAGGATAATTTTTGGAATGACTTTTAGTCATTCCAAGTCAGGCAGGTGAAACCTGCCCTAAAGTCCTCCTGAACTTTTCATTGAAAATTATCTTGAGCGGTGGAAAGCCATTTCTATCGTTGCAAATATCTGAATAACAGGAATAATAAGCATCGAAAATCCACGTATAATTCCCGGAGAACAAATATAGCCTCTTAAATTTATTAGGAAGTGTGTGAGTTGGAAGCGTCATCGAGCAGTACTTTTTGCGAAAACCTGGACTCCTTTCTGCGAAATTTACTGAAGTAACGAGTCTATCGCATCAAGTATCATACATACATACATACATACACTCAGCCACAAAAGTATACATTCGGATAACAAATTTCAGACATTTTTTAACCAATCCGTTTTCTTTGAAAATATTCATAATTGTCTGACATCTTTCTTCGATTTTAAGACGGTCTCTTGCTTTGGTTCAGAAATTTGTGAAATTCGTAAATCGAATGCATAACTTTGTGGGCCTGTGCAGGGCCACAATTCAGTTCAATTTCAGAAATTTTTTAACCAATGAAAAATACCGTCCTAACATCAAGGAAACTATAAAGATTATATATATAACGGATTAGTTAAAAAATTTCTTTAATTTTTTATCCGTATGTATACTTTAGTAACTGTGTGTAACTGGTCACTACAACCCATCAGTCAGAATCTAGCTTCTCAGCTCTCAGAGTTTATGCCAGAAAACTGCTGAGAGGAATCCGCCGGTAAGATATTTTTTCGTATTTCATTTTGTTCGAGTTGTCTGACCCGGGAATTGAACCGTGGCCTCTCGTCTAATAAACCAAAACACTACCTACTAGACTACGGCGATTGCAAGTACCAGACTATTGACATACGCTTCTACGGCAACTTCAAAAAGGGATTTACAAACACCAGACTATTGAAATACCCTTCACAGAAAGAGTAATGGCAAGAGGCATAAATCGAACCAATAAAATCATCAATTCTGTGGGCATTATTTTCCACGGGAACTGTAAAAAGGGATTTCCAAACACTAAAGGCCTTGTTGTTGAAGTTACATGTGATGTTAACTGATCATTTAGATCATGCGATTTGACTCTGTTAGACTTTTTCTTATTGTCACAGTCACCATAAACCACAAAGGTCCTTAAAGCGAACATAACCCCTGCAATCAATAAAATTCAACCTGATCTATGCGTCAGAGTCATAGAAAGTTGGACATTTTGGCAATGGCACACTTGTGGACATTTGATGCCATAATCCACACAAAAGCGCATCAATAGGTCTTCCAAGCGAATAAAAAATGTCGATGATATCTCACACGCACTTTATTTTATTTAAATTGAATAGTAAGTAGGAAGCTTTTTAAGCTCTTTCTGCCTTGGTCCTCTGTAAATTTCATATTATTTCGTGCTGGTATTCCATATATTCAATATTTTTACGCCGTATTCGTCGTTCTTGTAAAGAACATCCGTTTGTGTTCGGAGGAGAATTTTCGTCCCTCTACGCCCAGCTAAAGATAGGCAAAATTGCGTATGATTTCAGCCTATAAAACAGAGTTAAATTTTTCCCAAAAAATTAATCGTGTAGAGTTAGTATTACGGCGAGTTTGTTTTGTCTTTTAGTTTCATTGCCATATGGCAACTACGCATCTCGTCTTTAATACAAATTATTTACGTTTGTCAATAACCAATAACAATGTATTCATTTCAAGGGCAAACATTTCTTGATACACATATGTATTAATCCTCTCTTATCATTGAACACAATATTCATATATTGAACACAATATTCTGTGTAATCTAAGTATTTAATGTCTCTTTACTTTTCCCTTTTTTTCACATAGATTTGTATTTGAGCAGGCAGGCGTTGCTGCAAAATCAATGCTCAATGACATGTAAATCAAATCGTACAGAAAGTACGTCCCATAAGTAGTTTAACATTTAAAATTCCCATATGGATTTCTATATTTTCTCTTTGTCGCTCTCACTATGTTTTTGCAATCGAAAATATTGTAAATGATAATTGCAGCGATTAAAAGCATAAGAATTGACCTTAAAAATGAATACGAACTGCTAGTAACGTGGGAAAACTATGTATCTTTGAATTGCATGCCCTTAGGAATTTGCAAAATGTTTTCTTATTCTTCTTCAATTCACTTTATAGGGGTTATTGAGAGTTTATATACCATAATGTTTGTCATGGTTTTTTAGTTTTTAAAATGATTTTTAAATCTTTGAATATAATTTTACAAAACAATTTAAAAACCATAAATATTCTTTAACGGCTTGTATACTTTCTTGTATTAAAAAATAAAAATTATAAGAAAGAAGCCATAATTTTTCTTATTTTTATTGAAAGATCTTAAGATATTAAATATTAGTTTCTTTAATACCCTACAATATAATTTAAAATTTTCTAATAAATTATTATTCCCTAAGGTCAGTTTATTTTCATATGAATTCCACATTTTATGTTTCACACTTCAACTTAATTTTATGGGAACTTAATTTTCTGTTTAACTTTCCTAAAAACCAATAATAATTCTAAAGAATTGTTATTATTTGGAATCGAAGTATTCATTTATAATTATTAAAATGAAATAAAAAAGAGAGATCTGTACACGAAACAGATAATGTTGCTAAGATAAGCGCAACAAATATCATAAAAAAGTTGTTTTTATATCGGAAAATCATATTAAAACCACGAAACAAATAAAAAGAAGAGAAATTCTAAATAATACGTTTAGAAAACTGTAAATTGAGAACAATTGTACATACATACTATACATACATACATACATACAGTGAGCGTTAAAAGAAATTGTACACTAAGTAAAAAATTCTAACAAGCACCAAAATCAACTTTTATCACTTAAGTAGAGTGCCTGAATAAATTTGACAATATTTTGAAATTTTTTGTAATTTTTTTTGTTTCAATTTTAAAAACTGGCAATAAAATAATTATTATAACAACATTATGTACGAAACACTACATCATTCAAATGGCCTCCACGCGATGTGTTGCACGCATTGATTCTTTTGATGTAATTTTTGACCACTTTTTGACACATATTGGGCGGTATCTCAGCCATTACTTGACGAATGTTGGTTTTTAAGTGCTCAAGAGTTGAAGGTTTATCTGCATAAACACGGTCTTTCGCGTAGCCCCACAAAAAAGTCTAATAGTGTCAAATCGCATGATCTTGGTGGCCAGTTGATATCGCCACAACGAGAAATTACGCGACCAGGAAATGTCTCTTGCAATAAAGCCATATTCGCTCGAGTGTGTGTGGCATGTGGCACCGTCTTGTTGAAACCACATATTCTCCAGGTCGTATTCTTCAATATCAGGCAAAAAAAGTAGGTTATCATATGACCATTACGCTCCGAATTGACGGTGACAGTCGTTCCATCGTCGTTTTCGAAGAAGTAAGGTCCAATCACACCTTCGGACCAAAGAGCGCACAAAACAATGACTTTTTCTACATGTAATGAGCTCTCTTCAATTACTTGATTCTGAGAACCCCAAATACGACAATTTTGTTTATTAACATACCCACCGAGTGTGAAATGTGCTTCATCATTGGAACAAATTTTGTTCGAAAAATCCTGTCCACCGCCTGTTGCTCAAGCACCCATTCCACGTACCTACGACGTTGTGAATGGTCAGCTGGCTTCAGTTGTTACGTAAGCTGGACTTTATATGAATGTAGCTGTAGATCTAATTGCAAAATACGCCATAATATGCCGTAAGACAGTCCTAATTCCTGAGAGCGACGAGGAATCGACACATTCGGGTCTTTGGCAACACTTTCACTTTCACTTACTTGTAACCACTCCAGTCTCTTCAAATTTCTTCACAATTTTGACAATTGCTTGCGTAGTTGGACGATTATGTAAGCACGATACGTGGCTGTGGCAGAATCACCATTTTTGTTTTGATAATTTTTATGTGTTGTGTGATAGTTAAGCGATCCATTTTCGTCAACGTCAGACTTTCAACTGAAAAGAAAAAAATTGGGTTCACAACTTAGTTTGACAGATGTCGTATTGCAGTCCCATACTTACCACGAAATGGATAGCTCTTTATATAAAGATAAATGTGTGTTTATTTGTTTGTAGCTTTGTTTGTTTGTTTGAAGTCTATAGACAGCTAAACGGCTGGACCGATTTTCTTGAAATTTTCACAGAGTTTTCCTGTATGTTGGGAGGGAGTTATAGGCTACTTTTGATTTTAAAATTTCAAGTAGGCGAGGTGCCACGCTCACATACCCAATAAGTATTTAATGTTGCACATCTCATAAACTGCAACAGCTAGAGTCCTCAAATTTTGTATAAACGACTTTGACGTATATATGAACAAAATGGGCGGATTGGCTACAGTGGGCGTGTCAGCTCCCATAGCCTATATATATAAAAATGAATGTTTGTTTGTATGTACCTTATAGAATCGTAAACTATGCATTTGATCATGTTATGATCTTTAGCAAAGTTGTTGCGCATGAGCCGACGAAGATTTCTAACTTGCTATGGCCAATTTCCTACAGGTGGTGCCACTGAAAATTACTCAAAATCAATTAAATCATAAACTGTGCATTCTTTAACAAAGTTGTTGCGCATGAGTCGATGGAGGTTGGTGCGATTAATATCCGATGGATGGCGTCACTGAAAATTATTCAAAATGAATGACAAGCAATTGGTCGACCTACACCTCAAGTTCGGAAGATAAGAGCATTACGAGCCCCAGAACCAGACGAGCATTGAGACTGAAAAATCTTCGAGTATATGTCGCTGCGACCCGTTCGCTTGAACAACGAGAAGTGAGATTAGAAACTAATCGAATGCGTACTATTCAGGCCCGTTCATCTGTATCATTAGGACGACGGGAAACAAAATCAATAAAATGATTCAAAATTAATTGAACATTTGTGTAATGCCTTTCCTTGAAATTTATTTTAGTTGGTGGCGTAGCAACACGCGCAGGGTTCAGCTAGTTTTAAAGTATATATCTTTTTAAATGTTTAGTTTCTTTTGATGCTCACTGTACATAAAAAATATAAAATCGGTTATCATCTCAAAAACCATACACATATATTTTAATGTTAAACTATTAAACTCTGAATCATTCTGAAAAATATAAACAATTTCTGTTCTTTAATATTGAACAGAATTCAAGTTCAAAGGTTAATATTTTATTGTTTTAAGGGAGCTCACTGTAAAACGATGTAAACCAATAATTCATATTTTGTTGTATTGTATTGTATTGTATTGTATTGTATTATTAAAAAAAAAGGATCAAATTGAAATTGAACATTTACTAGAGGCTTCTAAATATGAATATTCTAGTGAAATGATGTTATTATCCCCCTTGCTTCATTAGAAATAACAGAACAATTGATTGAGTATACCAACTCATAGAAATTTTAAAAGCAGCTCATACATCATCTTAAGAGCAGTATTTCAAACTGAGTAACTAAAAAATTTTACAAGAAGAAGATAAACAACTAGTCGCACCCTATAGAGAAAATTATCCATTCGGCTGATGGCATTGGAGATGTTGGCTTTGAGGATCACTGTGTTTTGTAGCTTATTCCCATATATCTTCGCCTCAAGAAAACCCCACAAGAAAAAGTCTAACGGGGTCAAATTGCACCATCTCGGTTGCCAGCTCACATAACCTCCACGTGAGATGACAATGCCCATAAATCGCTTGTAAAAACTATAGAGTACTCTAGTGCTCGTCATTTTAAGTGATAGCCTGAGCAATGTCATTCTTAAAGAAGTGACAGAAGTGACCAGTTCAAAATGTACATCAAAGAGTGTCTGTTTCGGAATGCATTGGACGCTCTTGAATTGGCATTGCCCCAAGAATTCGAGAATTTTGTTTGTTCTCATACCGGATTTATCTAGAAATGAAACTAATGACTGAAGATGATCTTTCGAATCGTTGCCCTCACAGGATATCGAATTTAATAAAAGAAAATGTATTAATTGCACGTGTTTTTGAATGCTAGATCCGTCCATAGTGAATTAATCACAACTAATTCGACAACAAGATGGCAGCTATCAAATGTCAAAGTTCGAAAGTCCGTGTTGGAAGATCCTTTAAATAACATACAAACATAATTGGTCATTAAAACCCTTCAGACAGAATTACGTCCTAACTTCTCTCACCACTTATGTTGTGTGCGTTAATTTTATACATGAGTGGCGGGACCTGCAGTTTAAAGTCGAGTCCGTACGACAGATTTTTGAGAAACTTTTCATGGAAATTTTATTTATTCTCGGAGTTTTTGCCAGAAAACTGCTGAGAGGAAATCGCCGAAAAAATATTTTTTTATATTTTCGTTTTGATGTCTGATCTGTGGTTTGAACCCTTACCAACTAGACTACGGCGACTTACTTTAAATAACCAAAACCACAATCGTATACGTTATCATGGCTAATCATTTCATAAAGTCATTAAAACTTATGCTCAATTTCTTTTTTTTTCATTTTCATTATTGTCGTAAATATTTTTTAAAACAATACAAACATACTTTACTGGCAATTAAATCCTCCACAGGTTTACTAACCAGTTTTTTTTTTATTTTTTCATTGAATCCAGCATTTGTTATGCCCCCTTCAAACATTTTCATCTCCTTTCCTTTCATTCATAATGATAAACGGGATATTTTGTGACAGTGATTTATTTAACAATTAAACATTATATGATGCAACTGCCACAGCAACAACAACAACAACAACAATAATTATAGAAAATAAAAAAACCTCTCGAATGTTTAAAATCGAAATGTTTACATATACCTACACAGGCAGACAGACAGATCCATGCATACATAAAGAATTTATAATTATTGCACATGTAAACATGAAACATTATGAATGCTGAACGAACGTGCAACCAAACGAGGCAACATTTTCAAATGCTGTTTTGTTGTTTGATGTGATATGATGAGATGAGGTGTAGAGTCTATTATATATTGGTGCAATAGGTATTGCGCGTAGAATAGCACCCGAAAACAATTCATATGCCATTCGGAGAAAGGGATAAAATGCAAGGCAAGGCAAGGCAAAGCAAGGCCTGCATGCCACATAAACTAACTAACAAAGGTATCAAAGTAAGCTAATAGCCATGTTGCATATTATTCAACATCCCAAAAACAAAACACATACCAACGAGATATGAAAAGAAATACAAAATACAACAGCTGTTAGACCATAGAAATAAAAACAATACGTGCACAAAGAGTGCATAGAACGGGAGGAAAAACAAAAAACAACGTGAAATTCAAAGAAATTAAACAACTAGACATGCAGTCATCCCCCGAAAATGAGAAAAAAATATTGAAAACGTATATAAAAAGTATGGCAAGAAGAAGAAAAAGAAATAATCAAGTAGCAAAGAGCTAACAAATGACATAAAGGACGACCCCTTTTGTTTATTTTCAAATGGTCTGAGATGACGGTGGCTATGATGATGATGTTGATGATGCTGTTGGCAAACTGTTTACACTGGCTATAGCGTTTGAATGCCAGCCAGCATAACGTTGATGAGTGGCTATACTGCTGCCGATGATTGTTCATATTCATCTCATAATAATTACTTTTTTCTTCGTCTCACAAAAAAACACATTCCATCTTCGAAACAAAAAGCAACATCAACAACGACCAACTCAGCAGCATTAGCATCTATCGGCATAGGAAAAAAAGCTAGAAACGCTTTTTTTCTGGCCTTTTTGTTTTAATTTACTTAGGGAAAGGGCTGCACGAGTCAGCCTTATTAAAAGTCAAAAGAATATTTAAAAATTCCAAAGTAATCAAACGAAAATGAAAAATTACTTTCAACTTAAAAAAAAGAAACGAATTAAAACACAACCGCCTCCTCACACATGCTGCAGTTTTAAATGGGTTTCATCACGTTTTCAACAAGAATTTTTTGTATTTTCTTTTCAGTTTGAGAACCAATAAAGGAAGATTAATACGCTCAACATTAGAAAAATTTTAGATTTGAAATAAATTTCTAAACATAATAGGAATTTAATAGCAATTGCATGATAGAATGCCTTGATACTAATGTAGAACCAATAAGTTTACACTCATTAAGAAAAAGTTTAAAATATAAGTTGTTCTCAAAGGAATATGGACCGATAACAATGCCAGCCTAATCTTATCAACAAACATGGAGTTTTTCGGCATGCATTGGAGCATCTTGGGCATCAATTGGATTGGTATCGTGCGAAAATAGATAATTTTGTTTGTTCACGTACACATTCCTTCAGAAATTGAATCTAATAAAGGGTGGACCATTTAAAAGTTTAAATTTAAAAATGCAATAAAACAAAAAAGAATTGGTATTTTGCCAAATTTATTCTTTGCGTGTGAAGTACAATTGCTCCGGTTAGAAATGCAATATTATTTCATTCATATGGCTGGCGCGGCTGGCCTCACAGTACCTCACTCGATCGCACCAGTTTTCGTGCACTTTTTGGAACTTTGGCTTCATGAGTGTTGAACTTCAAATGCTCAATTATTTCTGGTTAGTCGACATAACACTTTTCTCTCACGGCGGCGCAGAGAAAATAGTCCAACGGTGGCAAATCGCAGCTTCTGGATAGCCAATTGGCATCAGCATTTCGCCGTTTGGAGCACTAAATCGATTCTGGCAAGAGATGTTTGGCAAGTTGCATCATCCTGCTGAAACCAAACATCGTTCACATCAATACCATGAAGTACGGGTACAAAAAAATATGTTATCATGTTGCAATTGGTGTCTGCATTGAACGTAGTGGTTGCGCCGTCCTTTTTTTCAAAGAAATATGAGCTAATGATGCCTCCGCTGCACATGTCACACCAAACCGTCACTCGTAATGAGAGCATTGGCTTCTGTTAGACCACGTATGGGTTTTCTGAGCCTCAAATACGCCAATTTAGATGAGTTTCATCCAAAAATATGATTTTTTTTTTTTGGCAAAATCAATATCATCGTGCAGTTTCTGGTTGACTCAATAAATCCCAATGTTGCTCAAGCGTAAATCGGTTCATCACGTTCAGTGGAGATAGGTAGGTAGGTAGAAGTGGCTATCCCCTCGATGGAGTCATTAGCGGACACACTTAGGCCGCACACAGGGCCCATTGTGATACCACAGTTCCCCATTTCCCCTATTCCAGGAACCATTCGGAGCTTCGGATGAAACGACCCAGGCTTCCAATATCCATACATGACAGTTCATCCATATCCTCCATGTAGTAGGCACATTCTCCTCCGACTAAGTGCCGGACATGCGCACAATAGGTGAAGAATAGTCTCATCTTCCTCTTCATCTCCACAGCTCCTGCAGAAATCTTTCGCGAGGTGTCCAAGACCATACGCCTCGCATTTGCTCCTATAAAGCAATGCCCCGTGATAACCCCAATAACAGTGCAGAGCCTACTTCTTTGGAGCGTAAGAAAAGTCGCCGTTCGCCTCCTATCCAGCCTCGGCCAGATATTTTGCGCCGCTCTGCCCTTATCCGAAGTCGCCCACATTCTGTTGACGATATCTACGGTTGCATTGCCAATTATAAGTTTGCAGGTACCCAAAGGGATCTCCAACGTAGAGAATTCATCATAGAGTTCGATGGATGCCCCTTCTGGCCAGTTCATCCGCATGTATCCATGTGATACAAACATCATATCGGTTCGCCACCTCATTGAGATATCTGTGACAGTCGTACATCGTCTTGGAGTTTATTACACTGGAATCCAGTGCCTTGATAGACGCTTGGCTATCGGAAAGTATGATGGTTTTCCACAATAATTTTCACCGCAGCCTGAATTGTTGACACCTCCGCCTGAAAGACGCTGAAATGATCTGGTAGCCTTATAGACTTGAATATTCCGATTGATTCCGAATAGATATCAATTTCAACGGCTCCTTCCAGTTTGGAGCCATCGGTGTAAATTTGTACGGAGTACCTTGGGAAGTTCACTCAACCACTCCTTTAGTCCTCCCTTTCCGGAATGGATGTCGCATAGTTCATTGAGAAGTCATATCGCGGTGTCATGTAATCATTGCCTCCGACAATATCAATTTCTCCCAGTATCTTTGTATGGCCAATGCCCGATGCATGCCATTGTCCAGTAGCCCAGAGACGCCTGCTATCCTTTGCCGCCACGCTCCTGCAGTAGAGGTCAAGCGTCAGAAGGTATAAGATTATCTCCAGAGCGATCGTAGGTGTATTCAGTAGAGATCTACTGAGTTTTTTGACAGAATAGAATGGCATAGGGTAATCTAGTGGGTAGTGACTCTGGTCTGTGGCACTACACCGAGCATATGGTCAAAGTTAATCAGCTCGTATATAATTAGAATATAATTTGTAATTGTATTGTAATAAATAAATAAATAAATAAATAAATTGAATGACATAAGTATTCCCAGATTCGAAAATTTAAATTTCGTTCAAATTTAAATCGATAGATTTATATTGAAATCCAAATAGCGTTTGGCACTTATTTGTATAACAACTAAGGCCGCACAAACTTTGCTTTTCTCAGCTGTTTTCTTCTTTTTTAATCCTGAAAATGTTCTTTAAAAAGTAAACACTCATCGTTTAATTTATTAAATAACACTTAAAAAAAATTGCTCACATCATCAACTTGTAAGCTTTAAACAAAAGCAACAACATTTCATACAAATAACATACATTGTCATCATCATTCTTCATTCATCAGCAACAAATTTTGCCACAATGACACACAGTAACACCCTTTTAAGTATACATCAACTAACAATGCATTGGGAAAAGTTTACAAAATAAACGAAAATGATTTCTTCTCTTACTTTTTAAAAACGCAATTGAATGACAACTGAACCACCCTAATCAGTCACCACTATTTAATGGCGTTGAATAAATATTTGCATAAACTGTCCCTGTGTCCTTTTATGCATTAATTGTGGGCGTTTGCTGTTGACATTGTAGAGGTTTTTGTCGCCGTATTTTGTTTCATGCAGTTGTTGTTTCACTTCATGTTGCACCCTGTATACGTACCTTAAGTTGTAACATTTGTGCAAAGTTTAATTGTATTATGAATTTGTCAACAGTTGCGTTTTGTTGCAAGGTTAAGTTCAACACTTTTTTTGTTAAAGAAACTTTAATTTAAAAAAAAAAAAAAACTTTAAAGGGAATATTTTCATGCGGTATTGAGGGTAAGAAAAAATTGTGCCATATTGTATTTAAATTAAAATACGAATATATTACCAATTATAAAAAGGAAAACTTTCATAAGGGTTTTAAGTTTAAGCGTGCATTTAACGGAGTGATGGATATCGGAAATAATTTAAATTTAAATTGAAAAAATAAAAAAAAATTTTTTAATGTATTCGCGAGTAAACTTATTCGTAAGACGAAATATTACCAAAAAAAACGGTTTTGTATGTAATATTTTTATGTACTGGACTTAGTTTATAGTAATCTAGAGAATATGCCCAGGAAAATTTATCTTAATTTGCTTCATCTCCTAGAAAGAAATTAATGAATGAAATAAAAACATTTAAAATTTGTCATTTTATGGGAAGATGTTGCCATATTGTGGTCTTATAAATTTTCTTTCAAAAATGAAGAGCGAGTCAGACTAAATCCTTGCAAAGATTTCTTATTGACCAGAAGTACAAGAATTTTCCTTTCAGAAGAACGGATTGTTGCAGAAGCTTCCCTTCATTCGAGCAAAATTGGATTTTGACCGAGACATTCTGTTTAACAGAATGCTTCAAACTAAAGTTATAAGACAAGAAATCTTTTTCATATTTTGCCCAAAACGTTTGGGAAAAATGGTTCCTGATTTGAGCTTGAATTTATTGGCATCAGAGATCAGCAATGAATATTCAAAAAGATGAGTAGATTCGAATCATACTCATAATTTCTGGTAGTTATACGCATTCATACCTATTTTAATATCATACTCATACTACTCATATTCAAAGTTTGAAGAACTCTTCGTACTCATACTTAACAATAACCATGATGTTGTTGATTTCGATTCTCGTTTACACAACTTATACACGAATCACAAAATAAATATGATTCGCTTACGAACACTACACTACCCACTAGAAGGTTGTGTGTTTGCTTTGCTTGCTATCTTTGTCTTTTCTTTCCTTCTTTTTTGTAGTTGCAACAACAACTAAGACCTTAAATTTTGATGAATGATTCGAATCACTCGAATCATTTATGAGTATTATAAGTATTTTTCTAAATTTATGAATCAGAATGAGTAGGCGTATGAATCAAACATATTTCGAATGTTATGAGTTTGATGTCAACGTTGTACTCATACTCATTGCAACTTGTATTTATAAATCAATGTTGTACCAAAGAAAATAAAGCATAAAGAATGTGCATTTTAACATATTTTGGAATATTTTTCAAAAATATTTCAGGACGCGGGGGGAAAGATAGAAGAGAATGATACAGATACCAAGAGCGTAACAATGGTTTGTTCTCATCGTGCTTTTTTGTTGTTTGACCACTTTTTATTTATTTTTCTGGTGTTAAAAACAGACGTCGTCACCAAAGTCCCTTAGGGGAAGAACATCTTCGGCTTTTTACACACATAGGACACGAACATCAGGAATGTTCGTTAAAAAGAGCGTAAAAATCTTGTCAGTTTTTAAATAAAGAAGGTTCATGTCGCTTTTTTCAGACTTCAATGATACACCCAAAGAAATATCACAGTAGTATTCACTAATATCAATGAGAAATGATTTCTATTTTTGGAAGAATACTTGCCAAGTTAAATACGGTGTCTTAGTGTCTTAGTGCAGTACAATTTTTCTATATTTATACATATCATTGGGTTAATAAGTAGACTTGACATTATTACTAACAATTTTCCTCTAGGTTAACACATGCCTATGGTTATGGATTAGTGAGTGAGAGAGAGAAAATAAGTTGAGAGAATTTATTTATTTACAGCAATATAAAAGTGTTAGTAATATACTCTATTTTTATTTTCATTTCATCAACATACATATGTAAAGCTGTCTATCTTTGGCTTAATAATTTTGGATAAATAAAAATAAAATAAAAAATCGATTTTATTATTAAAAGAACATAAATCTATCCATCTTTGGCTTAAAAATTAGGCCATGTTTTTTAGATAAATAAAAATAAAAAGAATAAAAAACCATTTTTTATTAAAAGAAAAAAAACGAGTATTCCAAGGCATTTAAAAAAATATACTATGGGACAAAATAAAATACGCCCAGCTAATGACATCGAACATTTTTAACACAAAATATTCTTCGAGTGTTATTCTGAAATAAAATGATACAGCATACGCAGCACATACATTCTTGTCGCAGTCTGATCGACAACTAAATCAAAAAACACAGGAATACATACACATGTACATACGTACGATGAGAGCAACACATTGTTACGCTCTTTGTTTGTGTTCATTTTCCTTCTGTCTTCCTCCCTCTCATCTAGAAATGATTTTTAAATATATTTTGGTGAGAGCGGGTCGTAATGTTACGACCCGCCATGTGAAATTTTACTTCTACATGATGCGTATTCTCTATATCCATATTCTTTGGTTGTACTGAGTATGAATGAATCAGAATAGTTAAATTTCAATACTCATACACGAAATTTCATGAGTACTTATAAGTAGCGAATGAGAGTTCTGTGTTCACAAATTAGTTTAATTAAATGAGTCTCATGATTGAATATTAAAGAGGTATCTTTCGTTGTTTATGTATTTCAACAGAGACTTCCGTAATTTTACAGTTGATAACGGCCACCTTGTTGAAGCTATATTTCACAAATGAGTTGTAATTTTTCCGTAAGGATGTAAAGGGTCCGCCAAATAACTTTTTTTTTTGAAAATGTTTTAAAAAAAACTACTGAATATTTTCTCAAATTTCTTTTTTATTTGAAAGTACAATCCTTCCAGTTAATAATGGAAAATAATTTCATTCAAATAGCTGCCTCGGCTGGCTATTCAGTAGCCTACACGATCGGTCCAATTTTTAAGCACATTATCGATTATGTGCAGCTGTATTTCACCAATGGCTTCACGAATATTGTCCTTTAAAGCGTCAATTGTCTCTGGCTTATCGGCGTAATACTTATCTTTGACGGTAGCCCACAAATAATAGTCCAATGGTATCAAATCGCAGACAGTGCAGACTTTCCAAAATGTCCTGTGTGGCAGGTGGTGCTGTCCTGTTGTAATCGCACGACAATAGAGTCCAGATCATCCAATTCAGGCCAAAGGAAGCTGTTAGAAATCCACATATTGTGCTTGCTATTGATCGAGGTGGCCTGGCAAATATCCTTCTCAAAGAAATATGGACCAATGACGCCGTTAGCTCAAAATCTATGTCGAAGTGTGACTTTTTCGCAATGCATTGGATACTTTTGAATCTCCAAAGCTTCAGAGTCCATTCAACAAACACTCATCGTTGTCAAGGGTGGCTTACTATCGCTCCCCGAGTGAGTTGAATTTATAACGGATGCAGGAACAAAGTTTGCCAAATTGTAGTCTGTGTAATCCGACTATCTGGAGTTCTACTATACACTCTCGCAGACAGCGACAAAGACTTCTAGCAAAAACTCTGATACTCTTAAAAAAATCTGTCGTTCGGAGTCGACTTTAAACTGAAAGTAATGTCACTCATGAATAAATTTAACACACACAACATGTGTAGTGTGATCAGCTAAGTTGCAATCCTTACTAGAGGGATGTAATGACCAATTGATTATGTAAGTAAAATGATATTTTGCTCGAACGGAAAATCTCATGGCTAGTGTCTATGTTTTCGACATATCTTGCGTTTCATTTTCGTACGGGCGCCAGTCGATCATTTTTTGAACAAGCGGACTTGAATTTATCCACCACACTGTAAATAGTCATCTCTGTAGAACGATTATGGTTTTAGTAAAATGGGCAAAGTGCGGGATACGTGCCCCACACAGAGTACCCCTTTTTAATAAAACAATTTTATTCCTTGTTGAATGATGCATCCGTTACCCTGGACGGTTACTGTTCGTCGAATCGACGAAGCTCATTTACTCTTTATCATATAATTCTTTTATGTTTGATTAAATTTCGGTCTTTTTTTCATCAACGTGAGTTGATAATGAATGCTTGCAGTCATTAAAAAAAAATTTTTTTTGTTGGTCGATTCAACGAAGAGCAACCTTAGTGTACAAAAATGACCATCCAGGATTAAAAAAATGGGTAGCCAGGGTACGTTTACTCACACAAGATTTCGTTATCAACCAGAATTGTTGATAAAAAGAGCGAAATTTATCAAAATAAAAGAATTATATACATACATACATACATACATAATTGGCCATTACAACCCTTCAGTCAGGATTACGGCCTAGCTTCTCACACCACTCATGTTGTGTGTGTTAATTTTATACGTGAGTGGCGGGACCTACAGTTTAACGTCGACTCCGAACGACAGAATTTTGAGAAACTTTTTCATGGCAGTTTATTTTACTCTCAGAGTTTTTGCCAGAAATCTGCTGAGAGGAAGTCGCCGAAGAAATATTTTTTTTTTTTCATATTTCATTTTTGATGTCTGACCTGGGATACGAACCCGGGCTTTACGAATAGTAAGCCAACACACTACCTACTACACCACGGCGACTACAAAGAATTATATAATAAAGAGTAAATAAGCTTCGTCGATTCAAAGAACAGTAACCAATTAGGGTTAAAGTGTACCTCGATTCAACGAAGAGTAATCTTAGTATACAAAAATGAAGAGTAACCGTCCAGGGTTAGTAAAATAACTTTATTAAATATAAATATACATGTTGTTGAATGCTGCAACTGTTAATGGTGAATTGGTAAGATAGATTGAATAAATGATAACTAATTTTCCCATATGTAGGTTCCCGGCACGATGTTCCTTATCTGTTGTCGAAGTTCGGAAAAGAATTGTTCAATTATTTCAAACATGGTTTTATTATGAATTTAATAATGCCTTCCAAGAAAGACAAGCTTAAAATGCCATCTTTCAAGCGGGTTATAATGTTGGAAATATAGGGAAAATAGCCTGTCCCCGCTCTGAAAAAAAATTGTCGATGAATTTTTAGCTTTGCTAAGAAACTCTCTTTAATTTTTAGCTTAACGAATGGGTCAACGTATTTTATTAACAAGAATATTATGTTGCCTAATAACATAAATATCGTTTTAATTTTATTCTGATATTTATTTTTCCATTTATTATAAATAATTTTTTTTATTAATAATTTGTTTAATTAACTCACAATATCTTAATTTCATATAATGTATGCTTCAATTAAATCATGCCATGCGTACGTGTATGACAACATTTAACATTTAAAATTTCGATAATAATTTATAATAAATTTGTCGACAGTTTGAATAATTTCGAAACAATTGCACACGTCTAATGTCATAAATAAAATTGAAATTTCGAAATCATAATATCGTATATAAAATGAACGAACGTATGTATGAACACCCAATGCAACACAACCAATATTTTAGCAAATGAAATACAAGCATAGAATCGAATTATAAGAGTATTTTTTTGGTTTATTTTTGTTAATTTTTTTATTTCGATTCTGATTTTGATTTCATTTGAATGTGCATTGAATGTTTTTGCACATGAATGCACTTCACACTTTGGCACAATTTTGTAAAATGATTGATAAACTTTAGTTAAATTTACACTTGCAAATAGACATGGATATACGTCTGTACTCGTATGTACATATGTGCACATATGTTATAATTCAGAATATTTTAAAGAAAATATTCCATTTGATTTTGTATTTAATTAATGAATAAATTGTTTGACTTGATTTGATTGGTTTTTATTGGTTTTCCTACAGTTTTCCCATGAAAACGTATGTATTTATGATTTTAATTTTGTTGATTTTTTCCTGACATTTATACCCTAATTTTCCTTTACTTTCCTGTTTATTTTTTCTTCATTTCATGCAATATTAACAACATGTCACCCGCATATTTAATGCTTGATTACGTTTAGGGAGCAACTTAAATCAGCACATCCCTGCTTAAATTGCCAGAGACAGACACTGATATGCGTGAAAATTGTTCAAAAAGCTATAAACTGAAGTGAAGGTTAAGATTTGCAAATATTTTGAAGGCAGAAAATCCAGCGTATATTTCATTTGCTATAATTTTTTCTGTTTGTAATTGACAGATTTTATATTTTTTCGTATGAATTTTTTCCCTCCTTCCACTGTTTTTAAATCTGTAAGTAAGTGTTATGAATAGTTTCGCATCAAAGTCAATAAAATATGATGGCGTGAAATTAATCAATCATAATTTGATTTATTCGTCATTTGGTAGTTTTACTCTCTCTTCTTTTTTTCTTTTCTCAGTAAAGTTAATTGAAAATTATCAGCGTAAATGATTTGTTGAAGTCAGATTTACCAGTATGGCGTTAAGCATGAAGAAATGTTGAACTTAATTAGTTTTGCAATAAGGAAGGATAGATTTTTCATATAAAATACATAATTGGTCATTACAACTCTTTAGTCAGGATTACGACCTAGTTTCTCACACCACTAATGTCGTGTGCGTTAATTTTTTTACATGTGTGGTGGGATCTACACTTTAAAGTCGATTCCGTACGACAGACTTTTTTGAGAAGCTTTTTATGGCAATTTAATTTACTTCGAGAGTTTTGCCCGAAATCTGCTGAGAAGAAATACTTTTTTCATATTTTCGTTTTGATGTCTGACCTGGGGTTTGAATCGAGGCCTCAAGTCTAATAAGCCAACACACTACCACTAGACCACGGCGATATTTTCGAAAATTGGACTGGTTACCGTATAACACACCAGTTTACATACATAATTGGACATCACAACCCTTCAGGCAGGTTTACGATCTAGCTTCTTACACAACTTGTGTTGAGTGTGTTAATTTTATACATGAGTGGCGGGACCCACAGCTTAAAGTCCTCTCCGAACGACAAATTTATGAGAAACATGGCAATTTTATTTACTGTCAGGGTTTTTGCCAGAAATATTTTTTCATATTTCGTTTTGCGGGATGTGACTGACCTGTTTTGAACCCTGGTCTCACGTCTAATAAACCAACTCACTACTTTTTAGACCATACCAATTTAAAAAAAATATTCAACAAACTAGTCGTTTTTTATTTACTATGAAATGACCTTTCCACAATTACTACGTTCCATAAAGCGACAATTTTGTTTTTTTACGTAACAACCGGGTGAGCAATGCGCTTCATCTCTCTAACAGCCAGCAGACGTATGTAGTGGCTTTGTGAATGGTTACATACATACATAGTTGGTAATTACAACCCTTTAGGCAGGATTACACACCACTTATATTGTGTGTGTTAATTTTTATACATGAGAGGGGAGACCTACAGTTTGTAGTCGACTCCGAACGAGAGATTTTTGAGAAACTTTTCATGACAATTTTATTTTACTCTCAGAGTTTTTGCCAGAAATCTGCTGAGAGGAAGTCGCCGAAAAAATACTTTTTTCATATTTTCGTTTTAATGTCTGACCTGGGGTTTGAATCGAGGCCTCAAGTCTAATAAGCCAACACACTACCTACTCGACCACGGCGATAATTTCGTATAAAATATCGAACCAAATTCACAAATCAGAGATAGTTTAGATGACCTCGTTTAAAAATTGGTCTAGTTACCGAATAACCCTCCAGTTTACATACATAATTGGTCATCACAACCCATTTAGTAAGGATTACAACCTAGCTTCTCATACCACTTACGTTGTGTGTATTAACTTTTATGCATGATCGGCGGAACCTACAGTATAAAGTCGTCTCCGAACAACAGATTTATAAGCAACATTGCAATTTTATTTACTCTCAGAGTTTTTGCCAGAAATCTGCAGAGAGGAGGTAGCCGAAGAAATATTTTTTTCATATTTCGTTTTGCTGGATATGTCTGACCCGGTGTTTGAACTGTGGCCTCACTTCTAGACTACGGAGACTGTTACAATACCAGTTTAAAATAAAAATAAAATAAAAAAACTCGTCGTTTTTTATTTACTAACTTCGATATAATACCTGCCATTGGAATCCCTAGACTTTAATGCCCAATTTTTTTGGATGAAATTTCTTTTCCACAATTACAACCTGCCTCAAAGCGACAATTTTGCTTCTTTATGTAACAACCGGGTGAGTAATGAGTTTCATCTCTCTAGCACCCAGCAGTCATATGTAATGGCTTTGTGAATGTTTAGCCCACTGTAATTATTGCATGAGTTGATGAGTTGACTTGAACGATTGATGGGTCTTTCAATCGAATAGAAATTTACTACGATATCTCACACACATTTTGTTTTATTTATTTATTAATTAATTACAATACAATTACAGATTATATTCTAATTATATACGAGCGGAGTAACTTGACCATATGCTCGATGTAGTGTCACACGCCAAAGTCTCTGGTGGGAATCGAACCCACGACCCTCACGCTAATAGCCTAGCACACTACCCACTAGACTACTAGGGCACCCTGTTTATTTATTATTGATAGTAAAGTAATGAAAAACCGCATACAGTGAGCGCCAAAAGAAACTGTACACCAAAAAATATACAATAATAAACTACCGTTATTTTTATTTTAAAAATTGTTTCATTGCCAGTTTTTAAAATTGAAACAAAAGAAAAAAAATTCCAAATATTGTGAAATTTGTTTGGGCACTCTCCTTAAATGGTAAAAGTTGAGTTTGGTGATTGTTAGAATCTTTAGACGTTCACTGTATGTAACCCATACTTTACTAATGGGTTAACGAAAGAAAACTACATTGATTTTTACATAAAGGAGTCTTGTTTAATGATTTGATTGATTTAAATTAATTAATCCTATATTCAACTATATTCCTAAACATATATCAGACCGTCATATCTCAATCATGTTTTTTTTCAAACTTTTTTTAGAATTTCAAACAAACATTTATTTTTTCCTGATCATTTTAAGTTATTGCCTGCCTGTGGCTTCCTTTTCAAAATTTTATGTATTTGATGTTTATTTAAATAATTTATTTTAAAAGTACTGTACTGCTACAACAATGTACTTTATTAAAATGTCATTTATTTAATTTACGACTTACAATTAATCACTGGTTTTCCACTGTAGAAATAAATAAATTTTTAAAGAATTTTTTTTTATTTAATTTCTTTTTTGTTTTTTTTTTATTACTTGTTTCTCTTAAAGTATCAACACTTTTTATAAAAAAGATTAATTTTTTTATTTTTTTTTATTACTTTTGTATCCATTAAAAGGTTTTATACTTTAACTCTCATAGTTTATTTTCCTTTATTTTTTTTTTTGTATATTTTTCTTACCCAAGCTGTGTTGTTATATTTTTCACATTAATCTTTACGGTTGGAAAAGAAACAACACAAAAAAATATCGGAAAGAAAGGAAAAAAAGAGTCGCGTGTCGTTTTATACAAAAATCTGTTAAAAAGTTAACAAAAAAAACTGTGAAGTGAAACTGTGTAAATTATTTACACTTAATGCAGTACAATTATTTATTTACTTTCAATATAAACTTTTTATTTCGCTTGTATTTTATGGAACTCATTTTTCAAAGATGTTTTTCAATAAATCTTTTTTAAGTAAATACTCAATAACATATTGATTAATACCATGGCATACGAGCTTATATAGCCAGCAACCACCTTAATTGAATATGCACTTGAAGCATGAACATCAAACGAAATCATTAATATTCATTTCAATATAAAAAAGAAAACCAACAACAATAACCAAAAACAAATTGACATTTTATTTAAGCAAAACAACAACAACAAGAGAAAAAAACTTCAATCCAATTTAAGTTTCTCATTTAATTCAAACTTAGCCCAACCCTTTGCCTCCTGCCCTTTAATTATGCCTTTTTAATACTCGCTTATATAAAACAGCATTAAATAGCAGTTCGCTTTAAACCCCTACTCCTCCTCCTCTCATTATTTATAAGCCTGTACTTAACTAAAGTTTTCTTCTTTCGTTCTTCCTTTCAACAGAATGTGTAGGTTTTGTTTAGGGTAAGCAGAGTCGGTTTCTTTATTTTAAATGGTATGGAATGGAATAATTTAAACATTGTTTATTACCTGTTTAAATTACTCTCATGCATTACAATTTTATGTCTTACTTTTTACTCTTAAAGTTTTAACAACAGAAACATGTGTTTCATCTTGAAATCTCTTAACGATTTAAGAAATCTTTAATTTGCTGAACACGCCATAATAATGGTAAGGGTTTCAGAGCAGCAGATGATTTGAATAAATGAATTCATTGGAAACCAAACGAAAGCAAATATGAAAAGGAAGGAATTTAATGGGTAGAGGCTTTAAAATAATCTTACATACATAACGGGTGATTTTTTAGCTATAATCGGTTTGGCAACACTGTCTTAAACAGCTCACGCACGTTTTGTGTTTTGTTTCACTGTCAAACATATTCAGTTTGGTCTATAATTTAACCATGAATCGTCTTACAAACGAACAACGCTTGCAAATCATTGAATTTTATTATCAAAATGCGTGCTCTGTCAAGAAAGATCATCGCGCGCTTCTTCCATTTTATGGTCAGTTTAATCGACCCACTGAGGCGGCTATTCGGGCTATAGTGACTCAATTTCGCACCAAATGTACATTGTTGGACATTAAACCACCAATACGCTTACATAGAGTGCGAACTGACGAAAATATCGCAGTTGTATCGGCCAGTGTTAATGATGACCATCAATTATCGATTCGTCGCCGTTCGCAGCAATTGGGACTCTGTTACTCAACAACGTGGACAATTTTGCGGAAGGATTTAGGTGTGAAGCCTTTCAAAATACAGCTGGTGCAAGAATTGAAGCCGAACGACCTACCGCAACGAAGAATTTTCGGTGAATGGGAATATCCATTTCTTTATCGAAAAATTGTGTTCAGCGACGAAGCTCATTTTTGGCTCAATGGATACGTAAATAAGCAGAATTGTCGATTTTGGAGTGAAGATCAGCCAGAAGCATTGCAAAAACTACCAATGCATCCAGAAAAAGTCACAGTTTGGTGCGGTTTGTGGGCTGGTAGCATCATTGGACCGTACTTCTTCAAAGATGCTGCGAATCGTAACGTAACTGTGAATGGTGAGCGCTACCGTGAGATGATATCCAACTTTTTTTTACCCAAAATGCAAGAGCTTGACTTGCATGACATGTGGTTTCAACAAGACGGTGCCACAGCACACGTAACAATGGACATATTGAGAGGCGAGTTTGGTGAACATTTTATTTCACGTTCGGGAACGGTCAATTGGCCGCCTAGATCGTGCGATTTAACGCCTTTGGACTATTTTTTGTGGGGCTATGTTAAAGCTCATGTCTATACAGACAAGCCCGCTTCAATTGACGCATTGGAAGACAACAGTGAAGTATTTATTCGTGAGATACCGGCCGAAATGTTGGAAAGAGTATGCCAAAATTGGACTAAGCGGATGGACCATTTGAGGCGCAGTCGACGTCAACATTTGCATGAAATAATCTTCAAATATTAAATTATATGGAGCGTACTATCGACTCGAATAAATATTTCATGTATTTTTCTGAATTTTTGGTGTTTTTTGTGAAAAATTTTCCTATAGCTCTTAAAATATTACCCATTATATACATAATTGGTCATTACAGACACCACTGATGCTGTGTATGTTAATTTTATACATGAGTGGCGGGACCTACATTTTAAAGTCGACTCCGACCGACAGATTTTTTGAGAAACTTTACATGGCAATTTTATTTACTCTCAGAGTTTTTGCCAGAAATCTGCTGAGAGGAAGTCGTCTAAGAAATATTTTTATATATTTCCGTTTTGATGTTTGGCCTGGGGCTCGAACTCTGGCTTTGCGTATAATAAGCCAACACACTACGTACTAGACACGGTACAAAAAGACTAAAAAATCTACTCACTATAGTCTTGTGGTAATATCTCCGATAGTCCTTAACAGTAGGGTAAATACTATGCTTGTGGTTCAACTCCTGACTAAGAGAAGTATCTTGAATGTAACGAAGTATCGACTTTTTCTCAGCAGTCTGCTGGAAAAACTCGTTAACATTTGTGAAGGACTGAGATATATTTAAACGTAGATCGAGCCTTAAAAAACTTAATAATTCTAGCTTATGTATCACTTTTGATACATACTTGTAGTACATGGCATGGTTTTTTACATAAAAATCAAGCACTTCATGTCAGCTTATTTCTTTGTAAATGGTAATAATTTGACGTCTAGCACCCTACTTTGTGGCGATTTATAAGTTTCCAATTGCTTAGATAGGACTACTTATTTTCACTCGCATAAGTACGCACTATTAGTTGAGGGCTGGCTGAAACCTGATGGTACAAACCATTCTTGTGATTCGTTAGAAATATTTGTCGTCAACGTCATGTGAGTTAAAAAAGTTTCCCATTGCAATAGAACATCGTTTATGTCAATAACAATGCTCTCTCCTTGATTCCTCTCTGGTTTCTCGGATACGGGTTTCCCCAAATATTGCCACGCACTTAGCATGTATTTGAATCCAAAACTGCCAATACGACTTCGGTGGACCACGAAATTTATAACGACCATCAAACTAAATCAGTTACTAATCTACAGCGACAAAATTAAATATGAGTTGAAAAGGTAACAAAACAAAACAAAATAAATATCCATCCATCCATCATTAAATATCAAATTTCAATTAAAATCGCTGGAGGTAATTTTAATGTTCCACAATAAAACTAAAAAGTTTTTGAATTCTGTTGCTAAAAAACTTTAATTTGAGATGAAAATTTACCAAAAAGGAACATAAAAACATAAGCATCATTATTTAAATATATTTTCCTTAATATTCTTACCTTTTAGGCGAATAAAAAATTAAATTTTTAAAAATCTTAAAAAAAAGGATATATGGGCTGCTCTGAAAGTATGACAGCTAATCCCAAACTATTTTTAGAGTATTATTTGTTACACAAAACTGCAAGTTGTTGTCACAAAATCTTTGAAATCTTAAAAAAATTACATACACGACATCAAAAAATCTCTAGAAAAGTTTGTTTGAAATTTTCCTTTTTTTATTTGGTTTAAAATAATGGCGATAACAATACTAACGGATTATAAAAATATCAGGCATCTAACTTTTTCTGAATTAAAGTTATGTAGTCTAAAAAATTGAAATGTATCATTTTTGATACAAAGCTCGATCTACGGTTAAATACCACTTTCATCAGACAACAAGGTAGGGGAAGGTATTTTGAAGCTTAGATCGCATACAAAAGAAGCCAACGCCTCAACGAGACTTGTGTTTCATTGTGTTTCGTTACTTAAACGGAATTTATTGAAGGCAAAGAATGGCACTTGTTCCCTAAAATCGCATAGTTTTACGTTGCGCACATATGTCTTACAGAGCATATCAGATCGTGATAAAGGATCGATAATTAAGTAAGAATTAATTTTTAAATGCGCTACGTGGTACGTGGAACCTTTTACAAGCTGAAGTTTTTCATGCCTCAATATAAACGGAGGTCCCGCCACTCATGTATAAAATTAACACACACAACATGAGTGGTGTGAGAAGCTAGGCCGTAATCCTGACTGAAGGGTTGTAATGGCCTAATTATATACGAGCTGAGTAACTTTGACCATATGCTCGGTGTAGTGTCACAGGCCAGAGTCTCTGGTGGGAATTGAACCCACAACCCTCACGCTAATAGTCTAGCACACTACCCACTAGAGTACCAGGACACCAAAGTGGTAAAAGTTGAGTTCTGTGATTGTTAGAATTTATCCTTATATATGTATATATATGTTCCTCTTTCTCCTCTAGGGAGCATAGAGCCGCTCGGTAATAAGAGTTATTTAAGACGTACAGCTTATTAGGCTATAGTGTCCGATCCTGGTGTTGGGGCTGCCAACATCGCCTCCAGGCATGAAAATTGCCGGGATTTAGCCCATGGTCGGTCGCCAGAGCCTCGTCAGCGTGACAGGGGTTACCAAGCCCTTGAAGGACAGTGGGTGAGGTTGACATTTGGAAAGGTGTGGCTGTGTGAAAAAGAACGTGTCTTTTGAACGCTTCACCTTCCCATTAGTCCCCTTTGTGTACAGTTTCTTTTGACGCACACTGTCTATAAAGCCCTATAACACGTATCGAATGATAAGGATATAAAATGAAACGAGTTTTAACTGAAAAAACCGGGCCTTCAATGTCTAATTTTGAATTTTATATCGCAACCAAGTCTACCCACATTTTGGTGTCTTAAGATGAAGCAATAACAGTTGCAGTTGGTTCACGGCAATCTGGTGACCGAAACAGGATGGAAGGGGAGAAATGCTTCCTCTGTATGTATGGTAAAATCGACAGGATATAGTTTACTATGAGCTTCAAGTCTCAATTTGAATTTATACTGTCATACATACATACATAATTAACCATTACAACCCTTCAGTTAGGATTACGGCCTAGCTTCTCACACCACTCATGTTCTGTGTGTTAATTTTTATAAATAAGTGGAAGGACCTAAGTTTAACGTCGATTCCGAACGACAGATTTTTGAGAAACTTTTCACGGCAATTTTTTTTTACCCCAGAGTTTTTGCCAGAAATCTGCTGAGAGGAAGTCGCTGAAAAAATATTTTTTTCATATTTCGTTTTGATGTCTGATCTGGGTTTGAACCTTGGCCTAACGTCTAATAAGCCAACACCCTACCTACTGGACTACGGCAATTGGAAGATTACAACTTCATTACTATTTTTTAATGAATTCATCATTTTAAACCACTGCCACTGGCCATAAACCAAAACAATTTATTAATCTGGAAACCACCGTCAAAACAAATTTGTAGGTAAGTAGTATCTGAAGTACATACATTGTGCATGTGAATAGGGGAATTGCAAAAATACTTAAATTAAACGCACTTACAACATTTAGCAAATTAGCAATAGATTTCTTTCTTCTTTCCTTTCCTTACTTCCTTTTTATACCTATACTCGGTACCCCTCGTCATCTTAAACTCTGCTATAAAGCTTACAAAAGGCACGACTGGCAATGCGTTTATAGTGTGTACAATCCAACACACTATAAAAACGGGCAACCTTTTTCATGTAAAAGCAGCAAAAAATAAAAAATTGTACCGCCTTTATAACGAGGTACACAGTGGAAAAAAGAAAGAAAAATAAATGGAAAGTGAGCAAAAAAAAATTAAAAACGAACTTCTAGACATTATCGAGACTTTTATTTTAAAACAATAAACAGGAATTTAATGCATACGCTTCAAAACAAAATCAAAAGTACTTTACGTTGATGCCACATCTAGCTAGTATTTGTAGTACAAGACCGTTGTTGTTGAAAGCCAAGTAGGTAAGTAAAGAAACAATTTTTATTAAAATATTTTGCGTGCAACAACAAAGATTTTTATCACAAAAACACACACACACACACCGTCGAGAGAGTAGCAAGAACATAAAGTGGGGTTGTTAATGCCATTTATCACAACCTCTTGTGCTTTACTTCGTCTCCAGGCCTCATTTGAAAGTCTTTTTATTGAAAACTTTCAATTTCATACTCCACACAAACGTCTGCATGACTTATTCTTTTTCTTCCTTTCTTTCTGTGCATGTGTGTTATTCTATAAGATTTTTATATTTTCATTGTTGTTGTTATTGTTATTTTTCCTGCGTTGTTGTTTTTTTTTTTAATAAATGTTTACAAAACATCGAGAATTTCTTAACTATGTTTTGATAAAGTTTAACTAACATTAAATATCAGAGGCCTTATACCCGGAATAGGGGGAGGGAGGTAAGGTTGAGGGTTAACATATCGAGGGTTGTAAATTAATTTAGTACCGGTGGTTTCCCTTTGTCTGTTCAGTATACTCCCCCTTTGAATTTGTGTATTTTTATTATTGTTTTCAAGTATTTGAAATCATAAACATTCGTATGAGAATGATATCCCCGTCAAAGCATGAAAGTCAACAATCGATGTGCTGACTTTTAACAGCACATTTAGCTGCTCTCTACTAAATCAGCGTAATGATGATGATGATGATGCCGATGATGTATTTGCTTAATTACAACAACCAGGCAATATTTAATAAAATAAACGTTCAGCTTAAGTTTCCAATTCATTGCATTCATTTAGAAAACATTCGAAATGAGTTTAAAATATATAAAAATCAATGTTTTACCAATGTATGCTTGACAATAATTTCATTTAAAGTGTCATAGAGAAATAGGGATTCAAAAGAGGAACAACAACTTCAAAGAGTTTGATTTATTTATGGTACAAAAGGAACAAATAGTGTAAGAAATGGGAAATATATTTTTCTAGCAAATATCTCTAGAAAAACCCAATACAAGCACCACAATAGAACTTTTATCACATGTAGGTAGATGAACTTGAATCAGACCAAACTGCCAATGTGTTACTTACCTTAGCGTTTAATAACTGCTGCATTTAATAAAGTTTTTCCCTTCCCTTTTAACTGGGATATGAGGATCTATGTTGGTTGGATCTTGGTTTCTAAAGTATGAGACTGGAATTCGACATCTGTCAAAATAAGTTGTGAAACCAATTTTTTTCTTTTCAGTTGAAAGTCTGACATTGACGAAAATGGATCGCTTAACTATCACACAACGCAAAAAATTATCAAAACCTACAAAAAACTACAAAAATGGTGATTCTGATATTGCAATTTTTCGAACAAAGTTTTCTTCAGCGATGAAGCACATTTCACACACGGTGGGTATGTTAATAAACAAAATTGTCGTATTTGGGGTTCTGAGAATCCTCAAGTAATTAAAGAGCGGCCATTACATTCAGAAAAAGTCACTGTTTGGTGCGCTCTTTGGTCCGAAAACGACGATGGAACGACTGTCACCGTCAATTCGGAGCGTAATGGTCGTATGATAACCGACTTTTTTTTGCCTGCTATTGAAGAATACGACTTGGAGAATATGTGGTTTCAACAAGACGGTGCCACATGCCACACAACTCGAGCGAATATGGCTTTATTGCAAGAGAAATTTCCTGGCCGCGTAATTTCTCGTCTTGGCGATATCAACTGGCCACCAAGATCATGCGATTTGACACCATTAGACTTTTTTTTGTGGGGCTACGCGAAAGACCGTGTTTATGCAGATAAACCTTCAACTCTTGAGCACTTAAAAACCAACATTCGTCAAGTTATGGCTGAGATACCGCCTAATATGTGTCAAAAAGTGGTCGAAAATTACCTCAAAAGAATCAACGCTTGCAATACTTCACATGGAGATAATTTAAATGATGTAGTGTTTCACACATAATGTCAACGTTAAAAGTTTACAATAAAAAGGAAATATCATGAAAAAAATATTTTATATGTGTTTTATTTACGTTTACTTTTCAAACCACGAAATGGATATTACATTTTACTTCTAGGGAGCTTTAAAATGTTCAATTTTCTAAAATTTTTTAGATTTCCAACATGGCTTCACTCTTCCATAGGATTAGAGAATACAACATTTAATCCCAGTTCCATCTGAAGTTCGGTCCGCTTCTTCAACTTCATTCACACTGTTAGGATATTTAGAAGATCCATCTTGTTAAAAAATTTGCAAGTATTTTCTGAATCAACCTTGGCCAGCCTAGAACTGAGACATGCAGCAGTATAACTCTCAGTGTTTTCTCCATATCCAAGCTACAAGATGGCAAATCCACCGTTTCAAATTGTCCTCTCATTGTGCCTATCATTTTCACACAAAAATCCATAATTCTTCTACATTTATTACTGCGGTCTTCAAGACAACTGAAATATATTTGCGCCATTTAAGTACCTAGTATATCTACCGACATTGTTCTTGCCACTACTACTGTCACTTCATTATACTGAAACTAATTATCAGTCTAACACTGCTTAGACGTTAGACAGAAGACAATTTCTTCCTTGTCGTCTACAAGGAGAGCTTCTCCGACCTCTTTGGAAAAGTATGTAATATTCTCGATGGTATGACTGTCGATATAACTCTTTTGATAAATGAAATTAGCTTATGTGACTTGATTTAAATCTTTGTGACAAATTATAATTAAAATAGAATATAAATTTTTGGATTATATAAAAGCCTATATAACCCTTTAATTTTTGGGGCTTAATTAATAAATCAATAAATAAATAACTCTTTTGGTTATACATATGTACATACAGTGGACAGCAAAAGTCTTAGTACGGCAATATATTTTGACAACAAAAGAAGTCCCCACAGGCTTAATACTCTTGCACAAAGTCCCGATATGACTTCAAGAGAATATTTAGGAGATCATTTGAAAGAACGGTTACGTAATCGCTAAACCTTAAACAAAAGTCAACCGAAAAACTTGCTTATGATGCCACCAGAAAACATTAATAAAATAAATACGAGTACATATACTATAAACTTTTATACAAACTTTTGGCTAACATTCATGAAATTGCTAAAATATATTGCCGTACTAAGACTTTTGCTGTTCACTGTATATGCACACATAATTGGTCATTTTAACCCTTCAGACGCGATAACGATCTATCTTATCGAACCACTTAAGTTGTGTATGTTAATTTTATACATGAGCGGCATCTTTCTTAACAACTTCAAATTCCATGAAGCACTATATAGTATATTTTGACAAAAGACCTCCACTTTTATGCGCCAGCAACTCTTTAAATGGCTAGTGAAACGAAGTGAAAACAATGCAAATTTTTTACAACAAAATATCATCTTCTCTGATGAAATGCCATGGACCTGAGAAGATTTATGAAATCCTACAATGAACAACTGTTTGGCCAAAACAAATTGCAAAAAATTTCAGCGAATCTAAATGGCTATCAAGTAATTAGTTATTTTGGCTTTGACTAGACGTCATGAACTTGAACGAAATGTGTTCTTGGGTACAGCTATCGATTTATTGCAACATCGATTTCTATAACCTATTATCTAACGAAAAATGTCAACTAGTCGCCAAGATCGTGCGATTTAGCTAGGTAGGTAGATAGAAGTGGCTGTCACCTCGACGGAGTCATGAGCGGACACAGTTCCTCATTTCCCCTATTCCAGGAACTATTCGGAGCTTCCGACCAAGCAACTCAGGCTGTCAATATCCATACATGATAGTTCAACCATATCCTCCATGTAGTAGGCACCCAGGTACATCTTTCTCCTCCGACTAAGTGCCGGACATTTGCACAATACGTGAATAATAGTCTCATCTTCCTCTTCATCTACGCAGCTTTTGCAGAAATCATTTGGAAGGTGTCTAAGACCAATACGCATCGCATGCGCTCCTATAATGCTATGCCCCGTAATAACCCCACTAACAGTGCTGAGCCTACTTCTTTGGAGTTTAAGCAGAGACGCCGTGCGCCACCTATGCAGCCTAGGCCAGATCTTTTGCGCCGCTCTACCCTTATCCGAAGCTGCCCACATTCTGTTGACGAGATCTACGGTTGTATTGTCAATTATAAGTATGCAGTACCCCAAAGGGATCCCCAACGTAGAGAATTCATCACAGAGTTCGAAAGTCGCGCCCCTTCTGGCCACTCTGCAGTTGCCGGGAATATCCTTATATCCCGGTAACCATGTGATACAAACATCATATCGGTTCGCCACCTCATTGAGATATCTGTGACAGTTGTATACCGTCTTGAAGTTTATTACACTGGAATCCAATGCCTTGATAGCCGCTTGGCTATCGGAAAGTATGATGATTTTCCGTCTGTGTTTCCGTGTTAATTTGTGTGGAGTCCCTTGGGAGGTTCACTGAACCACTCCTCCAGTCCTCCCTTTTCGGAATGGATGTCCCAAAGTTCATTGAGAAGTCATATCGCGGTGTCATGTAATCATTGCTTCCGACAATATCAATTTCTTCCAGTATCTTTGTATGGCCAATGCCTGATGCATGCCATTGTCCAGTAGCCCAGAGACGCCAGCTAACCTTTGCAGACACGCTCCTTCAGTAGAGGTCAAGCGGCAGAAGGTATAAGATTATCTCCAAAGCGATCGTAGGAGTAGTGCGCATAGCGATTTAATGCCGTTCAATTTTTTTCTTTAAAGTTTTGTGATATCTCGGGCGGTCACAACGGGCCGCTATGCATGCTCAAGTGAGCGTTTGGTATCAGAGCTACCACTCTGACTCTGATATCTCCGGCTTAGGTGACATTCAACGCTTTATCGGTGAGATTAAGCCACATCTCTGTTAAAAAGGTCATGGAAAATGTCATTGAAAAAGTCATTTCATAAGAGATTGATGACCTATCTTCAGAGCTATAACGGAAGTTGCCTTTCTTACAATTCATTAAAATATAAATACTATCTCAAGAAATATGAGACACCCTTTATTGATATTTTTGAAAAATCCCTCACGTTCACAACTTGATTTATGAAAACCATATACTGAGAATTTTTCTTTTGTTTTACAAATTTTCCTTTGTAACAAAAGCCATTTCAACATATTTTCTTAATTGCTACTGGTGTCAAGTATCCAGAATAAATATATTGAAATATTTATAAAATATATATCGCCCCCCCTCACCTTCTGTCTTTAAAGGCAACCAACATAAAGGTATCAGAAATCGTAATGTACACACGGCTTTAGTGTCAACAACCTGTAAGTGACAGTATTATGTTCTACCCCTGCAATACGTATTATGAAGGTGTTGAAAAAGTTCAACTTTTTTGTTTAAGCCAAAAGAATTATCGAACAAATAAAGAAATACAACAAAAAGAGAAAAAGGAACGCAAAAAGACGTGTTAAGATTGTACAAAAAGTTTAATACGTTAATATTTATGTATGCTCCGGTGTTACATGTTTAACGCATGTGAGTTTATTTACGTAAGGAATTTATCAAACAATAGCTGCTGTTGTTTGTTGCCACCAACCAAACAATCGAACAACAATAACCAGAAGAAGAAGAAATAAAACAGCATTTATGTTAATGCAACTGTCATTAACAAGTCAAAACAGTCCTTGTGACACTTCAACTTTCAATGAGAACAACATTACGTTCTTTTCCTACTTTTTCTTGCGTCAAAGGAAAAGAAGAAAAAAAGTTTGTTTTTGGGCTGCCAGAAGAATTCAATATTACAACGTTACCATCTATGAAAAGAATATTAATTAGTTTGTGTTGTTGTTTAATTGTTACACAGGAATTTAAAGGAAGTTCAGCTTACATGTTCACATAATTTTTACAAATAAAATATATTACCTGTGGATTTTTGTTCGTTTCTCTAACTGACAGGTGTTAAAATACATACACACAGTGTTAAGAACATATGATAAGTGTGATTAATTTATTGTATTTAGAAAATCAAACAACTTTTGTAGAATTTTATCATTATGATACCAACAGAATTTAGATTAAGTGTTTGAAAGTAATCGTATAGAATTTCTATTTTTTTAATGTCATCAAATGCTGTTAAGACCCGCCAAAGGAATGGCGTCTATTCAAAGACATACAACTCAAGTAAGTGAAGAATAAAATCCAGGCGGTAAGATAAGTCCAGGGTTTTATTTCAACTGTAAGTGAATACCTTTCTCTGTAACACTTAACAATGTGAAGAAATTGTAAATTACTTAACGAAAGATATGTCACGCTTGTTGTAATGCGTATTAATGACCTGTTACGTTAACACGATATTCCCTCTGTGCATCATTCCCAACATATCCGGTCTTCCAACAGGGACTGAAGAACTTCGACAGTTTAAAACGGCCTTCTGGTTAAAGCTACACATCGAATAACCATGGATGCATAAAGCATTCAAAAACACGTGCACATAATAGAAATGCTTTCTCAAAATAGCTTCATTGAACATCTGTTTCCATCAGTTGATAATCGTTATAATCATCCTACAGAGAGGACTCTTCACAACATGGCGAATAAATTCAAGTTTACTGGAGCACTAAAGTACGGATTACAATACGCGTAAGTGAGGTTTCCAGGAAAATCCGAAGCATTCGATTTACGAAAGCAGATCACAACTTGGCGAACTGTGCATTGTTACACACATACATACATAACTGGCCATATGTTGTGTGTGTTAATTTTTATACATGAGTGGCGGGATCTACAGTTTAAAGTCGACTCCGAACGACAGATTTTTGAGAAACTTTTTCATGGCAGGTTTATTTACCCTCAGAGTTTCTACCAGAAACCTGCTGAGAGGAAGCCGCCGGAGAAATACTTTTTGTATTTTGTTTGATGTCTGGCCTGGGGTTTGAACCAACACACTACGTACTAGACTACGGCGACTACACTGTGCGTCGTTAGGTTAGATTAGGTTAGAGGACGTGTACTTGCCAATTAAGGCAAGCACAGTACGCTGAGGTCGAATTGACCCATTGTACAACGTCCATAGTTTCTCACACCACTTATGTTGTGTGTGTTAATTTTTATACAGAGTTTTTGCCAGAGTTTTTGCCAGAGTTTTTGCCAGAAATCTGCTGAGAGAAAGTCGCCGAAGAAATACTTTTTGTATTTTGTCTTGATGTCTAGCCTGCGGCTCGAACCCTGGCTGTACGTGTGTACCTGCTAGACTACGGCGACTTCGAAAAACTGTGCATCGTTGCTTGGGTCAAGTCCAACTGGAACCAGGAATTGACGGTTAATGATCATAGACAATAGGGTGAGTTCTCTGAATGGCCTATGTAGCAATTGACAATGGGCCCTAAAAAATCATCCTCAGTGGTGAGGCCCAGAATGAATTCAGGCATGAACAAACAAAATTGTTGATTTTTGGATGATATCACTTCACATAAAATCCAAGATCGCTCAATGCATGCCGAAAATGTTAGTCTTGGTGTGGCTTTTAGGCTAGTGATGCCATCGTTATACATTTTCTTGAAAACTACGTTGACCAGCTCGGTCGATGATAACCAAATTCCTTTGTCCTGAATTGGATGATCTGGAGGTCGGCACTCTGTGTCACACACTTCATGCCACATTAGATATTCTTTACGAGCAATTTTAGGGCATAGTGATCTCACTGGACACCGAGAGCATGCGATTTGACCCCTTCAGAGTTTTTCTTGTGGAATTTTTTTGCAGTTGCAGGCGTTTGAGTCAACACAACCCATCTACCAGCCAAATTCAGCCTGATTTATGCACCAGAGTCGTAGAAAGTTCTCTATACGCAGAGAAGCCATGGCATCGTACAATGAAGTGTACTTTTAAAATTGTCGATGATATATCGCACATAATTTGTTTTGTTACATCTTACCATGTAAGAAGACCTATCCATTAAGAATTCAATACAAAATATAATTTAAAGACGGTAAAACAGGGTGATGGTAGCATCATGGTATGGGTGTCATTCTCTTATTATGGTGTGGGTTTTCTATATCGTATCCAGAATGTAATGAAATCATCTGATTACACCGAAATTTTGAATAATACAATGCTGTCGTAAGCCTAAGAAAATATGCCACTCAAATGGGTCTTCCAGTAGGATAATGACCCAAAGCATACGGCAAAGTACACAAAGAAGTGGTTCAAGGACAAAAAAATTAATGTAAAAAAAAATTAAATATTTTTCACATCACTGTAGTTTTCTCACACCATTTATGTTGTGTGCGTTAATTTTTTTTATATATGAGTGGCGGGACTTACAGTCGACTCCGAACGACAGATTTTTGAGAAACTTTTCATGGCAATTTTATTTACTTTCAGAGTTTTTTCCAGAAAACTGCTGAACGAAAGTCGCCGAAGAAATATTTTTTTATATTTCGTTTAGTTGGAAATGCCTGACCTGGGGATTGAAACGAGGCCTCACGTCTAATAAGCCAACACACTATCTACTAGACCACGGCGACTCTCTTATAAGCCAAGGCTAATTGTTAAATTGTACTACAAATACTAAAATTTAGAGAGAAGTTTTCATGAATGGTTTTGAACTGATGGGCTGTACAAGTTAGGTTGTCGTAAAAATTTCCGTAGATAAATAATGGAAATTAAAAAGAGAAATAAAGCGGTCAATTAAATTTAATTGAATTCATTAAATAATTTAAAATACAATTTATTTTTCTATTTATCGGCATTCAATTTCCTTTTATCTGAAATATTGAATTGCCCTCCTTCCTTTTGTTTTTCCATTACAGACCCCTTATGACAGGGATCATCGATAACCCACACTCAATTGAATTGTTCTAACATTTTAGTTGAGGATTTTTCCTTTTCTCTACTTTTTTTTTGATAAATTATTTAATGATGTCTAAAGCAATTAGCATTAAATAATTAAATACACTTTATTAATGCAATCTTTGCACTTTTACTCCACACTGCATGGAGACTCTATCGTCATTCACATCTTTGTAGCCATCGTACATGATATAGCCATCAAGACATTCTTCTCATTTTATAGTTTCTTGAGTGCATTATTTCTGCATTCTCGAACAGAATACAAATGTATTTACGGAATACAAATACGTTTACGTTTACGTATTTAACAATAATACATGGCTTATTTGTCCATTATAAAAGCGTCATGATTTTGTTATTGTTGTTGCTGTTGTTGTGCTGCCAAGATGCCCTGTCTATAAAATATAAAGAAATGAAGAGTTAAAGTCTCTTCATAAAACATTTGAGCCAAAACAAACATGATTTCATTGAATACACATGAACATTATTGCTGTTGCTGCTAGTGTTTTAACAATCCATGTTGCTGTTGCCGTTGCATTTAAACTGCTCACCAATAAACTGATTATTCAATGGCATTTTCACACCACACCGACCGAAATACTCTCTCGTATGTATGCGTACTTTAGTGTTTTGGCCTAAATGCCGTAATGCATGCCCCATGCCATGGTTGCAGAGAGAATTTTCCTATCCCCAAATGCCTTCTCCTCTCGGTATAATAGTGTCTGTTCATTTATTAATGAAACCATTGAAACCGGTTCGATAACCACTTACATAGAATACTTTATGGCCTTTCAATGACAACGTCAACAGCACTGGCTGGCTACATATGTACGTTAGAAATCAAAATAGAAAGAAAGGAGGTTTTTCTTATCGATTTTCTTTATGATGGAAATATGAAAAAGAAAAAGGAATACTTATGTATGTGTGTGTTTGTGAATTGGATTGAGTTTAAAGAAAGTGTTAAATTTACAATCTTAAACTTAATAACGAATGAAAATAATTTAAAGAATTTAATTGATAGCTTATAATGCATAGAAATGTTACAGAAATATTTACCAAAAAAAAAAAACTTAGTTTAGAAATTTGTAGACAAACAACTTAAAATAGCCACTAAACTCTAAAATTAATGAAAATAATTCTTCATATAAATTTAATCTACACTCTAAACTATTAAAAACTGGATTAAATAGTGCACTTGTGATTTTGGTTTCTTAAGAATTTCGATAAAATTCTGACATGCATGACATTCCTCCAGTGATTGTTTATCTTCGTTCTTTAGAAAAGTTGTTCTTCAGTTTTGTTGAAAAAGTTTGGCTTCAATTTTGATCAAAAATAAAATCCGTTTTTCATATTTTTCCAACCAGCTTTATTAAACCAAATGTTTGCCATTTGATTGACAATATTTTTTTGCATAAAGACAGATCCAATTGCGATTGATCATTACAACCCTTTAGTCAGGAGATTACAACCCACTTTCTTACAGCACACATGTTGTGTGTGTTAATTTTAACCATGGGTGCAGGACTAGTAGGTAGTGTGTTGGCTTATTAGATGTAAAGCCAGGGTTTGAGCCCCAGGCCAGACATCAAAATAAAATACCAACAAATATTTCTTCCGCGACTTCCTCTCAGCAGATTTCTCCGAGAGTAAATAAAATTGCCATGAAAAGTTTCTCAAAAGGCTATCGTTATGAGTTGACTTTAAACTGTAGGTCCCGCCACTCATGTATAAAATTAACACACACAACATAAGTGGTGTGAGAAACTAGGTCGTAATCCTGACTATAGGATTGTAATGAACAATTATGTTATGCTATGACAGATTTTTTGCCAGAAATCTTCTGAAATGAAACCACCGTAGAGCTGAGGTATAAACCACAAGCTCGCGTCAAATAAGCAGCCTACTAGACTGCAGCCTCTTAAAATTTAAAAATTAAAAACATTCTGCAAAGATCGCAACGAGTGCTAATTTGAAGGTCCGGCACATATGATTGAAGTAGCAGAACTTCTAAGCCGATCAGTTTCTGTTCAGTCATGAAAAAAGCGTGTCGTCTGGCATTATCACGATGTGGCACAAATCTGATCCTGATAAATTCTGTCTGGCTATTTAGTTAAATTGCTGGCTTCAAGTTTTTTTAATTGTTAACAAAAGAGATCACACTCAATCACATGAACAGGTTATAGACAGACAGTCTAGTAGGTAGTGTGTTGTCTTATTAGACGTGTGTGAGGCCAGGGTTCATATCCCAGGTCAGACATCTCCAACAAAGCGAACAAAAAAAATGTCTTTGGCAACTTTCTCTCAGCAAATTTCTGGCAAAATTTCTGCAAATTTTCATATTAAAATGCACTTATGCAGCTTTGGACAATAAAATCTTTGTTATAAAATTGAGTTAGGGCAGCACATAAACAATGTGAACGTTGCTTTGGCACTAGATATTCTTGCTTACTTTATTGGTCCTCACAACCCTTCAGTACGGATTTTGCCAGAAATTTGCTGAGAGTAAAATGAAAAAAATTTTCTTTTGGAGTTGAATTAGCACACATAACCTAAATGGTGTTAGAAGCTAGGTTGCAATCCTGACTGAAGAGTTCTAAGAACCAATTAAGTAAGCAAGAATGCCTAGCATTTCTTAGCAACGTTAACACTGTTGATCTTATCCAATTTTATATCTAAGATTTCATTGTCCAAACATGAAAATTATCAGACCGAAATCGAGCATAGCATTTTACTGCTGCTCTTCAAGTAAAACCTGACAGTAATGTTCAAAATTTTCACTCAATTTTAAAGCTCACTAATTTTTCACAAAATAACTTGGTTGTAATAATGTTTACGATCAAACTGAAGTTCAAAATGGCTGCCTTCCAAAATGTTAGTTGCTTTGTGTTTGAACAAAGTATCGTGTTTCATAGTGCCGCTGTACAAAATATATACAATGTATTCTATTCCAAAACGTCGTCAATGTGTATTTTTAACGCAGTCAAAAAGCAACCAGGCCTCGCATCAGTAGTAGAACTGCATACAAACTTTGTATTGATACATTTTGGAAGGCAGCCAATATCAGCTAAAGCCTGATGAACACCCACTGTTTGGTGCAGATTTGGTAAAAATGATGAATAACATTAGGAATCCTTTTGTAGGGATTGTTCTTAAACTATGGATGAAGTCCTTTATTTAAGCGGTCATGTGATTATCAGTCATATTGTTACAACCCTTTAGTCAAGATTACGACCTAGTTTCTTACACTACTTATATTGTGTGTGTTAATTTTATACATGAGTGGCGGGACCTACAGTTTAAACTCGACTCCGAACGGCAGACTTAGGAGAAACTATTTCATGGCAATTTTTTATTAACACCAGTGGTGTTGTCGAGCCAGAACGCTTCGGAACGTCGTTCCGGTACGTACGTTCCGGAACTAAAGACGATTTCTGATAACGAGAATTGGCTGACGTTTTGAAAAAAGAAATTAAAAAGAGTTGCTGATTTTGTTTTCAAATTTTTGACGAATTTTTATATGTATTTTTATAAACCCGTTGTTCGTTGTCAAATTTGGGACATGAGACCTAAAAAAAAAACGCCGCCGCCAGGATTATCATGGAAAATCACCCCCCTTGTCAAATTTGGGATATGAGGCCCTGTCTATATATATACGCGCTCCGGTAAAAAAAAATATTAGCACAACACCACTGATTAACACCCAGAGATTTTCCCAGAAATCTGCCGAAGAAATATTTTTTTCATATTTCATTTAGTGGGAGATGACTGTTTGAACCGAGGCCTTACATCTAATAAACCATCACATTACTTACTAGTCGTATGCTTAATTAGTTTAATTTTTACTCAAAAATTCATTAAAGCCGGGTATGTAAACTTTGGTAATTTGCTATTAAAACCATGTTAAGCACTTCGGTTAAATTGGTCTTTATAGATGGATTTTAAATTCATTTTCAATTCAATCTCACCTTAGTGTCGAGCTCTATAGGAATAATACCGCTCTATGACTACACTTTGTTTACAAATTAAATCAAAGTACGATTTAAATACAAAATTCTCACAATTTACAATTGAATTCCCTAAAGTGTAAGGCCAGACAATACTGTATTATTGTAATAAATAAATTAAACTTTATTTAAGCCATCCTTTACGTACGCGTGTTCTTTAGAGTTGTAAATGTACCGCCGTGTAACTCATGTCGTGGCCATTTGAAAATTTAATCGCTGTTAAAGGTCTAAACAATACAATTTCAATTTTATTACAACATCGACTGTTGTTGGCCTGCTGTCCTGCTTCATTCCTTTTAAATATTTTCTTCTTCACTTCACGGACCATAAAATTTTGAAGTGTGTATTCTGTTCTGTTACGTTCTGATGCTTTGTATGATTGTGTGTGTGTGCATGTTTGCCTCGGTGCCGAGTAATAAATGTTTCTTGTGAGTACATGTGTTTACAAATGGCCATAAAAATGTTCACGTATCCCTTTTTAACGTCTCCCAAATGCTACTTTATCTAACAATTAGGCAACAAATACAACAATAACCAATACGAACAACATCTAAATGGTATGGCATGTACCATAAGCAGTGTAAGTAGTTTAAGTATTCCCAGTGTGTGTGTAAGAGCTGGAGAATGTAGTTGGAGTACATTTAGAAAGGTGTGTAGGGTCTCTGAAAGGTGAATTGGGACTGGGCGTAAGAAAACGAAAAGAATTTATGTCTTTATGCCTTTAAGACGTTTATTGAATTGAAAATTGTAATGCTTTGTAATGAACGTGGCACGTTTCTTAAGTTACAATGATGCTGATGGGAATATTGGGAAAGAAAATAGCTTATCCCACATGTACTCTGTAGTTTTTAACATAAATAGCTAAATAAATGATTGTAGAGAACATACATACATACAAACATAATTGGCCATTACAACCCTTCAGTCAAGATTACAGCCTAGCTTTTCACACCACTCATGTTGTGTGTGTTAATTTTATACATGAGTGGTGGAACCTACAGTTCAACGTCGACTCCGAACGACAGATTATTGAGAAACTATTTCATGGCAATATTTTTATTTACTGTCAGAGTTTTTTCCAGAATTCTGCTGAAAGTCGCCGAAGTAAATTTTTTTTTCATATTTCGTTTTGATATCTGACAGGGGATACGAACCCGGGCTTTACGTCTAATAAGCCAACACAGTGCCTACTAGACTACGGCGACTTCATAGAGAATATACAGAATTTTTCAAAAACTCTTTAGTTTGTCAAATGGTCTCTGGTTATTCGAAGTTCAATTCCATCATCCCACTGAATACCGTTCTCGATATGTCTCTGAGGCATTAGACAAAAAGTTGTAAAGCCCGAAATTTGTTGCATATTACAGTCACTTTTCTCGTTCTACACACATATACGATGTGATCCCATAAAATAACTTGAAATATAAAATTTGTGGGTTCATTACTCTATGTCCTCCCACATTTTTTTTTCTGAAACTAAAATTATTTATTGTTATGCCAGTGATAATAACATTGCTTTGAAAACAGGCCAAATATTTTTATTTTTTTTTTAATTTGCGCAATAAGTTGGTTGGTTGATTGATTTGTGGACGTGTACAGCCATGATGGCAAGTAAATAAAAAGATTAAACAATAGAGGTGGATGTAGAAGTATGAGAATAGAAAGCTAAGTCAAGATAAATTAACAGAAAAGGAATCAAATGCCTACGCGAGGTTGAGCGTATACCCTTTAGCCATCACAATCCCATTAAAAACTTCAGGAAGGTCTGTATGTCAGCAAGCTACAGAGAGTTCAAACTCTTAAAGGATCCCTAGCCCAATTTATTCATTCTCTTGGTGTTGTAGGGCTGATATGTTATTTTTTCTTGGACAATCAATACTCAGCGCATATGCAATGCATTTTGCTGGGTCCAGAAAAATAAATTAAGTGAAGGGAGTAGAAAGTTGGGTGCAGAAGAAGATTTTCTTGTCTGTAAGAATTATTCAAATCTAACGTTTACTGACATTGCTTTTTCTTCCCGCGATTTGCAGCTCTCTAGTTTAAATACTGTCTGTGTAGGGACAACTAAAAAATACGCCTCGTGTGCACACTTAGCTTAGAATTAACAACGCTTGATTATTACAACCCTTTAGTCTGGATTGCGTCCTAGTTTCTTATAGCACCCCTGTTATGTATATTAATTTTATCCATAAGTGGTAGTTCCTTTTAAGATTTTTAAGAAACTTTTCATGATAATTTTATTTACCCTCTGAATTTTTACCAAAAGGCTGCTGAGAGATAGTTGCCGAGAAAATTATTTTATGGTTATAGGGCTACATGACGTGCTCTCGTCTAATAGGCTTACGCAATACATACGAGACTATGGCGGCTTGCCAACAGCTTGATCATAATAACAATGCAGTATAACGACCCAGCTTCTCGCATCATTTATATTGTGAGTGTACATTTTATACATGAGTGGCGGAACCTGCAGTTTAATGTCGGCTCCGAACAACAGATTCTTGAGAAATTTTTCATGGCAATTTTATTCTCTCTCAGAGTTCTTGTTAGAAATCTGCTGAAAGGAAGTTACGAAGATATATTTTTTCAAATATCGTTTTGATGTCTGACCTGAGTGCAGCCCTTGCGCTGACCAACTTCTTCCTCTTCCCTGATTTTGGGTGAACTTAGTCCGTGCAGGGACTGCGTTCACCCGTGGCATCACAACGGGCCGCTATGAGTGGTCAAGTGAGCTTTGTGATATCAGAGCTACCACTCCGACCTAAACCTAAATCTTGACCTGTGGTTTGAACCGTTGCCTTACGTCTAATAAGCCAACACACTACCTACTAGACTACGGCGACAACCCAATTGAGTCAATTCCATCTATAATGGTGTGCCCTGAGCTGCATTAAATCGTAGGATACATATAATAAATTACTTACCAAATCCATCTCATAATAGATACCCGGCATGCCGTGTGGGATATGGCACGATCTTATTGAAACCCTTCGGCAACCAAATCCGTTGTAACCGTTTTGTTGGATATGATTTGAGTGGATAGATAGATATGGAATTTGAGCCGTGACGTCTCGTCATTACGGCGACTTCATAATTGCTTGAGAGTTAATCACCATTTTGGTGCCGTACTAGATTTACTGCTCTGCAGAACTTTATTGTAAAAACGTTCGTGAAAGTATTGTTGGTTGAAGGTTAGAGGACGTGTACTTGTCAATTAAGACAAGTACACTACCTGGAGGTCGAATTGACCCATTGTACAACGTCCTAGTTTCTCACACCACTTATGTTATGTGTGTTAATTTTATAAATGAGTGCTGGGGCCTACAGTTTAAAGTCGACTCCGAAATATAGATTTTTTTTGAAAAACTTTTTCATGGCAATTTTATCTACTTTCAGAGTTTTTGCCAGAAATCTGTTAGTTATTAGAAAAATAATTTAATAAACTCCTCTAGCCATATAAGAAAACAAACATAAAATAAGATTGCCTTGTATGAAGTAAATCCCTTACCCATGTTGGATAACGAAAATCTTCCAACAGATTGCTTACAATACATTCATGCCTCTTTGTTCTTTTGTTTTGTAATCCAAAGTATTCGAAAGAAATCGAAATCATTGATACGCAATCGTTAGTCAAAATAATTAATCATTTTCATACCTTTTGTCTCATTGACTGGTGTCTCTAAATGTTTTTTTTTTCTTTCACGGTTTTAAATAAATTCCGCCTAAAGACTTTTGTTATTCGTTTTAGAATAACTTCTACGGTAGGCTGTCAATTGCCCTGGGATTTATGCTTTATGGCTGTTTGTTATTTATTATTTTTGTCATCTGAACTTCATGTGTTATGCTCAATTAGCTTTTTTCTCAAATCTCAAAATCTATGCTTTAAACCAGGTACAGATTTTCATTTGTATTGAAAATGATTTCAAGTGATAAATTCTTTTGTTTTTCATTTCTTTTGTTTTGTTTTCTTTCCAATTGGTTGGTAGCTGCCACAGTAAAATATTTAAATTCGATAAAATTGTGTAATTCCGTTTATTCGTTGAATTCAATTTGAAAATCGTGACGGTTTTTTGGATAATTGTGTTCAAACTATAAATCAATTTGTTACTACGTCTGTTTCTTTCTGTGTTAGAAACAAAAAAATGGAAGGTAAAATTTTCTGGGTATGACAAGCGTGATATAATTCGTTGACATTCGGTTTTACTGAAATATAAGAGAAAGTTATCTTTAAATCAGGGTCATTTTATAATGTAAAATGCCTAACGGTAACTTTTTTTCGTTTTTCTTTTCTTTGTGGTCCATAAATATTATCGAGATATACTTCCTGAAAACAATGCTTAGAAGTTTTTTTTCTTTTTAATCCCGAACTTACCATGTAAAGTTTACTTTAAATCACCATGGGTGGTCAGTTACACAGTTCACGTAAAGAAACAATTATCCAACACCAGTTTTTGATAAAACTCATCGATTTCGAATGACTTCCTTAATTAAAAGTTTGTTCATACTACCCACATAATTTAATTTCGAAGAAAATAGAAAAAATTGTGTTAAAGGCTATTGTTTTGAAATGAAGTCTTTCTTGTTTAAATAGTGCTAACCAAGTATTTTCACATATTTTCGGACAAATGGTATCTATTTTTAAGCTTGTCGCTCTATTTATTATAAAACAGCTCCATGTATTATGAGGCCTTAGATATATGCGAAGTTTTGCTAGTCTTTCATTTTCTTTAGTCCACGAATCAGTGACATCATCTACATAGAAGAGGCTTAGATGCTTTCTTATCCTACGACATGAGCATGGGCAAAAACTTCAAGTATTCATAAATAAATGCCTAGGAATCATATGTAGAATATTCTTGCCCAACACCATCAGCAACGCAGATCTCTGGACTCTTACAGAGGAGGAACCCATAGAGAAGCACATCAAAAAGAAAAAATGGGGGTGGATCGCCATACATTGTGAAAGCACACGTCAGAATTGCAAGAATGGCGCTAGAGTGGAATCCCCAGTGCTCAAATCGTAGCAGACCAAAAAACACCTGGAAACAAACAGTCCTTCAAGAACTAAGACTAAATGACCTGACATGGGAAGACGCAAAAACATCAGCTGAGAATCGTGTCAGTTGGTGATGCTTTGTAGAAGCCATATGCTCCCTAGAGGGGTAATGAAAAAGAAGCAAAAAACCATGGGCATATATACAATAGGTTAAGAACAGTTTCCTCATTTTCATCGCGTCTGCAACTTTTGTAATGGCCATGTGACAACGACCAATGCGCCTTACATAAGTTGCTAGAATACAATGCTCAATAATGACTTCAAGAACTTCGCTGACCGAAGTTGTTGTGCGCTTTCCAGTGGCCAAAGAGCGCTAACGGAATCTATTATCATATTCCAATACTATGCTTTCATTTACCATTTAAAAAATTCGGCCACAAGTTTATTGGCACCTCAGGTGATTTCATTTCACTGCATTTACAGTGGATCGTTTAGACCTTTGGGTAATGTAACTGTTCCAATGACAAGTACACGGCCTCAAAACTATCCAGCTGCATCACCAAATACATACATAGACTTTAATAGCCTAAATTTGTTCTCTATGTCTATCTATCAAAAGGTATACTAATAACTTCAGCAGTGATCCTTACTGTTTTAAGTAATATCAGTATAATTTAATGCCTTTTAAGCAGTGTAAAGCAGCCCCAGTCATTCCAGTACCGAAAGTGAGATTCGTCCAGAACCATCGATTAGGTATATTACATCACGAGTCCTTTTAGAACACAATATGCAAACGCCGTGTTCGTTGCATGTTAATGTTCTCTGAACTACTACTATACTCCAGAAATGATCGTTTAATCAGAATTCAATGTCATTGTAGTTCCTGTTGTTAGTCAATATTCTCCCTGGCTTATGTTGATTTTGTGCAAAGTTCGATTGGTAAATATTCGATAGGCAATTCCCTGTAATTAAATTTTAATAGTTGAACCTCCACTAACATACATAAATACATATATACATATATACATACATACATCCATACATAATTTGGTTATTACAACCCTTCACTCAGGATTACGATCTAGCTTCTTACATCACTTATGTATGTTGTGTATGTTAATTTTATACATGAGTGGTGGGGCTGACAGTTTTTCAGAAATTTTTTATTGCAATTTTATTTACTGTCAGAATTTTCAATCTGCTGAGAGGAAGTCGCCTTAGAAATATTTTTTCATATTTCGTTTAGTTCGATATGTCTGATCTGGGGTTTGAACTGTGAACCTCACATTTAATAAGCCAACACACTACCTACCAGACTACGACGATTTCAACATCCACTAATGCACAATATTATTCAGTGAATTTATCGTTTCTGAACGTTGAGAATTTCTTTGTTTACAGTTTATCCAGGCAACTTGGACACATAGGATTATCGCTGATTTCTGATTCTGCGAGGGCACTGTAGCTTGTACGGAAAGTCGGCTCTACAAATTAGTTCTAATTTTCTAATTTCCAAAGAGCAGTGATTTGATACGTATGTTTTTTGTCATAAAATTTTTTTTTATTTTAACCCTGGACGGTTACTCTTCATTTTTGTACATTAAGGTTACTCTGCGTTGAATCGACGAACACTTTAACCCTAATTGGTTACTGTTCGTCGAATCGAAGAAGCTCATTTACTCTTTATCATATGATTCTTATAAGTTTAACAAAATTTCGTTCTTTTTATCAAGAATGTTGGTTGATAACGAAAGCTTGTAGTGAATAAACGTACCCTGGCTGCCCATTTTTTTATTCCTGAATGATCATTTTTGTACAGTAAGGCTACTCTTCGTTGAATCGACGAACAAAAAAAAATTTTTTTCGTCTACTGACTGCAAGCTTTCATTATCAACTAACGTTGTTGAAGAAAAGAGCGAAATTTGGTCCAACATAAAAGAGTTATATGATAATGAGTAAATGAGCTTCGTCGATTCGACGAACACTAACCGTCCAGGGTTGAAAATCATACGTTAGCTACTACTCTATTTTACTTTACTTAAATGGTTATGACTAGCCTGTAGGCAGGAATACGACTTAGCTCGTCACACAATACATGTTGTGTGTGTTAATTTTATTCATGAGTGGTGAGATCTATGTCGACTCAGAACTACAAATTTGTGAAACTTTTCATGGCCATTTTATTTACTTTCAGTGTTTTCGTCAGTAGACTGTTTTGTTCGACATGTCTGAACTGGTATTTGAACCACGGACTGTAAGCCAATACATATATAATCCTTTCATGCCGATAGCAATATGCTTTAAGACCCATTTTATGTATTTTAAAATTATTTTTTCCTTTTCTTAAGTGTGATACTATAACTGCACCCTATTGAAAGCCATATGCGTCTATACACAGTGACATTATAAATAAATGTTTTGTCCCAGTTTTAATTATACCAAGTGATATAATTTTTTAAATAAAAATGAAAAAAAGACAAAAAAATTATCACTTTATTTACACATTCATAATAACATATTTACCATACATAAGATTTTTGTTGTTGTTGTTGAATAATTGTCACTGTCCCTGCAGTATACGGGACATAAACAATCAAACTTTATGACAGTTTTTCCTTTTTGTGTGTTACTGATACGTATCAAATTTACATGCAAAGCTAAAATTTTACGCCAGAGAAATTTCCTTATAAAAAATGCATAATTTTTTTGACAACTAAGTGACACACCGAAACATTTAAACAACAATCTTGTACAGAAGTGGTGGTGGTAGTGGTGGTGTATACATACCTATTTTTTATGACCATTATAATGTATTACAATAATAGTAAAGTAACACTGCATGACCATTAAATTTTAAAACTTAAACAAACCAACATAAAAAAGTCAATTTTTAGACGTGGCCTAATGACACGGCTAACACTTGAGGAATATGGATTTGGATTGTTATAAATTTTTCTTTTTTCTTTTTGTTGTTGTTTTTGTTTATATTAATATTTCTATTAGAGAGTTTTCGGTCAACAGTAAAGGGCAAAATAAAAAACCTCAAAATAATCATAATAACTTTAACAGTTTGACGTTTATGGCAAAGTGCTGCAAATGCCAACCAATATAATACGTAGGTATGTCCATACGTACATACGCTGTGCCACATTCATAAAGGCACTCGACAGAGTTTAAATGCGCGTCGCAACGTTTGATGTTAATTGAGTGATTTTTGTAGAGCAACAATTTCAAATGAAAACGAAACGCAACAACGAAAAATATGGGGAAAAAATGTAACGAAAACGACGTAAAACTTTTGTCTGACTGGCCTGGCCTAGGCTTTGGTGGATGATGATGATGATGATGGTTCTGCTTGAAATTCAACATTTAGCCCGTGTTAGGCCAGGCACGAACAATAACATTTTTTCTTGTTGTTCTTTTTTTCGTGTCTTTGTTTTTGGCTACAAGAACACAATTTAAGAATATTGTCTGCCGTATGCAATATAAGCATAAAATGGTAATTTTTATAACCAAAAACCGAATGAAATGTACAGACACTGTATTCAGTTAGTCAGCGACCAATAAACAAAAAAAGAAAAAAACCACGGAAGTGGAACAAATGGACGTTGACATTGCAGGACTTTAAAGTCGTGATGCGGCCATTCTTAACATTCTTTTCATTAAATACGTACGCTGTTTGAATAGTACTTAGTGTCTTCACTCTTGATATATACATACTTGTTGTTATTGTCATTTTTGTTTTAATCCTTAATATTTAAAATAAAAGAAAGTATTTTTAGTTCCTCGAGCCATTGGTAACTTGTATTGAAATTTACATCGAATAATAAATAAAAGTACAGAACTATTCTTAGTACTCAAAACTTAAGACGATAGCTTACTTATGTACTTCATTGCTAACTGTAACCTTTTAGTCAGGATAACTACCCAGCTTCTCGCACCACCCATGTTGTGTGTGTTAATTTCTCGATCTGAGAAACTTTTCATAACAATTTTATTTTACATTCAGAGTTTTTGCCAGGAGACTGCTAAGACGAAGTCATTAAAAGAAATATTGTTATTCATATTTCGTTTTATTCGATATACATATGTATCATAGCCCGGTTTTGAACCATGGTTTCTCGCCAATAAGCCAACACACTACTTACCACACTACGTGGACTTCAAAACCTTTAACAAGACAAAGAAAAGAGGGTGATGAACATTGCTACTCCGGAGCGAAGTATTCAAGAAAGTTGTTAGACTTTTCCCACGATTACATGCTTATAAAATACATCAAGTATAAGAATTGAAGCTGATTTGTTGATTGGACTCATTTGAAACTGATCAACGATGAGAATTTTTCTCAAAAACTTGTGTTAAGTGATCAGGCTCCGTTTTGGTTAAACGGCTACGTGAACTAATAAAATAGCCACAATTGTAGTGCAAACTATCCGTAGGCCAATACACCATTACAACCGCTAAAATTTAATGTTTGTATTAGCCACTGATATTTTCGGTCCTTATTTCTTTCGAATTTAGCGTGGAGCCTTGCTGAAACATCACCGGTATTATGGTTTCAACAAGACATCGCAACGTTGATGTTGCTCTGTTAACTGGCCCATTTGTCTATTTGATTCAACTCGTCTGCTCTGGGGTCATATTAAGCCACTGGTTTATTCCAATTTAATCATAAATTTTTTAAAACATTGAAAGCCAATATCCCAGATACATACGGCTTCATATGGCCTGATTTACTGAAAAAAAATAGTTAAAAGTTGCCCTGTTGGGCTGAACCGTACAACTTTCATAGCCGTGATGGACATAATCTAGAAGTCTTATTTATTTTATTTTCCTTGAAATTATTTTCCAGACAATACTTAGCAACTGCCTTAGCCTTCGTAAGCTCGAGACTTCAAAATTTTAGGGCTGATACTATAAATCACAGTCGCCGTAGTCTAGTAGGTAGTGTGTTGGCCTATTGGACGTAAAGCCCAAAGCCCAGGCCAGACATCGAAATAAAATACAAAAAGTATTTCTTCGGCGACTTCCTGTCAGCAGATTTCTGGCAAAAACTCTGAGAGTAAATAAAATTGCCATGAAAAGTTTCTCAAAAATCTGTCGTTCGGAGTCGACTTTAAATTGTAGGTGCCACCACTCATGTATAAATTTAACACACACAACATAAGTGGTGTGAGAAAATAGGTCGTAATCTTGACTGAAGAGTTGTAATGCCCAATTATGTACTATACAATACACAACTAGCCTTAGATGAGTAGAGGAAAGGATAAGAATGCTTGTACTGGATTCACGCTTCATAAAGACTTCATATTTGATGTATGTAGCTGTTGTTCCTTAATGATGAGAGCAAAACAAGCTAACTTGCTTGGATATATGCCGATAAGTATAAGACCTATGATTGGTCTCCTTTCTTTAATCAATCTTCGTTGGAAACCTACGGATTTCATGATCAATGAGGTCCCCAAATAGTTGTTCTGCTTTCCAGGCTGATGATATATACAACAGACATACAACCTTGTTTCAAATGCCATGGATATTAATATTTCTATGGATAGTCTTCCAACTCATTCCTCTGGAGGGGTTTAGTTTACTTACTTACTTAATTGGCCATAACAACCCGTTTAACGGATTTCGGCCTGCCGCAACACATCCTTCCAGGCGCCTCTGCTTCTTGCGCGCCTACGCCAGTTGGTCACAGCAACCGATGACAGGGCTCCCTCGATTTGGTCCTTCCAACGGATACAAGGTCGTCGTCTTTGCCGATTTCCGCCGATTCCCGCATCAAATACCCGTCTCGCCGGAGCATCCTCCTCCATTCGAACGACATGGCCGATCCAGCGCGGCCGCTGGATATTAATACGCTGCAGAACGTCCATGTCGTTGAGGAGCTCATACAGCTCATTGTTGGATCGGATACGGAAATCATCGCCAACTCGCACTGGACCGAAGATCTTACGTAGGACTTTTCTCTCGAACATTCTCAAGGCCGCTGCATCTGTACTTAATAGGGTCCATGCCTCTGCGCCATAAAGAAGCACGGGTAGGATGATTGTATTGTTTGTTTTGTCTTACGAGAGAGGTCTCTGCTACTCAATTGCATATTGGGACCATAGTAGCATTAGTTTTCATTGGAGGGAACTTTTACGTGGTGGATTCCAAGTCCTACGCACAACCCAAATTTAACATCCAGGGGATTGGACTTCTCTGCACGTATTAGTTAACATCTAGCGGGTGCTAGAATGCCATCCAGGAGGGGCCACGAGGATGATGCGTGTCAACTTGAACACTGCAAGACAAGGATTGTCCTGGTCGCCACGTTGACCACAGTCAGAAACTTTACCTTGTTTGCATGCATCCCATCCCTCCCATCTAGGTTAGACAACCCAATTTTCTGTTGTATTATGGTGACCAAAATACACAAACATAAATAGTTATTTGGTACACGTTCCAGTATAGGACTACTAATAGTCGTATATGCCTTAGTGCTTGTTTCGTTAAATCGTTAAATCCATTTAACTTCGTTTTAAGTATGAAACCAAAAGTACTTGTGTTACATTTTAAATGTATAAACGAAAGGAAAAATCATTTTTCGGCTTGTCTTTAACACGATGCATATCGTTATGTATTATTGTTGTTGTATAATAAATACAATAAAATATTGTATAAAAAAATTTTTTTGTTTTTTAATTTATTTGGTTGTCATCTAATGCTTAGCCACGTACATGAGTACTTTAAAATTTTTACTTTGTTGTTGTTTTTTTTAAATTCGTTAAGTAATTTTTCTCGTTTTCATTTTTGATTTTTTCTCTCTTTTGGGTTCTTTTCAATTTCATGGTTAATTATTTTGTAAAACATGACGCATTTTTTTGTTTCTTTTCTCGAAGTTTGTATTCAACTCTCAAGCATTGCTTATTTATATTTTTATTTTAATTTTTTATAAGCCACTTATGCTTGTATCTTTGAAGTGGCATATTCAATTTCGTATGTTTTCTTACGTCTGTCTGTCTGTCTGCAAGCATGTTTAATGTCCGCCAGCCTTATAAAAATATAAGGTGTTGCTAATTTCAATTTCAACCACTCTAGAGATTTTCATTTGTTGTTTGAAAGAATATGTTAAAAAAAAAGAATGTAGATTTCGAATTAAAGTCATAGAAAATTTATTTTGAAAAGGAAATGATTTCATGTTGACATTGGTATTTAATTTTTTGTATTAATTCGTGGTTTGAAAGTTATAAACTGATTATAGGTTTGGGGTACGGGTAAAATATTGTTAGGAAAATGAAATATCAAGATACTGGTGTTTTGCTTTTATATCGCTTAACATTAAAATTATAAACAAAAGCTACAAAAACAAAACCATACAGTAAACAAACCTGTTTACAAATTATCGTACCCCTTAATAAACAAATACCAGCATAAAAAACTAGTAAACAAGTAAACAAAAATACAACAACAAACCCCAGCATAAAAATGCTAAACCAGTAAACAAAAATACAACAACAAACTTTAACAGAATAAACAACGATGTTTACATTTATAGAGATTTCGAGAAGGCGAAGTCATTAACATTCGCATTCAAGAACATTCATCAGACTTTTTAAGTTGCCATATAAAAGGCAAGGCAATGCAGGCGAGCGAGTTAGTGAAGTTCAGTCAGTCTAGTGTGAAGACGCGGTGCGTGTGAAGTGAGTGATCATGGTTTGAAGATCTCCATTACAAACATCTGTCGAATAATTGTCTAGTAATTGTTATTGTTTATGCAAAGTGTATAAACAGAGGAAAAACAAAGAAAAGCAATTGTTGTTGTTACATCAAGTTGTGAGCAAGTGGCACATAGAATTGTACGAATAATAAAGACTTTTAATGAAAACTAAACACAAATTTGTTTTAATTTTAATTGCAATCTAGGAGCTCATATTTTAAAAGTTTTTTAAAGGTAAATGATTTTATTGATATGAATTGATTTACAACAGTTTGTTAATAACCCCAGCAGATATCAACACTTTCAACTTAAGAGAAAGAAAACAATCACAGTAATCTAATAATTTCTTCGTAGTTAAGAAAGATGCGAATTCTATGTGTCAATATGTTCTCTGCCATGTCTCATGGCTACAAAATAGACGATCTCAACGTGTCCAGTTGGTAACTGAAGAACAGATTGCTTGACAGTCAGATAGGTGGACTTGATAGTAGATTTAATAAGAAAAATTAGGTAAGGTTAAGAATTTTCCCAAGAACGACTACGGAGGTTGCAGTGACGTTCGTTAAGGATTTCATGACAACGTTGCTGTCCGAGTAAATTAAGTGAATTTTTTGAATTTCATTGCTGTGCTTTGAAAATAACAATAAACTTCTGAAAAAGCAATAGCTTTAAAGGAATCCTTTCTATCTATTACCATACTGTGAGGTTATGTTGTGTACAGATCTTGCATAGAAAGACACAAATGAAATCTTTAGGAAACAGAGATCAGCAATGAATCGTTTTTCGAAATGAAATTTCGAGTATGAGTGAGTCAATAGTATTGAAATTCAACTAAGCTGATTCATTCGTACTCACTACAACATTGATTTATAAGTACAGGTTGCAATGAGTATGATTACAACGTTGACATCAAACTCTTAACATTCGAAATATGTTTGATTCATATGTCTACTCATTCAGATTCATAAATTTCGAAAAATACTTATAATACTCATAAATGATTCGAGTGTTTCGAACCATTCGTCAAAATTTACAGTCTTAGTTGGTGCTGCTTTTACAAAAAAAAGAAGAAAGAAAAAGACAAAGACAGCAAGCAAAGCAAACACACATCCTGCTAGTGAGTATTGTGTGTTGGTACGCGAATCAAACTTATTTTGTGATTCATGTATAAGTTGATTAAATGACAGTCGAAATCAACAACATCATGCTTATTGGTAAGTATGAGTACAGTGAGTACTTCAAACTTTGAATATGAGTAGTATGAGTATAATATTAAAATAAGTATGAATGCATATAAGTATCAGAAATTATGAGTATGATTCGAATCTACTCATCTTTTTGAATACTCATTGCTGATCTCTGGTAAGTACATACAAGGCTGATCCGAATTTTACAGAGAAATTCTTCACAATCAAGAACGACTACGGAGGTTGTAGTGACGTTCTTTAGGGGTTTTGTGACAACCTTGCTATCCGAGTAAATTAAGTGATTTTTAATGAAAATCCCACTACCCAACAATCATTGCGTCGCTTTTAAAATAACCATTAGCTTCTGAAAAATCATTTGTACTCGTCTGTTACCATACTGTGAGAATATGTAGACAGTTGGTGTGCAGATCTTGCATAGATTCGTAGATCTGAAACGCCCTTGAACATATTTACGAAAATCCACAAATATTTTCATTAAGTGCCTTTAATGTTCTCCAAATATCTAACACAACGGGGACTATATCAACATCGGAGATAATACCAAAAGCAGGTCTCAATGAGGCAAGCTATCCCACAATACAATAACAATTGTTAGAATTTGGAAATTATTTTTCTCTTATAGAACTCCTTAGTAGTCCAGAATTTTCAAATGAGTATTTCCTAAAATTTATTTATTTATTTATTTGTTTATTCAATTCCTGTACAACAAGATTTAATCTTATATTTAAAGTACAAGAAAGAAGTGTTCATAAACAACATTTGGAGATCAAACTTTTCTATTGATTAAAGTAAAAGAGATATAATAATAATAATAATAACAATAGTAATAAATTATGCATAAATTATAAAAATTGTAATCTACTACGGTGCAAAATAATTAAATAAAAATTTTCTAAAACTAATTGCGATGCTATTAAGTTGCTGTGGAAGACAATTTCAAAGCCGTGCACCATGAATAAAGAAATGCCATTCAGATACAAGGTAACGATGTAGTGGAATTATGATACTTTTACCTCTAAGTGATCTAGCAAATCTTATTGTATCCCTAAGATATCCTGGAGACTCTGAATAAATGATCTTATGCAGAAGTAATAATACACGGATGCTCAAAAGATTGTCAAACGATACACAATAAAGCTTCAAGGAAAAACGGGACACATGGTCATATCTCCTTAAACCATAAACATATCTCACAATATTATTGAATAGGACGTTGAGCTTCTCCTTGCTAACGGAATCGCAACTTGCAAAAAGTTCACAACCGTACGTTAAACCAGGAAGAAGATAACATTTCGCAATCAACTGTCTTATATTCAAAGGCGTAAATTATTGTGTCGACCAAAGACACCTCAACTTCATATAAGTTTGACCCACGAGTGTGTTAACATGATTTTAACATGTAAGATTGTCATTAAAAGCCAACCCCAGATTTTTGGCATCATCCACAATCTTGATCTTCTCCCCGTTCATCAAAATATCAAGACCGATATTGGAATCAAGCGTCCTCCTACGAATAACCATGCACTTGGACTTATGAGCGTTTAAACGAAGGCCATTTGCCTTGGCCCAATTATATATTCGATCCAAGTCATCATTGAGTCTGTATACATTCACACTAATAGATAACACAGGACTACTCAAATGTAACTGTACATCATCTGCGTACATATGAATTCTGCAGTGCTGAAGTTGGTTTGGCAAATCGTTGATATACAATGCAAAAAGAAGTGGTCCAAGAATAGAACCTTGAGGCACGCCTCTAGATACATTCAAGGCAGAAGACTGGGCATTTACCGAATGAACAAATTGTGAACGATTTGAAAGATATGATGATAAAAGCCGTGTCGAAGCTCCAGAAAAGTTAAAAAAGTGCACAAGCTTCATAGAAAGCATGCCGTGATCAACCGTGTCGAAAGCTTTTGAATGATCAAGGAGGACCAAGAAATTGAGCTTACCTTCATCCAATTCATGTCGTATATTTTCAGATACATCCAAAAGCGCAGAAACACAGCTATGGTTCTTGCGAAAACCTGATTGTTTCTCAGTTAACAACTTATTAGCATCAATATATGACGTAATTTGAGAGTTAAGAATTTTCTCCAGGACCTTGGATAGGTAGAACAGAATAGCTATTGGTGTGAATTCGGAATTATTCTTCGGTATTGGCAATATTTCCTCACATTTCCAAATAATATCCCGGAAATTCTCGCATATAATAATTTTATTTGAATTTTTTTTCTTAAATTCAATTTATTTATGCCTCACGTGGTGACAGTAAAACAAAATTTAAGACTTTCAATTTGCAAAAAAAAGAAACCAAAAACTCACAACATTTCTATTATTATGTGCAATAAATAAAAACATTAAAACAAAGAATACAAAGAATAAAAAAACAGAAAAAACGAATTGCCTCTCGGAAAAATAGGAGAGAAAATTTCAACTACAATTTAATTTTTATTGCTGTCCCTATAAAGTGTGATTTCTGTCAGTTTAGCCAGGCATCGTTTAACACATGGTGTCGCAAATGAAATGACAGCTTGAAATAAATTTGCAATTTGTTAATGTCAAAGTATGTATGAACATAAGTTTTATTTGTTCGCCTTTGCCGGATAGTTCTTTTTGGATTTCTTTTTTTCATTTTGGTTAAACAAAACATTGCCGACATTAATAAAAATACATATATTTCAGCCAAGTAAGAAGAAGAAAAAAAGAAAAATACGGCAAATTAAATTAAAATAAAAACAAAATCACATTTTTCTCGAAATTAAATTTTCATTGTTTCTTGCTTTTGATTTTTTTTTTTATTTATTTACAGGAAATATCATGTTTTGTTTTATTTGCATTTTTTATTCTTTAAACGAAATGACAAGTTTCCGAAAGAATTAATTTTAAATCAAAGAGAAAATTTTCCGTAGGCAAATAATTTTTTTGTTTTTGTTTTAATGATACACAATAATAATGAAAATTTTAAGAAAATTATTTAAAACGAAAATTTTCTATACCGTAGTGGAAGTCGCCGTAGTCTAATAGATAGTGTGTTGGCTTATTAGACGTAAAGCAAGAATTAAAACCCCAAGTCAAACATCAAAACGAAAATATGAAAAAATATTTCTTTGGCGGCTTCCTCTCAGCAGATTCTTGGCAAAAGCTTTGAGAGCAAATGAAATTTGCATGAAAAGTTTCCCAAAAATCTGCCGTTCGGAATCGACTTTAAACTGATGGTTCCGCCATTCATAAAAAATTAAGACAAACAACAAACTGGTGTGAGAAGCTAGGTCGTAACCCTGACTGAAGAGTTGTAAAGGCCAATTACGTATGTTATACAGTGGCACAATGAAAACACTACCCAATTATTATAATTATCATTGAAAATTACCTACAGAAGTGATTTGTGAGAGAGCTAAGTATATCGACATTTCTTGCGATAGCAAATTGGCCCCTGAGAATTTCAATTGTAAGATGAATGGCCATGCGACTTAGGGAATTAAGACAACCAGTTCTCTTCTTTTCCATACAAAGTCTTGTAACATTTCATGTACTTTCTTGCTGCCAAGTCAGACATCTCAAACAGAACGAAATTTGAAAAAAAATATTTCTTCAGCGGCTTCCTCTCAGAAGATTTCTGGCAAAAACTCTGAGCATGGCAATTTTTGCCATGAAAAATTTCCCAAAAATCTGGCGTTCGGAATCGACATTAAACTGGTGGTTCCGCCACTCATGTATAAAAATTAACACACACAATTAACAGGCCCAACAGTGTCCGGTATACGAAAGTTTTCTGCCAAAGTTCGTGATACTGGTTCCATTGTTGATGCGCCAAGACGTGAGCATTCTCGTGCAGACCTACACCCGAAAATATCGAAGATGTGACTGAGAGTGTGTATGACAACTCAACTCGTCATCGTTCTCAAGAATTGAACATTACACGCACCAGTTCACGTCGAATTTTGCGATCTCGGCATGATGCCTTACAAAGTACAATTGGTTGAAGCCGCATAACTATCCGGTTCGTTTTCGCTTCCCTAGATGGGCCAACGAGAAACTGCATGATGATGGCGATTTTGTCAAAAAAATCATCTTTTCCGCTAAGCTCATTCTCATCTTGGTGGGTATGCGAATAAGCAAAATTCCCATATTTGTGGCTCAGAAAACACAAACGTGGTCTTAGATAAGCCAGTGCACCGTGCACCTACAACGAGTGACTGTTTGATGCGGCTTATGGAACGGAGGCATCATTCGCTTATATTTTTTTGAAAATGAGGACGGTGTAAACATTGCGGTCAATGGAGACACCTATTGCACCATGATAATCGATTTTTTTTAACCTGCTCTTCATGGTATTGATGTGAACGATGTTTGGTTTTAACGGGATGGGTCAACTTGCCATACACCTCATGGATTGTAGAATCGATTTATTGTGTCAAACGATTGATGGCTGTTTAATTAGCCGAAATGGTGATGTCAATTGGCCGCCAAGAAGCTGTGATTTGACACCCTTAGACTATTTTATGTGGGGTGCCGTTAAAGACAAGTGCTATGCCGATAAACCAATTGAACATTTGAAGGCCAACATTCGTGATGCCATTGCCGAAAATTGGTCCGATCGAATGTGATACAGTGAGGCCAGCCGCGGCAGCCATGTGAATGAAATAATATTCCATTTCCAAGAGGAACAATTGTACCTCACAGCAAAAAATGAATTTGGCAAAATTTCAAATAGTTTTTGTGTTATACATATATACATACATACATAATTGGCCATTACAACCCTTCAGTCAGGATTACGGCCTAGCTTCTCACACCACTCATGTTGTTTTATACCTGAGTGGCGGGACTACAGTTTAATGTTGACTCCGAACGACAAATTTTTTGAGAAACTTTTCATGGGAATTTTTTATTTTCTCTCAGAGCTTTTGCCAGAAATCTGCTGAGAGAAAGTCGCCGAAGCAATATTTTTTTAGAAGGAGATCGTTCAATAAAGTTCCTTATTGATGTTATCTCTCTGAGGGTGAAGGCAATAACGCTACTTTATTTAGAGGGGAACTTATTGAAAACCAAGATCACTTTATGTTCGTTTATACTTCTAATTTCTTGTTCTGATGGTTTGTAATCTAACAGACTCAATTTGCATTTTCCAGTGAAAATTATTATTTCTTTTATTTTCCATTTTTGCAAAACAAAAAGTTAAGATTCATTTCATTTTAAGAAAGAATACATATGTACATACATACATACGTTAATTATATTATTCTTTGTTAAATGATCCTACGGGTGTTTTATGTTTTTCACATTAAAAACGTAAAAAATAAACTGAATAAGAAGAAAGAAAAAAACTTAAAAAAAGTATTCGTGTTGTTTTAATAGCGTTGACAACTTTGGCGACATTAAACACATGTTTTCTTAAGAATACAAATTAAAAAAAAACAAAATATATTTACACCCTACGGCGCAGCAGTTGAAAAGGTCGCCTGAGAGGTAGAAGGAAATAATTGCTCCAATGGCTTAAAAGCCTATAATAACTGCCTTCACAAATTATGGTGACAAGCAGTGATGAGGCCTCTAAATATGTTCAAGTTCAGTTTATGCTGTAGGGTATTATAAAGTCAACACTTTCCTACTGTAGTTGCGTTGCTTTTGCTTTGTTTTATTTAAATTTTAAAAAGAATTCCATAAGAAAACAAACAAATAAAATTAAGTGAATAAATCTTGATGAACTCTCCTTAATAAGTCTTAATGTGGGGGGCATAAACTTTTTTGCTAATTATTGTAGCAAATGTTGCATAAAACAGTGACGCCGCGAATTGTTCTTCTTTCCCAAAAATCAGAATATTATTGTGGTGTGAATGAGAACAGTGACAGAATTTATTGTCTTGATTTGTAAACGAAAATGATTTTGATACACACATGAAAATCGTATTATTAATACGTTAAAGAATGGGGCTTTTGTCATGATTTATAATGGAAATTGATTGAAGAGAGAAATTTATGAGATGTGAATAAAAATTAATAGGTTGTACAATAAAATAATGTGGTAGTCGCTGTAGTCTAGTAGGTAGTGCGTTGGCATATTATTAGACGTGAGGCTAAGGTTCTAAGCCCAGGTCAGTCATCTCCAACAAAACGAAATATGACAAAATATTTCTTCGGTGACTTTCTCTCAGCAGATTTTTGTCCAAAACTCTAAGGGCTCTTATAACAACTTACCGTTAAAAAGTTAGTAAAAGGTAACTTTAGCTAAAGTGAACTTTAAAGTCAGCTTTAACTTATTTTCGTTATTATAACTTACAGATAAAATAAAGTTAACTTTTTCAAAAATATGGCAGTGTTATCGACAAATTAAAGTTAAGTTTTATTTAAACGCAGTGGTAACGCCGGCCTAATTTTTTTGTATTTGCTCACTTTGCTTATGTTTAAAGTTGCCGTACTGAAAATAATATATAATATGCCAAGTTCGAGCATAAAGTAAACTTTAAGAGTTACCAGTTGGATGATCTTCCCTTTAGCTTAACGCTCTCTTCTACCTTATCGTCCACTTATAATAATGAAAAACTATTTATCTGCCTGTTAAAATCCTCCCTTTAGTTAATGGCAAGTTGTAATAACGGCCCTAAGAGTAAAGAAAATTGTTATGGAAAGTTAGTTAAAAAATTTGTCGTTCGGAATCGACCGTAAACTCTTTTTTAACAGAAGTGGTGTGAAGAGCTAGGTTGTAATCCTAAATAAAGGGTTGTAATGTATGTAAACGCAATTGAAGATCGGAAAATTAATGGTAAGTTAGGCTAGGTTATCGGAGTGGTAGTTCTGATATTACAAAGCTCACTTTAGCACGCATCGAGGCCCGTTGTGATGCCACAGGGGTGGAGGCAGTCCCTGTACTGACCAAGTTCCACCAAAATCAGGGAAGTGGAAGAAGTTGGTCCTACCCTATACTGCAAAACCAGCCAGAAAGTTTGATAAACGAAGCTATATACATGGCATCTATAGATGATAGCTCCGCCAAGCTGACAGGAAATGGAGAGCCAAATAACCTACATCTACATACACCTAGCAAGAGACGGGCACTGATAAAGAAAGTGGATAACAGTCTCGTCTTCCTCAGCGGATCTGCATTCACGGCAGAAGTCAGTAAATCGGAGCCTCATTCTCTCCGCGTGTCTACCCATAACGCAATGACCTGTTAGCACGGCCACTGTGGTTGACATGACGTCACGACCAAGACCAAGTAATTGGTTGGTACGCCTTCTATCCATCAAGGGCCAGGTGATTCTAGCAGTGGAGCAGGACTCCTCATTGACCCAGGATAGGATGGCGTCCCGAAAGAATTTCCGCGCAATGTCCAACTTGGCCCAGGCAAGTGGCATACCCAATTCAATTGAAGAGGATTCCGGAAGGAGCGCAGCAGCTCTGGCGAGCTCGTCGGCCCTACAGTTTCCCGGAATGTTACTGTGCCCGGGACCCACACCAGTGAGACACTGGTGAAGCGCCCAGAAAGAAGGTCGAGACAGCGGCGGCATTCCCTAACGATCCTAGAGTTATTCACGAAACCCGATAGAGATCTTATCGCGGTCTGACTATCAGAAAAGACCGAGATGCGAGTGAAAGGAGCACCGTTGACGAAGATCCATTGAGCGGCCCGGTAAATTGCCGTCACCTCCGCCTGAAACACGCAGCAGTAGTCCGGCAGACGGAGAGAAATGTTCAGGCCCAGTTTCCCAGAGTAGACTCCGCTTCCAACCCAATTATCGGGTTTAGAGCCGTCGGTATATATATCCAGGACTTCCGGTGGAACAACCGTATTAGGATTCCAGTCGTCCCTACTCGGAATCAGAAAGTGGAAACCCCTGTCAAGACAATATTCAGCATGGAGATAGTCGATGTTCATAGTAATGGTAAGTACCTGGCAGTAAGAAGTCTACGTGCCCTATCACATTAGAGGACTATGTAGACCTTCTGCCTACATTATCAATTGAATATCCAGTTACTGTAAAAATTTTTGCTGGAACTGACATTATAATCTTTACTTCACCGAGAGATGCCAGGCACATAACTATCTGCTCCTGTTACAATCAATATTGCAAATTTGAATGACATATGCATGCATACTCCGTAAAAGTCAAGCATCCCTTATAAATATAAACTATTTGGTTTTAGTCTCATGTAGATACGTACATTCATGTGCATTCATTGGTTACAGTAATTTGAGATTGTATTTTAGAATTCGAAATGTAATCCCCTAATAATCCGCAAATATGAAACTAATTTATTTACCAACACCTTGGCACATATGAAATATGAAACCCCACACCTTTAAACACCAAAAATAGTACTTAACATTTGGAGAGGATATACAATTAAAAAAACGGAATCACAAAACAATTTAAGATTTTAAGCCGTCTATTCATTTCGGAAAACTACAATTTTAAAGATGTATTCAAAAATATTTCCGGCTATTATTGAAGAGGATTATGTGACAAACAACTGTCCATAAAATTTTTAAATTTTCATTTAAAATTTTTTTTATGAATTACCTGGCTTTTGCTTTTTCCCAAAAATATATGTATTTAACCAGAAGAAGCAAAAACCTTTTAATAAATAATTTCCCTTAGCAGCCATATGTTTTCGTTAATCACATTTCGTAAATATCCTCTCTTGTATAAAAGGATTTTTATGCTTTCTTTAGTTTGTTTTCCATTGCAATCTCTCCAGCCGTAAATTATATTAATAAACCACAAATTAAATAATAATTCCAATGACTGGATTTTACCAAATGTATTGTGTTTGTATATCATACAGACGTGCGTATAGGCATGTGATTTTATCTGTTTTTTTTTTTACTCCAATTTTATTGGCCATTTCATATGCTTTTAACCTAATTTGTTGGCTATAAAGCTTTGGTTATAATAAAATGCATAAAAAAAGAGACAATTTTAACGAAATAGCATAGACAGGATGCACTGGATAACACAAACAGAAGGCTACAACTGTAGCAGCAACAGCAGCAGCAGCACTGGTTGTGTCATTGCATTGGCCATCATTGCATCAGGTGTCCAGTTAAAGAACAACACCACTGTGGGCTAAAGTAGCTGTGAACATGTGTGTAAAAGTATCGTATAGACTGGGTTATTTAAATGTGAACATGTTATAAAAATATACGAGATTGTTTAAATATATAGAAAATCTATGCAGGAATGGTAAAATAGAGGCCCCTAGCTGGTTATATTTTCATATTTTTTTGTTTGGTTTGTAAATGAAAGGTTTCTAGAACTGTCATGCAAAATAGAAAGGAATGGAGTATACTTTGGATTACGTTTGGCCCTTAAGATAAGAATTAAGGATCCTCCTGAATCGAAATAATGATCTGACGGTTATGCCAACGTGGACTTTAGAAAAACTAAGAGTATAAGACTGTCGAAACACTCAAAAGTGATTAATTACTGGCTGCCAATTTCTTGCAATAACAGCAGGCATTGGTCCGTAATACGCAGATTCTTTTAGTCTAAGACAGACCTCGTAATACGCAGCTATATATATACTTGAGTTCGGTATTCCTGAGGACTGTTATTGTACAAAATGACGTTAAGCAATTCCTATAGCTCCCTCAAGGAAGAAAATGTGTTGTTTCAAGCTATTTATGCCGCATAACAATTCAAATAACGTAAGGTCTTCAATTTTGTGGTGGTAAATGATTAGCGAAAGTCGAAGATACGTTGCATTAGCGCTTGTGTTTTACAAAAAAAGTTCCATTACCTGTACGCTGATGATATTAGTATCACCAAGTGAGATCCTGAACCTGACAGCTTCAATTGGCACTAAAAACATTAAGATAGTTGTATACGTTCTTAACTAGACATCATTTAGATGACCAGGCGCAATATCATTGCTTTCTATATTACTATGGAACAGTAGTCTGCCAAGTTAGGTTTGGCAGTAAATGTTGGAATCGACAATATATTGTCGGAATGTGGAATTGTGTGCCGTCCGTGATTCCGTGATACATTGACTTAAACTTTGCCTTACTTAAACTATGAAAATCCCATCTGTCTGGTGAATAAGTTTAGAAACACTCAAGTTAACGGGGGCGATTGCGGTACACAACCAACAGATTAGGCGCAGAGACCATTCCCCAGCTCTGATTGAAATACAATGCAAGAGCCCAAGCTCCATATTTATAGCACGGAAATACGACGAACCCATACAGTTATCTTGATGGTATTCAAGAGCCTATTTCTAAATAAAATCAAAGCGCATTAACTTGAAGCCGGTATGCGGCCAAATCATTCGAATGGAAAGCGATGTGCTGGCTAATGAGTACGTATAAAAGTCAACCTTGTTTGCATTGGAATGACCATGTTGAAGGAGTTCTAATCGGAGGAGTAATCGATTTGTGTGGCTCATCTAGAAAGGCATTTCGTTTAGAGAGCAAGGTCTGGTTCATGGTAATCGAATAGAGTATCATTAGCCTCAATCCCTTTGGCATTTAGCCACAAACAACCTCCATCAATAAACACAATTCTTTGATTCTCATCTTCGGCCATCTGCAATGACTCCAATCAACGGAGAAAATGAAGATCATACATACATAATGGGTCCGCCATCTAAAAGTTTTTTTTTTCAACTAGTGCTTATGTTGTGAATGGTAACACTTAGCTCATGTCTGATTTGACAGATAATTAGTTTTATCCTTCCGCTGAACGAATATGGACCATCCGACTTACAGAAGCTGCTGATTTTTGTAAAAAAAATCATCTTTTCAGATGAAGCTGATTTTGATCTTTGCGGGTATGTAAACAAGCAAAATTGTCGCATTTGGGGCACAGAAAATCTGCACGCATACATTGAAAAGCCGACGCACCCAAAACGAGTCATTGTTGTTGCGGATTTTGGTCCAGAGGCATAATTGGGCCATTTTTCTTCGAAAATGTGTAAGGAGTGGCCGTTACAGTCAGTGGCGATCGTTATCGGGCGATGTTGAACGAATTTTTGTTCATAAAAATTGAAGAGGAAGATATTGGCAACATTTGGTTTCAACAGGACGGCGCTACATGCCACACAGCCGAAGCTACACTCGATGTTTTGCGCCCTGTTTTTGAAGATCGCATTATCGTTCGTTTGGCCACCTCGGAGCTGCGATTTGATACCGTTGGACTATTATTTGTGGGGTGCCGTCAAAGATAAGTGTTACGCCGACAAGCCAGAGACAATTGACGCTTTAAAGGACAATATTCGTGAAGCCATTGGTGAAATACAGCTGCACACAATCGATAATGTGCTTAAAAATTGGACCGATCGTGTAGGCTACTGCATGGCCAGCCGAGGCAGCCATTTGAATGAAATTCTTTTCTATTATTAACCGGAAGGATTGTACTTTCAAATAAAAAAAGAAATTTGAGAACATATTCAGTAGTTTTTTTTTTAAGCATTTTCAAAAAAAATGTCAGGTCAGGGTTACGACCTAGTTTCTCACACCACTTATGTTGTGTGTGTTAATTTTGCACATGAGTGGTGAGACCTACAGTTTAAAGTCGACTCAGAGTGGCAGATTTTTGAGAAACTTTCCATGGCAATTTTATTTTACGCTCAGAGTTTCTGCCAGAAATCTGCTAAGAGGAAATCACCGAAGAAATATCTTTTCATATTTCGTTTTGTTGGACGTGTCTGACATGGGATTTGAACCGTGGCCTCACGTCTGACAGGCCAACACACTACCTACTAGACTACGGCGAAACGAAGATTGTTTGACTTCAATTCACATGCAACTAAAACATTTTTTTTTTTTTGTTTTAATTTTATCCTTTAAAGTTTGTCCACCCCTGGTGAATACCACACTTTTATGCTGCATAAAAACTGTATGTGAGCTTTTATATCAATACACCAGGGTTATAAAAACAACTTTGATTCTTTTTTTTTTTGCCTTCTTCCTATGCCGTCATATGGAAATGATTTCTCTGATACCTTTAGGAGCAATACTACATACATATATTGTCGGTGAGCTGAAACAATGTTACCGATATTATTAAAAATAATGTGGTTTAAAATTTCATTTACTTTAAAAGAGCAAAAGATATCGTAGTGCAGCACTTTTAATTCTGTTTAAATTAAATAAATAAATGGAGATTTCTTTACCCATAAAAAATAGATACCATGTATATCCCATAAAATAATATGATTTAATAAAAAGTGAAATACTGCCGCAAGCGATATGCAGAATCAGCCTAGTTATGGTTATGAAAAAATAAAAGCATTAATACGGCGATTTGTTAAGGAAAATTTACGAAATTATTTTTTACAATAAATATTGACTAATTTACCAAATTGTGTCCGTTATTCTGGTGTTTGGAGTGTCACATCTCTAGTGGATGGTTTTATATTGTTATGCTGAGAGTCACGTCGTTGTCAATAAACAATTTTATTTATTAAATATTGTTGTTCTTACTTTGATTTTCTGTAATTTTTTTATCAATGTAAGTGGATATTTGGCAATATTTCTTATGGTTGTTATCCCATTCTTATATTCATTTGGTGGTCTTTTCTCTTTCATTTTAATTTCTATTGGTTTTAGCACACCATTTACACCATTTATATTGTGTGTGTTAATTTTTATACATTAATGACGGGGCCAAGGGTTTAAAGTCGACTCCGAATGACAGATTTTTTTTAAACTTTTCAACCGTAGTCTAATAGGTAGTGTGTTGGCTTATTAGGCGTAAAGCCAGGGTACGAGACCCAGACCAAACATCAAAACAAAATACAAAAAGTATTTCTTCGGTGACTTCCTCTCAGCAGATTTCTGGCAAAAACCCTGAGAGTGAATAAAATTGCTATGGAAAGATTCTCAAAAATTTATCGTTCGGAGTCGACTTTAAACTGTAGGTCCCACCACCCATGTATGAAATTAACGCAAACAATATAAGTGATGTGAGAAACTAGGTCGTAAACCTGACTGAAGTGTTGTAATAAACAATTATGTTATGTATGTTCAACACTCAGAGTTTTTGCCAGAAATCTGCTGAGAGGAAGTCGGACAGCAAGCAAAGCAAACACAAAACATTCTAGTGAGTATTTTAGTGTTCGTACGCGAATCAAACTTATTTTGTGATTCGTGTATACGATGAGTCATGAAGAGTTTAAATCTATAACATCATGCGTATGGTTAAGTATGAGTACCATGAGTATTTCAAACTTTGAATATGAGTAGTACGAGTATGACATTAAAATAAGTATGAATGCGTATAAGTATCAGAAATTATAAGTATGATTCGAATCTACTCATCGTTTAGAATACTCATTGCTTTCAAATCCCAGGTCAAACATCTCCAAAAAACGAAATATGAAAAAATATTTCTTTAGCGATTCCCTTTCAGCAGTTTTCTGTGAATAACTCTGAGTGTAAAATCTGACAAAGGTGTCAACTTTAAACTGTAGGTCCTGCCGCTCATATATAAAATTAATACAAACAACGTAAGTGTTGCGAGAGGAAATTCGATCACAATCCTGACCAATTAAGTAAGTAAATAGCCATGAGTATATTATTGTTTGTACAAATTGCCTTACTTTTAAACTTAACGTTTTAATGTGATCTGACCCATATAGCGTGTCAATATTTTTTGTTTTCCTACAAATAATTGAAATATTGTATGTTAGTTAATGTATGTGTGTTCATAAATTATTTCCACATATTGGCACAATATGTGAGTTTTTCCTTTAACTTGATATGATTTCCTTACAGCAAAAAATTTATCAAAAAAAAACAAAAAAAAAAATTAAAAAGAAAATGAAAATCAAAAACCCAGTACAAGTACAAACAACATACGATTGTAAGTATTTATGTATGTTGGTCTCCTATCATAACAAATCATAATTCATACTTAACATGAGTATTGTAGACGAGAACTGTTTGAAGAAGTTGCATGATGTTATTGTGCTATACAGCTCCTTTAACACGTTGTTTTTGTTGTTAAAAGCAACATGAGCAATGAAATGAAATACCTTCTGTTGGCGGTAGGGGCTATTGTTGGCTGCTGCTGCTTTTTTTCTTTTTTTGTTCTCTTTTTTTGTTGGTGTTATTATAAACAGCAGCCGTGAGGTCACGTATTCAATTTTAGTAGCATAAAACATAAACAGCAATTTGTCTGTTATAAATTTTGAAGCAAAAATTGCACAACATTAAGTTTCAGTAGGACTTACAAGACATTGTATATGTATGTATACATATTACACACATCATTTACGGAAGATGAGTTTCAGTCAGTATTTATATGAACACGGAATGAGAAAAACGAAATTTGTTCACAAATAAAAATAAACACTTCGGAATAATGAAAACGCTAAGGCGCTAAGGAATAATTTTTTTAGGATCAATACTGACTGATACTGATCGAAATCTAATTGATTGAGGATCGATTAGATCTATTCAGAAGACAATAAATCTTAAAATCTTACAGAAGTTGCTCAAATTGACGAAAATGTCTGCTAAAATGTCAAATAAAAGATCTGAATATTAATTTAATTTGATCATTACAACATAAGACCATCAAATAAGACCATTAAATATAAATTAATGAATTCCTTTGCCTTCTACGACAAGTTAGGTTAGATTGTCAGCCGCCTTTCAGCAGCAGAACTTGCATGGTTCCTATAAGTTACCCTTGTACAACCGACAGAAGGCGTCTGTTAGCCATCCCGATAGTTTCATGAAGGTGGTGGCTAAACATATTCTTTTAAGAAACTCTGAAACTCACAATATCTGCTAGACAGTGATATTGTGGTCTTTTCCTCTTCCTTGCTTTTACAGGTTTTAAAATGGAATTCCAATATAAATTATTCCCAGCCTGCGTACGATAAATGGAGGCTCGAGCCTAAAGCAAATTTGTTACAGATTTATCTAATCTCTCTACAAAGTTCCACCGTTCCCTTTCAAAATAAGAAAAGTTTGTTTAAGAACCAGTACAGAGCATTTGTATTTTTTTATACCAACCTTTGGAAATGCGTCCCAATGTAAGTCGTAATCTTCTATCGACAGTAAATTTATGGAGTGCGAGTCTACAGTGATTGCTCATGACTAGTCAGATTTAATAACAAAACGAATAAATTTAAGTCAACCATTGAAGACAGTGGTGGTTAAGCGAATGGATAAGATATCTTTTAATCCTTTTAGAGATAAACAGTGAAGTGGTTGAAATGCTTGGCTGCGAAGCCAACTAAACCATTTTCAAACCAGACCGGTCTTGTCATCCAAGAAGCCTTTTGAGCGCCTAGAGCGATAACATCAGAACGAAGATCAAAGGAATGTTAGGCAATGCCTCTATTTGAGAATTATTGAAACAAAATCAGCCATTTTCAGCCATCTGGCTTGTGATAGAGGCAGAAGACATCTGTGAAGTAGGTATTGATTTGATTTGATGAGATTCGTATGTGTGAATAGTTGGTCATTACGACCTATCTTCTCACACCATTTATATTGTGTGTAATTATTTCATATATGAGTGGCGGGACCTATGGTTTTAAAGTCGACTCCAGATTTTTGAGAAACTTTTTCATGGCAATTTTATTTTACTTTCAGAGTTTTTCCCAGAAACCGCCGAACAAATATTTTTTTCATATTTTCGTTTTGATGTCTGACCTGAGGTTTGAACCTTGGCCTTATGTCTAATGAGCCGACACACTACCTACTAAACTACGGCTACTTCAAGAAGAGATAATTGCAACGATGTAGAGGAGCTTTTCATTACATTTCTCTTTCATTGCTGTTACAAACGATTTATGAATCAGAGATGTTGGGTAATCTCTACGCGTATATAAAACTTGAAAAGATCTTTAGTGGCTTCCTGACTGCCCCATTGATCTTCTACGATATGTGGTACTCTCACATCTATGACAATCACCCACATTTAATGTACATAACTCTGACATATTTTTATCTATAAAGTGTCATTCACATTGTCAATAGCTTGTTAGAGTTTATAACACCAGCGATTTTGCATTTCGTTTTCCGTAATCTTAATTGTATAAATAAGTTCGCGTTAAAACTTACAATCTGTTTGCCATTAACGTTTAAAATGTAAACATTTATTTGTGAAACCATTATTCATAAAAAGAAAAATAATTTCCAAACGAAAAAAAAATCTAAATTTTTGACTTAATTTTCCTTTATTCAATCAAGTTTTATATGTAAACAACCAATGAAAAAAAGCAACAAGAAAAACAAGAAAAAAAGATTGCAAAAAATAGGCGCCCACTTGCTTTGCAATTAGTCTTCTATAAACAAACAAAATCCGTATGAATGACTGTCTAATTTAGTGTGGGAAGTTCTGGTACCCAGTGCCATGCCAAATAAGATTTTCAAAATTTCATTTCTACACATGAATATATATGAAAATGTATGTATGTACGTTTATATATGAATATATGAATAAAGATAAATAAATATTGAGAGTATCATTATTATTGTTATTGTTATTGTATGGTATTAAGAAATTAACTTGTTTATGATATTCGGTTGTGTTAGATTTCATGTTGCAAAAATAGAAAAAAAAACCGGGCGCCATAATTTTGTCAACTTTAATTCCAATCTAAACAAATGATTGCTTTCGAATTTGATTCGATTTTTTCTTGTTGTTTTATTAGTCAACATGACTATTTCGTTTAAGAAATATTTTGAGCAGTGGCACAGGTTTTTTTACGGTTTAGTAAATAAATGTCAGGTGGTGTATATTAATTTTGAAAGCATGGTTAGCATTGTAGCAACGATTTCTTTCATTATGTTTTTAAACAATTTAAAAATTAACGTTCAAGTTGCGTGGTCTAATAGGTAGTGTGTTGACTTATTAGGTCGTATTACTGACTGAAGGGTTGTAATGAATGATGTACACTGAGCGCCAAAAGTGAGTAAACACCACTGAAATAATTCATCTCCTTAGGATAGAGAGAAAAGTAAATGAGAATAGTCGAATAAATTTCCAAAAATAAAAACGTTTATTTATTACTTATAAAATCTTATAACAAAAACAACAATTCATGATAAAGGAATTTTTTTTATACTTAAGGACAAAAGTGTTGACTCACTTATGGCGCTCAGTGTATGTGTGAATCTCTTCAAATCAAATCAATACCTACTTTACAGAAGTAGAAGCTGGCTGAAAATGGTTGGGAACTTGGCTGATTTTGTTTCAATAATTCTCAAATAGAGGCATTGCCTAACCTTCCTTTGATCTTCGTTCTCATGTTATCACTCTAGGCACTCAAAAGGCTTGGATGACTAGACTGGTCTGGTTTGACGATGATTTGGTTGATTTCGCAGCCAAGCATTTTAACCACTTAACTGTTTATCTCTCAAAAAGATTAAAAGATATCTTATCTATTCGCTTAACCACCACTATCTTCAATGGTGGACTTCGATTTATTCGTTTTGTTGTGAAATCTGACCAGTCATGAGGTCATGAAAAAGTTTCTCAAAAAACTGTCGTTCGTAGTAGAAATTAAACTGTAGGTCCCGCCACTCACGTATAAAATTAATGTACACAACATAAGTGGTGTGAGAAGCTAGGACGTAATCCTGACTGAAGTATTGTAATGGCCAAATATGTATGTATGTATGTAGAAATTAACGCTATAACAATCCTTAATTATATCGATTAAATCAGAGTTTTTTGAAGTTTTTGCAAAGTTGATCCAATCTAAAGGCAATGCAGCCACTCGTGTTAGAACTAGCAAAATAGGTTGCGAGAGATAGAATGCAGAATTTTAATTTTCTTCGATTGGAATTTGTTTTCGGCGTAAGTGACTTTAAAGAAACAATTTGACTGAAAAGCAGGAAGTCCCCGTCACACTTCGTTCGACTAGCTGATTGATTTTCCTTATTTCATCATTAGTAACAAAGATTTTGCTACCGAATGCAACATTTTGTACTCTGCATGATGGCAGCATCCTCATCCAACCAATCCATTAAAATTGTTGGTCAACTTTGTTATTCATTGTGTATTTCACGCGTCTTTTCAACTCCCAGGAGAATAACCCAGATTTTTAACTCACAATTGGAGGAGCTCGACCAATTGTCCGAAATCTGCCTTCTGATTTACAGACATTGCGGCATGCAAGGTCGCAAGGGTTCTGTGCAGGTAAATGCCAACAAAGCGTGTTTGGAAAAAAATTCTTGAACTACAAATTTAAAAGATGATGTTACGTTTCTTTGCTGTCACGGCAATATCCTTACGACGTCCTGCGGATCCAATGTTGGCATTAATTACAATCTGAATTTAAACAGCCCATCTTTGGGTTGAATGATTACTATTTCGCAATCCTCATATACATTAGACGTAAAGCCCGAGGGCTTTATTAGACGTAAAGCCCGAGTTCTTATCCCAGGTCAGGCATCAAAACGAAATATGAAAAAATACGTATGTTCGTAATTAATCCTCATATACATACCTCAACGACCACGAAAATATATTTAGCTTGCATGCAGAAAGTCAATCGTGAAGCATAACGGCTATAAATGTCGACTCTATTCAGGCATTTATCGACAGTTGGCTAAGACACATTGTGAAGATGGATTGGCCCCACACTGTGAAGGCTAGATAGTGTCATGACCAAATTCGTCATTGAGAAGCTGTAAAATTTGAAGGCCTGCATATATTTGAATAAAGTAAATTAAATGTAAATTATTGAGAGATTAGTCGTAAGAAATAGACAAAGACCGTGTGAAATTTTACCCTTTAGTTTTAAGTTTTAGGGGCACTGAAATACTCGATGTTTGCATTACCTTACTCAGAGATTGCTTGTAAGTCATACATCTGTGTAATGAATTCTCGTAAACCTAATCATACTAAACCATTGTATTGAACTGATTTTAGCTATCGAAGATCAATATTAAAAACTGACCAGTAGATTAAGTATTATAGAGGCTGTCTTTAATCAAATTTTTAAATTCAGTATACCTCAAGCGGATATATGGTTTCTTGAGAAAGAGAAGCTCTCAATGAGCATAGTTTATCACTACTCCCATCAATACATTAACATTTTTACAGAGGTTATGAACCCATATCAGTCAGTGCCTAGCTCTCAACTCCATGACAACACCCAGGGTGAATTCTTCTAATCCGGAAAATCTTAAATTTTTGAACGTGTGCAAATTGTTCACTGAAAAGAGAGTGATGTACTGATGTATGATTTTGCATGCAACTATACAACAACAGCAACGATATATGAATGATATCACTTCAAGTGAAAAGATAAAGTTTTACGAATAAAAGAAAAAACCAATCAAACTTGTGTTGTATTTAAGATATCCAGAACATAAGATAGAAGTGAACCTCTTAGGAAATGTTATCCTTTATAAGTATGATTACAATTTTCTTCTTCTTTGAATCATAACTTATAATTGCAATAGGAATTAAAAAAGCGATAAAAAAACAACAATTGTGATCAAATTAAAAATATTATTTTATTGCTACCTTAAAAAAAGCAGTGTCTACAATAAAAACTTCCTTTTTGTAACATTTAAACTCATAAAACCAACAACAGATTTTCAATGACACTGACCTCCTATGGTTTTATTGAGCAAGACAATGTCGCATAACAATGTAATCAGTTTGAGTTTTACGGCTCCTATGTTGAATGGATTTTATTAAAAGCAACTACAAGTAGTCTATTTTGACTGCTTAAATCTTTTTTGCTGTGTGTTCTAAAAAAAATTCTTTTTTATTAGTTTTAAGAAATTCATTTTATTCTCTTTCTTGCTTTTGTATTAAAATATGGTTCATCTAGTGCCATTCATACATAAAATGATGATGGTATTGAGCGAGAATTTTAATTCCAATTCATTAAATTATTTCATAATTTTTTTATGGTCAACCATCCTTCTCTCTTTCTTTTGTTTCAAGTGTCGTATTCATATTTTGAATTGGTGGTCCTTTGGGATTTTTAAAAAATATTTTCATTTTTATTGCTGTTTTATTAAATTTCATTGTGAAAAATATTTTTGAAATTTACGACATTTTTTCCATGGCGGAAAAAAAATTAAAATGCAATGCATTTTTATTAATAACAATTCAATATGAGATCTCGGTAATCTTTAAATTAAAATTGTTTTAGAATTTAAAACCAAAATGTTAAGAAAATAAATAAAAATTGTTTGTAAAAATGAGCAGACTTAAGAAAGTAATGAATTTAAAATAAGAATAACAATTGTTTCATGACATAAGAGTGTAGTATTACATTAACCCTTAGGAATCATTTCCATTTTCAAAATGATATGGGCATCTCCTATATTCACCATGCCTCCTAAGGATTTTTGTTAGTTTAAACTTATGTAGAGAAGACGCCGTAGTCTAGTAGGTAGTGTGTTGGCTTATTAGACGTAAAAGCCATGGTTCGAGCTTCAGGCCAGACATCAATATCGATGGCTTAATATAAAAAAGGCCTAACTCAATTTTTGGTTACTTTACAGGAGAAGGAAAAAAATTAATAAAATTCGAAAAATTGTAGATACAACAAAAATAATACGATTTTTAATAAAAAACAGCATTACATTTAATATCTCATTTAAAAATGTTTTCTTTTTTTGTTCATTTGATATTTAGACACCAGAATAAACAAAAAACCTTATTTTGAAAAAAATTGAGTTAGGCTTTTTTTGTATTAAGCCATCGATATACAAAAAGTATTTCTTCGGCGACTTCCTCTCAGCCGATTTCTGGCAAAAACTCCGAGAGTAAATAAAATTGCCATGAAAAAGTTTCTCAAAAATCTGTCGTTCGGAGTAGACTTTAAACTGTAGGTCCCACCACTCATGTATAAAATTAACACACACAACATAAGTGGTGTGAGAAACTAGGACGTTGTACAATGGATCAATTCGACCTCCGGGTACTGTACTTGTCTTAATTGACAAAGTACACGTCGTCTAACCTAACCTAATTTATGTATGATTGTGATTGCATTATGATCTGTTGTACCGCTCTGAATCTATATTGGGTTTCCTTATACTGTCTCAAACAGCCCTATTGCTTCAGAATGCTGCTAGGCTTTCGTTTTTGATAAGCACATACATGCTTGCTTCTGAAATTCGTTAGCAAAGCATAGTAATTCGTTAACACATGTAATTGACATTGTAGTTAACATTGTAATTCTTTATCGTTATCACAGCATCCATATATACTGCGCTGGAAGATATTTCCTTTCTGAACAATTGTTCTTTAAGTCCATAATGCCCTTAAGAAAGGCACTACACAGGCTATTTTGCAATAGCATTAGACTTGCTGGGCTCATGTCTCCTACCACTATAATTAAATAAAATATGATGCGATTATCTCTCAAAGCATCACCAGCTTCTCTTACAGTCTTTTCAAACTCCTGTCTTCTCTCTTCAGAAATATTCTGGCTTCATTAGTAGCATGGAAGCTTTCATCCTGACTAGCTTATCTGCCTGCTGATTGCCCTGAATTCCTACTTGATCCTGCATCTAGTAGTGAAGGACAAACTAATCTTCTAATCTTAGCAGATTCAAATTGACTTGACAGAGTTTGCTGTCTCTGTCAGGTAACAATTACGGATAGAAATGTCAAATTGTAGTCGTGGTAGCCTAGTAGGTAGTGTGTTGGCTTATTAGATGTGAGGCCACAGTTCAAAACCCAGGTCAAACATTTCCAACAAAAGGAAATATGAAAAAATATGTCGTAGGCGACTTTCTCTCAGCAGATTTCGGGCAAAAACTCTGAGAGTGAAATAAAATTGTTATGAAAAAGTTTCTCAAAAAATCTGCCGTTCGGAATCGATATTAAACTTTAGGTCCCGCCACTTATGGATAAAATTAAAACACATAACACCAATTATGTATGTATGTATGTATGTATGTATGTATGTATGTATGTATGTATGAATGTATGTATGTATGTATGTACTCACATTTTAAATGAGCACAAGTTCTTTTTAACCCCGGACGATTATGACTCTTTTATGTTTGACCAAATATCGCTCTTTTTTGCAACAACGTTAGTTGAAAATGAAAGCTTGCAGTCAGTAGACGAAAAAAACTTTTTTTTGTTGATCGATTCAACGAAGAGTAACCTTACTGTACAAAATGACCATCCAGGATTATAAAAATGGGTGGCCAGGGTACGTTTACTCACTCTAAGCTTTCGTTATTAACCAACATTGTTGATAAAAAGTGCGAAAAAAGAAAAGTAACCGTCCAGGGTTAAAGAAATATTAAAAACTTTTAAGAAAATCATGAAATATTCTCAAATGTTTTTCTATAATCTTTAAATATTACAATATAATTAGTTTAATGTATTTAAAACATCTTCTCAAACAAAGAAAAATAGTACATACATCAGTTGAAAAAAAAAATAAAACACGCTGCACGTACAAGTCATATGCGAGTAAGTATTTTCCATTATTTTTCTCCCGGCAAATAGTAAATGTTCATAAAAATGTTGTAAAGTTAATTAAAATATTTTTAATTAACTCTCGCTCTCTCTATATATATATGTATATATGTATGTATTGTGTTGTACTTTTTCGGCATTATAGAGTATTTCCATCGCATATTTTTCGCATTTCACGACGAGGTGGCAACAAAGAAAAGAGTTAAAAAACTTTCCATTTAAACATGAAAATAAGGAAAATATTGTAGTTTTTTTTGTTTCCTTTTTTATAATAAATACCACAGACAGAGCAAATATTTCTGTTTTACACTTCATTTCATAATGACATGATAAGTAAGATGTAAAAAACAAGAGAAATTAAAATCGTTTAAATTGTTCATAATGAGTAATAAAATTTCGGTAAATAATGTATAGAATATGCAATAATTACACTTTTTAGAACCATAATGCATACATTTACGTTTACTTTTTTCGTTTTTAACAATAAATGCTTGATAGCCTGCAGCAATCATACTCATCATACTTATAATTCCTGATAGACTGACTTCCAAAGTTTGTATGCAGTTCTACGCGGTACATATATTTTGTAGATATGCAAAGTAACCAAACAATGCATCAACTATAAATACGATGCCTGCTTTTTGACTGCGTTAAAAATACACATTGACGACGTTTTGAAATAGTATACATTGTAAACATTTTGTACAGCGGCTTTATGAAACACTATACTTTGTTCAAACACAAAGCAACTAACATTTTGGAAGTCAGCCATACTTATACTCTTATTTTAATATCATACTCATACTACTCATATTCAAAGTTTGAAGTACTCAACATATTCATACTTAACAACAAGTATGCTGTTGTTGATTTCAACTTTCCATGCCCCAACCTTTAAGAGAATCACAAAATAAGCATGATTCGAGTACGAACACAAAATTCTCACTAAAAGGTTGTATGTTTGCTCTGCTTGCAGTTTTTTTCTTTTTAACTTATGTGCCTTTTTCATTTTTTGTAAATTTTACAACAACAACTAAAACTGTAAATTTTGATGAATGATGAGAGTTACTCGAAGCATTTATAAGTATTTTTCTAAAGTTATGAACCTAAATGAGTAGGCTTATGAAGCAAACATATTTCGAATGGTATGAGTTTGATGCCAACGTTGTACTCATACTCATTGCAACCTGTACTTATAAATCAATGTTGTAGGGAGTTAAAATTCAATATTGTTCACTCACTTATATTCAAAATTTCATGAGTGCTTATGAGTAGCGAAAAAACGATTCTTTGCTGCTCTCTGCTGGTAGACCGGGATATAGTATTTACTTACTAAATGAAGTATTCACTTACTACTCGTTAACCTTTTCTCTAGATGTGCGTCAATTAAATTTGCTGCGTGGCCACACATATTTCTAATTTCATTCAGGCAAAGTAGAGTCCATAAATACTCAATCATTTCATCTTTTCTAAAGACCAATAAGTGCTGAATGTCTTCGTGACTGTCTTTCGTCAAACTTAAAGTTTTTCCAAAAGTTAACTAAAGTTACAACCCAATTCATGACAATTTGGAAAGCTCTAGGTACAGTAAATGTAGCTGTACATATCGTCTGTACTATCCACAAGGATAGTCCGTACAGCCGCATGAATGATACTGCAGTGATGTGGGAATTTGTATGAGTCACTGATATCCACACCCAATTTTTCCATACAACTTCGAGCCTGGCATGATTATTTGCAGATAATTTCGAAGATAATCTGACTTTATTTTCTCTATTAAAAATTGCTGTGTCTAAGCATCGTACCGAGGTACGGAGGATTATGGGTGCATAATTGTAAAGCAAACCTAATTGTTGCAAAAGTAATCTTTTACTCAAGAAGAATATCAATGCACAGATTATCGTTGCACTGAAAATAAGGATGTCAAAGGAATACTCTGGACATACTTAGAAAAACTATGCGTCCAGTTAAAGGGAAAATTTTTATAAAAAATGCAAAAATATTTAGAGTCGCATTTAATTGCCGAAACATTACGCTGTCACCAGTAGCATCACTTTGGGGGCGCCAAGTGCTCTGTTTTATTCAATTCCACTTCATGTGACAATGAGGACTGGAGATTACATACATAATTGGTCATTACAACCATTTAGTCAGGATTACGACCTAGTTCCTCACAATACTTATGTTGTGTGTGTTAATTTTTATACATGAGTGGTGGGACCTACAGTTTAAAGTCGACTCCGAACGACAGATTTCTGAGAAACCTTTAATGGCAATTTTTTTATTTACTCCCAGAGTTTTTGCCAGAAATCTGCGTAGAGGAAGTCGCCGAAGAAATACTTTTTGAATTTTATTTTGATGTCTGGCCTGGGGCTCGAACCCTGGCTTTACGTCTAATAAGCCAATACACTACCTACTAGACTACGGCGAATTCGAAGACTGGAGATTATTATTAGAATAATGGATAACGATTCACACAGGAGTTTCACCACTGACAGGTCGATTGGTTGATATTACATAAATATGTATGTACGTACGAAATTGGTCATTACAACCCTTCATTCAGGGTTAACACTTATGTTGTTTATGTTAATTTAATCCACAAGTGACGGGACCTACAGTTAAATGTCGTTTCCGAACGATAGGTACTTAAGATACTTTTCATGGAAGTTTGTGGTATACGCCGACTGTTACGGTTTCGTGGTAGTAAATAATTTTGCCTGCCTCATATCTGTGACAGAGAGAGGGTCTGTAATAAAAAGGAGGTTAGTGGTGTCAGTAACGTTGACTGACTGCGATTGCAGATAAAGGAGTTTTGAGAAAAGTTGTTCTAAAACTCAAATTTCTTTAAAACCCCAGGTCAGACATCTAAATGAAATACAAAAACTTCCTCTCAGCAGATTTCTGGATTGCTGATTTCTGAAAAAAAGTTTCTCAAAAATCTGTCGTTCGGAGTCGACTTTAAACTGTAGGTCCCACCACTCATGAATAAAAATTACTACACACAACATAAGTGGTGTTAGAACGAGGTCGTAATCCTAACTGAAGGGTTTTTTTTACGCCGAGCAGAGGTAAATGTACCTAACCGCACCATAGAGGAAGTCGTCACATCCTCCGTGTGTGGGGCCCTTACCCACTAAATTCCCCCTCGTCTTCTGTGGACTTGTCTGTGCCCACTTCGGAACTACGGTGGTATTACTTCGGAGTGGAGTCCTTTTGGCCCTTTGGCCTCTCCATGTTCATAACCGCGACCGGATTGCGTATCGAAAGTTGAGGAGACATCTAAGCGCATCCACTAGTTCTTTCGTCTAAATCATCGTGTGACAGTATCACCTATGCCGACATGCTTACTCGTTCTGCAGCGTCAAGATGTCTCTTTTTCCGCCTTAGAATGCGCCGCCGAGGTTCAATTTCCACTACTCGCTCAACTCAAAGACTATACATCCTTATACGACGAACTGTAAACTACGTAATCACTAAACCGAAATACGTATGGAAAAGCTCATTAAAAGACCGTGATTTAATGAAAATTTCCATTGAAAAATGTAGACACTATACGAGGTTGAAGAATAACTGGAAATACTTGGTAATACAAGCGGGCAGACAGCACGCATAAGCCAAAATTGATTGGAAAATATTTATTAGGCAGGCCTAACTTTAATATTTTTTCATTTTGAATATTTATTTTCAATATTTATTTGAACAAAAATTTTAAAATTTTTTGAACATTTGTTTGATGATTTATTTTATTACACAATTTTTCAAGTATTTATTGTCGTCATCTTATTGTAATTGTTTTCAAATTTTATTGCCTTGGGCGGAATTTTAAATAATTTTTTTCAACGCAATATTTACGGTTTTGTCATAAACAGAAACAGACGACGAGAAAAGAAACCGAAGAACGTGATTTTTTGAATTTCTGTATAGGAAAACTAGAAGAAGAAAAAGCAGAAGAAAACAACCAAAATTTTGTTACCAAATAGAATATTTTACACTTACTTGAGGTCTCAAGTGCATATAAGTATGTATATATGTATGGGGCTGTATGGCTGTAAGTTATAAATTTTCAAGTGGGCTTCCTTTACAATATACCCTCGCATATGGTGTATGCATTGAAAATTCTTATGCATAATTTGATGAATTTCATTTTGAGTATTTAAAATCGTTGCGTATTAATATTGTATTGGCTTTCATGTATATGGCAGTCCCAAAAAAAAAAAACAGAAAACGTTGAAGACATTTGCCCAAGGGGGACACTTGTTACAATGAAATTCTATGGTAACAAGTAAAATGTAATAAAAAAGTTAAGATTATGATGAATATGGCACTGAAGTGGTCATTAAAGAAATTGTGACGAAACGTTGTCTTTTAAAATATTTCATTGCTTGCTGTAGACATCATAACAGTAAAGGGGAGACGACATATACCACATGCGTATGGTTGTCTGTCATTTCTCCATTAGAGTGCATCATGAAACAGTTGAGTTTTAATTACATTTCAATGCGGAATTATTTTTTAAAAAATCCTGTTTAAAAAAAGTTAATAAATTGCGAACGTTATTGCTGGGCAGATCTATGAGTAACGATTTAGAAATTATTTTTTTCTATGCAAAAAGATTTAATTTTTATTAAAATGGAAACATACATACATGCATAATTGATCATTACAACACTTCAGTAAGGATTACGACCTATCTTCTCTCACCTAGCTTCTCTTTGTGTGTGTTAATTTTATATATGAGTGGTGGGACCTACAGTTTAGATGCGACTAAAAACGACAGATTTTTGGAGATACTTTCCATGGCAATTTTATTTTACTCCCAGAGTTTTTGCCTAAAATCTGCTGAGAGGAAGTTGCTAACAACCCTTCAATCAGAATTACGACCTAGCTTCTCATATGATTGATGTTGCGTTTGTTAATTGTATACGACTCCGAACGACAGATTTTTTGAGAAACTTTATCATGGAAATTGTATTTTATTTACCCTCAGAGTTTTTGCCAGAAATCAGCTGAGAGAAAGTCGCCGAAGAAATATTTTTTCATATTTCGTTATGGTGAAGATGTCTGATCTGGGGTTTAAACCATGTCCTCACGTCTTACATGCCAACGCAAACGTACTGCACTACTTATTTATTTAATTACATAATTGGCCATTAACAACCGGATTAACGGATTCTGGCCTGCCTTAACACATCTTTACAGGCGCCTCTGCTGCTTGCGCGCATTCGCTAGTTGGTCACTCCAATCGGTGAGAGTGCTTCCTCTATTTGGTCCCTGCAAAGCAAGCAAAGTCCTTTTCTTCCACTTATCCCCGCATTAAATACTCGTCTCTAATCCATTTCAACGACATGGCCGATCTGCTGGATATTAATACGCTGCACAACGTCCATGTTGTTCAGGAGCTCATACAGCTAATTGTTGCATTGCATGCGGAAACTATCGCCAACTTGCACTGGAACGAAGATTTTACGTTAGACATTTCTCTCTTACTGCTGCATCACTGCTTAATATTATCCATGCGCCATTAACAACTCGATGAACGGGTTCCGGCCTGCCTTAGCGCATCCTTCCAGGAGCCTCTGCTTCTTGCGCACATTCGCCCGTTGATCATACCAATCGATGATAGAGTTTCTTCAATTTGGTTCTTATAGCGCAAGGTTGTTCCCTGCGCCGATTTACGCAAATCCCCGCAGCAAATACCCGTCTTGCAGGAGCATCTTCCAGCATTTCAACGATATGGCTGAATCAGCGCAGCCACTGGATATTAATACGCTGCACAACGTCCATGTTGTTGAGGAGCTCATACAGCTCATTGTTGGATTGTATGTGGAAATCAACTCCAACTCGCCCTGGACCGAAGACTTTTCTCTCGAGTACTGTCAAGGCTGCTGCATTCGTGTTTAAATGGACACTCTGCACTATAAAAAAGCACGGGGAGGATGAGCGCCATGTAGAGTATTAGTTTTGTAGTACGAGAGAGGTCTCTGCTATTCAATTGCCTCTTGAGACCATATTAGCACCTGTTGGCAAGTGTGAATTTGCGCTTGACTGACATCATTTTTGGTAGTAACAGCGGAGCCAAGATAAATAAATTGCTTGAGTATATCCAAAGTATAGTCATCTGCGTAATCTGGGAACCTACTAGACCATGGCAACTATAAATGGAAATGGAAACATAATAACTATTTCATAATCGATCATTCTGGGTTATTGGCAATAAAATTCCTTTGTGTTGTATTTGAAATTATTTTCGTCTTTTAAAGGCATTCACTTCTTTGATTACCAAACTGCATATTTAACAAGAACTCATTGTATTTGCAATCAATTTAAACGCACAAACAATGACCAGTTTAAAGTCCTTCCTATTTAGATGTGCGATTAGCCTTAAACATATTCTATTGAATCGCAATTTGATCGCACATACAGGCATACATTTAATACTCATTTATCCTTAATCCTCATTTATCATCTCTAAGTGGACTTTTTAGAATATTTTTTCTTTTCTTTTCTTTTCTTTTTTTTATTGCGAATACGAAATGCATTGTTTTCTCTGTGGTTTTTGTTTTGTTTTGTTTGTTTTTTATTTGAATAATTCACGCACATCCAATTTCACTTGTTAGATGATCAATCTTTTTATGGTTAAAATGTTCAATTAACGTAGGAACATATTAAAAACATGGCCTAAACAACGACAACAACAACAACAACAACTGTAGCTAAAAAAAATGCAAATGAAAATACTTGCAACTTGCAAAAATCGCCACACATGCTAACCATAAGATACGACATCTTACAGCCAACATCTGTACACTCAATGCCTGTATACCCCCAATGTGAATGTAACATTGCAAACCAAAAGAAAACAAACAAACGCAAGTAAATGTCAGAAGGAAAAAAATGCACTCATTGTGCCCAAGAATCACATCATTTAATATCGGCTACTAAAACTATATTTGGTCAAAATGCAAAAGGCAGGCAGGCAGGCACTTATAGCCATTCTATGCTGAAAGTAAAGAGAATCGCTAAACTGAAATCTTTGTGAACAAAAAGGATTGACCAAGAAAGCCAGTCACTTAATAGCAAGTTGCTGGTTGAATCTGTAAGCGTAACATAAAAACGAAAAAAAACACAAAAAGTTAAAGACAAAAAGAAGAACAACAGACAAGCAGAATAAGATCTAAAATCTGTAACTGATTTTAAATACAAAAACTGTCGGGAAAAAGACGAAAAAAAAGGAAAGAAATTTACTTAAACTGCGTAAAATTTCAATATGGTAATACAGACAAGGATAAAAATCTAAGAACAAACGAAGCGCTCCTCTTTATTTTCGAGGTACATGGAAAAGACACGACACACATACACATATCTAAATACACAAGTGTAACTGCCTGTATGGCGGCAAATTAGAGGATTGCCGTATTGAATTATTGCCATTGAAAGAAAAGAGAAAAAGTTTGGGATTAAGGCTTCAATTTCGATTGGAGCATAATGTGAGTATAAATGTATAAATGTTTGCATTTTTTGCATAAGAAGTATAATTTTAATCATACTTACTTATCTAATGAGTCATTGCAATCCTTTAGTCAAAATTACGACCTAGATTCTTACACCATTCATGTTAAATATGTTAATATATCAGGTCCGCCATCTAACGTTTTTTTTTCAACTAGTGCTTATTTCGTGAATGGTAACACTTAGCTCATGTCTGATTTGACAGATAATTAGTTTTATCCTTCCGCTGAACGAATATGGTTGTGTATATGCTTGAACAACGCTGGGAAATATTGCGACATTACTTTGAAAATCATGGTAATGTTGCAGAATGTGTGCGAAAATTGCGTACGGATTTTGGAAGAAGGGACCGTCAGCTCCGTATGTTCGCTATCTTGTGAAAAAAGTGAAAGAAACTGGTAGAAATCTCATCGATTAACCAAAGCGTGAAACCCCAAAAACAGTGCGTACACCCGAGAATATTGCTGCTGTGGCAGAAAGTGTGCGTGAAGCGCCATCCATCACCATCAATTCACCGTCGTTCTCAACAATTAAACATTTCGGAGACATCATTGCGACGAATAAATTCAAGTTGCAATACAAAGTCCAATTGTTTCAGGAGTTGAAGCCAATTGACCATCCAATGCGATTTCGCTTCGCTAAGTAGGCCTGCGATCGACTTACAGAAGATGCCGATTTTGGCAAAAAAAAAAAATCATCTTTTCAGATGAAGCTCATTTTGATCTTGGCGGGTATGTAAACAAGCAAAATTGTGGAATTTGGGGCACAGAAAACCCGCACGCATACGTTGAAAAGCCGACGCACCCAAAACGAGTCACTGTTTGGTGCGGATTTTGGTCCAAAGGCATAATTGGGCCATTTTCCTTCGAAAATGAGCAAGGAGTAGCCGTTACAGTCAATGGCGATCACAAGAATTGAAGAGGAGAATATTGGCAACATTTGGTTTCAACAGGAAGGCGCTACGTGCCACACAGCCGAAGCCACTCTCGATGTTTTGCGCCCTGTTTTTGAAGATCGCATTATCAGCCGCAGAGCTGATGTCATTTGGCCACCTCGGAGCTGCGATTTGACACGGTTGGACTATTATTTGTGGGGTGCCGTCAAAGATAAGTGTTACGCCGGCAAGCCAGAGACAATTGACGCCTTAAAGGACAATATTCGTGAAGCCATTGGTGAAATACAGCTGCACACAATCGATAATGTGCTTAAAAATTGGACCGATCGTGTAGGCTACTGCATGGCCAGCCGAGGCAGTCATTTGAATGAAATTATTTAATACATATGTGCCGGGTCCTACAGCTTAATGTCGACTCCGAATGACAGATTTTCGAAACTTTTCATGGAATATTTATTTATCTCTCAGTGTTTTTGTCTAACGAGAAAGTTAGATCCAAAGTAGTAGATGGATATTGTCATATGAAGTGTGCTATAAATTTTTTTTTTTTTGTCTTCGATTTCTGGCACACTTAGTGTTATATAGTATGAAGCAGTCTGGAGGAGTTGAATGAGCCAGTTAAGAGCCCAGGTTATGGGAAAATTTTCGGCAATGACCACTGAGCAGCTTCCACTTCACAGACTGGGCATGAACCTTACTATGAAGTGGGAAAAGACACATGGAATGTTCTACTCAGCGAAGGAGATCTTACGTCATATAGATTTGAGGTAATCTAAACCTGTGCTGGATAATTACAATAGGAAAAGATTTAAGTTATACATAAAGCTATCCAGTAATTTGCTGAGCTTATTAATCGTTCGTTGAGAGCGCACTGTAAACTCAAAGATGGCTTGTTCAGGATGAGGGTTCTCTCAACTGCAATACGTAGATTCTGTGATATGGGAAATATATTATCTAAACAAATACCAGCCGTTGAATTGGTATTGCCCTTGTTGATACCAATTGACATCTGAAAATTTCGAATTTAGATTTAATATGAATACGGAAGGCATAATCTTTATGAAATGAGGGCAATACAATAGGTCTAAGGTCTCAGAACAATGGCACTTCTACACTACATTGACAAAATGAAGTTTATCAGAATGTCATATTATTATGCCACGGAGAGCACGGCGGCCCTTTGTGACGCCACAGGTACGCGTAGTCCCTGTACTCACCGACTTCCTCCAAACTCATCGAGGAAATTGGTTAGCATATTAAAAACACGACTAAGCTATGCTGAAAACCAGCATGAATCTTCAATAAACGAAACTTTTTATTATGCCATGGCGGCAATGTAGCATTATGCATCCTCAGAGCGTAGTAGATACCGCGAAGTTCGGAGATATTAAATTTGTGCGTGTACTATTTTGTATTTGATCACTCATTTCTTTTTCCTAGCTGCTGGAAAACAATTATTCATTGATAAAATTTCAAAGGATTTCAGAACGCTCTGCGACATATTTTTTCATATTCTTCTGAACTAGATTGCAAACGTTTGTCTGTTAGTTAACCTAGTTAGTATATCGTATTGAGATTCATGTTAATGTAGTGTCATTGCCTAAAAATAATAAAAATCTCCATTCTAATGTAAACGATTCTTTACTTTTCTAGGTCATGCCCATCATTTAACTTGGAATCAAATAATCTGCTTAGGTGATAGGTAAAGTCATTTACGTTGGTTTCTATTGATGATCTCCAAGTCATTTTGTTAAGTTTGGTGTGTCATTATTTACTATAGGCAGGTGGGTCTAGCGCAAGGGAGTGCTACAAAATTTCTTCATAATTCTGTCAATACTGCAGTTTCATAAGATGTCCCATAATACTTGCTAAATGGCATCTCTGCCTTCAACCAAAAAAAGCGTGCAATTTTATACGCATAGTTTTACATTTAATTTTAATTCTTTTTCTTCTTTGTTTCTTCTTTTCTTCTCTTCTTAGAAGGGATCTTACATTAGTGCAAAGCTACCAGGCAACAGCTTATTGTCTTTGAGTTTTAATACGAGCATCTCTACCAAATTGAACATGCCGGCTCAATACATACTTAGAATATGTATATAGACCAACTAGAAAAGCAACAACAACAACCATAATAATGCATAAAATTTTAGCAATGTGAATTCAAAGCGATGGAATAGAATTTAACTTACCTGTTATTCCTATTCAATGATGATGATGATGATGCTGATGATGGTGATCACATGGTTAGATCCATTCGTTACCATATTGAAAATTCGTTACAGTATTTAGAGCAGCTTAAATAACAGCAGTAACAGCAGTAACAATAGTAATGGCGAATCAAGAAAACCCAAAAAGCAAAGTAAAAAAAACACTAAAAAATATTTAAGATTATACAGTAAAAAAACGAAGATAGACGACTTGAAGTATCCAAACTACAATAGTAATACGGTTGTGGTATAGTATGTGAAGTATTTTGAGAACAAAAAAAAAAAGAACAGAAAAAAAGCGAAAAATTTAAAACAATCTTTCTCTCATGCCTGCAGCATGTGACCAGTGGAATGGTTAAGAGAATTCAAGCGGTATGATGCATCAGTTACAATGTGTAATGCAACAGTGTGGATTAATACTTGTTAAGTGGTGGTGATTATAATACTTATAGTAAACAGACCCTCAAATCTGATACAAATATTCCTGAAATTTATTTTTAGTCGAAGAGGAAATTCAATATTCGCTGTTCAACGATTTGACAGATCTTGAGTTAGAATATAAAAAACTGGAATGCTCTGAAAAATCTTCCACATTCTAGGTCATAAGAGAAAACAACGCAAAGACGGAGAGATATTCTTAGGCGGATGAGACCCTTTTCTCCATATCTAGTACCAAGTGATTACCAACTATTCTCATCTGTGTCGAACAATTCTAAGAAAAATTTGAGCTAAACAGCAACGTGATACATACATACATACATAATTGGTCATTACAACCCTTCAGTCAGTATTACGACCTAGTTCCTCACACCACTTATGTTGTGTGTGCTAATTTTATACATGAGTGGAGGAACCTACAGTTTCAAGTCGACTCCACACGACAGATTTTTGAGAACCAATTTTATTTACTCTCAGAGTTTTTGCCAGAAATCTGCTGAGAGGAAGTCGCCGAAGAAATATTTTTTCGGTTCGGACTTGAACTGCGGCCACTACCTACTATGCTATGGCGACATAGAGCTGCATGATAGAGATACGTAAACACGTAGAAATATCTTGGATTGTTGTAGAAGGTGTAGACCATAGTAATACCATTAACGAGAAGCTAAATAACTCACCAAAATGGAAAAATAATAGACACCAGTATGAGATAAAATCAGAATAAAAGGAAGTGAATTTATGGAGATAAAACTGACATGGGATGCTTATAAAGAAAGCATTCCATCTGAGGCCATCGTGAAATGAAAATCTTGAGGATGCACAGGATTTTTTACCATTATGGTTAGCCAAATAGTGACCTACGCGACCATTGCTTGGCTAGGCAGAACACAGACACAGAGACTAGCATGTGTTAGTGTAAGCACGGAAATGAGATCCTTTTCTACAGCAATGCTGGAGGCTCTACTGGATTTAATTTCTTTGCAGATAATAGTGAATGTTAGAGCCTTGGGAACTGTTGTAATGATACTGACAAGTCTTATAGGAGATCTATTAGGGGACTTCATGACCTAACAAATCGGGTGGCTGATAGCTGTCTCCTTAACTGTATCATGTATAACAAAAATGAATCGATCAACCTAGAGACTGCATACATACATAGAGACATACGTAAATGATCATTACAACTCTTCATTCACGATTACGACCTAGGTTCTCCTACCACGTATGTTGTGGTTGTTAATTTTATACATGAATGGTGGGAACCTACAGTTTAAAGTTGACTCCGAATGAGAGATTTTTTGATAAACTTTTCATGCAACTGCGTACCCTTCTAAAAAAGTGTCCCCTCTTTGGCATATGGATCGATCCAGAGCAGATGTAGGGATTGGTAGAATATTTGTTACTCCAGAATGAAATATTGTGATACCACGCAGAAAATCATGGGTCTCTTCAAAGCTGAAGTATATGCTGAGCTCACGGTTATTATGAGGTTAATTCGACTTTAACACCGCTGATGGGCCCGGAAACTATCTGTGGAATGGTGAGAGATATTTGAAAGGACATAAACAGGGAAAAGGAAGGTAGAGAGAGGCAGATACTCTTCTTAAACCAAATTGGTTTGAGACTTTCGAAGCTTTTGTTGGGTACTTAAATTAGAAGCAGATTTGAATTATGCACCACGCTATGCCGGATTAACTTTGAGTTAAAAACCAGTCTGTTGACAAGGCACTGTATACTTAAAGATTATTTGTTCAGAACAGCGATCATCACGAAATCATTATGTAGACTCTGTAATGATGAGAACGTATTATCCGAATATGTGCCTGAAACATGTGAGGCATTAATGCATACCAAGTGGAAATTCTGATTATTTTCTAATCGCTTTACTACACTTTGATCTTAGCCATAAGTCGCCGTAGTCTAGTAGGTAGTGTGTTGGCTTATTAGACGCAAAAGCCTGGGTTCGAGCCACAGGCCAGGCATCAAAGACAAAATACAAAAAGTATTTCTTCGGCGACTTCCTCTCAGTAGATTTCTGGCAAAAACTCTGAGAGTAAATAAAAATTGCCATGAAAAGTTTCTCAATAAATAAAAATCTGTCTTTCGGAGTCGACTTTAAACTGTAGGTCCCACCACTCATGTACAAAATTAACACACACAACATAAGTGGTGTGAGAAACTAGGACGTTGTACAATGGGTCAATTCGACCTCCGGGTACTGTACTTGTCTTAATTGACAAGTACACGTCCTCTAACCTAACCTAACCTAACCTTCCAATAGCTTTTGTTACTCACTGTATATATTATATATTCTTTTGATTCCATTACTATGGTCATTTTTAGTTTAAAATCCCCCGAAAAAAAAAACGAAAAAAACGAAAAAGAAAAACAGCTAAGAATGCTATTTTATGGATGAACATTGTTGGCAATTAAGGTTGCATTTTTTATGCATTTCGAAATCTTAAATCTATTGCTATTGTTGTATTTTATTGTTGTTGTTGTTGTTAATGGTATCTCTTTGCATAGTATTATTATGGACTCACAAAATAGTTGCTCTCGTATATCTTTACTACCATAATACTCTGACTAGTTACTTCATAAAACCATGAAACTACGAAACTTTTTTCTCTTCGTCTTTGTCTTTGCCTTTTTTGTTTCTCTTTTTTTTGCAACTTTCAAGCAAAGCTTTAAGCTGGTTTCGATGAGGGGGAATTTATTTAATTTTGCTTCTTCTTCGTTGAAATGACATGTGCAGCATCTGTGTTCAAATGTGTTCAAGAAAACAAAATTGCAATTGAATAATTTTACTCCTCATGCAATACGAAAATTAATGCAATGCCCATTGTAATGACAACAACAATAACAACAACAACAACGGCAGCATTTGAGAAATTTCATTTTTATAGAAATTTAGATAAGAGTCTACAAAACAAAAACAAAAAACGAAAGAAAATCTATTGCTTACCATTATAATAAATGTTTAGGTCTTCTTATTGACGCAAATGGCATCGTATTATGGTTTGGTAAAAAGGAAAGGCAAACAAAAAACAAAGAGAAAGAGAGAGAGAGAGAGAGATGGAGACTATGTATATTGAATAAATAAAGGTAATAAATTCTTAACGGCAATTATGTTGTACGTAACCATTAGTTACATATGAGCACAGGAGCATAACCGTATAATAAATGTTATGATTGAAATTCAAATCAATCATATTCGGTTAGTTACTGTGGCATCATTATGTACATTTGGCCTAATAGGGACGATTATTAAATTAGATTTGGATTTTCTTAAATAAAGGAAGTTTCCAAGTTTTTTTTAGTCGCTATAGTCTAGTAGGTGGTGTGTTGGCTTATTAGACGTGAGACCGTGGTTCACATGAAGAAATATTTCTTTCGGCAACTTCCTCACAGCAGCGGTAGAACCGAATCATTTGGGTTTTAGATGTGATTACATGGTTTTCGGGCCACATGTCGAGTACGTCGATAGCTTCTGCTATCTAGGCAGTACTATGACAACAAACGGAGACGCAGAAACAGACGTAGATAACAGACTCAATACTGCGAGAGCAGCATTCGGGCGACTGCACTCCGTACGGAGAAGTGCATATATATCTAGGCGTACCAAGCTAAGAATATTCAACGCTTGTGTAAAGTCAAAGTTACTATATAGTAGCGAAACTTGGCTTATATCTAACACCATCACGCAGGAGCTTCAGGTATTCATCAATAAATGCCTAAGAATCATATGTAGAAGATTCTGGCCTAACACCATCAGCAATACAGATCTCTGGACTTTCACAGAAGAGGAACCCAACAGATCAAAAAGGAGAAATGGGGCTTGATTGGCCATACATTGAGAAAAAAGGCCGACAGTATTCCAAGAATGGCTCTATAGTGGAATCCCCAGGGCTCAAGAAACCGTGGCAGACCAAAAAACACTTTGAAATGCACGGTCCTACAAGAACTAAGGCTTAATAACCTTTCTTGATGACATGGGAAGGTACAAAGACAAGAGCGGAGAATCGTGTCAGATGCAAATGCTTTGTGGAAGCCATATGCTCCCTAGAGGGGTAATGAAAAAAAAACTTTGTTTTCGGACGAACATATAAAACTCACACTATCACAGGGAAGGAGTGGGTTACTGAAGGCTCAAGAATGGAATGTGGAACTAGATCTGGGGCTATTCCGATAAACTTACACAGAACGGGTTATACAGATTATCAATCAAACCGCTGGGATCTATCTAGTCAATTCAAAAGGTGTCAGTAGTTGCGTGGGTATCGGGCCAATGTGACATAGAATGACACATGAATTTAAAAACTGCTGCGTCCAGCAGTAGACAGTAGAAAAACCAGGGAACTACTTGAGTTCGACAATAGAACGGTTCATATTCTAACGGAAATTCTATAGGAACACTACGCTATTGGCAGTTTCGCTGACAGGCTCGGTCTGTCCCACAAGCAGCAATGATGTGAAAGAAACGGATTCGGTTCGACATCTTTTATGCGAGTGGCCTGCACTTCAGGACAGACGTCATCGGTTTTTGGGTAACAGAACGTATGAAGATCTGGGCTTGGTGGCGTACATGTCACTGAGGGAATGTATGGTATGGGATAGATTTTGGTACTTCGGCGCATGTCCCTTCAATGGTATGCCTCAAATCCATTCAATTTCGTACTGAAAATTGCTTTTTTGAATTTAGGAAAGCCTTTTTGCTCGGACTGTTCCTTGGTTTTTGATGTATTCGCTATTTAAAGCCGACAAAAGGAAACCACCAAAGTGAACCAACTTGACCTATTGGTGTCTAATTTAATCCGGATAGTAGAACTATGAAGACGCCGTGGTCTAGTAGGGAGTGTGTTAGTTTATTAAACGTAAGGCCACGGTTTAAACCCTAGGTCAGACATCAAAATGAAAATATTAAAAATATTTCTACGGCAAATAAAAAATTGCCATGAAAAGTTTCTCAACAAATTTGTCGTTCGGAACCGACATTAAACAGTAGGACCCACTTCTCATGTATAAAATTAACACACACAACATAAGTGGTGTGAGAAACTAGGTCGTAATCCGGACTGAAGGGGTGTAATGACCAATTATGTATGTATGTTTTGCTCGGACTTTTCCTTGGTTTTTTTTAATGTATTCGCTGGTCACGGGCGACCAAAGTAAACCAACTTGCCCTATTGGTGTCTAATTTTATCCAGATAGTAGAACAATAGTATTTAATGGTAAAGCGTAAGCTTATCGTTGTTTTTTAATGGTTTTTGTGACGGTCGACATCTAAATCCCATCGCAATAAAATTCTTAACATTTATGGATAAGAAATAAGGATTTGTTTTTCCGCTTGATATGAGTCAGGGAAAATGATATTGAATTGAAAAGATTTTAGTAGTCTACTTGTCTCTAGAGTATTGCTCTAAGGCCCATTATTACAACTTGCCGTTAACTAAAGGGAGGATTTTAATTGGCAGATAAATTGTTTTTCGTTATTATGAGTACCCAATAAGATATAAGTGAGCGTTAAGCTAAAGGGAAGATCATCCCGCCTTTAATTTTTAAAATTAAGTTTATACTTGAACTTGCCATATTATATATTATTTTCAATATGGCAACTTCAAATATAAACAAAATTAGCAAATACAACAAAAAAAGCCCGTCGTTGCTACTGCGTTTAAAAAAAAAACTTTTTTAATTGAGCAGTATTATCGACATTGCTCCGGCACTGCCATATTTTTGAAAAAGTTAACTTTATTTTATCTGCAGGTTTTAAGGAAAGAAGTTAAAGGTGCCTTTAAAGTTTGCTTTAACTAAAGTTACTTTACTTTACTTTAATTAAAGTAACTTTAGCTTTAACTTTAACTAAAGTTACTTTACTTTACTTTACTTAAAGTAACTGTAGCTAAAGTAAACTTTAAAGTTACCTTTAACTAAACCCAACTTTAACGGCAATTTGTAATAATTGCCCTAAGACTCACAACGGTATAGAACGGTGGATTGAGTTTAGAAAGAGATGCTTAGGAACAAGTAGACATGAAGTTGAATACGATTTTGTTAGCTTGATTAGCTTGACTCATTGATATTATGCTGCAAAACTATAAAACTGGTTGAGTTTTAATACGTAATTGTAATATGTCAACGCCATAGTATGTAGCGTGGAAATGTTGAAGCAGTCTATTATATCTAAAATATTATTTTTTGCCATGGAAAAGATATTATTTTAAAAATGTTTTATATAAACTTTAATAGTGTTTAATAATACATATCAAAAAATAACAAAAGTTTAAGAAGCATGTGAAATGTTTACTCCTATACGAATACATTTAACGGGGATCGTTTCAAAACAAAGCTATCATTTCAATTCGATTTACAATCTTATTGGAAATAAATATTTCCTCAATGAGAAGCCTACAACACCTTACAAAATTTTCTTTACAACCCTCGTATATAGTACATACATTAAATATTTGTATTCGCTTAAAATATTCATAATGTATACAATGAAGGCAAAAGAAAACTTCGAATCCTTTACATCTGAGTCCCATTTCTATATATGAATTCATATGCTGCTACTTTTCTTGTTTATTTGATTTGCCAGAAAACATGTTCAAATGTTCAGTGCATATAAATATAAAATATTTCATTTTTTCTTTTGTGCATTTTTTAACATGCATTTAAGCATATTTTTTTAGATTATTTTTTTTTTTCATTTTTCTTTTTAGAACGGTATTGTCTGGTAAATGCTTTCGTATTTTGTCGTATTGCCATTGACAGCATAAATTATTGAAAGAAACAATAGTGGCGAGTATTCAAGAGGACATCTCGGCCATATACCATGGCAAAGTTCGTTGCAAAAATCCATAATGATGGTAATAGTCTCCATAAAAATATGAGAAAATAAAACAATAAACATAATAATGCATATAATATTACATATGCTTTATGCATTAAATTCAATGCATAAAAAATATGTTTCCATGTTCAAAAATCAAGTAGAAATAGCATTTGGGATATTAGAAAGACAATCATTAGATTCATTCTCATACCAAGAAAGAAAAAATTTAATACAGTTTTGTTTGTATAGTTTGTGTTCGACAAACTTAAACTCAATAAAGTTTCTTTGAATTCAAGAATTAAAATTTTCAAAAAATTTTTTTAAAGTTATTTTATTTAATTTTTTAGAATTATAAGCAGAAAAAAATTCAATTCTCTCACTCAGTAAGCTTAATGTTGTAAAAACTAATCATTAATCATTTTCTACTTCAAAGACAAATTTTTTTCCCCTTAAAAAATCTTTAAGACTTAATAGAGTTCTTCTTCTTCTTTTAACTTCTGTCCTTTTGCTCTTTTTTCTGTTTTTTTTGTCAAATGATTAACTAAAATAATTAGTGTCAACTTTAAAAATAAAAATGAGCACACATTTACAATTTTCTGAACAATATTCGTTTGTATTTGTATTCTTCTTCTCTTGCAGTCAGTCTATTCCCCAGCAATCACATGTTACATTGAAATGATTAATTACAACATGACTGAAATTTTGTACAAACAAAGACGAAACTTTAAATCAGCTACTGGGAAATTATTAACAGTTGAGGAAATTTAAAATGTTTATATAGTTTATATCAGAACCCTATAAATACGACAATGTCACCATAGTCTAGTAGGTAGTATCTTGGCATGTATTTCAACCTCTAGCTCAGACATCTCGAACACAATGAGATATAAAAAACAAAATATTTCTTCAGCGACTTCTTCTCAATAGCCTGCTGGCAAAATCTCTGACAGAAATAAAATTGCCATGAAAAAGTTCCTCAAAAATCTGTCGTTTGAAGTCGACATTAAACTGTAGGTCTCACAGCTAATGGTATAAATTAACACACACAACATGAGTTGTAAGCAAACATTTTTACTGTGTAATATCTGTGTGCCAAGCTTGAAAAAGTGCTCATTTGGTATCCTTTGCCTTTACAAGGCACTTTGGTAGGATTTCTTATTTGGATTTCAGAATAAACTTTCGGACATTCAGTACGTTTGTAAGACCCGTTTGGAAATGGCCACTATTTCCACAGTTGAAGCATTTAAGTTTAGCCTTTTGTTCGTTTTCTCCCAAAACTTGCTTGAACATCTCTTTAAATGTGTCCAAAAGGCATTCCTCCTCCTCCACGACTTCCATTTTTCGCACTTTGCTGACTTGTGGTCTAGAAATCGTGCGAGCGGTCTCATGGGCTAGTACGAAGGCCACGGTCTCTGCAAAGGTTGTCTTCTGTGTGGAGCATACCGCAAGTTTGATATCAGGGTCGCGTATGCTATTAACAAACGCCTCGGTCTTTAAGTTGTCTATCAACGGATGGTTTTCTCCTGGGTATGTGAGCTACACTATTCTCTCAACCTCCATTTGCCTTTTGCGCCCGGCATATCAACTCCATGTGCTATAAATTTCGTTTGTGCTCATCGCCAAATTTGCGCTGCAACGCCACCATTAAGTCGTTGTAGTTGTTTCTGCTGCTGGCTGACATGGTTTCTAGAACCTCAGCTGCGGCACCTTTTAAAGCCAGAATTAGTTCTAGAGCCATGTTTGAGAGTTTGACCAATGAATGCACAAAAAAATCGTATTTCTTGTTATGATTGCATCGAACCATTTGTTTGTCATCACTATGACAATGATTACATGCTCGATACAAAAAAGTTGGTTTTATGTAACCCATCGTTTTCGATATGATTGAGAAAATACGCTTTCTGAACAAAAAAGAAGAGGCATGCTTACCGATTACCAGTTTTCTTTAGAATCTCTCCGGAGATTGTCAACGAACCTAGAGAATAGAGAATCAACTCTGTTAACTTCAATTCGGGCTTCTAGCAATGGGAATCCTTAGGCGCTAATTTTGGAAATTGATTTCAACATGTGCATGTCCAACAATTTCTCAAGACAGAAATTATTGGCAATGGAGTTGAATCTCATCTAATTCTAACTAATTGAGCTTCGCAACAATTTAATCAGGATTATAATCTCTACAATCTAGATTCTCATACCACTCATGTTGTGTGTGTTAATTTAAAGCATGAGTGGTGGAAGCTACATTTTAAAGTCGACTACGAATGAATGATTTTTGAGAAACTTTTCATGGCAATTTTATTTACTCTCAGAGTTTTTGGCCAGAAGACAGTTGAGAGGAAGCCCTCAAAGAAATGTTTTTTCATGTTTCGTTTTGTTTGAGGTGTCTGACCACGTGTAAGAAGCCAATACAGTACCAGCTAGACTACGACGACTTCAATCACTCCAGTGATTCTTAGGGCCATTATTACAACTTCCGTTAAAGTTGGATTTAGTTAAAGGTAACTTTAGCTAACCTGAACTTTAAAGTCACTTTTACTTTATTTTTGTTATTACAATCTAATGATAAAATAAAGTAAACTTTTTCAAAAATATGGCAGTGCCGGAACAATGTGTATACAACTGCTCAATTAAACGTTTTTTTTTTAACGCAGTGGCAACGAAGGGCTTCTTTTTTGTTATATTTGCTCATTTTGCTTATATTTGAAGTTGCCATATTGAAAATAATATATAATATGGTAAACTTAACTTTAAAAGTTACCGGTAGGATGATCCTCCATTTAGCTCAACGCTCACTTCTGCCATATTGTCCACTTATATTAATGAAAAGCAATTTATCTGCCCGATTTTTTTTATCTCCCTTTAGTTAACGGTAAGTTGTAATAATGGCCATTAATCGATCAACCAACCACAGTAATCCGATCTCATAGGAAAGAAATTCATACAAACTGAGACAAAAACTAGCCAGCGTAAGGTCAAACCATTCCCAATCTCGTAAACTTCTCGGACAGGCTTAAACGTCTTGATACGGTACATTTCGAACAAAATTATTGTATCAGAGGGCATCGTATGTCGTTTTTACGTAATTAACATACATACATACATACATAATTGGTCATTACAACTCTCCAGTCAGGATTACAACCTAGTTTCTCACACCACATATGTTGTGTGTGTTAATTTTATACATGAGTGGTGGGACTTTCTGTTTAAAGACGACTCCGAACGATAGATTTTTTTGATAATCTTCTTCATGGCAATTTTATTTTACTCTCAGAGTTTTTGCCAAAAATCTGCTGAGAGAAAGTCGTCGAAGATATACTTTTTGTATTTTGTTTTGATGTCTGGCCTGGGGCTTTACGTCTAATAAGCCAACACACTACCTACTAGACTACGGTGGCTTCACGTAAGTAACCCTCAGAACAATTACATTGATAGGATGTACATTTAAGTTTTAAGTAACGCTTGATTCCCACTGATCCAGTAATAGTGTGTGATACAAATTATTCCAACCACTCAGTATGTACACTGACTGACTGTAGAGTACTTCAAACAAAAGATGCTGACAGAAAAAAAATTGTTCAGAGTATGAAACATATTTGCAGCAGACATAAAGGCAAAAACGACGAAAACGTCGAAACTACGACAGATGAAGACAGAGTGAGAGAGAGACAAATAAAACTTAAAACAAGAGACAATTACAATTTACTAATGCCTGCAAAATTATCAACTACTAAAGAAAATTAAGTGTCAGAATTAAAAGTCAATTTATTAACTGACAAAATTGAAAGTTTCTTATGCACATGAGAAGAAATTCAATAAGAAGTTGAAGAAGATGATTCTACCAACCAAACCAGACCTAAACAAATTGTATTACATTTTATAATGAAATGCTAAGGCTAACATTAAAATGTTATAGAGTCATAGAGACGTAGAGAAAATAGGAAAAACCAAGAAAATGAAATAATAATTAACACTTTACTTATGTATATATTCTCACCACATCACAACACATCGCATCACATACATACATATTGTTAAACTATATAATCTTTGTATCGCACACTGTACGGCATAGTGTTGTCTGTAAATGCCGTAAAAGTGAATGCATGAAGAAGAGGAAAATAAGGAAAAACTTAAACCAGACATCAGCCAGCATAAATACTGTACTTAAAGATTATTTTTTTATACTACATACATACATAAGTATCTTTTCATATACAGAGTAAGCAGTAGAGTAAGTAAGGACAGCAGAGACAGTGTATCAACACATTTTTATTTTTTTTTTAATAATGATTCTTATTATTGTTATTATTTCTATAATCGTCTTCATTATGATGCATCAACTTCATTAGCATCATTATCAGCATCAGAAGTGAGTGTGTCGTAAAATAATTAACACTATACCAACAACAACATTACATTACATTACAATTCAGTGTTCAATGTTGTTGGTATTCGTAAAAATTGGATTGTTTCGGATCGGATTGAATAAATAGTGCAGAAACAACAGACAACAGACAACATTTGTTCGCCTGAATCGCATAATACATGGCACACAAGTGTTGCAAAAAGAATTAAAAAAAACGCAATTCAAGAAATATATTTTTTTGTTTGAATGGAACATAAATATATTCAATGTCTGGCAATTTAATTACAGAAAAACAAAATTATTATTGAGTTCATCTACTAAATTCTTTTTTTTTTTATTTTGTGGGAGTATATCACTAAGTATTGTAGCAAAAAAAATTCAAAATTGGCAAATTTTATTTCACCAAAAACAATTAGACAACTTAAGTTAGTCTAGACAATTTATTAGACAGTAATACTTTAAACACAACGCTAAAAGTAATTTTCATTTAAGCACATGCAAATAAGCTATTACCCTGTCTCTTAGTACGGCGGAAAGAGTGGAAGCCTTTCAAGAACAAATCTGAGCGTATCAAAATGGTAGTGCTTGATTGGAATACTCACGAGTCAAGAAACCCAGGATTCTTAAAACTTTGCTCAAGAGATTCCTACTCCCATTCCGAATAAGTGTACACTGAGTCTACACAGCCCCTGTCACAAAACCTCGAGTTATTCCTGAATAATATGATGCATGATACTGTAGTCCGGTTCGATTGCCTCAAACCCTCTTAATTTGAGAGGAGTCTTTGCCTCTGGTTAGCTTTCCTTTCGTCCATCAAATCGGTGTCGTGGAAGATCTCCTCCTCACAAACTAATCTGCTTGCTTATTGCTGAGAATTACCACGTGACCTGGAATCCAACAGAAACTAATTTAATTTTCCTTACCTCGCATATTAAGTTTCTGCACACAATGCGATATTATCTTCGGTTCAACCTCACAACAACCTCGAACAGTTCTCGAAAGTTGGCCTGACTTGTAGTTAGTAATGTGATGTTCCACCTTTTGTATCGTCAATTCAAGTTCAACTGCGCACATCTTTGGCTTAGACTTCCGCTTGAAAGATAGTCCCGAGTTGCCCGAGTCGCTCTTTTAAGAATACAGATTCCAGGTTACTCCATACATCTTAGTTCCTGTGTCTCGCTGCAATATACTTCCACAAATCATAGACACAACGAAGGAGTTTATTCGCAACCATGCTTTACATAAGTGGTGAAAGGACAATACCATGTGGGCGTACCCCACTTGTTCTGACCCTTGTTGTTTCGTTTCCTGCTTCTGTTTTCACAGATCCAGCTTACCAGGCTTCCTCTCAGCAGATTTCTGGCAAAACTCCGAGAGAAAATAAAATTGCAATGAAAAGTTTCTCAAAAATTTGTCGTTCGGAGTCGACTTTAAACTGTAGGTACCGCAACTCATGTATAAAATTAACACACACAACATAAGTGGTGTGAGAAGCTAGGTCGTAATCCTGATCGAAGGGTTGTAATGACCAATTATGTTACGTTATGTTACATGCAAAGAAACTAAGACCCTGTCCCTTAGTACGGTGGGAATAGTGGAAGTCTTTCAAGAACAAATCTGAGCGTATCAAAATGATAGTGCTTGATTAGAATCCTCACGAGTCAAGAAACCCTGGAATCTGAAAGCTGTGCTCAATGTGACTAAAACGGCAGCGTGCTAAGGTAGAATAGTAGCTTGTGATAAATTCTTCGGGTTGACGTCGTAGTCGTGGCAGAACTTGAGATGTCTCTTATCATATAAAAGGCAACTTTTTAAAGATATACTGGATACTGGCAGTGAAATACAGGGAAGACTTAAAACTTAAACACAGAACAATATACAGGGGTATAGTTAGGTTTTAAATCAAATAGAAGCTGCAAGGATTAAGTCAATACTCATTGTTTCATAGAAAAATAACATATGACTTCTGCATAGCGTCTTTAGATATCGAAATCATTGAAAAGAAAATAGGTACCACATAAAAGAAAGCAAAATATCACATCTACCAATTCCCCTTCTGTAGAAAAGTAGATTGTCAAAAGAACGATAGCCAACCTCAAGTTCTTTCTGAATAGTGTACTCTTTTTGTAGTTCGATTCAATTGCCTCCAACTCACTTAATTTGAGGAGAGTCCTCGCTTCAGATGATATTTCCCTTCGTTCATGCTATTAGTGATGTGTAAGCTATCTTCTTTCCACGTTCGTCTGCTTGCTTATTGCTGAGAATTACCGCATGATCTGGAATCCATCAGAAAGTAACCTAATTTTGCTTACCTCGCCTATTAAGCTTCTGCACACAACGCCTTCTGCATACTACCTTCGATTAAACCTGATAGCAATCGTGTGTCCGAAAGGTAGCCTGGCTGTCAGTTAGTGCTGTCTTTTGTATCACTTATCCAAGTATCACTTATGATTCACCATTATAATCTCAAGAATTCCTCGAACGATGTTGCAGATTTCTGTGCCAATTAAGACTAAATCGTCTGCATATCCTTGGCAGTCATTTTCCGCCTCAAATAGTTTTATCAGTAGTTCATTCACAATCACTGTAGTCTAGTAAATAGTGTGTTTGCTTATTAGACACGAGACCATGTTTCAAAACCCTACTCAGACAAGGTTAGAGGACGTGTACTTGTCAATTAGGACCCGGAGGTCGAATTGACGTATTGTACTCAGACAAACTACAGCAAATTCCTCCACTGAAAGCAAATAAAATTGTGTTGAAAAGTTTTCAAGTTTCGTTCGAAGTCGAATTTAAAACCTTAGGTGTTGGCGCTCATGACTGAAAATAAAAACACGCAACATGGGTGGTGTGAGAAGAGAGGTCGTAATCCTGACTAAAGGATTGTAATGAGCGATTAAGTATGTAAGACATTCACAACTCGTCTTTACATTAATGGTTAAAGGACAATACCTTTGGGGAATCCCCTAATTGCATAGACTCTTATTGTTTCGTTACCTATATATGTTTCTGCAGATTGAGGGTGTAGGATATCATAGATACTATCTATACATACATACATAATTGATCATTGCAATCCTTCAGTCAGGATTACGTTTTGGCTTCTTACACCACTGCTGTTGCGTATGCTAATTTTATACATGAGTGGCGGGATCTGCATTTTACAGTCTATTCCGAACAACAGATTTTTGAGAAACTTTTCATGGCAATTTTTTTACTCTCGGAGTTTTTGCCAGCATCAATTTTAATAAATTTGGTAGCAAACGAAAGCTAAGAACCTAAACTTAAATTTTCTCCTACCACCTAGTAGTGCCGCGCCCACTGAATCATTTTCAGATAGATTAAATTTACTAGCTTCTAATTTTGCATGTTTCGAAGAAAAAGAAGTAGAAGATGGACGGGAAGTCGCCGAAGAAATATTTTTCATATTTTCGTTTTGATGTCTAACCTGGGGTTTGAAACTAGGCCTCACGTCTAATAAGCCAACACACCATATACCTTTTCTATCTTTGAACCAATTTAAGACCTCATAACTAGTGCTATCAAGTGTGCTTTCTATGTCAAGGAAAGCTCATATGACTACCAACTTCACATTCAAGCACTTCTAAATGTTTCCCATTATATCTACAAGAGTTGACTTAAACCATATATTGCCGTGAAAATAATTGTAATAAATTACGGATTTTCATTTTATCTTAAAGGAATTTTCTTTATTTTTATAAATAATTATTACTAAATAGTTTTCATTTGTAAATAGAAAATCAGTTTATATTTCTAAATGTCTATTGTAATTTTTATTGTATCGCTGGACAACCTGTGGTTTCTCAAATTTTGTAAATTTATGAAATCTTCATAAAGGCAACGCATAACTATTTCTAAATCAAATTTCAGCATCATTCAAATGCAATCAATTCGGATATCTTATGTAATGAATTCCTATATTTTTTTTATTATAAATTTACGAACATGCTAAAAGCCAATATATTGGAATAAAGTGATTAAAGCCTCAATTCATATGTATGATTGACTAATGACTCACCATACTCACACGCCATATAAATTGTATTTACAATTAACATTTAATTGTTATTGCATTTAAGCAATTGGTATTAAACATTTTCATTTTATGAAGTGCTAATAAGACGATTAAATAACTTTAAAAACTAAGAAAAAAAAAGAAAAACATTTCTGTTAAAGGCCATTGAAAATGAAAATTGTTGCAAGACTTTTAAAAATTTAATTACTCCTGCATAGAATGTACACACGATTGATGACAAGAAATAAAGAAAATGCTGTACGTCAATAATAAAATTTGTATCGAATGGCGCTTCATTTCCAATAAGAATGATGACAAATGGTTTTCTGGAATTTTTAATGTCTCATACCAGGAACATAATTTTTCAATTAAAACCTGTAACGTTTTTTTCTCTTTTTTTTATTTATTTGTTATACATTGGCGCCATTCAATAGATTCTTTCTTGAATGGATGGACTAACATCGTTTGTCTTAGGAAATCTTCTTAGATTTTTTCTTCTTTTATTACACACACATACACATATTGGATTTAATGTATATGAATTAGCGTACAGTGGATAGCAAAAGTCTTAGTACGGCAATATATTTTAGCAATTTCATGAATTTTAGCCAAAAGTTTGTCGGCACACACCATCTCTTTGTCGACTATAAGACTGCCTTCGAAAGCGCCATAAGGGATCGTGTTTTTTCCGCAATGTCTGAGCTCGGTATACCTGCGAAGCTGATAAGGCTATGCAGAATGACGTTGAGCAATTCCTGCAGCTCCGTCAAGGTAGGAATGGACCTCACCGAACCTTTTTATACCGTGCGAGTTTTCAGACAAGGCGACGCCTTATCATGCGACCTCTTCAAGAGTGTTCTGCGAAAGGCGGGAGTGTATCGCAATGGCACTATTTTTCAAAAAAGCCTCCAGTTGCTTGCGTACGCTGACGAAATTGACATCATTGGGCGTACCAAGCGAAATGTTACTGCTGCCTTTAGTGCTATTGAGTCTACTAAGATGGCAGTAAATGAGAGCAAAACAAAGTATATGTTATCGACAAGTAGAGACGTGCAACGTATTGATTCTCAGATTACGGCCGATAACTATACTTTTGATACAGTCAAGGAATTTATTTATCTTGGCTCTGCCCTTACCACCAAAAATGATGTCAGTCTGGAGATCAAGCGCAGGTTCACTCTTGCCAACAGGTGCTACTATGGTCTCAATAGGCAATTGAGTAGCAGGAGAACTCTCCCGTACGACAAAACTAACACTCTACAAGACGCTCATCCTACCGTGCTTCTTTATGCCGCAGAAGCATGGACCCTATTAAGTACTGATGCAGCAGCCTTGAGAGTGTTCGAGAGAAAAGTACTGCGTAAGATCATCGGTCCAGTACGAGCTGGCGATGATTTCCGCATCCAATCCAACAATGAGCTGTATGAGCTCCTCAACGACATGGACGTTGTGCAGCGTATTAATATCCAGCGGCTGCGCTGGCTCGGCCATGTCGTTCGAATGGAGGAGAATGCTCCGGCGAGACGGGTATTTGATGCGGGGATCTGCGAAAGTCGGCAATGAGGACCGTTGGAAGTACCAAATCGAGGAAGCCCTGTCACCGATTAGTGTGACCAGCTGGCGTAGACGCACAAGAAGCAGAGGCGCCTGGAAGGATGTGTTGCGGCAGGCCGAATCCGTTAATCGGGTTGTTATGGCCAATTAAGTAAGTAAGTAAGTTTTTATACAAATTTATAGTTTATTTTATTTTTATTTTATTAATTTATTTCTGTTTTATTATAAAACAAACAATTTTTTAATGTTTTTCATAAAACAAGAGAAAATAGGGAAAATTTTCAGATGATTTCATAGGTACTCCCAAGGAGGAGAACTGAGACCCTTGAGTAAATTTAAAACTCAAAGTTCTAATATATGAAAATGTTATCCCTTGTATTTAGTAGAATATCCCTTAAGGCCAAGCACTCCATTTAACCCATTTGGAACTGAATTTACCAGTTTTGTTTAGTGTTTTCTGGTGGCACCATGAGCAAGTTTTTCGGTTGACTTTTGTTTGAGGCTCTTCGTTCTTTCAAATGATCTCCTAAATACTCTTTTGAAGACTGTGGGAACTTTTTTTTGTCAAAATATATTGCTGTACAAAGACTGTTGCTGCCCACTGTATAGTATAATGTGTCAAGTTCTAATTCTTAAGATTTAAAACAAGAAAAATTCTCTCTCTTTTCTAATATATTCTATGGGAGTATCTGTGTACGATGTACATATGTATATGTGTTTTTTTGAGTATCTAGGTATGTGTGGCATTAATTATGTTCTGATATTGTATCATCTCGTTCGTTACTTGCCTTAGAAGTACATGTGCGTTCATTTTCTTCTTCTGTCCTTTAACGATTTAATGCGCTTTTTCTGTTCTCTTGTTATTGGCTGTTATTGTTATTTTTGTATTCTTTAAGTGTCAATTGTATCTATGAAGTGCATCTTTATTTCATCGGCATTATTATTCGATTTACGATTTGTTGTAGATTATAATCACCAGCTAAAACACGTTTGACACAGTTATCCTTTTTCTTTTGTCGCTAGTTTATATTGTAAGTACATAAATACATACATATATATTATATGGAATGACATTTGAAACTGCAATTATCGATTATCTTATGGTTTATTTTGTTTTTGTTTTTGTTCTTTTAACCCCTTTTTTTTCATATCATCCAATTGTTGTTTGTCATTGTTTTGTTTTAAGTGCCTTAGCTTGTACGTGATATTTCTTTAAATGTCAAGTGTTTTAAGTAATCGAGAACAATCTGAATGAGTGATTTAAACTAATTTGTGAGATTATTAAGTAGGTGAAGGGGGGGGTCAAAATATATTTCAAAGCAGCAACATTTGTTGAGAAACAAGAAGGGGAGAAGACTAAATATTTTCCTATTTAATTGGCAATTAACTCAAGTAATGGAAAATCCTTTTACGTGGGACACTTTGAATGGATGTAATAATTCCACTTAGCTTTGTAAAATAAAACCGCACTATGCACTTACTTACATTATCCATGCGGGGGAGAAGATTTTACATTTCTTTCCACGGAATTTTTTCCAGATGCTTAGCTTTCTTTGTGCAGTGCCTACGCTCACCAACGTCTTCGATGAGTTTGATAGAATTTGGTCTGCATGGAACTGAGCTTACCTGTGGCCTTACAACCGACCGCTATGGGTGCTCAAGTAAACTTTGGTAATCAAAGCTACCACTCCAACCTATCTACTTACCATTCTCTGACACTCGATAATTCTAACGAAGCAAAGAATTTTCTGAATCATCGACTACATAACTCCTAACAATGTTGTTGCAAGAGAATTAAGAATAATTATGCCGAACAGCAAGCAATGCACAAGTGGTATGACCGCGTAAACGTCTTCAAATGAAGGGTCCGCCAAATAACTTTTTGTTTTTGAAAATGCTATAAAAAAACTACTGAATATTTTCTCAAATTTCTTTTTTTATTTGAATGGCTGGCCATGCATAACTTTCAAATAAAAAAAGAAATTTGAGAAAATATTCAGTAGTTTTTTTATGGCATTTTCAAAAATAAAAGTTATTTGGCGGACCCTTTAGATCTTTTCAGAAAATCTTTTAACAAAATCGAGCTGTATTTGATGGTATTATTTGCGAACAGTCTACTTTGTTGTTGATATTCGAAGAAGATAGTCGCCGTAATGTTGAAGGAAATGTGTTGACTTATTAGACCTGAGGTTATGGTTCAAACCCCAGATCAAACACCTCCAACAAAACAAAATATCAAACAAGTATTACTTCGGGGACTTCCTCTCAGCAGATTGCTGGAATAAACTCTGAAAGTAAATAAAAAATTGCCAAGAAAAGTTTCTCAAAAATCTATCGTTCGGAGTCGGCTTTAAACTGTAGATGCCGCCACTCATGTATAAAATTAAGTTGATGAGAAGCAAGGTCATAATCGTATTACATGGCGACCAGAAGAGCCATATCAGACTTTCGCAAGTCTTTCAACAAGGTTAACTTACCTACATCTTTGGCTAGAAGCTTACAACGTCCTTCTTCCGACTGAATGCATATTTTTTGCCTTTATCCAATCTTCTTGTTTTTGATGTTGATGAGCGTTTCTATCGATTTTTATTGAGCATCCTGAGAACACTCTGTACGGGGAACCAGCACACGATTTTAGGCTAAATTCTGGAATAATTTAAGACTCTCTTCTACATCCAACGTTATTTCTTATTTTTATTAACAATGGCCCTCTTTTAGGTTGCAATTCTATTTATTCTCATGCAGAAAACATCAATATTTGTCAGTCATATTCCTTTGATCGTTGACTGAGCCTCTTGAAGATTGAGGCAGAAAGGATTATTATGATCGAACTACAATCAATCTACCAATGGAGTCATTTTTAATGCCGGAATCTTTAATTAGTATTGTTAGTGGACATCCAGTCGCAATATTAATCATGTACCAGTACTTGTGGGAGGTGTGAATTGTGGGTAGACGGATATTCTTAATTTTCTGGACATGAAAATTCAATGCCCTTTCGCAGAAACCTGAATAATTTTCAAGTGTAGTAAGAGGAATTTAAGTATCACAGTTTCTTAAGATGTTGAACAAATCTCTCATGTGTGGATTGGTTCCTCAAAGCTTATTTAAAAGCTTCTTGACGACTTCCAGGAAAATATGACGGTGCTCGCTAATGATGGTATGGTATTCAACTTGATTTTTTGTTAATAACGTCGCAATAGGTTGTACTATTCTTTCGCTACTACATTTAAAATAAACAGATTCATGAGAAGTAAAGGAACTTGTTCCCGAAAATGATATTCATATTCCTGGACGATTGGACTACGTATTGCTGGGATAATTAGTTTCCCGACTACTCTGGGAAACTGGACCTGAACATTTCTCTCCGTCTGCCGGACTACTGCAGCGTGTCTTAGGCGGAGGTGACGCTCAATGGATCCTCGTCAACGGTGCTCCTTTCACTCGCGTCTCGGTCTTTTCTGATAGTCAGGCCGCGATAAGATCTCTATCGGGTTTCGTGAATAACTCTAGGATCGTTAGGGAATGTCGCCACTGTCTCGACCTTCTTTCTGGGCGCTTTACTAGTGTCTCACTGGTGTGGGTCCCCGTGGACAGTAACATTCCGGGAAACTGTAGGGCCGACGAGCTCGCCAGAGCTGGTGCGCTCCTTCCGGCATCCTCTTCCATTGAATTGGGTATGCCACTCGGTCAAGTTGGATATTGCGAGGATATTCTTTCGTGACGCCAACCTATCCTGGGTCAATGAGGAATCCTGCTCCACCGCTAGACTCACTTGGCCCTTGATAGATAGAAGGCGTACCAACCAATTAATTGGTCTTGGTCGTGACATCATCTCAACCACAGTGGCCGTGCTTACAGGTCATTGCGTTATGGGTAGACACGCGGAGAGAATGAGGCTCCCATTTAACGTCTTCTGCCGTGGATGAAGATCCGCTGAGGAAGAGGAGACTGTTATCCACTTTCTTTGTCAGTGCCCGTCTCTTGCTAGGTGTAGATATAGGCTATTTGGCTCTCCACTTCTTGTCAGCTTGACGGAGCTATCATCTATTGATATCAAGGATAAAGCTTCGTTCATTAAAACTTCTCGCTGGTTTTCCAGTGTAGGGTAGTCGTGCTTTTGATGTGCAGCCCTTGCGCTAACCAACTTCTTCCTCTTCCCTGATTTTGGTGGAACTTGGTCAGTACAGGGACTCCGTTCACCCGTGGCATCACAACGGGCCGCTATACGTGCTCAAGTGAGCTTTGTGATATCAGAGCTTCCACTCCGACCTAACCTAACCTAACCCTTCAGTCTGGATTAAGATCTAGCTTTTCACACCACTTAAGTTGCGTATGTTAATTTTATACATGAGTGGCAGGACCTACAGTTTAAAGTCGATTCCGAACGACATATTTTTGATAAACTTTTCGTGGCAATTTTTTTATTTACTCTCAAAGTTTTTTTCCTCTGCTGAGAGGAAGTAGCTGAAGAAATATTTCTCCATATTCGATTTGATGTCCAACACACCACCTACTAGACTACGGTGAGTTTTTCAACCACACTATCTGCATGTAGAAGAAGCGCTATTTACGCAGGCTTTTTTTCATATTACTTACAAGACAGGTGGATATAAATCTAATGCTTATAAACACTACTCCCTCATTGCTATCTCTATTCCCACAGACACAGATACAGATACAATGCATTGCATTGTATGAGGCCATCTGAGGATTATTGGTCGAATAAGAAAAATGTATTTTAGGTCAATGGTATACAAATTTTGTATTCTATTGTGATATATTCAGCGGCATAATAATACCTGGCTTAGCTACGAACTACCATAAAAATATAAAAAATTTTTAATACCACAATTCTATACGCTAACTAAGTTCAACTAATAAAATTTATTTCTGTACAATACAATATCTTTTCATTTATATTTTTAATATTATTTTCTGTGTTTTTTTATTTTATTTTCGTATATAATTTCTTATTTCTTAGCAAGAAATTACAGTTCTTTTCTTTTTCTTCTTCTTCCTGACCTAAAGATATTTACTGAACCTTAGGCAAAAAAAAAGTAAATCTGCCAAGAATTTTAAATTTAACACACACATTAAGCATAAAATATGAAGAATACGCCCATTTTTAATTACCGCAATACTTTTGGGCCATAAAATATTATTTCTCAGCATTTTTTACCGCTAAGATGAGGTGATAAATACTTTTGCGCATAAAAATATTAACGAAAGCATAAAAATTTTTAAATAAAAAAAATATGAAAACAAAATTTATGCATACAGATGTACATACATACATCTAAACATGATCTAACACATGTAAAACACTTAAAAAAAATGTGTATAAAAAAATTTGTATTTATTTTTGAAAAAAGTATTTAAAAAAAATGGAAAAATATTCTGTTAATTTGAAAATGAAGTGCAAAATAATGCCGTAAATTAGGTAGGTACACCGGAGGCATTTTTAAAATCATTTTATGTTTTTTCCTTGGCTGCAAGTAAAATTCTAAGATTTTTGCATTTGCAACGAATGCCCTTAATGGTATTTTATTTTATTTGCCTTTAAAAAGTCATAAGAAAAGTATTTAAAAATAAAAAATTTATTTTCTAAGATTTGATACACATTTTGGTTTTTATTTGGAAATTATTTCCGTTTTCGTTTTTTTAATAGTCAAATTGAAAATATTGTGTAAAATGCAGTCAAGCATTGAAAAATTCATCATCATCATAGGCAGTGTAATTCCATCACACAGAAACAAAAAAAAGCAAAAAGAAGCCAAAAGATGGTGTTCTCAAGACGTTGATAGTGATGGTGTTAATGAGCCAAAAGCATTATAATTGAAACAATATTGTACATACATTTATATGTATGTATGTATGTAAGCATCTGTTTTTATATCAATGGCCGCTTTAGTTGCTTGCATTTCATTTCATTTTCTTTTTACAACGAACAAAACCAAATTCATCACAGCCTAAATTCATATGTGTGTGGTCCTATGAAAAAAACCTTAAAAATATAATTTTTATTTTATTATTTTCGGTTTTAATTTGAAATTTCAATTCAAATGTTAACGTATTTATAAATATTTACAATATTTATTTCATATCTATTTTTTATTATCATTCATTTTCATTACAGTGTTGTTGTAAGCAACTAAAACAATGCATCATGATGTACTTTAATGGCTGGCAACTTTAAAGCTTCATTCATTTTTTTTCATTGTACTTCACTATTCGCTTTAAGTGTGAATATAAAATTAAGTGACTGAACTACTAGCTGTGTGCACTATGTCATGACACTTTAATTCACTCACTCACAATATATGCACTCATATCGTATAGGAGAGTGAGCAGAGTGGGTAAATATAAGGCACGTAGTTACAACATAAGCTGGAGTGTTAAAAGTTCTCATTTTGATTCTTGATTCTTTTTGTCTTTACAGACATACACACAGTTACTAAAGTATACATACGGTTAACAAATTTCAGAAATTTTTTAACCAATCCGTTTTCGTTGAAAATCTTTATAATGCATGTATCGCTCCCTGTACTATCTGTCGAATTAAGTTGAATTTATAACATCTATTTCTATTTGGAGAATACTTGCGGGTTTCGCATTTGTCTCGAATATTAGATCCTGCAAACGAACATCCATGTTCCCATTCAACAAGTAACCTATGGCCTATTTGTATATTACATAATGGTGCCTCTCTTAAGAGCCATTATTACTCATTCCTGTTGCAAAAAAATTATCAAAATCGTAGAGTCTATTGTAACGATGCCTTCTTATGGATCCAGTATTTAAATTACTCCCCCACCTTTCTAACCATAGCCAGGTCTTCACTACTATATGAAATGTTCTTAAATACAACCAAACTTCCAATAGTGTTCTTGGAGAGATTCCTATTGTCCTCATTATGCTGAAGTATACCAACCTATGCAAATCCACCTGAACTGTTTTCTTTCTCTTTTCTCATATCCATGCAACGCCTCCATAAATCACAAAGGTGCCTGACCAATCCATTTTATGAGTATTCCACCACGTACTATTTCGTGCTAGTCTGCATATCATTAACTCTTCCCTAAATGCTGTCGGTCTTAGCCCTCCAGTACTGTCCAGTACTATTCCATTAGATTTCATCTACATTTTCCGTGAGTTCACTTTACACAGGAGTCGAATATTCTTGCACTTAGGTTAACAGTTTTGCAAGAGTTAATTCTCAATAACACACTACATCGGCTTACAATCTCAAGAACCCTTTAACACCTCCTTTAAAATTTGTCTTCCGTATATCCTTGTCAGTCAATGTCCGCTCAGACAATTTCAGCATAAGCTCATACACAATCAGGGCCAATATTAATGGTAAAATACCCCTTGTGGTCAAACTGTAGTTGTGAGGATGAGTGCTTATTGATTGTTTCCACGCGTTTGTCTACACATGTTGTTCGTACGACCGTGCAGGTTTCATACCCGATGGTGATAGGTACCGCGTCACTTACTTCGTTTCAAACAATAGTTGTATGGGCAAATGAGTTGGGTATGGAGTCGTCGTAGTCTAGTAGGTAGTGTTTTGGCTTATTAGACGAAAGGCCACTGTTCAAACCCCAGGTCAGACATCAAAACGAAATATGAAAAAATATTTATTCGGCGACTTCCTCTCAGCAGATTTCTGGCAAAAACTATAAAATTGCCGGGAAAAGTTTCTCATATATATGTTGTTCGAAATCGGCTTTAAACTGTAGGTCCCGCCACTCGAGTATAAAATTAACACACACAACATGAGTGGTGTTGAGAAGCTAGTCCGTAATCCCGACTGAAGGGTTGTAATTTCCAATTATGTATGTACATATGTACGTATGTATGTAGTTGGCTACGATATGCTGAAATGCCTGTTTTAAATAACTGCCTTTCAGAATGTCGTATACAGCGATATAATCTACTGCAGTCCTTCGATCACTGGTTGATTTTCACCGATTTCTTTGGACAAAAGTTTACAAATTCGTTGCAGTAAAAATATGTTGGTCCCCACTCACTTAAACTTGCGCCATATCAGCCACGGCAAACATCTTGAAAAAAAAGTGAAGTCATAAGTAAAACACTCAAGAGAAAATATTGAAAAGGAAAAAAAGAAAAAACAAACGCACATGAATAAACAGTTTTTTTCGTTCGCTTTTATTATATTATTTAAGGGTTTCCAAAGGCCACAACACAAAGAAAACATCTCTCACACACAGTCTGTTGTACTTATCATATATATTTTTACATATTTATTTACATTTTTCTCTTTTTTTAATTTTTTCTTATAAATATTTACACACAAACAAACATTTTTTAAAAGATTTGTACGTACATATGTATGTGCAACCAATATGCAGAAACAGAAACTTAATGAATTCACTTAGTAAGACATTTGTCTTCCGCTCTTCACAAATGGATACCAAACGTATCCCTCTATCCCTCTTTGTGTCTTTGCTCGACAGTCCGTCTGTCGTTAAAGATGAACTTGAACATGTACAGAAAGAAACTACAACAATACAGAATAATATGCATGAATATGTATTTAAAGAGTACTTGTAGGTCTATATTTCCATTATCTTTTTGGCTGCTGCAACTTCTGCTATTCCTGGTTACCATACATCCTCAGTTAATAAACATTCAACACTTAGGGAACACATTTGCACATACAACAAAACACAAATGAGGCGCGAAATACTGCAGACAAAAAGGAGAGAAATTTTTGTATTAAAAGAAGTAAAAAAGACTTCTTTAGCTCACAACTTAAAGTTAAAGTTGTACGAAATGTATACTAACGGTAGGAATTTCATAGACAGATGATTTCTTTTTTCAATTAATTTTTACGCAAATGAATGGTATTCTGAATTCATCATCATGTGTGCTATTTTTAATCTAAAAACTCTTATTACAAGTATTTTATATACACTTATGTTTTAAATATCACGAGAGTCTTATGAAAGTGTGAATTTTTCCCACATCACCTATGCTTATGCATGTTTTATCACCAAATTCTGGATGTCCAAGAATTCTTCCTCTCAGATCTTCAAGTGCCGGACAATAGTAGAGAAGGTGTTGTGCCATTTCCTCTTCTGCCTCCGAAGAAATCGAGAGAGGCATGCCAGTCTCATGGCGTGAACATTCAGAGATCAGTGTCCCATTATCACCGCTATGAGATTCCTGGAATGGAATCTTCCTCCCAAAAGACTTCCTCTCCAAAAATGTATGGCAAAAACTCTGAGAGTAAATGAAATTGGCATGAAGACTTTTACAAACAGCTATCGTTCGAAGACGAGTTTAAAACTGTAGGTCACGCCACTCATGTGTAGAATTAACACACACAATATAAATGGTCTGAGAAGCTTGGTAGGAATCTTGACTGAAGGCTTGTATATTTGCTAATGATTATGTTGTTTGCCTCTCTCTGTAAAGGGTCGCCAACCTCATACAGAATTTTATTTGAATTTTCTAAGGTGCCAGCTTTAGCAAGTATATCGGCGAGGTTGTTGCCTTCGATGTCCTCGCATTCACGAAGCCAGATGAGGGCAATCATCGAATGTCTCGCTTCTCAACAGATGCCCGGTATTCGTAGATAATCTTAGATATAGTGTACACGTTCTCTAGGGATTTTATGGCGGCTTTATGTCACTAGTATACGTAAATCACCATACAATATACTCTGATACCGAATTTGCACTGCAGCAATTTTAATAGACATTCCAGCCAGAAAGTACTGCAATAATCTGCTAGAGCAAGGGATGATCCAATTTTCAATTATTGTGAAAGGATTTCATATTCCGAATTGCGTCATCTGGTTCCCCAGTGAAATCTTGAATGACATTTCCTGGCGGATATAAATCATTACCGTAAAGAGATCTATCTATGGGGTGTCGGCGTCACAAAACCGGAATCAAAATCAGGTTCAGGCGTATAGTCGTTATGTATATTTAGACCAACTAAACCTAAGCTTTTCTACACTTCAATGCTCTTATGGCGCTTAGTACTTTTGCCGCCTTTATAGCCACTTGTTTCGCCAACATGTCTGGTAGTAGCCAGTTGAGGAGAGTAAACAATGCTTTGGATGATATAGTCTCAAGGGTACTGGTTATCATGACTGCCACCGTTTACACAATCGGCTCAAACCGGGTTAGGTTAGGATAGGTTAGAGGACGTGTACTTGTCAATTAAGACAAGTACAGGAGGTCGAATTAACCCATTGTACAACGTCCTAGTTTCTCACACCACTTACGTTGTGTGTGCTGATTTTATACATGAGTGGTGGGACTTACAGTTTAAAGTCGACTCCGAACGACAGATTTTTGAGAAACTTTTTAATGGCAATTTTATTTACTCTCAGAGTTTTTGCCAGAAAACTGATGAGAGGAAATCGCCGAAGAAATACTTTTTGTATTTTGTCTTGATGTCTGGCCTGCTGCTCGAACCCTGGCTTTATGTCTAATAAGCCAACACACTACCTACTAGACTACGGCGACTTCAAACCGGGTTTAATGATTGCATTTCTCTACAGCCAACCCCCAAGTCATGGCTCCGTAGGATAGAGATGGTTTGATAGCAAAGTTGTATAGCAAGTAAACTTTTTTAGGATTCAGTTTAGAGTGCAGTTCAGACCTATCGCTCTCTTGCAACAATAAAAAGCAGCAGCTGCCTTAGTAGTTCTGTATTTTATGTTCAAGTTCCAGTTTAGTTTGCTGTTCAATATGATGCCAAAGAAAATTGCAGCTATTGGATACTTCGATGATACTAGCGGTAGGTAATTTAAGGACTTTGTATCTCCATGTGAGTAGTACTTACATAACATATATAATTGGCCATTACAACCCTTCAGTCAGGATTACGGCCTAGCTTCTCACACCACTTATGGTGTGTGTGTTAATTTTATACATGAGGGGCGGGACCTACAGTTTAAAGTCGACTTCGAACGACAGTTTTTTGAGAAACTTTTCTTGGCAATTTTATTTACTCTCAGAGTTTTTGATAGGAATCTACTGAGAGGAAGTCGCCGAAGAAATAGTTTTTCATATTTTCGTTTTGATGTCTGACCTGGGATACGAACCCGGGCTTTACGTCTAATAAGCCAACACACTACCTACTAGACTACGGCGACTTCAAAGTAGCACTTACACTGTTTTAGTTGGGAGTGGAAGTAACCACATTCGTTGCACTATTTCGATAGTAATCTCAGCTTAGATTTCTAAATTTCTGAAAGTATATTAGACGTGCGGCATTGGTTTAAATCACAGGTCAAACATCTGCAACAAAACGAAATATGAAAAAATATTTCTTCGTGGAATTCCTATCAACCGATTTCTGGCAAAAACTCTGAGGGTAAAATAAAATTGCCATGAAAAGTTTCACAAAAAATCTTTTGTTCTAAATCGAATTTAAGCTGCAGGTCCAGCCACTTGTGTAAAAAATTAACACACTCAACACAAGTGGTGTAAGAAACTAGATCGTAAGCCTGACTGAAAAGTTGTAATTACCAATTATGTATGTATGGCACAGTAAAGTTCTGAATACTTTGGGTACAGTATTAAGTTTCTAATAACATTGCTGACTACATAGTCGACTATGATCGCATATAACTTTTTCCGTTGTTTTCCTACAATATTGTTCCATAAGGTACACTAAATTATGGTTATAAAGAAACTTAAAAGAAATCCTACATAGGAAATACAGATGAGTATGCTAATTTGTATGTATGATACGCTGGTAGGCATAACATGCGAAAATGAAAGAAAAATTTCATGAAATGTCTATAGTTGTTGTTGTTGTTGTGTGCCTACTTTCCTTGTCTGCATTTTGCATACGATGACTTTTTAACACTTCAACACTTTTGTAATATATTTTATACGTCATAACAAAACTCATCACTATCATCACAGTCAGTAGAATCATGATGTAGCTGCAGATCATCATCGTCATCGTCATTGTAAGCAGCCGACATGTTAAACAATATATGTACATATACATGCATATGCGAAAAAGGAGTAGTCAAAAGGTAAATTTAATAACACATATGAATATGGAACTATTTTTTTGTTTTGTTTTGTGTCTTTTTTTAAGTTTTCTTCGTAGTTTTTTTCTTACATTATTTTTTCACCTCTGGCCGTATTACGAAATTCTGTTTAAATGTTCAACCAACCAGCCAGCTAGCCACCCACATATAAAATGTCTACTGTTATCGTTTTTTTCCTCTCACTCTCTGTCTTCATAACATGAACGTCTTTGCGCTTTATCTGTAAAAATGGTTGTTTTAAAATTCATAATTTTTTCATTCTTCTCTCATACAAAACGGACGTAAAGTTACGTTAACATGTACGCAATTTTGGCATGCGTTCATTATTTGATACATCCCCATACATACTATACATGAACATGCATACATAGGTACATGTATTTATGTATGTTTGTTAAGCTTTTGTAAAATGAAAAATAAAAACTGTAAGTATGTATTTATTTTTATGATGAGTGTCATATATTGTACGAGTTTTTTTTTTATAATTTTTGCTGCTACTCTTGCTCTTGCATTGTTCCGTCATCACCATCATCATATCTTATATTGTAAATTACCCTTTATGCCCTTTTATTATTACAGTGTTGATTTTATTTTCAATTTATATTTTGTACGCATTGTATTCATACAAGTTCATACAAGCATGTACATACATACGTGCATACATCTGTACAATGTATGCATCTTTTCTTTAATTTATGCTTTTATAATTGCTCTTCAGTAGGCGTATTTAATAATAATAGTGTTGAATTTTTGATGAATTGAATAAAGAAATGAACGTCGGTCGTATGGTAGAGAAGAAAAAAAAAACGCTGCACCTAATTTAAATATTTTACAGAGAGAATCATCAAATTTGTCATGGTTTTGTAAACAGACGGAATATGTTGATTATTTTTCACTTTTTTTGTTTATTTGTTGTCTTCTTTAAAATATGAAGAATAATTAATTCAACATCATTTGAAATGCAAAGTTTTCAAACTAAAGCTGTAACTCATATTTTGTCTACATTCCACATTGCTTATCGATAGACGTTCCCCTATTCATGTGTTGAAGGCCTCAGGCCGAATATATCAAAATAAAACAAAAAAAAATTAAAATAATTTGAGCCTAGAAAAATTAAATTAGTTTGACATATTGAAGCACCAGAAATCATTTTTGAAACCTTCTTCCTTTGAGTAAATAATTCCACCTTCGTGGTACATTTTCAATATTGCGACATCCTTTTAAATTTGCTCAAACATGCGCAAAAAATCTGTTGTGTGGAGTCTACTTTAAACTGTAGATCCCGCCACTCACTATATAAATGGTGTGAGATGCTAGGTGAACAATCCTAACTGAAAGGTTGCAGTGACCAATTATCTATGTATGCACAGTGAGGCTGACTTCCAAAATGTTAATTGCTTTGTGTTTTAACAAAGTATAGTGTTTCATAAAGCCGCGGTACAAAATGTTTACAATGTATACTATTTCAAAACGTCGTCAATGTGTATTTTTAACGCAGTTAAAAAGCAATCAGGCATCGGATTTATAGTTGATGCATTGTTTGGTAACTTTGCATATCTACAAAATTTATATGCCATAGTAGAACTGCATACAAACTTTGTATTGATACATTTCGGAAGTCAGCCTACATTAAAAAAATATAAATTAAAAAATTGTCGTTATTTTTATTTTAAAATTGTTTCATTGACAGTTTTTAAAATTGAAACAAAAAAAAAATTACAAAAAATTTCGAAAAATTGTCGAATATTTTCGGGTACTCTTCTTAACTGGTTAAAGTTGAGTTTGGTGACTGTTAGAATTTAATCCATAATGTACAGCTTCTTTTGACTCTCACTGTATGTATGTAGCAAAAATTCTATAATTATTTAAAAGTTTAGATCGCAATGTTATTTTCCTTAATCAGAGTTCACACTGTAGAATAAATCTAAACGTTCATCTACCGTTTATATTATACTCATTCCATGGGTATTGCCATTTCTGGAGAATTCTTTTTCAAGCTTCTTTCTTAAGGCTGCATATTTCTCTGTTTATGTAGTGGTCTGGTAATTCTTAACTTTGTTAGCATATTTTCTCTCGTCCAGGGTCAAGTTAATCGTTGGCATTCCATCAAATTGTAGACGTAGATGGGACCGCTGTAGATTTCATACGATATGCGGAGATAAGTCACATTGAACTGAAGTTATGCATTCTATCAAAGACACTACAAAGCCTGCTGTTCCCCATAATAGCATCGCTTATGATGGAAACAAACTATTTCTCGTTTTGTTGTTTAACTCGAATCTCTTTTATTAGGCGTTACCATCAGCAGTTCGATTTTGAGCTGGCCGTACTGTCAACGCAAGCACTATAGGTCAATGATTACGAACTCCAACGAATGACCACCAACAGAACAGCGTTATGTGTCACACAGTTGATTTCTTTCCATTCTATATTCTAGACGAACGCTTTGAAGTCATGGTCATCTCACGTGGAGGTGATGTGAACAGATCACCAAGATCATGCCATTTGATACCGTAAGCCTTTATTTCGTGGTTTTCATAAGTTGCAAGTGTGCGGCTAAAACAAAAGCTATCCTTAAAACCAATATTTCGAATTTATTATGGCCAGAGTTATCCAAATTAGATATATCGTAGGCGGTCTACCCAGAGAAGCCGTGGCGGACATTTGAACACACATTCACATATGAAGAGAACTGATTACTTCTGTCCTTAAATCCAATGACCATCCATCGCATAATAGGGATTTTTACAGGCCACTGACCTTTTCGTAATCATGTTGAAAGACTTGTTATTCGGACAAATGACTCCCGCAGAAGTTGCTGGTCTGATCAGAAGTAAAAGACTACGTTTTATCTCATGTGACAGTGCCATACTGTTGTCATAAAGAGACGATTTTTGACATTTTCGATCGAGATCTCCATTATAAAGATTGCTACAATATATACATACATAATAGGTTATTACAATCCAGAATTACAATCTAGCTTCTCGCACCACTTATATTGTGTGTGTAAATTTTTTTATACATGAGTAGCGGGACCTACAGTTCGACAGATACTTGAGAAACTTTTTATGTTAATTTGATTTATTTTTTGCCAGAAATCTGTTGAGAGGAAGTCGTCGAAGAAACATTTTTTAATATTTCGTTTTGTTGGAGATGTCTGTTCTGGGTTTTGAACCTTCGCCTCATGCATAATAATAAGCCAATACAGTACTTACTGGACTACGACGATTTCACAATATTGCCGCAATAGCAAGCGTTCACGCCGGCGCGTACCACCGGTGAACCGCAATAGACTGCCTTATCGGGTGACGTGTACAACTGGTGATACGCTTTTGACTATGCTATGGGACGATACTTAATACCAAATATTTAGATCTTTAACACTTCTACTGCCGAAAAAGAATACTTGAGAGTCAGGCTCTATTAAAACCATTTATTTTTAATAACAATTAAAGTAATTATAATTATTAAAGTCATAATTGAGTACTGTTCTATTTTCACGGTAAAAATTCAGAATATTTAGTGATGATGAGACGAATTCACCAGGAATTCACACAAAACTTTACACGATACCGCTGCATTTTTTGTTGGATTATCTATGCTGCATAATAACTGCCGTCCGATAGAGCGAAAAGCAGTAAGTGCAGCCGCCAGTGGACGACAAGAATGAATTACAGCGCCGTCATGAACGCATTAACTCGGGTTGGTTTTCTCCATGTAATGTTTGATCCCAGTTTAGAATTAATTGTGGTATCACAAAGAATCTAAATGATGGCCTAAGTGGGACCTATACCTTTAAGGTACTTCACCTTAACTTACCTAACCTAACCTACATTACATAAATAATGGTATTAATGATGGGTCTTTCAAAATTTCGATGTGTTTTTTTTAATATAAAGATAGGGCGCTTAAGGAGAGATCCATTATAAACAATGACGAAAGTCGAATTTATTTCAGGCTTAAAAAGATATTCTTCGATTTAAGATATGAATACTTATTCTTAATTCAAGAAAAAAATTCTATGAGCATACATTTAGCGTCAAAAACAACTGTACATCATCGATAAAATTCTAACCAATCACGAAATGTCTGAGCTCGGTATACCTGCGAAGCTGATAAGGCTATGCAGAATGACGTTTAGCAATTCCTGCAGCTCCGTCAAGGTAGGAAAGGACCTCTCCGAAACTTTTGATACCGTGCGAGGTTTCAGACAAGGCGATCCCTTATCATGCGACCTCTTCAACTTCGTCATGGTGAGTGTTCCGCGAAAGGCGAGAGTGCATCGCAATGGCACTATATTTCAAAAAAGTCCAGTTGCTTGCATACGCTGACGATATTGACATCATAGGACGTACCAAACGATATGTTACTGCTGCCTTTAGTGCTATGGAACGGGAATGTAGTAAGACAGTTCTGGCAGTAAATGAGGGCAAAACAAAGTATATGTTATAGACAAGTAGAGTGTGAGGCGTATTGATTCTCAGATTACGGGCGATAACTATACTTTTGATACGGTCAAGGAATTCATCTATCTTGGCTCCGCCGTTACCACCAAAAATGATGTCAGTCTGGAGATCAACCGCAGGATCACTCTTGCCAACAGGTGCTACTATGGTCTCAATAGGCAATTGAGTAGCAGAGATCTCTCACGTGCGATAAAATTAACACTTTACAAGACTCTCATCCTACCCGTGCTTCTTTATGGTGCAGAGGCATGGACGCTATTAAGTACAGATGCAGCGGCCTTGAGAGTGTTCGAGAGAAAAGTACTACGCAAGATCTTCGGTCCAGTGCGAGTTGGCCATGACTTCCGTATCCGATACAACAGTGAGCTGTATGTGCTCCTCAACGACATAGACGTTATGCAGCGTATTAATATCCAGCGGCTGCGCTGGCTCGACCATGTCGTACGAATGGAGAAGGATGCGCCGGCGAGACGGGTATTTGATGCGGGAATCTGCAGAAGGCGGCGAAGAGGACGACCATATCGAGGAAGCCCTGTCATCGATTGGTGTGACCAACTGGCGTAGGGGCGCACGAAGCAGAGGCGCCTGGAAGGATGTGTTGCGCCAGGCCGAAATCCGTTAAACGGGTTGTTATGGCCAATTAAGTAAGTAAGTAAGTAATCACCAAACTCAGCTTTTATCGCTTAAGGAGAGCGATCAAAAAATTTTACAATATTTCAATATTTTTTGTAATTTTTCGTTTGTTTTGAATTTAAAATAAAAAATAACGGTACTTTCAGATCAGTTCATATTATATTCCAGGCTGTATGACTTACAAAAGCTCATGGGAATTCGTTATGATTTGAAGTCTTCTTTATTATTCTTTTATTAGTTTTAATTACTTTTTTTTGCTTTAATAAATTTTAATTTAATTTTTAATAAAATTAAAGAACAGCAGAAATTATAACGACTTCATAATAATAATGAAATGCCTTTCTTTTATCCATTCGTCTTTCAAAGTAGAATTAAGTATCACAGAACTATTTATATATGTATGTATATATGCCGGGAAGTCAGAGCTGATATTATGTGTCATGATGCAGCTTTAAAGAAACTTGAAAGTGATAGAAAAGTAGTTCTTACTTCATCATATGCAAGTACGAGTATATACATGCTAATGTTCATAATAATATTGCTGATGTTAATGATGCTGTCATTCGGATGTGTGATTCGCATAATTTTTTTTTTGTCAAGAACAGTAGCTCGTGTAGCCACAGTGAAACAGCATGCTAGACAAAACCGTAGTATTTACTATTTGTGTTGTATGCTGCATTAACTTACTGTGCTGCGTAAGAACAGCACATGTTGGTGTTGGTGTTGGTTTGATGTTGCTGTGTTGCATTGTTGACATTGCCAATGTATGCTTTACATTAACTTTATCATGTACTTACGGATTCATTTTGACAAACAGAAGTTTTTCACTTACGATGAAAAGTCTAGTAATGGAGTAGTTTGTTAATGAAAAGAAACCCGTGTTGTTTCTTTCTTTCTTAGCTTCACTCATTTGTGAAGTTCTAGAGGAATGATGATATAAACTAAGTCAGTGGAAAATTTAATAACTTTTTTATGCCTTCCCACTTTTAATACCTTCTCTTCATGTTAATATTTTTTGACAAGCAATTCTTATTTTTATCTCTTATAAGAGAACGTATTTGCTAAAAAGGAAATCTAACAACATGTCGTTGGTACATTTTTCTATGACCATAATATTCTAACACAGATCTTTATCCCCAATGCTGTGGCTGTGGCTGCATGGTTGCGGTTATAAATTTTTACTTTGTTAGAGTCTGCTTAAGAAATCATTAAAATGAATAAATTTTAATGCAAATTTAAACAAATACAATAAAAAACATTTAAAAGTTTAGTTTTTGTGCTGCTCCTAAAAGGAAATAGGCATGTTGTGTGCAACAACATGTAACAACTTGTCATAATTTTTATGTTGCATAATATGATGGCTGTTAATGTTGTTGCCGTTGTTGCCTTTGTTGCTGTTTGCTGATCGTTAAACACAACTTTATGATCAACATTTTTTTTTTTGCCATCATGAGACACAAAGTACACATGCCTGGTATTATCAACGGCCACATCATTGTCATCATATCACACAACGAGTAAAAAGCCAAGTCTACTTACGTCTTACGTTTCTCATGTTCTTAAACATGTGTGGTGTATCATTAAGATAGTGGAGACGACCACTTATTCTACTTTTGTACGTATTCTTGTAGACTGACTACAACACCAACAACAAGTACAATAATAATAATATTCAAACACATGTAGAATTAATTTCTAATCTGTGTGTGTCTGTCTACGGTGTATTATGAGCAAAAGCAAAAAGGGGGAAACATTGTAGAGAAAAAAAAAATAGAAATTCAAGAACTAACTTTGCATTTATGGCAACAGGTAAAATTATTTTACAACTCTTAGCCTTAATATGAACAAAAAAATAATGAAAAGTGCTGTCAAATATTAAACAAAACTTTCAGCTTAATGTGGTTACTTTGCATCCATATTGGGACAAGTATTGCATACTCAGACACTCAGTCTAAGGAGACACTTACAGCACAATTGCAAATGTTATGCTGGGTTGCAGTCGTTGAAGTCTCTGAAACCGGAAGTTAAACTCCTTAAAGAGATATTTCTTCCAGCCTTAGGCTGAATATCCATGGAATAATCCATGGTATGTGCAATCTGCATACTAAGGGTATTACGATCAGGTCCTTTTTTTAAGATCAACGTTCAGGAAATGATAGATATTCATGCTGTGCATTGTGTATCCTTTAGGAGACAGGAAAGCGGAGGTGCTGCGCGACAATTTTTTAATATCCAGAGTAAATACATTCTTCACGACTGTAGAATCTCAAATCTAAGATTCTTCTGGCTCAATTGCTATTACCAGTAAGCTGCGTATTACAACCACCTCGACGTTGGAGAAAAATTTACAACTCCCTACGCTTCATGAGCTAATACGGCTTAGGGCGTTCGAGCGACTAGGCAGCCAATTAATCTGACAGGACAACCATTTTGTATTGGGGAGAGTGCGAAAATGGCGTGACGTACATTGTTAACGACTCTGAGCAAACCTTTACTTTTGGCTCCATGCTAAATGAAGCCGTTTGTGGGTATACCTTTCGGATTCTTCGAATATAAGGTTACCAGACTTAATAAGGTTACCAGACTATGAAATCCTCTTCCAGGTGGGAGTATCGACCATACGGGAGGCTGATTTTTGGATTTTTGACTGTCGTCAGGACGTTTGATTCCTGTATAATGACCACGAAGACGGTGTTGGGCTGCAGCAGATCTCTCAGCGGAATGTTTAAGCGGTACAATATTATGTGGGTACCGGGACATAGAGGTATTTCGAGAAACTTGGAAACCGATGAATTGGCCTGATGTGACTTTACTTCTGAAATTTTGGTCAGATTTTTTTACACTGAAGATTGTATTTAGAAGGTGTGGCCTTATGATTGAAAAATTGATACTAAATTCTATCAAAGCCGTATGAGCAGTTTTTGAGATGGGTGTAGTAAATCTAATTATAGATAGGTAAGGGGCTTAAACTCTAAAGGAGTCGGCATCATTATTACACGCTGTATTCTGGTCACTCATGGTAGAGCCATTGGTCTCGGTCATCGGCTCAATAATAATACGGATGTCGCAATGACGAGGAAGAGTAGAAAATTGTTGTTCATTCCCTACGTACGTAAATACATAATTGGTCATTACAACCCTTCAGTCAGGATTACGACCTAGTTTCTCACGCAACTTATGTTGTGTGTGTTAATTTTATACATGAGTGGCGGGACCTACAGTTTAAAGTCGACTCCGAACGACAGGTTGAGAAACTTTTCATGCCAATTTTATTTACTCACAGAGTTTTTGCCAGAAATCTGCTTAGAGGAAGTCGCCGAAGAAATACTTTCTGTATTTTGTCTTGATGTCTGGCCTGGGGCTCAAACCATGGCTTTACGTCTAATAAGCCAACACACTACTTACTAGACTACGGCGACTTCATAATGTACTACGTAAATAAGTCGCATTATGACTCAGGAAAACGTTTGAGCTGGGCTTCTGTCATGATTTTTTTTATCATGATTTAGAGATTGTTTGATTCATTGCGATAACACAGCGGACCACACTGAACTTTGCCCGTTTATGTAATTGACAGATTGGGCTTTGAGATGCTTTGAATTTTGCTAGTTACAGTATCGGACCCTATTTTAATTGGTCTTAAGTTAAGTAAACGACTTTGTGCAGAACTTAGTCATTTATTCAAACGTATGGCTGCAAAAAAGCATCTGTTTTCACTGAATTTGATCCTACATTTCTGAAGCACATTGTGTGTTTCACATTTAGCGTCTCTTGTTTTTTTTTAAAGCATAGAAAAAAACCGCCATGTTAACAGTACTAGAATAGATTACAAAGAACCAATGAAAAGACAAACATTTAAACACATTTAGTTGAATGAATTAAATGAACTTTTGTATGCGGGTCATAGGAAATATGTTACCGCCTTCTATACTTTTATGATGACTTCTTTTAGGTGGTTTTATTCTCTTTGTCCAACAAAAAAATCTAAGTACCACTCTACCATGCATCATGTCTAGGCATACATATGTATATGAACAAGTTTATGGCTGCTATAAATACATTTGAAAACAACAAAACATGTTTACAAACATATGTAAGATAGATAGATGTACGTACGTGCATATGTTGGCGTGTATCTATTAGGCAAACAATTTTTTAATGTTTCGGTAGTAAAACAACAGCGTGTTGTTTTACAATTAGTTGAGGTAACACCACCACGGTACACCGACTTCGACTACGACTTCACAAACAAACAATCCAACAAACTGTGTTTGATTGGACGTGTGGAAAAAATGTTGGATTAAATTCCGGTACCCACCATCATAATTCCCATACACTCACTCACTCATGATCAAACACATGATGAACGTTATCATCGTTTCTAAGCATTGTCATCATCAACGCTGTGGTTATTATGGCCATTGTAGCCAACATATTAGTCTTATGAGTTGTAAAATAAGAAAATTAGTGGCATGCGTTGTTGCATAAAAGTAATTGAAAGCCTAACAGTCATAGCAAAAGTAAATCTTTGAAATCTTATAGCAAAATTTCTTTAGTTAAGTGTTGAAATACTTTTTCAGGACACTGTAAGTTGTATAATTTAAAAATTCAATTTGTCTTTTCAATCTCCGTTCACACAAGTTGGTTGTCTTCTTATGCATGTAGTATCAACGCTAGGAAATATCGCCATGAAAAACAATCTTTCAAGATATAAAGGTTTTAAATTATTTAAATTTAATGACTTGTTTAAATATCCGTTAACCTCAACTCAATTACTGTTGCATATGACATGATACCCAATGGACAAGTGCGTTTTTTTTTCCTTAATTTATTTTCCTTAGAAAAGGTTTTCGATTAGTTTTTTTTTTTAAATTCAGTATCATTTATACACTCTTATCGTTCTCTGGCTGAAGTGATAAAATGTCTTGTGGTTAATGACACTTTACTTGAGTTATAGAAGGTCTTTTGAATTTTTTTCTTTTTTTCTGTTATCATTTTGTGTAACATGAGATTGACAAAATGTTATCGTTTGGGATGCACAGGAAGAACACATGTAAGAAGCCATGATCGTATTGAATTTCAACCAGCATATATTTGCATACCTTCTGGTAGATTACACAATAGTTATTGGCACATAAATTTTGATTTTGAACATTTTGATGGACCAAATGCATGTAAAGTTTGTTTTGTTAGTAGGTTTCAGACTTTGCAACCAGATCTGTTCCGTATTCTAAGCATATTTAATTTATTTCATTAAATGAAATCCTCATAAAACTTATATTTAATTTTTCAAAGCATAAGTTATCGTATTTTATATATGCACAGACAGAAAGCCTGTGTATTTGTAATTATTTTTGAATACCGATACAATGACTAGATCGATTGTACTGCCTATAACCTAAGGAGGGTTAAGCTATAGTATTTGTAACGTGTTTTGTTCTGTACAAAATAATACGATCTCGTGATTAGCCATGGTCTAGAAGGTAGTGTGTTAGCTTATTAGACGTAAAACCAGGGTTCGAGCCCCAGGCCAGACAACAAAATAAAATTCAAAAAGTATTTCTTCAGCGACTTCCTCTCAGCAGATTTCTGGCAAAAACTCTGAGAAGAAATAAAATTGCCATGAAAATTTTTCTCAAAAAGCTGTCGTTCGGAGTCGACTTTAAACATAAGTGGTGTGAGAAACTAGGTCGTGATCCTGACTAAAGGGTATTGTATGTATGTATTAGTTTTCCTCACCGCAGAATCTACATATTTTGCTTAAAGCTATACACATGCTGAATGAATGTAATTTGAATCTACAGTGGTCCTCCAAAAGGGCGTAAAAGAGGTGGCGGCGGAGAAGATTCTCTTCGCACTCCATCTCTTTCCACCCTCTTCTTCTCATTTCACAAAGCAGCACTGGCCTCATTAGCAGCATGAAAGTTTCCTTTCTGATAAACACTTCTGTAAATGACATAGAACCAGCAAAGGGTGGTTCTATTTTTGCCTACCTGATTCAGTTTGACCACACAGTCAAGCTCTAATTGAACACATGGAAGTTGCTCATATGCTTGTTTGACTTTCTGATAGAATTGCTATCTCCCGTCCTATCAGCTTGTTGATCAAGTTGAAAGAAGCAGATCAGTTAACTGAGTTTCTCCATGGATTCTAAATATTTTACTCTGTTTACAAACCTTCCAGATCTGTGTCCCTAGCTATCCTTGTCCTATCAAAATACCACAGACTGGACCCAGTATTGTTCATTTGTTACTCAGTTTCATTGCAAATCATTTCACAATTACAGAGTTTGTTGGGACTTTTCACTGTGAAACTGTCAGCCACTCGTTCTATCATGTCACGATACTTCCTATCTATCCTACTATTCCAACAATAGTGTCCTTGGCTCAGGACTCATTACACCCGTCATGCAAATGCATATCAGCCTCTATGTCTTATCTATCTCCACCTGAGCAGTTTTTAAATGTGTGTTATTTGACGAACAATGGCCACATACATAGATCACAATATGTCTGATCGTTCTTGTAAACATTCAGTGTTTCATTCCTGGATAATGGCCAATATTTTCCTATAAACGCTCTGCGTGAAGACGTTATTTGGACGCTGTTTTGCACGTCAAGAAATTTGCATGATTTTCTTGATAACAATAAAACTGCTTCATCCTCATATATGTATGTATAAGCCCAGCCTACTAGGCCATGCATTTCTTTCAAGAACAGTTTTTATAAGCAGTCTTATGCTTGGACAGAATTGCAATATTCAGTTCATGAACTTAGGGCCATAAGGATTTGAATTTAAAGAGCAAAAATATGAATATTGTTTAGTGAGTCGAGGTATGTCTGCAGTCTTTTTTGATTTGAGCCGCTGATTTGAAAAGAGAAGTGTGTACGTTGAATGCTTACAGGAATGTTGAGTGCTTAGGAAAGCACCATTCTTACGTATTTTACTTATTCGAACTTAGTTAATTAATTGGCATTAACAACCCGATTAGCCGCCAATTGGTCACACCAGGACTTCATTGATTTGGTCCTTCCAACGCAAACAAGGTCGTCCTTTTCGTCGAATTCCGCAAATATCCCCATAAATACCCATATGTTAATACGGCGCCAATGTCCACGTCGTTGCAGAAACCATCGCCAACTCGCACAGGACCGAAGATCGTATGTAGGACTTTTCTGTCGAATACTCTCAGGGCTGTTGCATCAGTGCTTAATAGTGTCTAAGCTTCTGCGGCATAAAAAACCACTCATTTGAACAACTAAACGATTAAACAAGAGTTTTTTAAGAACAAATTCCACAACCCAACAAGTATTAGTCTGAACTCTGGCAGGAAACACTGCAGAAGTCAGTCAACCTATAAGAAAGTTCAACATCAGAACCCTTAATAAATAAACCACAGCTCACCATTTTTGTTAGACCTTGCATACATACAAACATGCATAATTGGTCATTACAACCCTTTAACCAGAAGTACGACCCGGTTTCTCACATCACTTATGTTGTGTGTCTTCAGTTTAAAGTAGACTTCGAATGAGTGATTTTTAAGATGCTTTTCATTGAAAATTTTAATTTACTTACAAAGTTTTAGCCAGAAATCTGCTGAAAGGGAGACGCCGAAGAAATATTTTTTAATATTTCGCTTTGTTGGAGATGTCTGACCTGGCGTTTGAACAACGGGTTCGCGTATAGTAAGCCAACACACTAACTACTAGACTAGGCCACTTTTATTTAGGTTAGAGGACGTGCACTTGTCAATTTAGACGAGTACAGTACCCGGAGATCGATTTGACCCTTTTTAACTCAATAGAAAAATTAAAGGAATAATCAAGACATTTTCAAGGAATTTTTCGACCCAACAAACATTTATCTGTACATGTCAGGAAACACTGCGATGATCACTCAACCTATAGGAAAGTTTAACATCAGAGCGCTTAATAAAGCCATCAGCCCATCATTTTTAATTAGACCTTAAGAAGTATAATTCTTTCCCGATTGAGAGGCACTTTAAAAAAATTCAAGAAAATCGATTCAGTCGTTTAGCTTTTTATAAAGTTCGACCATACGAACCCAACATCAAATTTAATTAAAAAGCCAAATATAAGCGTGACCACCTTCTTTTGCAATTTGTGCAACAATAAAGTAAAATTTATAAGAATCATACTGGTCTGGCCATTAGATTCTCGGCTGCATGTATGGAAACTGATGTTCTTTTTATTGATTTCAAGCATTCTTAGGAGAAATCTTGTAAAAAAAAAACTTAATTGATCAGTGGGTGGTCGAATAAAAAAGACTTTGCTAGAGAAAGAAAAAATGAAAACTTACTACACATTGTTTCCTGATTACAAAGAAAAAAAAGAAAACGAATGTATTTTTCATTATCTAAAGTCATTGTCACAACGACTTTAATGATTATATGAACCCTGTGCTCTGCTCTTATAATATACTCCACCTACTTTCGAAATCTATTTTTTACCAATTAATGAATAGCCTTGCATGTAATGATGCCTGCCGCTTGTAAAATCATTGTACTATGATGGTCTATTGTTTATTATTTTTCTTTTTTATTTCTATTCTATTCTGTTTGTATGCTCTTAAATGAGTTCTAGTTTCTACATTAGTTTAGCTGAGTGGTCAGTATACAGTGGATAGCAAAAGTCTTAGTACGGCAATATATTTTAGTAATTTCATTTCAATTTTAGCCAAAAGTTTGTATAAAAATTTATATTTTATATCGGGTCCGCCATCTAACGTTTTTTTTTTCAACTAGTGCTTATTTCGTGAGTGGTAACACTTAGCTCATGTCTGATTTGACAGATAATTGGTTTTATCCTTCCGCCCAACGAATATGTTTGTGTATACACTTGAACAACGCTGGGAAATATTGCGACATTACTTTGAAAATCATGGTAATGTTGCAGAATGTGTGCGAAAATTGCGTACGGATTTTGGAACAAGAGAAGCACTGTCAGCTCCGTATGTTCGTTATCTTGTGAAAAAAGTGAAAGAAACTGGCATCCTCATCGATAAACCAAAGCGTGAAAAGCCAGAAAACAGTGCGTACACCCGAGAATATTGCTGCTGTGGCAGAAAGTGTGCGTGAAGCGCAATCAACATCAATTCACCGTAGTTCTCAACAATTGAACATTTCGGAGACATCATTAAGACGAATTTTGCATAAAGACCTTGGTATGACGCCACACAAAGTCCAATTGGTTCAGGAGTTGAAGCCAATTGACCATCCAATTCGTTTTCGCTTCGCTAAGTGCGAATGCGATCGACTTACATAAGATGGCGATTTTTGCAAAAAAATCATCTTTTGCGATGAAGCTCATTTTGATCTTGGCGGGTATGTAAACAAACAAAATTTTCGCACTTGGAGCACAAAAAACCCGTACGTATACATTGAAAAGCCGACGCACCCAAAACGAGTCACTGTTTGATGAGGATTTTGGTCCAGAGGCATAACTGGGCCATTTTTCTTCGAAAATAAGCAAGAAGTGGTCGATACAGTCAATGGCGATCGTTATCGGGCCTTGTTAAACGAATTTTTGTTCACAAAACTGAAGAGAAGGATATTGGCTACATTTGGTTACAACAGGATGGCGCTACGTGCCACACAGCCGAAGCTACACTCGATATTTTGCGCACTGTTTTTGAAGATCGCATTATCAGCCGCAGAGCTGATGTCGTTTGGACACCTCGGAGCTGCGATTTGACACCGTTGGACCATCACTTGTGGGGTGCCGTAAAAGATAAGTGTTACGCCAACAAGCCAGAGATAATTGACGCTTTAAAGGACAATATTCGTGAATCCATTGGTGAAATACAGCTGCACACAATCGATAATGTGCTTAAAAATTGGACCGATCGTGTAGGCTACTGCATGGCCAGCCGAGGCAGCCATTTGAATGAAATTATTTTCCATTATTAACCGGAAGGATTGTACTTTCAAGTAAAAAAAAGAAATTTGAGAAAATATTCAGTAGTTTATTTTTAAGCATTTTCAAAAAAAAGTTATTTGGCGGACCCTTTATATATATTTTATTAATTTATTTCTGTGTTATTATAGAACAATTAATTTTTTAATATTTTTCATAAAACAAGAGAAATATAAGGAACAGTTTCAGATGACTCCATAGATACCCCCAGGAGAACCGTGAGTAAATTTAAAATTCAAAGGCCTAATATATGAAAATGTTATACCTTGTTTTTAGTAGAATATCCCTTAACTCATTTGTAGTTGAATATACAAATTTTGTTTAGTGTTTTCCGGTGGCACAATGAGCAAGTTTTTCGGTAAACTTTTGTTTGAGGTTTAGCGATTACGTAACCGTTCATTCAAATGATCTCCTAAATACTCTCTTAGAGGCATATCGGGACTTTGTACAAGAGTATTAAGCCTGTGGAGACTTTTTTGTTAAAATATATTGCCGTACTAAGACTTTTGCTGCCGACTGTATATACGGATATTAAAAGAAGATCCAAATTTGATTATCTTTAATTTATGACTGTGAACCATATTACGAAATGAATATCAAATGCCTGTCCAGTTACTATGCCATACAGCTGAACTGTAAGAGGAAAAAATTTAAAAGAAAAAATCCAATCCAATCAAATCAAATGAAATATTAAATTGGAATACACTTCGTTGTTGGATTTATTTAAGAACTTTCTATACAAGCAACAATATTTATTTGTATTTGTATAAATTGTGGCATTCTTTCCATTGAATTTCCCAGATAATGTCTTTCGATAAAAAAAGTAGAAAAATCAAGAAGAGAAAAGCCAACAATGAAATGATATTGGGAACCACACTATTAACTGGTATTGTATGCCAGCCACCATATTGATAAATCCGGTATTATAATGGCATTTTTCTAAACAAATTCTATTTGATCGATTATGATAAAGTATTTTTTAGTTTTCCCTCTATATTGTATTGCCTTTCTTTCTTTCTTTCATTCTCTCCATGGCAATTGTAAAAGAATTGCAAAATATCGGTTTTGTAAATGAAATGAATGGCTTGCTTGCATTTGTATCGCTTGCTTCTAATGTCACTCACATTTCAATAATTTTTGTCAGAGTTAATCAGCTTATAGTTTAGCGTTATACCGCCGTATGCAACTTACCATCGTATAAAGCCAATGCATTTTCGTTTGTGTCATTTTTGTCCTCTTTTTCAGTTGTAATGAAAAGAAAAAAAAATCGAATTTTTAATCGATTTCATTTGAAAATGACAGTTTTTTGATTGATTGTCCTAACGCTGAGGTGTTAGTGTTGTGGTAGAAATTATAAAATCATTCTCTCTATGCCATGTAATGTAATTAAGTTTTCTTTTTGTCATTCCATATTAAGTTGTTAAAATTTGTATAAAAAGGTGTTACACTGTAAGTGATATATCATGTTACGTTAAATGGCTGCAAAATGTTTAAATGTGTTAACAAAATAAAAGAAACAAAATTTGATTAATTAATGCATTTTATTTAATAAAAAATGCTTTCTGTTGTTATTAATTTCTTAGTAGAGAATTTAACAACAAGCCACTGGTTCAAACCAGAGGTCAGCAATGCGTATTCAAAACGATGAGTAGATTCGAATCATACTTATAATTTCTGCTACTTATGCACATTCATACTTATTTTAATGTCATACTCATACTACTCATATTCAAATTTTGAAATACTCATGGTACTCATATTTAACAATACGCATGATGTTATTGATTTCGACTCATCATAACTCAGCATATACACGAATCACAAAATAAGTATGATTCGCGTACGAACACTACAATACTCATATGAAGGTTGTGTGTTTGCTCTCCTTGCTGTTTTTGTCTTTTCTGTTTAGGTGTCTTTCTTCTTTCTTTGTAAATGTAGCAACAACTAAGACCGTAAATTTTGATAAATGATTCGAATCACTCGAATCATTTATGAGTATTATAAGTATTTTTCTAAAGTTATGAATCTAAATGAGTAGGCGTATGAATCAAACATAGTTCGAATGTTATGAGTTTGATGTCAACGTTGTACTCATACTCATTGCAACTTGTACTTATAAATCAATGTTGTACTGAGTACGAATGAATCATAGTTGGATTTCAATACTATTGACTTGCTCATACTCAAAATGTCATGACTACTTATGAGTAGCGAAAGAGCGATTCATTGCTGATTTCTGGTTCAAATCAAGGTCCGTATTATACTTCAGTGAAGTTAGGTAAAACTTACAATTCATAATCAGCGAAGCTACATGGTGGTCGAGCGTTGTCATGTCGTTTATCATATCATAGTCAAGGAGTTTTTCGCTTTTCACTTCAAACGAATTAATTATTGTCTGTACAGATCTCCCGTAATAGTTTGGTTTGGCTTTAACAGATTACCATGAATTACACTATTCTGCTTCCATAAAATATAGAGGGTTGCCTTGGCGCAATGGATATTCTACTTAACCGTGAATTTTACTTATTGCCAGCTATTCAGATATAATTATTACATTCAATAAATTTAATATTCATTACCAGTGATAATTTAATCCATAAATGATTTCTTTTTTAAGCATTCAAACAGCACAGCAGACCTGCAAAATCGTTTTTCAACGTGTCATTGCTTCTGAATGAATCCTGCTGCTATTAAACGCTTTGAAATCGCTGCCTATATTATGCACATTGCTTGTGCTAGTTTTTCTTGGGTCTGACACGTATGATGATCGAGTATTGTTTCCAATTTATGGTTTTAAATAATTTTTTATTATTTATCACCAGGTGAACAGTGGGATATGTGGTCTAGCATAGTTATGATGGATCACAACAACTTTTCTGTTGATCTCATGAATCGTTTACAGTGTAATCAGACTATATACGTTCGTAGTAAAAAGAAATGGTTCTAATCCCATCAGACACACATAGTGTTAGTCGAAATTAATATTACCAAAGAGTCCATATTAGACTCGCCTTTAAAGTGGAGGAAGTCGCCGTAGTCTAGTAGGAAGTGTGTTGGATTATTAGACGAGAGCTCGTCTCTCATCAATAAGAATTAACACATATGCTGTTGGTGTGGAAAGCTAGTTTATAATCATAACTAAAGGAATGAAATATCCATTTTTGTAAGTAACTTTATAGAATTTTCAACAGGATGTTTTCATATTCGAAGTCGCCGTATTCTAGTAGGTAGTGTGTTGGCATATTAGGCGTAAAGCCAGGGTTTAAAACCCAGGCCAGACATCAAAACAAAATACAAAAAATATTTCTTCGGCGACTTCCTCTCAGCAGATTTGTGGCAAAAACTCTGAGAGTAAATAAAATTGCCATGAAAAGTTTCTCAAAAAATCTGTCGTTCGGAGCCGACTTTAAACTGTAGGTCCCACCACTCATGTAAAAAATTAACACACACAACATAGTTGGTGTGAGAAACTAGGTCTGAATCCTGACTGAAGCATTGTAATGACCAATTATGTATGTATGTATGTATGTTTTCATATTAAAAACAAATCTTATGGACGCATTATTTTCGGACGTGATTCACTTTTCATCGCCTGTAAGCCTTTGTTTCGGAAATAGTTTGAAATAGAAAAGCAAAAGAACAAGTAATTCCTTTGTGTATCTAACTTTCTTCAAAAGATTGATGACTGTAATGAATGCCTAGTTTCGTTGCCATCAACATTATGAAATCAAGTTGAAGCTACAGAAAGTCTTCAGGCAAAATAAATATTACGAAAGACCTTACATTTTAGAGCCACCCATCTTTAAAGAAGAAGATGAAGTCGCCGTTGTCTAGTGGCTTGTTTGACGAGAGGCTGCTGTTGAAATCGCAGTTCAGACAGCTCGTACGAAATGAAATGTTAAAAAATTCTAATTTCCTTCTTGGAATTTCTCTCAGAAGTCTGCTGGAATAATTTCTGAGAATAAAATCAAATTGCCATGAAAAGTTTATCAAAAATCTGTGGTCTGGAGTCGACTTTAAACTGTAGTTCCCTCCGCACATGGATAAAATTAACACACACAATATGGGTGGTGTAAGAAGCGAAATTGTAAACCTGACTACAGGGTTGTAAAGATCATTCAGTAAATTTAAAGAATTTTTAAAGCGATTTTTTTTATCAAATTGGGACGAAATAATCTTTTTTCTGAAGCGATCTTTATGATTTGAAAACATTATTTGTGATTCAATTAAATTGAAGACTTAATTGTAATCGGTGTTCCTAAGTTACGAACAAAACAAAAGGAATTGAATAATAATAATAAATAATAAATTCTATTTGTTTGTTGATAATACAGCCCTGCAAATTTGGACTTTTTTGTGCAAATAAGATGGCATTTTGCGCGATTCAAAATGGCGGATCCAATATGACGGTCAAGTAAATCTGATTAATTTTTATAAACCTCGACCGCCATATTGGATCCGCCATTTTGAATTTTTTTTAAATCTGAATGAAGATCTGTAATCAGCAACCCCAAAAACCCCTGAGTAACAATTTTCAAGTGAATCGGATTAATTTTTAAGGACCTCCGTAATGTGTTTCTTTTTCTCTTGCACCCTTTGACATAAACCCACCCCCTCCTTTAAGGGTGCATGCAAACAATTTGGCTTTGAGCTATTTTTAGGGGTTTCAACCCCCTTTTTCTCGAAAACCTGACGTGATGGAAATTTTTTGAAACCAGATTCGTGTTCAGCGCGCAAAATGCCTTCGGAAAGACCTGGAGCCATCTTATTTGCAAAACCCATGCAGGGCTGTGTAATTAAATTCATTTTTAACACATTTTCAAGAAATAATTGTTAAAAGTGTAATAAAATTTTTGTTCTTATATATACCACAACTTTATGATCATTAAACTGATATTTTGTTTATTTTTTGTTCATTTCTATTTTAATTAATCTAAAACTCTAGCCATTATTTGGAGCAGCATCATGACATTTTGGCTATTAAATCTTATAATTTTCTTTTTATTTTTTATTTTTTTTTTTTTCATTGCTTTAGATAGATAATCTGACTTAAGGTTTACCTTCGTACTTTTAAGGCAGCAAATAAACTATTAAAGAAAATAAAATAACAATAATAATGGTAACACCTTTAAAAATCTCATTCTAAAGGTAATATTTCTTTCCTTAAATCATTGACTTTGTCGTTGACATTGATTCATTTAAGAAATTTGGCGAGATTTCAATGAAAACAAAAAACGGAGAACAAAATTGTCAAACTCTTGAAAAACCTTTGAAGATGAAGATTAATTACAAACTTATGCTGTACAATGACCCTTTAATAGAAAATATCCTTTTTATGCTGCATAGACGGTAAAGTTCAAAGAAATTCTTTTAAAAACCTTTTTACCTTTGCGTGTTATTTTCGTTTTCGTTTTTTTTTTTTTGTTTTTTTTTTAACTGAAAACATCACACATTAAGATTGATTTGTGTGATATTAAATAATTAATATTGTATTACCACTTGAAACCTTTTTATCTCTACTCCTATAATTTTACTCAAATTAAAGACAATCTCTTGCCCTATCGCTCTCTCTCTCTATCACTCTCTGTGTGAAGCATAGCAATTAATCATCGATTAACTCTAATGCCAAATACTTTTGTACACAATTTACTTTCAAGTGGCCTTTTATGCTCTATAAAATCACATGCCATACACTCGTATAAATATACTTTAATTAGCTCACACCAACAGTTCAGTTCAACAGTTTTTAAGGCTACTAATGAATGCATTTAAATTGCATTTGATTGCATTTGTATCGATAATCTATCATTAAAAATAAAATTAATGATGTTTCAAAATCCTTATAATTATAGGAAGCTCTTAAGCACACCATCATCTTTATTGTAAAGTTATAATGAAAATAAAATTCAATTCAAGTTCCACCATCAAAAGCAGGTGAAATTATTTTCAATTTAAATTTTCGTTAACAACACTACAACACTTCATGATTTTAAGTAACTTCCTTGAACTTTTACTTGGATAGACAAAAATAACTGAAAATAGCAAAACTATGCTGCATATTTATAAATAAAGTCATGTTCATTTTGTAAAATCTCCGGAGACAATTGTCATTTCGTTAAGTGCTCTGAGATTAAGTCAACAATAAAAAGGAACAACTGACATCAAGAATTAGGAACGTGCCACAGTATCACAGTGGAAAAATCATCATCGATGATATAAATGCACTGATTAAAATAACGTGATGCTGTTTTACTCCAATTTTTTTCATTCCTTTCTTATTTTTATTTCCCTTGTATTTCGCGCATTTATCGAAACAAAACGCTGCCAAAGTGAAAATCAAATAGGTGGAGGTCGAATTAAATATGCGCTGCAATATGAAAAAATATTTTATATGCACTACACATATGTATCGAGACCCTGTTCTTCTGAAATTTGATAATTGATGACGACCATCTTTTGAAGCCATTTCTGTCAAATTAGTTGTAATTTATTCACTCTGTTTTGACAATTTACCATGGACAGTTATAGCATTCAATAATACCAGGAAATAATAAAAATGTTTTACCAAAATGGCTGTTCTTGTCTTACCCATTGAACTAGAAGGACTTTAAAACTTGTACTTGAAAAATTCAGTACTTTTGTACTTTTTTCAGTACTTTTGCATTTCAAAAATACCGGAGTACCCCCCGCGACGCTTTCAGTACTTTTTTATTATTACATAAGTTATGTCTTACGCTTTTCAACTATTAATGCATTAGCGACATGTTCAACGTAATGCTAAAGATAGAATTAGGCTTTAGCCCCGGTTAGCCAAACGTCCACGGAACGTACATTCGTTTTTAGAATACGAAAAGCAATGAAAACCATGCCGAATCGTAATGTAATTTCGGTAAGCATTTGCATTGCCCTTCATATTCAAAAAACGAACGTATGTTACATTACATTTCATCGACGTTTGACTAAAAGGGGCTTTTACGTTTTGTTACGATCCGAATTAGCTGTTTTTGTCTTGTATGGGAGGAACTCGAATAAGTCGTTAGTTTTTCTGTCCCTTGCCGTATGTGTATCAAATATAAACAAATAAATAATAACATCAAATAATAAATAACATCATCAAAACGAAATGTGAAAAAATATTTCTTCGGCGACTTCCTTCTGGCGAAAACTCTAAGAGTAAATAAAATTGCCATGATAAAGTTTTTAAAAATCTGTCGTTCGGAGTAGACTTTAAATAGTACGTCCCGCCACTCATGTATAAAATTGACACACATAACATCAGTGGTGTGAGAATATAGGTCAAAATGCTGATTGAAGGGTTATAATGTATGTATTTTTTTACAAAAGTGCCATTCGATGCAAAAGAGTACTCTTTCATTTATAGTTCAGTATCATTTCAAATTTCAGTTTTGCAACACTGATTGAGGAAGACATCGGCCAGTGAGGAGCGACTTCGGTCATTGGGAACGACGTCGACCATTGAGAACGACTTCAGCCCATCAGAACGACGTCGACCATTGAGAGCGACTTCGGCCATTGATAACGCTGCCGACCATTGAGAACGACGTCAGCCAATGAGAACGTACGACGACCATTGAGAGCGACTTCGGCCAATGAGAAACTACGTCGGCCAAGTTATCACTGTTAAAAGAGAGCACAGTAGGTCGATGATTACCAACTTCTTTTGAACTGATTTGAATGATCTGGACGCTGACTAAATGTGTTTTCAACAGAACGGCACTACATGTCACGCAGCCCATACCACATTGGATATTCTGAACATGCGATTTGAGGCCATTGTCATCTCTTGTTCGAGTAATACTTACACACCATAGATGTCGTTTGATTAAACCAGTTAGACATTATCATGTGGACCAATATAGCCCATGCCTTTGATTAAGAAAAGTCTGACTTATACGTCGGATTCATGGAAAATTTGACATTTTGCAAGCGCTTCACCCAAAGAGGCTAAGAGATTTTAAATTCTACACATATTTTGTTTTTAATAAAGTTACGAAGCACTTAGCAAAAGGCTCGATATAACAGTTACGGAGGGGTAAGCTTCCACGCTATTTCGGAACCTTTTTTTAAAGCGGGAAAGATGTTTGAAAGGAAATATTCGTTGAAAGGGAAGATGAAGAGAGAAAACGTTTCTCTTTAAAAATGGTTTTAAGGCAATCTAAACTATTGTTTGGTAATTAAAATGAGAAGAGATTTGTGTTATGCATCAGACTCTCTAAGAGCAGCCTGTGTTTAGCAACCACACTTTTGAATAGGCACTGCAGACACAGTGAATCAGAGCCCATACTTGGAACCTGTGCGACATTAACGTACCTCGAAAGAAAACTCAGAATAAAATAAAGCTCACAAGTCATGTTAGCTCACAAGCTTCTCAGCTTGAATCGCGATGAATCAGAAAAATAAGTATTTACGCAAAAAGTAGTTACTGCGCTTGATGCTTTCGTAAGAAAAATACTTCGTAGAGGCCCTGGATTAATTAGAAGTGGCATCAAGAGTTATGAGTGGGATATTTCTGTAGCTGAATCAAATTGCTACATTTGAGGTTGCTTAGCCTCTTCTGGTTTATCTTCTGGGGTTAACATTACGGCAAAAATTTATTTCGGTAATGTACTTGATGGAAATCTCATGAAATTCCTGCTGAAAAGGATCACGTTCAATATGAGACTTTAGTTGGATATAAAGGGTCCGCCAAATAACTTTTTTTTGGAAAATACTTTAAAAAAAACTACTGAATATTTTCTCAAATTTCTTTTTTTATTTGAAAGTACAATCCTTCCGGTTAATAATGGAAAATAATTTCATTCAAATTGCTGCCTCGGCTGGCCATGCAGTAGACTACACGATCGGTCAAATTTTTAAGCACATTATCGATTGTGTGCAGATGTATTTCACCAATGGCTTCACGAATATTGTCCTTTAAAGTGTCAATTGTCTCTGGCTTGTCGGCGTAACACTTATCTTTGACGGTACCCCACAAATAATAGTCCAACGGTGTCAAATCGCAGCTCCGAGTTGGTCAAACGACATCAGCTCTGCAGCTGATAATGCGATCTTCAAAAACAGTGCGCAAAACATAGAGTGTAGCTTCGGCTGTGTGGCACGCAGCGCCGTCCTATTGAAACCAAATGTTGCCAATATCTTCCTCTTCAATTTATTTGAACAAAAATTCGTTCAACATGGCCCGATAACGATCGCCATTGACTGTAACGGCCATTCCTTGCTCATTTTCGAAGAAAAAAGGCCCAATTATGCCTCTGGACCAAAATCCGCACCAAACAGTGACTCGTTTTGGGTGCGTCGGTTTTCAATGTATGCGTGCGGGTTTTCTGTGCCCCAAATGCGAAAATTTTGCTTGTTTACATAACCGCCAAGATCAAAATGAGCTTCATCTGAAAAGATGATTTTTTTGCCAAAATCGGCATCTTTTGGTGTAGGCTACTGCATGGCCAGCCGAGGTAGTCATTTTAATGAAATTATTTTCCATTATTAACAGGAAGGATTGTACTTTCAAAAAAAAAAAAAATTGAGAAAATATTCAGTAGTTTTTTTAAAGCATTTTCAAAAAAAAAAGTTATTTGGCGGACCCTTTATAATAGAAAGTGCACGCGATCGAAATCCTTGGAATGCGATTATAATTCAGACAAAGACTGATGGGTTGTAAGAAACCTTTTAAATAAGATAAATGAGGAATTGAAACAAACTTTTGGTTAAATTTAATACACCCACAGATATTCCCAAAAATTACATTAAAATCGCGTTGAAAAAACAGAAAATGAACAACAACTGTAGTACGTCTAATAAAATACGTGATTCTAAATTTAAATTTTTGCAAAAAATAAATTATGATTCGTTTTGCTTAAATTTCTGCAACGTACTTATGGAGACAGAATGAAATCATTGCGTTTTTTTGTTTTTTTTTTTTGTCTGCAGAATGCCATTTTCAAATGATACTTGGCATAACAATAATAGATACGTATTAAATAGGCTAAAATCTATTATAAAGAAAATTATATGAGAAAAAGGAAAACTTCAAAAATATGCTTAAAAGACAAATAGAAACATGAAGTTTTAAAAGCCATATTAATACGCAGACATTTACGCTAAAAATACATTTCATTTCTAATAATTTAATTGGACAAATGCCAAAACGTTTGTGTAATAAGAATTGAAAAAGAAAAATAAAAGAAATTTTTTGAAGATTTTATAGAGAAATTCGACGGGAATACTAGACTTTGGAAAATTTTAAATTAAAAATTTAATTTTATTGTAATAAAAGCCATTTATTTATTGCTTTAAAGGATTTCTTTTAATTCGATTTTATTTTCTAGTGACATTGATTAATATCCTGCTCTTTATATAAAATTGTTTACGGGAAAAAAATTGCTATCAACTTAGAATTGAAATCGAAATAAAACTATAACAACTTAAGCATTCAGCAATTCGAAAGCAATATTTTTTTCTTATTTTTTTTTAAACAATAAAGCGATTTAAAACTGAAATATCAGCACAAGCAAACACATAAAAAACATTCCAATTTAATTGAAATAACAAAAATGCGATTTCAATGTAAGTTGTCAATATGCGGTTGGCTTATATGTGTATTTCAAGTTCTTTTTTCTTTTTCTAAATCATTCTTTTAGTTTTAAAACCAAACAAAAATACGTTCTTTCAACAATCATTGCCCCACTCCTTGGAAAATGATTGTAAATCGTCTAAAAACTCCCTTAGAATAGAAAAATTCTATTGAAAACTCTCTCAACGCAAATTGTATATTCGTTACGAATTGTTTTAACAATAAATACAACAACAACAACAACAATAGACAGCAAATAGAAAGAACGAGCATGAACAACAGCATTTGATAGATGATATACCTGGAAATGGCGTCAACATCATTTTTCATCAAAGTTTTCTTTGGATTTGTATATTTTCCCATTTTGTTCGTGCTCCACCTCAATACTCGTTATCCTTCTAGTTATCCCAGGAGATTGTATGAAAAAAAATTTCTTTTCTTTTTTACTTTCTTTATGTTCTTGCATTCGTATTCAAATTTTATTTTAATTTTTTTTTTATTTTTGGTTTACGCATGTGATGAAATTAATATTTCACTGGCAGTTTGAAATGGAAGACAATCAAATTGACACTTTCAGAATGTAGATGATGGAAATCAAAAAAAAAAAAATCCAGTTTTAAAATGGTTTTGAGATTGAATGTTAGTTTCAATTGAATTTAGAAATGGCATAACGATTTACATCCAAAAATCAGCCATGAAATGGCTGCCATTCAAGAACAGTGGTTCTCAGAGGTGGCTACCTCTGCATAGAAGTTAGATAAGCTCACTTTGTACATATAAAGCCCATTGTTATACTTCAGTTTTTCATTTTTCTGCCTTCTCTCATTACCATTCAGAATTTTGATGTCTGAAATATGAAAATATTTCTTTGGCGACTTCCTCTCAGCAGATTTCTGGCAAAAACTCAGAGGGTAAGAAAAAAATGGCCATGAAAAGTTTCTCAAAAATCTATCGTTCTGAGCCGACTTTAAACTGTAGGTCCCGCCAACAATGGATAAAATTAACGCAAACAACATAAATGGTGTGAGAAACTGGGTCGTAATTCTGACTAAAGGGTTGTAATGACCAATTATGTGTGTATGTATCAGATAGCTCATTCAAATCATCTATGTAATAGACATTATAGAGATTGGTTTTTGGCCAGATACCTAATAGACCTAATCTCTACTGCTATTACAGAAATCAAATACCAAGAGTTCAAGATCAATTCACTTTGCATGAATCGACCTATAAAGGTCGAGGTTGACAGTAATGGCCTGGTCAACTTTGTCCCCCAAAAAATAATATGGTTGAAGCCGCTACTCAAAAATCCTCATTAAACTCTAACTTTTAGCGATGTTTTGAACGCTCCTGGATATCACAAGTGTTGGAATCGTTCTAAATTCAACAAATTTGTTTGTTTACGTACCTATTTATCCTGAGGTGGAGATCATCTGTGAAGATGATGGTCAAGCAGGGCGTTGGCTGAACAGGATACCCATTTTGATAAAAAAAGAATTATTATATGCACGTGTTATTGAATGCTATATCCAGACAAAGTTGGTTTGCCAAAACACACTAAATAACACAAATTGCTTTAACAAGATGGCCAGTTTTAGCAAGCAAAAATTCGAAACTCCATGTTGAAAGATCCGATATATCTGATGAATATTTTCGTATTCTTTTAAAATATTGAAATATTTTTAAATATTACTGGGGAGGAGTTTTTCCCCTCTAAGGACAATATTTTTTATTTCAACTCTTTTCAAATTGTGTTTCCTTTATTGCAACATGAAACTGAATTTCATATCTGTACGACTTTAAAATAAAAATTCAAGAATTTGTTTTTTTTTTGCTTCAACATTATTAGATTTCTTTACTTTTATTTTATTCGTAATCTTTAACTTAGAAAAAGGAAAAGAAAGAAATCATTATTATTACAATTTATACTACATTCTACGATTTTATTTAATTTTTTTCTTTTGCTTGCCAAAAAGCCCAGCAGGTGCTGTATTCTCATTCATTTTTTCTATAAATTTCATGAACTCCTCCCTAATAATGTAAAACATTTATGTGGAAACATTGTACACATACACACATACACATATACAACACATACTGAACGAGTGATTACACATGCATTTTAGTTGATCCTTTGTATGCTCCGACTTATATGGCATCAAGCTGAGTCTGTCTGTCACCCAGTCTATGTACCTCCGTTTGGCTGTCTCTTTGTCTATGGGTTGTTCGTTCGGTCGGGTCGGTGGTAGGCTTTTTGTAAATGTTGGATTAGGAAATGAGTGTTTATTTGCACTTCAATGCATTCATTTATAAGAAGATGGCACAAAACATAATTAAATTTTTTGTTTGTTGTTATTATTATAAAAAAAAAAAAGAATCTTGTTGTTGTTGCTGTTGTAAATTATTTTGTAAAGTACTTGTGGTTGTTCTGTTTGTCTATCTTAACAGCATGATATGAAACTAAAGACGGTTTACTTCATATTGATTGAGGCCAAACAGTGCAGCAGCAACCAAAGTGGGAGTCAAGTGGTAGAGTAAATATATATTTCGTTTTTTTTCTTGTCCTTATCTTGTCTTATCTTATAACAAATAAGACATTAGTTGGTATTGTAATTAAATATGTAGTAAATGTGTTATTTTTTTAAGTGTTTAGTTTCAATTTACTTGGATAACTTTTTTTTATGAATCTTTGTTAGAAAATATTTTACCTGCAAATATGTGTATCAATTCATAATAACTACAGTGTCGTTCAAAATTAACTGAACAAGCATTTCTTTAAACCACTATCTAAAGTAAAAACAGTGATGTTTTTAAAATAGTTGAAGTAATGCGATGCTATAACTTACATTTTAATAAAAAATACATTCAACTTACATACATACATACATAATTGGTCATTACAACCCTTCAGTCAGGATTACGGCCTAGCTTCTCACACCACTCAATTTGTGTGTGTTAATTTTATACATGAGTGGCGGGACCTACATCTTAAAGTCGACTCCGAACGACAGATTTTGAGAAACTTTTCACGGCAATTTTATTTACTCTCAAAGTTTTTGCCAGAAATCTGCTGAGGGGATGTCGCCGAAGAAATATTTTTTGTATTTTGTTTTGATGTCTGGCCTGGGGCTCGAAACCTGGCTTTACGTCTAATAAGCCAACACACTACCTATTAGACTACGGCGAATTAAGCCAACGCACTGCTTGATAATTACCTTCACTGATGATTCCAAGCTGAGGATAAATAGTTACGTAAACAAACAAATTTGTTGAATTTAGAACGATTCCAACCCTTGTGATATCCAAGAGCGTTCAGTACATAGCTAAAAGTTACAGTTAGATGTGGATTTTTGAGTAGCGGCTTCAACCATATTTTTTTTTTGAATAAAGTTAACCATGCCATTACTGTCAACCTCGAGCTTTATAGGTCGATGATTACCATCTTTTCTTGATGATTTAGATACCAATGAAATGTGGTTTCAACAGGACGGCGTTACCTACCACACAGCTTATGCCAGATTGGAGCATCTGCATGAGCAATTTGATAAAATGGTCTGCTCATGTAGAGATGAAGGGGAACTGGCCAGCTTACATACCCAATTGATCATTACAACCCTTTAACAAGGCTTACGATCTAGCTCTCATGTCTCTCATGTTACATACATAATTGGTCATTACAACCCTACAGTCAGGATTACGACCTCTGAGAGTAAATAAAATTGCCATGAAAAGTTTCTCAAAAATCTGTCATTCGGGGTCGACTTTAAACTGTAGGTATCGCCACGAATGTATAAAATTTATACACACAACATGAGGGGTGTGAGAAACTGGGCCGTAATCCTGACTGAAGGGTTGTATGATGTATGTGTACATCTGTGGCGCACAGTTGAATAATAGGACTTTCTAGCAAATAAAAAATTTGAATACTATCACAAACACACACACTTTAAGTTATATTTTCTGCGATAAAATTGTAGGTTTAGGTTGTAAACTTATTTGCTCGGAAGTCACAATCTATTAAGGATTATTGCTGCCGTAATGGTTCCAAGGCTCATATGAACCGACCTGCATGGAAAGTAGCAACTAAAAGTAGATATAAATGTTATTTAGATTGCGAGGACAACGAAAAGGCCAAGATTCATGCAGTTTCTGAAATGATATTTTAACCCACCACTACTGGAGGTGTAACTAAACTCAGCTAATGATGCAGCTAACTCAGCTAATGATACAGATTTTCATTTATGCAGAGTTTTGTAATAACTTTTATTCATTTTGTTGAAAATATTACCAAAAATAATACAAAAAAAGTACGTTCATAATGCAACAATGTTGTTGGATTTTCTAAAAGATAAAAATCTACCAAATTCTTACCTTAGAATAGAAATGAATTTTTTGTTTATTTCTTTGTCTTTTTGCAACATAATTGTCCAAATACATATGAATACTCCTGTTACTTTGTTTAATTTTTTTTTCGTTTGTTTTTCGATTGTGTTGTTTTCATTGTAAAACAAACAAAAAAATATCGCCAGTCTCTTGAGGCCATACATTCAGTTTGTTTTTTGGTATCCAAAAGCCATTGATTAAATAAATCATTGTCTGTTTTTATTTAAAACTATACTTATGTACGTTTGCTTTAAACTATTCAAATATTGCATGTGTCTTATGGCAAATACATGGCAAGGCATTGTATGAAGAAATGAAGAACAAACAATATCACACTTTTACAGCCGAAAGGCTCTATAATCAATATTATCAACAACGTCATCATGCGATATGCTTTAAGATCAACATTATCATCATCATCGTATTGATGTTGATAATGATGATGATAATAAATAGCACTGTTGTGTTGAAAATCTATTTCATTATTTGGTTTTAAAATAAAAAAAACAAAAATTTTCAAATTGTCGACCAAGACATACCCTTCGTTATACCATACCAACAAAATATGGCCAGTTTGAATTGTATTTTTTTTAACTAAAACTGACTAATATGTATGTCATCTAAAATCAGAAAAAAAAATAAAAGCAATGGAGTCCCAAATCTATATACATACGTATACAAGATTATTTGAGGCAAATTTATGGCCAGCCATATAACCTATTTTAAAATTTTTGAAATTCGAATCTGGCTAATGATGATTGCTTAATGCTTTAATTACAAGCATTACAAGACATAGAATTGTCTTAGTCTGATCTCAAAATTCTTCAATTCAATCCAAATGTGTATTGTTTAAAATACTTGAGCCATCTATATTTGAATACGTTGGAGAACGAAGAAAATGCTCTCCTTTTTTGTCGAATTTTAGAGGTTAAGAGATTTCCATCGCTTTCTAAATAATCCATTCAAAAAGCCCTCAACATCACAAATGAAGAAATCAATATCGAACGACATAAAAAATATAGGCATCACCGCTTTTTGAGAAAGACTTAGTAAAGTTTCACACCAATAGGTTTGATGGGATAACCTAGGGTCACTGAGAGCGTTGTGTGCTATCAGAGTTATATGACAGTCCTATCATCCTCATACCTACTTCAATACAATAGAAATTTTTTTAAAGAAATCAAAACAAAGCAAAAGAAGTGATGATAAGTTGAGAGAGATGCTTGACGAAAACCCTGTTCCTTAAGTAAAAGAAAGATTTCAAAATTAAAACATTGTTTAATTATAGGCCTTGCTTAAGGATAGCAAAAGAAAAATGCTGCGAATCTTATACAGTATCTGGCGACATGGAGATTTATATTCATGCCTACATAGTACTATATTTGGTCACTGGAACGATTAACTACGAGTATAATGGATTGAAGAGGAGGTAACCAACTATAGGGTTTAGTATGTACAAAAGTCATCAAATAGATTTGTTATGCGCTTACCAAACTTACATTCTATACGAAGTCTGTATCCAGTACAAATTTCCTTAACTTCTTCCAGCCCGAGACGAGTTATGTTTGGTATAGTGTTGTCTGTAAAATATTGCGATCTACGATGCCCCGGCTAAGACAAAAATGTATTTCAATATCTTCATCACATCGTTGCAATATCTTGATCATGTGCTCTGCATTCGTTATATTTTATCAGGCCAGTACGACTCAGATGTACCTTTAAAGCGGAGCGTCCCGTCAGTACTCTTATACTTATACTTATACTCTTATTTGGCTCTTATTGAAATTCTTATGGTTTACCTCCATCTGGATCACCCCAGAATATCTACGTAATTTTTGCTACATTGTCAATGTTTCATGTGACGTTTCCTTTCAATTGTATCGACTTGGTCTTTAATGCGCTTAAAAGCTTTCGGTTATCCTAACTTATGGTATGTAATGCTCTACATAATTAGTCACTACAACCCTTTCAGTGTAGATTGCGACCTAGCTTCTCACACCATTTATGTTGTGTGTGTTAATTTCATTTATGAGTGGTGAGACCAACAGTTTAAAGTCGATTCCGAACGAAAGATTTTTGAGAAACTTTTTCATGGCAATTTTATTTAATCTCAGAGTTTTTGCCAGAATCTACTAATATTTCGTTTTGCTGAGGATGCCTGACTTGGAGTTTGTACCCTGTCCTCACATGTAATAAGCCAACACCCTAGTCTACGGCGACAAAATATATATAATATATATAATATAATATACATTATATATAATATAATATATATTATATAATTCATGCAGGTTATTTCCAGTTAATATATGATTCATAGCATTTAAATTTTGTAAACTTCCTTTTACTCAGACATTCCAAACGGGGATTTAATTTTTAGAAAGACTGAGAAGTTTCGTATTGAGCAGTATATTCGAAATACAAAAAACACTCGCTTAGAAAGCAGACGCTTTTATATATATTATATAATATATATTATGAATAATATTATCATATGAATCATATATTAACTGGAAATATCCTGCATGAATTTAAAAAATACCCAAATAAATCACAATCAACAAAAATATTAGTGACTAGATAAAGAGCAACAATTTTTTACTTTACTGCACTATTTTTGTAACCACAACTGTTAACCTTTTCTTTTAGCCATGAGTAGCAGAAGCAGCATTGTTGAGTACATATCATAGGTTGCAATTGAATCAGTATCCAGAAAGAAAAAAAAAGAAATAATAACTACGGCAGTAACTACAACAATAAACACAATCAATATCTTCAATAACAAAAAATCAAATGGTGAAAATTCCTAGGTGGTCCACTCCATAAGAAAAACAAAACCGAAAAACACAGTCAAAGAAGACATAAAAGACAAAAAAAAACAAAAAATTTTAAAAAAAGATGGTCAAACTATGATTTTGTATTTCTTGTACTACAATGAGAAACAAACAAAATAACAACAACTACTACATTTTTCTTCTGGTCATTTTAAGTAATTTTTTGTTGTTGTTTTTTTCTTTTTGATCGGCATTTTACAATGTATGGTACTGTACATATGAAGATTTTGCAAAAGGTTTATACCTCAAGGTTTGAAATAAATTTTGTAAGTATATTTGCATACATTGTGTTAAATTAAATTAGACCATGTGTAGTTACACTACAATGTTATGTACATAGTCAGATTAAATTAAATTTAAAAAAAGAGTTTCAATAAATAATACGACCATCACTTCTACTCTAAAATCTTACTTTTCAAAAGATGTCTTGCTAAAGTCTTTAAAAACTTTTTTTTTTAAATTCTATGACTTATGAAGGTTAGATTGAATTAGCTAAGGTTGGTCCATAATCCTTACTAAAGGCTTGTAATGACCAATTACGTATGTCCATATGTATGTAAGGTTGTAGTCACCGTAGCCTAGTAGGTAGTGTGTTGGCAAACCCCAGGTCAGACATCCCCAACAAAATATAAAAAATATTTTTTCGCCGACTTCCTCTCAGCAGATTTCTACCAAAATTCTGACAATAAATAAAATTACCATGAAAAAGTTTCTCAAAAATTTATCGTTCGGAGTCGACTTTAAACTGTAGCTCCCGCCACTCATGTATAAAATTAACACACACAATAAAATTGGTGTGAAAAGGTCATAATCCTAACAGAAGATTTGTAATGAATTTAAAGTGGTGGTCTTCTCTTAAAAGAAGAGGTTTTACTTATGCCGGCACTTAGACCCATTGTGATAACACAATCAATTCTGCTCGGGAATTAAAGGATTCCCTGGATAATACAAGCTCGAGTGCAAAATGAATCTTACTAGTTGAGAAATCAGACCAGATATCAAAACAAAAATACAAAGAGTATTTTTTCGGCGACTTTCTCTCAGCAGATTTCTGGCAAAAACTCTGAGAGTAAATAAAATTGGCATGAAAAGTTTCTCAAAAATTTGTCGTTCGGAGTCGACTTTAAACTGTAGCTCCCGCCACTCATGTATAAAATTAACACACACAACATAAGTGGTGTGAGGAACTAGGTCGTAATCCTGACTGAAGGGTTGTAATGACCAATTATTTCTGTAGTGGAGAAATCTTTATACCAGAGAGCTCGATCAAAGATATCAGAAAACAAGAAGTCAAAACCCCTCGTATTGTTATGACAAGAACAGGACACAAACGCATGAAGTGCAAGGCAGTCTCTTCGTCCTCCTCAGGCCCAAAGTTCATGTAGAAATAATTAGCCGGAATGCCCAGCCTTTCAACTTGCCTATCAAAAGGACAATGAACCATAGAACTATAAGCTATTAGGTGATTACTGGTCATGCGATTTAAAGACGGAAGGGAGCTGGTCCCCTTCTTTTTCATGCGTGTCCAGCAGTGTCTAGCAATGCTGTTTGTACCCTCCAGCTGCCAAAGACATTCAGCTTTTGTGGACCATATCCAATTTAACTGAGGTAATCGGAATACCCAAGACTTGTAATATGTTTCTGGCTACCTCATCGGAAATGCAATTTCCAATGTATCCCGCTGTTCCAGAACCCTTATAAAGTTTATCATCAAATGGTGCATCAGTTGCAAAAAATATTCGATCATAATATTTCTTTAGGTGTACACACTTAAGAAAGCTGACATACATACCCAACAACAGGTTGGCTCAACACAGGACTCTGTGTGTGTGTCTTTTTTCGTAGTTGCAGCAGCATCAAGTGCACCGGACTGGGTTGTACCTTTTTTATTGTCCGTTTGTTAGTTTTAAAATATGTTTTGACTTCTTTTTCTTTGTTGTGTTTTCTTTGTAAAAATCTTTTAGGCGTTGTTGTTGTTGTTGTTGCATTGAAATCATATTTATTTGTTTGTCAAGATTTTAATTTCAGTTTTTTTTTGTTTTTGTTTTAATTTTGCCTGAATTTATCTGGTTTTTGTTTGTCTTTATTTGCAAAAAAAAAAGAAAAAGAAATCAAAGAATTGTTTTATTGTCTCTTAAGGCCATGCAATAAAATTGATTGAAATTCAATTATAAAACAGATAAAATGCATACAGACTTATATTTGTAATTTATTTTCAATTATTTAGAAAATTTTATAAACAGCAACCCATGTATACATGACTCATATTTTCTTTTGATTAACAAAAATTAGGCTAAGCTTTCATACAAAGAAGATCTGAAAACTTTATAAGAAATTGAAGTTAATTAATGAAAACAATTATAATTTAACCCTAAATCAACTCAAATATCATTTAATTTAAAGAAATATTGCCAATCATTACCCTTAAAGGCAACACATACTTAAATATGTTGGGAAAAAAAGCAAAACATCTACTAGGACATCATATGACATTAATAATGTGTCAAGAGCATGATAATAACATATAAAATATTTTTTTTTTTGGTTGCATAAAAAATTCGTCACACGTTATAAACTCATGCATCTCCTTTTAATTTTTCAACCGATAACAAAACAAATATTTGCTGTACTAAAAAAATTGATACCCGTGGTATAGACATCGAAAACCCTTCAATAGAAGAACATTTTCCAACAGAGTAGAAATAAAATCAAATAAAGTTTTTAAAGACCAACCTAAAACATAAAGGGTGATGCATTATTAAGTGTAATACATTGTTCAAATTTCAGGTCAGACATCTCCAACAAAATTTGAAAGAAATTTATTTGGGCTACTTCCTCCCAGCAGTTTTCTGGCAAAAACTTTGCGAGTAAATAAACTTGTCATGAAAAAGTTTCTCAAAAATCTGTCATTTGGAGTAGGTCCCTCTACTCGTTTATAAAATTAACATCCACAACATAAGTGGTGTAAGAAGCTAGGGCATAGCCTTGACTGAATTGTTACAATGACCAATTATGTATGTTTTTTTTTTAACTTTACGGGCTAAAGGCTGGGCATCCACAAAAGGCATTGATAGCCCGGCTTACCCAATGTACTCTCGCCTTGCTGAACGCCTAGGTACTAAACCCAACCTCGTACGTCAGTCTTCCAACCAATCAAGTATTACTTCGCTGGGGAGATTCAGCGAGTGCTGCGTTTTCATATGAGGTTAACATGCTCCGCCGTCTCCCCCTCATTGCGGCATTCAGGGCATGCTTCATCTATGTCGTGACCATATTTATAGAGATATGATCTATAACATCCATGTATATATGTATGTACGAAGTCTTAGCACTCCAGCCTTCTGTGCCCTCTGTTTTTTTTGCTTAACTGGGGCAATATCCAGTATTTTTGATGCTCGAATTGTTTTAGGCATTCTTGCAACATGTTTTCATCAAACTCGAGTGTTTATCAAATATTTTTCTTTGATTAAATTGTTGACAACTCTTTCCTATTTTTTTAAAATGTAGGATACTACGGTAGTCTTGTAGAAAGTTTGTGGGTCAACGTTTTTCAGAAAAAAAAATAAAAAATCAAAAATTTAATACCAATTTGATGTTATTACTCTTTAAGCCTATGAATTCTTTTTCGGTGTTTATACCGAATGAATTGCAAAAGTAGGGAAGTAATATCCTGTCTGTGATGTTCTCAGTTAGAAAAAAAATCATTACTTCTCTAACAATTCAAATCATAGTAACGATGTTATTAGGTTTGCATTGGGCTGTAGCACGGGACATTAATTGCTTTTCAACTGTGTATCCTAACCAAAGGTCAGCAATGAGTATTCAAAACGATGAGTAGATTCGAATCATACTTAAAATTTCTGATACTTATACGCATTCATATTTATTTTAATGTCATACTCATACTACTCATATTCAAAGTTTGAAATATACTAATGGTACTCATACTCAACAATGCGCATGATGTTATTAATTTCGACTCTAAATGACTCATCGTGTACACGAATCACAAAATAACTATGATTCGCGTACGAACACTGCAATACTCACTAGAAGGTTGCGCATTTGCTTTCCTTTCTGTATTTATCTTTTTTTTTTGGAAATGCAACAACAACTATGACTATAAATTTTGATGAATAATTCGAGTCACTCGAATCATTTATTATAATAAATTTTTCTAAATTTATGAATCTGAATGAGTAGGAGTATGAATCAAACATAGTTCGAATGTTATGAGTTTGATGTCAACGTTGTACTCATACTCATTGCAACTTGTATTTATAAATCAACGTTGTAGGGAGTACGAATGAATCAGAGTAGTTGGATTACAATACTGTTGACTCACTCATACTCAAAATTTCATGAGTACTTATGAGTAGCGAAAAAGCGATTCATTGTTGATCTCTGATCCTAACGTATTTCAGACTTTGGCATCATGGTTATCTGCTTCTAATAAAATTCAGTTTTTATTGAAGTACCCTTTCACGTTTTGAATAGAAAAAAATAGAAAATCAAAGAGAAAACCAACTGAGACAAGAAAATAAACAACAGCTTTACAACACCATTAACACTGTTGCTAATTAAAATAAATGATCGAACGTTGGCAGAGGACACCCATAAACTAGAAAACAAACCCTTGCGAAAACAAACAACCCTTGTGAACGGCGGTAAAAAAATAAATATCGACCAACAAATTTATTCAAGTCTAGGATAAAAAAAAAAATGATAACAAAAAAAAACATGATAAAAAACAAAACCGAAATCGTGTGAATCTTGTAAACATTTTATGGAAACAAATTATTGGTGCAGGGACATGGAATGCTAATATTTTACTCTGCTGCAAACACACAACAAGAAAACGAGAAGAAAGAAAAACTTTTTTAAATATTTAAACAGGAAATCGAGTTGATTTACCAATAAATTTCTTTTAATCATTTTAATTTTTATTTCATTTTTTTTCTAAAAATAGGAAAAACAACCAACCTTTTAAGATTGAAATCAATTGATGCCTTTTATGTGTTTGTATTGTTAAATAATCAATCATTAGCATCACCTTTTCTTAAGTGAAAACGGAATTTTTCAAACTGGAAAAATGGAAACCGAAATCTAAGAAAATCTGTAATTCATCATCTCATTCAACTCTTTTGTTTGCTTTAAACTGCTGCTAACAAAGTAACATGTAAATCAAATTATTTTCCATCAATTTCTTCCTTCTTTCTTTTCCTTTTTGTTGTGGTTTTATTTAAAGAAAAACGGTCCCCAAATATATTTGATATTTTTTTTTTAAATTTGCTCTCATCACTATGAAGTTGATGGATAAAAACCTTTTTAAACTGTATAAATAAACAAATGATCGACAAAATTTTTCTTTTGTTAAAAAAATTTAATAAAAAAAATGAAAAAAAAATTTAAAGAAGATGCACGTTTTCAGATTGACTTTAAAGTGTATGAAGACAAGAAGAAAATTAAAGGAACTGTGATGAGATTGGTTGGGAATAACTTAAAACAGTAAGCAAGTAAGATACAGTCTGTCGAGGCCGAACAGAAAATTAAATGAATTTTAATACAAGAATACAGGATTCGAATTAAAGTAGCATATCGGCCACAGATTGCTTATGCCCTTTGTCCTTTGAACTGGACAGTTCACAAGATTGTCTTTATTTCAATGATGGGGAAAGTATCTAAGATATGAGGCCTATCAGCCTACTCTAAATTCTGCCCAAAATGCTCGAGATCAGGAATCTTTTAGTGGCACATGACACAAACGCGAAGGGAAAATTTAGTGGAACTACGCTGCACTCATAGTCTAGTAGGTAGTATGTCTACCGTAGTCTAGTAGGTAGTGTGTTGGCTTATTAGACTTAAGGCCACAGTTCAAACCCCAGGTCAGACATCAAAAACGAAATAAGAAAATAATATTTCTTCGGCGACTTCCTCTCAGCAGATTTCTGGCAAAAACTCTGAAAGAAAATAAAATTCCCATGAAAAGTTTTTCTAAAATCTGTCGTTCGGACTTTAAACTGTTGATACCGCCACTCATGTATAAAATTAACAGACACAACATGAGTGGTGTGAGAAGCTAAGCCGGAATCCTGGCCGAGGGGTTGTAATGGCCAATTATGTAGGTATGTACGCTGCAATCATATTACTGGCACATGGAAAAATCCTTATAGATGCTATAACGAATACATACTGACTGCTTTCCATAATTAATAGCCAATTTTATATCGGGTGGACCATCTATCGGTTCAAATTTGAACCAACGGTTATTTAGAATCTGTTAATACTTATGACATTCTATTCTGTAACAAAATTCACTATATTATCTCCATGTAATGAATCGATTTACGCTTGAGCAACATTGGGATTTCTTAGGCCAACGAGAAACCTCACGATGATGTCGATTTTGCCAAAATGACTATTCAGATGAAACTTATTTTCATTTTGTTGGGTACATTAATAAGCAAAATTGCCGTATTTGGGGCACAGAAAATCAACACGAAGCCTTACAGAAGCCAATGCACGTATTACGAGTGACTGTTTGGTGGGGCTTGTAGAGCGAAAGTATCATTGACCGATATTTGTTTGATAATGATGACGGCGCAACCATTACTGTCAATGGAGCCACTTATCGCACCCTTATAACCGATATTTTTGTACCCGTACTACATGGTACTGATGTGAACGATGTTTTTCGACAGGATGGTGCAACTTGCCTTACATCTCATGCCACAATCGATTTATTGCGTCAAACGTTTGATGGCCGTTTAATTAGCCAAAACGCCGATGTCAATTGGCCGCCAAGAACCTACGATGTGCAACCGTTGGACTATTTTCTGTGGGGCGCCTTTAAAGAAAAGTGTTATGCCGACAAACCAGAAAAGACTTATTATTATGGCTAGTACTCTAGTGAAAGTAATTTTCGTCTATCAAAACTAAATTTAATCGGGGTGATAAGGTTAGGACCATACATGGATTCGGAAAATAATTCATCACCACCACCTACAAACAGTTAAGTGGTGTGAGAAACTAGGACGTTGTACAATGGATCAATTCGACCTCCGGGTACTGTACTTGTATTAATTGACAAGTATACGTCCTCTACCCTAACCTAACCTAACAGTTATTTGCTAATCTTGAAACTTGCACCCTAGCGTTGTCATGAGCGAATATTACGAACTCATATCGGGTCGAATAGCTTTACTATAACAGATCATCTGTAGTGGACCTCGTATTTCTACGTTATGCAACCAATTTATTATTCATTTATTTGCGTTCGGATATAGAACCTTAGGTACTAACTTTAAAATTTGTTTGCAGTTTTGAAAACGTTTAAATCCATTGAATATTTTAAGGTTAATAAGTTTGATTTTCTTTTATTGTTCACCCTCAGAAGCTATACCTTTCCCCTTCTAAACCATAAATATCTCTCCGCATAAAGTGTAAAAAAACAGTGGGACCCATTGTCACAGTTTTTTTTTACAGAAAATTAAAAAAAATATACATTTTAAATTCACAAATATCATGCCAAATACGCACTACTTTCTGAGTATGAAATGAAAGAAAAAAAAAAAACACCAGAACCACTCCTTCAATTCTAAATCTCTTAGTTTTTCAACAACTTTGACAATCAACATGCAACACACGATACATAATATTTAAAACATAAATCAGTATTTAACAAAACAATGATATACGGCATGTATGAACATAAATTTATTGTATTAAATTCATGTACATACATGTGTACATACAATCACAACAATCATTGGTAGGATCTTAACAATGACAACAATAAACGAAAGGGCTTTATTCTTCTCGAATCATTATAAAGAAAACAAATCTACTCGAATCATTATAAAGTTTGTAGATTAAGAAGCTGCAAGTTGGTGTTAAATGATTTAATCGGGCATTTGAACCATTCAGAGTTTTTGATAGAGTCACTAAATCTCCTATTATTCTTGATCAGTAAGATCGTTTTCATAGTAAAGAGCAAGTTATAGTCGTCTTTTGCGTCAATATGGCGCTTAACATGTACTCAGTAAGTGAAAAAGAGTTTCCTCCTCTTACTCGTCTCTAAAGATCACTCAAAAGTCATTTGTCTTGTATGTCCAAGACCAATGCCTTTCGCGTGAGTGCCTCTGATGTAATAATCAGATCTAAATTGCATTGACAGATCTTTCTATGCGCCATATCAGATTAACACGTTCTAGCCGGCCCTGTAATTCTTGCTTGTCTCCCACTGGCGGCTGCACTTACTGCCTTTCGCTCTATCGGATGGCAGCTATTATGCAGCATAGACAATCCAACAATGCAACGGTATCGTGTAAAGTTTTGCGAATTCTTAGTCAATTCGTTTCATCCTCACTATATATTCTGAAAGTTAACAGTGAACTTACTTACTTACTTAATTGGCCATAACAACCCGTTTAACGGATTTCGGCCTGTCGCAACACATCCTTCCAAGAGCCTCTGCTTCTTGCGCACCGTCTAATTGCATAATCAAATGCATACCACCGGTAGTACACGTCACCCAAAGTGGCAGTCTAGTACATGCCACCGGTGGTAAGCGCAGTCCGATAAGGCAGTCTAGTGCAGGCCACCGGTGGTAAGCGCCGCCCGATAAGGCAGTCTAGTGCGGGTACTCGCCGGCGTGAACGTGTTAAGGTTAGCTGTCCTGACAAGAAAATCCCAGCATACCAGGCATCCATACATTAAGAAACGTCTGACTACTGTAGATCCTGTGGTTTGTCCTAGTTATGAGACTTTATTTATGTATATTAAATAATTGGATGAAAAACCTTGCTTGTAGGAAAGTACTGAATATAGGGAGGGTTTTTCATCCAATTATACAGATACACCACAAGAAGTGCGCCGAAACTTTGTGTCCAACAACCGTACCATCTCCCCGTATACTTGTTTAACTAGCGAATTATATTGTTTGCTTTGGTGCTCTGCAGTTTGTGAGATTTATCTTCCAGGTAGCAAAAGATGACATCATCTGAAATGAAACAGTCCTGCATGGCCGTGCGATATTCGACGTAGTCTAGTGGCAATGTGTTGGTTTACTAGACGAGAACTTAAAGTTCAAACTTAAGTTCTGACATCTGCAAAGACAATGTATTTTTCTTTGCACGACCTGCTCAGCAGTATCTTAGCAAATGATTTGAAGGTAATTAATACATACACATACATACATACATACATAATTGGTCATTACAACCCTTTAGTCAGGATTACGACGTAATTTTTCACACCACTTATGTTGTGTGTGTTAATTTTTATACATGAGTGGCGCGACACACAGAAAACTAAAGTCGACTCCGAACGGCAGATTTTTGAGAAACATTTCATGGCAATTTTATTTACTCTCAGAGTTTTTGCCAGAAATCTGCTGAGAAAAAGTCGCTTAGGAAATATTTTTTCATATTTCGTTTAGTTGGAGATGTCTGACCTGGGGTTTGAATCGAGGCATCACGTCTAATAAGCCAACACACTACGTACTAGACTACGGCGACCACCAAGATAATTAATAGCCATAAATATGCCACTCAAAGCTCACGTTCAGATTCGAAAATAAACTGTAGGTTCCACTAAATAATAAATTCACACGACATGGATCGCGTAAGAAACTAAACTGTAATCCGGACTAGAGGATTACAGTTCGCAATTATGTGTCTGTGTTTGTCTATAGGCCTTGTGTTACTTTTACCAAAGAAAAGAAGCAGACAGATCTGACAGACCAAAGCTTAATTTAACCCTGGAGAGAGTGTGTGCCTTTTAATCAACATAGGGTTGTCAAAAGACATGTCTCTCACTTTCTTATTACTTCTCTGCAGTTTCTACTACTAAGTAGCAGCACTTGGAACTATTGGGTTGACGTTACGTTGACCTAGAAACAACGCGTTCTTTGAAAATATATTAGTTCTGCGGAACTTTGCTCATTGAGACGTAGGTTTCTCCAAAGTTTTCACTACCTGAACTTCCAATTTATAATTTCCTTTTAATGGGTTGGTGTAGACCTCTAGTTAGACCCTGTAGTTAGAGTAGTTCCAAGACATCTTACTAATATGGTGCTTAAATGCATTTTTGAATATTGCACCATAGGGTGCGCTATCAATTCGTTACATGCCAATATATTTTTTCTTTATTACACAATTTATGCCTTCTTCCTTTGTTTTTATTCAATTTGTTTGTTTGGACATTTAAAGATGAATGCTTGTCTCCATACATACATACGTAGCTCTGACTGTCGGTCTGTCTGTCTGTCTGTTGCGCCTATTTGTTTTCGTACTCGTAAAAAATGATTGGTGATGTTTGTGGTACAACAGAGACAAGCTACTCAGACAAGCTACTCAATGGTGGCATGCAAATGAAGCAAAACGTCAAACACGCCTGCACTTGCATTCAATTGTTGTTTTTGTTTTTCTTCATTTCATTACGTTTCTCCTTCGTATCACTCACTTTTTAAAAAGGTTTAGTGATGGGTGCTGATGATGATCTCGCTTCCATTTCCGCTTTTTTTCTGTTCTTGTTTGTCTTTCTGTTAATCTCTATCTTTTCATCGGTATTCTCTTATATTGTGGATATTGTGTTATGTTTGTTTCAACATTTCAGTTTAGTTTAATGCAGTCTTGTTTTATTTTTGTTTTTTTTTTGTTGCTTTTGTTGTAGTTTATAAGCCACATGCGTAGATTTGATGTGGGAAATTGAGAGTGCCAACAAATTGATGATGTATTGTTTGTATTGCGTCATTGAAAATGTTTTATTAACTGCATTCATTATACATTAGTGTACATCCACATCCATATATATTGTTATTATTTGTTTAGATCATAAGGAAATATGTTTAAAATAACATCTTATTGTTTTTGGGAAGATATTTTTATTTATTTATGTGCTTTAAATAAAAAAGGTTTTCTGTTTACTACAAGAAAGTTTATTTATTCAATACTATTTTGCTTATGAAATAAAATCAATTTTATTTATATAAGAACTGCTGGGCTATGTCTATAGTTTCATTAGCTGACTTGTTGACTGTGTCTGTCCTTTAAAAAATCTCGTGACTTCAAAATTATCATCAAAGTTGGATCATAATCACTGTTTGTATGTACAAACGGCTCTTAGTAAAATTGCTTTCGAATGTAAGCAGTCTTTCTGAAACAAAACGTCAAATAATTAGAAAAGTTATTAGCAATAAAGTATATCACATGTTATGTTAATTGTCAAGGACTTTATTGTTTTTCATCCATTTTAAGTGCCTTCAAAATGTCCGTATAAATCAGGCTGAATTTGAACGATTATATTGTCTTTGAGAACCGCTATGGTTTGTGATTTTTTCGCAAACATACACACAGTTACTAAAGTATACATACGATAAACAAATTTCAGAAATTTTTTAACCAATCCGTTTTCGTTGAAAATCTTTATAGTTTCCTCGATTTTAAAACGGTTAAATTGGTTAAAAAATTTCTGAAATTGAACTGAATTGTGGACCTGCACAGGCCCACAAAAGTATACATCCGATTAACAAATTTCACAAATTTCTGAACCAATGCAAAATACCGTCTTAAAATCGAAGAAAGATGTCAGATAATTATAGAGATTTTCAACGAAAACGGATTGGTTAAAAAATTTCTGAAATTTGTTAACTGTATGTATACTTTTATGGCTGAGTGTACATACATTATTGGTCATTGCAAACCTTCTGTCAGGATTTCGACCTAGCTTCTCCACACCACTTATGTTATATGTGTAAATTTTATTTATGAGTGGCGGGGCCTACATTTTAAGGTTGACTCCGAATGACAGATTTTTGAGAAACTTTTTCATGACAATTTTATTTACTCTGAGAACATTCGTCGAAGAAATATTTTTTTTAATATTTCGGTTTGTTGAAGATGTCGGACCTAGGGTTTGAACAGTGGCCTTTATTTTTTTCACATACACCTGCGACTAAAGAGAACCATGCAAGATCGGTTCGGTGGTCAGTTCACATCACCTCCACGAGAGACGACCATCTCAAATCGCATGTGAAGAATATCCAATGTGGCATGATCTGTATGGCACGTAGCATCGTTCTGTTGAAACTACATGTCGTTGGTGTTCAGATCATCCAATTCAGGCCAAAAGAATTTAGTAATCAATAACGTACAGTACTCGCCATAATGGTCTGAACAATTTCATTCCCAAACAAATATGGGCCAATGACGCCGCCAACTGAAAATCTCATCCAATGTGGCATGATCTGTATAGCACGTAGCATCATCCTGTGCCGTTTGTGTTCAGATCATCCAATGCAGGCCAAAAAAAGTTGAAAAGCAATGACATATAGTACTCGCCGTTGACAGTAAAGGCCTGGACAATTGCATTCTCAAACAAATATGAACCAATTATGCTTCAGGCCAAAATACACAACAAATAATGACTTTTTCGGAATGCATTGGTCGCACTTGAATCTCTTGTGACTTTATATCGTTCCAAATTCAGCAATTTTGTTTGTTCATGCAAAAATGGCCCTCTTCACTGGAGATAATTTTTCGATCAAATTGAGTATCAGTTGCCAACTGCTTCAGAGTCCATTCAGCGTGTACTTACATACATAATAAGGCTTTACAACCTTTTAATTAGGCTTACGACCTAGTTTCTCATAGCACTTATTTTATTAGTGTTAATTTTTTGTATGAGTGGCGGGACTTACAGTTTAAAGTCGAATCCGAACGACAGATTTTTTGAGAAACTTTTTCAAGGCAATTTTATTTCCTGTCAGCGTTTTTGGCAGAAATCTGAGGAATTCTCTGACGAAATATTTTTCATATTTCAGATTATTTGAGATGTCTGACCAGGGGTTTGAACCATGGCCTCATGTCTTATAAGCCAACACTACTACGGCGACTACAATGTTGAAAGATACATTCAATTGAGTTTAGTCACAAAGGTTTGACATTTTTTTTACTGGAACCGAAAGTTCTTAAGTAAAAATTTAAACAATTTCATTAGAAACTTAAGCAATCTTGAGGAGCAATTTATGCAAACTAAAGCAAAGAGTGCTAAGCAGAATTCAAATCTGTCATGGCTAGACTTTTTTTCGAAGCACAATTTAGTAGACGTGTTCAGAGGTGGACTACATGATTGATTTCATATGTATGTTAAAGCACAGATCTTCAGCCTGTCCTATTTTAAATTATCTGCACAGATCCGCCTGCACAGAGAGACGGCGTCAATGCTGTTTTTAACTGTTTTGAGTTTTCTAGGCAGAAGCACTCTAATTGAACCGTCATATGTGCCGTTTATTGATGTAACGATAGGCGAATAAGGATAAAAAAAATAATTTATCAAAACCTTGCATGTACTAAACGTTTTATATTTAAATTACATGCGGGCCCTAAAGCCTAGTAATCACACACTGTCTGGCCCTTCCTATTTCATTTGTCGCTTAATCAAGATTTAAAATTTTTGAAAAAAAGGAAAAAAATCTAATCAAGCGCATAACAAATGAGTTTTTCGGAGTCTTGCAAATGATTTGTTTTCAAGAAATAAATTTTTTAAGTGGACACACAATATGTCTCTAGAAAAACAATTTTTTTTATTAAAAGTTTTTTTTTTTGCAGCATAATTATGTGCAATACTGGTGCCAAAAAATTTCAAACAATCATCCACACATCCACAAAACTTTGATTGTTGATGTGCAAAGAGTTTTGCAAAGTTATGACAACAATATGTTGTAATTTATCTGGAAAATAAGACAAATTGGACGAACATAACAACACAATGAGAAGTCTTAAGACAAATAATGAAAATAAGGATACAATACTGATATTGCGGGTATAAGAGTTTTTTTTTGTAATTTTTTATTATTTTTTAGTCCTTAAATTGAAAATCATACATAATATGGTGCCATACTGGTGAAGTTGCCCCAAATAAAGACAAGAATACTCAATAGATTGTTATGTTTTTCAACATGTAAGGAAATATATGGTATATGCAGCTATTAATTCTTATGCGCTACTTATGCTGATGTGGTTATTATTACAATATGTTACAAATTATGCCAAAGACTTCATTTTGAATGTTAAACTGTAGCCCTCTAAGGAGAATTACGGCCTGGTTTCTATCGAGTCTCATGTTGTGTGCCGTAATTTTATTCATAAGTGGAGGTATGCACTACACCCGAATGATAAAGAAAGAAGCATTTGCGTGTCAATTAGTTTACTATTGGAGGGGATCACTGAAATAATTTTTTCTCTTCAATATTTCAGATTCGATGATTGAATTATTGCACCCTAGCCTAACAAGCTCACTAGAAAATATGGATCGAAAATTGGAACTTGTTGGTTCTTCCATTGAAAGAAGACCTGTATGGATGAGTACTCTGTATGTATTAGTATTGTGATGAACAAAGGAGATACAACAGATAGCAGGTCGGACATAAACACAACTCAGGTGGAGTTGTTTAAAATGCAGAAACCGGCATGTCTCGACGTAAAAGGGGATAATACGTATCAATCCTAGAGGCGCTGGTGGCCCTGTGGTATTCAAAATTGATAGTGAAGGCAAGAGAAATGAAAGCAATGGCTATGGTAAATGGAGTCAAGTCCAACACGAGATTTCTTTTAGGACATTGTGAATTTACATTTGTAGAGGCTCACAGCTTCCTCTTTCATTGTCTCCTGTTTCGGGAAAATGGTTTGCAGGTACAATTAATAACAAAAAACCAGTTTGGTAAATTGTGAGCTACACATCCTTTTATGAGAAAGACCCTTCAATTGTATGCGAATGGGACAAGTACTGACGATGATACAGAAGCTGTGGTGTTGGAGTCCAGAATATTCAGAATATTCGGAAGCTATGGAGAAATTTGCGTGTATTTTTTAAACGACCTTTATGTGTTGTGTTCGTTTGTGTGTTGCTTTGTGTTCTGTTTCGTGTTTATTAACATTCTTCGTTGACATATAACGTTTCTATAACTACACAAACGTTTTGAAGGCTCCGTACGTTACGATTTTACGTTTTTACGCTTGGGTAACCAGGACATTACTTTTAATTTACGTTGGGCAGTAGGTTCAGGAAAACTATCAGACAGTAGTTACGCCATCTTATCTCCTTTCGTACTTCCGCTCCTTTTTTCCTATAACATCTTTTATCCTTCCTTCTTCAGGACGTTACGTACAATGGATCAAATCGACCTCTGGGTACTGTACTTGTCTAAATTGACAAGTGCACGTCGTCTAACCTAACCTAATGTACGCCATCTGATTACTAGATTTACCCAAGATTAATATGAGATTGTATTGGAAAGTTAAATCAGTTAGCCACAGAAAACAAGACCACCATTTAATGGATTTCATGGGTTTTTGGAAATTCTAAACAATGAAGGAACAAATGCGCTTGTTTTCGGAGGAGCTTGCATACTGCTTATAGAGTCAGAATTATTTCTCTGAAAGATTTTGGTGAAGGATACTTGGCGAAAGGGAATATATACGGGTTTAAGATTATCTGAACTTTTGTCGTGTAACTTGAGGAAGAACTTTGATTTTTTTGTCCGACTATTTAGAAATAGACTGAGAATGGTATTTGGCCTTCTGACAGGGTGTTGAAGCCTTCAGGAACCTTTGTGCACGATAGCAACAGATTAAAGCTTTATTATGTCGAGCATAGGGTATAATATATCGCTGCAAACCTCAGCTCTAACATATTAAGAAAAATATATAATACGTTTTCGAAGACCTACTTTGAGTAGACATCTGCCAAAAATTGGGAGAGTAATTAATTGTAGATCCTGAAATCCATCGTAAGGAGCTGACTATAAACAAAAGCTTACGTCGCTAGTAATACTTAGGTACTATTATAGGTAAATAGGACGTGGGAGCAAAAAAGGCAGAAAAGCAAAACTTCCTGAGGAAAAATGTTCAACATACGACCATAGAGCATCTAAAGCATCTGTAGCTATGGGTTCTACAAGTTGCTTAATTAAAAATATATTGTACTGTAGGGCTTCTAGAATATTTCATAACTTGACCTACCCGAACATCATCAACATATCATGTAACATGTCGTCTTTTACAGAAAAAAGCTTAAACAAGAGTATTCATAAATAAATATTATTTCTCTTGTATTTTGTGTTGATGTTTTATTTTTGCTCTTCATCATCATACTCGTACACTGTACTACATGGTTCATTATTTATATATTATGGACTGTATTGTAAAATAATAGTGCTTCTATTCTTCTTCTTCTTCTTCTGCTTATATTATTACAATACTTGCCTTATTTTGGTTCATATTTTTTTTGTTCTTTATTTACAAACAGAAAATCTGAAGGCGTATTTAAATACACAAGAAATGATGCAGATAAGAGAGAACAGGACAGAGAGAAAGAGAGAGAGGAACTCTGGAAACAATATGAAAAACATTTGGCTAAAAGGATAACAAAAAACCAAAAAAAAAACAAGAAAAAAATCGGGTCTGTGAATGTCTGATTATGTGCTGGTATGTGAGTGTTTTTTTTTTTTTTTGTAAAAATGCATGATAAAATAACAACATCAACCAAAGCATGAAGGAATGAATTGCAAGTAAGCCAAACTGAAGCATGCAAAAATGTAATTGTCCTTTTTGCTTTTTTGCTCGATGCCTTCTTATATTGTAGTTGTAAGTATTTGTAAGTGGGTAAGTTGGTATGTGTGCATGTATATGAGAATATATATAAATGTTGTGCGGATATATATGAATGTAGGCGACAAATAGACCAAAAATTTACTCTTAAAATGCAATATTTTTTAATACTTAGGGAACAGTGGTGTAGATTGGGAGTTGGAAAGAAACTTATTTTAATTGAAGAAAAATACTTATTTATTTATTAATACACAATACAATACAATTACAAATTATTTTCTAATTATATACGAGCTGAGTAATTTTGACTATATGCTCGGTGTAGTGTCACAGAACAGAGTCTCTGGTGGGAGTCTAACCCACGACCCACACGCTAATAGTCTAGCACACTATCCACTAGACTACCAGGGAACCCTCAAGAAAATATCTTGAGAACTTTGAATGCTAAGTTCTTAAGACCAGGCGCTGATATTATGGCAAATTTTGTTTACTACGAAGTGATCATCTATACTTTCTAGTAAAACTGACCTTAATGCCTTACATACATAACATACATAATTGGTCATTACAACCCTACAGTCAGGATTACGACTTAGTTTCTCACACCACTTATGTTGTGTGTGTTAATTTTATACATGAGTGGCGGGACCTACAGGTTAAAGTCGACTCCGAAAGACAGATTTTTGAGAAACTTTTCATGGCAATTATTTTATTTACTCTCAGAGTTTTTGCCAGAAATCTGCTGAGAGGAAGTCGCCGAAGAAATACTTTTTGTATTTTATTTTGATGTATGGCCTGGGGCTCGAACCCTGGCTTTTCGTCTAATAAGCCAATACACTACCTACTAGACCACGGCGACCACACCTTGATGCCTTTCTTTATTTATAAACTTCAGCATTTTTCTTGAAAAATTGCCAAGGCTTCGACACTCCCATTACCTTGCCTCTTATTTGTTCAATGATATTCTTGTTATCTATGTTATGTTGACCGCACCACAGCTTTTTGAAGATTACACGTATAGGTAACATTATTATGAAGAGCATCGATTTCAAAGCACGCATAACCCTGTGCTGTTTATAGGCTTAAAAGCTTGGAATTGTATTGAACTGTATACTAAGCGTAGTAAATATTTTATAATCAATTGATCGCGGCATGTAAGGTTCCACGTAAATGCTTCAGGAAACAACATTCATTTTTTAGATGATGGCTTAATGGGTCAATAAACTCAGCGGTTAAAAATGGTGCAAGAAATGCTTCCCTTAATACGATACAATTTTCTCAACACTTGCAAGGCAAACCAAAAATTTCGAATATAATTTACGTTTTTTCAATAGCATACAAAAGAGGGTGAGAAGTGATTATGCTGTGGGGAGAGAAGCTCTTGATTTTAAAAATGGTTCGTAGATCTGGTTACCGGCTAAATTTTTCATCTCTGAGTAGCTGCGAAGGTCGTAAATCACCAAGTTCGATGTCTTGTAACAATTTTCTCAATATTTTCTGTTCGGATACATAGAACTCTTCCAGCATACGTTTTTTTAAAGTTGAGTACTGATTCTCATCTGGCATGTTCAGTATAACATCACTTACCTGCGATAATATTGAACTATCGAAGGCGGCGACCACAGTATGATATTTGGTTTGTTCGGTCGTTATACCAGCTGTGACGAACTGTGACTCTATTTGTGCAAACCAAAGGAGGTATTCTAATTGAAATACGGGCAATTTCCTTACGATTCTGAGCAGATGCAATTGACAAAGTCTGGCCGGGATCATTGGGTTGAAAGGGAACGCTTCGTGCAGTGGAGCTTTTCGCATTCTCCATTGTGTCGCTTTATTTAATTTTAATTCCTTGTCGGGGTCACCAGATGTGGGGAGACAAGCTCTTGACCGTGCGATAATAAAAGACGTGGTTGTTAATTTATTTAATATATTTAGTTTATTTTTAGGTTAAGATATTTAGTTGTTAACGTGTTTAAGAATTTTTCTAGAATGCATATTTTTTATATTTTTCTTTTCAACTACGTTCGACGTTTTTTTATTTTTGATAGTTTTGTCAATGTGTGTTTTTCATACTACACGCCACAATGCAAATTATACTTGTTTCTATGAGGAGGTTAGCGCTCTAATAATCCATTTTCCATTTCCTTCTAATCATAGTAAATAGCTTCGGCTCATTAATACTTCTACCAGCAGCATTTGTCGATACCAGTTGTGACTTTGATGTCGGGGCTGAGCGCTGTTAATTTAAATAATGGTTGTATCGGACAGAGATCTGCATGGTCTTGATCTAAATTGGGTACTCTCCGGTTTGTGCTCAGAGTTGATTATTGCTAATAGCGTTTATCAATAAATAAATAAAATATTAATAAAGAGTTCTTGATTTCTCAAAGGTCTCAAAGCACAAGGTTAGTGAACAATTTTCAGTTAATTCGCGCGGGAGATGTAATTCATTCGGTTTTCAACGTATTCTTCAGAGAGTATTATACATATGACTACAATATGATTGCAATATGATTTGTCGTTTCCAATCTGTTTCTGTTGCAATGTTAAGCTGATAGCATTTCCAGCGTTAAGTCTCATTGTCTTAGTTTTGGATATATTTATTCTTAAACCACACAGTGACGTTTGAATCTTCGACAGCATATTATTGCAGCAATGGCAGACATATGTCGCTTACATATTCCAGATCTTCTAAACGGCTCTTTAATCGTTAGGCTATAATGCTTGCCTTTGATTAACTTTTGTCATAATGCTGCCAACCACCATGTTAAAGATTAGAAGCAGTAGAAAGAAGCATTGTACAATGGGTCAATTCGACCTCCGGGTACTGTACTTGTCTTAATTGACAAGTACACGTACTCTAACCTAAGAAGCATTGAGGAAAAGCGACAGTCACACTTATAGTACCGCTTGTTATATCCTTGAAGACAATGCGACTTGTTGTGTTCCTATAAATACAGTTAGTGGTAGTGATTACATGAAATGCCAGAATGGTGGATGAATATCAGATATACAGAGATTTTCATTATCCTTTAATTTGATTAATGCGAGATTAGTCTAGATAAAAACCACTCAGATTATTGCGAAAATTGTTGGCAAGACTAACTTCAAAATGTTTGCTGAGTCAATAACTAATCATCTTGCTCATCACATTAAGGAGAGTGATGCCTCTCAAGGTCTTGCACCCTTTCAAGTCTTCTTGCTTTGGAATCCTTAAAATTACTTCACCACAAAATAGCTACTTTTAAAAATAAACATGACAGTGGATGATAGAAGTTTTAGACGCCGTCATTTTAAAATAAACTCTCTTCATGCCACTGTTGGCTATTATTCTTTAACATTTTACAAGTAATAACAAACAAACATGAAAACTATTTATTATCCCCTTACAATGCATGTACTCTCCTACATACAATCTGTACATATATTTATAAAAAATAAATTGGAATAAAATACATATTTTTTTAACAGAAATTTCTCAATTTAATTAAAGTACACTTCGCATAAAAATAAAGTCAGTAAGACTTATTGTAAACCAAAAAAAGTGCATGAAATACTTAAAACAAATTGCCAAAACAAAGAACTTTCAATTGTTAACATATAAATAAACATAATAAACGTAAAATATTCAATTAAAATATTAAACATTTATTTTTACAATACAATACAACACAGAGAACAAATTCAATTTTTATATACGGTTAATAAATTTTCATTGTATTGGGGGTTCATGTGCTTGAATGGTTTCAAATTACCATGATGATGGCGATGCTAAATTATAATCAGACTACCATTGCATTAGCAGCGACCACACCACCACCACCACCACTTGAACGGTAAAAGTTCATCATGACTAATGTGAGCAAAAACAAATCAATTTTTTATTTCATAACGACCTCTCCAGCAGGAAAGCAAAATGACCAGAGTAGTAGAACTGTGTACCTTTTTATTGTAAACGTTTTTTTCTTCTTCTAAATTATGATTACAAGATGCATTTGAAAGTAGCCGCGTGTCCTTTCTATTGTTTTCTTTATTGTTGCGTGGCTATGCTGTATGTACGCATATACAAATCGTTGGTTTCCATTGTTAATACAGATGCATCACATCATGCAATACGGATATCCTGGCCATACATTGTTCATTGCTTTCTTACAACAGACTACAGCGTCGAGCGTTTGAAAAGCAGTTGTGGCTTCACATTATTTACAGTATTAATAGCATGCTTTTATTGTGTCCATTTCTGTTTTGGTCTAGTATTCTAAATATCTTAATAAAGAATATTTAAACTGAAGTGATTAAGGGTATGTACAGTTTACCTTGAAAAAAGGAGAATGGAATTCAGTTTGGCATGTTGGAAACTTATAAATCATGATTGAATGAATGAACTTATAAATCATGATTGAATGCCATACATAACGAATCGCAAAAAGAAAATTCATTGGAATAAGAAATACAAGACAAACGCGATTTACAGACATACTCGCTATTTGCACGCTGAGTACTTGTAACATTCGATTTTTTCAAAATATCTAAGTTTTTTCTCTTTTCGTCGTCAACGGTATAAACAATATAAAAAAAGCTAAGCAGACGAATCGTAGAGAAGCAAGCTATTAGAAGTACGGGTTTATTATATTCTATATAAACGGGTTTATATCGTATGCTATTCTATATAAACGGGTTTATGTCATATGCTGTTCTATATAAACGGGTTTATATTGCATGCTAATATATTATACATACATACATAATTCGCCACTACAACCCTTCAGTCAGGATTACGACCTAGCTTCTCACACCACTCATGTTGTGTGTGTTAATTTTATACACGAGTGGCGGGACCTACAATTTAAAGTCGACTCCGAATGACAAATTTTGAGAAACTTTTCATGGCAATTTTATTTACTCTCAGAGTTTTTGCTAGAAATCTGCTGAGAGGAAGTCGCCGAAGAAATACTTTTTGTATTTTATTTGGATGTCTGGCCTGGGGCTCGAACCCCGGCTTTTCGTCTAATAAGCCAATACACTACCTACTAGACCACGGCGGCTTCAAATTATATATATAATTATATATATATTATATATAAGTATATATAATTATATATAATTATATATATATTATATCACATGCTAATTTATATAAACCCGTTTATATCACATGCTAATTTATATAAACCCGTTTATATCACATGCTAATTTATATAAACCCGTTTATATCACATGGTATTCTATATAAACCCGTTTATATCACATGGTATTCTATATAAACCCGTTTGTATCACATGGTATTCTATATAAACCCGTTTATATCACATGGTATTCTATATAAACCCGTTTATATCACATGGTATTCTATATAAACCCGTTTATATCACATGGTATTCTATATAAACCCGTTTATATCACATGGTATTCTATATAAACCCGTTTATATCACATGATATTCCATATAAACCAGTTTATATCATATGCTATTCTATATAAACGGTTTTATATCGCATGCTATTCTATATAAAAGGTTTTATATCACATACTATTATATATAAACGGGTTTATATCACATGCTATTCTATAAATCAACCTTGAAATTTACACTTATGTCTTAATAGATGAAGTTTTTGTTGAATCATTCATAAATTCTTGAAAGTCGCAAATATTGTCATTAAAAGAATCTTAAAAATGTCTCTCAAATAAATTTCACAATTTTATTACAGCATATTTTAAATTCATTTAAAACATACGTATGAAATAAAGGAAAAAGACATTTTCATAAATTATTTTCATAAAATTGTGCAGTTTTTAAAGAATTTCGTGTGCAATTTTACACGCAAGTAGTGCAGCAGTAAAATCATGTACAAATAATTGCTGATAAATTATGGCAATAAAATTATTAATTACCACAATTATATTCGTACAGCAAGTATTTATGTTCAGCACTCCCATAGGATTTCTTTTTGATTCCAGCAAAGTCCAATGGTGCAATACGCCCGCTATTGCATATAAATTTGTTGAGAAACACTTGTTCGAAAGCATTAAAATGAAAAATATATTTTGAAACAAGGCAAAATGGCATTTTAAACACTCTTTTCGGGTTTACAAGATATTCTCATTAAGCGAAAACTCCTATAGAATTTCTTACATTGCTTAGTGTAGTGCTAAGAAAGATGCGTTGAAGTACTTTTCATTTATAAAATATAAATGAGGGTGCTATGGCGGAAACAAAGGATTATGGAAGACATTCATTAAAATTTAATTTAGGCATCGAAAGGCGGATGTAAAACTTAATAAATATGTTACAAATAAAGATTGTTTTCTTCTTAATTTAGAAATATTTATGAGATTGAAAGCCACAAAATTATATTATTTTAAATACGATAAACATAAAAAATGCACTTGCAATGTATTGTGGTATTAGCGGGGTGTTAAATGCATTTTTAATGCGAACAATTACTTTCAGGACCCTAGCAATGAACAGTTATATTTAGAATGTCGATAGTTTTTTTTGTCAGATTACAGCAAAAAATATTGCATGACACGGCAGTGACAACGGACACCAGTAAAATCTGTGCATATTATTAATATTAGAAGTCTGTTTTCGATTGAAAACCAGGCCTACCTTAAACTTATTGTATAAAACAAAGGCCAGTTTATTTGCGAAACTACAAGGAGCACGTAATTTGAAAAGTCAGAGGACAACAGGATGAAGTAAACTAGGACGGGCTCTCATCATCACGAAATGCAGAATATAACTATCTTGGCTGCTGTATTTTTTGATTTTTTTAGCTGCATAAGACCTAACGATGTCGATAACTATGTTTTGATGGCTCAGAATGTCAAACTGTATTGAAATTTTAATTTAGAAAATCATCTTGAATCCTTTATTTGTGGAAATTTATTTTGAAAAATAAAAAACGGTTTGCGAATTTCATAAAACCCTTCTTCCAACATAATTGCCGCAGTTACTAAGCAGTTCGTATCTTTTGTAAATTGATCATTTAGGCTCTAATTTCCTCTCTGGAATCAAAAGCATTACCAAGACAAAGAAATATATGTACATACATACATACATGCATGATTGGTCATTGCAAGAACAAGATTACGAAATAGGTTCTCACACCACCTACATATGTTGTATGTTAATTTTATACATGACTGGCGGGACCTACAGTTTAAAGTCGATTTCAATCAGCAGATTTTTAAGAAACTTCTCAGGAAAATTTTGTTTTACCTTCAGGTTTTTTGCCACATATCTTCTGAGAGGAAGACGCCAAAGAAATATTTGTTTATATTTGGTTTTTTTGGAGATGTCTGAACTGAGGTTTGAATCGTGGTTGCACGCCTAATAAGCCAACATACTACCTACTAGACTAAGGCGATATATGTGTACCCAAAATAATATCGTTGCTGTAGTGCGAAACTTTAAAAAGAACGCGAACATTACTAATATGGCTCCTCTTAACAAGTTCTCCTTCTAGGACTTTAACCAGGACAATTACCGTTTGCCTTGATTCTTTTGAAATGTGCAAATAACTGCCTTTACGGTGAATAACAAGCGCAAAGTCGTTATACGTTATACAAAATGGTTCAAAGAAATTGTATTAAGTTTTGTGTCAAAAATTAAATTAAATGTGCAAGGACATTTGGCGAGTCTACTATGAGCAGAAAAAAAATTCAATTGTGTTATAACCGGTTTAAGGAAGGCCGAGAAGATGTCAATTACGATGCTCGTCCTGGTCGCCCGAGCACATTAACAACCGATGAAAACATTGAAGCAGTGAAGGAAATGATTTTGGATAATCGTCTCAATCACTATTAGACAGGTTGGTGATGATGTTGGTATATCGTTGGGCTCATGCCAAGCAATTTTTATGGATGTTTTAGGCATAAAACGTACGGCAGCGAAGACGTCGCATGGACATCGCTCAGGAGATGTTGACGTCGTTCAACGGCGATCCAGATTTGCTCAAAAAGATCATAACTGGTGACGAATCAGCCCAACCATCCCATTTTTTCAAATAGTAAAAAATTGAAGAGCACACCAAAACACGATTAATCTTTTTATCTGTCAAAAAGAAACTGACAATCCAAAATGGCTGATATTTTCAACATAACAGACATATGTACCAACATAACAGAAAAAAAAAATGTGAAAATCGAACGTATGTTCGCAAAATGTGTCGAAAGCATACCCGATGCTTGTGATAATGTGTAGGAGAACCCAAGGCAGCCGATTTCTCATTTCTCAATCATGTGAAATCGGTTTCCGTAAACCACTCCTTGGAGAATTAAAAAAAATTCAAACGACTGTGATAGCAACACACCAAAATTTTTATTGAAAAATTATCTTTAGCGATGGGGCCAATTTGTGGATGACAAGGTACTTGAACAAATAAAATTGTTGACTTTCGATCAATACAAATCCACTTAAGATCCAAGAACGTCTAAAACATTCTCTGAAAATCCATTGTTCGGTGTTGATTTTGAGGTAGCGGCCTAGATTTTTTCTTGAGAACGACATTGTACAGGTCATCACTATCAACAGCAAGTACTATTGATCGATGATTAAGAACTTTTTCGGTTTGAATGGAATAATTTGGAGAAATATGGCATGTGGTTTCAACGCGACGGCTCATGTCTCATTGGATATGGTGCACGAGCGTATGAAGGCATGGCAATCAAACGTGGAGTTGAAGTAAACCTAACACCAAGATCGTGCAATTTTACGTCGTTAAATTTTTTCTTGTTGGGTTATCTTAAGCCACAGATGTATGAGAATAAGACACAAACCACATACATTTTCTAAGTCGTGCCATCAGATTCTGATTGAAACTTATGTGCCAGGGTCATGAAAAATTGAACATTTCGGTTGCCCTCCGCCCAGAGAAGCCGTGACGGTCATTTGAACGATGTTATATTCCACACATAGTGTCAACAATAGGTCTTTTAGATTTTCGATGACATTTCATACATATTTTGTTTTATTTAAATTAAAAGAAAGTTAGATTTTTGGGTTAATAATGTAAGGAAGGTCACCTGTTTCTTTCGATCTTTTAGTAAATTCCAAAGATATTTCATCCTCCTGGCTATAACGAAATTTGGAAATAACGGTTATTTTTTGATCACACCTCGTATAAGTTGTATCTGGTAAAGTTTCATCAAAAAAATACAGAGATCCTATGCGTCCAACAGCTGGGCAATAATAGGAAAGGTGTTAGGTTTTTCTGTTTTCTCTCCACATACCTACAATATTTGGTACTGTGAAGCGTCCTGTAGGGACATCAGCTGTCTCTCTCAGTTACACAGTTGAGACTTACAAACCTTATGGTCTTCCTTACTGGTCTTGTGCTTTTGTATTGCTAGGTGAGGCTTAAGTTCTCTGTGCCAACAGACAGTATGCAGAATCCAGTTCAATAAAGTTTCATAACTTTTTCTCGCAATTAAAATAGACTATACTTACTCTCATGATAGCTCTCTTATATCAAAATTCATATATTATCACTTACTATTCGACAAGATTTACCTCGTGAAACTACCCAACGGAAATACATTTCAAAGCCATAAAACTCAATGCGTGTGTCGCTTTAATAGTGATTTGTCTACACATGCAACGGTTATGCATCATTTGATGAAAATCATGCGTAAAGTAGAAAAATCATGAGAACATAAAAATCAAATAAGAAAATAAAACCAAAGCAATAAAATATAGAAAAAAACAAAAAAACATTCAACTCTTGTTTGCTTAATACTTGATTTCTCCCCCCTCTCTCTTCGAAAGTAAACTACTGTGCATCACCATCATACGAATACAAATTGCTATTAAATGATGAATGAATGAAGAAAAATAAAATAATGGGTTGTTGCAAGTATTTTGCGATTATTAAACGTTTAATTTACATGGCAACCAAATGCATACAAATGCATGCCAATTAAAATTTATAAATTTGTATTGTAAGTAAGTATGTATGGTAAGTGCACAATCCATTGGAACTGTAATAGCAAATACGATTGTATTTGCAATTCATTTATTTATTCAATCTCTCATTCATAGCGTTTAACAAATAAAATTAAAAAAAAAATGAAACGATTAAGTTGTTAGAAGTTTAACCGCATTGACAGAGGGCAAGGCAATCAAAAAAAAATTTAATGCAAATACGGTATTAATAATGCCTATCTATGCCTGCCATAAAATATGGTAAATATTGAATGGAAACTTACATTTCAATTAATACTTAGAAAATGAAATCAAAAGAAAAAATATTATTAAATTGCGTAGAGCATTTAAATTGAAAGATATTGATTGGAGCTTTAAACGTTTATTGAATACGACATTGTCAATATAAATTTAATAACTCAAGCCTTTCAAACTCTATGATTGTAGTTCTTAAAATCCAAGCAAAAGATTTACAAAAAATTGATAAAAAAAATATATTTTTTAATTTGTATGAATGTAAATATGTTTGTGCATATATACATATATTTTATTACTATTTTAATTGCTTTTTCGAAAATCATATTTTTACAATATGAATTTTGAAAATTGTATTGCATTTTGCTTTAAGCATTTTGCCCCCTCTTTTTCTGGTACATTTTTGTTATGTTCAACCCCTTTTTGAAGTCATGTTTTTATTTTAATGTCAGTTGTTAACTTTTTGACTTTGATTTCGTACATATTTTTGCTTATTCGCTTGCTTTTATTCTGAAAATTTCGTATTTATTTGATTATGTCTGCAAAAGATTGAAATTGAATTCAAGTGTTGATCATTTTCATACAAACGCATTTGCTATTGGGGTGGATTATTTGCATTACATACATACAATATGGATATTCATTAAAAGTTAAACTTAATACTTATAACAGAACGAATGTATGAAGTAGCACAGCAGTAAAATTGTACAGAGCAATATTTTATTAAAGATTGTAACAGTAATCCAATGAGAACTAAAAATATTGGTGCATTAATCAATCAATTGAATCAACTGTTCAAATGTTAAATGCCCAACGATGTTTTATCCGAAATTTATACTTATTTGTTCCCAGAATGGGTAACATCAACAACGAACATCATAGCAAGGTGTGGCAGCGTCTTATTCTTTAGAAAAACTAGACCTTATTCGGCAAAAAGTTCCGCAACAAGACAGATGAACCTGCTATCATCCTTGAGTTTTCTACAGTAATCCCACTTAGTGGAATAAAACTTTATTAATAATGAAGTCGCAGTGAGCTAGTGGGCAGTGTATTGGCTTGTTCCAATTCCAGATCAGACATCTCCAACAAAACGAAATATATACGGTGACTTCCTCTCAGCAGATTTCTTGCAAAAACTCTGAGAGTAAAATAAAATTGCCATGAAAAAGTTTCTCGAGATTCTGTCGCTAGGAATCGACTTTAAACTGTATGTCACATCACTCATGTATAAAATTAACACACACAACATAAGTGATGTGAGAAAGGTTGTAAGGACCAGGTATGTATGTATGTATATGTATGTAATGACATTGAAATTTTAACACCATTTGCAGCAGAAACCTTAGAATGTGTCATCTACTACCAAGGCAAGCCTTTTAAGGCTATATACAGTCAGTCCATGGCTTAGTTTACTTATTTTCAGGAGCTTTTCTTACACTTATGTGCTAGCTTTTCACTCCATCTTATCTTACTGTTTGCATTACTTAATACGTATATAAGAAGTGATTTTTAACTCGTTTGGGATTTGAAAACTATTAACAACACAGGCAATTACATATTCATGTAAATGTTGCAGCCTTTATGCTGTAGTTGGACTATCCGTGAGTTCCGTTTTCGAATTTTCGGTTGACATCTCTTTAATAGCAGCTGTAATGCTGTCTAAATTAATCACAATTTCTCTGTACACGAAAGATTACAGGCATCTCCACACAAAATACTCTTCTAGAACTTAGACACGTGATATCGATGACCAAACACTGAATCCTTGATTACCTGTTGCTCTACCCGACTACTTTAATACTACTCGGGCTGAAATAATTGCTATAAAGATTACATACATAAATTTCTATTACTACCCTTCAGTCAGGATTACGACCAGGCTTCTCACACCACTTATGTTGTATGTTTTAATTTGATGAGTAGCGGGACCTACTGTTTCAAGTTTACGCCGAACGACAGATTTTTGAGAAACTTTTCATGACGATTTTACTAACTCTCAGAGGTTTTCAAAGAAATCTGCTGAAGGAAAGTATCCAAAGATATATTTTTTCATATTTCGTTTCGTTGGAGAGGTATGACTTGACGTTTGAACCGTGTCCTAACGCCTAATATCTTATAAGTCAACACACTATCTACTAGACTATGGAGACTATAAACACTACTGCTATGCAAATACGGTATCAAAGTATATCGAAAGGTAACATGTTCATACCGATACCGATAATATGATCCATTCCTTTACTAGAGAAATCACACATCTAAGTTTGTCCATGAATGCTGGGCGCCTCTGAAGAAGATAATGTGTCATAGAGATAGAGGGTCTTTAAACATGGAAACATTGAAGATTAGAAGAAAGTCGACACATTTACAAAGACTCATGCACCGGAAAATTCAATTGAACTCATACTGGAAATTGGCATTCCTCACGGGGGTATAGACAACCGATCTCATACAAAATTCTCTCATCTGCACAAGAATAAATGGACCAGATACAACAAAATTTTGTATTTAATCTGACCAGAGTCTATTTAAGGAAACTTATAGTAACTACACTCAGCCACAAAAATATACATACGGTTAACAAATTTCAGAAATTTTTTAACCAATCCGTTTTCGTTGAAAATATTTATAGTTTCCTCGATTTTAAGACGGTCTTTTGCATTGGTTCAGAAATTTGTGAAATTTGTGAATCGGATGTATACTTTTGTGGGCCTGTGCAGGGGCAGATCCAGCAGAAGTTTTAACGACAGGGAAGAAAACGCGAGTACACAATTTGGAATGTCCTCTGATATTGCCCGGCATTTGGGAACCTACGATACAGAATTCTTACCGCCCTAAAAAAAGTTTTTGATCGAATATGTTTAGTTAAAGATGATTTGATAGGAATTCACACTTTCAAAAAGCTATAGCGTCGACTAAGAAATATCAGCCAGAAGTTATTTGCTGGAATAGATAACATCGGCGTTACAGAGGGACTTTATAGATCCCAAATTATGTATCTATGCACTATGATGCAACTGCACAACTCACATCTCTATAGCTTCACAGTATTATGTACTATTTGACATAAATGTGAAAAGAAAATACGTGGATGTGAATACAAAATATTCTGTGAATAACCCTGTTGTTCATTTCCTTCAAATAAATCATTAAATGCTTTAACTTACATATGTACATACATTTCTGCAAATTAAATTAAATATCATAATCAAATTGATTTCACTTATGATTTCTTAAAGACATTCTTCCTCTCCTCCTCCCCCCTCTGCACACATAGAAAATATCCAAAATAATTGAATTTAAAGCAAAGAAATCGAAAATACGAATCCACATAGAACAAAAAAAGTGACTTTGACTGCATTCTCATTCCTGCAATGCTTTCATAAAAGGAAAGTTTGGGAGAGAAGAATTGAAATTAAAGCGAAAACTTAACGAATAATAAATACTGATTTCCGTTACCGAAACTAAACAACAACCAGTTTTGCCACCCTGGGCCATAAGACACTGTTTTTCAAGCGAATAAAAACACTTCAAATGTTTATTTCCGTTGCCATATCTACGACTTGATCTGTGAATTCTTTTTTTTGTGCCAAATTTCACAAATACTGTCAATAAGGGTTAGATATGCTCAAATGTAAAGAAGTTGAATAGGTTTCATGAAAAAGGAAAATCAAAAATTGCTTAAATATGCTACGCTTTGATTTTTCTTTAAGTGTTTAAAAAAAACTGCTGCAATACATTGATGAGTCAACCTTTTTCTATGAGAAACAATTTTAAGTGCTTCAAATTAAAGCGTTAAATGTGCGGGTGACGACCATTCAATTATTCAAAAAAAATAATAATAATAACAACCATAGGAAATTATTAAAGAAATCAATTTTCTTTTTTTTTTTACTGTTTGGGGAAATAAAGGAAATCTTTTTAAAGCCTAAATATTCAATCCATTTATAAAAATTTAGTATTCAGTGGGCGAAAATCTTTATGATTAAGTGGAAACTTAAAGCAAATAATTTGAGAAAAAAACAAGTCTTTCAAAAAAAATCCTTAAATTTTACAACAAAAATCGAATGTGGAGTAAAATATACCCTCATGTTGATATTTGTTTTTTTTAATATGTTTTTAAAATTTTCTTTAATAAAAATCAATTTTAATCGATTTGAATTAAAGCTTTTGAAGTGGCCGTGGTCTAGTAGGTCATATGTTGGCTTATTAGACGTGATTCCTCTGTTCAAACTCCAGGTCAGGCATTTCCAACTAAACGAAATACGAAAAATATTTCTTTGGCGACTTCCTCTCAGCAGATTTCTGGCAAAAACTCTGAGAGTAAATAAAATTGCGAACATAAGTCGACATAAACACACAACATAAGTGATGTGAGAAACTAGGTTGTAATCCTGTAATTTAGCTACTCCTTAACTGATCTACGAACTCTGTACAAGTCATTTATAGGTTTTCAAGTTTTTATCAACTAAGTATTGATCTGTGATATCGATTTGGTGTTAGATATGCCCTACGATCTAATTTAAGTACTTCATTAGTACACTTCCTACCCAAATTAAGCCAGAGGTATCTGATAATGAATCTAGTCTAGTAGATAGTGAGCAGGCTTTTTAGACATGAGGCCGTGGTTCAAACCTAAACTAAGACATCTTGAACCTAGCGAAATATGGAAAAATATTTCTTCATCTTAGCAGTCTTCCGAGAAAAATTCTGAGAGTAAATAAAATTGCCATGAAAAGTTTTTCAAAAATCTGTCGTTCATGGTATCCTCTCATGGAGAAAATTAACACACATGGATGGTGGAGAAGCTAGGTCGTCATCCTGGCTAAAGTGCTGTCATGATCAATTAAGTATGAAACTAAGTAAGAGTTTGGTAATGTTTGGACCTCTTAATAATGTAGAGTGCAAAGGAGACACAGTGTATATATACATACATATGTATTTGATTAGTCGATTTGTAACCGGATGTCAGTTATAAGCATTCAGACAACCCCTGGTGTATTTATGATTTACAATACAAATGATTGGATTTAATACCTGTTTTAAGAATACATTTTACTTTTTTTCTAGAAAAAGGACGGACAAAGCAATTATTACAGCGACATAATTAAATTACCTTGAAAGTAGAATCAAATGCTCGAACCCAACTATACGTTGTTGAATGAAATGATTTTAATTTCGTGCAGAAATATTGGAATTCTTTTCATTACACCTTATGTTATTGTATAAAACATCTCAAGGCCACAAATATTATTGATTAGGATTCTAAAAGGTATATAAAGAGCATGGATTTCTTAAAACAAATTTCTTGAGTCATTTTGCTATAATTAATTCGTTAAAAAATTTAAATTGTGTGCTAATCAATCCAAATATGACTGCATTGGATAAACAACCTTTATTATCCGCATTCTAAATGGAAAACCACTCTTTCTACATTTTTTTAATTATAAAATTTTGGCAACAAATTTTATTTTGCGTTTTCAACCAAACGAAAACAAACAAAAACCCCTGAAATGCTATTCGCCAATTTCAACTTTGTTTTTCGTATTCAAATACTCAACAACTTTTAACAATTCGCGTGAGAATTAATAATCCTTGAGTAAAACTTATTTCATACAATTAGTAGTAGTTGTTGGGCAAACAGTAAAACAATGAATGCATGAATCCATCGTACAAAATTGTACAATTTCAACCGAAGAAAATTAAATTTCAGTGGTTGGAAACAAAAACTATAAAATGTCATTAGAGACATACAATTACTTCAAATGCAATTTGATACACAGAATAGAACAGAATAGAACATAACTGAACTCAACAAATAAACAGGCAAAACGACAAAGGGTTTTCTGTTATACCAGCATACAAGTTTAAGTGAATAAAATTTGTATACACACACACACATAGAAAATATATACCAAATAAACATCCTTCGGACTTGGTTGTATTTATAATATCTCAGGCTTGTTTAACATTCATGGATGTGTTCCAAAGACAATTTTACGCATTTCCGCAAAAAAAAAGAAGAATGGCAAGGACACACACACACAATACACAAGAGAATAAACCGAAAAATAAAATTTGACTAAAACAACAAGACAAAGAGAAATAACTTGAAAGGAACATCCCAATACAGCAACTGAGATCCTTATTTAGGAGAATAGTTTACATTTCATCAACAAGATGTATACGATATATTCTTGGTACAAACAAACAAAATGTATTTAAAATAGACACGGAAAAGTATGTAATTTTCAAAAGTATCTTATAAGTGTAGGGGATATAAATTTTGTAGGTGATTTGGACCAATGTTTTGATCCGGATCCATACCATGATGATCAAACTAATAGTAATCTATAGAGCCATGGTTTGGATTTACAGAACAAATCTATTAACAGCTTAGATGAGGTCGGAAAAGGGGAGGAAATAGTACTTGTAGTCGCCGTAGTCTAGTAGGTAGTGTGTTCATTTATTAGACGTAAGGCCACGGTTCAAACCCCACGTCAGACATCTCAAACAAAACAAAATATGGAAATATTTCTTCCGGCGTCTTCCTCTCAGCAATCTTCTGGAAAAAACTCAGAGAGTAAAATAAAACTTCCATCAAAAGAGTCTCAAATATCTGTCGTGCGCAGACCATGCCACTCATGTATAAAATTAACACACACTACATAAGTGGTATGAAAAGTTCGGTCGTAATGCTGACTGACCGAGAAAATGAAAATCTGTTCCACAGCGACTCTGAAGGCTCTGTTGAATTTAAGACCGTTGAACATAGTAGTGTGGTCCCGATGTTTGGAGACTATGGTGAGGAGAATGGGAGTAAGTTCAATCTGAGATTCATCAGGGGATATTGCAACTTTATAAATTGGTAGCCAGAATCTTTATTTTTTCTACTCTAGGCAGAACCAGTAGCCTCTAATGTTTGAGGAGACTTAGCAACAACAGTGAATTAAGAAATCCTTAGCCTACACAGTCTTTAACAGAAGTAAGCGAACTGTGCACACGTATGGATTGAGCACAGATATTGTAAGGGAAGTGGTAGTTTTTGTACCCAACAATACTATCAGTCGTCGTAATCTAGTAAGTTGTACGTTGGCTTATTAGACGTAAGGCCACGGTTCAAACCCCAGTTCAGACATTTCAACCGGAACGAAATAAGAAAAAATATTTCTTCGCCGGCTGCCTCTCATCAGATTTCTGGCAACTCAGAGAGTAAATAAAATTGCCATGAATAAGATTCTCAAAAAATTTTTTGTTTGGAGTCGACTATAGGTTCCACCACTCATGTATAACGTTGACACACACCACTTAAGTGGCTTGAAAAGCTAGATCGTAATCCCAACTGAAGGATTGTAATGGCCAATTCTGTACGTATGTAGCAACAACAGTGAATGGAGTAAGCCTTAGGCTACACACTCTTGAACAGGAGGAAGTATGATATGTATTCGGATGGATTGAGCACAAATATTGTAAGGGAAGTGGTAGTTTTTGTACCCAGCAATACTGTCAGATAGTTGACTCGATATTCCAGTACTCAGCCTTTATGAAATTAAATTATAGGAACATGCTAGGGAAACACGGTTCCCTTCTAGTGGGTTTCAGTTCACGTGGAAGTTTATGTACATCAATAAATAGGCAGATGAGCTACTCTCTACTAGATCCCACTTCATGTGGCAGTTTTTATACATCAATAAAAGCCAGATGAGCCAGCAGGTTGATGACCTATTCCCATGATAATGGAGCCAAGGTTTTTGTATGGATTGTGATGCTTGAAAGTTTGTAGTCAGAGAAAGAGAAAAATAGAGAGTGCCAGAAACTCTTCTCAAAGTAAATTGGGTGGAAGCAATATAAACTTTTGTTTGGTATTTCGAAGTCGCCGTGGTCTAGTAGGTGGTGTGTTGACTTATTAGCCAGGGTTCGAGCCCCAGGCCAGACATCAAAATAAAATACAAAAAGTATTTCTCAGACGACTTCCTCTCAGCAGATTTCTGGCAAAAACTCTGAGAGTAAATAAAATTGCCATGAAAAGTTTCTCAAAAATCTGTCGTTCGGAGTCGACTTTAAACTGTAGGTCCCGCCACTCATGTATAAAATTAACGCACACAACATAAGTGGTGTGAGAAACTAGGTCGTAATCCTGACTGAAGGGTTGTAATGACCAATTATGTATGTATGTTGGTATTTACAATAGAAGAACATTTGAGTAATGAAGTTGACTATCCAGAAGTAACCGTAGGTTAGTAACATGCCTTTTAAAAAGGAAAAGCTTACTCAAAGTATAATTATTCATAATGGGAATCGCTTCGAATCAAATTAATGAACGAATCATCAGAACACAAACTTGGCACTTGTGAGGCGTTTATGCATCTAAAACGCCAGTGGTTTATGTATCTGCTTGAACAGAAATGAATTCCTCTAAGAAATCATGGTTTTGGGATATCTTCGATGGTCCCCCCGCCAGGCTGACTATCGCACGGGTCGTGTAACACCTTAGTCCAGCCCATACCTCTATCCTATGGTGAGAGCCACAATTCATCCGACCCTACACTCAAATTAGTGTGGACTCCCCCCTTGGCTGGTGGACACCCCATCGGGCAACCACCATTACCCGCTGACACGCGCGTGGAGTATTCGGTAGAGGATTTTCGTCGGCCAAGGATTGCCTAAACTTTTCAAGCCTCTAGTCTTAAAATTTTACATCAAATGAATCATAAAAACTTTATAGCCGAAGACCCTGTATTAAATTAATTCAATATTTTAAGATGTCCTGCACGAATTGCCTGTTCATCACCGTAGATTATTAAAGAAGGCTGTACGCATTTGATATGAAAACCACAACATTTATTTGACGTCATTCATTACTGCTGTAGGGTACAATTTAAAACATACTTGAACGCATAACTAATATTGCAAGGATATGGTAACTATTCCTTGTTTATTTTAAATATTAAATCAGTACTCTTTTCTCCTCCTTTCGTCTTTTTATTTAACGTGTATCGTATGCCTTGTAGACAATCAACGTACATGTTGCTGCTGCTGCTGCTGCTGCCATTTAAATGTTCATGCGTTTGTTATTGTTGTTGTTTACACAACAATATCCTTCTGTGATAAATGTTTTCTCATTTTGCTTACACGCTCACATACACATGTCCTTGTTCATGTTTTCATTTAAAAACTTACAACTTTATTCCATCTTTAAATAAATAAAAGGATACCCAAACTATACAAAATTATTTTGTCTTCTCCTATGCATTTTCATTAAATATTTTGTGTTATCCTTGTTGTTGGTGATGTTGTTGTTGATGCTGTGGTGTCCTCCTCTTTGTATTCTCCCAGGAGAAAAAAGAAAACAGAAAAGAACACAAGCCTTAAGGGCAAACAATCAACAATTGTGTGTGAGTGTGTGCAAGTGTGTGTGTCTGTTTTTAAAGTATTTTATCAATTACTGAAGGTTTTAAACTTTGGATAACTCACTGCGGTCGAAAATGACGTTACGATACCCAGAGTTCGTGAGCATTTAAAACCGCAATAAGACATATGAACGTAACGAACGAACTTAGTGAAAAACGTCCCACAAGGAGTAGGCATTAGACTCTTTAGTTAAAATGATGGGCTAAAGAAACCATCAAAACACTTTTGCATACGAGCAATTTGGACAAAAAGGGGAGATCCCAGTTAACTACGTATGATTGGCGATGTAGATGGGGAGCACGAAAAGAAAAAAAGAAATTTTATCGTCATTTTAAGGGTGCTAATAGACACATTGTCGACTTTGATATAATTTATGGTCACAATATGGTATGCCTGTCTGCTATAATGTGTATGGCTTTCATGCAAGGACATTTAGTCGTACATCTACTGGTTTGGTTGCTTTGTGGTAAAACAAGCAACCTAAAAGGGATTGTCAAAGTAGTTTAGCAAACGGTAACATGTTGAGAACATCATTTAGATTTTTTTCTTCTTCTTCTTCCTTTTTTTCTTTGAATGAGGAGGAGCATATTCCGTTTGCTAAGTATGTGTAATTTATGTCATACTTTGTTTCCTTTGTGGACTACTAATAAACAAGGAGCCTGTGTTGGAGTTAAGGAGTTACTACTTAAGTTGTCATTTTCAACATTTGTATGTAACTCTTCTTTGCTTTTCTTTCTTCTCTCTTGAAAGGACAAAAGCAATAACAAGTAAAGAAATTGTTAATGAATAAAATTATGGTCCTTATGTCTTAAAAATTACAGCGTTTTCTGTCTAGTAGGTAGTGTGTTGGCTTGTTGGTTAGGCATCTTAAACAAAGGAAAGCTAGAATACTTCTTCCGCGACTAGCTCTCAGCAGTGTTTTGGCAAAAGCTCTGTGAGTAAATAAATTTGCCATGAAAGGTTCCTCAAAAAAATCTGTCGTTTGGAGTCGTCTTTAAACTGTAGATCCCGCCACTCGTGTATAAAATTAACAAACACAACGTAGGTGGTGTGAGAAGCTAGGTCGTAATCCTAAGTGAAGGGTTTTAATGAGCAATTAAGCAATTAAAATGCCAGTAACGATCCTTCCAGAGTGCTTTTCTAATCGACGAATGAAAACTGAACTTTGATGCTGAAGAAAATTTTATTCAAAAAGTCAGCATTCTGGGCCCGTGATTTAGCAACCACGATAACGAAGGTGTTAACACTTCATAGCTTTTATATGGATAGCGAGTCAGACATCTCAAACAAAACGAAATAGGTTTCTCTTCCAGATTTTCTCTTAAATACTTAAACATTTCTTTCTGCTGAGAGGAAGTCGCCGTAGAAATATTTTTTTCATATTTTCGTTTTGATGTCTGACGTGGGGTTTGAACCGTGGCCTTATGTCTACCCTTTCTAACTATAATTTGTTTTAAATCGATGCTGAACGTTCTCACTGGAAATAGGGTATCAATAATTGGGGAGGGTATCAAAAATTGACTTTATTCATTCTTGACTTCAAAAGCAAGCGGTTTTCTTTCTCTTAAACACTTAAACATTTCTTTCTTCAAGGATATGACCATATGTTCTCTAAAAAATAATTCTCAACAAAAATGCTAACAAACATTTATAACCTCTTAAAACAAAATAATAATTCACACATCATCTGAAATAGTATTTGTACGATACAATACAATACAATAGTATTTGCCACAGAAAATAATAAAATCAACACAATTTTGTTCACTCAAATAATATTATTCGCCAAAGTTTTTCGCATTTACGCAGCTCTATAGAACACATTCAGATACACCCACAATGCCAACAGAGAGCTGGCTAAAGTCAAAGCTAAAAAGATAAAGTTATCGCATTAAAACAAAAAGTGATTAATACGCAAAAACTTCCGCGTTGAAAACCACATTCACAATAAAATGTTTAAGCACAGGATACAAAAACTATAATACAATACATACGCCATACATGTACAGTGGTGGCCTTATAATTAGAAACGACTTAGCAACATATATGTTTGTTAATTTGTTTTACAGTTTTCACTGTGTACCTGGGATCAAAGGCTTTGTTTGGAGGACGCCTTACATATATTTTTCCATCAGATTGGGACACATTAAACTTATATTCGTCACTCCAGAGAACTCTGTTCCAGAAACTTCGTTTCTAATTATAAAGCCACCACTGTATATGTACATTTACATTAAGATTAACATGAGTATGAATGTGTTAAACAATTTAACATGAAATATTTGGAAAGGCGTTGAAGAGAACACCAGCAAAGAATGTGGTATTAAAGGGAAATTTAAAGGGAATCATATTAAATTTGCTAAATTTAGATAAGAGAAGTAGTATGGTCACTCAAGATTTTCCAGATTTGGAAAGTAATAACATTTTTAACATCTATGTTACATACACACATACATATTTGGTCATTACAAACCTCCACTCAGGATTACGGCCTAGCTTCTCCTATCACTTATATTGTGTGGATTAATTTTATCCATAAGTGGCAGAACCCACTGCCCCGAACGACAGATTTTAGAGAAACTTTTCATGGCAATTTTATTTACACAACACATTTATTTAGACAACACACTACCAACGGCGACTAACATCTATTTTAATTGGTAATATTTTAACGCATGGCGCCACTTGTTTATGCTTTGTTTGCATTACTTGAAAAAGCAATTCCTGATCTGAAAAATTAACCCTTTGCAACCGTAATAATTTTATATATGGGTGTCATGCTGGCTGGAATTAATCGATAATAAAGCTTTGGTGGCTGAGAGCAGACATACGACTAGATCGGTAATGAACTTTGGTGGCTGAGAACATACGGTCGCAAAGGGTTAATTAACATAACCTCGTCAGTTATTCACATCATATTTTTTTCCGTTGAAAAATCTTCCTTTCTGCCGGAAAAACAGCATTTACAGGAAGCTTTGTTGAGCTACTTTTTTGAGATAAAAAAAATATAAACGAGTCATTGTTTTCGTGTGATGAATGATGATTACGGTAAGCACGCTCTATCGAGGACACAGTTTATTGAGTGGTTTTCATGTTTCAAAAATGATTATTTTGACATCAAAGTCAAAGAGCATTCGGAACCATCTAAAACGTTTCGAAGAGCATAAATTATTAAGATTGCTGTCAGATGTAAGTAGAGCTTACGCAATCATTAGGCGCGACTGAAGTAGTTCTTTCAAGCCTCAGATTTCATTTAAAAGCAAAGAAACTTTACATCTTGAAGTATAGAAATTGAAAGTCATTTTACAACCCAAAATTAGGATTAATTTCCTTTACTCTCTCCAGCGTTTATGAATTTATCCCTCGTCATATTAGTTTATCATGTAGTGGTACTAAAATTAACAATCTAGTAAGTCTTGTTAGCATTTAATTATTTTTAATCTATTGTGCAAGGAATTGTCAATATTATAAGGATATTTGAAGAAACCAGACAGTTCATCAAGGCAATGCAAACACTGGAGAAAATAACAAATTTAAGGATAATCAAAATTTTTTGCCTGAAAGTCGTTATCGTTCAGCTTACTCTGCAGCATATTAAGGCGAATTTTTTTGCATTTGCGGCTCTGCACCTCTATCCATATAAAGACGGACCCTTTACAGCGCCTTAGTTTACCTGTTTTGTTGCTAGTACAGCATCGAGCACATAATGCTAATTTTTTTATAAAAATTTCTTCAGCGTTGAATTTCAGTTTTCATTTGTTGGTTAGAAAAGTACACTGGATGGATCGTTACTGATACTTCAACGGACTTGTATATTATTTACTTGTTCAATTGGTCATTACAACTCATTAGTTAGGATTACAACCTAGTTTCTCACATCACTTATGTTGTGCTTGTTAATTTTATCCATGACAGCTGAGTCCTATAGTTTGACTTCGACTCCGAATGACGGATTTCTTGAAAAACTTTTCATGGCAATTTTATTTACTTTCAGAGTTTTCTGGCAGAAATTTTCTGAAAGTAAATTGCCGCAGAAATATTTTTTACTTTTCGTTTTGTTCGAAATGATTGAGCTGGGGCTTGAAGTACTCATGTTTGAGTCTTGTAAGCCCGCTTACTACCTATTAGACTACGGTGACTTAAAATTTTTAAAATACAAGCAAAAAATAGTCGCGAATTTCTTGTAAAATAATTGATAAAATCGTGTGCTATGATAATGGAATGAAAAAGTTTTACGTGAGCAAAGTTTCTACGAAAAATGTGTTTCTTTTCATAGGATTCTGATACCATCCTTTATAGTTCTTAAGAAAATTTTCTCTACGTATTCGTTTGATCATAGCCAAAAGTCTCTATAGATTGATAGGAGAAAAGTGTTTAAACTGAATGTTTCACATTATCAGATCACAGAATTTAAGCAGATGATATGTTAAGGAATATAGCCGAGAGGGTTTTAAGTGCGCTTTAAGGACCAAATTTTAGATTACTACTTGTTAAATAGCTGCATTGCTCTAAGATGTCTACTGCATCTTTCTTTCCACAGCTACTACCACTTGATTTTTGTCAATTCGGGCTTCACATTCTAATACACCCGATATAAAATTAGTTGTTCTCGGTGAGCATGGTTTAAATATAAGCATCTCTTGCTATGCATTATTGTTTGCTGACCGTTTCATTTACATACATACATACATAATTGGTCATTACAACCCTTTAGTCAAGGATTAAGACCTAGTTGTGTGCGTTATTTTTTTATACGTGAGTGGTGGGTTTAAAGTCGACTCAGAACGACAGATTTTTGAGAAACTTTTCAATGCAATTTTATTTACTCTCAGAGTTTTAGCCAAAAATCTGCTGAGAGGAAGTCGCGGAAGAAATATTTTTTCGTATTTCGTTTAGTTGGAGATGCCTGACCTGGGGTTCGAACCGAGGCCTCACGTCTAATAAGCCAACACACTACCTATTAGACCACGGCGACTTTATTTACAGAAAATAAATTTTATTATAAATTCATGGTAACTATTATGACTTGAAGTATTTTTATTATTTTTTTACTGCAAAAAAAATTGCCAAATTAAGCCGCAATAAAGTTCAATAATTACAAGACTTATTGGTTATCTTTTCTTATTGAAAGTTTTCTTTCTTTTTCAATTTTAAGCACTTCTTAACGAAATCTAAACAAAACGTTGTTAAGTTTGGAAGCAGCTGTTATCAGAGCAACTCATATTTTCTTTAGTAGTTGGCAAGTGAAGTTGGTTGGTAATTTATTTAAGTTTCTTTACTTTTATCAAGAAAAAGAAGAAGAAGAATAAAAGAACTGTACTGTGTTCGAACTCAATGCCAAGTAACATGTTTGTCTTATAATTTTTTTAATAAAATATTGCAAACAGCAGGTTACCAAACTAAAATCAAATACCACTTAAGCCAACATTCGAGATCCTGCATGCGCAACCCCCCACAAATTTATCAAATTTTTCTTCGTTATAATATTTCATATGTTACTTAGAAGATAGTAAATGTGATAGAGAGAGAGAGAGAGAGAGAGAAAAAACGAACTTATTCGCACATCGAAAAACATCATAAATTATGAGACGTTTGTCGCTAGATTACGTGTTGGTTTCTTATGGAAAAAAACTGTAGAAGATGCAATGCCAAGTAAAAATAGAAAAAAAATTTTTTTTTTTTGAAAAAAAACTTGTAGCAGACCTATTATGGAAGTGCAAAGAAATAAGAAATTTCTAACAAAATATGATAAAGAATTTATTGGTAATAGGAAAACGGAAAAAATATTGCCAACAACACATGTGACTGACTCCCGAATAAATACTCTAGCAATACTTAAAACGCTTTAGAACCCTTAAGCCGTAAGAACAAAAATGAAGAATCACAATAACAAAAGGAAATCGAAATGATGTATAATTTCTTATATGGAGTTCCTTTTCTTCTTTTGACTCTCTGCCCGTCATTTATCCCTTATCCTTAGAGCAAGTGTAACAGTTAGTGGCATACAAATTTACACCAGCTGTGACCTTTGACAAGATTTGAAAGCATAACTAGACAAGAGGCAAAAAACGAACTAAAAATTTGTACAAATGATGATCTCACCCTCAAATCTCGTCCTTTAACCCCCTTTTTTGTGTACTTTTTTAAAATTGATAATCAGCTTAACACCAGGCAAATAATCTCTCCACCCATAACAAACACCCACCAAACTTATACTCGTACATCCAGCACTAGCAGCGCCACCAATTTTTTGGATGACAATAAAATAGTAAAAGAGGAAGACGTATAACTAAAATCTGTAACAACTTAAAAAAATAATCTTTTAAAAACGAAAAAACAAAAAAAAAAGGAAAATAAAAAGACACAGATGAACTTCTTTTTCTGTTGCGATAAGCAAAAAAAAAAAAAATAAAACATTTCCAAAGAAAAGTTGTTAAACAAAATTTGTCGTATCCATTGTTTGTTTGTTTCCTTGTTTGATAAAGGAAAATAAAAATGATTGAATGAAAATCATTTGTTTGTTTGTCATAAAAATATTTGTGTAAATAACATGTAAAAAGAAAATTTTTTTAAACAACTGGTAAATTTTATTCATTGATGAGGATTTAAACAAAAGAAAGTCAACCAATACAAGGCTCTTCTAATACCAAAAGAGTGCTAATACAAGAGGAATAAGAAGTCTATAATTTTCATAGGACTTCACTCTTCGATTCGCGTATTATCTATCGGAAGCTACGACTACGTTAGGTGATGTTAAACTTCTCATCCACTAATTTCCAAATAGATTTTTGCACAGTGCTGTGATACAGAGATCAGCAATGAGTATTCAAAAAGATGAGTAGATTCGAATCATACTCATAATTTCTGATACTTATACGCATTCATACTTATTTTAATATCATACTCATACTACTCATATTAAAAGTTTTAAATACTCATGGTGCTCATACTTAACAATACGCATGATGTTGTTGATTTCAACTCTCCATGGCTCAACATCTACAAGAATCACAACATAAGTATGATTCGCATACGAACACTACAATACTCACTAGAAGGTTGTGTGTTTGCTATGGTTGCTGTCTTTGTCTTTCTTCTTGTTTTGTAAATGCAACAACAACTACGACTGTAAATTTCTATGAATGATTCGAAATACTCGAATCATTTATGAGTATTATAAGCATTTTTCTAAATTTATGAATCTAAATGAGTAGGCCTATGAATAAAACATATTTCGAATGTTATGAGTTTGATGTCAACGCTGTACTCATACTCATTTCACCATGTACTTATAAATCAATGTTGCAGTGAGTACGAATTTATCGGAGTAGTTGAATTTCAATACAGTTGACTCACTCATACCCAAATTTTATGAATACTTACATATGAGTAGCGAAAAAGCGATTCATTGCTGATCTCTGCTGTGGTATATGTATGGCCAAACATTGTTAAGATGGAAAATTACGGCATAGTGTCTGATTATATAAATAGGATGTTTTTCGTACAACACTCCTTTCAAAAGAATTTACTGTTGTCTGTAGTGGTCTCCCATGATAGTTTAACTCGGTTTTAGCACTTTATAATAGATTACACCCTTCTGCTGGATGCCTAACAGTTTCCAATATATTGTCATCCTTCTTTTTAGGCTGTAGTGAACACTCTTTGTCTTTGATATTAGAATCAACGAAAAGCGGAAACCATTTGCTGCATTGTGATTTTGCTCAGTCCAAGCAGTTTTTTTGCAGTTCTCTTCGAAAAACGTGGCTCAATAAAACTTCCCTGTTTCTTTAGCGTTTTGAAAGATCTTACATTGTGCACATGCAAGTCATCTTTTGCTTCCGGAGCTATAGAGTGTGAACACTCTGTATCGTATGGTTTCCACATTTCAAACATGGTGATTTTAACTTCAAAGGTAAAAGAGCGTTCGAGACAACAAAAATAACCTTAACCGTACCTCGATCTAAATTCATAACAGACGCAAGAAAAGCTTGCTTAACAGTGAGGCGTGACTCAAGCAACCATTTCACGATGTTTGTAAGCAGTAGGATTCATTCAACAGCACAGAGAATGTGTGTCACGTTTACTGAGGCCGAGAGGCGTTGAACGATTTTAAATTCTGAAATGCTGGTTGTTCGCTTTAAAAATAAATGATTTTTCCATCGAATTATCACTGGCTACGACAACTGATTTCCTTATGACAACCACAAGCGCAAGATATCATATGTGAGTCACAGGCAAGGAGAACAGTCAAGCAGAATACCAATTGCGCCAAGGTAATGCTCTGAGTCTGATGAGATCAGAAATGTGTGTAAGCTGCTAAAACCGGGTTAGACTATGCCATAAGAATTGTAAAGACAACAATTAATTCGTTTAAAGGCAGCATTGATCAAAAAATGTTCTGAACATGCGACTACATAATGTGGCGCCGGTCTTATACATACATAAATATGTATTTCGGATTAGGACTTAGTTTCTCACACCACTTATGTTGTGTTTGTTAATTTCATACATGAGTGGCGGGATCTACAGTTTAAAGTCGACTCCGAACGACAGATTTTGTTGAGCAATTTATCATGGCAATTTTATTTGCTGGCCAGAAATCTGCTGAGAGGAAGTCGCCGAAGAAATACTTTTGGTATTTTGTTATGATGTCTGGCCTGGGGTTTGAACCCTGGTTTTACGTCTAATAAGCCAACACAACCTACTAGACCATGGTGACGGTCAATTACTACTTTGAAAAGCTCAGATGGGAATTTTTACCTCTCTCGACGTATAGCCTAAACCTTACCCCTTCTAACTAGAATTTGTTTTAAATCGATGCAGAACGTTCTCACTGGAAATACGGTGCATAGCAGGGTAGCAAAAATTGACTCTATTCATTCTTGATTCAAAAGCAAGCGGTTTTCTTGCGACGTAACCCTTAAGTGGCCAAAAAGGTGGGAAAAATTCATGGTTTTCTACAGACGATACATTAAATGACATATTCTTTCAGAAAGATATCTTAATAAAACATTTACAGTAAAATAAAGAAGTCTACATACACATTTTTTCGTGATTTTTTTCCAGTGATTTTTATTAAATTGAAAAAGGTGTTATAGCGTTGTTTAAGACTGTTACAATTAAGAGTGGTTGAAGACGAAAACGAATATTAAAAAATATAACCTAGAAATTATTTGAAAAAAAAAAACAAAAGCATACAACGGTGTATGTAGACTTTTTTCTTTGACTGTATTTTTTTTTTGTCAAGAATGACTGCTTTTTTAACCCTGGACAGTTACTATTCGTCGAATCGACGAATATAATTTACTCTTTATCATATAACTCTTTTTTTTTACCCAATTTCGCTCTCTTTTTCAACAACGTTAGTTGATTATGAAGAAGTCGCCGTAGTCTCGTAGGTAGTGTGTTGGTTTATTAGACGTAAAAGCCATGGTTCGAGCCCCAGGCCAGACATCAAAGACAAAATACAAAAAGTATTTCTTCCGCGACCTCCTCTCAGCAGATTTCTGGCAAAAACTCTGAGAGTAAATAAAAATTGACATGAAAAAGTTTCTCACAAATCTGTCGTTCGGAGTCGACTTTTAAACTGTAGGTCCCATCACTCATGTATAAAACTAACACACACAACATGAGTGGTGTGAGAAACTATGACGTTGTACAACGGGTCAATTCGATCCCCGGGTACTGTACTTGTCTTAATTGAAAAGTACACGTCCTCTAACCTAACCTAACCTTACCTAGTTGATTATGAAAGCTTGCAGTCAGTAGACGAAATTTTTTTAATTGTTCGTCGATTCAACGAAGAGTAACCTTACTGTACAAAAATGACCAACCAGGTTTAAATAATGGGTGGCCAGCGTACGTTTACTCACTGCAGGCTTTCGTTATCAACTAAAGTTGTTTAAAAAATGAGCGAAATTTGGTCAAACATAAAAGAATTATATTATAAGGAGTAAATGAGCTTCGTCGATTCGACGAACAGTAACCATTCATTAAGATAAAAAAATGAATATGATATGATATGATATGATATAAAGGGTACGCTATTCTAATTCAGGCTTTCTTAATGTTTTTTCTCAATTACAAACCGAACGTGAATTCTATAATGAAATTCTTCTGCTTTTTATGTCACTATTTTTTGGTACCATAACTTCTTAATAAATTCCGATCGTAATCGCTTCAATTTTCATACTAAATTTTTATAGAAATGTTGTAAATACAACAATAAATTTCAATTATTATTAAATTAAATTGCTTTCTTTCATAACAACAACAATGATAATAATATTAAGAATCATAATCTTTACATGTGTAAGTGCTTATGTGTACAAGCATGTTATGACTGCGATGCATAAGCGTTTATTACTTATAATCTGTTCACTGTATTCACTGTTCACATGTATTAATAATAATCATACGTCTGGGTTGCCTCTTGCAAAATCGACTCAAAATAATATTAAAAACGATTTATTTTATTACAACTGACGATATGTTGTTGTTCTTATTATTTTTGTTGTACATGTTTTAGCAGAGTTTTTTGGAAATATAAATAAAAAACAAACAAAAAATTTTTATTTAATATTTAATGAATTGAATTTTATATTTGGAACAGACAACAAAGAGCTGAAGAACTCTAGAGAGAAAGAAAACAGAAAAAAAGAAACAAAAAAAAGAGACTGACGCGGTTAAAGTCATTGTACTTGATTTTGTTATTCTCATGTATTTCTCATAATAAATGAAAATGTTGCCAAAAAAAAAGAATATTTTGATTGGCATTTAACAGCGTTTATGCGTTATAGCCAGCAAGAGTGCTCATATATGTACATTTCATTGACTTAAGTGGAACTTAAAAATAAAAAAAAAGATTGTGGCCAAATTAAATCCGAAACCTAAACTCAGCTTAAGAAAATACCACAGTGGGCATAACAAACTTATACATTTCGTAGCATTTTCTTTTTCGTAGACAATTTGTTCGAAATTTAAATATTAAGTACTCATCTCATAAATTTTTTACCTCCAAAAGATATTTCTAAAACTTCCTCTCCAGGAGCAAAAACTCCGAGAGTAAATAAAAATTGCCATGAGAAGTTACTCAAATCTGTTCTACGAAGTTGACCTTAAACTATAAGTCCTGCTACTGGCGTATAAAAATTAACACACACAGCATGAGTGGTATGGGAAACTAGGTTGTAATCCTGACTAAAGTATCGTAATGAAATAGATAAACATGCCTTAAGTTTTACAAATTAGGTGAAATAAGTGCGAAATCATTGCGAAAATAAGTTAAAATTTGTAAGTGAGAAATTGCCTACAGGCACCATAGTGTTGCGGTGAATGCGCCGGACTAAAAACCTGAGTATTCCCGAAACCCCCAAAAAGCCGAAAATATTTTCATCATGAGTTTTAAATTTTGTGAGATTAAGAGGCTCCAATTGATTTGAAAGCAATTCATTTAGAAACTCACTTGGTTACTTCTTTCCTTACAACACGAATGTTGAGCTATGGCATGGATTGTGTTCGTTTGCATCGAAATGGTTTAAAAGATATTCGCATACACCTGCGGCTTACAAAAACTCTGCAATAAATAGTCAAACACAGTCAGATCGCGTGATTTTGGTTTGGTTCACATCAGAGATCAGCAATGAATTACTTTTTCGCTACTCATAAGTACTCATGAAATTTTGAGTATGAGTGAGTCAACAGTATTGAAATCAAACTACTCTAATGCATTCGTACTCACTACAACATTGATTTATAAGCACATGTTGCAATGAGTATGAGTACAACGTTGACATCAAGCTCATACCATTCGAAATATGTTTGATTTGAAGCCTACTCAAAATTTACAGTCTTAGTTGTTGTTGTATTTACTAAGAAGGAAGAAAGACACATAAACAAAAAAGAAAAAGACAGCAAGCAGAGCAAACACATAACCTTCTTGTGAGTATTGTAGTGTTCGTACGCAAATCATACTTATTTTGTGATTCGTATATACGATGAGTCATGGATAGTCGAAATCAATACCATCATGCGTATTGTTAAGTATGAGTACCATGAGTATTTCAAACTTTGAATATGAATAGTATGAGTATGATATTAAAATAAGTATGAATAGGTATAAGTATCATAAATTATGAGTATGATTCGAATCTACTTATCGTTTTGAATACTCATTACTGACCTCTGGTTCATATTACATTCAAATCACTCGGGCAGAATGTCGAATGTAGCATGAACCAAGCGATACTTAGGACCGCATTATTGAAACCGCATAACGTTGGTGTTCAAATCATTTATTTCAACTCAAAAGAAGATAGTTATCACCAAAGTAAAATGCTCGTTTTTGAAAAGGATAGTCTGCCCAACGACGTTTTGAAAGAAACATGGACCTAATGACCCTAATGGGTAGTGGTTTGTATGTTCAACTACCCATGAAATCATGAAATCGCCATAGTCTAGTAGGTAGTGTGTTGGCTTATTAGACATGAGGCCACGGTTCAAATCTTAGGTCCGGCATCTCCATTAAGTTGAAATATGAGAAACAGTTTTTCGGAGAATTCCTCAGATTTCTGGCAAAAACTCTGAGAGTAAATCGATCTGCCATTAAAAAGTTTGTCAAAAAATCTGTTGTTCGGAGTCGATTTCAAACTGTAAGACCAGCCATGCAAAAAATTAACACACACAACATAAATGATGTGATAAACTATGTCGTAATTCTGATTAAAGGGTTGTAAAGACTAATCATATACGTAAGTACTTGCCGAATGGAATCTGGAGCAGTTGGCAACTGATACCCAACATTGTTTACAAATTATATCCAGCGAAAAGACCCTTTTTTGAATGAATGGGTACGTGAACAAACAAATTTGCTGAATTCTGAACGATATCAATTCACATGATATTCAAATACGACCAATGCATTCCGAAAAAGTCATCATTTGTTGTGTATTTTAGCCTGGAAGCATCATTGGTCCATATTTGTTTGAGATTGAAATTGTCTAGGCTACTACTGTCAACGGCGTAAACTATATGCCATTGATTTGTAACTTCTCTTGGCCTTAATTGGATGATCTGAACACCAACGACATGTAGTTTCAATAGAAAGATATTCTTCAAATGCGATTTGTGGTCGTCTCACTTGGAGGTGATGTGAACTGACACCAAAACCGGCCTTGTAGAGTGTTCTTAAGTCGCAAGTGTATGTGAAAAAAATTTAGTCGTAGTAGTCCAGTAAGTAGTGTGTTGGCTTTTTAGACGTGAGGTCACTGTTCAAACCTCAGGTCAGACATCTTCAACAAACCGAAATATTAAAGAATATTTCTCGACGAATGCTCTGAGAGTAAATTAAATTGCCATGAAAATTTTCTCAAAAATCTGTCGACATTCAACAGTAGGTCCCGCCACTCATAGATAAAATTAAAACACACAACTTAAGTGGTTCCTGACTGAAGGATTGTAATGACCAATAATGTATGTATGTTTCTTTGTTTGTATGATGTCAAACATTAAGTTTCTATGTTACTTGGTAAACCCTGTGTTATTCTCTTCTGGAAGTCACCAAAGTTAAGTCACTAAATTTGACTGTTTTTCACCTTTTCGAGAATTTCGATTATTTAACCTTTCTTTGCATTAATAACATTATGTTTCAATAATTAATCACTTTTAAAGCAAAACACAAACAAAAACATTAACAAAATAATCTCATTTGCCACAGACAACAACGACAACAAGGAGAATAGAAAAAAAATGAGAAGAAAAGTTCAGAATCCTTATTAAATCCGTAATGCCTTATCAATGATAAATCAAACCAGTTTTTTGTAACACTTTTTCGTGTCTTTTCTTTTTCGTTTTTCTCTTTAAGGGTTTTTGTTTTTTGCTGTGATAGAATAAGGAAAACCTTCTTATCAACAAATTTTCTTGCTTTTCTTTTGTATTCAAAGAGAGAGAGAGAGAAAATATCTTTCTAATCTTATGTATAAAATAAAAGCCAATTTCATTATTAATTTCTCTCCAACAATTTTACCGAAAATTCTTTTAAAGAAAAGACATGTTTTTGTTTCGTTTTGTTGCCTCTTTTGAAATGTTAAAAGTTAAGCTGGGGCCTTTACTCACTGACGTTTTCTTGAATATCTTATCAAAAGTTAAGGATTTTTGTATCATTCATCCTTTTGGCTTTAACCTTTCACTTTGACGAAGGATATTTTGTTGTTGTTGTTGTTGTTGCTTTTTCTTCCCTTTTTGGTAATACAAATCTCACTAATTAATAAATAAATGTCAAAAGATTTGTGTGCCATACATATACAGATGAAATATACACTCATGTAAAGATAAATTCTTTATGGCCGGCCATCTGAATGGAAGGCACATTTTTGGTCAGTTGACAAGCCATTAACATTCATTGATAGAATATCTCTCCTCTCTCTCTCTCTGTCCATTGCAAATGTGGATGGTAAAGGCCATATGTAACTATGGAATAACTAAAGACATGCTGTTGTGCCATTAAAAGATTGTAACATTTTGATATGATTTATACACGCTCTGTACACTATCACATCACATGTTGGCAAAGGATAATACTGCCTATTAATTATGTTAATGATACCTAATGAATAGGCATATGAATGGTTTTTGAATACGAATATTTTATAATGAATTAGAAGTTAAAATAAATTAAAATGCATGTAAATATTCAATGACATTTAATTTTTAAGGCGTATTCTTCTATAAAGGATCAGGTTGTTATAATCGATTGTGGTGATTTATGTCAACTTTTATTCATAAATTGTTAGGAAAGTTCGGTAATAGGTTCATAATTGAGATCAGGAAAGACCAATGTACTCAGCATACTTACTTAATTGGTCATTACAACACTTTAGTCAATATTGCGATCTACTTTGCCACAAAACCATGTTGTGTGAAACTATAGTTTAAAATGGAGTTCGAACGAACTTTTCATAGCAATTTAATTTACTCAGCCAGAAACTGCAGAGACAAGTCACCGAAGGATAATTTTTTTTAATATTTCGTTCTGTTCGAAATGTCTGAACAGAGAATTTGAACCTCTACCTCACATCAAATAAACCAACCTACTGTCTACTAGACTACGGGAACTTCTAACTCAACATACCTCTCTTTTATAAACACCTGAAGTGCCCTGCATATATTGTCCATTACTTTCAAAGTGTAAGACAATTATAAATGATTAAATTCGTTCACTGGAGTTCAAAATGCAATACCGACGAACATGTTATCTATTGGATCCCTTGTATAATACTCATGCTCCTTAATATGCTTTTTACAAGCAATCTGCGAAATTAGTTGCTGGCAGCTAAATCTATGGGGTTTATGTGATAGGCGTAGAATGACTTGAGCTTGGTACCAACGTGAATGGTTTCCTAAAAATGCATACACTTTCGAATTATTTCCTCCAAGCAGCTAATAGTTAATGCTGTTTGTAGATAATATGAATTGTGGTCATAGCTGCCAGATAAATGAGGCACCAAATCGTCAAATATTTGAGAAAAAATCGTCAAAATCGTCAAAGACGTTTATTGAAATCGTCAAAAAATCGTCAGAAAAAATAAATAAATAAATTAAAAGTTTTTAAAATCAAAAATTATGTCTATAGTAGCAAAACATATAAAGTCATTGTTGTACATAGATATCTAAATTGAAAAATAAAACATTTACAAAAATTTGTTAGAAATTAAAAGCTAGCGTCCCTCATCTTCATTTATTAATTTTTTTCCAAAAATCGAAAAGTTTCAGGAACAAATTTGTTAAGTTTTAAACAGTCTTTCCCCGTGGTGTTTACTGGCACATAAGCGCACCAATAATATTGCATCATCTATATCTATGGGCGGTGTACATATTAAGGAGTCAGAAGCTCTTGACATTCTGAGCATGAAAATTCAGTGTAATGTTGGCTTCAACCGAAAAAGTTTGCAGTTCCTTCAGTTCCTTCTTAAGATATTATCATCTGATCTAACTATTTACACCGTTTTCATATAACCGACCGAAATAGGAATACAACTCTTATATATTGGCAGGTGCCTCAACATCTATTTTAAGGTTTCTCGACCGTGTAGAGGAAAGGCCGTAGTAGCTCGTTAATGACGGTAGTGTATCCAACTCCATTGAATCATTCACCGTTCTATCGCTACTACAAAAGGATTTCGCTCGAACGAAATAGGGGACTTGTTCATATAATCCTACGTAACGCTCGTCTTTCTCGACCAGCACCGTATGTGGTCGATTGGCCAGTGGATTGCAAACTGCATTACAGAAAAAATACGTTTTTTAGTCGGATTATTCGTATGTAGAACTCAATTCCTGTAGAGGTCTTTCCTGTTACTTATGGTATAAAAATATACAAGCCTAGTGTCAATAAACACTGTCCTCTTTTCCTTCTTCCCATAACACATTTTCATAGTTCCAAACACAATGCCATCCATCCACTGAGTGTTGGTCTTACGAAAAAAAAAATAACGGCGCATGCCTTTGTTCTTCCGATGGTAATATTAGAAGCTACACTCGAATTTTTAAAATTGTCTGCAACGACAAGTGACAAATTATTCTCAACTACGAGGTTTTTAGGAGTTGCAGTCTTTTGGCTTTTAAGGGGTTAAAAGGCAATAAAATACAGAAAATCATCACAGGTAATCGAAAGTAACTTAATAATTTACTCCTTGTTTTTACTAACATAAATTTCCAATAGTAATAATTGCAAAGTAAATACATACATACATACATAATTGGCCATTACAACCCTTCAGTCAGGATTACGGCCTAGCTTCTCACACCACTCATGTTGTGTGTGTTAATTTTATACGTGAGTGGCGGGACCTACAGTTTAACGTCGACTCCGAACGACAGATTTTTGAGAAACTTTTTCATGGCAGTGTATTTTACTCTCAGAGTTTTTGCCAGAAATCTGCTGAGAGGAAGTCGCCGAAGAAATATTTTTTTTTCATATTTCATTTTTGATGTCTGACCTGGGATACGAACCCGGGCTTTTACGAATAGTAAGCCAACACACTACCTACTACACCACGGCGACAAAATTGCAAAGTAAATACAAAGCTTAAAGTGGTTTTTAATTTACTAATGTAAAGAATATGATGTAAATTTTTCATTTCCTAAAATCGTCAAATAAGGCCATAAATCGTCACATCGTCAATATGATATTTTTTTTAGCTCAAAATCGTCAAAAGGAAGATAAATCGTCAAATCTGGCAGCTATGATTGTGGTTAGAACTTATTTCTCGTCTAAGGTTCCAAAGTAACGGCTTTATCACGATGTACCTTTAGCAGTGACATTGTTACACTTCAATTCGGTCTTTGACTCATTCAATAATTAGTGCTCGTTACTAAGATCATTATATCATCTGCCTTCCTTAGGATGTGTCACGGTGTAATAGAGAAAGTACGTGACTACAAATCCTTACAAATTATAGGGATGTTAGGGAGCATCACTCTTGGCTGTGATCACTAGGACTCTATGTTCTTAATTTCAATACATTACTACCAGAGTATGTCATCTCCAGGTATCAATGAATGGACCAGTAATCATAGTAAAACTGGTCGCAGTGAACCAATCGCCTTCTAAGCTAAAAAAGTAGGTTAAAAGCATTGAAATAAAGTAAAGAAATGTTAGCACGATTTGCTTTATCCCAGTCGTCTGATAATTGATCATTTCTTTATGGTAGATAATACATATACACTCCAACCAAATGGTGGGAATCAAGGAAAATAGTCTTGGCTAATACGTTCCCTCATCGAACTTCCACTATACCCTTTACAAATGTTTTATCAGCATTTTTTATAGTAAGCATGCAGTAATGGACTCTCTTGTTTTAGATATTTCCCTCATACTTTTTATCAAATGCGCGAATTGCCACAGAATACCAACCACTAGCTTTTTCAGTGGACAATATAGTTACAATTATGTACGACGCAGAAATAGATGCAGGTAGCGGGGAGAATGTAGTGGCAGTGGAATTCCTACGATTAGAATAAGTGTAGAAAAGCTAATAACATACGTAGAGTTTATAGTCTACCTTTTGTATGGAACTGATTTCCTGCCCCCACATTAACACGAATCGCTAGAAGTTATTCGATTATAAATACACATTGATGCAAATCACTTGTAGGAAATGGAGGGGATCAACAGAAAATATTACGAGGATGCCACAAGAATGGAATCAAGAAACCGAGATCGACCAAACATAGATGGCTTATAATACTCCAAGAGCTAGGACATTGCGATCTTACGTGGAAAGTCATACAAATTATCGCATCAAATCGTGTTAGAGGATAATGCTTTGTGGAAGCCATACACTACCACAAATATGTAATAAAAACCAAACAACTAGCGACAAGTTAAAGAACAGTTTTCAAGGAATAAATAACCTAAACTGTCGTCATATTTCAATTGCTTGTTCTTTGGACAGAATCGCTTTAGTGCTGCTCGACATATGGCCAATAGGTCCTCAGTTAAATTATGAAATTATTTATTAAAACTGTTTTACTTTTGACATTTCATAAAAATTCTATAAGTGAACATAAGTTTTGAATTGTATATGTGTATAAACCAAAACAGAATCTTAGAAACTTACAGCAAACTTGGTATTTAAGCTTGTATATACAAAACATATATAATTTTTCATATTTTCTGTTTTCTTTTTCTAATGCTATCAACTTAGAAATAAATCTTCTTTTACAAAATTGCTTACTAGAAATTTTGTAGTTAAGTTTTCTTTTAATATTGCCATGAGTTGTATAACAATAAAATAAAAAAGAAAGCAATTTTTTAATGAAATTCTACTTAAGTACACAACATCAGATACAAAACTTAGGACGGTATTCCATCGTTGTAGTCATTACTTCGTTAACTTTAAAAAATACTTGATGTTTAAATACTTGCAAATATCCACACATACTCTTAACTCAATTACAAACAGTAAAGCTACTTCTACAGCACACCAATACATAAATAAAATTTTTGCTACTTGCTTTCCAACCAATTCATAAACATCACACATATGAGTGCAAAAGCTTACAGGAACGTCTCATGGATACGAACGAAGGAACGATACACACATGTGGAAATGTGATTGTGTGCCTGTGTGTAACTGTTTTTTATTACACCGTTAGAAATGTAATTTTTTTTCATTTGCTATTGCTGCTGCTGTTGTTTCTTGGTGTTGTCTGTAATAACAATTGTTTGTCTAATAAAGTAGTTTTTTCCCCCCTCACTGTTGTTTTTGTTATCACTACTGCTGTTCTTGTCTTTGTAAAAGCTTCCGGCTTTTTTTCCTTTTCTTCCGGTACCTTTTCTATTTTGTTTTTCTTTTCTATTTCCTTGTTGTTTTCTTTTTTCTTTCCATTTCTTCTTGAAAGGATTTTATTGTTGCCCCATACTTTCTTTTCTCTTTTAACGGTTTGTGGGTGTATGCGAACGGAATCATATTTATTGTGAAAAAAATTCCGTGTCTTCTCCACTTACTACCAACTAGTGGCATTGTAGTGGTTTAGTTATCTGCGGGAGGTGTGTGTGTATGTGTGTCTCCATTCATTTTTCATTCATTCATAGCGTCACTCATTCATTTATTCTTTCAATGTTTAGCTGATTGTGGTTTACCTATGAATACAGTTTTTATACAGAATTTCTATTTATTTTACAATGAAATATGTGATGCAGCAGTTCCCAACAATGAAAAGAATTAATATTTTAAACTAAGAATAGAAGCACAAATAAATTGTAATTATTTTACAATGTTTTTAGCAAATTGATAATATCTCTAGGTATAGTTGTTGATGAAATGAGAATAAAATGTCCTGTCAGCTACAGTGTTTGCTGATACTATTTTGTACACTTGTAGAAACCTCATTAAAGGAATAGGCGTCTCCATCAAGTACTAAAAAGCTCCCGAAATATAAAAAATCATTAAAACCACAAAGGACAACAACGCACATGGTAAGGACAATATGGCGTCAGAGATGCTGAATATAACGCCAAACATTAGCTCCCACCGACTACTCCACATCCAACGTAAGTTCCGAATCGATTACACTATGCGACAAAATCCAAAAAATTTAATACACCCGAGTAACTATCTAGTCTAAGATATTCACTAGGTTGAGTAGAACTCAAAAATACTTTTTTAGTTTTCTCGAACCCTCCAAACTAGTTTTATTTGACAAAATAGTTTTTTTTTGATCTTTTCACACAAAATTATTAATTACCCAAATATGTTTGAACCTATTTTAAAGGTCCAAAGTTTTTTTCAGAGAGATGAGAGATTAGCTTTTCAAACGGTATACATAAACATGTTGTTCAAACTTATATGTTATGAGATTTGATGGGGTAAACTTGGAATATATTATTTTTTTTTATTTTTAAAGTGCAGCCATTTTTAGTTGCAAAATTTAATTAAAAAATATAAAATAAGTGGAGACATTCTTAAAGTGCATTCTCTTGTCATGCGTTTAACACTCCGTTTGATAAAATTGGACAAAAATTACCGTGGTTATTATTTACAGAGTATAACAGCTTAGTCATAATTTTTATATATTCTCTCTCATCAAATGAATTTCATTTCAAAAATTTTTGATGGATGTACTCGGGTGTATTATCACTGTCGTACCGTGTTATCATTAACTTACGGACATCATAGAGGTAACCTTACCCAAAACTTGTAAAACAATTTCGTGCTCTTTTGGATGATCTGGACTATACGCGGGATCAGCATTACACTTGTATAGCCATGACACCAAATGCAATACACTCTAAGCTTATGGGATCCACTGCGCTTATAATAGAGGGAAAAAGGAAGAAAAAGCTAAATAATGATGCAGATAGAGAGAGTGCAAGAATAGCAAAACAGAATTCCAATCAATTAGCAACGCCAGCATGAATGCATGCCAATCAGCCAATTTAATTTCTGTATAAACCTTAGAAGAGCCGGAATATCGATACGCTATGGAGGATAAAGTCGCCAAGGTATTTCTTCGGCGAGTTTCTTTCAGCAGATTTCTGGCAAAAACTCTGAGAGAAATAAAATTGCCATGAAAAGTTTCTCAAAAATCTGTCGTTCGGAGTCGACTTTAAACTAAAGGTGCCACCACTCATGTATAAAATTAACACACACAACATAAGTGGTGTGAGAAACTAGGTTGTAATCCTGACTGAAGGGTTGACCAATTGTGTATATATATCATTTTCCACAGAAGGTGTTCGATTGTTAGACGAGAGCCCGTGGTGCAACTCCTGGCTCGAATACCTTGGAAAAATGAGATATGCCAACCTTTCAGCAGTCTTCTAGCAAATACTCTGAGGGTAAATAAAATTGTTATGAAAAGTTTATTAAAAATCTATCGTTCGGAATCGACTTTAAACTATAGGTCTCGCCACTCATTTATAAAATTAACGCACACAACATTAGTGGTGTGTGAAGCTAAGTCGTAATCCTGACTGAAGGGTTGTAATGATCAAATATGTATGTATGTATTTTTAAGGTAGTCTTGAAGGGTATACTTTTGCTTTTGAACGGTTTGACTGAAGACAAAGGCATAATCGAAAAGTCAATTAATGCATAGGGAATGGAATGTTCAATTGCGATGTCTATTCCATGTTTCTTTATAGAAGAGCAAGCATTACACGCAGAAGGTGGATAACACCACCGTTTGATAATTATTGATGATTTTTGTCCTAAGTGGAGATATTGGATTTGGTTGACGAAGGTTTTCAAGAAGATCATGCCACATTACACACGATATGCCGGGTATCTATTATGAGATGGATTTGGTGAGCAATTTATTATATCCTACATTTTAATGCAGTTCAGAGGACACCTTTATTGATGGATTTGACTCAATTGGGTAGTCGCCGTAGTCTAGTAGGTAGAGTGTTGCCTTATTAGGCATAAGGCCACGGTAGAAACCCCTGGTCAGACATCAAAACAAAATTTGAAAAAATATTTCTTCGGCGACTTGCTCTCAGCAGATTTCTGGCAAAAATTCTGAGTGTAAATAAAATAGTCATGAAAAGTTTCTCAAAAGATTTGTCGTCCGGAATCGACTTTAAACTAGAGCTGTTCATGTAAAAAAAACATCGATGTTTTTTGCCATTCGATTCATCATAAATTAACATCGATGTTATTCGATGCATCAATTAAAAAAAACATCGATGTTTGCGATGCATCGTATTTATTCTAACTGGGACTTAACAAAATTAATTGAATAAAAGTCGAATTATTTTAACATATTGAATACAAGAATTGTTTATTTTATGAGGAATTTTTTCATTAAATTCAGTCTTATTAGATTATTACAGTCCTAATTGTGTAAGACATGACATCAAGTTATATTTATATGGATAGAAAAAACAAAATTTTTAATATATGGGGAATTTCGTGTCAAGTGACCCAATTTTTAAAATCGATGTCTTCCGATTTAGATGAAATTTGCAAGGTTAGTACTATTGGATAGTATGCCAATAGATTCATTATTAGCTTGAGCTGGATGAAAAGTGCAAGGGCTTTATTAGTGTAGTCGCACTCTCTCTTGCGTGTTTGTGTTGGTGTTTGTTAGTGTTGTTGTTTGTTGGCGTGTGTTTGTTTGTCTGTGTAATTCTACCGCTTCTTTATTCTCCCCTTTCTTATTTCCTCTCCTTTTTTCCCATCCCCTCTATCATCATATCACTTAAAAGATGTTTTTATACATTGGGACAACTTGACCTCCGGGTATTGTACGTACTCTAAACTTGGTAATTGAGGCCTACTGTTATCTAAAGACTAGAATCAAATCACTACCGACTACAAATGATCAATTTGAAACATGCATTAATCGAAAATTGATTAGGATGGGCCACAAGACACGGCAAAATAATTTAGCGAAGCAAAATCGATTCAGAATATAAACAAAGTATTAGAATGGAAGCCGTTATTCCACCCGCCATATTCATCAGACTTGAATCCATTCGATTACTATTTGAACACGAAGACAGCTCTTCGATTTCTACAAGGAAGATGAAAATTGGGTGACTAATTGGTTTGCTTCACAGGACAGTTTTATTGGCGTGGAATCTAGCAATTGCCAATATTTAAGAAAAATGTTTTTTACTTCCAAATTTTTACTTTCTCTTACTTTTTTATTTATGTATTTATAGTAAATTCAATACAACAAGAACAAGTCTTATTTTAAAGTATTGGTTAGTAAATTGTCATATACATAGGTATATGGGGAATTTCGTGTCAAGTGACCCAATTTTTAAAATTTGCACCAAGATTAGTACTATTGGGTAGTAGGCCAGACACAAATTTTCAGCTCTATCAGTCAAGAACTGCCGGAGTTAGAGGGGACCAAAGTTGGACATTATGACACATTAAAATGTGTGTAACTTTTCACCTATTGATCCTAGCAAAAATTTTCCAAAGCATATTAGATAGCTATTTCTTTTTAAATTTTTTTTCAAAATGGGCCCTTTTTTTTTTTTTTTTTTGCTCAAATGGGATGCGAGTGGGATATCTATCAAAAAAATTATTCTCTAATCAAAAATAAGATTTTTCAATATTATTTCAATATTTTATGATAAAATTGAGTTACTAGAGCTTCAGTTTCGCACGCTAAAGTTTTTTCCTTCTTCTTGCTTGGAAGTGTATGAATCCCATGCTCAGCAACCAAATTTTTAGCAATTCTTGCTTTTCGTTGAGACGTTCCAAACTCGGTCATTATTTTTGAACAACTCCATGACGATGGGGTAGAGTAAGAAGTTGAATTCTTTCAGATCTACTATGTGACGTTTTGTACTTCTTTTTTATTTGTTCAAAAACTTCTACTGTATCCTTGTGATGTTGATTTTGGCACTCATTATTAGGTCTTATAGGTTCTACTGAAAAGTTAGAACAACCATCATCTCCTGCAGAACTGTCATCATTTTCAGAATTGATTTTGTTCTCATCTGGAATAACCGGTAATGTGTCCAACTTTCCCACCATTTTCCTGCACGATCCACAAATTAGCAAACGTTTTGAAAGTGTTGGGAATTTTTTCAATAAGTTGTCGGAAATATTTCGCATATCTGATGATCTGTGCTTCTTTTTGTCTAAGGGATTACAACAAAAAGAAGTCAACATTTCCTTTTTGGAAGCGGAAGCCATTATAAATAACGCACGTCCAAACTTTAACACTGTTTATAAAAAACTAATTTCTGAATATCCTCAGAATGCAAAAACTTTTTTAAGATCATTTAGGTAGTACGTTTTCAAGCCAAATATTGAAAAATCTTATTCTTGAATTAAAAAATATTTTTTTTGATAGATATCCCAGTAGCATCCCATTAAGCGATTATAAAGGCCTTAAAGGAAATTGTATAAGCTTTCTTTTGAGAGAAAAAAGGCCCATTTTGAAAAAAAAATAAAATCAAGCGATCTTAAATCAAATTAAGTCATTCTTATTTTGTTGTTTAAAAATATTGTCACTACTTTAAATGACTTGTTATCTGCTACTTAAACAAAAGCTGTCGGATGCGTAAATTTAAAATTCAGCTTTTCGATACATCGAATAAAAAATATCGATGTATCGATTAACATCGTGTGATACGATACATCGACATTTTAACGATGTATCGAAATTAAAACATCGATGTTTACGATGCATCGATTAACATCGAACAGCTCTACTTTAAACTGTAGGTCTAGCCACTCATGTTCTTTTGAATATAGTCTCTATTGTATTAGCTTGAGACAGCCACAATTCTAACCCTGAAAAGCAGGATTATAACTGATATTGGTGAGATACCAACCGAAATGTTTGATAAAATATGCCAAAATTGGAGTCTACGAATGGATCAATTATGACGTTTTTGTAGGCTGAAATACTCTTTCCCTTTGTTTCTATGGCAACACACTGAAAAGTAAACCTTCTAAAGGATTTGTTACGTTGTACAAACTGTTTTTAGAATTACATTGGGAACATCTGACTTATCTATCCTTCATTTCTATTTGATTTCACATTTTTTTCTCTCCTTTATTTTACTCATTGTACAAGTAGCAGTTGTGTTTTTATTTCGTTTTTCCCCCGTTTCTTTTTTCTGTTTAGGAACATGACATTTGAAGTGTTTTGCAAGCAAAACTCAAGTAAAATAGAAGTTGATTACTTTGAACGTCCTGAGTTAAGCAATTAATAAAATGTTAAACTAAATCATTTGTCAAAAGATGATTTGTTTTTCTCTCGATTAGTTCTTTCATTCTTTTTAAAGGGAGTACTAGTACAAAGAAGTATTTAAATCGGTAAGAATAAAAAACTTTTTTAAAGTATTGGAAAACCCTTTAAACTAATAAGCGCTGATAACTTCATATGGGTATCATATGGTCAGAGTACAAATATTATAAAAGTGCATATTATACATGCTTTAATACCGTTGTTTTTATTGTTGTTTTAATATTTATTATTCTATTAAAAAATTATGCAAATATAATCTTAACAAATAAGCAAAAATGTAGATTTTCTAAAACCCAGTTTTATTTATGGAATTTGCTGCAAACAGATGCTCATTTTTATATGCCACTTATCAGTTATTCAAAGTCGCTGCTATTTGAAGTTAAAATTTTCCCCCCCCCAAAAAAAAAAAAAAATCATAAATGGGTTTCGTTCATATTTATTATGCAAATAAACCCAAAATCATATAAATAATTGAATATTGTTGTTGAAGACAACCAGAAGGGATTTAAATGTGAAATTAAAATAATTTCTTAAAATGCTATAAACGCAATGGAAAGGCAAATAAATGTTGTATTTTTCTTATTTTAGATTTGTTAATAACTCACATAACTTAAGGATAAGGCAGTTTATGTTATTTTAAAAATATTCTACGAAATGTATTTCTAATAATTTTTATCGCTCTGCGAAAACAGAAGCTTGCATCAAAGGATTCTAAAAGGCATAAATGTATCATGAAATATTAAAAATTATTATTTAAATGCGAAATAAACAAATATAATGTAATTTCATAATTATTTATTTACTTAATTGGTCATTACAGCTCTTTAGGATTTCAACCTAGCTTCTCACACTATCCAAATTGTGTATGTTAATTTTATCCATGAACGGTGAGATCTACAGTTTAAAGTCGACTCCGAACGACAGATTCTTGAGAAAATTTTCGTGGCAATTTTATTTACTCTCAGAGTTTGGCATATTTCGTTTTGTTGAAGATATCTGAGCAGAAGTTGAACCACGGGCTCTCGCCTAATAAGCCAACACATTGCCTACTAGACTACGTCGACTTGGTCTTATGTACTGTAATATCGACGACAACGAAGTAATTGCTGTTCCAGATAGATTGCACTCATGGATTGTGTCAATGTTTTCGATAACAACACTTAAGTTCCCAATGTAGGCTGAGGTTTGAAACACGTGCACGCAACTATTGAAATATCTTACTACCTACTACACTACTCTACTACGCTGCTCTACATGAATTCTGTAGTACCATTCAAGCCGAAAAAATGGCTGTTGTGTGAATGCGATATCAAGATATATCGAATGGATATATACATAACTGAATTAAAGCGGCAATTAAATTCCTAGAGAGCATGTCTGCCACATCTTAAATTGTCGAAGAATGGCGGAAGTCACTGAAAGAGATAATGAGACATTAGACGTTTACTCTCATATTAGTTTCTGGACATGGGCTCCTCGAAGTTTATATCAAAGCTAATGCACTTGCAGAAGCTGATATTAGAGAAATTTCTACTCAATTCATACACACATATGTAAATGGGCATTGCAACCCTTCAGTCAGGATTAAAACCTAAGTTTTCCCACAATATATGTTGTGTGTATTAATTTTATACACGGGTCTTTCAATTTAAAGTCCACTCCAAACGACAGATTTTTTAAGAATCTTTTCATAGGAATTTTATTTAGTCTCAGAGTTTTTGTCACAAATCTGCTGAGAGGCAGTCGCCTAAGAAATATGTTTTTAGATTTCGTTTTGTTAGAGATGTCGTGGCCTCAAGTCTAATAAGCCAATACTCTAACAAATACACTACGGCGACTAGACCACGGCGACTACTGAAAGAGTATGTACACCGCAACGCAAATTGTTGTAGAATGCCTCTGGAAGAGATAACAAGATATTCGGAGATTACTTATATTATGTTATAGACACATAAGAAGAGATAATAACAAATCTAATGCAAAAGCTCAAAAATTATTTTCAATACATAGGAAACAATTAAAAAATACAATCATTAAACAAGTTTCATAAAAAATCTGTCGTTCCTAGTCAACGTTAAACTCCTGATCCTATCACTCATGGAAAAATTAATACACAACGTAGATGGTGTAAGAAGCTAGGCTGTAATCCTAACCAAAGAGATGTAATGAACAATTAACCGTAGATCGAGCTTTGTATCAAAAATGATACATTTCAATTTATGGGACGATATAACTTTAATTCAGAAAAAGTTAGATGCCTTTGTATTGTTATCGCCATTATTATAAACCAAATAAAAAAAGAAAATTTCAAACAGGGGTTACAAAATTCAAAAATTTCTGGCTTATGTATCACTTTTGATACAAACGACTTTCCTAGAGATTCTTTGGTGTCGTGTATGTAATTTTTTTAAGTTATCAAAGATTTTGTGACTTTTATCGTAAATACTACAATATTTATGGTTTCAAAAACCATTTGAATTGAAAGTTAAGTGTGGGACGAAACTGAAAAGATTGAATTTTCTATTCTTGATATGTTCTTTATATTGATTGAAGTAATCGTAGTCTAGTAAGTAGCGTGTTACCTTATTAGACGTCAGACCAAAGTTCAAACCTCAGGTCGAATGAAAGGTTGTAATGACCGACTATATATTAATTGTATATGTAATATTCCCGCTGCTAAAGGCTTCGAAGAAGTAGAAAATAGAAGCTCGTCTGAAGAAAGTATTGGCAGCAACAAACATGATAACAGGATGTTTATCGCCAAAGAACGGAACAAACTCTCTTTAGTAGTTTGGGATGAAAAAATATTACCAACTTTCACGCAGATTGCTGGTAGCTGTTTCCAGAAATCTTGTGGAGTCTTCTTACTGTTCTTCTCAAATTTATCTCCCGCGAGAGACAAACATTAGAAAAATGTATTTCGTCCCATGTTTTGTTACAGATAATAATATTTCAGTCAACTACGTACGTATGAGATAACAGAACCATTCGCTTTGATAATGATATATTTACACCTATTAAGCCTTTTTTTGAAATTCGAATGAAAAGAATTTTTTTTCTAAAAAAAATATATACAAATTTTTCTTATTTTTTTTTTTTTTAAATTTTTATCACACAACTTGTAGTTTTATGTAAGAAATAATAATCTATAAATAGTTTGGGATTAGCTATCATACTTTCAGAGCAGCCCATATATCCTTGTTTTAAGATTTTTAAAAATTTAATTTTTTGTTCGCCTGAAAGGTAATAAAATTAAAGAAAATATACTTAAATAATGATGCTTATGTTTTTATGTTCCTTACAGCAGTATTTGGGGAAACCCGTGTTCGGGAAACCAGAGAGGAAACAAAAAGAGAAAATTGTTATTAACATAATTGATGTTCTATCGCAACAGGAAACTTTTTTACCTCACATGACGTTGACAACAAATATTTCTAACGAATCACAAGAATGGTTTGTACCATCAGGTTTCAGCCAGCCCTTAACTGAGAGTGTTACTGATGCGAGTGACAATAAACTGTCTTATCTAAGCAATTGGAAACTTATAAATCGCCACAAAGCAGGGTGCTAGATGTCAAATTATTACCATTTAGAAAGAAATAAAGCCAAGCTGACATGAAGTGCTTGATTTTTATGTAAAAAACCATGCCAATGTACATCATGTCAAAAATTTTGGCGCAAATTTCATAAAAGTCATAATAAAATAGTTTTATTAAAATGAATTAAAATATTAAAATTTCTTAACAAAATCTTTTAATAATCGTGACAATTCCATGTACTACAAGTATGTATCAAAAGTGATATATAAGCTTGAAATATGACGTTTTTTTCCGAGTCGATCTACGGTTAAATAAGCAATCGGATAGTGCAAGGGACAATGTAAGACTTAACTATTCCGTAGAGATTCCACAACCGACCTTGTCACATGATCTAGAACCGTCAGTGAATATTTGGATGATGTTCTCTGGGCAGCATACCATAATATCCGAATGGGATCTATCCATTACATTTGTTGAAAAGACAGTATTGAAAGTGTGTTCACGGTATAATTCTTACTGATTCAAAAGGTTATTGGTACAGAGTTATAGTCTCATAAAAAAATCAATTGAAGTTATAAGTGCGCTTTCGGGTAAACAGTAGCCAGCAAAATTTCGTTTGTCCATCATAAAATGAATTTAAAATTTTGAAATCCAAGTTTTCTAAATAATTTTTTCTTTTTTAGAAATTTCATTCTCTTTTGTTTCACTTCCTCCAGTACGTTGTTTTGAAATTGAAATTAAAACGCATAACAAATTATATCATCACATAGCGTTAAGCCATATACAGTGGACAGCAAAAGACTTAGTACGGCAATATAGGGTTATCCATTTCGTGGTTTCAAAAGTAAACGTAAATAAAATATTTTTTTCATGATATTTCTTTTTTATTATAAAGTTTGAACGTTGACATTATGTGTGAAACACTACATCATTTAAATGACCTCCACACGAAGTGTTGCAAGCATTGATTCTTTTGAGGTAATTTTCGATCACTTTTTGACACATATTGGGCGGTATCTCAGCCATAACTTGCCGAATGTTGATTTTTAAGTGCTCAAGAGTTGAAGGTTTATCTGCATAAACACGGTCTTTCGCGTAGGCTCACAAAAAAGTCTAATGGTGTCAAATCGCATGATCTTGGTGGACAGTTGATATCGCCACGACGAGAAATTACGCGGCCAGGAAATGTCTCTTGCAATAAAGCCATATACGCTCGAGTGTGTGGCATGTGGCACCGTCTTGTTGAAACCACATTTTCTCCAAGTCGTATCAGTCGTTCCATCGTCGTCTTCGAAGAAGTAAGGTCCAACCACACCTTCGGACCAAAGAACGCACCAATCAGTGACTTTTTCTTAATGTAATGGCCTCTCTTCAATTACTTGAGGATTCTCAGAATCCCAACTACGACAACTTTGTTTATTAACATACCCACCGAGTGTGAAATGCGCTTCATCGGTGAAGAAAATTTTGTTCGAAAAATTTCCGTCCACCGCCTGTTGTTCAAGCACCCATTTTTGTAGTAGGTTTTGATAATTTTTATGCGCTATGTGATAGTTAAGCGATCCGTTTTCATCAATGTCAGACTTTCAACTGAAAAGAAAAAAATTGGTTTCACAACTTAGTTTGACAGATGTCGAATTCCGGTCCCATACTTTTGAAACCATGAAATGGATTCATGAATTTTAGTCAAAAAAGTTTGTATAAAAATTTATAGTTTATTTTATATTTATTTTATTAACTTATTTCTGTTTTATTATAAAACAAACAATTTTTTAATGTTTTTCATAAAACAAGAGAAAAATAGGGAAAAGTTTCAGATGACTCCATATGTACCCCCAGGGAGAACTGAGACGCTGAGTAAATTTAAAACTCAAAGTTCTAATATATGAAATGCTCAATTTGACCCATTTGGAATTGAATGTACCAGTTTTGTTTAATGTTTTATGCTAGCATCATAAGCAAGTTTTTCGGTTGACTTTTTGTTTGAGGTTTAGTGATTACATAACCGTTTTTTTCAAATGATCTCCTAAATACTCTCTTGAAGTCATATCGTTACTTTGTACAAGAGTATTACGACTGTGGGCCTTTTTTGTCTAAATATATTGCCGTACTAAGACTTTTGCTGTCCACTGTATAAACTATAATACCCATGACGATATTTTGCTAGTCATAATGTAATTACATTCATAATAATTCCGTTTCCGTCTTAACGTAATGCAATATCAAATTCATTAAACAGGGGATTATTTTACTTCCATTTTAAGCCCAGTGGAGAAACGAAATAAAACGGTTGAAATAATGTATGTAATGAAAATGTGCAGAAAAAATATGGAAAATCCCAGGGAAATAAGTGCATAGATTTGCATGTTTTGAGAAAAACAAACGGCATACTTGGGTAACATAAGCAAATTAAAATAAAAAAATGGAAAATCCTGTAGAAAATAACAGAATACATGGAGATTTACAACATAAATCTACTTGTTACGCCCTCCAAAGGCAGGAAGAAAGAAAAAAACGGAGAATTTGTTGTGGATTTAAAAAAATTTAATGAAAAAAATGCAAAGAAAGAAAGAAAAACGGAAAACTTATTTAAAATATTTCTAAATAAATAACAAAGCTTTACACAAGCAACACTTGTTCACAAACCATACTTCATATTCTCTTTCACATTGGACCAAAGAATCTCATGAAGCTTGCCGTTCGTTCAATGTACAGGTACATGGTATGGAGTAGTTTAACTAAAATTGTACTTGAAAGTTTTAAGCAGCTACATGACGGTATAGTTTCAGTTTAAGGAAGAAATGAAAGAAAAAAAACTACAACAACGAAATGCGAAACAAACTTTATAAAATATGAGTCAAAACAAAAAAAGGAAAAGGTAAAGAAAACAAAACAAAATATGGCTGAAAAATAATACTCTTATACGATATAATTTAAGCCAAAAAAAATGAATAAATTTAAACATACTCATACACTCATACTTATACACAAAAATAGTAGCAACAGAAAACTATCTGCCAACATAAACAAGAATGAATTATGGCAGCATTTACTTTAAAGGATATCTTCTTCCAACACATCCTTTTGTTGCCTTTCACAAGGTGTTCTGTTATTTACGGCGTTAGTTTTGTTATTAAAATTAAACTCCAGGAAATATAAAAACAAAGTAAACAAACAGTTTTTAAATAAATAAAGGCTAAGACAAGGATATGGTTATGGTCAGGGTAAATATAATTTTGAAAAGATTTATTTAAATTCATAATAAGGCTGTAAACGTATTGTATTTATTTATTAATAATTATATCAGAATTTTTGAATAATCACGAACAAGGTGACGATGAATGTCTTTAATTCTAAAATACTTCCCAATTAAACAATAATCCATTCTAGCTAATAGCTTACAAGGCATCTCATTTAAAATTAAAGAAGTATGCGGTTTTCAGGAAACAATTTGATGATCTATTGATGGCTAATGATAATCTGAAATGTGATTACTTATTGAGAGAAGAGTTCTTACTTCAGAAATGAAATGTTTGTAAAATGTTTGTTTGACTCACAAGCGTATCATTACACAGCCCTGCATGGATTTTGCAAATAAGTTGGCTCCAAGTGTTTCCGAAGGCATTTTGCGCGCTGAACACATCAAGTAAATCTGATTAATTTTTATAAACCTCGACCGCCATATTGGATCCGCCATTTTGAATTTTTTAAATCTGAATGAAGATCTGTAATCGGCGACCCCAAAAACCGCTGAGTAACAATTTTCAAGTAAATCTGATTAATTTTTAAGGACCTCCGTAATGTGTTTCTTTTTCTCTTGCACCCCTTGACATAAATCAACCCCCTACTTTAAGGGCGCATGCAAACAATTTGGCTTTGGGCTCATTTTAAAGAGCAAAGATAAATTGTCAATTTCTGACAATAGCGATGGTTCTAGCACGTCTGTGTTTATCTCTACAATATTTCTAAAATGGCCAAAAACGCTATTTTTAATAATTATCAAAATGCCTTCGGAAACACCTGGAGCCATCTTATTTGCACAAAAAATTTGCCGGACTGTGTTATTAAAGTGCTATTCGGACCGATAAGCATTGGAGGCTCTTAATATTCTGGTATGAGATTTGTTAGCAATGTTCGCTGACACCAGGGTAAATTTTAGATTTTAACAACATCTTCAATGTCTTGAGTTTTCAAAATGAAACAAAAATTATTGTAATTGCTATCCCCTGCATCTTATGCATACACTGGTTATTGGCCATTACAAGCCTCTTTTCCATTCCCCTCTCGGGAGCATATGGCTTCCACAAAGCATCTCCATCTGACACGATTCTCCGCTGATGTTTTTGCGTCTTCCTATGTCAGGTCATTTAGTCTTAGTTCTTGAAAGACCGTGCGTCTCCAGGTGTTTTTTGGTCTGCCACGGTTTCTTGAGACCTGGGAATTCCATTCTAGCGCCATTCTTGTAATACTTTCGAGCTCCTTTCTCAATGTATGGCCGCTCCACCCCCATTTTTCTTTTTGATCTGCTTCTGTATGGTTTCCTCCTCGGTAAGGGTCCAGAGATCTGCGTTGCTGATGGTGTTGGGCAGGAACATTCCATATGATTCTCAGGCATTTATTGATGAATACCTGAAGTTTTTGCGTGATGTTGTTAGATACAAGCCAAGTTTCGCTACTATATAGCGATGTTGACTTCACACAAGCGTTGAATATTCTTAGCTTAGTACGCCTAGATATACATATATGAGCTTCTCCATACGGAGTGCAGTCGCCAGAATGCTGCTCTCGCTCTACTGAGTCTGTTATGTACGACTGTTGCTGCGCCGCCGTTTGTTGTCATAGTACAGCCTAGATAGCAGAAGCTATCGACGTCCTCGACTATTTGGCCCTGTAGCATGATGTTTTCTGTGCTAGTGTTGTTAATTCTCATGGCTTTGCTTTTTTTTTTTTTTTTTTTTTGATATTTATCTCAAGTCCAACGTTGCTAGCCATTCTTTCTAGGTGTTCGAGTTTTGACTGCATGGTGGAGACCTTGGGCGAGAGTAGACAAATATCATCTTCTTAACCCAAATCCTCTAGTTTTCGTGAGAGACTCCATGTTATTCCTCTTCTCTTTAGTGTATTAGTATAACTAGGGTAATGAGAATCTGCATACATCGACACTGGAGGATCTGTTGTATAAGTCTGTTTAAGTCCGTTGCACATGATAGTGAAGACAATGATTTTAGAGACTTTGCTTTGGATAGTGGGAGACAATTCCAACACGAAATTTGCTAAGTCGAGTTCATAACATAATAAATAGAGCGGCTAAACGCTCAGTCCTTAATTGTCCCTCAACAAAAGCAATAGACTCTAGGATTTTAGGAAATGTTTCGCAATAGAAATCAGTAACAGAGCTAAAATACCGAGCATTATTTAGTATACGAATGGGACGACAACAGAAGAGTGTGAGTTCTTGGTCTCAAGTGATTCCTAGTCCATGGGTATACTTGAGTATAAAGTACAAAAGACGAGATATAGCAGCACTGTCTAACGCTTAGTCTGCTATCTGAGCACTCAGTACTTCTGAGGTTAAGTAGAAAATAGTGTGGAACTGCTTGGGAAAGTTGAGTTTGTATTTAGGCAAGAGAATAATAGTTACCCTGTGCTGTGAACCAGGTCTTATTCCAACATATCGCAGCAATCGTAAGCTAATGAGGCCAGAGCCTTTCTGTTAATTGGAAAGAAATGTTTGGAAGGTAAAACTGAAAATAGAGAGAAGCAAAGATTCTGCTCAGACTAAATGCATTTGAGGCAATCAAAACTTTTGTTGGGCAATTACAGTAGGAAATGACTGAATCACGCATCAAACTATTCAGGATTCATAAAACTTTTGTTCAAAATGAATCTTATCCCATTCAACACGTAGTTTTTGTGATAATAAATATATATTACAAGACTGTAAGGCCAGAAAATACCTGAAAACTCCTGCTACAATGTAAGGTGCTAAGCAGAAAAGTGTTTTTCTTGAAACACAACAGCATTCTGAAGTTTATCAGGCAATAGGTTTGTACAATAGATCGCATGGTCGTATTTTGCAGAATTCGTTTTTACGAGGGATCATATCTCTTTGTGCTCTAGGGGACCGCTCATTCTTCTTAATTCTTAAAGAAAGAGGTCCCAGTATACATAGGGTATGGTCTGTCGATGTGAAAATTGGTATTTATTGGTTACTTCGTTCATTTGCAATCTCAATTTGGTCTTTATAAATGCGAATCTTTACTTCAAAGCATCCAAATCATACAGAAGCTGTTGGTTAATCTCTTGGATAAGTTTATTCCCAGAAATAAATAAATCTTTTGTGTCTGTAACGGTTATTATAATTCAAACAATTTCATTAAAATATTTCCTTGAATAATTTTAATTACAAATTCGAATCAAATCAACACTTTTATAAAATATCTTTCTAAACGTAACCGCTTAATGAATTATCCTCTTAATATTTATTTAATTTAATTAAAACTTTACTTCTGCCAAAGTGCTACCATTATACAATAAAATGCAATCACTTTTCATCTGGCAAATTAATTACACAGTGAAACAGACATTCCATTTTGTTGTGAAATCCAATAATTTATGGTTAATTTATACTTTTGGCCATCTTTCTGCTTTAGCCTCTGCTTCTACTTCAGCATCATCATAATTACCACAACCATAAGACATGTGATTAACAACAACAACAACAAGCATATTAGCAGACCAATGGATCCAGACAGACAAAACGTCCAATATAAAGACAGACAGATACGAACTAAGCAATCATTGAGTAGTTGTTGTAGTCATAATAACATCACTTAAATTGTTGATCTATTGTTATGACAGCTCATCAACTGTCATCACTTTTGACACATTCCAACCATGTAATAATGGCCCAAGTAAATATTATACTTCAGTATGTGTGTGTATATGTGTATATGTGTATGGTTAATTTATACTTTTGGCCATCTTTCTGCTTTAGCCTCTGCTTCTACTTCAGCATCATCATAATTACCACAACCATAAGACATGTGATTAACAACAACAACAACAAGCATATTAGCAGACCAATGGATCCAGACAGACAAAACGTCCAATATAAAGACAGACAGATACGAACTAAGCAATCATTGAGTAGTTGTTGTAGTCATAATAACATCACTTAAATTGTTGATCTATTGTTATGACAGCTCATCAACTGTCATCACTTTTGACACATTCCAACCATGTAATAATGGCCCAAGTAAATATTATACTTCAGTATGTGTGTGTATATGTGTATATGTGTCTTTGTATTTGTTTTTATTTGTGTAATTTTGTTTTTACCAAATCGTAGATGTTCATAGTCGTACGAACATACCGAAAAACTAAACAACAAAATATTTTTGTAATTTTGGGCTTGACTATAACGTTCTCAGCGTGTATTCATAACCCAACGCCATTTATTGAGGGGGCATCTAAACGATCTTAATAAAATCAACAAAAGCAGTCAAAAATATATGATCAATTGGAAATGTTAGAAATTTATTTGTTTTCAATTTACATTGGTATACCCGTGCCCTGTATAATCCAGTAAAGGCAAAGGGCATAAGAAAAATGTTTGATGTAATCCAGGCATTTTCGACTAAAATTCCTCAAAGAGATAAGAGCGGCAGTTCTCTACAAAAAAGTGTCGGATACTATAAACAGATGAATTCGTTAAAACATGAAAGAAATTGATGATGAGAGAATATATCATTAGAATCATCCGTGGCACACATTGGTGCATTTATTGCTCATTTAATGTACATGGCCTATGCGTTGTTATTTGAAAGAGCGGTTCTTGAGCTGTCAAACTACTGAACATTGTATGGTTTGGTTTTGCAAACATCTTATTTTATTTTCACAATGAAAAATCTATCAAACGGCTGAAAAAGCAGCATTTGCGGGAAACTTTGTTGAGCGCCTTTCTTGTAGAGAAAACTATACGCGCGAGTTGTCGTTTGTCTGTGGAATTATACGGTGAGCGCGTTCTATCAAAAACATAGTGTTTCGAGTAGTTTGGCGTTTCACAAATTGTGATTTTGACATGAAACATAGAGGGCATCCAGAACAGCCAAGTAAAATGACAAATTGGAGACATTACTCGATAAAGATCTTTTTCAAGAATTGTGTTACTGGGGTACAGGTAGTGCTCTAAAGATACGCACTATGGATCGTACGGACCTACATTGAGCGCCAAAAGTGAGTAAACACCACTGAAATAATTCATTTTCTTAGGATAGCGAGAAAAGTAAATGAGATTAGTCGAATAAATTTCCAAAAATAAAAACGTTTATTTATTACTTATAAAATGTTAAAACAAAAACAACAATTCATAATAAAGGAACTTTTTTTATACTTAAAAACAAAACTGTTTTATACTTAAGAACAAAAGTGTTGACTCATTTATGGCGCTCAGTGTATGTTCCATCACAGTCCTTAAGAATTCGGAATTGATTGATTGGTAGAAAGTTCAATATCATGTTTCTTGATGTAGGAAATGTGATTCGTGCCAGATGCAAGAAAAGCTTGACTAATCATTAGGCGTGAGTCAAGCAGGTGTTTCAAAGCAGGTGTGTAAAAAATAAAGAAATTGAGTAGCACTTCAACTGAAGCCAAAAACGTTGAAAGACGATTTTGCATATCTGACTTGCTGTTCGGTCGCTTGAAAAATCAATTTTGCTTTGAATTAACACTGACGACGAATCATCATAAATCATTTCTACAACTTATATATGTGAAGAGCGGGCACCGAGCAGAGTCTACAGCCGAGCGGAATATACACTGTGTCTAGGTATTGTTCTGTATTGGGTGGGATCAGAAGGATGTGATCCCTTATGAGTTATTAAAAGTCAAATTATCATCAGAAACCAGCACAAGCAACAATTAATTCGTTTAATTATGCAACTATAATCGCCGTAGTTACCAGACTGTATGTAGTGTTTTGGCTTATTAGGCTTCATGCCTCGGTTCAAACCGCAGGTCAAAAATGTCCAGCAAAACAAAGTATGAAAGAATATTTCTTCGGCGACTGTCTCTCATTAGATTTCTAGTAAAAATTCTGAGAGTAAATAAAATTGGGTATTATGTTACGTAAGTCGCAGTGGTCAGACATCAAAACAAAATATGAAAAAATATTTCTTCAGCGACTTCCTCTCAGCAGATTTCTGGCAAAAACTCTGAGACTAAATAAAGGGTCCGTCTCTGGCTTGTGGGCGTAACACTTATCTTTGACGGCACCCCACAAATAATAGTCCAAAGGTGACAAATCGCAGCTCCGTGATGGCCACACGACATCAGTTCTGCGGCTGATAATGCGATCTTCAAAAACAGGGCGCAAAACATCGAATGTAGCTTCGGCTGTGTGGCACGCAGTGCCGTCCTGTTGAAAAAAAATGTTGCCAATATCCTCCTCTTCAATTTTTGTTATCAAAAATTCGTTCAATACTTCCCGATAACGATCGCCATTGACTGTAACGGCCACTCCTTGCTCATTTTCGAAGAAAAATGGCCCAATTATGCCTCTGGACCAAAATCCGCACCAAACAGTGACTCGTTTTGGGTGCGTCGGCTTTTCAATGTATGCGTGCGGGTTTTCTGTGCCTCAAATGCGACAATTTTGCTTGTTTACATACCCGCCAAGATCAAAATGAGCTTCATCTGTAAACATGATTTGTTTGCCTAAATCGGCCTCTTCTGGTGTAGGCATGGCCAGCCGAGTCAGCCATTTGAATGAAATTATTTTCCAATATTAACCGGAAGGATTGTACTTACAAATAAAAAAAGAAATTTGAGAAAATATTCAGTAGTTTTTTTTAAAAGCATTTTCAAAAAAAAAAGTTGTTTGGCGGGCCCTTTAAAATTGCCATGAAAAAGTTTCTCAAAAATCAAAACGACTTTAAATTGTAGGTCCCGCCACTCATGTATAAAATTAACACACACAACATAAGTGGTGTGAGAAACTAGGGCGTAATTCTAACTAAAGGTTATTATCTTACGTAAGATCTTCGGGCCAGTGCGAGTTGGCGATGATTTCCACATCCGATCCAACAGTGAGCTGTATAAGCTCCTCAACGACATAAACGTTGTGCAGCGTATTAATATCCAGCGGCTGCGCTGGCTCGGCCATGCCGTTCGAATGGAGGAGGAAGTCGGCGAAGAAGACGATATTGTATCCGTTGGAAGGACCAAATCGATGAAGCCCTGTCATCGACAGGTGTGCCCAACTGGCGAAGGCGCTCAAGAATCAGAAGCGCCTGGAAAGATGTGTTGCGATAGGCCGAAATCTGTTAATCGGATTGTTAATGGCCAATTCAGTAAGTAAGCGAATAAAATTGCCATGAAATAGTTTCTCAAAAATCTGACATTCGGAGTCGACTTTAAATTGTAGGTCCCTCCACTCATATATTAAACTAAGTGGTGAATGTATGTATGTGTGATTATACAACCAAAAAAATCTTTAATTTTCCATCATGAAAATACTCTTCCATATATTGCGTTGCATAAATGGCTATACCAACTGAATAGCCCAGACCTAGGTCCATGAGACTACCATTTCTGTATGAATACGTTTCATTTCAAAGCAGGTTCGATTCATTATTGGCCTCTAAGGTATCCATAATTTGACGACAGGATTGGAAAAAAAAGTTGTAGCTTTCAATCGAAAATAATTTGAATGACATGTGCTATCTTAATAAAGCATTTACCTTCGCTATATTGTTGTGGGTAATAATGTTTACTGGGATATGTTATTAGAGAAGAGAAAAAAAAACAAGCTACTGTCTGTTCAAGTCTTAAGTATTGTGTCTGTTTAATAAAATATTTTTTTTGCAATTTTTTTCCATTTTTTTATTTTGTTGCTGTCTACGTTCTAGGCGAAGAGAATGAGAACATCTTCTGTGTTGTGACAAAAGACTTTTAGTTTGGCTTAATTACATTTAATGATGCGTAATGTGCCACTAAATGCAACAATTTACTTCAACTACTTCATTTTCACATACGTACGTAGAAACTAAAAGGAGCAAACGTAAACACATACGCTTACGTACATAGTTATGTATAGTAAATGTTGGGCAGAAATGGGGAGTTAAAGTTTTGCTAAAATAGCTTTAGGGTTATGGCAAGAAACGTAATGGTTTGATGGTTTGATGGTTTGTGTTAATGTTAATGTATTATTATTATAGCCAAGAAATTGTCAGTTACTTATGGCAGGCAATACCAAAGGAACTAAAGCTTATACAGAGGCAGATGACAAACTTACAATACATACGATACGTTAATGAAAAGTCAAAGTTGCAGAAGAATTCTCTTTTAACCATTTTTGGTTTTGAAGAAAGAAATGAAGTGAAGAAAAGAAAAAAGATGATGATGACTTTAGATGACAAGAAAAATATCTTTAATATTTTCTAAAGAATTCTACACTCTTTTTTTAATGTATTTAACAAAGTGTTGGTATTTTTAATAGTTAAAAGAATTTTGCTTGATGCCAAAGCAATTGGAAAATTGTCTAGACTTATTAAATAATTACAATATAATCACAAGAATAATAACTTTTTATCATATTATTGCCTTAAGACACTGGTATTTAAGCCTTTTATGAAAAATAGCTTCATTATATCATTAAATATTTAATAACTGTTTATGAAACTGTTAAGGAATTTATAAACTTTCAAAATCCTTTTGCCTAAAAAAAGAAACATAAATAACCCAACACCTACTCAGACACACACAGACGGTACTTTACATTGCGCAGCCATAGAAGGAGTTTGAGCTCAAAGAAACCCAACCAAATAATTTATCATACATTGTTTAACTCATTAGAAATACAACAAAACAGCGAATATATTTTGTTTAACAACAATGCCCGCAAAAAGTCACATTTTACTACAAATCTATGCCACATAATAATAACAATGGTTAACAATATTTAACCATACATGTACGTATATATGTATATATGTGTAGTAAAATAACAAACTATTGTTAAGATTTTAACGTCCAAAAAAATATCTGTTGACTGTTAAACACAATTGAAAGTGTTTTACCTGATTTGTTAAACAAAGAAGCACTTGTACAGTAACTGAATGCAAATGGTACCCAAAAAACACAAAACAACCAAACAAATACAATGCAAAAGTACTTTTTTTTGTCTTCAAACAAAATAATAATAAATCGTGATTTATAGTTGAGACTTTATGCTAAAAGTAGCTGTAGTTTAAAGTCAGTTTTTTGCATTGACTCACTTGAATAGACAATTGTTTGTGTGTAGGAGATTTGAAAACAATTGAACTTTCACCTACAAAATCGTACAAATGTATCGAAAACCGACAAGTTAAACAGTTAAGTAAACCTACAGTTTTGCCTGTTTGTCTGCTGTAGCACTTCCGACAAAATGCATATGTTTTATGTCTCCTGGCATTTTAAGGGTATGGCACAAAAGCTATGACAAAAAATTAAGCAAATAAATCGCAAACTATTTAAAGAAAATATAATTCAGGGTACTACATGTTCTACTTTTTGAAATGTAAATTGGATATATGGTGTATTATTAGTAGTCGCCGTAGTCTACTAGGTGTTGGCTTATTAGACGAGAAGTCACGGCTCCAACAAAACGAAATATGAAAAAATATTTCTCCGGCGACTTTATCTCGACATATTTCTGGCAAAAACTCTGTGCTTGAATAAAATTGCCATGAAAAGTTTCTAAAAAATCTGTCGTTCGAAATCGACTTTAAATTGTAGGTCCTGACTGAAGGGTTTTACGGCCAACTATGTATGTATGGTGGTTAATACTTACATTATTGGCCATTACAACAATTAGCTCAGGACTACAGCTTAGCTGTACACACCACTCTTGTTATATGCGTTAATATTGTCAATGAGTGGCGGAATCAGCAATTTAACATCGAATTTAAGTAAGTTTGGGAAGTTTTTTCATGGCAGGTTAGGTTAGGCTAGGTTAGATCACGGACCTCTTCGAAGGATGAGATGCCACTAAGATGCCACAATTAATTCTACCCTGGGGGTCAACTATTCCCCAGAGAAAATCATCCCGAGTCCAAAATAAATCTTGCAATTGCAGCAGTCTTTATATTAGAGAGCTCGGACAACGATGTCTGAAAATGAGAGATCAGATAAATAAGTTTTTTCATGATAAGAGCGGGGCACTGACACATGAGATGAAAAACAGTATCTTCCTTCTCCCCCAACTAACAGCTTTGGCGAAGTGTTTCGCCAGGCTTACCAAAATGACATTGGCCCAAAAGCATCGCTATTGTGCGATTGATGTCCACACTAGCTAAGAACAGAAATGAGTTAGTCCTCTTCTTGTCATATATACACGTACCTTTCTACTGCCAACAAGATTAAGCCTCCACGTTAAACGAGTGGACAATATTCAAATTAACCGAAGCAATGGGAGTACCTATACCCTGTACATGTCGGAGATTGCCAGCTCCGTACCGGCACTGGTGAGTTCATCAGCAATGCAATTTCCAACGATGTTCCTGTGTCCCGGAACCCATATAAGAGCTATCTTTAAATAATTCGAATTTTTTTTCAAGAAATTCTCGACATTCATGGACAAGGACGAACGTTGAAACTGCGTTCTTGAGGGACGTAGCTGTCCGAGCAAATGAAAAGATTTTCAACACTCAACAAGCATTGTGCCTCTAAATCAAGCGATTTTCAGGAAAACTCCCACCATTCCACAATCATTTCGCCGCTTTCAGAATTGCCATGACTTCTGCTTGGAAAACATTGTAATGATCTTGCAGGCCTTAAGAAAATTTAATATCAGGACTCTAATAAAGATACCACAAACCACTCTGTGATTCATTTTTGAGCCATCAGGTCCCATTGAACACTTTCGCTTCCTCGGACGAAAATTCCCTCGTCGGAATTCTAAAATCGAGTGTTTGTCAATTAGCTTACTCGTACAGATTTTGTCACAAGAGTGGTGAGTAGGGGTCACAGCAAGAATTGCTCTGTTTTTCATATTTTCTTTCTTTCACAATGTCAAAACTGAGGTTCAAACTCTCGTCCCCTAAGCCGACACATTAGTAGTACTATTGTATTGCAAGCATTTATAAGTACTGTGTACACCAGATTATAATTCGAATTATCTGACCTATGTTCGAAGAGTCAGAGCTCTCAGTTCTTCTTTACAATAGAGTTATTTAATCATTTTACACTAACACTGGAGTAAACAGTAGATTAAAGTAATATATGGCATACTTTAATCTATCACCAGAGTGCGGGTTTATACCCTCAGGTAATCGCTATGATTATTCAATTGCTTCATACTAACGCCGAAGTAAACCAATGATATCATATATTACTGCAACTGATTACTAGAGTGTTGGATGATATCACAAGCCACGTTGCTTCAGAGAGTCAAAAAACTGGCACATTTCGTTTACTTGATTCATTATTGTCCGCAGATTATTGCCGTACTAAACTTAAACTTGAAAAATTATTAAAAAAAAATTTATACGTATGATTGGCATTCCTCTACCGAGAGGCAAACAAATAATTCTATACAAACTTTACTGATTTGCTTGTACGGAGACCAGATGAATCTAGTCTGCTAGGGATACATACATACATAATTGGTCATTACAATCCTTCAGTCAGGATTACGACGTAATTTCTCACACCACTTATGTTGTGTGTGTTAATTTTATACATGAGTGGCGGGACCTACAGTTTAAAGTCGTCTCTGAAAAACAGATTTTTTTTAGAAACTTTTCATGGCAATTTAATTTAGTTTTTGCCAGAAATTTGTTGAGAGAAAGCCGCCGAAGAAATATTTTTTTAATATTTTCGTTTTGATGTCCGACATAGGGTTTGAACCGTGGCCTTACATCTAATAAGCGAACACACTATCTACTTGACTATGGTGACTTGAAACTAGGGATATACCCAAAACAAAATTTGTGTGAAACCTAATCAGATTCTTTCTTGAGGACGCCATAGTTGTCATAGCCTAATACTACATTCCTAACTTCATAGCATAAGACTTACAATGGCTCCCGTAGCATGTGTATTAACAAGATAGAAAAGGGCTAATGTCCGACATTTGGGAATCTGACAACAAAAGATTTTTGGGCAATCAGAATTCAATAACAGAAAGTGTCAAGCCAAAGATAATTTAAATACTCAGCAAAACTATCAGGATTAAATACTCCAACCACCAACAAATTTCATAACAGAGAACAAACTTATGATGGTTTTACACACTTAAGCCTTAAAAAAACAATAAATCTTGCAAACTTCTGTTGATTTTATTTATTAAAAATGAAAACCTTAATTAAATAACTATTGTTAGTGACTAATCAAGTATAAGCCATTCAAAATCAACCACAAAACAAACTGAATCTGAATCCCTTTACATTATTGTGGCATCAGCATTACAAGCATTGCCAAGATCATATTACAGAAGTGTGTTGAGAAATTATTGCTAAAACCACTGACATTGATTATAATCGTCTTTATATTTTTGTTTTTATTTTTGAACTGAGATTGATCGCATCCTTTGAAGCATCGAACATATGAAACCATCAATCATCTGTAAGTTTTGTAAAGACTATTAGCGATGATTAATAAAGCGTAAATACTTAGAACTGATTTCAAGGAATCTTAACAATGTAACTCTAAATGGCACAATTTACAGTATTTCTCTTGGAAATTTAATCTTATTAAGAGCCCAGCAAGGCAAAAAACAAGAAGAAAAGAAATCAAACGATGTGATGTATGCCTGCAGCACAACAAAATAAGTCACAATGATTTGCAAAGGCAAACCAGGAACAGAAAAATTGTATTTCTATGGTAATGTTTAACAACATCATTAACCCTATTTATTAATGAAAGAATAGCAAAAAAAAAGAGTAGAAAACGATTTTTAAATGAATAAATTTAAATGGAAACCCGGCACTATTTAAATATACAAGGAGACAACATTAACAATCTGGTTTGCTGTTGTGTTCTTCTATTCCAAGGAACAGATCTTTTTTTTTTAAATAGGAAGATGAGATGAGATGAGTGGAGTTGAGTTGAGTGTATAACTGGCCACATCATGTCCATCAACTGTGCGAACATTTAAAATAATTAATCATTTACAACTTGTTTAACATTACCTACGCAATTTATTTTTACCGCGGCTCTATACCATGTTCACTAAAACGCTAAAACTGAATCAGACAAAAAGAAGCAAAAAAAATTTATAAGTTGCATGCACCATAATGCATAGAGAAACAAGATCACTTGTCTGCATAGACAAAAACCAAAAACAAAAAACCTAAAACAAGTTTTATTTTTTTCTTTTCGTTTCTTTTTTTATAATACAAACATTCTTGAAGTTGACGTTGCTTTATTTTTTTATGTTTTTGTCAAGTTCAACTAGAAGAGAAGAATATTAATGTCGTAAATAACTTAACTTAAGTTGTGCATATTTTTTTAAAAGTGATAAAGGGTTACCTAGCTTCCTTGAATTGAGTAGCAAAATGGATGGGCAATAGCTTTGTTCAAATAATTGGATATTTTTGGTCGCTCTATATTAGTATTTAGCGACGTGGCTGTCAAGTACACAAGTTCACAAGAAAACCTTATCTTTACTTATCATACTTACTTAATTGGTTATTACAACCCAGGATAACAACCTAGTGTATCACACCACTTATGTTGTGTGTGTTAATTTTATACATGAGTGGCGGGACGTACAGTTTAAAGTCGACTCCGAATGTCAGATTTTTGAGAAACTATTTTATGGCAATTTTTTAACTTACTTACTTAATTGGCCATTAACAACCCGATTAACGGATTTCGGCCTGTCGCGACACAGCCTTCCAGGCGCCTCTGCTTATTGAGCGCCTACGCCAGTTGGTCACACCAATCGATGACAGGGCTTCCTCGATGAGGTCTTTCCAACGGATACAAAGTCGTCCTCTTCGCCGACTTTCTCCGCCATTTTGGATATTAATACGCTGCACAACGTTTATGTCGTCGAGGACCTTATACAGCTCACTGTTGAATCGGATGCGGAAATAATCGCCAACTCGCACTGGACCGAAGATCTTACGTAAGATAACATACATAATTGGTCAGCCCTTTAGTTAGGATTACGGCCTAGCTGCTCACATCACTCATGCTGTGTGTGTTAACTTTATACATGAATGGCTGGACCTACAATTTAAAGTCGATTTCGAACGACAGATTTTTGCGAAACTTTTCATGTGAATTTTATTTACTCTCAGAGTTTTTGCCAGGAATCTGTTGAGAGGAAGTCGTCGAAGAAATATTTTTTCCATATTTCGTTTTGATGTCTGAGCTGGAATTTGAACCGAGGCCTCAAGTCTCATGGTCATTTTATTCTCAGGGTATTTATCAGAGGACTATTAAGAGAAAGTCGCCTAAAGAAATCGTTTTTTATATTTCGTTTGGCTCGAGATGTCTGAGCTAAGTGTTTGAACAACAGATGACTATGGCGCTTCCATTCACAAGAAAACTTCTTAAACGATTCAACAATTTACTGGCCATCTTAGATGAGCAACGTACTCCTGCTACTCTGGTTAACCTATTAAACTATAATAAGCTAGTCTAGCAAGCTGAAACTGTAGCCAATATTGGGAACTTAAGTGATGTGTAAAAACCCACTGATACAATCCACGACTGCAATCAATCTGGAACTACATATACAACATTGACGTTATTATCACAATACAGAAGACCAACTCTAGTAGGCAGTGTGTTTTTTTTATTAAGCAAGAGAACTTGGTTCAACTCCTGACTCAGATAACTCGTGCAAAACGAAATATGAAAAACTATTTCTCTAGGCGACTTCCCCCCAGAAGTCTTCTGATAAAAACTCTGAAAATAAAATCAAATTGCCGGAAAAAGTTTTTCAAAAATATGTTGTTCTGAGTCTGTAGGTCCGACCACTCATTGATAAAATTAACACACACAACACGTTTAGTATGAGAAGATAGGTAGTGATACTGACTAAAGCGGTTTAATGATCAAGTAAATAAAAACGTAAGAACAATAACTACATACATACATACATAATTGGCCATTACAACCCTTCAGTAAGGATTACGGCCTAGCTTCTCAAACCACTCATGTCGTGTGTGTTAATTTTATACGTGAGTGGTGGGATCTACAGTTTAACGTCGACTCCGAACGACAGATTTTTGAGAAACTTTTTCATGACAGGTTTATTTACTCTCAGAGTTTTTACCAGAAATCTGCTGAGAGGAAGTCGCCGAAGAAAATTTTTTTTTCGTTTTGATGTCTGACCTGAGGTTTGAACCTCGGCCTTACATCTAATAAACCAACACACTACCTACTAGACTACGGCGACTTCAAACAAGAAGTACAATAACTAGGAAGATATAATCAACCATTTGCTAAGATATTACAGCAGTCTAACGAGATAAAATCGACGAACAACGATTCTGGTACAAAGCACAATCTTTTGCACAAGATATCACCTCTATTTATAAAAAAGCCTTAATTCGAGACCGCATCCAAATGAATAACTTTTGGTCTTAGTTAAAGTCAGTGCTAATTTTTTTTATAGGTACGCATTCCGGACTCCAGTTCACGGTTCGGAAAAACAAGCCGGTTCGTTCCGGTTTTTGTTCCGGTTCAGTTTCGGTTCAAACCATTGTTTATTAAAATACATATAAAAATTCGTCAAAAATTAGAAAAAAAAATTCAGCAGCTATTTTTAATTCTTTTTTTAAACGTCAGCCAATTCTCGTTATCAGAAATCATCTTTAGTTCCGGAACGCGTTCCTGTCCAAAAAGGAAGTACCGGAATGACGTTCCTGAGCGTTCCGGCTCAACAACATCACTGGCTAAAGTAATATTAAGTCTACTTGCTCCAACATATTACAACTGTTCTCGATTCTATTTTGCGCGCACGAACAAGCTGAATTCTATTCTTAGATTTCTTTAAAATATTTCATCATAACCTGGCAATCCCTTTATCTCGAGACAACGTTTAGTAAATGTGCATAATATTTGCATTTTTAAACAATTCAATATGAATTATGTCTTTAAACAAAGACACATGCATGCAAACACACGCACACATACGAACAATTTGATATGATCATGCAATGCCATGCAAAACCAATACAATGTAGATGCAATACAAAACGACAGCTGACTGATCTTTAACAAAACTAAAGCATTACCATTGTATCAGTATTGTATGCAGAATAGAGAGGAGAGAACTCTACGCAGTCAAGAACTTTATAAACAATCAGTCTTAATACTTACTTACGGCCAACTGGAGTATGTCTTTTCAAGAGCAAAATAATAATTTTCCCTAAGCTAAGAACGTCATGCATACTACATCGAGATGTACAAAGCAAAGACAAACAGATAGATAGACGTGCTGTAAGTTTGAGAAGCATCAACATGAAGCATGACTGATGTGTGAGCCTTTAACTTAAACTAACTGACTTTATATGTCTATTTAAGTCGTTTGTTGTTGTTGTTGTTGATTGCAGTTGCTATTGTGTTGCAGTCTCTTCTTCCATCACAGAGTTCGTTTTAATTTTTTCGAGTCTTCGACATCGTTTTGCGTTGATGATCAACTTCACAGAAATGTCAGCACAACAGCATGATCATTAACAAAACCGCTGTGAGCTGTCGATATTTATAATATTCAATACGGTATGAACTGATGATGCATCATCATCAATGAGTATGACGATGACGACGACGAGGCTTAAAGTCAATCCATTCAATTCAATTCAGCTTTAACAGCATCTGAATGCTGGAAAGAGAACTCAAAATGATATTGACATTGATGCCTCCAAAAAAACATACACTTGTGTGCACTTGCTGTTTGCTGCTTGCCAATAACTATGCAGTAGTAGTAGTAGTTGATGATGAGGATGACGATGACGATGACGACAATGTGATTTGCATCAGAAGAGCAGCAGCAATACTCTTCCAGGCATATTGAGTTTTGTTGAAGTGATTTTTCATCACTAATGATAAGCACGTTTTAGCTTTTGAATGATTTGATATGTTGTAAATAGACTTGATTTCAAAAAAACAAGGACTAGGTAGTCCAAATGGTAGTAATCATCATTGATGATTATGAATTAATAAAAAGAAGATAATAAAAGCGATGAACAAAATATGTATGTATGTATAGGCAAACATTGTAATGGGAGCAGGGATACGTAAAGATCTTGTATGCGATATTTAATTTAGCAACAATGAATAACGTGCGATTGAAATAGTTTACGAAATTTGTTCGACCTAGCTTTTTACAACACTCATGTTGAGTGTATTCATTTTATTCATGAGTGTTGGGACGTACAGTTTAAAGTCGATTCGGGGCGACAGACTTTTGAGAAACTTCTCATGGCAATTTTATTTCACTCTCAGAGTTTTTGCCAGAAGACTACTGAGATGAAGTTGGCGAAGAAGAATTTCTTAAACTTCGTTTCGTTTACAATTTCGTTCGAGATGTCTGAGCTGGGGTTTAAAGGACGAGCTTTCATCCAATAAGACAACATTCTTCTTACTAGACTACGAAGACATATGAACCTAGATAGGGTTTATACCCAGCCAACTTCGGTGTACGCTTGGATCAGAGAGTTGTACTGATACAGGAGCATTGGTTTTTCGGGTTCAGAATGGAATTCTGGAAAGCTACGACATTTAAATATATTATCTGGCGTTTCGGCAGCTATCTAAAGATTTAGATCCTATGAGTTTAATTCAAAATATGTCTGGCCATGCTTTTTCAAATTGAAATTCAGGGGTCTTATCAAGCAACTGACTTTGAGTTTCCAACACTGATTAGATCAGAGCCTTTCTGAGGGGTATTAAGAGTTGTTTGGATGGGTATAGCAAGATAGTGAGAAGTATTTAGGTTAGGTTAGATTAGTGTGGTAGCTTCATACCAAACGCTCACTTGAGCATGCATAGCGGCCCGTTGTGATGCCACAGGTAAACGCAGTTCCTTTACTGATCAAGTTCCCTTGAACCTAGGAGGGGGAGGTCGGTCAGTGTAAGATCTGCATATCTAGATAAACGAGGCTATATCCTTGACATCAATGGACGATAGCTCCGTCAAGCTGACAAGGGTCGGAAAGCCAAATAACCTATATCTGTACCCCGCAAGAGATCTGCATTGACAAAGAAAGTAGATAACAGTCTCCTCTTCCTCAGCGAAACTGCGTCCACGGCAGAAGTCGTTAAATGGGAGACGCATCCTTTCCGCGTGTATACCCATAACACAATGACCTGTAAGCATGGCCACTGTGATTGAGATGATGCCGCGACCAAGTCCAAGTAACTGGTTGGTACGCCTTCTATCCATCCGGGGCAAGGTGAGTCTAGCGGTAGAGCCGGACTCCTCGTTGATACAGTATAGGTTGGCGTCTCGGAAAAATTTGCGCACGATGGCCAGTTTGATCGAGGCAAGTAGCATTCCTAAGTCAATTGAACAGGATTCCGGGAGTAGTACGCCAGCTGTGGCTAGCTCGTCGGCTCTGCAGTTTCCCGGAATGTCACAGTGTCCGGGAACCAGACAAGTGTGACACTGAAGCGTCCAGAAAGAAGGTTGATGCAACGGCGATATACCCTGACGATCCTGGAATTATTCGCAATGTTCGACAGAGACTTTATGGCAACCTGGCTATCCGAAAAGATCGAGATGCGGGCGAAAGGAACACCGTATGCGAGGATCCATTGTGCGGCCCGGTAGATGGTAATTACTTCCGCCTGGAACACACTGCAATAGTCCGGCAGCCGGAGTGAAATGTTCAAATCCAATTTCCCGGAGTAGAGTCCGCTACCCACCCAGCCATCGAGTTTGGAGCCGTCGGTATATACATCCAGGAGTTCCGGAGGGACGGTCATGTCTGGGGTCGAATCACTTCTGCTCGGGATCGAGAAGTTGAAACCCCTGTCAAAACAGTATTCTACAGGAAGATAATCGATTTCCATTTGGGCCATCGGGTCTCCAGAATAGAGGAGTTACCAGAGCGAACGACTCGCCAACTAGACAGGTCATTGAGTCTTGTCGCAGTGAACTTAGTCACCTGCTTGGCGAGGAGCTCAGTAGGAAGCCACTTAAGCATTGCGAGCAAGGCCTTTTTGGGAGTAGTGCGCAGAGCACCAGTGATACGAATACCTGCGGACCTTCTGACTCCGTCCAGGCCTCTGACATTGTACCGCTTGTGCCGAGCAGTCTACCAGAAGGCAACACCGTATAGGGTGAGAAGTGGACAATCTAAACTTTTGATCGGTAGTTATGGCAACTATTCCATCAGGTTATCCAGCCTGAGAATCATAACATAGCTTTGTCTAAGAACACTTGAGTCAGAATGACATTTGCTTCGAGCTCATCATGTGTATTTTGTCAGGAGAGGGATGAGTCACCCAAATACATACTACCAGCTTCCATATCATCAAAGAATTTTACAAGGAAACACCTGAAGTGTTATCAAGAATGAGAGAGGAATTGATCCTTACTTGAAACCGAGCAGCATTCTGAGTTTCGTCAGGAAAACAAGATTGTATCAAGGATTTTTCTTGAGCCACGCATTTTGTTAGGAGGGGTGTCCAATAAAATAAGACCTACTTACTCGACTACGACTTTACACCCACTCTCATTATATGAAATGATTCAGGGCAAAAAAGATTGTTTTTTGGCGTTCAATGTCTTTCGATTTCAAATAGTTATAGCCCAATTTTCTCAATTGTGAATAAATTTAAGGTTTTGAACGAACTGTGTGAATACTCGGCAACGATTTTGCATTTCTTCTGGAGTTTGACCACAACAGAAGTCGCCGTAGTCTAGTAGGTAGTGTGTTGGCTTATTAGACGCAAAAGCCTGGGTTCGAGCCCCAGGCCAGGCATCATCAATGACAAAATACAAAAAGTATTTTTTCGGCGACTTCCTCTCAGTAGATTTCTGGCAAAAACTCTGAGAGTAAATAAAAATTGCCATGAAAAGTTTCTCAATAAATAAGAATCTGTCGTTCGGAGTCGACTTTAAACTGTAGGTCCCACCACTCATGTATAAAATTAACACACACAACATAAGTGATGTGAGAAACTAGGACGTTGTACAATGGGTCAATTCGACCTCCGGGTACTGTACTTATATTAATTGACAAGTACACGTCCTCTAACCTAACCTAACCTAACCTTGACCACAACAATCTATGTGGTATAGTGACGTTAAATTTTTACATTCGAACTTATCAAGCCAACGAGGATACGATGTACTTTTGCTTCAATTTTTTATTTTTAAAGAAGTAAAGCAAGCTTCTTGTGAACAAAATTTCAACATTTTCAAAGCAAAGAAAAACCCATCTGAAGCAATTTAATGATCAAAATAACATAAATTTTGCTTCGACAAATTCAAAGTTATTATAATGTTGCATTCTAACGTTTAGTGGTAATAGTTTAAGCGATTAAAAAACAAATTCTTTTATGCTTAACACTTAAAAAAAAGTAATTTAGAGACATCCATAGAGATAAAGATTAATTCTTTGTAAATGCATTAAATGAAATTTTTTTACGTTTTTTATATAGGAATCTGGAACACCTCAATGCATAAATCCTCATAAATGTCAACCTACACGGAAATAATGACAACGCAAATAACAGTAACATGTCACAATGGGTTGAGATGTTGCATAAACTGCAAGTATTTATGTATTATTATAATGTTAGACAAAGTGGGCAGGTTACATGGTTGCTTTTAAAATATACACTCAAGGGAAAAAGTTAGTAAAAAGAAGTTAGATCTTGGAAGACTTATTTATCAGGAAATTTTACTTACGAATTATAAAAAATGGTAATAAAAATAGGCTTCCTTTCTCAAAAGTATTACTAACATTTTTCTGCCGGTATAAAAACATTACATATATATTTATGTCGGTTTCATAAAAATTTCCTTCAAAACCAGTAGTTGTTTTTAAGAAATTGTATGACAACATACCATAAGAAGAACAAAAAAAATGCCCATAAATTGTATTGAAAAAAAGTTACTTTAAGCTACGTATCACCATTGATAACCCAACACCAGTGTTGGGTGTGATTTTTTTTCGAATACGTAATAAAACTATAAAAACTAATAACATTGTTGTTGTCTCACGTGACCTATTTTAAATGCGAACACCATTTGAGTGTGGAGGCAAGACAACCAACCAAACGATCGAACGGCCCTTGTCATTATTCATGCTTAGGATTTTAGGTGTATGGTATCGGTATGCATACACAGAGAGCACAATGATAAATTCCAAACATGTTGCCACAACAAATAAAGGAACAACATGACATTTGCATACGAGTCTTTTTGTCTAATGACTGGCTGATGCAACTCCAAAAGAAAACTTCCATGAATACAAGAAATGCATACAAAAAAGTAAAGACTTTTTATTTGTGTAACAAAAAACAAGCCTCGTATCGTTAAAATTCTTAAAGTGTTGTTTGTATTGTTTTTCTCTTTTTTTCTCTTTGATTCCTCCTGCTCATCTATTTTTCTAAGACAAATTCTATTGATTTGTATGGATTTCCAGGAATTCTTTGATACCATTAATGTAAGTTTTCTTTACAAAAAAAAAGAAGTATCATGTTGATGTCTGGAAAAATGTAATGAAAACATTTAAATATAAAGGAATATTTCGAAAAACACACAAACACTTTTGGATTATTAAAAATGTAAGGCGTTATCAAATGTTGAAAAAGGTAACGCTTTGTTTTTGGTTAAAATTAAGAAGTAAAGCAACTTTGTTTTACAAGAATATTAAATGAAATAAAGGGTGTTTTTCTTAGACGTTTTCTTTTTTAAGCCGGCAAATCTGTTTGGTTTAAAATCAATTTGAAAGTGGTTTTATTTCGTGGCTCAAGAGAAATCCTTCATACAATCTTATTATCCTGAAGAAACAGTTTCCGTAAGGATCACTTGCTCTTTAGTTCTTGATAGCACCTCCTTTTGAAATTCTTTGATAATACGGAAGTTCGTAGTATGTGTTCTGGTAACTCCTTCTCCTTCTAACAAAATGCACATGATGAGCTTGAAGCAATTGCTATTCTGACCCAAGTGTTCTTTGACAAGCTAGGTTATGATTCTCAGATTGGATAACCTGATGGAATAGTTGCCTCAATTACCAAACAAAAGTTTAGATTGTCTCTTAGATTGAAAAGAGATTCCTCTTCTGACTATCTTCCTATACCCTTTCAAACAACTCTTAATGTCTTTCAGAATGGTTCTGTCTGTATAAGCTGTGCTGCGGAAGCTACTCACACAGTCAGTTGCTTGCTAAGACATCTGAATTTCCACTTTAAGGAGACCTCCGGGTATTGTACTTGTGTCCTCTAACCTAACCTAAGGAAAGATAGTGCCGTACTAATTTTAAATCAAGCTCATTGAAACTTATGCTTCAGATGGCTGCTGGACTGTCAGGTAGTATTTCTAAACGCTGTGTCTTGTACTTTCTGCCAGAATTGAATTGCTCCGATCTTTCGATGGCATAAACTTCTGAGAATTCCATTCTATGATCCATACGTATACCGAAGAATGGTTTCTGTTTTAAGATGCTATTTAGCTTAATATGTCACAGTAGTCTTGTAGGGAGTGTGTTGACATATTATACAAAAGCCCGTGGTTCAAATCCGAACTCAGATACGTTGAAGAAAACGAAATATATGTCCCACTCAGTGACAAAATTAACAAACACAACATTAGTGGTGGTTGAAGGTAGGTTGTCATCTTGACTAAATGGTTGTAATTAAGTAAGTAATGTAGCTACAAAACAACCATCATATTATTATTTAGTCTCATTATAAAGATCTTTCTTAAAACATCTATTCCAGCGAATACAAGGTCGTTCTCTTCGCCGACTTCCGCAGATCCCCGCATCAAATACCCGTCTCACCGGAGCATCCTCCTCCATTCGCACGACATGGCCGAGCCGATGGATATTAATACGCTGCACAACGTCTATGTCGTTGAGGAGCTCGTACAGTTCACTGTTGGATCGGATGCGGAAATCATCGCCAACTCGTACTGGACCGAAGATCTTACGCAGTACTTTTCTCTCGAATACGCTCAAGGTTGCTGCATCGGTGCTTAATAGGGTCCATGAATCTGAGCCATAAAGAAGCACGGGTAGGATGAGCGTCTTGTAGAGTATTAGTTTTGTCCTACGAGAGAGGTCTCTGCTACTCAGTTGCCTATTGAGACCATATTAGCACCTGTTGGCAAGAGTGATCCTGCGCTTGATCTCCAGACTGACCTCATTTTTGGAGGTAACGGCGGAGCCAAGATAAATAAAGTCCTTGACTGTATCAGAAGTATCGTTATCGGCCGTAATCTGACAATCAATACGTCGCACGTCTCTACTTGTCGATAACATATACTTTGTTTTGCCCTCATTTACTGCCAAACCCATGTAATAATCTAATTTCTATGACTCTGGTCTTGACTAACAGATGTAATATACTTAAATCCCTTAGAGCCTCTTGTACAGCGGTAGGACAGGTCTTAATTGCTCCGACTATGCCATAATATTCCCAGTCCTTGTATCTCATCTAAATAGATCTGAGTAGCTTGGAACTGGGTTTTACCTTCCTCTACCCTCAGCTCATAGATCCAATACAGCGTTTTTATTAAATTTACAAGATATCGTTAGCGACCACTTGACCATCCATGAAATTCTCCTTGCATTTGCCTTCGTTTTCTGTGATGCTATCTATTCAAGGAGTTGAATATTCTTTGGTTTGTGGAGTTCTCTTCTTCTCATAAATGGAATTATTGTGGTTTTCCTCCATTCAACTTTCAGTCCCTAACTTCCAAACACAGGTCTCCTTAGAATGATACCACAAATGGTTTCTTAACAATTGCCTCTTGTTGTTCGAATTACGTCGTCCTTATAGACTTGAAAGTAATTGCCCTCCTCAGACAATTTTATCGACCGCTCCCGAGCTTCAATAGCGAATCTTTTCAATCAGTATGAATCATTGAATATACTCTTTGATTTGAAATTCTCACAAATTATTTGAATTCGATTCATATACCATCAAAGAAAACACTCCTTTCAGCCACACGAATACAATACAAAACTCTTCAAGAATTTCTAATACAGCCCTGATAGATGAGTTGGAATCTTTTATTTGACCGCTTAAGTTCTTTGTTACTTTTTCATTTTAAACTGTTTTTACAACTTGTATTACATGGCTGAAGACTTTATTCAGGTCTTTTTCAATCGTTTTTTTTTTTCTCTGTCTCTCTCTCTCTGTCTGTAGTTTTTTTCCAACATGTCAAGTATTTATTGTCTTATGATTTAATTTTCTATTCTTGACTTGATTACTAATTGATTTAACATGAATCGGCATAAATTAATGTGTGTGTGTATGTGTGGATGTGTGCTATGATTCACTTAACTGACGCTGCCTTAGCCAGTAAGTAAATTTCGTGCATATGGCTATACATACATACATACGAGCGAGTACGTTTTCTACCTTCAGGCATTGCGATCAAAAGCAACAAAACTTCATTTAATTTCTGCTGTGTTGCTATACTACACTCTGTGATGCATATTTTTACTTTGTGCCACATACTCATAGTATTGAGTTGTTGCCCCATGTGTCTGCCTCATTGTTTACACACTCAAATGATTTGAAATGAAAATCACCTAATGAGTTACACAGCATGTCGAATCAAATTGATGTGCTTTTATGGTCTTCGTACTTGACGGTATTTTTCGTTTGACTATGAAAACAAAAACAAAAAAAAAAACATAAAAGAACACTGAACAGAACAGAAGATGGAAAACTTCTATGGTGAAGTAAGAACTGCTCCAAGATATATAGGCTAAGCTATGGTATGGTATATTATGGAAAAACTTTATAGAGTTCTTGTGGTGAAAAGTGTCGTTTGTTGAATTTTAAATTAATTTAATTATGTTATCATTAATATTAACATATACACATATAGTATATATGTATGTATGTGATAGTTAAACAATATTGAAACGTTTTTTCGTTACGAATTTGATTCTTTTTAATGAAACCCCCACAATTCGTTTGGTGTTTTGAATAAATTTTGTGTTTTTGTTATTGAAATTCAAACATGATTTTCTAATTAATAAATTTGTTCTGCTTGAATGCAATTAGAATAAAGTTATTAGAGAAAACGAACAGATTAAATGCTTCACAATTTGTTGAACGTGGGTGTCAGTTAAGTGGTAAGTTGTTAAGGCTGTTGAAGAGCGTCATTAAAAATTATAAAGAAATTTGTATTCGAATAAAAAAACATGTCAAGCTAATAATAAAATTATGTGTCTACAATTTAATTGCTTAAAGGCAATAACGACGTCAACGTTCTAATTAGTTCAGTTATAAAAAAAATTTAATTAATTAATAACCAACATATTTGTATGTCTCGACCAAATTTAAGCAATGTCCGTGACATAGTGTACAATAAGAGTTTTGTGGTTTCAAAAGATAAGAACTTGTCGTCTGATGGACTGCTCCAAAACGTGAAACTATTTCCCCTCTCAAACTCCTAGAATCGCATGACGTGTGGCATTCTTTCTGGAAACAGCTTTTTAATCAAGTCCAGTTCATTCAATGTTAGAGACTTACTTAATTTACCATTACAATCCACTAATCAGAATCCCGATCTAGTTTCTCACAACACCCATATTGTTTATGTTAATTCTATTTATGAGTGGTAGGACCTATAGTTTAGAGTGAAAGACAAAAATCGCAAAGTTACAGTAACGTAACAAACTCATCTTAGTCTAGTTGGTAGGGGTGTGTAGTATAAGAACATATTTCTCGGCAACATTATCTCAGCAGTCTTCTGGCAAAAATCCTGAGAGTAAATAAAATTACCATGAAAAGTTTCTCAAAAATTTGTCGTTCTAAGTGGACTTTAAACTTGAGGGTCCACAACTCATGTATAAAATTAAACACACAACATAAGTGATGTGAGAGGCTAGGTCCTAATCTTGACTGAAGGGTTGTAATGACCAATTAAGCATTAATGTATATATGTATAGTACTGTCTGTTGAGAAATTGTTGTTTTCTGTTGTTTTCTGACAGACTCGAATTTTGGTGTCGTTAACCACATGTGTTTTTTATATCTAGAGCTTACCATGGGTTAAACCAAAGTCGCCGTAGCCTAGTAGATAATATGACACCTCAATCAGACATCTCGCTCAAAATGAAGTATGAACAAATACTTTTTCGGCGGCTTTCTCTCAACAGATTACTGGCAAAAACTCTGGTAGTAAATACAATTATGATGAAAAGTTTTTCAAAAATCTATCGTTCGGAGTCTCCTTTATACTGTAGGACCCACAATTCATGTATAAAATTAAACACACACAACATAACTGTTGTGAGAAGTTAGGACGTAATCCTGACTGGAGAGTTGTAAATACCAATTATGTATTAATGTATATCATCACATGACTTCAGCGTGAATTCATGGGTACAAAAATGTCCTTTCTTTTCTCCACTATGGTTTTCTGGCAGTATTTTTTGTTCACATTCCTTTAACCGTTAACCACACTTTTTTTGAGAATAAATAAAAAAATGTTAATAAGGATCACACCCGCATCTGACTTTTATGTAAATTCCAACTGGGGTCGCGGGTAAAGTGTTGTTGACTTTTTGCATAATACTCGCTGGAATCAGCATATTTTTCAAGTGTTGATATAGGCATTCAAATATTTTGAATTCTTAGTATTAATCTACATGTTCTTCTTAATTTTTTTTCTACCTCGTAAATGAAACTGTACATTGAAGTCTAATTTAAGAATTATTAGCTTATTAGTAACTCTAGGGTACATTGCTCTATTGATTCATTATTGGACCGTTCTTCATTTGTCATGTAGAGCATATTCAATCGTGGTCAATTGAGCTGTGGATTGCATTGTGCAAGAATTTGTTGTTTCACCACATACATATATATAACGTTTTTGCTCCTCAATTGTAATGTTAACAGATTCGAATCAAGAGACGAAAAATAGATCGTCTTTTCATCACCTCACTTTTTTATGGTTCTAATACATTGCATTGCGTAAGTCCATATAACTTACTTAGTAATGGCGGAATATGGAATTAAAAAGCATCAAAGCTTACTGTTTTTCGGTTAGAGCGATTTACTTTCGACTTAGTTCGGCTAAAAGTTAACTTCATCTGCTTGATGAGTGAATACACTTAACTTCTAGGAAATTGACTAGTAAATTTATTTTAATGGTCAGGATATGACCCCTATCCATGCAGTGTATTGCGTTGGAATACACGAAAGATTATTTATAGCAGAAAGGGAAGAGGGGGTAGCGTGAGAAAATTCTCGCATACCGGAGACAGTCTTGAATTAAAGTGTACATTCATTCACTAAAATTCCTGAAATCTTTAAAAAGGTCTCTATCACTAATTGGATAGTTTCCGACAAGTTTAAAACATTTCTCAGATTTAAAAAACTTAAATGAGACAAAAATGTGTCATACATGGGAGACAAAAAACATATTCTATCGTTCAAATTAACAAACTTAGATTTTCATATACACTGAGCGCCAAAAGAGAGCAAACACCACTGAAATAATTCATTTTCTTAGGATAGCGCGAAAAGTTAATGAGGATAGTCGAATAAATTTCCAAAAATAAAAACGTTTATTAATTACTTATAAAATGTTAAAACAAAAACAACAATTCATGATAAAGGAACTTTTTTTTATACTTAAGAACAAAACATTTTTATACTTAAGAACAAAAGTGTTGACTCACTTATGGCGCTCAGTGTATATACTATGTATGTCGACAATCAAATCGTAGACCTATTTCCATAACTAAGCTAAGTTAAATACAATATCATTTGGTACCTAAAGTTTTACGTGCTGTAATGAAATGTAAAAAAGATTCAATATTTTCTAGGCAGACAAATTAAGTGAATACGAGACAAAAATGTTTTTCAACAGATAATTATTTTTAATCCTGAATTATAATAAATTTCGAAAAAAAAAATTATCTCCTATTGGGCACAATGGAACCTATGGAATTAATATGCAAAAATCTACGACACAATAATTTACATCAATTAAAAAATAAATCCAATATAAACTTTAAAAATATCATTCATGGAATGAATGGATTGCGTGTGTCATTCAAATCAAGCAAAAAAATTAAAAAAATAAAATGAATGAAAAAAGTCAAAGATTTCAAGAGCACAATGCAAACCGAGAAAAAAAGAAAGAAATTAAAATTTCGTTTAATTCCAGTTTAAATGGCTATTTAACGCCTTTTAACTTTTTCGTTTGTAATCCATGAGGAAGGCATAAAAAACTAGATAAACACGCAATGCTTTGCAACAATCTTCAGTTCAGCCGTAAAGAAATTGTCATTTAATAATGAAAACAACAGCCATGCTAGCAGGCAGGCAGTCAACCAACTCTTTACTTGGCCTATAAATATAAAATGCTTGAGTTAAATGCAATTTATAAAAAAAAGTATGTTTTTTGTTACAAAATGTTACGTTGCATGTGTCACTTGGCCGATGTAGTGTGGCTGTTTTGAGTAAGACAACAGCAGATACGCACGTGAAATTATTTAACACTCACACTTTGTGTGTGTGCCTCAAAGAGATACAAGTGTAACACGCAACATGCACTGCATGCTGGACTGGCAGCAACGGCAGCAATCCTGTCTCAGTTTGCCAGTGACATGAGAACAGAGCTGTAGAAATGACATAAAATATTGGATTTTTTATTATCTACACAGTAGTATTTCAAAAGACGGCTTATTTTTGCATACGAGCATACAGTGAATGACTGACAAATGGAAACCCACCCCATTAGTGAAGGTCACCTGCTGGACCAACTGTCAGTTAGTTGCGTTCACATTTAATTCTATTTTTAGTGGCGTATGGAGACGCAATGCGATTGCTGTTAAAATGTTTAAGGCATCATCGTTTATACCGTATCTGGTATTTATTATTACTTTAGGCATAAAACTGTTTGGTGGTTAGTTTTTCTAGGCATTGTAACTGGATCTCGGTTGTCTTTCAAATCTTTTATTTAGAAAGTGTTATGTTACCCATGGGATCAATTCAAAGAATTTTGTTACACGCAATTATATACCCGTGTGTAAGATTTTTTCCCCCATTTGTAACTGCTTTTGCTTGAATTGAAAGTCATATTTAACCTTTGCTAAGCAATGACAGCAAAGGACAATCAAATTGTGATTTTTACTAATTGTTTGATTAGTCGGGGTTGATTTGATTTGCTTTACATTTAAAAAACAAGGTTTTTTGAGAAGCAATGCTTCTTGCCTTTTGCTCTGTTTCTTTAATAGTTTGCTTTTTCTATAGCCAGCTTACTATAAAAATTTTCCCATGTGTTGTCGTAAAAGTTTTAAAAGAATATCTTCTTTAAAAAAAATTTTTTCTTTACCTCATAAATATTAAATTTTAAATCGTATTTCCGCTTTGCCACAAAAACAACACACAGACATTAATTTTATGCCACTAACAAAAAAATTAATTATTGTTGTAGTTTTTTTAAAATATTATTTCCCTAAGTTCTATGGTGTATTCTATTTTTCTAATCACTTTAAGGAGAAACCCACTATACGTAGCTCTATAAACAATAAGACTTTAATCCATATGAGCACGAGTCATTATGATTTGTGTGGCTTCATATTATAATAGATTTTAAATCTTGAGAATTAATTTTTTGGGAATTATTAAAAATAAATTTGAAAACGTTTTATTATATGAATTATAAAAGCAATTAAAAATTTGAGGGAAACTATTTTAAGTTTAAATATTTTTGACATTGGATTTGTAATATTTCTGGGAAAATCTACATGAGCACCAGTAATATTATACGTTAGCTTAAATATGAGATGTTGGAATTCCAAAAATTTAGCCATGTGTACCCAAAAACAAACCTAATTTCAACGAACATTTATTCAGGCATGTTCTGACAATCGCAAGTGATTTAAAAACGCCAAATTTATTTCAGGGTGTTCCAAAACTAACGCGTTTTACTTGCGATCATCGATTTTTCGAAATCGTTTACGAAAAAATAAAACATATGTTTTAAAAATAAATAAATAAAAAGCAAAACATCAAAATTAAAAAATAAAGAGCAAAAATGCCTACAGGTTTTTTACTAAGCATAATTTGTTTAAAAAACTGCAAAGCAGAACCCATTCTAACCCATCAAACATTCCGGAGCAGGCGGATACTACATATAAAGTAGTAATGTATATGAGGATTATGTATTAAGTTTTATAGCGCTTTATCGGCTGAATAAAACTGCATTTAGGATGGTTTATGAAGGAACTGCTGGGGATATATGTAAAAGTACTATTTGAGACGCGATACGTTTGCCGAGCGCTGTAAAATTTCTGGCAGTCGGTGCCTTCCAAGGCGTGATTACCAATGACATTGTGTAAAATGTTATGGGATGTACTTAATGTTTTTGAAGAAAGACTATGCCTTCTTTGGATCATGATGAAGAAACGAAATCGCCAGAATTTACTTGTCCTCCTCTGCATCGTTACTGTTTCTATTGTAAAACCACTTTTTCTGGCTTGTGTTGCAATTATAGAAAGATTGTTCACGACTACCATATTCAGTGGATTGTATACGGGTTTGCCTAATATACCGCTTTACAGCTCATCATTCAAACTTTTCGTTATTCGTAGCTTACTTACGATTACATTCACAGTATGGCGTCTGGTAGCTGATCTTACATAAATACATACATACATAATAATTGCATACATAATAATTACAACCCTAGGATTACGACCTAGTTTCTTACACCACTTATGTTGTGTGTGTTCATTTTTATACATGGCTGGCGGGACCTACAGTTTAAAATCGACTCCGAACGACAGATTTTTTTTGAGAAACTTTTCATGGCAATTTTATTTACTCTCAGAGTTTTTTCCAGAACTCTGCTGAGATGAAGTCGCCCAAGATATATTTTGTCATATTTCGTTTAGTTGGAGCTGCCTGACCTGGGGTTTGAACCGAGGCCTCACGTCTAATAAGCCAACACACTACTTCAAGTAGCTGATCTTCCTAAGTGTATAGTCACCTTGATAGCACTAAGAATCGCAATATTTATGTCAAATACTTGGAAATTCCTATCAAACCTATCTCTTATGTAGAAATGATCAACAAAACCTACAGTTTAAAACCATCTTTGTTTTAACGACAATTTTTTGAGCAACTTTCCGTGGCAATTTTATTTACCCTCAGAGTTTTTGTCAGTTGAATATTTTACATATTTCGGCTGAGCCAGGGGTTGAACCATAGGCTCGCCTGTAAGAAGCTAACGCACTACCTGCTAGACTACGGCGACTTCTATCTCAACATGAATTGGATTGGTAAACCATATTATTAATGTAACATACATAATTGGTCATTACAAATCTTCAGTCAGGATTATGGACCTAGTTTCTCACACCACTTATGTTGTGTGTGATAATTTTAAACATGAGTGGCGGGACTTACAGTTTAAAGTCGACTCCGAACGATAGATTTTTTTGAGAAACTTTTCCATGGCAATTTTACTTTCTTTCAGAGTTTTTTTTAGAAATCTGCTGAGAGGAAGTCGGCGAGGAAATATTTTCATATTTTCGTTTTGATGTTTGAACTGGGGCTTGAACCGTGGCCTTACATCTAATAAGCCAACACAATACCTACTAGACTACGGCGACTATTAATAAAGTAAGCAGTCGTTAATATTATAATAAATGAGCCCTCGGCTGCCAGTATGAATTTGTGATTGTAAATTCTATGCGTCCACATCGGAATAATATTGAATTTCTAATTCAATAATATCCGTAGTCGTCGTAAAACCACCTGCAATAAGAACTATATCTATAGTAAGAAAGTTATAATGTGTTATTAATACCCTCTTTACAGTGGGCAGTAAAAGTCTTAGTACGGCAATATATTTTGACAAAAAAAGTCCCCACAGGCTTACTACTCTTGCACTAAGTCCCGATATGACTTCAAGAGAGTATTTAGGAGATCATTTGAAAGAACGGTTACGTAATCGCTAAACCTCAAACAAAAGTCAACCGAAAAACTTGCTCATGGTGCCACCAGAAAACACCAAACAAAACTTGTTCATTCAATTTCAAATAGATTAAATGGAGTACTTGACCTTAAGGGATATTCTACTAAATACAAGGGATAACATTTTCACATATTAGGCCTTTGAATTTTAAATTTACTCAGGGTTCTCCTTTGGGGTACCCCATGGAGTCATCTGAAACTTTTAATTATTTTCGTGTTGTTTTATGAAAAACATTAAAAAATTTTGTGTTTTATAATAAAACAGAAATAAATTAATAAAATAAATATAAAATAAACTATAAATTTTTACACAAACTTTTGACCAAAATTCATGAAATTGCTAAAATATATTGCAGTACTAAGACTTTTGCTGTCCACTGTATATATACATTATGCAAGTGCTGAGCTATAAGTAAATAAGGCAATATATGTATAAGTTTCGATTGAGATTTAAGTACTCTAATGCATCAACATTGAAACTTTGAACTGCGGCTTCGTTTGACGTTCTGCGGTAGTATTCTATTAACTTCGTTGCTATTTCCAGAAAGACTCCTCTTTCGCCTCCTTGCTCACGGATTTTCTTCACCGTATCATATAAGTCTAACTCGATTATGCCTATGCGCTATGTCTAAAAGTATAATTTTTCTTGCAAATATCCATGATGCGACATCTACTAACACCTCTTAAACAACCCTAACTTTTAAATAAAAACTTGCACCACATCGTTGCATAGAGCCTATTTCGATCACTTAGAAAAAATTTCTACACGATTTCCAGTACGGAAAGAGTCAGAGACAAATGCGCAAGCAATTGTTATTTTATAAACTGACCGTCTCCTATATATAGTAAGGCGGCAAGAGAGTATAGAAAGAATTCCACTCTGTGAAGCTGTACGATATACTATAGCTGAAGGCGTGTTGTGCCAAAGATGGCCATACACATACACATACACATACATCACACCTCTCATGTTGTGTGCCTTAATTTTATACTTGTGTGGCCGGACCTACAGTTTAAAGTCGGCCAAGAACGACAGATTTTTGAGAAACTTTTCATGGCAATTTTATTTGCTCTCAGAATTTTTCCCATAAATCTGCTGAGATGAAGGCGCCGAAGGAATACTTTTTTCATATTTCATTTTGATGTCTGACCTGGGGTTTGAACCGTGGCCTTACGTCTAATAAGCCAACACACTACCTATTCGACTACGGCGACTACAAAAAATATGGGCTTTATCAGCGCATAACTCAATCGTCTGCTCATATACCCATAAGTTGAAAAATACATACGAAGACATCTTCAATCTTAAGAAAGCTTATGGATCGACTTAACGCTGGTGCAGGCGGCTTACAGTGGGATGGAAGTCAGAAAAGTATTGACCGTACGTAATACACCCTCTTTAGTATTGCGATCTATTAATTCTTACATTATGATTCCACCATAAAGTATGAAATTTCAAGAACTCCAAAGATTATTAACATTGACAAGACTTAGCTAAAGACACTTTTATTGTTATAGACGCTGATTCAACTCCAGTGTTTAACTCCACTGTGGAAGACATCAAATATTATTCAAAATCTTTATTATTATGTTTATAAGATTATTTATTTTCTTCTTTTAAAATGTAACATATTTTTTTAGAAGCAATTTAGCACATGCCTTGCATGCTGTTGCCAAAATCTTTGTCTTAAGCTTGACTCTTCTTATAAAACCCATTAAATTTTGCAGCTTCTGAGTAACCTGATAACCTAACTTATGATTTCCTTAGTAAAAGCACTTTAAAACCATTTTGGAATTGTGATATCAAATGTTGTGCTTTTCGACATGCACATGAAGTGTAGGGAAAAGGAAAATAAATAAATGTTTAATAAATCGTTAATTAATATTCCATAAATTAATTTCTTTACACCCAGATTATCTGATGCGCCCGGCTGTCATTTATGTATATTGTGTGCATATGTATGTATATTTTGTAATTCGATAGTTTTGTTTTTAAGTGGATACGTTGGGTCCTTTCTTTTCAATGAATTAATTTGACATTAATTTGTGTCTATAAATTGGAAAAAAGTCCATAAAAATCAAAGGATTATACGTGTATACTTAATTAAAAATGCTGCAGTCAAACATAAAAGAAGCATCAGTATGCGACTTGCTGTGCCAAAGATGAGAACTGTGAAGCAGTTAAAGAATTAAAAACAAAGGCTACTGATTTCCAGAGGCACAGTCAGTCATGTACATCAAAAGAAAACGAAAGCGAAAATGTGAAAAATAAATGCAAAACAAAACAAAAAAAAAACGTTTAACGACTTTAACTCATGATTGTCAATGATCGTTAAGTTTTCAAAATTTAATACAAAAAAAAGAAAAGAGACGATAATATTTTGCCACAAATGAAATTGGAAATAAAATAAGAGCCAGTACGCGTTAAAAAATGCCACTAAAACTCAGTTTGTGGCTTTAAGTTACTCTTACGCTACTCTACTATGCTCATACATACGAGTACGTGTATATGTTTGGTATGACTTCTAAAAAGACAGACAAACAGTCAGTCAAGTATTCAGCAGGGCCAGAGTACAATGCAGACACACTCTATAACTAAGTGGTTCATGTCATATTGCAGCAACTTAAAAGAATGAAATGTTGTCAATACCAGCGTTAAGTTGCTCCATAATCTTTCTTAATATTGAAGATATCTTGGTATGTATTCTTCAATTTGTGGGTATATGGGGACTATTGGGATATGCGCTGATAATGTCCATCTTTTTTGTAGTCGGCGTAGTCTTGTAGGTAGTGTGCTGGCTTATTAGACGTAAAGCCCGGGCTCGAGCCCCAGGCCAGACATCAAAACAAAAAATACAAAAAGTATTTCTTCGGCGACTTCCTCTCAGCAGATTTCTGGCAAAAACTCTGAGAGTAAATAAAATTGCCATGAAAAAGTTTCTCAAAAATCTGTCGTTCGGAGTCGACTTTAAACTGTAGGTCCCGCCACTCATGTATAAAAATTAACACACACAACATAAGTGGTGTGAGAAATTAGGTCGTAATCCTGACTGAAGGGTTGTAATGACCAATTATGTATCTATGTAATGTCGTCAGTACAAGTTGCGTTTAAGATGGTTAGGTTGCCCCGATGGCCTAGTTGGTCGTGCGCTAAACTTCAAGTGCCAAAGCCATTTGGCTCGATTCCCACCAGAGACTCTGATTGTTTGTTTGATTATATGTGATGTGAGTATAAGAGAGTCCTCTTCAAAATCTACACAAATTAATCTCATTCCTGTGCACCATGATAGTTACAGAAACTGCCACAATAGTTATAAGCATTTCAAAATTCCAATAAAGACGAAACTGTAGAACGTATTCCGTTTAAGTTTCTGAAATAAAATTGAGTGCAAAGCAAAATTAACCCCTTAGGGATTATAATGGAATACGAGTCTGTCAGAAAACAAGTAATATGTGCTCAACAGACAGTACCATATATACATACATACATAAATAGTCATTACAACATTCAGTCAGGATTATAACCTAGCTTCTCACATCACTGTTGTTGTGTGTGTTAATTTTATACACGAGTGGTGGGACCTGCAGTTTAAAGCCGACTCCGAACAACAGAGAGACCTTTCATGGCTTTTTTTATTTACTCTCAGGGTTTTTGCTAGGAATCTGATGAGAGAAAGTTGATGAGAAAACATTTTTTCGTATTTCATTTTAATCAAGACGTCTGAGATGGGTTTTGAACCGTGGCCTCACGTCTAATAATCCTACACACTACCTACTAGACTACGACAACTTCCATAAGCACTGCAAATAGCTTAAAATGTTTTTAAGATCATAACAGTAATACTGCTTACGTGAGGGGAGAGAAACACGCCGTAAACTAATGCCATTTACACGAACTGTGTTTTGATGACCAATATCTCAGGCAAGTTTTCTATTATAATTGAAATTATTTTTGTCAACGTTCTTTTAATGAACGAAGGACTATTAAAAAGCATCTCCTCCAATCTGTTGTGACCTTTGGTTCATTTCAGTTTTATAAGTAATTTTTTTTGTCTACGTAATCTGTGTTGGCTTATTAGACGAAAAGCCAGTGTTCGAGCCCCAGGCCAAACATCAAAATAAAATACAAAAAGTATTTCTTCGGCGACTTCCTCTCAGCATATTGCTGGCAAAAACTCTGAGAGTAAATAAAATTGCCATGAAAAGTTTCCCAAAAATATGTAGTTTAAACTGTAGGTTCCACCACACATGTATAAAATTAACACACACAACATAAGTGGTGTGAGCAACTAGGTCGTAATCCTGACTGAAGGGTTGTAATGATCAATTATGTATGTATGTAATCAGGTCACTGGACAGGTCAAGGTAATCAGGTCAAGCTGTAGCTTCATCCTAAGTTTACTGCCTGTGGTTGCTTAGAAATAAAGACCTCCCCTGATAATATACTGGATGTAGTGATGAGAAATTTTGTTTTATTGAGTTCTAAGCTTTGATGTTGTTGTTGATATTTGAAAAGCAGGGAAATCAGGACGCTTTATGGATCAGTTATTTATGGAAGTTTCGGACATAACCTCTGGATAAAAAATTTAATAATAATAAAATTTAAAATACTTTCCTGTTTAGTCTTAGTCTCCATTACCCTCACCCTTTATTGTCTACATTGGATAACTAAAGTATTCTGACATTATAGTTGTAGCCTAAGTTTAAATTCCTTATCAGATCTGATTGAAAATAAATAAACTTTAAACGTTTTTTCTTAAATTAGTTGCAAACATGATGTGCTAAACAAAACACTAAACGGAAATTCAATTCCAATCTGAACTTGATACTTCAACTTCATGATTCTGTACTGTAACTCAGAATCAAGAGGCCATGGCAACTTATGGAAGCAACAAACATACAACCAAACACCTGAAAGCACACATGAATTTATTCGAGCATAACTGACTGTTTATTGGTTTTTTTATGTATGTATAGTACGTATGTACATAGAAAACGAAGACGTTCAAGATGATGATGATGATGATGATGACTGACTTCTGTTGGGCACCACAAAAAATTTAAAACAAAAAAAATGTTTTTTAAATAAAAAAAAACAAGCAGTTAATGTAGCTGGTAGTCTGGTTTTCTGCTTTTATACACTTTATTAAATATTTAAACGGTCATAAATTGATTATTTAAAAAACTTTACTTTAGAGCTTTAGAGTTTGTCTCATTTTTTTTCACTTTTTCTGTTCTAAAACCCATGAGAGTTTTAGCAAAAAAAAGGGAATCTTTTTTGTTAGGAAAACCAAGCAAATCATAAAACGAAAAACAATTTCTTAAAATCGACAAGAAGTCAGTCATTATCATCAGTTTATCCTGCTATCATGCATGTGTGCGTATGAGAAGTTTGCTTGCAACAAAAATCTCCAGCATTTGACTTAATTATGGTTTTTAAAAAAGTTATTGCAAACGGCGTACAGGCCAAAAAGACAACATTGAGCCATTAGCCATTTGAGCTTAAATAACTTTGTTTGTGTGGCATCTTAAGGCAAAAAAAAATATTGGCCTTAAGATGCCTTTTTTTGATAAATTCCCAGAAAAGTGGCGTAATTTTTGATGGGCATTTGATGTTGCATTTCATTTAAAGCAGTTTTTATATTTTTTTTCGTTAAAAGAATTCCATCAATTAATAGTTTTTATGCCAACAAATTTTATGCGTAATTATAAATTAAGGCGAAAAAGTCAGTCTTTCAATCAATCTCGTTTTTTATGGCCGATAAAGATAATCAAAATAATTGGTTGGCATTTTAACAAAAAAAAAAAAAAAAATTCAGACAAGTTTTCAGTTTTAATATTTTTCCATCAAATGATGACTAATTTCAAGTAAATGAAAAGGAAAAAAAATATAGGAGCTTGTCATAGATCCGAAGAGAAGTCTTAAGCAAATTTAATTGGCTTAACTTATCTAAGCTTTAACTTACAAATTAAGCGTTACAGATTTGAATATAATTTCATCAACATTTTTAAAACCTTTTTGCTTTTTATATGCCTACCGGCTGACATCCTGGCAGTCAAGATACCTTTATGAAAGTGTGGATACAATCCCAAACGCATTTGACTAGACATGTTTTGTCAAACATGTCGTAGAATCTTTGCATTTAGGTTCAGTTCAAAATCCATACTTTTCGGCATGCATTGGACGCATTCCATTTTTTTCCTTTACGTATCGTATAGTGTACGCTCCAGCCGTACTGGTGATAGCAGGTAAAACCCCTGTGGATCTGCTGGCAGCGGAGCGGATGGAGATTTATAAGTCGAAATCGGCTGGAAATCACATAACCGGTTGCTTCAGTGAAAACATCATTTCAAAATTACAACAACGATGGAACGAGGAAGATAGAGGAAGATGGACGGCGAGACTTATTCCGGACATAAGGCCATGGATTGGTCGGAAATTTGGTGAGGTAAATTACGCAGATGCTATCGGGTCACGGATAGTTTAGGAAATATCTGCACAGAATGGGCAAGGCCGCCTCCCCTTGCTCTCCTCCTCCTCTTTACGAGGAAGGAGAGGTAATTGATGACACAGAGCACACTGTTTTCGAGTATGTACGCTGGCAGAGCTATCGCTCTGTACTGACTTCAATAGTTGGAACGATCACAGCTGCTAACATTGTCGGGGTTATGCTTGCGAGTAGTGAAAATTGGACATCGGTGGTGAATTACGTAGAGGGCATTCTGAGACGGAAAAAGAAGGATCTTGAGGCTGCGGAACAAGTAAGCATGTCGGCGTAGGTGATACTGTCAAACGCGCCAGGCGAAACCGAAACGAAGATTTAGACGAAAGGAATAGTGGAGATGCTTAGATGTCTCCTCGACTTTCTATACGCAATCCGGGCGCGAATATGAACATGGAGAGCCCAAAAGGACTCCACTCCGAAGTAATACCACAGTAGTTCCGGAGTGGGCACAAATAACTCTACAAGAGACGAGGGGGGATTTAGTGGGTGAGACCCAACACACGGGGGATGTGACGTCTTCGTCTATGGCGCGGTTAGGTACATTTACCCCTCCCCGGGATAAAAAAGACGCGTTGTTATAAGCGACGAGAAATCGACGGCCTCGGAATATCGTGCACACTCTTACGGACAGGGGCGGTTTTGTCAGCAGACCTTATCTTTCGTTAATGTAGGAGTGTTGGTCTTTCGTTTACTGAATCTGTGGAATTACCGAACACATTGTGGAAAGCCTTCTCGTCAGTACAATTCTTACGATCATAAAATGGATCAGACTTTATGATCTCCATATGTAACGTGCAAACATCCCGGCTACCTGTAATGCTTTAGTCCGTTTAGGAACCTATAAAGGACAGATTAACGATTTCTTTGTGCTATAAACCACCCTCAATTTCATTCATCGATCTACTTCCTTCTATAGATACATACATACGTAATTGGCCATTACAACCCTTTAGTCAGGATTACGGCCGAGCTTCTCACACCACTCATGTTGTGTGCGTTAACTTTATACGTGAGTGGCGGGACCTTTAACGTCGACTCCGAACAACAGATTTTTTGAGAATCTTTTTCATGGCAGGTTTATTTACTCTCAGAGTTTTTGCCAGAAATCTGCTGAGAGGAAGTCGCCGATGAAATATTTTTTTCATACTTCGTTTTGATCTGGGATACGAACCCGGGCTTTACGTCTAATAAGCCAACACACTATCTACTAGACTACGGCGACTTCTTCACATTCTTCTATACATACAGATATAATGAGATATTGGCACAATAAAGATATAGAGAGCCAGGCAAAATAATTATTAAAAGAGGAAGCAACACAGTATACATTCGGGGTGATCTTAAGACGTTATATGTGGACATAAAACCATTTACCTCGTATCGTTTTTAAACGTCAAAATATGCCCGAATTTATGTTTTCGTGAAAACAACAAAATAAAGTTTCGTTAATTTGCCTTTCAACGATTAAAAGACCGTTTGTTTCAGTTCTCATGATACGAAAATAAAAACTGGCATACATTGTGGTCTTATAAATGCAAGTTGTTTGCGTTCTTAAATTGTAGCATTTTATCAAATGAGCTTGTGTTGTTAATTCTTATCACTTGAAATGGAGATGTGGAAGCAGAAGAGGGAGAGAGAGAAAAAAACAAAATAAAAAAAAGACGAACACAGATAACATATGATTAATTATACGAAATTATTTAATACCTACAACACCGCCAACATACTGGCCACCATCATCACACTGCTTTCAAACTGCCAAATGATGTGCTCCTCTATGGAATGAATTAAAACCTACAGTTACAAGCTATCAAGCGATATGAGTAGAGTAACAGGAATTTTATTCATCTGGTTTGGTATTGTACTTGATCATACATCTTAATGGTATGGTGTGTGTGGTCATTTCACATGCTTGTCAACACTACAACGGCGAGGAGTGGAGCAATATGGTATGATATGGATGGTTGGTTGGTTGGATGGAACAATGTTTCACTTGCTAGCTGGCAGACGGTTGAATGAATGAATGAATGAATGATGTTGAGATTAAGCTATTGCGTGATTCATCTCTTTTTGCTGGCTTGTAATCCCCACCTTAATTATAATTGTATACGGATACTTAAGGCATGTTTTTTTTCATTTTCGGCTAAAGGATGTTCGTTTAACGTTTGTTTCTGTTAGCGGGCCAGCGAAAAGCAAAATCATGATAAAGTTTATTTTATTTTTTACGTTTTTTTTGTAAGACAGAGCAGAGCGGAGAATAAAACAAAATTTCATCAAAAAAAATTTTATTTTCTTGTTTTTTCTTTACGAGATTATTTTGTATTTGAATTGAAGCATACGCTTAGCTCTCCACTCATCTTAAATAAATTTTGCTAATGACATCTAAAAGGTGTCAATTAGTATTGAAACATGATGCTACCTTTTCTTAACAAACACAAAACAACAACAACAGCAACAACTACTTCAAATTGTCTCACCTTTAATACACGGCACTGTAGTATATATTTGGTAATGTAGCCCAAACACTGCCATCTGCCTCATCAGCATGGTCATTATATACGTCGTCATGCTCATCATCGGTATTATCGTGATACAAAATGTTATCTTTTGTGGCAGTGATGATATACATTAATTAGCATTTTGTTACCTCTCTTACCCATGTACGTATCATCAATTCCTTCCTCTCTATGCTTTCTATACATACATAGTTTAAGCTGAAGCTTTTACATTCATTCCCTGATAAATTGCTGTAATAAATTAGTCATCATCGTTCTCATCATCATTATTGTTATTGTTTGTTGTTATTGTTGTTATTGTGATTTAATGTTTTCAAAGCAGATTAATGAGTATTTCAAATATCGTTCTTGTATGTATGTATGTATACAAGTACGCTTAAATTTTGTAGATAAATTTTGATTATAAATCATTAGCATTTGACCGATTGTGGCATCATATTCGACCCTTTAATAGCGTTAATGAAATTCAATAGGAAAAGTTCCGGTGGTCATTGGAAATATTTTTCATAATTAAACAATAAATTTTGAATTTATCATAAATTTTGTTTTTAAAATGGCAACATCCACCACAGAATACTATTTTTTTTATTTTAATTTCGTATTCGCTAAAGACAACTTTTAAAGCTTTAAGGCATATTTTCAGTAGTCATAATCGATCTATTGAGTAAATAATTGCGAAAATGGTAGAGAAAATAGATCAGACTGAGAACATTATAGATATGGTCAGATATTTGCATCATTGCAGGTGTGTAAGCAATGTCGAAAAGATTGCTTCAGTGTGGCGAATTATTCAAATTGGTTGATTCTATGACTTTCCCAGCAAATTAGTGTATCTTGCAACATATAATAGTATATTTTGTATTTGGATTTGCACCTTAACACACATACACATCAGCAGTGAGTATTCAAAAAGATGAGGAGAATCGAATCATACTCATAATTCCTGATACTTATACGCATTCATACTGATTTTAATATTATACTCATATTACTCATATTCAAAGTTTGAAGTACTCATCGTATTCAAACTTCACAATACGTAGGTTACGTTAGGTTAGAGAACGTGTACTTGTTAATTAAGACAAGTACAGTACTCGGAGGTCGAATTGACCCATTGTACAACGTTCTAGTTTCTCACACCACTTCTGTTGTGTGTGTTAATTTTTTACATGAGTGGTGGGACCTACAGTTTAAAGTCGACTCCGAACGACAGATTTTTGAGAAACTTTTTCATGAAAATTTTATTTACTCGCTGAGCTTTTGCCAGAAATCTGCTGAGACGAAGTCGTCGAAGAAATACTTTTTGTATTTTGTCTTGATGTCGTTCCTGTGGCTCGAACCCTGACTTTACGTCTAAGAAGTCAACACACTAAATACTAGACAACGGCGACTTCTAACTATACGTATGATGTTGTTGATTTCGACTCTGCATAACTCAACATTTACAAGGATCACAAAATATGTACGATTCGCAGTTTAAAGTCGAAATTTCATGCAGAATTTTTGCCAGAAAGCTGCTGAGGGGCAGTAACCGAACAAATATTCTTACATACTTCGGTTCTGTTTGACACGTCTGATCTGGAGTTTGAACAAATCAACAAACTGCCTACTACTACTACTACTACTGGTCATTACAATCCTTTAGTCAGGATTACAACCTAGCTTCTAACAGCATTCATGTTGTATGTGTTAACTTTAATCATAAGTGGTTTGATCTATTGCTTAGTGTCGACTCCGAATGTTTTATTCGAGATGTTGGAGCCAGTGGTTGAATCGGGCTCTCGTCTAATAAGTCATTAGACTGCATACTAGACTACGGTGACTTTCTTTTATCACCAACTATTCAATTCAAATGTTATGTATGTGTTGACAACACAATTAAAGTAGTGTCTAACTGTTAATTGAGTCTATCCATATTTACATAATTGGGCATTACAAACCTACAGTCAGGATTACGACCTAGCTTCTGACATCATTTACTATGTTGTGTGTGTTAATTTTTATACATGAGTGGTGGGACCTACAGTTTAAAGTCGACTGCGGACGACAGATATTATGAGAAACTTTTCATGACAATTTTATTTACTCTCAGAAATTTTGCCAGAAATCTACTGAGAGAATTACTTTTTGTATTTTGTTTTTATGACTGGCCTGGGGCTCGAACCCTGGCTTTACGTCTAATAAGCCACCACACTACCTACTAGACTACGACGACTACGCAAACTGAGTCTATCCGGCACTAGTAATTCATTTACAAATAGCCTAAATGTGACGTTTGTTATCGAAACTATGTCCAATAGTTGGAGCTGTCTTTTGAATCGAAAACATCCTTAGGAATAATGCGGTATTTATATGTGATCGTACATTAATTCTTCACAAATCTTCTCTGTCTTTAACAAGGTCTTGCTGGTCATAAAACAATTACGTATTATTGGTGTTTAGAAGTAAGTTTTTCGAGGTGTTTCATACACCGGCATGAATATGACATACGAGTTGTGGCTGTATTATCCTATTTTTTTAAAGTTTCTCCATTTCCTACGGAAATATGTATGTATGTTGTCTTTATGCTTTAAACATTTTATTAAAGATCATAAAATTTTTATAACTCTTGTTAAAGAAACACTTTATTTTTTTAAATAAGCTTGTTAAATAATTTATGGTTGTTAATACATAAACTTAAAACATGTTAATGCTAATTTATCTGGAGTAAATCATTATTTATGGTATGTATGTATGTATGTAACAAAAAAAAGTTACTGTTTTTATAAAATAAAACACAAAAAAATCCTTCCCATCCACTATTAAGTAATATTTTATTATATCATCCATAAAGAATTTAATTGGAAAATTTATAATTTTGACTTTTATTTGCAACACAGGCAAGTGTCTTTATGTCTTCCTTTTGTGTATGTGTGTGTGTGTATTAAAGTGTATCATAAATGTCATAAACTTAATGAAGGTGTTTTAAAAAATCTTATAATACAAGGAAATTAACATCGTACGAGTATGTATAAACACAATACAAAGAAAGAATGGAAAGAAAGAAAAAACCAAAAAACATTATTTACTTGGAATTATGAAAGTAAATAAAAATTTTTGTTCAGACACAATACATAATAATATTTTGAAAAGAATGATTTATGAATACACATGTCAAGTTGGTGACATAAATGTCAGTTAAATATTATTTTCAACATCATTTATCAACATTTAAAATAATTAGCAATGTAATGTTTTATTAAGTGAAAAAGACAAAAAAGAAAAACAACAACATCTACAATAAAAGAAATAATTCGTTCATTATATTGTGTATGACCAAAATATTGCCATTGACATTTGAAAGAAATATATTCTAAGAGTTTAAAATAAAAGTTTAAAGTTCAATGAAAAACAAAATAAAACAAAAAAATAAATATAAAACCTTTATAAAGTATTAACAAAATTAATGTCATTTAAATTAAATTGATTAGGCATTGTCTATATTATAATCCAAATAACAATTGAAGAGAAAGAAATTACATTTTCCACAAAGTTCGAAGAGTCAATCAGTTCATAATGGACACTCTTACCCCATGACCGTAATGTCAATAAACACTCATATTCTGAATGCGTTTTAGAATACAAACTTAAAAACGTATTTAAATTGAACTATAAATGAACGATCGTGTAAATGAAGTCGCCGTAGTCTAGTAGTTAGTGTGTTGGCTTATTAGACGTAAAGCCCGGTTTCGTATCACAGGTCAGAAATCAAAACGAAATATGAAAAAATATTTCTTCGACGACTTCCTCTCAATAGATTTCTGGCAAAAACTATGAGAGTAAATAAAATTGCCATGAAAAAGTTTCTCAAAAATCTGTCGTATGGAGTGGACGTTAAACTGTAAGTCCCGCCACTCACGTATAAAATTAACGTTAAATTATTAAATTAACTGCGGTTTGCAGTTTCGTTTATTACGCGTGAGGCCTCAGTTCAAACCCCAAGTCGGACATCTCCAACAACACGAAATAAGAAAAATATTTCTTCGGCAACTTCCCCTCAGCAGATTTCTGGCAAAAACTCTGAGAGTAAAAAAAAATGTCCACGAAAAGTTTCTCTAAAAATCTGTCGTTCAGTGTCAACTTTAAACTGTAGGTCTCACCACTCATGGATATAAATTATCACTAACAACATAAGTGATATGAGGAGCTAGGTTGTAATCCTGATTGAAGGGTTGTAATATAATTACTATCAAAATGGTGTAACGAATGTGGTCTAGAGATTAATCCAAGGATATAATAATCAATCAATTCCCTACCCCCGGAATCAATGGATCCAATTCAGATGGTCAAGATCACAAAGAAGTGATATCTCAACTATTTTCGCTTATGCTTTTGAGGGATATACAGGTTCTTGAACAATTTGCTCTTTTTTATACTTCATGCAACACACGCATATGTGGTTTTCAAAAAGTAACAAGGACCTGTTTTTGAAGTCGCCGTAGTCTAATAGGTAGTGTGTTGGCTTATTAGACGTAAAGCCAGGGTTCGAGGCCCAGGCCAGACATCAAGACAAAATACAAAAAGTATTTCTTCAGCGACTTTCTCTCAGCAGATTTCTGGCAAAAACTCTGGGAGTAAATAAAATTGCCATGAAAAAGTTTTTCAAAAATCTGTCGTTCGGAGTCGACTTTAAACTGTAGTTGCCACCGCTTATGTATAAAATTAACACGCACAATATAAGGGGTGTGAGAAACTACGACGTTGTACAATGGGGCAGTTCGACCTCCGGGTATTGTACTTGTCTTAATTGACAAGTACACGTCCTCTAACCTAACCTAACCTAACCTAACAGGGACCTGTACCTTGGCAAGTAGTGCTATATATTGTTCTGGAATTTTTAGGTTCTATTATGATCCTATTTGCTCAATAAACACTAATTGTTTTTGAAGTTCGGGATAAAAATATACGCCTCTAACATATTCTTTAAACAAGCCATTCCCATGGAAATCATGAGCACTGTCATATACGGACGAGCCTTACTCCAGATATCAACAATGAATCGTTTTTTCGCTGCTCATAAGCACTCATGAAATTTTGAATATAAATGAGTCAACAATATTGAAATTTAACTACTCGGTTTCATTCGTACTCACTACCTCGTTGTACTCACGTACAGGTTACAATGAGTATACGTACAACGCTGACATCAAACTCATACCATTCGAAATATGTTTGATTCATAAGCCTACTCATTTAGATTCATAAAGTTAGAAAAATACTCATAATACTCATAAATTATTCATTCATCAAAATTTAAAACCTTAGTTATTGTTGCATTTACACAAAAATAAAAAAGACACATAAACAAAAAAAAAATAGAGCAGCAAGCAGAGCAAATACACAACCTTCTAGTGAGTATTTTAATGTTCGTATGCGAATTATATTTATTTTGTGATTCTTGTATATGTTGAGTTATGTAGAGTCGAAATCAACAGCATCATACGTATTGTTAACTATGAGTACGCAGAATACTTCAAACAGTGAATATGAGTAGAGAGTCCATGATATTAAATAAATATGAATGCATATAAGTATCAGAAATTATGAGTATGATTCGATTCTATTCATCTTTTTGAATACTCAATGCTGATCTCTGGTCGAAATCAACAGCATCATACGTGTTGTTAAGTATTAATACAATGAATACTTCAAACTTTGAAAAGGAGTAGAGGTTCCATAATATTAAAATAAGTATGAATACATATAAGTATTAGAAATTATGAGTATGATTTGATTCTACTCATCTTTTTGAATACTCATTGCTGATTTTTGCTCCTCTCTGAATACAATTGTTCGGAATACTAAAATAACTTTTTACTTACGTATTCTGAAAGACACTAATTTTTGTGTTCATAAAATATAATAACCCTGTAGAATAAAATAAATTCAGTTTTGCTTTCATTTCGATTTCCAAACAACATTTTTATTTTGTTGTTATTTATTTGAAAAACAATATTTTCATCTTGTTATTGTATGTACAACACTCTTAAGAGTTAAAGAGTGTGAATTATTTATTTTTCTTTTAATAGTTCTATGTAAATGCACAATTAAATATTGTGTGTGGTGGTCATAATGTAGAATTCTATCGTAAAATATTTGCGCATCATATTTTACGAATTGCAGCCGCAACGAAAGTTGAAAATAAATTAAATTTCGCAGAGCTAAAGATCGTTTTGCCTTATTTTTATTGTTTCTTTTTTTGTTCGTTTTACGTTTTTATTTTTCAGTACATAAATGCTCATTTTACACTTTTATTTTAAGTATCATTGGCTGTTTTGCCACACTTGAGAGTCTTTTTGTAATGTTAAGTTTCCAGCGTTTTTTTTTTATTTTTATTTTTCTGGCTTAAAAAAACACTAATAAACGAATTAAGCAAAAACGTATTAAAATTTCGTTGTTTGCGGTTGCTATTCGCTTCATAAAAAATTTATTTAGAAAATTTGAACCTGATGCCAGCAAAAACATGATGCCACGGTGATTGTTGCCTGGCTGACTAACTTGCCTTCCTGCCTGCCTGCAGATCACTTGCAACCAGAAGTGTAATAAAAAGGTTTAATCTGACCATAAAAGAAAAAATAAACTAAAAAATAAAATTTTAATTATTCATAAACAAAGATTATGCACAATTGGAAGTTGCGTATTAAAAAACGAAAAATAATGAATTTGTGAGGCTTAAAGGCCTCAACGTTAATAATTTTGTTAAGAATGCATTGTAAAGAAGCAAACCTGATCTGTAAATAATAAAACTAAAGAAACTGTACATATATACACACATAGATTTAATTAATTTCTTTATTTTTTATAAATAAAAAAATATCAGCCACATGACATACAATTGTCAATGCCATGAAACCTTAGACACTCAAGGGAAACTTAGCATCAAATTCAATAATTTCATCAAATTTCTGTTATTATCTTCGATTTCAACTAATCAATGTATGATAAGTCTCTAAAATATGATGCAAAATTGTAGACAACATGCTTATGTAACAAGAATCCCGAAACTAGAAAATTATTTTTCCCCAGCAAGTCAGGGGGTTGAATGCAAAACTCATTCACTCATGTTGTAATAGTGTTGCACTGGTTGCCAATGTGATAAAAATCATAAGGATTAGAAATGCGTTTGTAATTTCGTTTGTTTTTTTCAAAAATTTTACACTTCAAAAGAAATGTCATCGAAATGGGGGTGGGTTAAATATAGTGAAAGTTTTTTGTTAAATTTAAAATGTTGGGTTAACACAAAAATAGTTTCATAAAATCCCTACATGGTATGTGTTTACAATTAAAACTTAAAAATATCCTTCTTTATCCCTCTGTAGCATCCTTATCTGCCTAATTTTGTTCAATTTTTTAGCATTAAAAATAATTATTCACATCGAAAATAATACGAATCAGATGGTATAGTTTCTGTGTAAAAAATACCAGGCAAGTCCAGCCAATTTTTAGCGAGTCATCAAAGGCTTGGTATTGTACTAATGGAACAAGGTTAGGTTAGGTTCGTTTAGAGGACGTGTACTTGTCAATTAAGACAAGTACAGTACCCGGAAGTCGGATTGACCCATTGTACAACGTCCTAGTTTCTCACACCACTTATATTCTGTGTGTTAATTTTATACATGAGTGATAGGACCAACAGTTTAAAGTCGACTCCGAACGACAGATTTTTGAGAAACTTTTACATGGAAATTTTATTTACTCTCAGAGTTTTTCGCTGAAATCCCCTGAGAAGATGTCGCCGAAGAAATACTTTTTGTATTTTGTCTTGATGTCTGGCCTGGGGCTCGAAGCCTGGCTTTATGTCTAATAAGCCAACACACTACCTACTAGACTACGGCGACTTCACTAATAGAACAAAATAGTTTTGCTGTTCACATCACTTTATATGTAGATGCTCCAGGTTATAATAGCTTATAGTGATTAATCCCGTCTATTTAATTTCAGAGTACTTCCTACTCCTGACTTTGATTTTTCATTTATCAGTCATATTTTTCAAAGCCCACTTGTTGTTTCAGACATCCTTCGTATATGACAATCTGACCAATCACAACTATTTGACTTACTACATGTGACACTAAAATAGCGGCTCTTTATTAAATTATTTAAAATTGCTGTACCAGTTGCAAGCTTTCATTCAATATATCGGAGTGAAATGCTATGAATGAACTTCTGAATGGATCTAGAGGTATATTACCTTATGAATTGGTTCAATTTTATACGATTAAGTCACATTTCACTGTAGTCTAGTAGGTAGTGTATTGGCTTATCGGAAGTAAAGCCAGGGTTTGAACCCCAGGCCAGACTTCAAGACAAAATACAAAAAGTATTTCTTCGGCGACTTCCTCTCAGCAGATTTCTAGCAAAAACTCTGAGAATAAATAAAATGGCCATGAAAAGTTTCTCAAAAATCTGTCGTTCGGAGTAGACTTTAAAACTGTAGGTCCCACTACTCATGTATAAAAATTAACACACACAACATAAGTGGTGCGAGAAACTGGGTCGTAATCCTAACTGAATTGTTGTAATGACCAATTATGTATGTATGTAAGACAAATTTAGGAGCCTATACTAAAGGCTTCTATGTTCGAGCAGAAATTATTTTCATAGATAAAGAACAAGAACTCTATAACGACACTATCGAGGTCCCAGTAAGACTACCCGTATGCACAGGAAAAAAAAGAATAAAAAGAAATGAAATAAAAATGGCAAAGAAAGTTTTAAAACTCTGCTAATACATGGTGGTGATCAAATTACTAGATTATAAGAGTATAGGTGGCGGACCCCCTTTACGGAAATGATTTCACTTACAATATCATTTACAGTACAGAGAAAAAATAGTTTAGAAATTATAAGCTAGCGTCCCTCATATTCATTTACTAATTTTTTTCCAAAAACGGAGAAATTTTTTATCATTTTCAGGAGAAAATTGTCTAAAGATTAAACGATCTATCCCAGTGTTGTTTATTGACACATAAGCGCAGCAATAATATTGCATCATCTTAATATATGGGTGGTTTAAATATTAAGGAGTCAGAAGCTCTTGACATTCTGAGCATGAAAATTCAGTGTAATGTTGCCTTCAGCCGACACATTTTCCAGTTCCTTACACCATTTGTAACCGACCGAGACTGGAATTCAACTCTCATGTATAGGTCGGTGACTCAACGTCTATTCTCGATCGTGTACAGGAGAGGTCGTAGTAGCACGTTAATGAATCATTGGAGCATCGTTGCAATGTGATTTGCGTTTCACTGTGCTATCGCTTCGTCAAAAGGATTTTGCTCTAACGAAGTAAGGGGACTTTTCTCGAAAATCATATATTCCTACGTAATGCTCATCTTTGTGGGACACGACTTCAGTATGTGGTCGATTGGCCAGTGGATCGCACGCTGCATTACAGTAAAAACACATTTTTTAATCGGACTTTCGTATGTGGAACTCAATTTCTGCAGATGCCTTTCGTGTTACTTATGGTATAAATATATACAATCCTAGTGTCCATAAACACTGTTCTCTCTTTTATTTTTCACATAACGCATTTTCATAGTTCTAAACACAATACCTTCGATCCCCTAAGGGTTGGTCATACAAAACAAAATAACGGCTCTTGCCTTTGTTCTTCCGATTATAATATTAGAAGCTATAATCGAATTTTGAAAATTGTCTGCAACGACAAGTGATAAATTATTCTCAACTACGAGGTTATTTAGGAGTTTTATTTTGTTGGCTTTTATGGGATTAAAAAGGAATACCATACAGAAAAATCATCACAGGTATTCGAAAGTAACTTAAAAATATAATACTTTACTCCTTGTTTTTACTAACATAAATTTTTAATAGTACTAATTGCAAAGTAAATACAAAGCTTAAAGTTGCTATTAATGTACTAAAGTTAGGAATATTATGCAAATATTTAATTTTCAAAAATCGTCAAAAGAAGCACATAAATCGTCAAATCGTCAATACGATATTTTTGGAGCTCAAAATCGTCAAAATGACGATAAATCATCAAATCTGGCAGCTATGACCGGAACCCATACAAGAGTTACCTTGGAATGACACTAAATTTTTCTGAGATATTTTCAGCAGTCATGGACAAAGATGGACCTTGAGATGACGATCGTTAGCCTGACTGCCTTAGTAAATTAAGAGATTTTCAATCTGAACGTGTAAAGCTTGCCATGTTCCTTAACACATCTTTTCACAAAACAAAAGAAAATTATTAAAATATGTAACAATTGTATTTAGAGTAAATAACTTTTTCCCTTACCCAACAATAGAGTCTCTATAACAAGTAGTATATCATGTAGTATCGTAGTATTTTAAAATAATTTTTTTCGAATGAAATTTTGTTTGCAAAACATAGAAATCCGAGTGTATTAATAAGTATGTGTGTAGTAAACGAAGCATAAAGTTGTCTTATATTGTGTACAGTATAGTGTAATTTAGCTTATGATGCATCATCTTTCATGTCACGCGTTCTAAGCGTGCAAAAGTAGAATAACTTTTATTCATCTTCATACTATAGCAGTTAGCTATCATACAACAGTCAACAGCTTACTCAGCTACATTTACTCAGATACTACACTACGAGTATATGCTGTACTAATACAAATGTATAGCATGAATGAAGTGAAATCATATAAAATAAAAATCTCTCTCATCTCATTGAGTAGAGAAGTGTGTTTCAACTCGTATTGCAATAAACATTTAGAAGAAGCGCAAACGTAATGCACGTGAGGTATTTTCCACTCCACAGAGAAGACTCAGAGGTTTAAAACGGTAACGGAAACGGAAAACACTCATACAGTTACTGCTTTACTATTGTACTATACAATGAGAACCACACGCACACTATCCTTTGGAAAAGTATACGTAATTTTGTGTTACATTTTATATTTTCATCTTAATTTTCTAATAGAAAAACCGTAACAGTTTTTTGTTATCTCCTGCTTTCATAAAATCATTGTTCTTTGTGTGTGTGTACGTGGCTCTGTGTGAATTTTAAAATTTCGAGGGTGTTTTATTTTGGCTTTTCCAATTCCTTTTATAACAAAAATGTCAACAATGCCTCTGAATCTTTAGTGTTAGAGGCAACACACGTATGCTTAATACTACACAGGGTAACTTCACTGTCCTTAGCTATAGTTTTGCTAATCTTTAATCACTTATTTTTGTTTCGTTTTTGTTTCCTTTTTGTTTCGATAAACAATGGCCAGGTCTTGTGTTACTTAATGTCCCGTAATTATATGGTTTCCTATTGATACTGTTTGTTGGGCTTTCTATTTTACGATTTCAATCAGTTTTTGATGGCCAAAATTTGATTAGAAAAATGCCGAGTAATTTTTCAAAATCATCTAAAGATTTCCTTTTTCTAAGGGATGGGAGAATTTTAAAAATTATTTCACAGTATTAAGTCTTAATTTTATGTTCTGTGATGCTTGAAATTAGAAAAAAAAATTTGGTTTTTCTGAAATATATTAAGTAGGCTAATCAATACGGCCTGATTTATTTTAAAATGCTTAAGTTTTTAAGTGGCTAATCAACGTCTTTTTTTGAAAAGGCTTGAAAAAAGATTGCAATAAATAAATACAGTACCGATGAATAAAATAAAGGCGAAGTAACCGTATCTTTATTTCCTGACAACTAGCTGGCTTTCATTCAAATGTATTCTGAAATGCTATAGAAAACAGTCTCCTCTTATAAATCGTCCACAATAGTCATTGAAAGATATTTTTATGCTTTTAAAGATATACAAAAGAGCAAGTATTTCATTATACCGGCTCTGAGTTAACTAGGACTGATTACTGATAGATTTTACTCATATCATGTCCTCCGTTTTTTCATGAAATGTCAGATTCAGTAATAGTATATGTGAAGTCGCCGTGGTCTAGTAGATAGTGTGTTGTCTTATTAGACGTGAGGCCTCGGTTCAAACCCCAGGTCAGGCATCTCCAACTGAACGAAATATGAAAAAATATTTCTTCGGCGACTTCCTCTCAGCAGAGTAAATAAAATTGCCCCGAAAAGTTTCTCAAAAATTTGTCGTTCGGAGTCGAATTTAAACTGTAGGTCCCGCCACTCATGTATAAAAATTATCGCGCACAACATAAGTGTTGTAAGAAACTAGGTAGTAATCCTGACTAAAGGATTGTAATGACCAATTATGTTAGGTATGTATCAAGTGTGATCATTTGGTTGCCTCTCAGGGGAAAAGTAATTATATAATGTCTGTTGTATTCCTTCGATTCAGAGACTCATATAAGTAGCATGTATCTCATGGCACTGTTTTCCTTAAAACACTTCATTACTTTCTACTGGTATCTCTGCATCGATTGGGTGTTCTCAACAGGCCAGCTAAATTTGTTTTATTTCAGTTTCAATTGATGGTGTTTCTAGTGACATATTTGAATGGCTTATAGATAGGATTGGAAGTCCACTATTTTTTCTTCTTCTCGTATTGTTACTGAAGTTCATGATTGTTCATCCTCTAAGCTTTGTTTAATATTTTTAACTCAGATGAGTATATGACTAGATATCGTATCTTATTCCGAAGACGGAATAACATAAAGCCTAAACTAAAACTACGAACTATAGATACCAACCATGTATCCAGGACTATTTATACGCTTACAACCACTTATTATTTTTGGTCGTAATATATAATTCTTCAAATAGTGAACAGACAGCACAGATCTCGGCCTGACGTAACACATCAAACTCTGGATATTAATACGCTGCACAACGTCTATGTCGTTGAGGAGCTCATACAGATCTCTGTTGGATCGGATGCGGAAATCATCGCCAACTCGTATCATCGCTACATCAGTGCTTCATAGGGTCCATGCCTCTGCGCCATAAGGAAGCACGGGTAAGATGAACGTCTTGTAGAGTATTAGTTTTGTCATACGAGAGAGGTCACTGCTACTCAATTGCCTATTGAGACCATAGTAGCACCTGTTGGCAAGAGTGATCATGTGCTTGATCTCCAGACTGACATCATTTATGGTGTTAACGGCGGAGCCAAGATAAATAGATTCCTTGACTATATTAAAAGTATAGTTATCGGCCGTAATCTGAGAATACTTGGCGATAACATATACATTGTTTTGCCCTTTTACTGCCACACCCATCTTACCCATTCAATACCACTAAAGGCAGCAGTAACCTTTCGCTTGGTACGCCCTATGATGTCAATGTCGTCAGAGTACGCAAGCATCTAGACACTTTTATGAAAAATAGTGCCATTGCGATGCACTCTCGCCTTTCGCAGAACACACTCCATGACCAAGTTGAAGAGGTCGCATGATAAGGGGTCGCCTTGTCTGAAACCTCGCACGGTATCAAAAGGGTCGGAGAGGTTCATTCCTACCATGACGGAGCTGCAGGAATTGCTCAACGTCATTCTGCATAGTCTTGCCCTTATGGGGCTATCGAAAGCAGCCTTATAGTCGACAAAATGAAGGTGTGTGTCCCACATATCCACATCCCTCCCTTTTGATTCCAATCAAAAGATTCGGTCAGTTCAACTTGGGCAGAGATTATAAAGGACTGCCAGTCTGACCACCATTCACTGTTATGGTTTTGTCATCCCACTATAGACGAAAGCACTACCAGTTCAGAATCATGATAGTCTCTCACCAAATATAATGAGAATGAATCATCAGAACATATTAAGGCAGTAATATATCCTTGCAAGAAACATATCACAAAAGGGTGAATATCACGTTCTGAGAAGGGAATTGACCTTGTTGACATCAGGAAGGTTTGTTAGAGCAACATGATTTTAAGTTAATATATAATTAAGAGCAGTACAATGTTGCAGAAATATGCCACGTCTGCACAACAATAATTTTATTTCACTTTTTTTTATTTGGTAATCAGATTAAAATTAAACGAGACGACTCGGTGATGATGATGGGCATCAATGCCTGCCATGGATTGTTTGTTGCAGCACATATTCAGTTCATGCTGCTTGTATAATTGTACCGTAGGTGATCGGTTGAGCCTTTTTATAACATTCGTTGCATTCACATTACAACTCTTCAGTCAGAATTACAGCCTGGCTTCTCACATGACTCATGTTGTGTGTGTTAACCTTTATACATGAGTGGCGAGACTTACAGTCTAAAGTCGACTCCGAACGACATATTTTTGTGAAACTTTTCATGGCAGTTTTATTTACTCTCAGAGTTTTTGCCAGAAATCTGATGAGAGGATGTCGCCGAAGAAATATTTTTTCATATTTCGTTTTTGATGTCTGGCCTGGTATTTGAACCGTGACTTTACGTCTAATAAGCCAACACACTACCTACTAGATTATGGTGACTCCATTCACATGATATTCACATTAATTTTTTGTAATTACATGAGGTGTGTAATTTAGATTAGAAAATCTAGCTGATATATCCTGCTTTGCAGCATAAATGAAACGAAGAAAATGAAGAAAATATCAATAAATGGAATACAAAATACAAATATCGAACAGAGAAAGAGACTATTCCAAAGCCCATATTTCTAGCCGAATTGGCAAAGGTAATCGAAATCGACACAAATATCAAATAGGTGGAATACTATTGTGGAATGTGCTGCGAATGAAAAACATCCTTTTAGTTTGCCAAAACAAGTATGTTTGAAAAAATATTATATTCTGTATTAAGTATTCAGTGTAACCCTAATAACCTTATACAAAATACAGTCACTGCAAAACAGCTTAAAACACTGCTTGAGAATTTCCATTAAGTACCACCACAAAACAATTTGATTGGAAACATTCAATCAATCCAATCAACCATTTCGACAACAGAATTCATTGATTCATTCATTCATTCATCTTCTTAACAACAATACATCAACGTATTACAAATTATATACTCCCTGGTTGGAATATATGTACACCATAAGACAAGAAACCACCACAACATTTGCTGCCACCATTCATTCCCAGCAAGGCAGAGAAATTTTAAACTTTTGGAAAAATATGCGTAAAATTTTGTTTATGGAAGTGATTGCTTCATCAATTCCTTCGTTTTCTATGTATTGTTTCGACAATGAGTTGTGCTGCTTTTATTGTTGTTTTGTAAAATCATTAAAATAAACGAGTTGCAACCCTTTTGTTATTACAAAAGCATAGAAAAAATTCGTTAGAAAAAAATTTTATAAAAATTTTAAACGCTGATTTTCTTGATTGTTGAAGAATTTGATTCGATATTGAAAAAATACCGCGAATCTATTGAACTGGCAATAAACAAAAGGGCTAAAGAAATATGTTCGTATAACGAGCTACAATAGCTAGGGAAGTTTATATTATAAAATAATTTATTACTCTTGGTATTGATAGAAAAAATACCAAGAAAAAGGATTTTCCCAAAAGATTTCTTTTAATATCTAAGGAGTCCCAATCTATACGCAGGAATCTATGGAATTTAAAGCGATATTTGTAGAGTAGATATTGGTCAGATAAAACTTCATCTCCAGGCCAAAATATTTTTTCATGGGAGTCTCTCGTAGGTTGTGTATTGGTTTATTAGACGTGAGGCCGTGCTTCAAACACCAGCCTCAATTTGCTTCAAATCGAAATACCCTATCGATGAGAAAGTCTAGGTATGATATTGTTCCGTTTTTACATTTTAAAAACGTTTAAAATATGAGCTCATAATTAGATTGCAAATAAAATAAAAAATAAATTTGTTCACAACTTGATGTAAACAACAACAATTGCTTTTCTTTGTTATTCCTCTGTTTATACCCTTTGCATAAACAATAGCAATTACTAGACAATAATTCGACAGACGTAAGGAGGTCTTCAAACCATGATCACTCTCTTCAAACGTACCGTGTCTCCACAAATTGGCATGGTTTTTTATATAAAAATCAAGCACTTCATGTCAGCTTGATTTTATTTCTTTCTAAATGGACAGCTTATTGTCACTCGCATCAGTAACACTCTCAGTTAAGGGCTGGCTGAAACCTGATGGTACAAAACATTGTTATATTTCGTTAGAAATATTTGTTGTCGACGTCATGTGAGGTAAAAAAGTTTCCCGTTGCAATAGAACATCGTTTATGTCAATAACAATTTTCTCTCTTTGATACCTCTCTGGTTTCCCGGATAGGGGTTTCCCCAAATACTGCTGTAAGTAGTTGCTACGCACGTAGCATGTATTTGAATCTAAAACTGCCAACTCGAATTCGGTGGACCACGAAATTTATAACGACCATCAAATTCAATCAGTTACTAATCTACAGTGAATTAAAAAGGTAATGAAACAAAACAAAAGGAAAGAAAACATAAATTAATACCAAGCATTACTTCGTAAATCTCTTTATAAAGATTGATTTATATAAATATCCTTAAACTAATTTCCCTAACAATCGCTTTAAGTATTCCATCAATAAGTATCAAATTTCAATTAAATTTGCTGGAGGTAATTTTCATTTTGTACAATAAAACTAAAAAGTTTATGAATTCTGTTGCTAAAAATCTTTAATTTGAGATGAAAATATATCAAGAAGGAACATAAAAACATAAGCATCATTATTTAAATATATTTTCTTTAATTTTCTTACCTTTTAGGCTAACAAAAAATTAAATTTTTAAAAATCTTAGAAAAAGGATATATGGGCTGCTCTGAAAGTATGATAGCTAATCCCAAACTATTTATAGAGTATTATTTCTTACATAAAACTACAAGTTGTGTGATAAAAGTTTTATGAAAACCGTTAAAATTTACTCACAAAAAATTAAGATAAATATATATTTTTTTTTGAAAAAATAATCCTTTTCATTCGAATTTCAAAAAAGGCTTTAAGCATGATTATTAAAGGTTGCAAGACTTTCAGCTTATTTTTCGTAAAGGCGTAATAGGTGTAAATATATCATTATCAAAGCGAATGATTCTGTTATCTCATACGTACGTAGTTGACCGAAATATTATTATATCTGTAATAAAACATGGGACGAAACAGATTTTTCTAATGTTTGTCTGTCACGTGAGATAAATATGAGAAGAACAGTAAGATAGACTCTACAAGATTTCAGGAAACAGCTGCTAGCAATCTGCGTGAAAATTGATAATATTTTTCCATCCCAAACTACTAAAGGCAGTTTGTTTTATTCCAAGTAGTACCATCTTTGGCGATAAGCATCCTGTAGTCATGTTTGTTGGTGCCAATACTCTCTTCCGTTCATAAGACGAGCTTCTATTTTCTTCTTCTTCAAAGCAGCGGGGATATTAGATATATAATTAATATATAATCGGTCATTACAACCTTTCGTTATAAATTGAAAATGTCTGACCTGAGGTTTGAACTTTGGTCTGACGTCTAATAAGGTAACACGCTACATACTACACTATGACTACTTCAATCAATATCAAGAACATATCAAGAATAGAAAATTCAACATTTTCACTTTCGTTCCACACTTAACTTTCAATTCTTTCTCAAAAACCATATATATTGTATTATTTACGATAAAACTTCACAAAATCTTTGAAATCTTAAAAAAAATTACATACACGACACCAAAAAATCTCTAGAAAAATGATAAGCCAGAATTATGAAATTTTTGAATTTTGTAACCCCTGTTTGAACTTTTCTTTTTTTATTCGGTTTAAAATAATGGCGATAACTATACTTTTCTGTATTAAAGTTATATCGGCTTAAAAATTCAAATGTATCATTTTTGATACAAAGCTCGATTTACGGTTAACTCAGTCGCCTGCTTTGCCTTTCCTTTCATATGGCAAAGTAAACAGTCTGATGAATGTTCTTGTAGGCGAACGTGCATGACTTCGACTTCTTGAAATCTCTATAAATGTAAACATCTTTGTTTATATAGTGTTGTTGGTATATTTTTGTTTAGTTGTTTACCATTTTTTTATGCTGGTGTTTGTTGTTATATTAAGCAGTACGATAGTTTGTAAACAGGTTTGTTTATTGCATTGTTTTTGTAGCTTTTGTTTATAATTTTAATGTTAAACGATGTTAAAGCAAAATCTAGATTTTTCATTTTCATAGCAATATTAACAGATAGGCTGAGGAAAAAAATAGCCAAAGAAGATCGGTGAAAGCAGAAGTAGCAAGGATGGCGAGAAGCTGAAGTGCTATAATGTTTTTAGTCGATCTGTTATAGCCCTCTGCTCATTACATACATACATAATTGGTCATTACAACCCTTCAGTCAGGATTACAACCTAGTTTCTCACACCACTTATGTTGTGTGTGTTAATTTTATATATGAGTGGTGGGACCTACAGTATAAAGTCGACTCCGAACGACAGATTTTTGAGAAACTTTTCATGGCAATTTTATTTACTCTCAGAGTTTTTGCCAGAAATCTGCTGAGAGAAAGTCGCCGAAGAAATACTTTTTGTATTTTGTTTTGATGTCTGGCCTGGGGCTCGAACCCTGGCTTTACTTCTAATAAGCGAACACACTACCTACTAGACTACGGCGACTAGTCTAGTATTAGTGCCACTACGACCTAACATAGTTCCTGATGTTACCTAGTGGTTAAGGTCGCTTTAGGCACAACACCTCACATAGATGTTATCATCAAAATGAATGCAGAACTGCGGAATAATTTGTACTCAAATGTCTGAGAATTGACATCGAATAAAAGTGCAGTTAAGGATCCTTAAAGTCGCCGTAGTCTAGTAGGTAGTGTGTTGGCTTATTAGACGTGAGGCTATCGTTCAAATCCCAGGTCATACTTCTCCAACAGAACGTAATATGAAAAAAATTCCTTCGGCGACTTCCTCTCTTCTGCCTAAAAATTAAAATTTCTCAAAAAATCTGTCGTTTGCAGTCAATTTTTAACTGTTTAACTGCATGCATAAAATTAGCACACGCAACATAGTGGTGTGAGAAGCTAGGTCGTAATCCTGACTGAGGGTTATAATGACCAACAATGCAAGAATCCTTCGAATATCGATGATGTACAATGTAATAAATTACATTGATACAGTGATACTACTAACCAGGAAGAACAGGATTTGGGTAGAAAATATTAATAAATCACATCAGCGATGTTCTACTACTAATATGGTTTTTACTTCCTATTGTCTTCCCTTTATTTAACATTAAATTTTATTCAATTTACTTAACATTTATTGGCTTTTCAAACGCACGTTACTGTAAATATTTAAAATATTTTTTTATTATAACTTTCGAAATTTCGATTTCCTTAATATCCTTCAATAGCAAACCATTTTACGGATTCAAAAACATATTTTTTCCTCAACTATTGTGTTACCAAATAATAAAAAAGCAACCAAAATTGTAAACTTTTATCGCCTTCAACTTAGTCGACGTCGTCGTCGTCGTTGCCTGCATTTGTATGCCAGTGTTCATGACAAGTGCAGAAGTTTTTCGTACAAAACTAAACATATTTTTCTTATTCGTAAGATTATGGTTTTAAAAGTAAATTCACATTGTGTTTTGCATGGATTTTATTATTTTTTTATTATTTGTTTCCTTCACAAAAAAAGAAAATGAAAAAATGGAAAGAATTTACAAAAACTTTTCTAAAGATTACGTTTCCATTTTGTACTCTACAACAGCATAGGAGATAGCGGAAGTTTATTGTGCTAGTTTAGACGGAAATATTCGTCATTGAACACGCTAGCTTACAATTATTTTTCAGCATTAACGGCTGCCTTCCAAAACGTTAGTTGCTTTATGTTTGCACAAAGTATCGTGTTTCATAATGCCGCTGTACAAAATTTATACAATGTATTCTATTTCAAAACGTCGTCAATGGGTATTTTTAACGCCGTCAAAAAGCAATCAGGCATCCGATTTATAGTTGATGCATTGTTTGGTTACTTTGCATATCTACATTGTTTATATACAGTAGTAGAACTCTATACAAACTTTGTATTGATACATTTTGGAAGTCAGCCTGAGCATCAACTACGCCTCGTCCTCATATTATTACGTGGCCAAGTTATTAGTCTGTGCGAGGCTATTAGTACCGCTGCCGTTTTTTGTGTTCCTAATTCGATGGTAGTATTATTCAGGCACAGAATTTCAAGCCGTTCGTTTACGCTAAGGCGATAGCGTCCACAAAGCCTACAATCCACGTACCGCCGAGATGTGCAAGCCTGAATACATTACATTTCACAATGATGTTGCAAGTACAGGTCTTCTGGGACACTGCCTTTGACCCAGTGTTCTTAAATACTTGACTATTTTCCACACATACATATATAATTGGTCATTACAACCCTTCAGTCAGGATTACGGCCTAGCTTCTCACACCTCTAATGTTGTGTGTGTTAATTTTATACATGAGTGGCGGGACCTACAGTTTTAAAGTCGACTCAGAACGACAGATTTTTGAGAAACTTTTCATGGGAATTTTATTTGCTTTCAGAGTTCTTACCTGAAATCTGCTGAGAGGAAGTCGCTGAAGAAATACATTTTGAATTTTGTTTTGATGTCTGGACTGGGGTTTGAACTCTGGCTTTACGTCTAATAAACCAACACGCTACCTACTAAACTACGGCGTCTTTTCCATAATGTAGTGCAAAGTTACTGTAACAACCACTTATTATCTTTAGCTTCCCAGCTACTCCGACACCCTTTAGCGACATCAGGATGTGTCTTCAGTTCGCTTTCAAATTGCACACTACTCTAGTAGGTAAGGTGTTAGCCTATTAGACGAGAGGCCATAGTTCAAGCCCCAGGTCAGACATTTCCAACAAAACGAAATATGAAAAAATATGTCATAGGGGACTTCGTCTCAGCAGATTTCTGGCAAAAACTCTAAGAGAAAACAAAATTGCCATGAAAAATTTGTCAAAAATCTGTCGTTCGAAGTCGACTTCAAAACTGTACGTCCTGCCACTCAACTCTGAGAATAGGATATGATATCACTTTCATAAAAAATTTTATTATATTTTCTTTTATAACTAATCATAGCATATTTGGTTTTATGTGGACTCTTATAAAACCTAACCACGTCTATTCATCATAAATGAAAAGAAGTAATGAAGTTACGATAAAAAAAAGACGCGTGTTGTTTTAAGATCTCATGCGTCTTTTCATTTCTTTAATCACAACAAACGATTTAACACAAACACAATTATTTTGCAATTGTAAGACTAAAGCAGAGGGAGACTAGTATTGTAAAATCTGTTCGTAGTGAATGCTAGTAAAATGAGTGGTTATTTTGAAAACCACTGCTCAGGGCTCTACAACGGTAGCTTAAGTTGAATTGTAGAATTTGGCTCTCTTAGTCTTTTCATTCCACTATTCTGTCATCGATGACTATAAGGATAATAAAAGTACTCATGAAAGGACGAAGTAGGCTTCACAATTCCATGATTATAATGATATCAAAATATACTCCTAAAAGAACCAAACAAAGCAAGCGACATTAAACAATTTTCACACTTTCCTTAGATATTCCATGTGCTCTTGAAGACCTGTAGTCTAGTAGGTAGTGTGTTGATTTATCAGACGCGAACTTGTATTTCAAACTCCAACTCAGCCATCTCGAACAAAACGAAGTACGAAAAAATGTACTTTCTTTCAGCAGTCTTCTGGCAAAACCTCTGCGAGGAAATAAAATTGCCATGAAAAGTTTCTCAGAAATCTGTCGTTCGGAGTCGAGTGTATAAACTAACACACACAACATAAGAGGTGTGAGAAGCTAGGTCGTAATCCTGACTGAAGAGATGTAATGACCAATTATGTGTGTGATTATGACACAGAAATTTAATCTGGCTCAGCGAAACGTAAATCGAGTTTCGGAGAGACAATTCGAATCTTTTTAAAGCCAAATTATTCGCTCCAACACATATCAAACAGTGTCAAGCATACACAATGATCTGTATGGTGAGTCAATGAAATGAATAAACTGATGAAGATCATCTCTTCTGTCATAGAATTTTGGTTGGATTCGTAAAGCTTGCTTGAGAATCAACCCCCAAACGATCAAATTATACCAAGTGTTTCGGAATATTCAAGCTACCGAACAATTTTCATGAACTCGTATTTCACGCACCAATATGAAAAGCCTTGTAAATAATTGATTGATTTGCACGAACCATTGATATTACCTTTTAGGCGGCGCACTGCTTTTTAGAGCTTTCTCCGACATCGTTAACAGCTGATAACAGAATGGCATGTATTGATCCCTCAAGCCTGATTGATCTGCTTGTATGTAGACTGAAAAAATGAACTCATTTTCCTCCCAGTCAGAGTCAGACTAGGTGTAGTGTATCCGATATACTCAATTGATCGACTTTAACTGACTCATTTTACTGTTATTATTATTTTTATTTTTATTTTCATATCCGACGCGTCGATTTTCTTACTTGTTATAACCATTTAAACATTAGTTTATGACACTTTATAAGCAAAAAAAAAGAGGAGAGAGAAGCAAAGAAAAGAAAAGGTTTAGAAAAGGAAGACAAGAATAAAAGCAACTCCTGCACATAAAAGTGTCAAAAGTTTGTGGCATTTTATTGTTGTTTTATATGTATGTCTTCCTTATACTGTATTTAGTGTTTAAGTTCTATCCTGTTGTTTACTTTTTTATGATTTATCGATAACAACTTAAACCGGATAGAAACAAATTTTAAATGCATCATTTATGGTTTATGGTGTTGCTAAAATAAAGATGATTTGATTTGATTTTTTTCGATAATAAAAAATGAAATTTGAATTTCGATTGTGTTGAATAAAAGCAGTTAAATTATTAAATAAAGAGTGGGATAGTAGTAGTAGTGTAAGACTACTTAGTGAAAGACTACTTAAGTAAACAGGCTTGCAGTTAAATACGAACATTTTATGGGATTTAGAGACTGTTGGCACATTAAGGAAAGTATTCTAATATTTATTAATGCAAATTAACGTATTAAAATAGTCAGGTGTTGTATCGGGTCCGCCATCTAACGTTTTTTTTCAACTAGTGCTTATTTCGTGAATGATAACACTTAACTCATGTTTGATTTGACAGATAATTAGTTTTATCCCTCCGCTGAACGAATATGGTTGTGTATACGCTTAAAAAACGCTGGGAAATATTGCGACATTACTTTGAAAATCATGGTAATGTTGCAGAATGTGTGCGAAAATTGCGTACGGATTTTGGAAGAAGAGAAGCACCGTCAGCTCCGTATGTTCATTATCTTGTGAAAAAAGTGAAAGAAACTGGCATCCTCATCGATAAACCAAAGCGTGAAAAACCAAAAACAGTGCGTACTCCCGAGAATATTGCTGCTGTGGCAGAAAGTGTGCGTGAAGAGCCATCAACATCAATTCACCGTTGTTCTCAACAATTAAACATTTCGGAGACATCATTGAGACGAATTTTGCATAAAGACCTTGGTGTGACGCCATACAAAGTCCCATTGGTTCAGGAGTTGAAGCCAATTGACCATCCAATGCGTTTTCGCTTCGCTAAGTGGGCTTGCAATCGACGTACAGAAGATGCCGATTTTGGCAAAAAAATCATCTTTTCAGATGAAGCTCATTGGGATCTTGGCCGGTATGTAAACATGCAAGATTGTATCATTTGGGGCACAGAAAACACGCACGTATACATTGAAAAGCCGACGCACCCAAAGCAAGCCACTGTTTGGTGCGGATTTTGGTCCAGAGGCATAAAAAACCGATCGTAGGCTACTGCACGGCCAGCCGAGGCAGCCATTTGAATGAAATTATTTTCCATTATTAACCGGATTGTACTTTCAAATAAAAAAAAGAAATGTGAGAAAATATTCAGTATTTTTTTAACATTTTCAAAAAAAAAGTTATTTGGCGGACCCTTTATTTAAAGAACTATAGACGAATTTTTTATTAAATCGGAATACGTTTATCAAGCATAGCAGGAGATTGGTTAAGTAGCAGAGCCTATAATGAGTGCAGGTACATTTTCCGCACCATAGAAATAAGCTTCTCTGCAAGCTCCTCTGTAACAAATGTAGTGAGGATGTGTTTTAGATGAATGAAACCTACCCTCTCTTAGAAGGCAATGTTGCCTAATCGAGCTATCATTTCGATGTTGATATTGCCTTCTTTGGGAGTCAGAAGAATCGATTAGAGAGAATTAGAGAATCCTTAATTTTATAAATTCTAAAACAATGATGACAGTTTTTACGCCCTTACTTATGTGCATTAGTTGTATTGTTTGAGCAGTTGTAGTTGTTTCGAGCCCTTTACCACTACACCCAGCTGCCTTTAGTCTCTAATTGTATACCAACTAAAATTTTATGGATTGACATAGAAATCTTAGCTGAACTTCTACAGGCATTAAATCAGTCAATTTGGAAAAATCTTCAGTTATTGAAAAGTGATAACTTTGGAGAATATAACAACTGAAGAAAAACTACAAGATATTGGTAGCCGTAATACAGGGACCTCAAAGTAAAATGAAGCTTATAGTCAAACTGAATTGTGTAGATGTTCTAAGTATTTTAGAAGATTATTTCCGTATCAACTGTTCATTGCTTTCTGAAAAACACTGGAAGCATCGAGAACTAAAGGCGTAGCTTAAAAATTATTCGAATTATCAGTGTCATGGGTAGCCTTCTATTAGGTTAGAGAACGTGTACTTGTTAATTAAAAAAAATTAAAAAATTGGAGGTCAAATAGATCCATTGTACAGCCCTCTATTAAGTCCAGATATACTTAACCGAAAGTCTAGTAGGTAGTATTGGCTTACAGACGAGAGATGAAAGAAATGAACACGAAAGAGATGAAGAAATGTCTCTTACGGCAATTTCCGCAATTCTTCTGGCAAAAATTCCGAGTGAAAAATAAAATTGCCATGAACAGTTTGTCAAAAATCTTCATGAAAGATGTCTCAAATCTGTCTTTCGAAGTCAAAATTAATGAGTAGGTTTTACACCGCTAATGGATAAAATTAGCAAACACAACATAAAATGTGTGATACTATGTTCAGATATGCACTTTTATTGAGTCAATATTGGGTTTATTGGGTACAATATTTTAAGTGTTCAGACATAATAATATACGCAGTTCAGCGGCTTGTTCAACATTCATTTGACAGCTGGTTGTTTCAACAACTTTCTTTTATTTTGTTTTGTTGTTTTTTTTTCTTTGTTTGTCGTTGTTGATATTTGACATTTCAAAAGTGTTCGGATAATTGTAATATCCTCACTGAACACACTTATACTGTGCTTCATTTTAAGTTTTACTCAATTTTATAACAATTTGCGTATTTATTGCGCAATAATTAATTGAAACTTTGTATGAAATATTGAGCTCAATAATGGCGTTTATTGCGATTTACGCAATAAAGGTGCATATCTGAACACCGTATGAGAAGCTCGCTTGTAATCCTGACTAAAGGCTTATAATGAGCAATTAAGTAAGTAATCTTTGTGGTTGAGGTTAAATGGCTTACTTTCTATGATACTATTGGTAGATTTTACAGCATTGCAATCCAATATTAAACATTAAAATAATGAATTCTGAAATTCAGATTATTGTTGTATAAAGGTTTTAAGGATTTTATTTTTCGTAAGCGAATATCAATTGATTTCCTCATGTTCCATTATAAAAAACTAACATTTTAACCTGTTCACTTAGCAGAGTTTTATATATAAAAAAAAAACCATCAACAAGTTTTATTATTTTTTCTTCCTTTTTTAATAATTCTAGACAAAAACTAATAAAAAACTTTTTAACTTCGCCAAAAAACCAACACATTTCTCCATTATTTTTTACGAAACAAATTTTTGTGACAAATTGCATAGGAAAAGTTTGCCACGGAAAATGTTTTTATTTTATTTTTTTTACTTTACAACTAACGCCTGTTTCTAGTAAAAATGACACTATAACGCCACCATGGCCACTGTCGCAATACCACAAGAAAAAGATGAGAATGAAAATTAATGTAAAAGCATTACACTTCATCACCCACCCAGCCAAAGTGGACAGACTGTAACCCAACCATTAGGATTGTAATCATCAGCGTGGTATCATGGAAAACAGTAAGGCATACATACCGTATGCGTGTGTGTGTGGGAGCCACGTGTACAACATTAGATTATGACTGGAGGCATTATTTAAGCCATAAAACACACGCACACACACACAGTATGAAGAGTGAAACTAAAGTGAATAGTTTAGTTGGATACATAATAACATAAACTAGAACGCATTCATACACAATACCCCTTCTTGCATAATCAACACTTATGGCACATGACCGAACGACCACCTCAGCGACCCAATGCCTTGCTTTGGGCTTGCTTAGTCTGATATCGCCGACAACACAAAGTTTGCAGCATAATTTCATCTTTTGATTGTCTTCCTAATATTTGTGATGAAAATATTATGAAGCGAGTGTGTAATAATGAAAAATGGAAACGGGAACACCCTTTTTCTTAGGCTTGAAACTCGCCACAAAAGGAAACAAATCGAATGTTGTTTTTATCGCACGCGTCATTGTATAAATAAGAGTGCGTCGGGGTCTGAATAAAAAAAGAAAAATAAGAAAAATAGTGCAAAAATGCAATTGACTTGAACTAATTCTTAATGTTATCGCATCAGCTAAAAAGAATAATAAACAGAATTGGTGGAGAAATAAGATGACAAATGATTTATACCAACACAGTGCCAACGTAAGAAGCTTTGCACTTTTGAACAGTGATGGGAGTTTTTTTTTTCGCTGAATTCGGGTACTTGGTTCGAATGCAATTGGTTACCAAAATAGTTGTATTATTTAGAAAAAATTGTAACACGATACTACATCCAGAAATTGAGCAATTTTTAGTCCAATTCATGGTTTTTTATTGCTTTTGTCCATTTTCTACTCTAACACAATTGGGTTACATTTGCACCTTAGTAAGCAGAGCTTACTTGAACCGTATAGAGTGCCACTGTAACAGCAACAGCACTTCTTCTGTTATACAACTATAATTCCTGGTTTGGTTTGGATTTGGTATTATTTTCAAATCTTTTTTGGCTAGAGACTCATGGAAATCTAGGGGCCCTCGTCTCATGTTCTTAAATACCGAACAATATTATAGAATCTGCTTTGTGGCCTCATCTTCTTTCTCTTTAGTACAGTTGCTTTGGAAATCATTCTGAGTTATTCACAAAATACATGGCATGTATGCCATTATAACTGCAGTGCAATTTCTAAGATGCCCTCAGATTGGATTTAACACAGATTTGTTCTGTCCATATCCATAACTGACCGGATTTGTCTGGGGTAAATTGTCTTATCATTCGTTTACTAATGAGTAAAGTTTCTGTGAGATCACTTCTTTGCCCCATCCGTAGAGGATTGTCAATCTCACATATGAATTCATTTGAATTTTCTGTTGTAGCAACTCTTGCAAGTGCGTTAAATTTTTTATTACCTTCAAGCTCTTCACATCGAAGAATTTCTAATCGTCAAATCTCCTTCAGGAACACTCATCATTCTTGAAGAGTTTTACTTTCTAGAGATTTAATGAGCGCTTTAGTGTCGTTAATTATGGGTATATCTCGACTCAACGAAATCTACTACAGGATTTGACTTAAGTTTTCAGAAAAGATTCCTCATCCGACTTTATCACGTAATCTAAATCCATCAGAAGAAATTGGAAGATGTTCACTGGGAGCTGAAAACCATTTGAAACATATTTGGTATTTAAGAACACTTCTCAATCAATTTGAAAGTGTAAAGTCATATAGAACAACTTTATTTGATCTTATGGGGAAACACTTTTGTTCTCATTAACAATGAATTCGAGACGGTCCCATGAACATAGACTGATGAGGCATAAGTATGGCAGGACCTACAGTTTAAAGTCTTTTCCGAACGACAGATTTTTTAGAACCTTTTCATGGCAATTTTATTTACTCGCAGAGATTTTGCCAGAGACTGCTGAGAGAAAGTAGCCGAACAAAATATTTTTTTCGTATTTCGTTGTGTTCGAGATGGCTGAGTTGGAGTTTGAAACACAGGTTCGGTGTTCTCCTAGTAGGTATACTAGACTATAGGACTTCAACAGTATATGGAATATATAAAGAAAGTGTGAAAATTGTTTAATATCGCTTGCTTTGTTTTGTAATTTTAAGAAAATTGTGAAGAATGTTTGGTTCTTTTATTAGTATTTTTTGATATCATTATAGAATTGTAAAGCCTTTTTGGTCGTTTCAGGAGTACTTTTTGCTATAGTTATAGTCCTGAATGGCCGAATAGGGAAATGAAAGGACTAAGAGAGCCAAATTCTACAACTCAATTTAAGCTACCGTTGTAGAGCTCTGAGCTCTGGTTTTCAAAACAACCACTCATTTTACGACCATTCACTAAGAACAGATTTTACAGCACTAGTCTCCCTCTGCTCTAGTCTTACAATTGCAAAATAATTGCGTTTGTGTTAAATCGTTTGTTGTGATTAAAGAAATGAAAAGACGCATGAGATCTTAAAACAACACGCGTCCTTTTTTATCGTAACTTCATTACTTCTTTTCATTTATCATGAATGCAATAGACGTGGTTAGGTTTGACAAGAGTCCACATAAAACCAAAGATGCTATGATTATTTATAAAATAAAAAATAATAAAATTGTTTATGAAAGTGTTATCATATCCTAAATGCTTAAAATGCTTACAATTATAAGGCTATTGATATCACATTAGTATGCCCTGTATAAACTACAATAACTCAAAATTTATTTACATTGTATCTTTTCAAAGTTTTTTTTTTCTTAAATCTCATCACATTTAGACATCAATATTGCTGCATATCATCATATTAATTTTGTTTAAAATTCTATTTTTTCATTTTCATTACAATCGCCGTCACATTTTTCAAGGCAATTAAAAATTATGACAATATAAATTGCATTTCCCATCATCATCACCAGCCCGGGTTGTTGGTTACTCTAGCACAGGAGTCAGTCCTTTCAATTGGTTAAACTGTGTTAAATTGTTTAACCTGTTCGCTATATGCGGACATAAATCAAGTGATTTCCGCAACTGAACATTATTGTTTCAATTCATACGTTTGCTTTTCTCATTTTATTTCTCTTCTTTTTTTTGCTGTATGTTTCACCTGTCTAGACAGAGGAAAAAATTTATGTTTCATTTTTATTTCATTCAGGTTTTTTAAAACAATTTTTTGAATACAATTAAAAAACAAAAAAAAAACAATTCAACCAGCAAAGGTTCAGCCTTTACCAACCTCAACATAACCCAGAACAGACGGCGAGTAGACGTCGTAATACATTTTCATACACTTACTGCTGTTAGCCTAACGTACATATGGTGGTCACTTTTTTTGGACGTTCCTCTAAATGGACAGCGCCGAGGCAATAATTCTTTATTTAAAAACTGTCCAACGTTTGCCCTTTTGTTAGACAAACTGTCAATTGTTGTTAAATTAAAATAGAAATGATATGATCAATATTTTGACTTACAATCCAAATTATACAATAGTTTTTATTTAATAAAACAATAAAATTTTTAATTGAATAGAAATGATTGCGAAGTGCTAATTTGATGGGGATTGATATTTAAAAATCAAAGGAAAAATTATTGTTTTCAACAAAAGAAGATTAAAATATTGACAGTTTTGTTGTTTAAAAAAAGAGCCAATAACATCATGAAAAACAAATTGATAGGTTTGGAATCCATTGTACATCGGTTAGAAGTGTGCTAATGTTTCAAACAAATGCCAATTATGTCCAACTATAGCTTTCCGACGTAATCTAGTAGGTAGTTTGTTGGCTTATTAGACGTGATGCCTTGGTTCAAACCCCAGATCAGACATTAAAACCAAATTTGATAAAATATTTCTTCGTCAACACACAACATAAGAGGTGTGAGAAGCTAGGCCGAAATCCAAACTGAATGGTCAATTATGTATGTATGTATGTGAAATATATTCTAAATTACTTAATTATCCCCATTAGATCAATACTGTCGGGTTATTAATTTTTTAATAGAATCGAAACCGCCGATTAGGTAAGGCTATTCAGTGTTAAATACTTGTTATCAGAAGTGTAATTTTTTGTACTAAAAGTTTTCGGTTTTACCAACATATTTCAGAACACAGGCAGTTAAAGCTGTTGTTGAATTTTTGTTGAATCTACCTCAGTCGGACTAGTTGCCATTATTTAGTCTGTTTTGCTTAATCGAAGTCGCCCTAGTCTAGTAGGTAGTGAGTTGGCTTTTTACACTTCATGCCACTGTGCAAACCCCACATCAAAACGAAATATGAAAAATATTTCTTCAACAAGTTTCTATCAGCAGATTTCTGGCAAAAACTCTGAAAGTAGGATATGATATCACTTTCATAAAAAATTTCACTTTTTATCTTATTTTTTATTTTATAAACAATCATAGCATATTTGGTATTATGTTGACTTCTACATAACTCAACCTGGTCTACTGCATTCATGATAAATGAAAAGTAATGAAGTAACAATAAAAAAGGACGCTTGTTGTTTTATGATCTCACGCGTCTTTTCATTTCTTTAATCACAACAAACGATTTAACACAAACGCAATTATTTTGCTACTGTAAGACTAGAGCAGGGGGAGACTAGAGCAGTGTTATAAAATCTGTTCGTAACGAATGCTCATAAAATGAGTGGTTGTTTTTAAATCCAATGCTGAGAGCTCTACCACGGTAGCTTAAGTTGTCTTGTACTCCACATCCAAAGTAGAATTTGGCTCCCTTAGTCCTTTCATTTCCCTATTCGGCCATTCATGGCTATAACGATAGCAAAAAGTACTTCTGAAAGGACCAAGTAGGCTTCACAATTCCATGATTATAATCATATTAAAAAATACTTCTAAAAAACCAAACAAAGCAAGCGACGCACTTTCCTTAGATATTCCATATGCTGTTGAAGTCCTGTAGTCTAGTAGGCAGTGTGCTCACTTATCATACGCGAACCTGTATTTCAAGCTCCAACTCAGCCATCTCGAACAAAACGAAGTACGAAAAAAATATTTTGTCGGCTACTTTCTCTCAGCGGCCTTCAGGCATAACCTCCGCGAGTAAATAAAATTGCCATGAAAAGTTTCTCAAAAATATGTCACTCGACGTCAACTTTAAACTGTAGGTCCTACCACTCATGGATAAAATGACTACTCACAAACAACTTGGGTGGTGTGAGAAGTTCGTTTGTAATACTGACTAAAGGGTAGTAAATGAATAAATAAGTGAGTAAATAAAATAACGGGTAATTTTTTATGACAGCTGTACCAAGGTTGGAACTGAGTTGATTGACGAAGATAGTTTTTCTATATGAAATCTATTTCTCAGACTACATGAACTTCCATAATAAAATTCTTGGACTTGTTTATTTGGATTCTTGGATTTTTTTATTTATAAGTTCGTTCATGGTGCTGAAGAGGCAAACTCTAAGTCCCTCTTTCTTTAGTCTTTAAATCAAATATTAATTCTCTAGCTTAGTAATAAAAATGTTTTTGAATATGTAATCATGTTTAAATTTTGTTTGCTGCACACTAATACACATGCATAAAACGTATTCATATGTAGAATTTAATACCTTTAATTGCAAACAGTCTCCAGACGAAATAGTACTTTATGCCTCATACAAGTATTACCACACACTTCATAATGCAAATGTTTTTCATTATCATGCATAAGAGTCATCATAATGACGGAAATGAAAGTAAATGAAAAAAAAGGAAAATGAAGGAAAACCAACAACAAAATCACTTTTACTAAATACCATAGAAAGAGAAGAATTCAAGGACTAGTGCTAGTGCTTTAAAGCATTTCCATTATTGAAAAATCCTTTTGAAAAGAATATAAACTTTTGACTTTTTGCAGAAAGGAAAGGAAAATCCAAGTCATAGTAAAAGTGAAAGAAAACAAACGAAATCAGTTTTGCAGACGAATAAGGATAAAACATATATAGATTCCCAGGAGTGTTTTTTAGCCTGCTACTTTTGCATTTGTTTGTTGTTGATGTAGGAAAAACAAGGTAAAAGGCAACAACAGTCACAATAACAAACATTTTTTTTAAAGCAACAGCCTCATACAGCTCAATAGCAACAGCAACATCATCATTTTCCATGACTATTTAAATCAAAACATTGCCTGTACACGACTCAACGAATTTCATGCAGATGAAGTTTTTGTAATTTAAGCTTTCAACAGGAATATTGAATTAAAATTCGAAAGTCTTCATACTGGGCCACTCTATATCGTTCGCTCTGTAAATGAATGTGAGCTGATCTGCTATGGTTCATTATAATGTTGCCCATCTACCGTGTATGGTACAACATTAAATGTTGCATGTAAGTATAGTAGTATGTTGCATGCCGAATATATGTTTGCAATATTATATGCCCCATGAAATAAATACATCTATCGAGCTTGAACATGAATATGCAGGAAAATTCACGTCACTATCATTGTTAAACAAAAACGCCACACACTGTCTATTCGGATGTGTAGGTCGTCTTCATATTTAAAATTTTCATACAAGCAAACTGAAAGCCTTTTACACACACACACATACACATTCACTAATTTCTATTATTGCATACAACAAAGCGTAAAACTTCTATGGAAATACAAAATTTATTATCAAGGGCACAGTGTAATGCAAGGCTAAAGTTTTCATGCAATTTTCCATAACTTTTTCACAGAGATGTGGCTGCAACTCACAGCATTGTAGCTGGGTTTTGAGTTCAAAAATTGTTTCTGTTTTATTCGCATAAACACGAAAGTTCACGAAACTCCAAAAGAAAAAATCGCACGTCATAAAATCACGCAATTTTGCTGCAAATTGACACCAAATTTTTTTTGGAAATCATTGCTCCGATAAATCAATTGGAGGCCTTGTGATAAGACACGCGGCTCTGTCTTGCTAAAACTATGTGTTATTCAGACCCATTCTGTCAAGTTAAGGTCACAAAAGGTCACTTATGATGTTTCTTTAACACCGTCTGACCAGAAACTGCACTAGACAGTTGTTTGTTTTGTGTTCTTTTGCAGTTACAGAACACCAAATAGACAACTTTGTATATTTAGTAAGATGGAAATGCGCCTATTGTTGTCGTAAAGAAGTAGCTAAGTTCTACGAGATATGATCCATTGTACTCTCTTGAAACGGTATAATGTGCTTCCAAGCCTTTTAGCCTTTTTAGCAGAATGATGCTCGTTGTCAGCAATGACAATTACCTGCCCTATAGATTTAAAGATTGTATACCGGTGATTCATGATTAACATGTTGGACTCGAGACAACGCTCAATACGAACAAGTGTACTCTGAGCCTAGAGTACCATGTCAAAAGACGGGTTACCATCCTCAGGTTATTCCTGGATAGTCTGATGCATGATTCAACAAGAGTGCTCCGAGTGGAGAGTGCCATATAAAAACTGGTTGTCATCTACAGGTTATTCCTGGATAGTATGATACATGAATCTGATCCCCTCTTATTGTAGTTTCTCAGCAAAAGGTTTGATTGATTTAAACCTATTTGGTTTGCCAAGACTCTTTGCCTGTAATATTCCGTTCTTCAGAGAAATTGATTTCTTCGAAAAATTAGCATTGACTTCACCTTTGTTACCCTTAGAATGAACTGCAGGTGTTTTCATTGTCTGCTGATCCTGAATACGATGAATTTTGTGCGCATAAAAGAGAGACCTTTTGTCAAAAATTCTTTTCGTCGTGAAATTTATGGATATCGATGCCGTTTTGATGGTTTCAGGTCTTCGACATTACAGTTATTTACAGCAGCAATGTTTTCAAGAGAGTGTCTGATTCCTTGTCTTACGGTCTATAATCGATTCAAGTTTTTCAAGTTTTCACTTCAAATAGTTGACACATTCGCCGGAGTATAGTAAGTAGGGTGTTGGCTTATTAGACGTAAAGCCAGGCCAGACATCAAAACAAAATACAAAAAGTATTTCTTCGGCGACTTCCTCTCAGCAGATTTCTAGAAAAAACTCTGAGAGTAAATAAAATGGCCATGAAAAGTTTCTCAAAAATCTGTCGTTCGAAGTCGACTTTAAACTGTATAAAATTAACTGCATAAATTAACACTCATGTATAAAATTAACACACACAACATAAGTGGTGTGAGAAACTAGGTCGTAATCCTGAGTTAAGGGTTGTAATGACCAATTATGTATGTATGTATATATGTATAGTTGACACATTAACTGCACTTTCTCGAATAAAAATTCTTTCAAATTTTTGAACGGTCTCAGTAAGTAGGTAGGTTGGAGTGATAGATTTGATATCAAAAGCTCACTTGATCACCCATAGCAGCATGTTGTGTCCTCACAGGTGAACACAGTATCTGTACTGATCAAGTCCCTCCAAACCAGGGAAAACGAAGAAGTTGGTCAGGGCAAGAGCTGCACCGGCCTCATTATACGAGTAACTTTCCAAATTTTTGTAATAAATACGACGCTTTGTTCGTTTGTAAAGTGCTCCATTGTTAATACTTACTTACTTAATTGGCCATAACAACCCGTTTAACGGATTTCGGCCTGCCGCAACACATCCTACGCCTACGCCAATTGGTCATCATCAATCAATGACAGGGCTTCCTCGATTTGGTCCTTCCAACGGATACAAGGTCGTCCTCTTCGCCGACTTCCGCAGATCTCCGTATCGAATAACCCGCTCCATTGTTAATATTCGAAATAAATATCTCGATTGCCCTAGTTGTCTAGTGGGTAGTGTGCTAGACTATTAGCGTGAGAGTCATGGACTCGATTCCCACCAGAGACTCTGGTGTGTGATACTACACCGAGCATATGGTCCAGTTACTACGCTCGTATATAATTAGAATATAATTTGTAATTTTATTGTTTGCTGTAAAATTTTAGAGTTGCCACTTATACAAAAAAAAAATTACACCAAATTTAAAAAGTGCACTCTTACTGTAACACATACATACATACATAATTGGTCATCACAACCCTTCAATCAGGATTACGACCTAGTTTCTTGTTGTTTTCGATGTCTGGCCTGGGGCTCGAAAACTGGCTTTACGTCTAATAAGCCAACACACTACCTACTAGACTGCTGTGCCACCCTTTATTTAAATAAGTGATAAATATTTTTAGCATTTAAGTTTTGATTTTGCTCCACTGTCACTTGTACAACGTACCTTTCTCTATGCAATAAATGTCATCCTTTATTCTCATTTCATGACTAAAACCAAAAAATTAAAAACAGAAAAACGGAATGATTGAAACCAACATTTTTGTCTTTTAGACTAAAAATTATTTTCTAAATGAAATCCAGTTAATTTCATTTGAATATTGCAAACATTTTTTCTTTCTTTATTTCTTTGTTTTTGGGGAAAAATGAATTCTTCGCAACATACCAACTCTATTTAAAAAGGTTTTTTTTAATTTTGAACCAGGCATTGTCATCCTCTACTCCTTTTATTGCGTGTTGCCAATGGCTTCTTTTATTGTTTTATGCTGCTGCTTAGTTATCTTTGGTAAGAGCTGCTAAACGTCTCTCTCTGTCGTTACTCACTCGTACTTTCTTTTTCTATTGAAAATATAAAATTTGTGTCCTTTAATAGTGGATTGTATATGGTGTTCTGTCGTTTGTTTTGTTTTATAAGCCTTAATGGTTGAATGAGTTGTTTGTATAGAAAAACGTTTTCACATTGACTCCTTCTTTATTTGTTTGGCATTTAAAACTCAATTTCATTAACTCATAAATACATACATACATATTCATTCATCTCTCATATCTCTTTTGCAAATTTGGTGACTTTATTGTCAGTGTTTGAAAGTTCTGTTCAGTAAATGTAAACGAATAAACGAATATTTATCAGCAGTATTCAGGCGTCTGCGGCTTTTTTTGAAAAATTATGGATTTTTTCGTTTTTTTTTTTAATGAAATTTGAGTGAAAAATTTACGCAAATTATACACAGCGACATACAATATTCTAAAATTGGAAAATAATCGCAATGAATGATGTTATATTAACTAAAGGTGAAGCCATATACAGCTTTTAAAAGCGTTATTTATTATTAAGGAGTGTGCACGAAAAAATTTGGAGGATATTTCTAGACATGTGTTTTATGATTAACTGAAATACTGTTTCATTGCTTATCAAAAGAAAAATATAACGAGGTTTTGTATACTGAAGGAAAACATGGATGTGTTAGAAAGAAACCCGGCAAACATATTGAAATAAAAATTTTTTATCCATTCGGACTAAAATCTCTGGAGTAAAATTGATTTGAAAAGTGAAATGATTATAATGAAGTCGATTTTAAGACAATTAAACTTTACAAAAATGGAGAGAAAGTTCACATAAGAGTTACTTTAAAAAATATAGGAGCAGGGTGATATATGTGTTGATTGTTTTTGATCACGTATTATGATTTTGAACTGTCGTTATACCACAAAATAGTCCCTCTTTTCGAATAGTATACAGCTTCCAAATTACGCCACTCATTTTTGTTACTAAATCTTGCATTTCCCGAAATTATAGAATCTAACGGTTACATCCCCTGGACTGTTAATTAGAGAGTTGTCTGTCAATCGATTCTTTAAGTCACAGGATCCCCTACTGAATTTAATCTTGTCTTCAATCAACCTAACATTAAGCTCGTAAGTCTTGTTCTTAACTACCATTTGCAGCGGTCTTAAATCTAAAAGACCTTCCCTCGCCGCTGTACTACGTTTTTCTGTATTTTGTTCAACTCTATTTGAGCTATTTTCAGATTTGTGCTCTATGCTTAGAAAATTGTTCAAATGGTCTGACCATCAGGGTCTACAATCAGTGCATAATTTTTGGATTAGATTCCCAGGATTTCTCTGCAAGCTTTCTGCATGCCAATATGTCATGTCAGAGCTTTTCTGGAATGTTTCATATATGAGCTCTCCATCTCCTTTTCGCTGAAGTTGCCGTAGTCTGCTAGGTAGTATTTTGGCTTGTTAGACGACAGCCTGTGGTTCAAACTCCTGGCTCAGAAATCTCAAACATAACGAAATATGTACAAAATATTCGGTGACTCCCTCTCAGTAATCTTTAGGCAAACACACTTGATCAATTTAGATCTTCTTCAGTATTATAGAACGGCTACAGTTTCTTTCTCTTTTTCAACGTCTCACGTAGTGCACACTATCAGTAACAGTAGACATGATCCATTTTTATTGGAATTACTTACTTAATTAATTGGTCATTACAACCCTTTAGTCAAGATTACAACCTAGTTTCTCACGCCACTCATGTTATGTGTTAATGGGCGGTAGCTCGACTCCGACAGTTTTTTAAGAAACCATACATGAAAATTTGGTGGGGTACTCCAGGGGAAGTACAGGTACTGGGGTTTTCTGTAGGGAACTCGGTCTTGAACTCCACTTCAGGTTGAATGATGACATGATCTATTTTGACAGTCAGACTGCCCTTAGGGCCATTGCGTCGGTCTGGTGCAAATCACGGCTCCTTCTCGAGTGCAAGGAGTCGTTAAGGACTTTTGGACTGGACCGTATCCGTCAATGCTGGGATCCGGGTCATAGAGGAATATTGGGCAATGAGACGGCGGATGCCCTTGCTAGGTTAGATTCGTCAATAGGTAGGTTAGGTTCATCATTAGACGGGTCAGGGAGGAAGAGCACAGGCATTGGGGGAACGGGTTGTTTTGTCTGTAGATGTCTATGGCCTGCTCTGGACATTAGAAGAACAGGTTGGCTGCTAGGCTTGAATAAGGCCAGCTTAATGGTTGGTTGTCGGTTTCATTATGGGGCACTGCGAGATTAGGTCGCTGACCGGGATCTGGAACAGATCCCAGCCGGACTATTGCAGGCCATGTTGCGATTAAAAGGAGTTGGAGACTATCGAGCACCTCCTCTGTAACTGCCCAGCCCTTGGTAGGTTGAGGTTGAGGACCTTTGGCAGGGCCTTTGAGAGTTCGAATTCTGTGTCGAGAGCCGACATCAAGGCTCTCCACAGATTCATTAGTGGCTTGGGCTGGTTGAGAGGTGCTAGGGCTTCATCAGTGTAGTCGCGCTTTCCCTTTTTGTTGTGTCTGTACACGTCCTAACCTAATCATCATGGAAATTTTTGTTGAAGTCCGCTAATCGGCAAAAGAAATATTTTTTTTCATATTTTGTTACCAATGTCTTCTTTTATTGTTTTATGCTTCTGCTTAGTTATCTTTGGTAAGAGCACGTAAACATCTCTCTCTGTCTCTCTCTCTCTCTCTCTCTCTCTCTCTGTCTCTCTCGTACTTACTTTTTCTGTTTAAGATGTCTAAGTCACGGGCTGAACTAAGGACTCTCGTCTAATAAGTAAACACACTACTAGTACTACTTACTAGACTATAAATAGGAATTAGCTGCCCTTAAAAACGATTAATTGCGCTATAAAATTAATGAATTGCTTGATAAGAAAATATATTTTCAAATAAAACAGTGTTGCTAACCCAAAGTAATGGAACTACAAAAATTTCATAGATGATGACTTCACTACTTTGTCACAGATTCAACTGCCATATCAAAAGCAACTGATGAGTTCTGGTGATAAGATTTAGGTTTAGGTTAGAGGACGTGTACTTGTCAAATGAGACAAGTACAGTAGCCGGAGGTGTACAAACGTCCTTAAGATGAGCGGATAATAGAGGGGGTAGGAAAAAGGAGACGAAGTAGGAAAGGGAGAATAAGGAAGCGGAGGTCTGGTGATTAACTGGTGGTGAAAACTTTTATACCAATTATGTGTAACAATATAAAACAAAAATTAACAGAAATATCAAAAGTTTTTTTTTTAATATTTACAAACCAAGCTTTTTATCCAAAATTTATTTCGAATGGTAAATTTGCATTTAAAGACATAAAAAAATATTTTATTTTCATATTATTAACTACCAACTCATAAACTCTTTTCGTTGAAATCTTTCCATTGCAGTCAGTTTATTGGTTTTTCAACACAATTATTCGTAATAATTTCGTAAGTTTCAACACAAGTACGTATCTTGCCAATAAAAAAATATGTGGTAAACGCTTTAAACTTTTTTATAGGCCTTGTAAAATTTTAAACAATAAACAATCATAGTTTATTAGACAAGCACGTAAAAACTTACAAAAAATATTTCTAATCCGCTTGTTAATCCGTTAATAAACAGTAACAATATTAGTGTAACGAAATGTGGCCAAAATGTAAGCAACAAATTGCAATTTGCTGATGCAAATCAGTCTGCTGTCTGTCTGTTTAAAAGCCATAATAATTTTACTTCGATACGACTCTATTAAGTTCGGTTATTTGATTTTAATTTGGTGTGAAAATGACAATTAAATATGGCATTTCGGTTACAGACAGAGTTCGTTAAAAGCCATTTCTTTACTGTTCTATAACTGCTGCCTGATGCATCGTTAACTGGAGAGCATTTTCTTTTACGGGTTCTAGTCATAAACTATGTACATACGTATGACCACAAGTAAACAGCACTCGCTAACAAGTTTGCTATAATTTCTACAAGATATGAGGTTCCTTATAATTTGGTACATAAAATGGCTTGTTTTTTGGTTAGCTACGCCCATTTATTTTAAATATGTGTTACAGATATGCTGTATTTAATATGGCCATTTAACGATACGTGTGCAGTGTATGGTTAATATTTTACATTTTTTGTAGCAGAAATTTTTTTATTTTTTTGTTTGTTTTCGGTGGGAAATTTTTGTTTTTCATATTGGTGGGACGGTTATCTGTATAAACGTAATGGAAACATTTCTTATAGTTTTTAATACATTTGAAGTCTTCGTAGTCTAGTAGATAGTGTGTTGGATTATTAGACGTAAAGCCAGGGTTCGAGCCCCAGGCCAGACATCAAGACAAAATACAAAAAGTATTTCTTCGGCGACTTCCTCTCAGCATATTTCTGGCAAAAACTCTGAGAGTAAATAAAATTGCTATGAAAAAGTTTCTCAAAAATCTATCGTTCGGAGTCGACTTTAAACTGTAGGTCCCACCATTCATGTATAAAATTAACACACACAACATAAGTGGTGTGAGAAACTAGAACGTTGTACAATGGTTCCATTCATCCTCCGGGTACTGTACTTGTCTTAATTGACAAGTACACGTCCTCTAACTTAACCTAACATAACCTTGATAATACAACAACACTTCTGAACTAAAGCTACGTCTGCCAAATTAGTGGTCATTTATTTACTCCATTTTGTCAAACCAATTCGCAGTTATATGCGAGTAAACAACAAACCACTGAAAGTCACTCAAAGCAAGCTTAGTGCCGACTGAGCTTTATACTAGGTAGTGCGTTGACTAATTACTTTTGAGGTCACAGTTCAAACCCGAGGTGCGAGATATGCAACAAACCGAAATATAAAAAAATATTGCTCAGGCGACTTTCTCTCAGCAGATTTCTGGCAACAACACTTGGAGTAAATAAAATTGCCATGAAAAAGATTCACAAAAATCTGAGTCGACTTTAAATTGTAGCTCCCATCACTCTTGTATAAAATTAACCCAAACAACAGAAGTGGTGTGAGAAGCTAGGTAATGTATTTACATTACAATATTAAATGTGCTGTGGTAAAGCAAAAGGTTACAATTTGATCAACCCAACAAAACGATCAGTTTTCGCAAGAACTTTACTTATAAATAAAACTGATCTCACTGCAGTGTAAAACATAGTGTGTTGGCTTATTAGATAAGAGCCCATGTTTCAAACCCCGGTTCAGACATCCAACAACGAAATACGAGAAAAAAATATTTCTTTCGCCAACTTCATGCCGACAGTCTTGTAGCGAAATAAACTCTGAGAATAAATAAAAATTACCACGAAAATTTTCAAAGTTAAACTATAGGTTCCGCCAATCATGGATAAAATTAATACACAACTTGGATTATGTCAGAATCCGGCAACATCAATTATGCGGGATGGAATATTTTGCATCGACTTAATTTTTTTTTGGATCGACTTAAATTTTTCTGCATTGTTTAACCGTGATTACCTCTATTATCCGTGATTATAAGCAAACATTTGTTTCTATTATTTTGGACAAACAAGCGCAAAAAGTGGAATTCCCTCTATATTATACGATGAGTCAGTATACTATTCACTGTTTTCTGACAAAATTATATTTTTTTTATATTTTTAAAACATGTATGTATATAAAATCCTTGAATTATTTAGTTTTTATATAAATATGTACATATTCATTTATTAACTAATAAAAATATTCTATTAAAAAACTAGCCAAAAATTGGTACTCAATTAACCGGGAAAATCGATTATCCGGAATGCTTCCGGTCCCGACCATCACGGATAATCAATGTCCTACTGTACAAACAAAACAAGTATTTACGAATATAACTAGGGGAGCTATGAAACCAGAAGTTGTATAAAGGGTGAAGACCGTAGCTAGCTGAGGATAATTGTAAAGGTAGTACAATACAAATGTAGAAGATAAGTTTTCCAAGCGGTATATATACAGTGGACAGCAAAAGTATTAGTACGTTAATATATTTTGACAAAAACATAGTGCCCACAGGCTTAATACTCTTGCACAAAGTCTCGATATGACTTCAAGATAGTATTTAGGAGATTATTTGAAAGAACGGTTACGTAATCGTTAAACCTCAAACAAAAGTCAACCGAAAAACTTGCTCATGGTGCCACCAGAAAACATTAAACAAAACTTGTATATTCATATTACAAATGGGTTAAATGAAGTGCTTGACCTTAAAGGATATTCTAATAAATACAGGGGTAACATTTTCATATGTTAGGCCTTTGAATTTTAAATTTACTGAGGGTCTCAGTTTTCCTTGGGGGTACCTATGGAGTCATCTGGAACTTTTTCTAATTTTCTCTTGTTTTATGGGAAACATTAAAAAATTATTTGTTTTATAATAAAACACAAATAAATTAATAAAATAAATATACATACATATGTACATAATTGGCCATTACAGCCCTTCAGTCAGAATTACGACCTAGTTTCTCACGCCACTTATGTTGTGTGTTTTAGTGTGTTTTAATTTTATGCATGAGTGGCGGGACCTACAGTTTAAAGTCGACTCCAACCGACAGATTTTGAGAAACTTTTCATGGCAATTTTATTTACAATCAGAGTTTTTTGCCAGAAATCTGCTGAGAGAAAATTGCAGAAGAAATACGTTTTTTATTTTGTTTTGATGTCTGGCCTGGGGCTCGAACCCTGGCTTTACGTCTAATAAGCCAACACACTACTTACTAGAATACGGAGACTTCATGAAATTGCTCAAATATATTGCCGTATTGCTATATGCCATGTTACCAGCAAATAAATGGTTTAGAAGAGAACCATACTAAGAAGCTTCGACCAATTTAAAAGCAAATTGTGAAGATTATCATCAAACCGTACATTGCTCAAAATAATCACCTTAAAACCAATATTTTACTGCATATAATTGCAAAAATTCAGTTTAGTGTAAAGAGGCCTATGGTGGAACTTATTAAGGCTATGAATATATCAGAAAGGTTTTCTGAATACAACCACCAAGTCATGTAATATTTATGTTTGCGTTTGACCATTTCCTATCATGCATTAATAGAATATCACACGATTACATTGTCCATCTTTTTGTATAAAAATTGTTTACATCTCCCATAAATGTCCATGACCATAAAGTAACACACCTTTTCAGATTTTCAAAACCCATGCAATAAAATATAATTTTCCTCTAAAGGTTTTATTTTATTGATCATTAATATTTGAAAAAGCCTTTAATATTCAATTTTTCTTATATTTGTGTTTAAGTTTGTAAATAACAATTCACTCCTTTTATAGCTTGGCCCTCTTTCTTATGCTGCAAGAGAGATACACTGTGTAGGTGTGAGAATATTTTCTCAACGGTAACCTGATATCAATTTCTATGCCCAGACAATAAGACAGACAGACAGACAAGTAAAACCATGGAGGGACAAGTGCTAGACAGCAGTAGTGCATACAAATTCAATATATTTTCTTCATGTGGAAACGTTGTGGATAAATTTTGGACGACGGGTGTTTATATGCATCCATGTTTATATGTATGTATCCATGGACAACACAATGTATTTGCAATATTTACTATTTTATGGATGAAATGAGTAAAATAACAACACAAACAACAACAACAACAAAAAGAAAAAATAAATTAAACAGAAATCAATTGACAACCCATGTTATTTTATTTGTAGTGGAAAATATATGGATACATGGAATATATGGGTACTTTTTAAAGGGTGCTACAAAAATGGGGATTTCTGCACAAATTTCAAAATTATTTTACTTACTTACTTACTTGATTGGCCATTAACAACTGCCGCAACTCATCCTTCTAGGAACCTCTGCTTCTTGAGCGCCAATCGATGACAGGGCTTCCTTGATTTGGTCCTTTCAACGCATACAAGGTAGTTCACTTCGCCAATTTCCACAAATTCCCGCGTCAAATACTTGTCTCGCCGGAGCATCCTCCTCCATTCAATAAACATGACCGAGTCAGCGCAACAGCTGGATGTTAATACGCTGCACAACGTCCATGTTGTTGAGTAGCTCCTTCAGCTCATTATTGGATCGAAATCATCGCTTACTCGCACTGTAAAGAAGATCTTTCGTAGGACTTTTCTCTCGAATACTGTCAAGGCTGTTGCATCCGTGCTTAATAGTGTCCATGCCTCGGCGTCATTAACAAGCACGGGGAGGATGAGCGTCTTGTAGAGCATTAGTTTTGCCGTACGAGAGAGGTCTCTGCTACTCAATTGTCTATTGAGACCGTAGTAGCACCTGTTGGCAAGAGTGATCCTGCGCTTGATCTCCGGACTGACATCATTTTTTTGATAGTAACAGCGGAGCCAAGATAAATAAATTCCTTGACTGTTTCAAAAGTATAGTTATCGGCCGCAATTCTCTACTTGTCGATAACATATGTATACTTGGTTTTGCCCTTGTTTGCTAGACCCAAAATTATTTACCAGCATTAAAACACTTTTGGGTTCACCCTTTTTCCTTGCACTTACATATACATACTTGTGTGTGTGTGTATGTATGTTTGTACATATCCTAACATGCATTTGTGCCTGATTTTATTTGGCAAATATTGTTGCTGTCAATTTGAATTGTAAATGTATTGTAATGTTGTTCCCATTTATAACATTTTACTCGTATCAACCCGTCATTCATACGTTTATCCATACAGCCACACAGCCATATCGACATATACAAATTGATGGAGAGACAGAGTTAAATAAATTTTGGACAAAAGGATTGAATACTGCAATTAGTTTAGCATATTAAATTTCATAAAGATAAATACACCACCACAGCCAATGTAATTAAAATGTTCTTGGGGGGTGAAAAGCATTTGGAAAATCTCTGCAATACATTGATAAAAACAATACAAAAAGAGGGATACAGATTTTTTAAGCTTGAGGATAAATATTAATTACTTAAAGTGTACGTACATTAATGATGACTGATTATTATTTCCTAATCAATCTTCAATCTTTCTCAATCTTTCTCAATCTTTTGTTATCATCGTAGAGGAAAGGATTGATGTAGCTTTGGCCAAAAGACAGAGGGATATAAAAATAACAACAAAAAAATATTGGGGGTAATAGAAATAAATAAATTCGCCATAGTCTAGTAGGTAGTATGTTGGGCTTATTAGACGTGAGACCATGGTTCAAACCCCAGGTCAGACATCTCCAACAAACCGAAATATGAAAAAAATAATTCGTCGGTGACTTCCTCTCAAAAGATTTCTGGCAAAAACTCTTAGAAAATAAATAAAATTGCCAGTAAAAGTTTCTCAAAAATCTAACGTTCAGAATCGACTTTAAACTTTAGGTCTCGGCACTCATATATGAAATTAACACAAAGCAACATAAGTGCTGTGAGAAGCTAGGTCGTAATTTTTACTGAAGGGTTGTAATGACCAATGTATGTATGTAAAAATATGTATTATATATCGACATTTGTATTTTCTACAACAAACCCTCAGGGGAAAGTTCCTACTTGTATAATGTATAGTATTGAAACTAGGAAATAATGTTGTTAGATAACACAACCTACTAGACGACGGCGACTACAAGAACAAGAAAAATTTAGAATGAACAAGAGGAGTAAAATCGGGTCCGCCATCTAACGTATTTTTTTTTCAACTAGTGCTTATTTTGTGTCTGGTAACACTTAGCTCATGCCTGATTTGACAGATAATTAGTTTTATCCTTCCGCCGAACGAATATGGTTGTGTATACGCTTGAATAATGCTGGGAAATATTGCGACATTACTTTGAAAATCATGGTAATGTTGCAGAAAGTGTGCTAAAATTGCGTACGGATTTTGGAAGAAGAGAAGCAGCGTCAGCTCCGTATGTTCGTTATCTTGTGAAAAAGGTGAAAGAACCTGGCATCCTCATCAATAAACCAAAGCGTTAAAAGCTAAAAACAGTGCGTACACCCGAGAATGTTGCTGCTGTGGTTGAAAAAGTGCGTGAAGCGCCATCAACATAAATTCACCGTCGTTCTCAACAATTGAATATTTCGGAGACATCACTGAGACGAATTTTGCATAAAGACCTTGGTATCTGATTGGTTCAGGATAATGCGTTTTTGCTTCGCTAAGTTGGCCTACGATCGACTTACAGAAGATGCCAATTTTGGCAAAAAATCATCTTTTCAGATGAAGCTCATTTTCTTGGCGGGTATGTAAACAAGCAAAATTGTTGCATTTGGGACACAGAAAACCTGCACGCATACATTGGAAAGCCGACGCGCCCAAAACGAGTCACTGTTTGGTGCGGATTTTGGTCCATAGGCATAATTGGGCCATTTTTCTTCGAAAATGAGCAAGGAGTGGCCGTTACAGTCAATCGCGATCTATATCGGGCCATGTTGAACGAATTTTTGTTCACAAAAATTGAAGAGGAGGATTTTGGCAACATTTGGTTTCAACAGGACGGCGCTACGTGCCACACAGCCGAAGCTACACTCGATGAGAGAGAACACTTACTTTTGATTGACTCAATCATCCCTTAACAAATTTTGAAGCATGATTTGGGTCATTGTCATGTTGGAAAACCCAAACCAGTGGCATGTTCTCTTCTGCGTATGGCAGCATTACGTTTTCCAACAGATTTTTATAAACAAATCGATCCATTTTCTCAGTAATTTGGTAAATTGGTCCAACTCCATCGTATGTTAAGGGATGATTGAGTCAATCAAAAGTAAGTGTTCTCGGGTGGCTAGGTTAATCGATAGACCTTAACCCTATTGAAAACCTTTGGAGCATAGTTGACCGCAAAATAAAAAGGGATTTAGGGACAAATAAACACCCCATTTTTAATCGTATCCAGAACGCATGGAACAGCATTTCTAAAGATCAAATTAAGAGGCTAATTGATTCAACACCCCGTAGATGTGCTGCCGTCATTAAAAATACGGGTTACGCTATTGACTATTAATTTAATTTTTAAGTTTTGTTACAGAAGTATGAAAGTTGCTTTAGTTTTGACCACTAGAATTTTATGGTTATTTCGTTATTTTGAAAAAAAAACAATATTTTAAGCAAATTGATTATAATTTTTTTGCATTTACGTTTAGTCTGAATAATGTGTAAACATAAAAACCAAAAATCATCCAGTTTTAACCTTTTTTGCGGAACATATTAGCTAAAATATCAAAGTGTAATGTCAGTTGCTTTAGTTTTGGCCACCAGTGTATATGCGATCCTTACATGGTGTTAAAAGTGAGTGGTTGCTGATAGGACCTATTTGGCAGACTTACTTTCTGAACATTTGATCAAATCTCAAGCTGTTTGACAGCTATTGTGATTAAGTTGTAGTCCTCTTATAGTTTTGTTTTCTCAGGCCTATTATTAAACAACCGACTGTAAAGTAATTAATTTTAAAACTTTAATTACCAATGTAAACGTATCGTCATCTGTATGACATTAAACAATGCAAATAAAGTATAAAAGTAATGATCTTCGCAATTATGGTGGTATACGATACTATACTCAACTAAAGCTACGCAATAATAAAGTAATTTTGAGCACAAATGAATTGAATAGAAAACAATTTAAATTTTTATTACAGACATTTGCGTATGTGTGTGTGTGTGTGTATGTGTGAGTATTTATTTGGCTTTTTGGGTTTATGATTTCAACAAGTTTCAATTAAAACTGCCCTAACCCGTTTGAAGCAATACGAACGTATTGTCTCTGGTATGGTATATTGCAACAGCGGCAACAGCAGCAACAGATTATAGCTTGCTTTTGATGTTGCATGTTGATTTTTATTATTGATGCTGATGTTGGTGGTGTTGTTGTTGTTGTTGTTTTTTGTTTGGCTGGTGTTTTGTTGAAATTGCTTGAGGCGCCACTTTATTGAAATATTTACACCAAACGACCAAACAAACGAGTAGAAATACAAAAATTTGAAACGTTTAAAGAAGTATATTTTTTGATCAATGTTGCAAACATAATGATTTTATGGCTTGAGTGTCATTTGATAAACAGTGGAGGGAGTACTAAATGGGTGGTATACTGATGAAGTTTACTTTTAATTTTTTTTTAATTCATAAAATCATTAAAATTTTGTTTTACTACAGTGAAATACATTTTCAGTTGGACGAACTAATATACTCTTAATGAAGAAAAAAAAAAGAATACTAAATTACAGTCTATGGCAAAAAAAATTCGCCACCAACATCATCATCATGATGATTACAGTAAACAACTACACTACACCCCAGCCAGCGAAAGTGAACATTTATCGCTTGGCATTTATGCGCGCAATTAGATGAAATGATAATAAAAATGTCTAAAAATTATTTTTACGATGAAATTTACAACCCAACGATAAACAGATCATAATACCATCTCCGAACTCTCTTTTTTATCTTTCTTCCGAGCGAAAGCCCAGGCAAAAGTGAAAGTGCATGGGAATTCGTACATAATGTGTCATTTAGTGCATTGCATTGCATGGAGTGCAGAGTTGCAGGGTGGCTGACTATTTAAATGGTAATTAAACTACACTGTAACAGTGTCATTGAAGTTTTACGACTTCTGGCTAGACAAAAAGCCAACAAAATTATAAAGTTATTAACGAGAAACAAAAAAAGCGGAAGATACTATATTTTACGGTATACGTAATGTGTGGTCTTAGTGTGAAGTCATAAAGGAAGTAATAATATATGTATGTGGACATAATTTTAAATCATTTGTCAACATCTGCAAATTTTTTTTGTCTGTGTTTTATTTGCAACCAGTTCGGGTTGTCAAAAACGGATGTGGAATTTAATTAAAAATTTAATCCTATTACATATGTATGCCTATAATTAAGTCAAAATAGTTGTGTTTAGAAAAAGTCAAGATTGTTGTTTGTTACATGACAAGTACTAGTGAATAATATTCTATAATTTTATCAGGCAAGACTAAAGGTGGGCCATTTAAAAGTTTAAATTCAGAAATGCAAACAAAAAGGTTTGAATTTTTCCCACTTACACTTTTTTGTTGTGAAGTACAATTCGACGCCTCCATTCTATAACGTTCTAAGTGTACTTAGAACGTTTTTAATGTTCTTGCATTTTTAATTTAATTTGAATTTAATTCTACGTTCTCTAAGTTCCGTTCCGAAGTTATAGGGAAAAATCTCCTTAAAATACACATATAATCGCATGTCGCGTGAAAACTTTGAGAGCTCATAACTCAAAACACATTTGTTCGACTTATAATGTTATAGAACGGAATGTTATATATCGAATTGTTCTGCTTAGAAATCGAATATTATTTCATTCATACAGCTGCCGCGACTGGCCTCACAGTACCTCATTCGATTGGACCAGTTTTCGTGCACTTTTTCGAGTGTTAGAAGTCGTATCTCGGCAATGGCATCACTAATGGTGACCTTCAACTGCGTAATTGTCTCTGATTTGTTGGCGTCCCACAAAAAATAGTCCAACGGTTTCAAATCGCAGCTTCTTGGGGGCCAATTGACATCCCATTTCGGCTAATTAAATGGCCATCAAACGTTTGGCACAATAAATCGATTGTGACTTGAGAAGTTGCAACATATTGTTGAAACCTAATATCGTTCACATCAATACCATGAAGAGAGGTTACAAAATCTCCATCCTCCTTTTCAAAGCCGCACCAAACAGTCACTCGTAATGGGCGGCTTCCTCTTAGCAGATTTCTGGCAAAAAAAACTCTTAGTGTAAAATAAAATTGCCATGAAAAGTTTCTCAAGAATCTGTCATTCAGAGTTGACTTAGAACTGTAGGTTTCATCACTCATTAATAAAATTAACAGACACAGCATTAGTGGTATGAGAAGCTAGGTTGAAACCCTGACTAAAAGTTTGTAATGACCGTTTAAGTAAGTGAATAGATGTAGTAGGTACCGAAGCACTTTCTCCTTCTTCGACGTAGCTCTAAGCAAGTACTCGGTAACAGCTCCTGCAATGTGTCTAAGACCAATGCGTCTATTTTGAGTGCCCACAATGCAATGCCTAGTTATGATACGAAGCTGAACGCATTCCATAGGAGTTCAAACAGATTATCCGTACGCTGTATAGAAGGCTTTAGCCATCTTGTCCACATACAAAGCCGCTTACGTGGTGTTTACAGAATCCACCATTTCATTTTCAAATTATATGCATGTCTTCAAAGAGGATCCCAAAACCAGTTCCAATATGATAGGAATCAGAGATCAGCAATGAGTAGTCAAAAAGATGAGTAGATTCGAATCATACTCATAATTTCTGATACTTATACACATTCATAGTTATTTTAATATCATACTCATACTACTTATATTCAAAGTTTTAAGTACGTACTCATACTTACCAATAAGCATGATTTCGACTCTCCTTTACTCAACATTTATAAGAATCACAAAATAAGTATGATTCGCATACGAACACTACAATACTCACTAGAAGGTTATGTGTTTGCTTTGCTTGCTGTGTTTTCTTTTTCTTTCTTCTTTTTTGTAAATGCAACAACAACTAAGACTGAAAATTTTGTTGAATGATTCGAATCACTCGAATCATTTATGAGTATTGGAAGTATATTTGTAAATTTTTGAATCTAAATGAGTAGGCGTATGAATCAAACATATTTCGAATGTTATGAGTTTGATGTCAACGTTGTACTCATACTCATTGCAACCTGTACTTATAAATCAATGTTGTAGTGAGTACGAATGAATCAGAGTAGTTAGATTTCAATACTGTTGACCCACTCATACTTAAAATTTCATGTGTACTTATGAGTAGCGAAAAAACGATTCATTGCTGATCTCTGATAGGAATATTCAGCAGCCTATGCTTATGGTTTATACTACGAGCAATAGCCTTTTTTTTTTAAATAATTTTAAACCAAAATTTTTGTGAAATTTCCGTCATACTGTGCTTTTAAAACCACTTTTTACTTCTGCTTCTGTTTTACTGACACCACATTCTTTACATCAATTTGTCTTTATCCTTAAAATTTACATTCACAGTGACAAACTTACAAACACAGACAGAGACAGAGAGATATTTAAAGTTATTCTTTTTTCCAATTCTTTTTCTTCTATAGTGTCACTATCACTTCCTTGTCATGTTAAAGGTTCTCATCAATACTTCACACATATTATTGTGGTTTTTCTAACAAATTTTTTTCCCAGTTTCTTTTTTTAATCTTCTCATATTCTATGCAAGAATTTAAGATCTAGTGTTTCTATAGAGTTTTTGTGACATTTTTGTATTGAGGTTTATTGAAGAGATTCATGTGCATGCAAGTTTACTTCATGCAAGTCATACATTTCTTGTCTGTCATTGTTAAGATTTTGTCAGTTCAAGTAAGAAATAAAAAATGAAAAAAAAATTTGTATGTAGGTCATCAAAGGATAAATAATGGATTTATTGTTGTTTTTGAAAAAATGAGGAGAAAGCTGAATATTCAATATGAAGTTAACATACAATGTATACTGAACAAGGAAGTCTGTTAACTAAAGCGAAAGTGTTGCCAAGAAATCAGAAAATAAGTTTAAATTTAAAGTTGTAATAAGAAACTAATTGTTAAGGTACATCCCTATTACATACATAACACATACATACATAATTGGCCATTACAACTCTTCAGTCAAGATACAACCTAGCTTCTCACACCTCTTATGTTGTGTGTGTTAATTTTATACATAAGTGGCGGGACCTACTGTTTAAAGTCGATTCCGATCGACAGATTTTTGAGAAACTTTTCATGACAATTTTATTTACTCTCAAAGTTTATACCAGAAATCTGCTGACTGACCTGGGCTTTGAACCTCGGCCTTACGTCTAAAAGACCAACACACTACCTAGTAGACTACGGCGACTTTACGTCCTTATTAATTTTGGAAATTTAAAACGTAAATTGATTTTGTAAAAAAATATAAATCAGTTTCTGTACCCAAAAGATTCCTGTTTTGTCGTGTTAGTCCATTCCAATTTAGAAGTCAAATTACAATTTCGAGAGAATGTTTATAAAATTAAACGATTTTATTTGACACTTGATCTGGCTGCCAATTATATTGGATTTCTTTTATGCTTATTGAAATATAGCGTTAATGTCAGGATTATGACCTATCTTCTCACACTACTTATGTTGTGTGTGTTAATTATATGCATGAGTGGCGGCACCTAAAGTTCAAAGTCAATTTTATTTATTTTGACAGTTTTTGCTAGAAGTCTACTGAGAGGATATTTACATCATTTTATATCTAACCATACGTTAAAATAAGACGAGATCCAAATTTCGTACAAGACTCCACTGAACTTCAACTCGTAGTAAGGAAAATTGTATTGCACGCAGTAATACTTGCCTACGCACTTATTTGTGCTTTACACGTTTTAGTCAGCATTCCAATCTGGCTTCTCCCATCGGAATCTATAACTGGATGTCGAGTCCAAAGGACAGACTTGAGAAAACTTGGCATAGCACTCACAATTATTCTAGGAGTTTTTGCCAAAAGGCTGAGCCGGGGATTGAACCACGAGGTCTCGTCTTATAAACCGACACACTAATTATCTACTTGACTGTTGAAACTTCATGCAGTAAAACAGGGTTGGACAATTGTCGCACTATAGTTCCATATAAAGGAACTTCCAACAGAATCTTCCGAATGTTGATGGTTAGGTTAGGTTAGAGGACGTGTACTTGTCAATTAAGATAAGTACAGAACCCGGAGGTCGAATTGACCCATTGTACATACAACGTCATAGTTTCTCTCTCCACTTATGTTGTGTGTTTTAATTTTCTACATGAGTAGTGGGACCTACAGTTTAAAGTCGACTCCGAACGACAGATTTTAGAGAAACTTTTCATGGCAATTTTATTTACTCTCAGAGCTTTTGCCAGAAATCTGCTGAGAGGAAGTCGCCGAAGAAATACTTTATGTATTTTTTCTTGATGTCTGGCCTGGGGTTCGAACTCTGGCTTTACGTCTAATAATAGTTGATGAGACATCTGCCAATTCAATTTTTATTTATTCAGTCTGTTTTGCTAAATTACCACGAATGACCAAAAGCAATGATGTATGTTCAACGAATTGGTTCTGGGGCAGTAGCCAAATGACACAAGTTTTCATTGAAAAATCGTGTTCAGCGATAAGATCAAGGAGCATGTGAACAAGCAAAATCATTGAATTTAAGCAATCCATATGAGATTCAAATACGTCCAATGATCCCTAAAAGTTCGTTGTTTACTATTGATTTTAGGCCGACGGCGTCATTGGCCTATATTTCTTTGCTAAAATTCATGGACCAGACTATCATTGTCAACGCGAGCACTATAGTGCTATGTTTACCAACTTTGGCTTGAATTGAATGATCTTGACTCCAACGACATGTAATTTCAAAAAGATGGCACTACGTGTTATACAGCACATATTGCTATATTGGATATTCTGCACCAGATCGTGAGATTTAACTCCGTTAGGCCTCATCTTGTGGGGTTTTCTTAAATTGCAGGTGTATGAGAATAAGAATGAAACAATAATGATCCTAAAAGCCAACATAAGCCATGACATCGTTTAAATTGTATCCGAACCATGTGCTAAAGGCATGTAAAATTGGACATTTCGGTATCGCTCTATGCAGAGAAGCTGTGGCGAACATTTGAATGATGTTATGTTTCATACATACAATGGCATCAATCATCTGTAGCCGGCATAGTCTAGTAGGTAGTTTGTTGGCTTATTAGACATAAGGCCACGGTTCAAACCCCAGGTCAGACATTTAAACAAAAATATGAAAATATTTCTTCGGCGACATCCTCTCAGCAGATTTCTGGCTAAAACTCGGAGAGTAAATAAACCTGCCATTAAAAAGTTTCTCAAAAATCTGTTGTCCGGAGTCGACTTTAAACTGCAGGTCCCGCCACTCATGTATAAAATTAACACACAACATGAGTGGTGTGACAAGCGAAGCCGTAATCCTGACTGAAGGGTTGTAATGGCCGATTATGTATATATGTATGAATAGCATCTTTCAAACAAATAAATAATTTCAGTCAGAACTCACATGAAATTTGTTTATTTGAATTGAAAGAACTCTAAATGAGATATTATTGCAGGATTTACATTAAAACCACTAGAGTATGGGCTATGATTGGTGATTTTTTAAATACCTTTCGAAGAATTCTATAAAATTTTCTGATAAGTAGATATTTTTTCCTCCTATCAATCTCCAAATTCTCTCTATCCCTCTCTCTCACTCTCTCTCTGTAGCTGTACTGCCAATCACAAATAGTGGGTGAAGAGAATACGTACATAGGTACATATTTATTAATAATCCTTATTGATGCAATGCGTTCATGGAGCAATGGACCGTATAATTATCATTCGTACAAAGTAATTCCAGTTCAACATTCAACAAAAGCAGCAGGATGCATTCACGTACTGAATCTGTGTCTATTTTATTTACGCATAAGAAGACATTTAAATTGAAATAAAATGAATGAAAGGAATAACATTAACTCACTATAATGCTGCTGCTGCCGCTGTTGCCTTATCAAAAAGGGATCATAATAAAACAATAAAGCTCAAATATTGTGTATAAAAAATAAAATTCGTAGCAAATACTCATTGTATTTTACCACAATATTGTGGGGGTAGTAGGTAGAGTAGCCTTGGATACTTCTTGGTGGTCTTTGTTGCCATGTTTGTCAGCGTCACTGGCTTAAGATAGCCTGGCATGTGGTCATCAAAAAGAACAGTTAAATGATATTTAAAGATTATTTTTTATCATAACATATAATTATGCTGTATTGTACAGGGAATCTTAAGGCCAAAAGCAACTTTATGTACAGTGGGGTAAAAAAGTATTCCATATGGTACCCCGAAAAGCTTTTTGGCTTATGAATAATGCTGAATTCGTTCGATGGCATGAGTTGCCATGACTTTGAGGACCACTGTGTTATGTTGCTTATCCGCACACACCTACGATTTAAAACCACAGGTTGTTTGTGTCCATCCATCATCCAATTCAGACCAAAAAAACTTGATAATCATGGACCCGTATTACTCGCCGTTGACAGTAATGGCCTGGCTGACGATATTGTCAAAGAAATATAAACCGATGACGATGCCAGTGAAAAATCCATACCAAACAGTGACGCTTTCAGGATACATTAGACAATCTTAGATCCTAAATGGATTGGGATCGTACTAAATTTGATAATTTATTTTGTTTGCTCACATAATTATTTATACAGAAATAGGCCTCAGCAATGAAAATTATTTTTCGATGAAAATTAGGGCTCCAGAGCCTATTTAGAGAACACACGTTGCTCTCTAACCGTCCATGTTGGAGAACTTGAATAGAGATTCCTCTATGGAATGATACGATGTCGCTGTAGTCTAGTAATTAAAGTGTTAGCTTATTAGGCTAGAGGGAACGTTTCAAGCCCCAGGTCGGACTTCTCCAACAAAACGAAATATGAAAAAAATTTCTGGCAAAAACTCTGAGAGTAAATAAAAAATTGCCATAAAAAGTTTCTCAAAAAAATCTGTCGTTCGGAGTCGACTTTAAACTGTAGCTGCCGCCACGTATGGGAAAATTAACACAGACAACATAAGTGGTGTGAGAAGCTAGGTCATAAGCCTGACTGATACAAGCTACCCAAATTTAAATAGTACCAACACTAGCTTACTTACTTACTTAATTGGCCATAACAACCCGATTAACGGATTTCGGCCTGCCGCAACCCATCTTTCAAGGAGCCTCTGCTTCTTGCGCGCCTACGCCAGTTGGTCACACCAATCGATGACAGGGCTTCCTCGATTTGGTCCTTCCAACGGATACAAGGTCGTCGTCTTCGCCGACTTCCGCAGATAAGTCTGTTGTTCCGGTTTTTATTGGAGAAGATTTTTATGTGGTGGGTTCCAAGCCCTACGCACAACTCAAATTTAACGTTCAAGGGATTGGACTTCGCTGCACGCATTAGTTAACATCTAGCGGGTGCTAGAATGCCATCCAGGAGGGGCCACGAGGAGGCTGCGTGTCAACTTGAATACAGCAAGACAAGCATCGTCCTGGTGGTCGCTACTTTGACCACAGTCAGAAACTTTACTTTGTTTGCATGCATTCCACCCTCCCACCAGCACTAGGTTAGGTTAGGTTAGGTTAGAGAACGTGTGCTTGTCAATTAAGACAAGTACAGTACCCGGAGGTCGAATTGACCCATTGTACAACGCCCTAGTTTCTCACACCACTTATGTTGTGTGTGTTAATTTTATACATGAGTGGTGGGACCTACAGTTTAAATTCGACTCCGAACGACAGATTTTAATTTATTGAGAATCTTTTCATGGCAATTTTTTATTTACTCTCAGAGTTTTTGCCAGAAATCTACTGAGAGGAAGTCGCCGAAAAAATACATTTTGTATTTTGTCTTTGATGCCTGGCCTGGGGCTCGAACCCAGGCTTTTGCGTCTAATAAACAAATAAATAAATAAAAATAATAAGCTAACACACTACCTACTAGACTACGGCGACTACCCCACCAGCACTAGCTATTGGGAAAAAATTAGTATTGGAAACTTTGGTTGGATTGGAGTCTTGTAAACGTTATCAACCATCAAATCGATAGAACATTACAGAAGCTTGAACATTTTTTAAAGGACATTGAAAATATGGTTGAAAGCATTAATAGAGTAGCACACCTGGTTAGAATTTTTGTACTTTTTATAGTTGGGTTCGTTTGCAAAATTCTGTGGGCTGCTCAATTTGTATGTATACCATCAATTGCATTGGACTTTACTGAGTATATGATAAGTTTTTATTGAAATTAAATTGCAATGTATTTCCCTTTAACATCACTGTCCAGTGGCCTTAGAAAAATAGGAAACTTAACCACTTTCTACAATACTTTTATGCAAGTGTGTCAAGATATTTTTTTCCAATTATTTGCCAGTGTCATCCTTTCCACCCTCTTTGGTTTGTCGAAAACAAAATGAAAATAGACACGGTTTTTGCGTAAATACAGACACACTCTTTTGCTCGAGTGGCTATGCAATAGCAAATACAAATATGTACGTATACATTTTGTACAAACATCGAAATTGTTTATCAATTACATGGTTTTGTTTTCACAATTTTCCTCAAACAACTATGAAATGTTTTTCTTTTTTTTTAGTTTTTGTTATTGTTGTTGTACGTAGGAAAATTCATGAAAATGCAACAAAAAAATATACGTTTTCTGTAAATATTTGTTTAATCAAAATACGTATAATCATCATGAATATAACGTTGTGTGTTGTGCCTTCCCATAACCAGACAATAAATTCTTTGATCTTTTTTTTCCTCTGCTGCTGGAGGTCTTTTTCGTTTTTTTTTTGCTGAGAAAAACAAACTCAAGCGAAATAAGTAAATCAACAATATTTTGTGGTAAATATTAAATAAACAATTAAACAAAAAATCAAACAAATAAAAACAATTTTCTTTTTCATTTTCATTTTCAGTTTCAATTTTATTTTAATAAACAAAAGCCAGCAACACACTGAAACATAAAAGTCTTAAGTTATCTTGAGTATAATTGCTGAAAGCAACAGGAAGAGTAAAAAAAAACGAAGAAAAACAGCAATTAAAATATCATTAAATATTACAATTTAGTTTCTTAAACAATTTCATTTCATTTGTTTATTTATTTTCCATACAGATTTCCTCCTTTTCTTTTTAGTTCAAGTCATATTCATCTTAAAGAGGCTTTTTGTGTTGAATAAATATTTACTTGCACAAGAAAAAATTTTTCAATTTCTCTGTAAATCAATCATGTTCAAGCAAGTAAAATTAAATGTTAAACGAAATATTGTTAGAGGCTTAACCAAATCTAATAAATTATTATTTTGTTGTAATTGATTATAAAGTTTAGAAAGAAAAATTTTGATGAGCATGTTTATCCACATGTACCCTACTTTAAAATGTTTCTGATATCTAAAATATTTATTCCATACAAATATTTTAAATTTCATATATGAAGTCGCCGTAGTTTAGTAGGTGGTGTGTTGCTTTGTTACAATTCAAAGGCGGCGAGCCCACGGTTCAAACCCCAGGGCAAACACCTCCAACAAAATGGAATACGAAGAAATATTTCTTCTGCGACTTTCTCTCAACACATTTCTGGCAAGAATTGCCATGAAAAGTTTCCTTAAAAATCGGTCGTTCGGAGTCGACTTGAAATGTAAGATCCCGCCACTCATTTGTAAAATTAACACACACAACATAAGTGGTGTGAGAAACTATGTCGTTATTATGGCTGAAGGGTTGGAATGACCAATAATGTATGTACGTATGTATGCGAATGGTGTACAAATGGTGTACATGGGTATATTTGGAAAGGTACTCAGCGAACGGGCAAAACGAGGCAAACACACTTCTCAAACCAAGTTTGAGGCAACAAAACTTTTTTTTGGAAACCACAATAAGAGGAATTTGGAACCGCGCCAGGGTACATAACAAGTACTTATTGACACTGAGCAGCACCCTGAAATTTGCCACGACAATAGTCTTGGAGGCCGCATTACAGATATGCCCTACAAAGTTTCAAGGGAGTTCCATAGATCGTATGGTCAATGTACTATGAGACCTTTTCACGGCAATAATAATACTCTCTTGATGTATAAGATACTATTTCTTTCGAACATCTGCAAATAAAATTAAAAATAAAACCCATTAGGACGAAGACAAATAATGAGATGAATGAGGAAACACGCAACCGTTTATACTGATCCATAACGTATGAGAAAACATGAAGGAATTCGGTTTGAAACTAAGCGTTTCTTCTTAGAACATCAAAAACAGAGTATTTTTTCATTTTATGGAAAGAGCATGCCACAGGTATAGTAGGTAGTTTTTTGGCTTATTAGACATGAGGCCTGGGTTCAAACTCCTGGTCAGAAATCTCCAACAAAACGAAATAAAAAATCTATTTCTTCGATGACTTCTTCTCAGCAGATTTCTGACAAAAATTCTGAGAGTACATAAATTTCCATAAAGAAGTTGCTCAAAAATCTCTTTGGACGCAGCTCATTGCTGAAACTTCAACAGTCCAACATCAGTGGTGTGATAAGCTTGGTTGTAATCCTGACTGAATGGTTGTAATAACTAATTATTAATGTATGTAGACCAGAGTATGAGTAAGTCAAAAGTATTGAAATTCAACTACTTTCATTCATTCGTACTCACTACAACTTTGATTTATAAGTACAGGTTGCAATGAGTATGTGTACAACGTTGACATCAAACTCATAACATTCGAAATATGTTTGATTCATATGCCTACTCATTCAGATTCATAACTTCAGTGATTTAATCATTCATAAAAATTTACAGTCTCAGTTGTTGCTGTATTTACATAAAAAGAAGAAAGAAAAAGACAAAGACAGCAAGCAAGGCAAACACACAACCTTCTAGTGAGTATTGTAGTTTTCGTACGCGAATCCTACTTAGTTTGTGATTCTTGTAAATGTTGAGTAAAAGAGAGTCGAAATCAACAACATCATGCGTATTGTTAAGTATGAGTACGATGCGTAGTTCAAACTTTGAATGTGAGTAGTATGAGTATGATATTAAAATAAGTATGAATGCGTATAAGTGTCAGAAATTATGAGTATGATTCGATTCTACTCATCTGTTTTAATACTCACTGCTGATCTCTGCTGAAGACTACAGGACTATCGCCAATGCATATGATAGTAATGACAATAGGAAATAATTCAAATTTACTTTCAAAAATTTTGGATTCTGCCACAATTCAAAAATTACTATCAGAAATTCTGGAGCCTGCGCTGAGATTACGAATTGAGATTATGAACCCAACGAAACCACAGTCAATCCTTCAATTTCCTACCCATGTTATCAACGGGGTAGCTCTTACTCTATCCAATAGAGCTCAAATATTTTGGCTTCATATTGAACAGCAATCTTAACTGGAACTTTAATTCACAATCCACGACGACTAAGACAGCTACTGGTCTTTATTGTTGCAAGAGAGCGATAGGCCAGCATACAACTTTGTAATCAAACCAACTCTATTCAATAGGTTCGCGGTTTGTTGGTTGGCTTTAGAAAAAATGAATCATCAAACACGGTTTGAACAAATTATGAGAATGATGGCCATTATGATAACATGTACCCATATGACTACAATATCCAAGGCATTGTTTACCATCCTTAACAGGCTACCATCTCATACCATGTTAACCATCAACCTGTTAACGTTAACAAGTTCCAAATTTTTTTTTCTCATTTAATCGTTTAAACCATACAAACACAATTAATTGGCATGTTTTTTGCAATTAAAACCGAACATTTTTAGCCAATTTGTAAACAGTCGACAAATTCAAAAACAACAAGAATTTCATTACAATCTCTTTATCGGTGATGAAGATATGTTATCGTTTAAAGCAAAATCGTTCCGTTACATCCTAAATAATGTACGAAAATATCACATTGAGTTGTCAATTTACAAGTGAATGTCTGTCTGTCTGTATACACAGTATGTGTAGCAGTATGCAGAAAGGAATTAAGAGAGGAGTTTCACAACCACTAAGTAAATGACTCTTTAAATGGTTACTCCTCTTTCAAGTCCTGCAAATATTAAAAAACAAAAAAATCAAAAAACAGAATGAAGTGACCGTATTGAAAAGAATCGAGCAATAAATAAATTTAAATGCTACGAACACGAACATTTATTTGCAAAAGTTTATAAAAATTGAATTGAAATACGGGAATTAATTGCTGAAATAATTGTAAATATTGCCGCCAGCCTTTTATTCTGTTTTTTTTTTTTGTTTTTTGTCGTGTTTTAAAGACTCCATTGAAAGATGAAACCAAATAAATATTACATGGCACTGTATTTATTATTAAAGTTGGTTATTATTGTAGTTGGTTGGTTGGGTTTGTTGTTCGCAACAGTAACAAAAATATACAAAGAATTAAAGAGAAAGAGTGAAAAAAAGACTCGAATTCAATATTAAAAGTTTTTGTTTTAAATGGCAATAAAAATCAATGTTTTTGATTTTACAATACAATATAGTGGAGGCTATTTATCATCTGAATGAGACAGTGTGACAGAAAAGAAAAGCCACCGGATTTGCTAACGACTTTATTTCATGGCATTAAAAATACAAGATATGCCACTTAATACTTAATACGGGTATGTAACAGAGATCAGCAATGAATCGCATTTTCGCTACTCATTAGTACTCATAAAATATTGAGTATGAGTGAGTCAACAGTATTGATATTCAACTACTCTGATTCATTCGTATTAAGAGCAACATTGATTTATAAGTACAAGTTGCAATGAGTATGAGTACAACGTTGACATCAAACTCGTAACATTCGAAATATGTTTGATTCATACGCCTACTTATTCAGATTCATAAATTTAGAAAAATACTTATAATACTCATAACTGATTCGAGTGATTCGAATCATTCGTCAAAATTTGCAGTCTAAGTCGTTGCATTTATAAAAAAGGAAGAAAGACACATAAACGAAAGAGTATTGTAGTGTTCGTACGCGAATCATACTTAATTTGCGGTTCGTGTATACGATGAGTCATAGAGAGTCGAAATCAATAACATCATGCATATTGTTAAGTATGAGTACCATGAGTATTTCAAACTTTTAATGTGAGTAGTATGAGTATGATATTAAAGTAAGTATGAATGCGTATAAGTATCTGAAATTATAAGTATGATTCGAATCTACTCATCGTTTAGAATACTCATTACTGACCTCTGGTATTTAAACAGTCACTTCTGAACGTTGACAGTTGATAACAATGATTTTGTTAAAGCTACATCTGTCAAATTACTTGTTATTATATTCAGTCTGTTTGGCCAAATTTTCATGGGCGGATATAGCACTCAGTAGCATGTGCAAATAATAAAATTGTTGTATTGTTTTTAAATGGGTGTTCTGATCGTGCAACTTTTTCATCGAGGCCCATTTCTGGATGAAGTGGTACGTGTATAAACAAAATTGTCAAGTTTGGAACGATACCAATCCACAAATCCATGCTTGATGTGGACTTTTTGCTGGCGATGTCATCGATCCATAATTCTTTGAGAACCATGACAATCAAAAGCGAGTTCAACTAAGGACTGCTGATCCGAAGATTCCCAATGGGACCCTTAAGGTTTTCACTGATGGCTTAAAGATAAGAAATAATTGGTCTGTGATATATTGATTGAGGGCTTTTGAAATTTTCCAAAAAGGCTGCCTGATCACTGCAGTGTTTTCCAGGCAAAGGTCATAGCAACTTTGAAAGCGTCACTATGCTTGTTGGATGGCGGGATGCTCTGAAAATCTTAGATTTACTCGGACGGTTAGGCTCCTATTAAGTTGCTAACGAATGTTGAGGATTTCTCAAAAAAAATTCAGATCATTCAAACGTAACTCTCATACGTCTTCCGGGACATAGAAATATCGTTGGAAATTGTATTTCTGATGAACTGGCCGGACACGATACGGTCCAATATATTGCAAGGCACAGGCAGCTCAATCTTGTTGGCAACAGAAATTTTGTTGCATATTGTTAGACTCTGCAGGGCACGTATAGATAAAAAGAGGAATCGACTCACTTCTGTCTTTATAACACATGCGCAATAGCGATTCTAACGGACCACTGTATTATTGGTAGGCATTCCAAAATGACTGGCATTCCCCCAATTAACTTCTGCAGGAGCTGTGCTTCTGAGGAAGTAGAAGAGAACCCGTGTGTCATAAAGAAATGGAGGTTTCTGACGTCTCATTTTCTGATAACTTTGATCGAGCTCTCTAGTGTGCAGATTGCTGCCATAACAAGATTTATTTTAAGGGTAGATTTCATTATGGTATAGTATACATAAATAATTAATCACTACAACCCCTCAGCCAGGAAAACGGCCTAGCTTCACACACCACTTATACTGTGTTCGTTAATTTTATATATAAGTGGCCAGCTTTACAAGTTAAATTTTACTACGAACAATAGATTTTTTAAAAACTTTTCATGGCAATTCGAGATGTCTCCGCGATGGGTTGAAACGTAGTAACACGTTTAATAAGCTAGCACACTATCTCTTAAACTACGGCATTAAGATAACATAACGAGTCTACATGCAGGCCTAAGTGGAACATCTTCCTTTAAGGGGAATCTGCCACCTTACCTCTTCTAACCTATAGTCCTCTGATTACTAACGTCTTTTGAACTGAATTAGTCGATCTGGAAACCAACGTAACCAACAGGACGGCACTACGTGCCACATAGCTTATCCTACGTTAGATATTCTGCTCGAGAATGGTCATTTCTCGTGGAGGTTATGTGTAGAGGCCACCGAAATCAAGCGATTTAACCCCGTTTGACTTTTTCTTGGCGTTTTTTCGCTACTCATAAGTACTCATGAAATTTTGAGTATGAGTGAGTCAACAGTATTGAAATCTAACTACTCTGATTCAATCGTACTCACTACAACATTGATTTATAAGTACAGGTTGCAATGAGTATGAGTACAACGTTGACATCAAACTCATAACATTCGAACTATGTTTGATTCATACGCCTACTCATTCAGATTCATAAATTTAGAAAAATACTTATAACACTCATAAATGATTCGAGTGATTCGAATCATTCATTCAAATTTTTTGTCTTAGCTGTTGTTTCATTTACAAAAAAAGAAGACGAACGACAAAGATAGCAAGCAAAGCAAACACACAACATTCTAGTGGGTATTATAGTGTTCGTAAACGAATCATACTTATTTTGTGATTCTTCTAAATGTTGAGCCATGAAGAGTCGAAATCAACATCATATGTATTGTTAAGTATGAATATGATGAGTATTTTAAACTTTGAATATGAGTGGTATGAGTATGATATTAAAATAAGTATGAATGCGTATAAGTATCAGAAATAATGAGTATGATTCGAATCTACTCATCGTTTTTAATACTCATTGCTGACCTGTGGTGTATACAAATAAGCCAAAAGCCGCAGCATTCTTCAAAGGAAAGGATTTGCTGCTTTTTCCTATGCTCTCAAGACTCATCCTACACTTTTTGAAATTTTAATCTTTTGTATCCACAATTCCATTGCACTCTGTACTCATTTATTGCCCAGATTTAAATTGCATTGCTTTAAAACTGCTGCACAATAAAATTTATTGTCATTTGCTGAAATATAATCAATGCTGATTTTTAATTAATGTTTTTTACAAAACAACAAAAGTGAATATTTTTCATTTGTGTTATTTATTTATTTTGTTTTACAATTTTTTTTTGTTTCTTAATAAATAAAAATATACACAGAAAATAACCTTGAGGCAGTGAAAATGAAATTATTGACATGAAGACGATAATAACTGTTGAAAGTAGGTTATAATAAATATAAACGGAACGGTAGTAATTGTGGTTACATGTCGTACAAATGAGTTGAGTGATAATTATGCATTGATTACAATTTGTTATAATTTATTAAATTTATAATAATTTCGAAGTTTTTTCAAGAGTTTAGTTTTTTTTTGTGGAAAATAATTTCATTCAAAATATCCAAAAATTTCTTCTACAAATTGTAAACGTGTGGCAAATTTAATTATAAGCCACCATAATTGTAACTAAATTTAGTAAAGAGTACTAAAATAAATAAGATTTTTAACCCAAAATAGATGTGTACATTCATTCAAACAGAGAATTTATTTTTTATAAACGAAATAATTTCTGTTTCTGCATGGGGCCTTCTTCTACCATACAGTTCTCCTCTATCACATGCTACTCGAATAAAATAGTTTTTCGTTTTTCTCTATCATTTTTATATACGAAATTAATCCTTTGACATTTGCTGCACAACATTCTTTATTTTTCGTTCGTTTTTTGTTTGATTTTATTATTCCTACCTTGGCTTGTGGCCAAGGAATTAAAATGCAAACATTTTCGGTTTAGTATGTTGCCATCCATAGCCGTGTCCGTATAATTCTTGTGTATACGTTCAATTTGTGAATGTAATTTTGTCTCCGCTTTTATATCATTTGTTTGCATTTAAAACAACCAAAAAAAAAAAAGAAAAAGAAAACGACACCCAAAAATTGGGAGAAAATCAAGCAAGTGTTGGCTTGAAAATTGCATTTTTCGCAAACGTTATGAATGCGAATTTTCCATTGCAGTTACTCGACACAAACTGCAAATATCTGTGACATGCGTCGCGACAAGTTGGGGCGTTTTTTTTCCTTTATTGCCAACCAACAAAAGCAGCAAAAGCAACTAAAGTTTTATGATTTTTATTGTTCACAATTTTAATTCTATTTTTGGTTCTTTTCGTTTTTTAAGTATTTTTGGCTTAACAATATCGTCAAAAAGTTTTTATCATTATCTCTTCAAGACCATATGAATGGAATAGGAAAAGTTTTCTTTTTTTTGCAACAATAGCAACACCAAAAATGAGCTGCCAGCCAAGCTCATGATTATTTTCTTTAAGAAACTAAATTATTTCATTTGATTTATTCCAATAGCTTTGCCAATTTTATCAAAAAATATTTGATTTTGTTTAAAAACAATTCGTGGGCAGAAGCAAAATATTTCCTTTTCCTTCTATTAAAATAATGTGTTGTCCAGAAATGTCCTTCTAATGCTCTTAAAAGCCATACACATAGGCATAGAGGTTTGAGGTAGTGGCAATACCCCTCCATTCAGTGAAATTGTGGACAATGCATATGCTGTTGTTCTGGGAACAAATTGACATATCCCAAGTTGACATATCCCAGGTCAGACATCAGAACGTCATGAAAAATTTCTTGAAAAATCTGTCGTGCGGAGTCGACTTTAAACTGTAGCTTCCGCCACTTATGTATAAGATTAACACACACAACATAAGTGGTGTGAAAAACCACGTCGTAATCCTGACTGAAGAGTTATAATGACTAATTATGTATGTAGTTAACATATCCGGCTTGATTACATGGTTCCTTATGCTTTTTAAATAAGACAATTTATTTTATAATTCCAATTATGGCTGTCTGATTTGAAGATCTAGAAGTTGTCAATGAGACCCTTGACATTTATAACGCTGGCAACAAAATACTGAATACAATAGACTGTGGTATAATGGTCCTGTGATTAAACTGTCGTATAGACTGCCTGACCATTGTAGGGTAGTTTAAGCGAAGGTCATGGCCAATTTGAAAGTGGCGTCATATTTGTTGAGTGGTGAGATCTTGGTACACTCGGATGGCTAGGACATGACTAAGTTCTCAATGAAAGTAACTCCATGTCCGTTCTTTATTGCAGGGCATTATTCAGTGAAATGTCGGATCTTTCAAAGTCAAACTTTATGTGGTTTCCAGGACATAGGCAAGAACTGGTGAGGGTCGGTACGAAGCTCACTATCAGAGATCAGTAATAAATCGTTTTTTTTTTTTGCTACTTATAACATACATAATTGGCCATTACAACCCTTCAATTAGGATTACGACCACTTATGTTGTGTGTGTTAATTTTATACATGAGTGGCGGGACCTACATTTTGACTTACGACTCTGAATGACAGATTTTTTGAGAAACTTTTCATGGCAATTTTATTTACCCCCAGAGTTTTTTTTTGCCAGAAATCTGCTGAAAGGAAGTCGAAGGAACCAAAGTATGTAAAACATTCCTTTTTCGACTTCTTCTCAGCAGCTTTCTGGCAAAAAATCTGCGAGAAATTTTGACTTTAAACTGCAGATTAACAAACAAACATATGTGCTATATAAAGCAGCGTCGTGATCCTGACTGAAGGGTTGTAATGATCAATTATACATGTATCAGAGATCAGCAATGAATAATTTTTTCGCTACTCATAAGCACTCATGAAATTTTGAGTACGGGTGAGTCAACAGTATTGAAATTCAACTACTCTGACTCATGCATACTCACTACAACATTGATTTATAAGTATGAGTACAACGTTGACATCGAACTCATACCATTCGAAATATGTTTGATTCATACGCCTACTCATTGCGATTCATAAATTTCGAAAAATACTTATAATACTCATTAATGATTCGAGTGATTCGAATCATTCAATAAATTTTACAGTCTTAGTTGTTGTTGCATTTACAAAAATAGAAGAAGAAAAAGACAAAGATAGCAAGCAAAGCAAATACGCAACCTTCTAGTGAGTATTGTAGTGTTCGTATGCGAATCATACTTATTTTGTGATTCTTATAAATGTTGAGTCATGAAGTCAACATCATGCATATTGTTAAGTATGAGTACGATGAGTATTTAAAACTTTGAATATGAGTAGTATGAGTATTATATTAAAATAAGTATGAATGCGTATAAGTATTAGAAACTTTGAGTATGTTTCGATTCTACACATCTTTTTGAATACTCATTGCTGATCTCTGACCACTATCTTCAATAATTTACAGTTGATAACGGTAATTTGGTTTGAGTTTTATCTGCAAAACATCCAATTTGTCATTTATACAATTTGCTGTGTCGAGTCACCATCACCGCATAGCCATGGATAGAAGACAACCAAATGTGTTTAATGAATGGAGTTTGAACAGCAAATAACTGAACTTCGTAAATCAGAATCGGAAAATAATCTTCAGCGATTAGGCTTATTTTTGCATTAATGAGTACATGAACAAATAAAATTGTCGAATTTGCAACGATTCCAATCCACATGGCATACTTAGAACTGTTTGGTATGGATTTCAAGCTGGCGGCATCATCGATCCATAATTCTTTGAGAACGACGTTGGCTAGACCATAACTTTTAACCCTAGATGGTTACTTTTCATTTTTGTACATTAAGGTTACTCTTCGTTAAATCGACGAACAAAAAAAAATTTTCTCGCCTACTGACTGCAAGCCTTCATTATCAACTAACGTTGTTGAAAAAAAGTGCGAAATTTGGTCAAACATAAAAGAATTATACGATAAAGAGTAAATGAGCTTCATCGATTCGACGAACAGTAACCAATTAGGTTACTGTCACAACCACTACAGATTGATGATAATTTACTTCTTTTGTCCTGATTTGGAAGATCTGGACTCCAACGGCACGTGATTTCAACAGGACGGCACTACGTGAAACCCAACTCATTCCACATTGAATATTCTGCACGAAAGATTTGAGGGCATGATCATCTTACGTGTAAGCGATGTGAACTGTCCGTAGAAATAGTGTGATTTCATCCTGTTACTCTTCTTCCTGTGGGATATTCTTAAGTCGCTCTTGTCTGCGAATATACCACAAACCACAGCGGTTCATTGAGCCAACATAACCCATGCAATCGATCAAATTTAGTCTGGTTTATGTGCCAGTGTAGGCTGGATAAGGGGCGCACATTGAGTCTACTTAAACTCCAAAGAGGCGCGCTCAGTGTAGTTGTCGGTGTCCTTACGGGGCATTGCATTATGGGTACGCATGCGAGGCGCATTGGTATTGGACACCTTGCTAACGACTTCTGCAGAAGCTGCAGAGATGACGAAGAAAAGGAGACTGTCCCTCACCTGCTGGGTACATGCCCTACTCCTTGCCAAAGAGAAGGAAGTACTTGGGTACTTACTACATGGATGATCTGGAAGAACTGTCAAGAATTGACATTGGCAGCCTAAATCGCTTCATCAGGAGCTCCGAGTGGTTTTGAGACTAGGGGATAGCGGATGACTGTAATAGAACAATGGGCCCAATGCGCCCTAAGTGAGTCCATCCAAGAATTTTTCTTGAATGGGCAGCCAAATCCACCTACCTACCTACCATGTGCCAGTGTAATGGAAAACTGTACATTTCGGATGCGTTTCACCCAAAGAAGCCGTGCTCGACATTAAAACAATGTTTTTTGTATCATTGTATCAATACGTGTTTCAAATGAATAAAAAATTTCCATGATATCTCACATACGAAAACAAAAGTTGAAAACGTTTTCCATTACTGAATAAGTTGTTGACTTGTTGGAATACGAATTTAAAACAAACGATGTTTGAAATTTCCAAAATACAACAAAATTATACTTATAATTTATAATAATTTAATTAAACAATACAATACAATTCAGTATCTTTACTTTTGTTGAAACATTTTCTGAAACTTTTCATATCAAGCCTCCTCGTTTTTATTGTTCTTATATAAACTATGAAATCCTTTAACCAAAATATTTATAGAAACTCAATTATAACTTTTCATTAAAATTATAATTAAAATTAATTGTATTATATGATTAACATTAATGGGTGTAGGGAGGGTGATAGGGCATGGGAGGAAAACCTAAAAATAACATTTCATTTCGTAAAGCGTTATCATCAAGCACACAAAACAAGGATAACAAGTTATCAAATGAAAGGATTTAAAAAGGATTTATTTGTTTAACGATAATAAATCCTTCTTTTTTGTTTAATGTTTAAATATTAGAATACGTACTCGTATACAATAAATTGTTTAAACATTTTCATTTTCATTGTACTCTCGGCATTGTTAACTAATTTGCTTACATTTGTTATTTTGTGTCTCTGTTTGTGTGTTGTTTTATTGAAAATTTTCAAACTAATTACGGCTAAAATGTATAAAACGAAGATAACAAACAAATAACACAATGTTGTTGTATTTTTTTTTTTTTTTTGTTTTAAATTATTATTCATTTACATATAAAATATACAAGAAGAGAATGAAAATGGATTTTTTTTTTTTTTTTTGTTATCGAAATTGAAACAAATGTTGTATTAGCAAACGATACTTAAAATGTTTCATTAACTGCATCGCCATTGATTACAATTATCAAATGGAAAAATAAAAATGATAAAATTAAATAATAAAAGTTTATTGTTTAAAAATTTAATTAATGTGATTAAAAATCATTGTGATTTCTCATTTGAATGACAATATTTTTTTTCTGTAATTTAATGAAAATGAAAATTAATAAAGTTTTCTTTTATTTTAAATAATTTTAAATATTTATTGTACATCCCTCCTTCTCCTCTTTCCTCTTTTTGTAGCCCTTTTATAATATGTCAAATGTAACATTTAAATATCCTTGTGATCATATACGTGTGTGCATATCCTTTTGTAATCATATGAGCATAAATCCTTATTTTGTTGTAGTTTGTTCCACACACTATTGTAATACTTATTAAATATTTAACAAAACATCAATGAACCACAATAAATCTGTGAATTACAACATCTGCAATAACATTTCGATACATTACAAACTATAAATGATATAAAAACGAGAAAAACAGAAAAAAAAGAGAAAAAATTTAAATAAATACGGCACCATTGGAATGTATTTTGTTTTATGGTAGAATTAGACTAGATAGGCACTTTATAGTCTACTGTTGACATGTTGCTGGGATTGCTTATGTAATTATGAAAGCTTTTTGAAGTCCCCGTAATATAAGACGAAGTTGCCGTAGTCTAGTAGGTAGTGTGTTGGCTTATTAGAAGTAAGGTCAGGGTTCAAACACCAGGCAAGATATCAAAACAAAATACAAAAAGTATTTCTTCGGCGACTTCCTCTCAGCAGATTTCTAGCAAAAACTCTGAGAGTAAATAAAATTGCCATGAAAAGTTTCTCAAAAATCTGTCGTTCAGAATCGACTTTAAACTGTAGGTCGCGCCACTCATGTATAAAATTGACATGCACAACACAAGTGGTGCGAGAAACTAGGTCGTAATCCTGACTGAAAGGTTGTAATGACCAATTATGTATGTATGTAATATAATATATAGTATATTGGCTTATTAGACAAGATTATGCATCTCAAACAAAAGGAAATACGAATCCTTTCAGCGACTTCTGAAAAAAAATCGGAGATTAAATAAAATAAATATGAAAAGTTTCTTAAATCTGACCTCTGAACGTCAATATTTAAAAGGTAGGTACTGCCACTCATGTATAAAATTAATACACACTACATGAGTAGTGTGAGAAGATAGGTTGTGATCCTTGAACTCAAACGAAAAAATAAAAATCTTTGTTTTAGAATTTTATAAACTAAGATTTCTCTGTTGTTCTCCAACAAACCAATCCAGGAAGTCTTCCGACCTGTATCCTATGGAGGAGATATACTTGACAACAAACATCATACAATGATCAGGTCATGATCAGATCATTTAAAAAAAAAGGTTTTGTCAAGCTGACACAGTGTCCTATTTTGAATTATCGAATTTTCGATTGAGACATTCTAATTTCTGTGGTCAATATAACCTAGTGAGTAAACCACGGCTAGAGAGTTGACAGTTCAGCATGGACATCATGATAAAAATATTCAAGGATACTCTTCGTATTTGAATTATCTTTTCGTTCACATTATGTTCGATCATTTAATGTTTAACTAAAGCGAATTGTGACGAATTTGAAAACCTAGCGTGGAAAAGTAGAGTTGGCTTATTAGAAGTGAAGCCTCGGTTCAAACCCCAGGTCAGACATCTCCAACAAAACGATATAAGACAAAATATTTCTTCGGCGACTTCCTCTTCGCAGATTTCTTTCTCAAAAACTCTGAGAGTAAATAAAATTGCTATGAAAAATTTCCCAAAAAACTGTCAATCAGGATCGACTTTTAACTATAGGTACCACCACTCATGTATAAAAATTAACGCACACAACATAAGTGGTGTGAGAAACTAGGTCGTAATCCTGATTAAAGGATTGTAATGACCAATTATGTGTACTATTTCGGGTGATTTTAAGCTCCATCGGATCACTCGACAGCCATAACTTTTTTACTTTAGATATCTATTCAGTAATGTTTAGCATGAATCAGTTAATGCCAGAACAATTCTTCTACTTTATAGAAAGTTACATTAAAAAATTCGGGTCGTGGAGCTTTACTTCATACTTCCTACGGTCAACATAATTGGCTTAATGAACAGCAATTCATGCAGTTACTGAACACTTACAAAAAATTTACTGTGGTCGGTTTAAAACCATGAACCAGACAAAGAAATGCGCTGCTGTAGTACGAAGTCATGAAGAAGATGACTGAACGTCTATTAAATGTCTCTGGATTAGGTTTTTTTGTTTTTTTTTTTTTTGGGCTATGCTGTCATTGGTTTATGGCCTTGAAGGATTAAGGCCAGCATTGCGACCATATCGTCAGATATGTTAGAAAAGTTAATCAAAATTTAAATTGATCGCATGGGTCATGTAAGTCGTTGCTACAAAAACGATACGCCGGAAATTATATTTAAGAAAGAAATGCCATGAAATATCGTTACAATAATAATGTTGCCTTTTGCAGTTCTCAAGCTCTTAAAGAAACACCCTGGAGTAATGATCAAACAGCAATATTATGGGGTCACGGTTCAAGGCCTTAGGTCTAATAAGCCGACACAGTACCTACTAGAATACGGCGACTTCTAAATACATACATATATCAAACAATAATATTTTTTATTACAATTTAAAAAGTATTATTAAATAATTATTTCAGAAATCTTTATAAATGTATCAAGACTGATTTAAATCCACTGTATATGTCTGATTTTCTATAGCGTACTGCACAAAAAAATTATAACTATTGTACATACACCCACTGCAATTATATACATAATTGTGTGTAATATAGCCACATAGTATGGTATGTTTGCAAATATGTACATGGACAATATATGTATGTATGTATATATAAATGCAATTCAATTTTCTTCCCTGAGTTTTTTTTTTTGGTATTTCGTAAAAGCATCGAAACAATAAGTGGCCACAAGCCACTAATAATGTATTATAGACTTAAACGTAAATATTTATTCATTTATATTGCAAATGTTTATACAAAGGTTTTAGCAATAATATAAATTACAATTTAAATTTTAGAAATTTCATATTGCTATGCTACATACATATATGCAATCATTTGTACCAAAATAAACATAATTTTGTTGATTTTAATTAAATAAACTTATCGATTTCACGACATGTATTCATTTTGTACTCCAAGAGAAATTTATAATAAATTTTTGTCATGTGACGATGATGACAGTGATGATGACGGTGATGATGATGATTATGATTGTAAAATATCGTATAAGAACATAACTACATACATATATATTCTAAATGATACACTACAATTTAAATTAACTTTTTCATAATAAATACATCAAACAGATGCCTGCGTATTATATGTTGTATTAAAAAGATTTTGATAGTTTTGTTTTTTTGAAAAAAAAATATTTTTTGAATAATATATGTTTCTATTTAAATATTTAAAAAATCTTACAGTAGAAATGGCATATAAATCATATTGAGAAAGGGCACTTTCAGAAAACTGTGTAATATTGAAATATTTTTCATTTTATAAAATTTGTTGAGTGATTCTAGCACTGAAACAAATGTATGCATGCATGTATACGGCTCCCATTACAAATGTTCACTTTGTGTTGTATGTTTCATGCCCTTTATTCCAGTGATTTTAGTGTTTAATCGAAGTAAGTTATTAAATGCCAAGCTTGGAGTAAAGAAATTAAAAAAGTCAGTTAACAACGTATTTTTAAGTACAAAAAACTAATAAAAAAGAATCTTTAAAATGCTTGCTCTATAAGGCCTATTTCAATCCTGTTGCCCTAACAAACTTCAGGAAGCTGCACACCAAAGATAAGTCCATACTCACCTTAAACCCAAATAGATGTTTATTTCGCGAATACATTAACGCCACACAGATTCCAAATATAGAATCTATTTATTGGGCTTGAGATCATCCTTATTCTGAACAAGTGCTCTTTAAGTATTTCGGTTGATAGCCTCACTTTCCTCCTAGAAAAGCAAACATCGATGTTTCCGAAGCAAAAACATTTTCTAAGAAAATATAATAAAAATTTATTAAAGCACAAACCATGTGTAAAAGATATGCCGTGTGTTATTTCAAATCTTCAATACTTTTTTTAATCATGCTATTCGGGCCGCATAGTGCATGGAGTAGTCAGTTGGTATTCTGTTACTGCTTGCGAAGACTTCTAGCAAAAGCTCTGAGAGCAAACTGATTGACATGAAAAAGCCTCTCAAATTTGTCGTTCGGATTTGCAGTTGCACTGTAGATCCTGCCTGATAAAATTAACCCACACAACATACATAAGTGGTATAAGAATCTAGGCCGTAAATCAGAGTAAAAGGTAGTAATGACCGACAAAGTATGTATGCGCCTGATCAAAGGAACTTTTTTTGGGAGATAATTTCTTTCTAAGGTTCGTAAATTTTATATTTTTATGTGCTAAGCCTCTTATCAAACAATAAAATTTCTCCATACGTTTCAAAGAGAACGTAAGTAATTCGGGCTCATTATTTCAAATTAAGATTCTTCTGTGTCCTTCAAAATTAATAAATTTTGGAAGCCTCTGATTCCTAGCCGAATCCCAGAGAGGATGGCATGAACAACGGTCATCATAGGAAGCCAGTTAGTGCTGTTAACCAAATTTTTCGCTACTTCAAGCCATACAAGTTTACAGACGGTATTGTTTCTAAGCAATAAAGGGCAGACATCCAAAATGTTAGTTGCTTTGTGTTTGAACAAAGTATAGTGTTTCATAAAGCCGCTGTACAAAATGTTTACAATGTATACTATTTCAAAACGTCGTCAATGTGTATTTTTAATGCATTCAAAAAGCAATCAGGCATTGGATTTATAGTTGATACATTGTTTGGTAACTTTGCATATCTAAAGGGTCCGCCAAATAACTTTTGTTTGAAAATGCTTAAAAAAAAAACTACTGAATATTTTCTCAAATTTCTTTTTTTATTTGAAAGTACAATCCTTCCGGTTAATAATGGAAAATAATTTCATTCAAATGGCTGCATCGGCTGGCCATGCAGTAGCCTACACCAGAAGATGCCGATTTTCATCTTTTTAGATGAAGCTCGTTTTGATCTTGGCGGGTATGTAAACAACAACAAAAAAGATTTATGAAGAGGCCGGGATTCGTTGATCACACGACACTCATGGTTTTGTAAATCTATTACAACGTAACGCCTAATAATTGTCAATTTCTGCAGCCTGATTACCTCGCTTCTGTTTTCATCCTCTTCAAATCATTAGCAGTGCTCCTATATTTTTAAATACAATATTTTTTTTCATTTATTGCCCATAACAAGATGGTGTTTAAATGGTTTTAATTATTTAATTTCATGGTTTTTGATTCTTTGAACGATGTGTCCTTAAAATCAAATAAAACAAAATGTACAATGAATAAGCAGCAGAAGAGGAAAACAAAAAAATATAAGAAGAGAAAAGCAAAAGTCAAAGAATTCTCTCGATACAAATATTATGTTAATTTTCTTGTAATTTCAAACATGACATGTTTTTCTATCTTTTATAGAGCAGTGAACGAGGTCTGTCCATTTGTGCTGTCCGTCTGTCTATACGTCCGTCTGTCTGTTTCATTTCAAATGGAATGTTTAAAATGTTAAGCTTCGTTGCCTTACACAGCAACAGTGGCAGCGGCTGCAAATTACATTTAAATTTATGCTCAAGTAAAATTATTTTAATATCCTTTTGTTTCCTTCGAACAGGCCAAGCATGTACTTCAATACAGGAAATACGAATTATAAATTAAAAGATAAAATACCATCCATACCAGTGCAGAAAATTTAATTGCTACATATAAAATTTATGGCAAATTAAAGTGATGCACTTACAAAGTGAACATATAAATTGTAAAACATATGAATTCTAAAGATTTTCTTTTTTTGATTTTTATAAAATCTTATAAAATATTTGAAAAACAATTTACTTCAATGATAATTAAAAATACGTACGTATACGTTTATATTTCTGAACCAAAAAAAAAGTGTTTAAACTCCTATTATAACCTCTATACCCACGTACATGCAGTGAAGTACTGAAGCTACAAGATATTTTTAAAAGCATACACACGTATCCCATGGATTGTTTTGAGTTTGCTCTTTACCTCTTGCTTCTTTCTTGCCCTTCCAAAATCGTAATCGTATTTTGTGGATTGCATTTCATTTCAGGTTTTAATTTCTTTGCCACAACGTTTCAATGGTTTTATGTTCTTTTGTTCTTTGTCTCTCTTTGCAAACCATGTGGTGGATTTTATTCAGTGTTTTTGTTTTTAATTTGCTTGGATCCATTAGATATTGTATCTTGGGAATACGGTATTTGACTTTATCGTTTAAGATTCTTGTGGAAATTAATTGAATTGTTTTAAAAAAAATAACTGGATTTCATTAATTCCATTCCATGTTTGTGCAACTTGTGGTTTATGTTGTGTGTTGTATGGAATAGAAATTGCCCTGTGAGTACAATATGTTGCTGGAAACATGTTGTCCAGGCCATATAAGAGAAAAACATGAAAATGTTTTAAAGGAATGCCTGTTATAAACCAGTAATGTTGCTTACTATCTACGAAACAAAGTATTTTAGAAATTTATTAAAAATATTTGCAAATGTGTGGTTTAAATCTGTAATTATTGTAGGTTAACAAAGTGGATTTTTATTCATGTTTGTAAGGTTTTACAATGAATTCATTTCTGAAAATTTAATATCTTAGGACACTCGATTATGCGGATTTTTTCAGACAATGTTCCTCTGTAATCGTCTGAACAAGCCTAGAAGCTCATAATAAGATTTCTGGCTTTAGCAAATACAAAGCATTTCCTTGGTAGCATTGGAATTTTTCACACGCATATGGTGAGTGATTTAAAGGTTTAAATTTAAAAATTTAATAATACAAAAACGGTTTGATATTTTGCCAAATTTATTATTCTGTTGTGAAGTATAATTGTTCCGTTTGAAAACGGAATATTATTTCATTCATAAGGCTGCCGCGGCTAACCTCACAGTACCTCATTCGATCGAAGCAATTTTCGTGCACTTTTTCGAGTGTATGGGACGACATCTCGGCAATGGCATCATGAATGTTGTCATTTGAAGGCTCAATTGTCTCTGGTTTATCGGCATAACACTTTTCTTTAATGGCGCCCCTTATAAAATAGCCTAAAGGTGTCAAATCGCAGCTTCTCGGCGGCCAATAGACATCACCATTTCGGTTCATCAAACGTTTGACGCAATAAATCGATTATGGCATGAGATGTGTAACAAGTTGCACCATCCTCTTAAAACAAACATCGTTCACATTAACACCATGAAGAGCGGGTACAAAAAAATAAATATCATGGTGCGATATCTATCTCCATTGGCCGTAATGATTGCGCCGTCCTTATTTTCAAAGAAATATGGGCCAACCTCACCAAACAGTTGCTCGTAATGGGTGCTTTAGCTTTTGTAACACCACGTGTGGGTTTTCTGAGCCCCAAATACGGCAATATTGCGAATTAACGTAGCTACCGAGATGAAAATTGGTTTCATCCGGAAAAGTTGAATTTTTTTTTGACAAAATCTAATTCATCGTGCAGTTTCTCATTAACACAATATATCTCAACGTTGCTCAAGCGTAAATCGATTCATTACGTTTAGTGGACATTCTATTTTTCTCGCCGAGGAGGGGTAAATGTCCCTAACCGCACCATAGAGGAAGTCGTCACATCCTCCGTGTGTGGGAACCTCACCCACTAAATCCCCCCATCGTCTCTTATGAACCTGTTCGTGCCCAGTCCGGAACTACGGTGGTATTACTTCGGAATGGAGTCCTTTTGGCCCTTTGGCCTTTCCATGTTCATATCCGCGTCCGGATTGCGTATCGAAAGTTGAGGAGACATCTAAGCGTCTCCACTATTCCTTTCATCGAAATCATCGTTTCGGTTTCACTTGGCGCGTGTAACAGTATCACCTACGCCGACATGCTTACTTGTTCTACAGCCTCAAGGTCCCTCTTTTTCCGTCTCAGAATACGCTCTACGTAATTCACCACCGAGGTGCAATTTTCATTACTCGCAGTTATAACCCCGACAATGTTGGCGGCTGTGACCGTTCCAACTATTGACGTCAGTACAGAGCGATAGCTCTGCCAGCGTGCACACTCAAAAACAGTGTGCTCTGCGTCATAAATTACCTCCCCTTCCTCGTAAACGTTCAGTGGACATAATATACTGAATTTTGTGACAGACTAGAATGGCGTAGGTAAGATGACGTGTACTTAACAAGATCAAATTAACCCATAGTACAAGGAATGGCATAAGTATTGCCAGATTCAAAATAACCGATGATTCAAATTTAAAGCGATAGATGGCCTACCCTATATTAGTCTATCTGGTGATACGGCACAACAGACTGAATAAATAACGACTAATTTAACAGATACAACTTTAACAAGATGACCCTTCTCATCTGTACTTTAACAAAATTCTAAACTCATTGTTGGAATACCCTGTATGTGTGTATGCTAAATTAAATGTGGTGCTAACAATTTCTTAACAATCTTTCACAAGATTTATAAAAAAATCTTTTAAACATTTTGTCTTGACTAGATTTGTTTGGTAATACAATAATAATATCTTTAAGACCACATGAATCATTTTCTTTTTGAACTACAAACAAATGAAATAAAATCTCTTAAGTAAACAATAACAATACTTGACTCTTTTTCATTACATTTTTCTTTTTTTTATCATAATTTTTAATCGTATTTTATAGCAAAAATTTTTATTGTTATGAGACATATAAATAAATAAACATTCCTTTGTATATGGTATTATTGTTGTTTACATTCCTATAATATTGTAAAAAAAAAATAAAAAAACAGAATGTGTTGCGAGTTAAAAAAAGAATTTAATTATTATGACTGCATAAATTTAATGCCACATTAAAGTCAATAAATAATTCTCTATGGAAGAGCAGCTTACTTACTACACTATAATATCTTTATGCTACGCTTATTGAATTTATTATACGTCATATATTATATTTCAATTGATTATTTTAATTTCACACAAAAAGAAAAAAATTTTTCTGTAAATTTATATGAACATTAATGACAGACTTATTACGGCACAACAAAAAAAACGATTTAAACAGAGCTTTTTTTAATGTATCATTATAATATTCATACAATTAGTTATTGACTTAGAGGTGCTAAAATCATGACTTTAAAAAATTTACAACCAATTTCGTAAAGGAAACTGCTAAAAGTGATTGTTTAATGTCGTTTGTTTCTTGTGAGAAATATGCAAAAATTGAAAATTAAAACAAAAATTCATTTTATTTACTAGAACTCAGAAGATGGCCCTCATACTCATGCTCTGCATTATGTTGGAGCATAGGAAAATAAGTCGTCGTAGACTTGTAGGTAATGAGTTGGCTTATGAGACATGAGGCCTCGGTTCAAACCCCAGATCAGACATCTACAACAAAACCAAATATGAAAAAATATTTCCTCAGTGTCTTCTTTTCAGCAGATTTCTGGCAAGAACTCTGAGGGTAAATAAAATTACCATGAAAAGTTTCTCAAAAATCTGTCGTGCGGAGTCGACTTTAAACTGTAGATCCCGCCACTCACGTATAAAAATTAACACATCGTAGTCCTGTTGTAATGACCAATTACACAGCCCTGCAAATTTGGACTTTTTTGTGCAAATAAGATGGATCTAGGTGTTTCCGAAAGCAATTTGCGCGCTGAATACGAATCTGGGTTCAGGTTTTTTTTGAGGGTCGCTGATTACAGACCTTCAAATTAATCAGATTTACTTGACCGCCGTATTGGATCCGCCATTTTGAATTTTTTAAATCTGAATGAAGATCTGTAATCAGCGACCCCAAAAACCCCTGAGTAACAATTTTCAAGTAAATCTGATTAAATTTTAAGGACCTCCGTAATGTGTTTCTTTTTCTCTTGCACCCCTTGACATAAACCCACCCCCTACTATAAGAATGCATGCAAACAATTTGTTGCTTTGGGCTCATTTTAAAGAGCAAGATCAATTGTCAATTTCTGATAATAGCGATGGTTCTAGCACATCAGTGTTTAGCTCTACAATGTTTCAAACATAGCCAAAAACGCTATTTTTAGGGGTTTCAACCGCCTTTTTCTCGAAAACCTAACGTGATGAAATGATTCGTGTTCAGCGCTCAAAATGCCTTCGGAAACACCTGGAGCCATCTTATGTGCAAAACCCATGCAGGACTGTGTAATGTATGTATGTAGGTACATAATTGGACATTACAAGAATTCAGTCAGGATTACGACCTAGTTTCTCACACAACTTATGTTGTGTGTTAATTTTAAAATATGAGTGGCGAGACCTACAGCTTAAAGTCGACTCCGAGCAACAGATTTCTGAGAAACTTTTCATGGCAATTTTTATTTACTCCCAGAGTTTTTGGCAGAAATCTGCTGAGCGGAAGACGCCGAAGAAATACTTTTTGTATTTTGTTTTGATGTCTGGCCTGGGGCCCTGGCTTTACGTCTAATAAGCCAACACACTACCTAATAGACTACGGCGACTTCACAAACAAGGAATACAACTCTCATATATTCATCGCTTCCTTGTAGAGTCGACAGGAAACAGAAGATACGGGAACTACTTATTACTGCAGGTAGGCTATCTAACATTGCTTGTGTTTTACTGGGTTTTTAATCCTTCTACAGAATATGTTCGAAATTGGTGCCAATTATTACAGAGAGGATTCATTCTTAATACTATGTTCAGATATACACTTTTATTGAGTCAACATTCGGTTAATTGAGTACAATATTTTAATTTTCACGCATAATAATATACGCAGTTCAGCTGCTTATTCAATATTCATTTGACAGCTGGTAAACAAAACAGATGGTTGTTTCAACAACGTTGTTTTTATTTTGATTTTTTTGTCGTTGTTGACATTTGAATTGTCGGTTAATTGTAATATGCTCACTAAACACACTTACGACTGTGCTGCATTTTAAGTTTATAAAAAAAATATTATAAAAATTTGGGTATTTATTGCGCAATAATTAATTGAAACTTTATATGAAATATTGAGCTCAAAAATGGCGTTTATTGCGTATTACGGTGCTATCTGTATATAGAACTTCCTCTTTTCTTCCTCCCGTTCCATGAGCTTATACTTCCCTTTGGTGTTGATCATATTAAAGCAGTGAAGTTTCTTAGTGAAATTTTTTCAACCAAACTAGGATTTGGACTACAGTATTATTTTGGTTGTTGATATCATTTTGCCTTACAATCGATAATCGATACCTAGAGCTCCTTATTGAAACAGATTTCCATATTTACGAATATACTCATAAATGGCCTATACGATTGGAGAAATTGAGTATTTTAATCAGTTAAGTGCTGCATACCCCCTTTGTTTTGAGTAGAATAGTCAACTTGTAAGTCGTTTTCGCAATCCACTAAAATTACTTTCATATACGCATTTTCATATAAAAATTACTTATTAATCTACTTCTTTCGCTACAAACTTTTTTTCGCAATGAAAAATATTATTCGCCAAACAATGATTACTTAAGATAATCCCTTAAAAATTCTCACACAATGTACTGTGCAAAGCTGAATAATGCAACATTAGATTTGGTGGTGGTGTCGCCAAATGATGGATGGTATTTTAAGCTACTTAAGACCATAGTCTGAAATGCAAATAAGACTTTAAACTCACTTACTTGTGTATGTAAAAATGCAATATACTCTCTCGCATTCTGATTGTGCACAAAAGTCAATATATGTATGGTATGTACACATATACCCCCTTATCTCATGCTACACTTGCTCACTTGCACTTACTGGTCATTACATACAAATTTAACATGACTTATTTTGAGAAAATCATTTCGTATGTGAATGAATATATAATTCCACTCACACAAATAATGTTTGACAAACACATGCAAGCGTTTCGAAGAGAACGAAAAAAGAAAGAATTTGTCCACTGTATCAATAGACCATTGGATAGAATCTATTCGTTCAAACGATAAACTAATCCTTTGTAAATGTCATTACAATAAATGTTCCACACACACACTCATGCTTGAATTTAACAATGATTGGAGTTGTAGATCCATGCTTAATGTACTACAATACATATAAACTCATGCATACAAGTGTACAGAGTGTGCAACATGCAACATGAATGTACAACTATTATGGCTTTAATACGATTTTATTTTTGAAATTTTTTTTCTTTCTTTTCGGAATCGTACAAAGTTAGTCGTGTGTGCAAATTGTTTAGTTTTGTTATTATAGTTTAAGAATATCTTTCCCTCTCTCTCTCTCTTTTTTTTTTTGTCATTTATACAGTCATATTTGTAAATTTGACAGTTTGTATGTATTGTAGTAGAATAAAATACTATAAAGTGTTATATGATTGTAGATATAGGTTTAGAAGATTAAAGAGTTTATTTGAGTTTGGTTCAGAATGTCAAACGCCTGAGTAAAGAAAAAGAAATGAAAGAAAAATTTATTTATAAACAAGATGGCCAAAAGTATTAAAGTACCGTACTCTATTCTTTTAATAATTAAAGCCTACTGTTAATAATTTAAACTGATTTGCTTGATCTATTTGCACACAAATTTGAAAAAATACCCACAAAAACATGGGTTGATGGAAATCGAATTTCTGTAACAACTTGGCAACTTAGTTCGACTATTATGTCACCATAATCTCTAAAGTTGTCGTTGTTATTATTGCCACTGGCGTTAGTATAACCAATTCAGATGAAGTCTCGATGACGTACACGTGAGTAGGAGTAGACCTACGTAACTCTTACTACAGCAATAATAAAGCTCTTAACTAAGAACATCTGATCATGTTGCTCTCTTCTGTCTGACTAAATACGAGAGTAATAACTCATACAGATTCCAGTTGAATGCAATTTTCATTAACTTATACAAGGCATTTGCCATTTGCTATCAAGTGCTCTAGAACGCACTTCAATGCAGGCTGTTTCAGGTGAACTAGTCGTCAACAGTACATACATACATATTTGGTCATTACAACCCTTCAGTCAGGATTACGACCTAGTTTCTCACACCACTTATGTTGTGTGTGTTAATTTTGTACATGAGTGGCGTGACCTACAGTTTAAAGTCGATTCCGAACGACAGATTTTTGAGAAACTTTTCATGGCAATTTTATTTCCTCTCAGAGTTTTTACCAGAAATCTGCTGAGAGGAAGTCGCCGAAGAAATACTTTTTGCATTTTGTTTTGATGTCTGGCCTGGGACTCGAACCCTGGCTTTACGTCTAATAAGCCAACTCACTTCCTACTAGACTATGGCGACGGTACAACTTTATATTAAAACTCAATACCCGAATATTCAGCAAACCCGAACCGAACCCATTGTAGTGAATTTTAAATACATAGTCGGTTATCGAGAATGGCCAACATTTTATGAAGATCTTGTTTAAAACAATGATATTTGTTTACTCGTTCATAACTTTTCGATTGCATATGCCTAGCAAACTGCAGTCCATGTTGGACTACAATTTAACATTTGGATCATTAGCTCTAAACCCTATAAATTTAACTAACAGCAGTGGCTTTGAATTGTACTACGTACATTGGCTGGGGGCCTGTTCTTGGTACTACAAGTGTCACTAGCCACAGAAACTTTGTTTCTTTCTAGCTACCGCAATCTCAAGATTTAGTGGTTATGGTTTTAGCCCAAATTGAAGAATATAAGCTCATATATGTGGAATATTACATCGATTACCCAGGGCAGGCGTATCAAACCAAATCATTCATTCTCTCTAAAGTTTTCATGATTTTGAATCTAAATCTGACACAGGTGTAATAGATTATACTGGCCTTGAGGTCCGCTGTGGTTTGTAGGTTATTTCCATACGCTTGTGATTCAAGAAAACTCCACAAGAATAAGTCTAGCGGGGGTCAAATCGAATAATATCGGTGTCCAGTTCATATCCTACATCTCCACATGAAGTGCCATGCTCTCAAATCGCTCGTGTAATATATTCAATGTGGCATCTAGCACCGTCCTATTCACATCACATGTCGATGGAGTCCAGACAATCCAATTTAGGCCAAAAGAAGTTGGCATGTGCTCGCTGTTTATAGGGACGACGTTCTACAAAGAAATATGGACAGATGACGACGCCAGTCCAAATTCCGCACCAATTTCTTCAAGTTGAGTAGGACACTCTTAACACGTACTCATTCTTCCACGTCTATAATCGGCTAAACGGCTAGACCGATTTTCTTGAAATTTTAACAGTACCTTCCTGTATGTCTGGAAGGAACTATAGACTACTTTTTATTTTAAAAATTCAAGTAATCGAGGTGCCACGCCCACATAAGCAATAAGAATGTAATGTCACATATCTCATAAACTGCAACAGCTAGAGTCCTCAAATTTCGTATGGACGACTTTAACGTATATATGAACAAAATTGGCGGATTGGCTATAGTGGGCGTGTCACCTCCCATAGTCTACATATATAAAAATGATTGTTTGTTTGTATGAACCTTATAGAATCGTAAACTATGCATTTGATCATGTTCTGGTCTTTAGCAAACTTGTTGCGCATGAGCCAACGATGGTTTCTAAGTTGGTGTGACTAATTTCCGGCAGGTGGCGCCACTGAAAATTACTCGAAATGAATTAAATTTTAAACTGTGCATTCTTTAGCAAAGTTGTTGCGCATGAGTCGACGGAGGTTGGTGCGATTAATTTCCGATGGATGGCGTCACTGAAAATTATTCAAAATGAATGACAAGCAACTGGTCGACCTACACCTCAAGCACGAAAGAAAAGAGCATTACGAGCCTCAGAATTAGACGAGCATTGAGACTGTAAAATCTTCGAGTATATGCCGCTGAGGCCCGTTCGCTTGAACCACTTGAACAACGAGAAATGAGATTATAAACTGATCGAATGCGTACTACTCAGGCCAGTTCATCTGAATCATCAGGATAACGCGAAACAAAATCAAAATCAAAATGATTCAAAATTAATTGGACATTTGTGTAATGTCTTTCCTTCAAATTTATTTTAGTTGGTGTCGCAGCAACATGCGCAGGTTACAGCTAGTACTGAATAAATGCCAAATAATTTGACAGATGCAGCTGCAAATTGATCAAGTTCCCTGTTGGAAAACCTGATTTTTTAATAGATCAAACAAGGTCAAAAGGCTTAATGGGCTTGGAGAAACCTGCTAATGGTAGACTACCCCAATATGCTTCTAGTCAACTTCGTGCTTACTTAGAAAATATTTTGAATAATAAAAACAAATTCTGTCGTGCGGCTTTATATGCAACAAAAATCTCTACAGATTTTATTATGCATATTACGAAATTAAATAAAAATTCATTTACTGCTGCATGATTAAGCGTCTTACTATTCAAAGCACAAAAATACATCATTAATCTGGCAAAAACCGTTCGTCTCGGATTCATATTCTCCATAAATATTCCAAGTTTAAAAAACAAGTCATCTCACAGACAGAATAATAAAAATCAAGTTTTGACTTCAACTATTAATGTTGTACGGTACTCTGTTTTGCTTCTTTTTTCTGTTATTTTTTGCATGATTTTGCTTTATTTGTGCCGGAAACAGTGACGTTAATAAATTAAAATTGAATGATTTGTTACAAATAAAAGTGCAAGATGTTGCTGTTAAATGTTAAATGTTGAATGATTAAAAGCACACACTTGTTCAAACAACTGACATGTCAAAGAGGCCCAATTAAAGCAAAAATTTCCTTATTATGGACTCAACATCGTAGCTAAGGAAATGGGAAGAGTGACAAGGAGAGAGAGCATTTAATTTTTTGCAATATTGAATGTAAAACTTTAAAGAGCTGAGTTTAATTTAAACATTAAAAGAGGCAACACGCGTTCGTAAATTCGTCTTGAAGTCTCAAGTGGTGGAACTTCAAACATAATGTTGGCAAAAAAAAAATAAGAAGAAATAATCAACAAATTTAAGGCCGTAGAAGATAAATAAATATTTTGATTGGCTTTAGAAAAGGAAGCGCAAATGTTTGGTTTTAGCAATTCTAAATGGACACATGGTGCTTTCATATAGGCGTATGCTCGTGCCACAAGTGTCAATTATGGGCACCATTGGGTTCCTTATGTTTCTTTTTAAAACACTCTTCCATTCAAACTAAATTGTTTGGTACTAATCCCTGCTATAGAAAGCAGTTGACAATGATTTATATTTTCATAGGCCACTCAATCTAAAACAATCATTTTTTTATTGTGTTTAAAATAATAATTATTGCACATGTAAATTAATGAATGAAGGAATGAATGAATGATGCATTATAACCACCAGAAAAGATGGATTAGTATGCATATGTACCACGATTCCAACATACTGGTGTGTATAACATTTTAAAAACCTAATGCCAAGCTAGTGAAAGGTATCAAACAGAGCTAATTACACTCTGTATAGTTTAGGAAAGGCAGGAACAAAAAAGAAATGAAAAAAAATTTTAAAAACATTGAAAAGCAAACAGCTGTTATATTCTAAAGAGCATCCACAAATACATACCATTCCACCATTAAATACTGAAACAGGCCAACCAACAACCATCAAGCCATCATCATTCATCAAGTACGTCATATAAGCTTGTATGTATCTGTATAAGCATGAGTGTTTGTGTGTAAATGTTTATGAGTCTATTGTCTAGATGAAGTGACATTGAAAATTGAACCCCTTTTTTAAATTTCTTTGAAATGATTAACGCTACTACAATAAGATGCCACACATACGTATCGGTGTTGTTGTTGTCGTTGTTGTTGTTGTATTGCATAAACACGCTAAGTAGCTGCTTGAAATAATTACTTTTCTCTGCTGCGTGTGTAGCAAAGAAAAATAATTTCATTTTTTATCCTTCCTTTATACATCATATGATGTCCTTTGAATTGTACTTAATGAAACTGTTATGAAACTGTTGTTGTTATTCAATGCGAGGGCTGTATGTGAAATAAAAAGTATTTTCAAACAAGTTCCATCATTAGTACAGCTTAAAATGCCTGCAAGACCTACATTTCTTAATTCAAATCCAATACTCTGATAATTTTATCGCATGACTCAATAATATTTACTAGCTCAAGTAATGCATACACACCAGAGGTCAGCAATGAGTATTCAAAACGATCAGTAGATTCGAATCATACTTATAATTTCTGATACTTATACGCATTCATACTTATTTCAATGTCATACTCATACTACTCATATTCAAAGTTTGAAATACTCATGGTACTCATACTTAACAATACGCATGATGTTATTGATTTCGACTCTCTATGACTCTTAGTATATACGAATCACAAAATAAGTATGATTCGCGTACGAACACTACGTATTCAGAAGAAGGCTGTGTGTTTGCTTTCCTTGCTGTCTTCGTCTTTTTTGTTTATGTGTCTTTCTTCTTTTTATGTAAATACAACAACAACTAAGACTGTAAATTTTGACGAATGATTCGAATCACTCGAATCATTTGTGAGTATTATAAGTATTTTTCTAAATTTATGAACCAGAATGAGTAGGCGTATGAATCAAACATAGTTCGAATGTTATGAGTTTGATGTCAACGTTGTACTCATACTCATTGCAACTTGTACTCATAAATCAATGTTGTACTGAGTACGAATGACCCAGAGTATGTAGTTGGATTTCAATACTGTTGACTCACTCATACTCAAAATTACATGAGTACTTATGAAACTTACTTACTTAGTTGATGCTTATAATTCTTTATACAGGATTACAACCTAGGCTGTCACACCACTCATGTTTTGTGTGTTAATTTTTATCCTTCAGTTGCAGAACCTACTGTTTAATGACGATTCCGAACGACAGATTTTGTGTTTTCGTGGCAATTTTATTTACTCTCAGAGATATTGCCAGAAATCTGCTGAGAGGCAGTAGCCTAAGTAATATTTTTTCATATTTTGTTTTTTTGGAGATGTCTGACCTGGGGTTTGAACCGAGGCCTCACATCTAACAAGCCAACACACTGCCTACTATGCCTCACCGACTACGGGCAACGACATCTTCAAAAATGCAATTCTGGATTGCGTAAAATAAAGCCCTGTTCTGTCCTAAATATCTGCACGGATATTTCAACACGAGTTTGATTTCAAGTTTTCCAATCTAATGTTCGTGACATCTTCTGGTGATATCCTTTGGAAGTATCCTATCCAGTGCTACTTATCGGAGCGAAAGTTTGGTTATGAAAGTATTTTCTTGAATAGCAATTCATAGCGCCTTGTTGCTAAAATGCGCAGACCACATACTTTCCAATATTCTAAGAAGACATCGATTGTAAAATAATTGAATCGTAGTGAAATCATTAGTTCAGCATTCCGCGGAATGTTCGAATCACTAGTCAGACATCTCTTCATCGAATTCCTCTCAGCAGATTTCTTGCAAAAACTCTGAGAGTAAATAAAATTAAAATTGTCACGAAAAGTTTTTCAATAATCTGTCGTTCGGAGCCGACTTTAAATTGTAAGTCCCGCACACAACGTAAATAGTGTTAGAAGCTGACTGAAGGGTTGTAATGACCAAATTATGTATGTATGAAGGTAGTATAAGATATAAAATTACTACAAAAAATTCCTTTCTGAATTCCTGTGAAAAGTAGAAATAAATTCCTTATCGGGGTCAAGCACGCCATATGTATGCGACAATCGAACGACGCATGCATTTGAATGCTTTCCAAGTGCCATAAATATCGAGGATATGCTAATAAAATATATGTATATCGCTTATGTTATTGTGTTTGAATCTTACATGGGAGTATTTTATGTTTAATTTTTTGTTTTTTTTTGTAAGCTTTTAATGCCGCGAATGCAAAAAACTTTTTCCTTTCCTTTAGATTACGGCGACTCTGAAATCATACTATCGCTTATGCGCTAAGTTCGAATAGCGGTTAAAGCATTTTTAGTTTTATCAGTTCATTTTGCATTGTATCTATCCCTTCAAACTTTACCTGCTCCATTCATATTTTCAAGCAAACTAAATGATGTTGGATATGTTCAGTAAAAAACTTTCTCTCAACCCTCGTTGCATTCGTCAAATAAGTTTTCCCAGCTGCAGTGACATCCCCTTGGCTATGTCTTGCATTACAATTACGTTCGTTTTTTATTTTTTTTTTTTCATTCTCTTTCAACACTCGTTGCGTTAATGTAAATATTTGTTTAGTGTCCTTGGCTTTACAATGAATGTCTCTTAATTGTGGGTGGTTTGGGTGTGATATTAAGTTTATTCAGCAACATCCCTTTGTATTTAAGCAGCAACACTTGTTTAAACAATATTTGCAATTGAATTTTTTAAAAAATTCCTGGGAAAACAGTTGTGGTTGGTGAAACTAAAAATTTTTCTTTCACTTTCAAAACATTTTTCGTTTAGGATATGTTTTTCTTTTCAAATTAAAGAAAGTCTGGCCAGATTGTAGAGAAATTAAAATGGGGTTGCTAAAGCCTATAGAAGTCGCCGTAACCTCGTGGGTAGTGTGTTAACCTATTAGATTTGAGGCCATGGTTCAAACGGCTGGTCAAGTTAGGTCAGGTTAGGTAAGTGCGGTAGCTTCCATACCAAAAGCTCACTTGAGCACACATAGTGGCCGTTGTGACGCTACAGGGTTCCTCCGAACCAAGGAGGGAGAATTTGGTCAGCGCAAGGGCTGCACATTTTAAAGCACGACTACCCCACGCTGGAAAACCAGCCAGAAAGCTTGATAAACGAAGCTATACCCTTGACATCAATGGACGATAACTCCGTCAAGCTGACAAGGATTGGAGAGTCAAATAACCTATATCTGCACCTCGCAAGAGATGGGCATTGACAAAGTAAGTGGATAACAGTCTCCTCTTCCTAAGAGGATCTGCAATCACGGCAGAAGTCGTTAAATGGGAGCCGCATTTTTTCCGCGTGTCTACCCATAACACAGTGACCTGTAAGCATGGCCACTGTGATCGATATGATGTTACGCCCAAATCCAAATAATTGGTTGGTGCGCCTTCTATCCATTGAGGGAAAAGTGAGCCTAACGGTGGAGCAGGACTCCTCATTGATCCAGAATATGTTGGCGTCTGGGAAGAATTTCCGAGCGATGGCCAGCTTGAACGAGGTGAGTGGCATTCCTATGTTGATTGAAGAGGAGTCCGGAAGTAGTGTGTCAGCTCTTGCTATCTCGTCGGCTCTGCAGTTTCCCGGAATGTCACAGTGTCCGGGGACCCAGACAAGTGTGACACTGAAGCGCCCAGACAGAAGGTTGAGGCTGCGGCGACATTCTCTGACGATCTCGGAATTATTCGCAACGTTCGACAGAGACTTTATGGCAGCCTGACTATCAGAAAAGATCGAGATGCGGGTGAAAGGAACACCGTATGCGAGGATCCACTGCGCGGGTCGGTAGATACCAATCACTTCCGCCTGGAACACGCTGCAAAACGGCTGGTCAGACATGTCCAACAATATGAAATATTGTCGATTTCCTCTCAGCAGATTCCTGGCAAAATATCTGAGAATAAATAAAATTGCCATGAAAGGTTTCTGAAAACAATTTCGTGTCCGGAGTCTACTCTAAACTGCAGGTCTCGTCACTCATGTTTAAATATTAACGCACACAATGTATAAGTAGTGGGAGAAGCTTGGTCGGAAGTCTTACTGAATGGTTGTAATGACCAAATTATCTATATATGTATATAATGTTAGGCCTATAAAGATGACAATCAAAGAGATATGAATTCACATATGCTATTACGAATGATAAGACACAAACTGCACTCATTAAGGAATAGAAATTTTTCGTGCAACAATTATTTCAAAACGTCTTTTTGATTAATAAAGCAAATAATCGACTTGAGTGAATCTTTCTTTAAACCCATCTTTTCTTTCTTTCTCTTATTACATTTTAAATTCTTCTTCTCCTTCTCTTTTTATTTTCTGTTAAGCGCCACAAGAAATTTTCTAGACTCTAACAAATTTAATATTTAAATTGATTTATGAATGAACGCCAGCCATTTGAAGCAAACAAAAAATTGTAATTTTTTTTAACCCAACTGGCTCCAAAATGTTTTGTATCCTGTTTGAAAAGAAGAAATAAAAATAAAATTTTTCACAATAATCTTAAACTTTTAGTGCCCTTTTGAACAGCGGAACGAAATTACCAGTGAATGAAAAAAAATCCACTCTTTGGTTCATTAACACTTTTTTTCCGCTGGTAACCATGAATAATTAAAATCCATTAGAAGAGTTCTGTTCGTATGCTGTAGACTTCTTAGCGAAATAATAAAATATTATTCAATACAAAATTTAGTAATGATTTGTTAAAAGCAAATGGGAAAACGCCAAGCGGATGAACAATACTAGGCACTCTTGGTTGGAAAGGAAAAAGTTTTTTGCATTCGCGGCATTAAAAGCTTAACAAAAAAAATTAAACTTAAAATACTACCATGTAAGATTCAAACACAATAACATAAGCGATATACATATATTTTATTAGCATATCCTCGATATTTATGGCACTTGGAAGGCATTCAAATGCATGCGTCGTTCGATAGTCGCATACATATGGCGTGCTTGACCCCGATAAGGAATTTATTTATAATTTTCGCAGGAACTCAGAATGGAATTTTTTGTAGTAATTTTATATCGTATACTACATTCATACATACATAATTTGGTCAGTACAACCCTTCAATCAAAATTACGACCTAGGTTCTCACACCATTCATATTGTGTGCGGGACCTACAATTTATAGTCGCCTCCGAACGACAGACTGTTGAAAAACTTTTCATGGCTATTTTATTTACTCACAGAAGTTTTGCCTGACATCTGCTGAGATGAAGTCGCCGAAGGGATGTCTGACCAGTGTGATTAGAACATTCCACAGAATGCTGAACTAATGATGTCACTACGATTCAATTATTTTAAAATCGATGTCTTCTTAGAAGCCGCCGTAGTCTAGTAGGTAGTGTGTTGGCTTATTAGACGAAAAGCCGGTGTTCAAACCCCAGGCCAGACATCAAAACTAAATACATAAAGTATTTCTTCCGCGACTTCCTCTCAGCAGATTTCTGGCAAAAACTCTGAGAGTAAAATAAAATTGTCATGAAAAGTTTCTAAAAACTCTGTCGTTCGGACTCGACTTTAAACTGTAGGATCCGCAACTCATGTATAAAATTAACGCACACAACATAAGTGGTGTGAAAAGCTAGGTCGTAATCCTGACTGAAGGGTTGTTATGACCAATTATGTATGTATGTATGTCTTCTTAGAATATTGGAAACTACGTGGTCTGCGCGTGTTAGCAACAAGGCCCTGAGAATTGCTATTCACGAAAACACTTTCATAACCAAACTTTTGCTCATATAAGTAGCACTGGATAGGATACTTCCAAAGGATATCTCCAGAAGATGTTACGAGCATTAGATTTGAAAACTTAAAATCAAACTCGTGTTGGAATATGCGTTCAGGTATTGAGGACAGAATGAGGTTCATTTTATGTAATCCAGAATTACATTTTTGAAGATGTCGTTGCCTGTAGTCTAGTAGAAAGTGTGTTGACTTATTAAATGTGAGGCCTCGGTCCAAAGCCCAGGTCAGGTATTTCTTCGGCGACTTTCTCTCGCCAGATTTCTGGCAAAAACTCTGAGAGGAAATAAAATTGCCATTAAAAACTTTCTCAAAAATTTTTCGTTCGTTGTAGACTCTAAACAGCCACCCAAGAATAAAAATTAACACACACAACATCAGTGGTGTGAGAAGCTATGTCGTAATCCTATCTGAAGGGTTGTAATGAGTAAATTATGTATGTATGTATGTACCTAAGCGTCTTAATATCTCTACTAACTTTACTCTGTCTGTGGTTGACTGCACTGAACAGCAGTTGATAAATCTTCAGGTCTTCAAAGTATATACCAACACCATATGTCGTATTACAAGTCATCCTCAAAGACTGATAAAGTAGCCTAAATTAAGTGATCTTTTGTAATAAAAATCTTATGATTATTATTGTTTATAATAAAATTAAAAATATTTTAATACACAAAACTAAAATTTTAAAATCTTACATGAATTTCGAATCATAATTAACAATCCACTAATAGCTGCCGTTTATTTTCAAGACATTTTCGGTTGCCTATTTTCACACATTGTCCATAATAGAGTTTTTTTTTTGAATCGGAATTGAAAAATTCTTTTAAATTTTTTGTAACATTTTTATGCGTTTTAAATCCACTTTACGAAAACATTTTGAAATAATCTTTCGTTTTATTGTTTGTGTGTTAATTTTCAATAATAATTTCGTTAAGTGTCTGATTTTATGGCTGGTAATATCCAAAGAAATAAATACACAAATACAGGGATGGGAAACGCGCAATACTGTGGTGGGAGTGTTATAATTTTATTTCTCAAGAGGTGGCCCAGTTTTATTTTTCTTCATGTGATTAAGCTAGCAGAGATCGGCAACGAATCGCTTTTTCGCTACTCATAAGTACTCATGAAATTTTGAGTATGTGTGAGCCAACAGTATTTAAATCCAACTACACCTAATTCTGTTTTTACACGGTAGATTGGTTCCAGAAAAAACCGTGTAAAAAAAACCGTGTAAAAAAAGACATTGATCTTATGCAAAAATAGCTGATTGGTTCCTAATCTCTAAAACCTATTAAAATTAGTGAAAAACAAGGATTTTTTGAGAAGAAGTTTTTTATTTGACATTTTCTTTTAGGGATTCATAAAATATTTAACAAAATTAAAAATATAAATAGCTTATTAAATATAAAATATTTTTTGGCTTACTTTTTATTTTAATGCGTTAAATTTAATGTAATGATAGAAAAATAAATTCGCCAATAAAAAATTTCTTTACCAACACAAAATATTAACCCATTTCAATTGCTCTGACCTTTATGCTTGTGTGCATAAAAAGGAAATTCCCCTAAATTTGTGCCATTTGCATTTGCTTTGACCAGTAAATTTGCTTGTACGCGCAAAAAGGGAATTCCCTTAAATTTGTGATATAAACATACTTTGCAAAAATTACATTAGACAAAAATATTTAAGCACAAAAAATTTTAAATCGTGCTAAATGGAATAAAATCGTATAAAAAAAATTAAAAATATTTTATTTTCAAACCGTGTTATATCAAAACCGTGTAAAAAAGACCGTGTAAAAACAGAATTAGGTGTACTCTGATTCATTCGTACTCAATACAACATTGATTTATAAGTACAGGTTGCAATGAGTATGAGTATAACGTTAACATCAAACTCATAACATTCGAACTATGTTTGATTCATACGCCTACTCATTCAGATTCATAAATTTAGAAAAGTACTTATAATACTCATAAATGATTCGAGTGATTCGAATTATTCATCAAAATTTACAGTCTTAGTTGTTGTTGCATTTACAAAGAAAGAAGAAAGACACATAAACAAAAAAGGAAAAGACAGCAAGCAAAGCAAATACGCAACCTTCTAGTGAGTATTATAGTGTTCGTACGCGAATCATATTTATTTTGTGATTCATGTATACGATGAGCCATGGAGAGTCGAAATCAATAACATCATGCGTATTGTAAAGTATGAGTACCATGAGTATTTCAAAGTTTTAATATGAGTAGTATGAGTATGACATCAAGATAAGTATCAGAAATTATAAGTATGATTCGAATCTACTCATCGTTTTGAATACTCATTGTTGACCTCTGTAAGGTAGTATGCACCTCAAGAAAGTTAAATTATTGTAGCGTTCGACAGCAGCGTTAGGACAGCATGACTAGATTTGGACAACAAAATACTACCTTGTTTAACAACTTGGTGTTAACACTGTTGGCTTCATTGAACAGGCAACTGCTGTGAACGGCGAGCACCGCATAACCATGCTCAACAGCTGTTTCCAATTTGAAATGGGCGAATTGGGAGAAGAGAACATGTGTTTTCAGTAGTATTGGCCATAAGGACTACAATGATGTTTACTGAGTACTCTTCGAAAGATAACAAAGTGGCTTTTAGGGGGCATTGTATTCTAGCATAATGAAGTCTAGAACGGTTTTTAGTTGCCGCATATTTTTATACGAGATGGCAGGATGGTATGATGAATACGGCCAGATAGAACAGTAAATGCCAACAAGATTAGCTAGAAAATTATGCTCAAAATAAAGAAGCAAACTTCTCCTCGATATCCTTAGAGTTATTGCTAGATATTGGATTTTTTCACTAATCCAAGAGGTATTAGTCTTGGTTTTATGGCCGATTAGCTTTGTACACATATTCTGCAGAGATTAGGAAGAGAAGGCAATCGTTCTTTACTTATTAGATACATATCCAGCGTTCGTTGCATCAGAATGATATTTTACAATGCAGATGATCTCAGTGATTTGTTGAGAATAGATATTGGTAGGCTACTAGTAGGTTCATAAGATGCTGCACATGCTTCCTGAACTAAAAGAAATCAACGCTGGGTTATCACAATGGGCCACATACTTGGGCAAATATTGGGCAGCTAAGTTACTTCATAAGACACTCCAGATGGATACTGGATTAGAGAAAATCAAGGCTGTGGTATCATAATGGTTTATACTTACCCATACTTGGACAGATATTGGGGAAGCTAAGTAGTTTTATACGGCGCTCCACATGGTTTCTGGATTAAGGGGAAATCAAGGTTTTGGTATTGCAATAGACTATACTTGTCCTAAGTTTGCATATCTTCTTGGCTTAATTTATGCTCTTACATTTGTATTTATTTACTGAGTTAACAGGAATAAATGTTGCCCCTATTGATTGGACCACACCTGCCGTTTTCCTATGTCAAAGACTAATGCAGTTATTGTGTACCCAATAATGGAGAAGTAATTGTGTTTAGTTTTAAGTGAAAGTTATTCCATTTTCTTTTCCATTAAAACTGCATTGATTTCTTCTTCTCTATTTTTTGAAATTTCTACACAAAATTGTGTAATAAATTGAAAATGTGTGGGACAAAGTTACTCCAAATATGTATCGAAAATAGCAATAAAACTTATTTATGGGGTTTCCCTTAATATCTCTTTTGTTAAGAATGCTAATGAAAAAATTTTAATGAATTTTTGATAAATAACGCACGACAAAGCAATTAAAATTTCTCAAACCAATACAGAGTTTAAAAGATTTGTCATCAGCACATTAAAAGCATACAATTTAAATGGGTTGATGGCTTGTTTCTAGAACACAAAAATGTTTGTCTGTTTTTTTTTTTTTTTTGAAAAGAAATGGGGACTATTGAAATCAAAAGTTAAAACATTTAAAAACTGAAAATATGAAATATTTAAATAAATTAAATTATGCATTTAGTTGATTAAAAATACTCGTATATGTGTAATGATATAATTTTTCTAAGTACGCTTTCGTACATAACTTGACTTGATTTATGTCACAACATAATCTAACAACTTTAGTAACTACATTCCCATTAACCTTCTTGTACAAGAAAAAAAAAGGAAAGGAAAGAAAATATTTTTCTGTTTATATACATCGTCTTGCTCTTCTTCTGAGTTTTCATTATTGTTAAGTGTGTGGTGTCTTCTTATCTCGGTGCTGCTAAAATAATTTCTTAAAAGGTGACATTCTTCATACCTCATGGGCAATTACAATACCTTTAACACTTGCCATCACATAAGTCATACAGTTTGAAACGTGCGCGTATCTTATAGCATTTGTCCCTCTTTAGCTCCTCAGTAGGTTTCCTTTTAATGCAATGCGTTTGCAACTGACTGCCTGCAGTAAAAATTCCTTTTAACGCACTAAATACACCAAAAAGCAAGCAAGCAAGCTATATGAGTACTTTTTCAAGTTCATACGAATATTACGAAAGAAACACACGCTTATGGTATACAACAGTGTAGAAAGATACAACATTGAAGCACACACATCACATGGCATTGCATCACACCACATCATACATATCCCCATATCCTCATACTCATACCAATGCTCAAAGCATTTTGCGTATCTTTCTTAGGAATCTTGAAATTATCTTAAGCAAGGTTGCACAGCAATTAATCTTAAGATCTACAATGGTGATGCTTTGAATTTATGGTACACAACGAACAAAAAGGGGTTTTTCGAGTTGTACGAAGATGCTTGGTTGGATGGTTGGATGGCCCGTGTAATCTCATACACTGTATGCGTACAGGCAAGCAACTAAATAATGTTAGAGTCGACGAACGTTATGCCTAAAACTACAATTTTAATGATAATGATATTTATTTACTTCACAGGACAAAATATAATCATTTAATTTTGTACAAAAAAAAAACCCCAACAGAAAAAAAGCAGAAAACGAGAACAAGAACAAGATATTCAATGTTAAGCACATACACAGACACACACCAACATAATTAATGATATTCGTCCGTTTAAGATTAACACTTTAAATTTATAAAATCCCCATTAAATTGTATGTGAAAATAAAAAAACAAAAAACAATCTTTTATAAGCGTATAACTGTGTAAATTAAATTGCGAAAAAAGTATCTTAAAGTAGAAAATTTATTGCAACATTCAATAGCTGCTGGTCTTTGTTGATGTATGAATGAAGTTAGAGTTTGTGGCAAGGCCGGTGAGAGCAATATATTGCGATACAAGTTTTAATAGTTTTTCTGTTGTTGTTGTTGTACTTTATACAATAAAAAAATCTTGTGAAACGGCCAACTAAACTAAAATAAAATGTTGCAATTGAATTCTGTATCTGTTTATTTGATTTTTCATCAGAAGAAATCCATTTAAAAACCTTTTAAATATTTGAAAGTATAAATATTGGTGAAGTCACCGTAGTCGAGTAGGTAGTGTGTTGGCTTATTAGACGTAAAGCTAGGTTTCAAACCCCAGGCCAGACATCAAAACCAAATACAAAAAGTATTACTTCGGCGACTCCCTCTCAGCAGATTTCTGGCAAAAATTCTGAGAGTAAATAAAGCAGCTATGAAAAGTTTCTCAAAAATTTGTTGTTCGGAGTCGACTTTAAACTGTAGGTCCCACCAGTCATGTATAAAATTAACACACACAACATAATTGGTGTGAGAAACTAGGACGTAATCCTGACTGAAGGCAAATGTATATTAAATAACTTTTTTTTTTGAAAATGCTTTAAAAAAACTACTGAATATTTTCTCAAATTTCTTTTTTATTTGAAATTACAATCCTTCTGGTTAATAATGGAAAATAATTTCATTCAAATGGCTGCCTCGGCTGGCCATGCAGTAGCCTACACGATTGGTCCAATTTTTAAGCACATTATCGATTGTGTTCAGCTGTATTTCACCAATGGCTTCACGAATATTGTCCTTTAAAGCGTCAATTGTGTCAAATCGCAGCTCCTAGCTGGCCAAACGACATCAGCTCTGCGGCTGATAATGCGATCTTTAAAAACAGGGCGCAAAACATCGAGTGTAGCTACGGCTGTGTGGCACATAGCGCCATCTTGTTGAAACCAAACGTTGTCAATGTCCTCCTCTTCAATTTTTGTGAAAAAAATTCGTCAACATGGCCCGATAACGACCGCCATTGACTGTAACGGCCAATCCTTGCTCATTTTCGAAAATGGCCCAATTATGCCTCTGGACCAAAATCCGCATAAAAAGTGACTCGTTTTGGATGCGTCGGTTTTTCAATGTATGCGTGCGGGTTTTTTGTGCCCCAAATGCGACAATTTTACTTATTTACATACCCGCCAAGATTCATCTGAAAAGATGATTTTTTTGGCAAAATCGGCATCTTCTGTAAGTCGATCACAGGCCCACTTAGCGAAGCGAAAACGCATTGGATGGTCTATTGGCTTCAACTCCTGAACCAATTGGACTTTATATGGCGTCATAGCAATGTCTTTATGCAAAATTCGTCTCAATGATGTCTCCGAAATATTCAATTGTTGAGAACGACGGTGAATTGATGTTGATGGCGCTTCACGCACACTTTCTGCCACAGCAGCAATATTCTCGGGTGTACGCACTGTTTTTGGCTTTTCACGCTTTGGTTTATCCATGAGGATGCCAGGTTCTTTCACTTTTTTCCCAAGATAACATACGGAGCTGACAGTGCTTCTCTCTTCCAAAATCCGTACGCAATTTTCCCACACATTCTGCAACACTGTCATGATTTTCAAAGTAATGTCACAATATTTCCCAGCGTTGTTCAAGCGTATACACAACCATATTCGTTCAGCGGAAGGATAAAACTAATTATCTATCAAATCAGACATGAGCTAAGTGTTACCACTCGCGAAATAAGCACTAGTTGAAAAAACGTTAGATGACGGACCCGATATATATTTTGAAGTTATAATACAAATTAAATTATCATTTTGCAAAATAAATGAATTTAATATTAAATTATTGATTAAATGAACAATTTTTCTTGTATTCAGTTTGCTTGTCATGTCACTTCGATGGCTTACATATCAAATATGGTGAATGGCAAGAAATATAATGGAGGGAAAGTATGTAACATTTTTGATTAAAATTTGATAGTCATTAAGTTTTGTTTTTTTTCCTTAACTTTTTTCAACATGTGTCTCATGTTGCACTCTTGCTGCCTGGGGCCATTTACTGGGATTAACTCAACAACTGTCACCATATTGAATGCTACGTACATATGTGAGTAGTACATAGAGTCACATAGAGGGCTCATAGTTTTAAATTCTTTTGCTCTATTCATAAAAATATTTTAAATTACTATTATTAGCATATTTTTTCTAAAAACAAACTGAGAAAAAAAATTATTTAAAGTGGTGGTTTCCATGCATGACAGAGACTGAATGAGTGACACAAAGAAAACCACCCACTTTTTGAAAATAACAAAAAAAATATATACGACCACATAGTAAATTAAATAGTGCACTGATGAATGGAAATCATATTACAAATTTCAACCATTATTAGAATTTATAATGAGTTTTGAAAATATGATCATCATTTGGTTTGTATGCTACTTATGTGTGACAGTTGTTTTAATGACAATTTTCCAAATTGTTTGTATTTCAGAGGATTATAAATTCACATGCCAAACAATTTGTTAAAATATTTAAAAGTTTTAACAAACACAAAATGGAATTCAATCAGCAACAAAAATATATTTTTTTTTCTTTTCTTTCGATATCGAATGAAAATTTTTCATTAAAAACCACACAAATAAATTATGATGGCTACTGTTGTCCAAAAGAGTAAAACTAAACCGTATCAGGGTTTTATTGTAAATCATCATCATTATAATCGTCTGATGATGCTTTTAACCTAATTTGTCTCCATATTTAAATTACAAAAAACAAAAACTACAACAAAATGCTGCTATTCTTGCCTGGGACAAAGTAACAAAACAAAAAAATTATCATCCTCTCACCATCGTCATCATCATCATAATATCGACAATTTATTACACAAGCTACTGTATATTTACATAGACGACTCCAATGGAAAAAAGTCATCATCGAACAGCACACATGCATTTTAAAACCAAAACACAAAACAACAAAAAAAAGCTCATATCATATCATCAATGTCATAAACTTTACTTTGGTATTTTTAACAACAAAACCGATCTAAAAAACACACAGAAAAACAAAATAAATTATTTTTCAATATGTATGTAAGTAAGTGGTCTGCTAAAGCCATTAACAAAAACGAAATATTGGTAATCATATGAAAGTCTAGCTTTTATTCTAATGGCTTTTGTATCATGATAACCGAGATGAGAAAAAAAACTAAACAACAACATACCATAGTTACGAGAGAGAGATTGATGGATAACAACAATACATATAACAATTATGCATGAGATTCTATTATAGTTTACTATGATATACTACACAGAGCTTCTATTTAAAATTGAATTAAAAATTTATTTATTTTACAATAATGAAGCTGGCTTATGGGTTTTTTTTTGTGTACTATCATCACATCAACATCATTAAACAGCATGTCTGGCATCTAAAGCATCACATGCAAGTTGATTCTTATAATGGGTGATTTTTTAAGAGCTATAGGAAATTTTTTCAAAAAAACACATAAAATTCAGAAAAATTCATGAAATTTTTATTTGAATCGATAGTACGGTCCATATAATTTAATGTTTGAAGATTATTTCATCCAAATGCTGACCGCGATTGCGCCCAAATGGTCCATCCGCTTAGTCCAATTTTGGCATACTCTTTCCAACATTTCGGCCGGTATCTCATGAATAAATGCTTCAATATTGTCTTCCAATGCGCCAATTGAAGCGGGCTTGTCTGTATAGACATAAACTTTGACATAGCCCCACAAAAAATAGTCTAAAGGCGTTAAATCGCACGATCTAAGCGGAAATAAAATGTTCACCGAACTCGCCTCTCAATAAGTCCATTCTTACGCATGCTGTGTGGCATGTGCCACCGTCTTGTTGAAACCACATGTCATGCAAATCAAGCTCTTGCATTTGCAAGAAGTACGGTCCAATGATGCCACCAGCTCATAAACCGCACCAAACTGTGACTTTTTCTGGATGCATTGGTAGCTTTTGCAATGCTTCTGGCTGATCTTCACTCCAAAATCGACAATTATGCTTATTTACGTATCCATTGAGCCAAAAATGAGTTTCGTCGCTGAACACAATTTTTCGATAAAGAAGTGGATCTTCGGCCAACTTTCCAAGAGACCATTCACCAAAAATTCTGCGTTCCGGTAGGTCGTTCGGCTTCAATTCTTGCACCAGCTGTATTTTGAAAGGCTTCACACCTAAATCCATCCGCTAAATTTTCCACGTTATTGAGTAACAGAGTCCCAATTGCTGCGAATGCGACGAATCGATAATTGATGGTCATCATTAACACTGGCCGATACAGCTGCAATATTTTCTTCAGTTCGCACTCTACGTAAGCGTCTTGGTGGTTTAATGTCCAACAATGTAAATTTGGTGCGAAATTTAGTCACAATAGCCCGAATAGCCGCTTTAGTGGGTTGATTAAACTGACCATAAAATGGAAGAAGCGCGCGATGAACTTTCTTAACAGAGCACGCATTTTGATAATAAAATTCAATGATTTTCAAGGTTGATCGTTTTTAAGACGATTCATGGTTAAATTATAGACCAAACTGAAGATGTTTGACAGTGAAACAAAACACGAAACGTGCGTGAACTGTTTAAACCAGTGTTGCCAAAAAGATAATAGCTAAAAAATCACCCATTATATACAGGGTATTTTCTGTTGAAGTGAGATTCTGTAAATTCGTTATCTTTTGTTTTTGTCATTCAAAGTATTGTCCATCAGAAGCTACACATCTTTTCCTAGCCTTTTAGCAATTTGTAGATTCCATTACAAGAAAAACACTCTTGTTTCGTAGCTAAAAATAAATTGAGCCAATGTTTTATGCTCGGCTCTAAGGTGAAGCTATTTCCAGTGATCAACAAATATTAGTCTTACACCATTTATGTTGTGTGTGTTAATTTTATACATCAGTGACGGTTTAAAGTCGATTCCGAACGACAGATTTTTGAGAAACTTTTTCATGTCAAATTTTTACTTACTCTTTGAGTTTTTGCGAGAAATCTGTGAGATTTAGTCCCCGGAGAGTTACTTATTCATATTTCGCTTTGTTAGAAAACAAAGATTTCTTTTCTATCAAAATAGTATAAAAATAGTTTTTAACAATCACCGCAATATGTGTGACCGAGTGTTGTCGTGATGGCCGCATGTCTACATCAGAGATCAGCAATGAGTATTCAATAAGATGAGTAGATTCGAATCATACTCATAATTTCTGATACTTACACGCATTCATACTTATTTCAATATCATACTCATACTACTCATATTCAAAGTTTGAAGTACTCATCGTACTCATACTTAACAATATGCATGATGTTGTTGATTTCGACTCTCCTTTACTCAATCTTTACAAGAATCACAAAATAAGTATGATTCGCGTACGAACACTACAATACTCATTAGAAGGTTGTGTGTTTACTTTTCTTGCTGTCTTTGTCTTTTTCTTTCTTCTTTTTTTGTAAATGCAACAACAACTAAAAATGTGAATTTTGATGAATGATTCCAATCACTCGAATGTTTTATGAGTATTATAAGAATTTTTCTAAATTAATGAATCTGAATGAGTAGGCGTATAAGTCAGACATATTTACTCATTTACTGATACTCATTGCAACCTGTACTTATAAATCAATTTTGTAGTGAGTACGAATGAATCAGAGTAGTTGGATTTCAATACTGTTGACTCACTCATATTCAAAATTTCATGAGTACTTATGAGTAGCGAAAAACGATTCATTGCTGATCTCTGGTCTGGTTAAAAATTCAAAGCATTTCTCGGCCAATGGTTACTTCAAACAGATTAATGGACTATACAGATCTGCCGTGATAATCTAGCCCGGCTTTAGCAGGTTATAATGGATCATACCCTTCTGATCCCACCAAATACAAAGCATTTCCTTGGTACAATGGAGCCATAGATTTTGCTCGTTGCCCGCTCTTTACATACGATTTCTTTAGCTGAAGTTGTGTATTGAAGCCAGAATTTCAGACAAATGTCGTCTTTCAAGCTCTCTTGGCTTCACTCTGCGGAACATCCATTCCAGTGCTTTTAATTAATTCTGGCTGCTTAAGTAGCGTCTACTAATTATGCAAATCATGTGTCTGTAGTCGACATCGTCTAGTGGGTAGTGTGTTTGCTTAATGTTCTTTAATGCCCTTGAGCCGACCAAGGTCTTCAACATAGTGTGGTGAAATTCTGTGAGTACAGGGACTGGGCTTACCTGTGGCATCACAAATTGCCGCTATGTGTGCACAAGTGAGATTTAGTAAATAAAGCTACTACTCCGACCTAACCTAACCTAACCGTGGTTCTCTCCCTGGCTCAAATATCTCGAACAAAACGAAATATTTCTTTCTATGACTTCCTTTTAGCAGCTTTGTGGCAAAAACTCTGAGAGTAAATACAATTGTCATGAAAAGTTTGTTAAAAACCTGTCGTTCGGAATCGACATTAAACAGTAGCTCCTGCAACTGAAGGATAAAAATTAACACACACAACATAAGTGGTGTAAGAACCTCGGTTGAAATCCTGTCTAAAGAGTTGTAATGATCAATCATCTGATATGAATCCTGATCGTGTAATGTTTCCAATTTATGGTCTTCAAATTTATCTGGCAGTCACGGATGCTCTTTGACTTTGATATAAAAATCATTAATTTTGAAACTCGTAAACTAGTCGATACACCGCTCTTTTGATAGATGGTGCAAAAGATGATACATACTTGCAGTTGTCTTCACAAAAATATGTGGGTTCAGCAAAACATCCTGCAAATGATGTTTTCTTGAGCAGGTTAAAAGGTTTTCAAAAGTGAAAGAAAAAATTATAATGTGCACAACAAAGCTAAGCAATGTTGTCTGAATTCGAATAGCTTATGTTCATAGGACAACGTCTAAGCAAGTGGTGCCATCTCGTAACTGACATGCTTTTTAATAATACTATTAATATATGGCATGAGTTTCCAAATGGCCTGCAAATAAAGGATGTCAAAGGCTTTAGCAAAATTAATAAATATGCACTACTAAGGTAATTCACTATAATATGTAAGTAGTTAATGTGGTCCGTATAGGAGTAATTTTCCTAGACTCGTTCATCTTCTTTGTAGTTCAGGAGACTAAACTTTCGTCCACGAAATGATAGTCTTAGGGCCATTATTACAACTTGCCGTTAACTAAAGGGAGGATTTTAACGGGCGGATAAATTGTTTTTCATTATTATAAGTGGACGATAAGGTATCAGGTCCGCCATCTAACATTTTTTTTCAACTAGTGCTTATTTCGTGAATGGTAACACTTAGCTCATGTCTGATTTGACAGATAATTAGTTTTATTCTTCCGCTGAACGAATATGGTTGTGTATACGCTCGAACAACGCTGGGAATTATTGCGACATTACTTTGAAAATCATGGTAATGTTGCAGAATGTGTGCGAAAATTGCGAACAGATTTTGGAAGAAGAGAAGCACCGTCAGTTCCGTTATCTTGTAAAAAAAGGGAAAGAAACTGGCATCCTCATCGATAAACCAAAGCGTGAAAAGTCAAAAACAGTACGTACACCCGAGAATATTGCTGCTGTGGCAGAAAGTGTGCGTGAAGCGCCAGCAACATCAATTCACCGTCGTTCTCAACAATTGAACATTACGGAGACATCATTGAGACGAATTTTGCATAAAGAACTTGGTATGACGCCATACAAAGACCAATTGGTTCAGGAGTTGAAGCCAATTGACCATACAATGTATTTTCGCTTCGATCGACTTACAGAAGATGCCGATTTTGGCAAAAAAAAAATCATCTTTTCAGATAAAGCTCATTTTGGTCTTGGCGGGTATGTAAACCAGCAAAATTGTCGCATTTGGGGCATAGAAAACCCGTACGAATACATTGAAAATCCGACGCACCCAAAACGAGTCACTGTTTGGTGCGGATTTTGGTCCAGAGGCATAATTGGGCCATTTTTCTTCGAAAATGAGCAAGGAGTGGCCGTTACAGTCAATGGCGATCGTTATCGGGCCATGTTGAACGAATTTTTGTTCGCAAAAATTGAAGAGGAGGACTTTGGCAACATTTGATTTCAACAGGACGGCGCTACGTGCCACACAGCCGAAGCTACACTCGATGTTTTGCGCCCTGTTTTTGAAGATCGCATTATCAGCCGCAGAGCTGATGTCGTTTAGCCACCTCGGAGCTGCGATTTGACACCGTTGGACTATTATTTGTGGGGTGCCGTCAAAGATAAGTGTTACGCCGACAAGCCAGAGACAATTGACGCTTTAAAGGACAATATTCGTGAAGCCATTGGTGAAATACAGCTGCACACAATCGATAATGTGCTTAAAAATTGGACCGATCGTGTAGGCTACTGCATGGCCAGCCGAGGCAGCCATTTGAGAAAATATTCCGTAATTTTTTAAAGCATTTTCAAAAAAAAAGTTATTTGGCGGACCCTTTAAAAGTGAGCGTTAAGCTAAAGGGAAGATCATCCTACTGGTAACTTGACCCTTAAAATACAAGATTGTTTGCGATAAATTTAATTCTCTCTTTTGGCACTTTACTTAAGTGTATGTTAACATGTGTATTTGTATTTGATTTGCAGCAAAACTTTTCTACTGGGATGCACTGCACAATCTCCTCATGCTAATGATAGTTCTTCACTGCTTTTCATAATGATATGTTAATCAACATCATTAAAATACACACAGTATGTACGTACATACATATAAAGTTAATTAAAAATTATTAATATTGTTTTTGTTTTTGTTGTTCCTTCTTCTCTTCTTTCTTTATATTATCTTTTAATATATTTCTTCCGTTGTTTTAATTTCTTTACTTGTAATTACAGCTGCTGCCACTGGAGGTATGCAAGGAAACTGTACTTCTTCATCATTTACGCACACTTATGGATGGAAAATATGGAAAAATATTGTGTGTTAAATAACGCAGATGAATAACTTAACATTTTTTGCATTTTTCCTCTTTGGCAGTTAATTGCTGAAAGAACAGGCTGCTTAAGCGTATTGTATGAAGAAGGCAAAGCTAGAGGCAGCAGTTAAAAAGAAGTAAGGACTGGAGATCAACATTTCTTTTAAATTTTTACTACATTTAGCCTGCACGGTAAGACATAGCTTCTATTATTTTTCAGTAACAAAAAATTAATAATTTTCTCTCATATGATTCGGCACAAAATTATTTTATTTTAATAACCATAAAATATAGGAAAAATAAGGCATTATTTATGAACTCTATCAATGAAAAAATTGGAAGTGAGTTTATGAAAGTTGTTCGCATAACTCTTCATTGATTTTATATTCTGGTACGTTTGCCCAAAAAACCATCTGTTCATAGCAAAAAAGAAAAAAAATGAAAAACTTTTTGGTATTTGTAGAGAAAATCTTTTTCAATTGTTAAGAGAACTGATCATAAAAGCCGAGATATTTTCCTTACTTCTTTTTATTTTCGTTTATTGTATCATAAAGAAAGCATTAAATGCCCTTCATTTGATTTACCCTTTCTGAGAAATTTCTTTATTGACAAACAATAGATTTTGTTTGTCTGTCCATAAAACCTTAAGTTTTATAGTTTTCAATAAAAGAAATGCAATACAATTGCTTTTTTTTGGGCCACTATTTTACTACGAAAAATATTTCCATTGTTTGCCGCACAAGTGTCTTTTATAACTTGGTTCTCTTATTATAAAAAATGAGGGAAGAAAAAAAAAGAAATTGAAAAATAATGTGAAACTTTAAAGCTATAAACTGAAGATTTTGATTTTATGTAAAATTATTCACAATGATTTGCTTAAGAAACTGGCTCCATTCAAAAGCAATAAATTCGCAAATGGTAAGCAAATAGTACTGTTAGAAGCGAAAGTTATAAAATCTTAAATCGTATGTAACATTTGCAGTAGCTGTTTAAGTCCAGTGCTGAATCTAGTCACACCTAGGCTACAATATGTCGATTTTTGGTGTCGTTATTTTATGAGTGTGTCTGTGCGTCCACCAACTTATTTTATTAGCCACCTTAAGGTGGCAACAGCCTATCATTTATGATAGAAAGCACCTCTTTCTTATACATACATAATTGGTCATTACAACCCTTTAGTCAGGATTACGACTTAGTTTCTCACACCACTTATTTTATTCATGAGTGGTGGGACTTATAGTTTTAAAGTCGACTTCGAACGACAGATTTTTGACAAACTTTTCATGGCAATTTTATTTACTCTCAGAGTTTTTGCCAGAAATCTGCTGAGAGGAATTCGCCGAAGAAATACTTTTTGTATTTTGTTTTGATGTCTGGCCTGGGGCTTGAACTTTTGCTTTACTTCTAATAAGCCAAAACACTACCTACTTGACTATGGCGACTTCTTGCTTATGCCTTGTTTTATATCAATGATCACCTATACGTTGCCGCATTCTAGTAGGTAGTGTGTCGGCTTATTAGACGTGAGGCCCTAGGTCAAACAACTGCAGCAAAGCGAAATATAAAAAGAATATCTCTTCGGCGACTTCATCTTAGCAGATTTCTGGCAAAAACTCTGAATATAAATAAAGTTGCCATGAAAAAGTTTCTCAAAAATTTGTCGTTCGGAATAGCCTTTAAACCGTAGGTCCCGCCACTCATGTATAAAATTAACACACACAACATAAGTGGTGTGAGAAGTTAGGTCGTAATTCTCACTGATGGATTGTAATGACCAATTATGTATGTATGCATGCATGCGCCATTTGAAAGAGCGATGGTTAAGCTATCAAAATCAGTCAATATTGTTTAGTTTGGCTGTGCACCAGAGATCAGCAATGAATCGTTTTTTCGCTACTCATAAGCACTCATGAAGTCGCCGTAGTCTAGTAGGTAATGTGTTGGCTTATTAGGCGTTAAGCCAAGGGTTCGAGCCCCAGGCCAGACATCAAAACGAAATATGAAATATTTCTTCGGCGACTTCCTCTCAGCAGATCCCCGTCAGCGACCTAATCTCGCAGTGCCCCATGATAAAACCGACAACCAACCTTAAGCTGGCCTTATCCAAGCCCAGCAGGCAACCTGTTCTCCTATTGTCCACAGGAGGCCATAGACATCGAGAAACAAAACAACCCGATCCGTTCCCCCAACGCCTCTGCTCTTCCTTCCTGACCCATCCATTGATGAGGCCGTAGAAGTGACAGACTGGGGATCAGGACCAACTATCAAATCGCCCCCAGAAAGCGAACCTAACCTAGCGAGGGCATCCGCCGTCTCATTGCCCAGTATTCCGCTATGACCCGGAACCCAGCACAGACGGATACGGTCTAGTCCACTTGCACTCGCGAATGAGCCGTGATTTGCACCAAAGCGACGCAATGGCCCTAAGGGCAGCCTGACTGTCAACGAAGATCATGTAAGATTCCGAATCCGAAGTTGGGCTACCAGCTATGGCCTCAAAAGCCATCAAGATTGCGAAAACCTTCGCTTGAAAAACGCTGCAGTCATCATTCAACCTGAAGTGGAGTTCAAGAACGAGTTCCCTACCTTGAAAGCAATTTATTATATATTACAACACCAGTCACAACGGTTTAGTATATAGTAGTTGGAAAAAACTTACCTCCCCTGCGCGTTATAATCCAGTCCACTTTCAGTAAATTGTTAAAAAAAATCACAGCAAATTTAACGGAAATTTAAAAATAAAAATGCATTTTAAATTGCAAACGAAAGCAAGTCACCCCTGTGTGACTTAAAAGCAAATGATGCATGTACATACATCTGTGCGTGTTTTGACAAAATGAAGACTTATCAAATCATAAGGTGTCTGCTGACAAACAACAAACAATTTCTGATTTATTTTTATTTCTTATTTTAATTAATTTCTTTTTTCTTTCCCTGTCTTACTCTTTCTCTCTCTCTCTCTCTCTCTCTCTCATTCTTTCACCCTTTATAGGGATTGCTTTGTTTCTTTGAAAATATTTCTGTATTTTTAAGCCTGCAGGCTTAGGAGAAGAAACAAGAACGTTAGGAGAAAAATCCTAATAAAGATTTTATATTGTTTTGTCCTAAAAGAATACCAGATACAAACAAATCCTACATACCCTACCTACTAGCATGCCATGCCATTCCCATTAACGGAAGATGCATTTATTATTTGTGACACATGAAGTTACGTATCCAGAGACAAGTAGCAGGTATCAGCATCAGCACGAGGCAGCACTTCAAAAACCAATTTTCATTTGTTTCAACAAGAATGAGAACAACAAATTGCATACAATTCATACGTGAGAATATAAGAAGAAACAAGTACAAGAGTACATTTAGAGATGAGATGGTGCCAGAGTCAAAAGAAACGTTTTTCTACATCTTTTTCTTTTTTTTGTGCAAAAGAAAAGGAACAGAAAAAAAGTGTGAAGGAATTTAAAGAATTGCAAACAAACAACATCTAGACAAGTCATCAGCAAGCAAGCAATACAAAGATTTTTGTTTATAAAAACTCATCACAACAGCAGCAGGAGCAATAAAACCATACTACAAGTCCCTGGTATGATAGCGAGTGTGAAGAGAAATGCATTTCACTGTTCTATACTGAGCATGAATTCAAGAAAAAGCTTTTCAAGTACTTTTCCAACATAACAAGGCAAAACAAAACTCAACAATAATAACAAAAACAACAACAACAACAACAAACAAGAATTGTCATTATTATAGAAAAACTTTATTCCATACGATAAGCAAAAATAAATTCCGTTTACATTAAGACATTCCCTATTTAAAACCACAAAATGATGCAGCTTAATGATGCACGTGGTGCACACAACACAACAACACAATGCCACATCATTGCACTCAAAAGAGCTTTTGATTTGTTTTCCTTTCTTTCCATTTCTTTCATTTCTTTTTCGGTCTTAATTTTTTTGTTTTTTGTTGCTCTGTACGAAATTGATGTTCCTTCTTTCTAAAGCGTTGTTTAATAGTATAATTGAAGAGCGAAGGATAAAATTTAATATCACAATGAATGAAAACGAAAGAGAAACGTTTTAAAAAGGGATTTTGTTTGTTTTGTAATGCATATTCTATTGTTGCAAATGAAATGAACTTTGAAATGGCAATGAGAACAACAACTTTTTAATATTTCAACAGAATTTATAATGAAATAGCAGCGTAGCATGGCAAAAAAAGCAATAAAAAAAGTTGTAAAATAAGCGATTTAAAGTATACTTTAATGTTTACTAAGATGAAAATGCATTAAATCTGCTTCTGTGTTCGATATTCCACGCAAATAAAAATTAACGCACTTGTGTTAAAACTTACAAGTCACGGATCAAATGAAATTGAACGAAAATAATCTGAAAAGTATTTTTATGTGCAGGTTTATATAGCAACGTTGCGTTTATTTTATTTGTTTAGTTTTTAGAAGGCAACCCAGATTCATTTTTTACTTTCGGGCAGTTAAAGTTTTAGGGTGTAGTAAAAAGCAGTTGAAAATATTTTGAATCATAAACAATTGAAGCGATTTAGTCATGGTATCTGCCACAAAAATTCATAAAATATTGTTGGCGACTGACTGCTAGAAGGAGAGAAGGAAGGGAGAGAGAGAGAGATGTATTTAGTTCTCTAGAATACGTACTACCTACAGGCTTGCAAGTTTTTCACTTTTTTCTCAAGGGAAAGCAGTCAATGAAGTCGCCGTAGTCTTGTAGGTAGAATGTTGGCTTCTTAGACGTAAAGCCAGGATTCGAGTCCCAGGCCACAAAAAGTATTTCTTCGGCGATTTCCTCTCAGCAGATTTCTGGCAAAAACTCTGAGAGTAAATAAAATTGCCATGAATAAATTTCTCAAAAATCAGTCTTTCGGAATCGACTTTAAATTGTAGGTTCCGCCACTCATGTATAAAATTAACACACACAACATAAGTGATGTGAGAAACAAGGCCTTAATCCTGACTGAAGGGTTGTAATGACCAATTATGTATGTGAAAGCAGTCAATGGCAGAAGAACCCATATGGAAACAACAGCATTTCGGTCAAATTCTCAGATGCTTTTCTAAGACTTCCTGATTATAAGATGGCAACGTTGATCTCATTCTATAGAGAAAATAGGGAAGGAATCGGCAATTGGATAACAATACTAATAAAGTCAACTTCTACACACATGCGCCTACAAATTAGGTTGGTGCAGACATTTTTTTTTCGTTTGACTATATATTACCGCCTCTACCAAACAGGACTTCCGAACTTGGACAGTTGATAACAGCCATCCTGTTGCAGCTACATCAACATGAAATTACATACGTACATAAATATATAATTGGACATTACAACCCAACTTCTCACGGCGAAGAAGTGGCAGAACCTACAGTTTAAAGTCGACTTCGGAACGACAGATTTTTTGAGAAACATTACATGGCAATTTTTTGTTTACTCTCAGAGTTTCTTTCAGAAATCTGCTGTGAGCAGATGCCCTCGCTAGGTTAGGTTCGCATTCTGGGGGCGATTTGTTAGTTGGTCCTGACCCTCCAGTCTGTCACCTCTACGGCCTCATCAATGGATGGGTCCGGGAGGAAGAGCAGAGGCGTTGGGGGAACGGATCGGGTTATTTTGTTTCTAGATGTCTATGGCCTGCTGTGGACAGTAGGGGAACTGGTTGGCTGCTGGGCTTGGATAAGGCCAGCTTAAGATTGGTTGTCGGTTTTTTCACGGGGCACTGTGAGATTAGGTCGCTGACAGGGATCTGGAAAACATCCCAGCCGGACTATTGCAGGGCATGTTGCGATGAGGATGAGTTGGAGACTATGGAACAGGACCCTTGGCAACGCCTTCTTTGAGAGTTTGAATTCTTTGTCGAGAGCCGACATCAAGGCTCTCCACAGATTCATTAGTGGCTTGGGCTGGTTCAGAGGTGCTAAGGCTTCATCAGGGCAGTCGCGCTCTCACTTTCTGTTGTGTCTGGTCTGTGTAATTCCTCCGCTTTCCATTCTCCCCTTTCCGACATCCTATCATTTTTATCCTATTCCCTCTATTATCCTTCCCTCTTTAAGGGACCATCTTTGGATTAATTCAACCTCCAGGTACTGTACTTGTCTTAATTGACAAGTACACACCTCTAACCTAACCTAACCTAACCACACACACAACATAAGTGTTGCGAGAAGCTAGCTCGTAATCCTGACTGAAGGGTTGTAACGACCAATCAAATATGTGTGTATATACGCATCAAGAAGTAGGAAAAGCTGTAGCACTGGCATTATAAAAATATTTTATGCGGCTGTGGTATTAATATGAAGTTTTACATCATTTGTTTGTTGTAAAATATACACCTTTCATGCAGCTGTTGAGAGGAATGGCGAATAATTTCTTCGTATCCTCAGTGTGAATCTTCGTTGGGGCTTGGGTACTGTTTAGGGGCTTAGGTGTCGCTTAAATACGCTGTGGGTTTGTAGGAGCAAATCTTGGAATTTATATAAAATTAAACAATTTACAACACCTAATACACATGATGTTATGTTGCGAATTGATACAGTTTGACTTGCATCGAATTTAAGATGACCAAAATGTTTCTTTCTAAACTATGAGAAATTCCTTGTTATCCATTTAATGTATTTAATAGCGTATTAACAACATTATTTTTCATGGCAAATTATTTTTCACATGGATTTTTTCACACATTAAACGTATAACAATAGCGCCTTAATTCTTTTATCACTGCAATGGTAGAATTTTGTAGAAATTTAAACCTATACCTGCCATATACTACCGGTATACAGAGTAGTATACAGAGAAGAAATATGTATGTATATCCATGGAATGTAATGCTAGGTACGACCATTCAAAATGTGTTTCTTTTTTATTCAAATTTTTATACACTTTACTTGCAAGTCATTAACCTCAAATAAATTTTGAAAATTTCTTTACTAACATCTGTGTGGGCTGCATTTAGCCCCACAAAAGCCATAAAGGTTTAATGATATGTATGTATGTATGTTAAATGGCATCATAATATTGTTTTACAAGACTTTAATTTTAATGCTAAAACAACCATTTAACATTCAATTATAGACTGTGTTTACAATGATTCATTTTTATGAAGTGTTAAGTGGTTGTGAACACACACTCTCCCTGTGTGTGTGTAACGAGATGGCAGTGGCTTAATAAAGAAAAATTAAAGAAAAAAACAAAAGAACAGAAACAGAACAGATACAGAAACAAATAAAGAAGAAAGAAATTAAATAAACATCCCTTTTTTGTTGTTATTGTTGTTTAATGTCTGAGAAACAAGTTCAAAATTACCGTTAATAAATGGAAAAATAGAAATAAGAAGAGAATAAAAACCGATAAAATCGTAAATAGAAATAAAATTATACACATACACTTACAGATAATTGATGTAAAATAAACAATATAATGACTCAGTAATTGATAAATTGAAATTAGAAAATAATTCGAACAGCAATGATTGTGGTCGACTGTATACGATGACTACACTTAATACATTCTTTTACTCTTAAATAAATGTTTTTAAATTTTCATAGTTTAACTATGGTGTACATTCCCATAGTCAAACTGCATCAATTCGCAACATAACATCATGTGTATTAGGCGTTGTAAATTGTTTAATTTTATATAAATTCCAAGATTTGCTCCCACAAACCCACAGGATATTTAAGCGACACCTAAGACCCTGAACAGTACCTCAGTTCAAACGAAGATTCACACGGAGGATACGAAGAAATGTATTCGATATCCCATTCAACAGCTGCATGAAAGGGAGTATATTTTACAACAAACCAATGATGTTTAACTTCATATTAATACCACAGCCGCGTAAAACATTTTTATAACGCCAGTCCTCCTTGATATGTATATATAAGCATACGTACCTAATTGATCATTACAACCCTTCAGTTAGGCTTACGACCTAGATTCTCACACCACTTGAGTTGTGTGTGTTAATTTTTTTTCATGAATAGAGGGACCTACAGTTTAAAGGCGACTCCAAACGACAAATTTTAAGAAACTTTTCTTGGAAAATTTTTTGCTCTCATAGTTTTTGCCAGAAATCTGTTGGGAGAAGGTTACCGAAAAAATATTAAATATTAAATTTCGTTTTGTTGGAGATGTCTGACCTGGTGTTCGAATCGTGGCCACACGTTTAATAAGCGAACATACTACTAGGCTATGTCGACTTCACCCCACCCCTTGTCATGTTAACGAAATACTTAAGTAGTAGCAAACACTATCAAATAAAAGATTAAGGACCTACTCACTTCACGATAGAAAAGTATGTCATGCAATATGGCCTATGTTTGGAAAAGCCGTAGCTACCATCACAAAGCAGTCGGCTACAGAAAACTATGTAAAGAAGTTGACGCTCTTTATTCTATAATATCGATCATGAGTAACTTCAGTTCTTATTTAGCAGATAACAAAAATACATATTGACTAACAGAATGATATTACCGTAGGCAAAATTGCAAATCCACAGAATCTTTGAGAGATTATTAAGTCCCTGGGCGGTACACAAGACACAACGAATATCTCAGATTCCTACCGAAGATGCGAAAAATCTATTTGCCATTCTATTCAACTGCTGCATGAAGGGGAGTATATTTTACAACCAAGAAATGATGTAGCAATCCATTACAATGCCAAAGCCGCGTCAAACGCGTATAACGCCAGTTCTACAGGCGTTTTCATTATTGCTGATACGTATATACATGCATATATAATTGGTCATTATATCCCTTCAGTCAGGATTACGACCTAGCTTCTAGCTTAATTGTTTACATGAGTGGCGGTATCTACAATTTAAATTCGATTCAAAACTACAGATGTTTGAGAAATCTTTCATGAAAATTTTATTTACTTTCAGAGTTTTTGCCAAGAATCTGCTGAGAGGCAGTCGCCGAAAAAATATTTCTTTCATACTTCGTTTTCTTTGAAATGTTTGAACATGGGGTTTGAACCGACGCTTCGCATCTAATAAGGCAACATAAACATTAACGTAGCCTCAAAAGTATACATACGTTGAAAATCTTTATAATTGTCTGACAACTGCCCTCGATTTTAAGACGGTCTTTTGCATTGGTTCAGAAATTTGTTAAATTTGTTAATCGGATGTATACTTTTGTGGGCCTGTGCAGGGCCACAATTCAGTTCAATTTCAGAAATTGTTTAACCAATGCAAAAGACCGTCTTAAAAACGAGGAAACTATAAAGAATAATAAATAATAAATTTGTTAACCGTATGTATACTTTAGTAACTGTGTGTACATAATTTTAATTATTGGCCATTATAATCTTTACAACGACTGTATAAAAAAATAATGGCCCTGGTATTTGGGATTATCAGTTAATGTTGACCCTAGTTTTCCTGCATGCCATAATTTAAATTTAAATAATTTTAATTTAAATCACCTCACGTAGGGTACAAATATCCCACACTGTTTTGTTGTTTGTTACACATTTAATGAAATAATTTATTATTTTAATTTGAAAAAAGACAAGGATGACAAATTGTTTAACCATCTAATACTGTGGAGTATGTATGTGCAGTAAAGACCAGTTGAAGTAAACAGCACAATTTTTCAATTACAATTTCTTTCTCTAATACGACAACAGGCAACAACAACAGCAATAATAACAACAACAATAACTAGATCATCATTTTTTTTTTTGACGCCAAATAAAATTTTTTTTCAAACCTTATCTCAGATGTAGAGGCGTCTAGCAAAAGAGTTTATCGCTCTTTGAATTTGAAAAACGTTAAAAATAGGTTTGAAGACACATGTTGTGAGTAAACCAAAATGTCTCTTTACAATGAATGATGATGATGGCATTGGTGATCATTACATACTTGCATTGGAGTATTGGATGATGATGATTTTATATGTGAAAGTAAATAAGAACAGACTTGTTTTTGAACTCAAGCGAAGAGGTAAACATTTTCAAACGAAAATTACAATCTCAAATGAAAAGATCTTTTTAATTAATCCTTTAGTTTGATTTATTTTTATAATAAAAATTTTATGACACATAAGGTATGTATATAGGAAGATTTATTAGCTGAAGAGACTTTTTCAATAATCACTCATAAGTTTGATGATCAAAATCTGCAAGTTATGCCGGAGAGAATATGGAGGTGAAATGTTAGGTTTGTACTGATGCTTAGAACATTTAAAAATACAAACTATGATTCATATTTAAAAAACGATTCAAAATCCCTATTAAAGACTAAACACAATTGTGCATTAAAGTACAGTAGGACCTTGATTATCCGTGATTCGAATATCCGGCAGCATCAATTATCCGGGATGGAAAAAGAAAATATTTTGCATCGTCTTAATTTTATTTTGGTTCGACTTAAATTTTTCTGCATCGTTTAACCGTGATTACCTCTATTATCCGTGATTATAAGCAAAAATTGTTTTCTATTATTTTGGATTAGTATACGATGAGTCACAAGCATACATGTAAACCTGTTTAGTTTAATTTAGATATTTGAGAAGTGCGGGTTATTTTATATTTTTGAAACAAGTATGCATATAAAATCCTTGAATTATTTAGTTTCTATATAAATATGTACATATTCATTTATTAACTAATAAAAAAATCTATTAAAAAACTAGCCGAAATTGGTACTCAATTAACCGGGAAAATCGATTATCCGGAATGCTTCCGTTCCCGACCATCACGGATAATCAAGGTCCTATTGTAAATCAAATTTGGCGACGATTAGACACTCAGGATGCCTTCGATAGAAAATAGTTTGACACCATATTCAACAAAATTGACAGACGCTATATGCCAGCTGTAATGAGATAGAGTGTATCAGTTCTAGTATAATATACTTACAAATATAGATCTTTGATGCGTTTTGTGTGAACGTAAGATCAATACAAAATGCACTTTGATTTTAGAAGAGCTCTAAACCTTGCTTAAATTCTAATAAGCAAATCGAGAAAGATTTGTATCTACAAAATAAAGTCAACACTAAATAAATTGGAATCAATTCAAATGACCACAAATGTATAGGGTAAGTATACTCAAAGAGAATGGTTTCTTATGAGGTTGGCTTACACTACTAACAGAAATTCCAGACACTTATAATCTAATCATATAAACCTTATAGCATGTGGTCAATAAAATTGATAAGCGACAGTAGACTTCTATTAATGAGTAAAATACTTATTTACCTATTACTTTCGAACTCTTTAGCTAGGATAACACCCTAGCTTCTTACACCATCCATGTTGTGTATATTAATTTCATCCATGAGTGGTGAGACCTACTGTTTATCGATTTTGATTATATAATAAAAGAAAGGATACAAAATTACTTTGGAAATAACTAATGGTAAATTACGAAAACACAACACTGTCTTATTACTGCAGAGATCTTTTCTATTCGACGCTTCAATACGAACTGAGATCTTGTACATTTTTTCTCTTGGTTATCGTATCAAGTTTCCCACTTCATTGAGCCATACCCTTGCAGCTTTCTACGCCTAATCCACTATATCTACAATTTGCTCAACGGATCACAGAACTGTACAGTCCGTCGTAAACGCACTTCGCACGTTCTTTTTCGACGTGTAAAACGGTTGATTTATTTATCATGCATCTTATTACTTTTATCATATTTCGATTAGTTTGTTTATTGTGCCATTTTAATAGAAAACTATAGGAGAACACGTGTTTCTTAAAAAATTGCGGTGAAATAATTTCATTATCCGTAATCGCTAACAAACTATCATGTCCCCTCAGTGGGGACAACCGAGTGACATGCTAGACTTACGTTGTCCCATCAGAGGGGACAGCTGAGGGCAAAGGGTTAAGCAAAAATGCGTAAATTTAATTGTGTTTCACTGAATTTTCACTAAAAAACAAAATGAATCCGCAGTTAACAATTTGAGTTCAACGAAGCTTATTTCAAACTGTATTTGAATAGCATTTTCTATGACAAATTAGCTGTTCTCTAGCTGCCTTCAGCTCTCTTGCTGTATAATACAATTCCGGTAGCTTAAGTCAGGCCACATCAACTGGAACGTTTCTCTTTTAAACCGGACCGCTACACAAATTAGCATAAAACCTTTTTTTATATGATGGTTTTGGGTTTAATAATAATATTCTTTGTATTTACATTTAAAATAATTTTAGTTTTTCCCTATTATTATGGCTTTAAATTTCGTTATAAAAACTAAAAACATTTTTTTAGATAAGGGACCATCATTATATTCCAACACTACAGCACTTGCTAACACCTGTAACATTTACATTTTCCGGGTGGGAGGAACTTAAATAGAAATTTATCAACACTTTCTATTGGGCCATAAAATATATTTTGACAGATTCAATACAATTTTTATTCACACTAGTTTACATGTAACTGAACTGTTGGTAACTGAAATACAAATAAAAAGAAAATTTATTACGAACCATTTCACCATGGGGTATAACCTTAATGGGCAATAATAAAAAAAAATATTTTTTTTTGGTACCAAAACTTTCTTTCAAGATTGTTCTCATGTGTGTTTTATTGATTTTTAATAAATGTGACTAATTTATTAGAAAATCATATAGAAACAGAGAAAGAGAAAAAATTTGGAACAAAAACAGACACAAAAAGCCACACAAAAAGACGACCAAAACGAAATGGCCAAGAATTCATGCATTCAAGCAGTCTTAAAATCATTTTTGTTGCTTGAAAGTTTTGTTAATGCCTCTAATTAACATAAGGAAACACATGTTTCCACATAAATTAGAGCAGAATGTTTTAAGATCTATAGGCTATTTTTGTTTTCTTCTTTGGTAACGATTAATAAATATGAAAATTTCTTGTCATATTTTATGCCATTGACAGAAATTATGGAAAAATTCTTATTATCTGCCTACAATACAAACCAATTGATTATAACTACCTATCAAACTCTACTCTACTCCAGCACTGCTAAGAGTTCTATCGCACTTAATGAGAATGATTATTCGTCCACAACCTAAACAAATTCAAAAAATTCAGTTCTTTTTTCATTCTTTTTCATTTTCAATAAATACCATCCAGATGGTATATGTTGTGTGTGTTTTAACGTTAAGTGGCATATTTTTCTTATTGATTACAAACATTTATTACAAATAAAAATTCAATGAAAATCAAACAACCAAAAAAAAAAACAAAAAAAAAACTGTTGTTCTTGCCAGTTCATTTACTTCAGTATATGGCATCACTAAAGCAAGACTCATAATCCGTAGGTGGTCAGCATGAATTTGAAGTGATTATTTTTTAAGACAACGCCTCTCTTCTTGCCACAAATATTTGAAATGAAAGTAGCCGCCATGTGTGGTGTTGGTGTTGGTGTTGGTAATAGATGTCAATGCGTGTTTATGTCATTTATCGTTTGTTTTAGCCACAGACTAATGTGTCATTTAAATTGATCTCATTTTAGTGATAAATAATCCTTCATTATTTAGATCACATATCATACATACACATGTGTGCGTGTGATTTATTAAAGAAATAGGCGAATAACATATTTTATTAAAACCGAAAGAAAGTGGAAATTATATTTAAAGAAGCTTTCTTTATAACACTTTATTTTTCTGTAAAACATGAGAGACACTGTCAAGTACTGTTAGTCAGAAAGAGGTAGAAGAGTTCACAAATAATGGGTCTTCTAACAGAGACTTTAACAGTAGAATCTAAATCTCTCAAATTAATAGACACATACATACATAATTGGTCATTACAACCCTTCAGTCAGGATTACGGCCTAGTTTCTCACACCACTTATGTTGTGTGTGTTAATTTTATACATGAGTGGTGGGACCTACAGTTTAAAGTCGACTCCGAACGACATATTTTTGAGGAACTTTTCATGAAAATTTTTATTTACTCTCAGAGCTTTTGCCAGAAATCTACTGAGAGGAAGTCACCGAAGAAACACTTTTTGTATTTTGTTTTGATGTCTGGCATGGGCCTCGAACCCTAGTTTTACGTCTAACAAGCCAACACACTACCTACTAGACTACGGCGAGTATTAATATTAATAGACGTTTATTAAGTTTTTTGCGTCAAATAGCCATGGACGCATAGACATGGATTATGGACGGGTTCTGGAGAATTTGGAAACTGATTCTAATTTTTATTAACCCTGGACGGTTACTGTTCGTCGAATCGACGAAGCTCATTTACTCTTTATCATATAATTCTTTTAAGTTTGACCAAATTTCGCTCTTTTTTCAACAACGTTAGTCGATAATGAAAGCTTGCAGTCGTCGACTCAACGAGGAGTAACCTTACTGTACAAAAATGACCATCCAGGATTAAAAAAATGGGTGGCCAGGGTACCTTTGAACAGTAACAAATTAGGGTTAAATTGTTCGTCAATTCAACGAAGGGTAACCTTAATGTACAAAAATGAAGAGTAACCGTCCAGTGTTAAACACTTATCCTCAGCAGTGAGTCTCATTTTTGTATGAATTGATACGTGAATAATTATAATTGTTGAATTATAAAGGCGATTCCAATCCACATAAGATCCATGAGAGTCCAATACATCCAAAAAAAGATACTGTTTGATATGGATTTTGGTGTGCCGTTTCTGCGAGAACGACGTTGGTCAGACCGTGACTGTGTCTAGTGGGCATTATAGCTGCCACCAAAAATATTTACCTTCAACACACAACTCATAATAATATACTCAAATAAAATAAAAATCTGTAGTCCAAAGTCGACTTTAAACTGTAGGTCCCGCCACTCATGTGCTAATTAAACATACACAACACAAGTGGTGTGAGAAGCTAGGTTGTAATCCTAACTGTCGCCAAAGAAATATTGTCTTCATATTTAGTTTTGTTGAAGATGTCTGACCTGGGGTTTGAACCGTGGCCACAGGTCAAATAAGCCAACACACTACCTAACAGACTACGGCGACTAGCAGAAAAAAAGGACGAAATACTTTCTGAAGTTTGCTAAGAGAAGGTTTTTTTTTTTTTAAGTAAATTTCCACAATTTGGAAGAATTATTTTTGGCATTGAACGATTCATGATAAACTGAACTGAAATCTCAACACAGTTTTATACTTAACACCACTGTCAAACCGTAGTTATCTATAGTTCTCATAATAAAAATAAGCCATATAAAGGGTGTTTTTTATAGAGGTATAGAACTTTAAGTTGCAATAAAACAACGATGGATTATTCGATTGACATGAATTTTATTTATCCGAAAGATAATCTTGTGGCATTACATTTTAAATATGATTTCTGGCATATGACCGCCACGGCTGGCGCGGATGTAGTCCAATCTGGACGTCCAATTTTTGATGACTTTTTCCAACATTTGTGGCCGTATATCGGCAATAATACGGGAAATGTTGTCTTCCAAATGGTCAAGCGTTTGTGGCTTTACCGCATAGACCAATGACTTTACATAGCCCCACAGAAAGTAGTCTAAATCACAAGATCTTGGAGGCCAATTCACAGGTCCAAAACGTGAAATTAGGCGGTCAAAAAACGCGTCTATCAATAAATCTATTGTGGCACGAGCTGTGTGACATGTTGCGCCGTCTTGTTGAAACCACATCTCCTGGACATCATGGTTATTCAATTCATGAATGAAAAAGTTAGTAATCATGGCTCTATACCGATCACCATTGATTGTAACGTTCTGGCCACCATCGTTTTTGAAAAAGTACGGACCAATGATTCCACGGTGTAACGGTGTTTCCACATACACTTGAGGATTACCTTCACTCCAAATGCGGCAGTTTTGTTTGTTGACGTAGCCATTCAACCAGAAGTGCGCTTCATCGCTAAACAAAATTCGCTTATGAAAATCGGGAACAACGGTAATCTCGTTTTGGGCCCATTCGACGAATGTACGCCTTACTTGATGATCGTTTGGCTTCAAATCTTGCACGAGTTGGATTTTGTAAGCACGCAAACCAAGATCTTCCATAAAGTGGATGGACACAGATCCAATTCCTGTGCTCGATGGCGGATGGACTTATTCGGGTCTTCCTCAATGCTACGCTCTACAGCAGCAATAGCTTCTTCTGTACGCACCGTACAGCGTCTCTGGGGATGCAAGTTATCAATAAGAGTAAACGTGGTGCGAAAACGTTCCATGGTTAATCGAATTAACTGCTCTGATGGACGATTTTGTCGACGATAAAATGGACGTAGTGCGCGATACGTTTTCCGCACAAACCAAACTGAGAATAAATCACTTGACAGCTGTTAAATCGGTCGCCATCTTGAAAAGTAATGCCAACTTAAAGTTCTATACCTCTATAAAAAACACCCTATATATACTTAATCAGGGGATTTAAAAAGAAATTTTCGACGGACATAGTAATAGCGGTGTATCTATTTTAATAGCCTTTATAAATTAACCCATGTTGTTAACATTTTATAATTTTGGAGTAAACTTTTGACCCATTTTAATAAATGGAAATTATATAGAAAGCCTTCTAATCAATTATGATTAAATAAACCGCCATCATTAATATATTTTCATTATTTTTTAAGACCGTGACATTCTAAAGAATTCATTCATAGAACAAAAAAAAGGATTTTTCTTTTTGTGAAAGCTATCATTAATCCCCAATAATTAAAAAATTAATAAAAATTTAATATTTTATTATCAACTATTATTTACATTTTTAATCTTTATATCTACAATGGACTGTAATGCATTGTATGTTGATAATCACTGTGATGACTCCATTCCTTCCGTATTTTTCCTCTGGCAATGGGAATGTAATGGTAGTACCGTATTTCCAACCATTACCCAACCGTGTTTCGTTGTTATTGGTAAGAATTTGCTTTATTTGACTGAAAATCATTAACTTGCAAATGCAGGTACTTTATAAGACCATGTCTTTCACTGCACAAAGTTGCTTTTGCGGTTGGTATTGGCAATTTTTTTTTTGTTTTTAAATCCAAACTAATTACTCTGGTAATTAAACAGATTTTAAAGCATTAAGCATTGGTAACGATCATTAATTCTGTAAGAAGTATTTGTTGTTGTATTGTAACGAATTTATTCAAAGCACTTCAGGCATACAATGCAAGAACAAAAAAAGGAAAAAGAAAGAAAAAGAAAAAACCAAAATTAATTATTACAGATTAAATGTTAACGTATTACGAAAAAAGAGAAAAATAAAATGCGGTCTTAATCGATGTTTGGTAATTTGGAAAGCAAATTTAAAAAAAAATATTTTTTTGAAAATAATAAATTTTTTAATCTAGAAAGCTGCATTAAGAAATATGCATGAATTGAAATTTAATTTCAAAATTAAAATTTCATAAAAAAAATGGAAAATAAAGCTGTTTGACTCAACGTATCATAAGTCTATGCAATAGTAAGTACATATCCCCTGAGTATGTCAGATAATCAAGAAATTTATCAATTTACCACTGAGTTCTTTGTCTTTGGCTTTCTGTTGCGCAAAGAACATCTTACAGCACTATATGTTATAGGAGAGATGAATATATACATCCCCGATGTGTTTCATTTCTAACCTAAAATGTGTTAGAAAATGTTCGGCACAAAACATGTAGTCAACTTGGCTTCTACGATGTGTCTCTCTTATGCAGTGTCTTCACTACTAATTCCAACGTGGTCTTCACAGAATTACACATTAAAAAAAATTACTTGACAGGAGCGTATGTTATTCTTTACATGTTGCCTTATAGGGTTGAGTATTCCTTTTGTCATGTTTGAATGATAAAAAGTTGCAAATATCAGCTGCAAGGTGGCAGCGGTTTGGTTTATTAGACAAAAGCCCGTGGTTCAAGTTCTGGCTAATACATTTCGAACGAAAAAACGAAATAATAAAAAAATATTTCTTTCGGCTACTTCCCCTCACTTTTTAAAGTCGCCGTAGTCTAGTAGGTAGTGTGTTGGCTTATTAGACGTAAAGCTAGGGTTCGAGCCCCAGGCCAGACATCAAGACAAAATACAAAAAGTATTTTTTCGGCGAACTCCTCTCAGCAGATTTCTGGCAAAAACTCTGATATTAAATAAAACTGTCATGAAAAGTCTCTCAAAAATCTGTCGTTCGGAGTCGACTTTAAACTGTAGCTCCCACCACTCATGTATAAAATTAGAACACACAACATAAGTGGTGTGAGAAACTAGGACGTTGTACAATGAGTCAATTCGACCTCCTAACCTACTTCTCCTCAGCATCTCGTAAAAGTGACATACAAAGTTTATCAAATCTGTCGTTTGGAACCGATATTAAACACTTGGTCCCAGCACTCATGGATAAAATTAACGCACACAACATGGATGGTGTAAGCTAGGTAGTAATCCTATGTAAAGAGCTGTAATAGCGAATTAAGTAAGTATGTTAGGAGTGGGGCTGACTCATATACCTGCATTGGAAATATCCATCTGCTGAAATTACATTTCGGGTCGTTGTATTGACTTTGAGTTTGAGTCCATGGAAGCGCTGAAAATGAGCGAAATAGTAGTCGAATCTATTTCAAAATAATGGATAAACGTTTCTTCGAACTTTGGTTTTATTCTACGTTGCTTATTTGAAGTCGCCGTTGTCTAGTAGGTAGTGTATTGGCTTATTAGACGTAAAGCCCGGGTTCGTATCCCAGGTCAGACATCAAAACGAAATACGATCAAATATTTCTTCGGCGACTTTTTCTCAACAGATTTCTGGCAAAATCTCTGAAAGTAAATAAAACAGCCATGAAAAGTATTTCAAAAATCTGTCGCTCGGAGTCGATTTTAAACTGTATGTTCCGCCGCTTATGGATAAAATTTAATGCACACAACATAAGTAGTGTGAGAAGCTAAGTCGTAATTCTGACCGAAGGGTTGTAATGACCAATTAAATAGGTAATTGCCAGATAATGCTGAGATATTGGGCTTTTCTGCAAAGCAATGAAAGTAGTTTCTTCTTACTGTGCAGTTGTAAAATATTCTTTTCTCGACAGTTTTGAGGAACACTAAACCATTTAAACCATTGTTTTTTCAAAACAAAGAGTACTTAATAATAAATATTCAAAAAAATTAATTCGCCCATCTTTAAAATTTCTTATGACAAGCATAATAATGTATATTTTTATATTCCCTAACATTATTTTATTTACGTTCTATTTTTGCAATAATATTTTATGGCCTATTGAAACATATGCTACCCAGATAAATTGGCAATAGAATATCCATCCCCTCCCCCTATAGGTACACGTACATAAGTGTATATTTTTGCGGAAACTCAAAAGAGAAAATCCCCATTGTCATCAATTGGATTTGTCGAAATCTGATAAATAAAATCACATAAAAGAAAATATGCCAGCAAATCTTGTTATTAAAATGTAATTTTTGTTTTGGGTGAATCAAAAAAACAAACAAAAAGAAAAGCGGAAATAAGAAAGAAAACAAAACAAAATAAAAGAAAACGACAACGACAACGAAATGTTATTTGCAAATGTTTTGCCGCATCTTGAATTCTATGCTCCCGCTCCCATTTAAATAGAATACAAAAGGAAACTCATAAACTTCCCTTATGATGGCAAGAGGCACACCAATTGCATACTAAATACACTGGATATACAAAAATGGTACATTTTTTTCTCTTAACAAATTCTGTTCTATGATACGCAAACATTCATGTTAATCTTCATATCATGACCGAATAAAAACTGGGTCAAAATGGTATAAAAAAAATGCAAAAGTTTTTTTTAAAAAAGTTCTGCCATTTTGATTTTTATTTTTATTTTCCAAACGATAAGTAACTTCCCTTAACATAAAGATTAACATGAATGGTTTTATTCTTTTACTTTTTTATTCCCAATTGATAAATTTAATTTAAAGTTTTAAGATTCTTTTTTATTCTTTATTTTTTTGTTGTCGTTTGAATAATACCATGAAATGTTGTTGCATAAAATTTAAATTAAATTCCCGGAAAAAAATTTTGTTTTTTGGCAAAGGCAGACAGCCCAGCCCAGCAGCCAACCTGTTCTCCTACTGTCCACAGTCTAGAGACAAAACAACCCGATACGTTCCCCTAATGCCTCTGCTCTTCCTCCCTGACCCATCCATTGTTGAGGCCGTAGAGGTGACAGGACCAACTATCACATCACCTCGAGAAAGCGAAACTAACCTAGCGAGGGCATCCGCCGTCCCATTTCCCAGTATTACGCTATGACCCGGAACCCAGCATAGACGGAGACGGTCCAGTACAAAAGTCCTCAACGACTCCTTGCACTCGCGAACGAGCCGTGATTTGCACTAGACCGACGCAATGGCCCTAAGGGCAGCCTGGCTCTTAACGAAGATCATGTAAGATTCCGAATCCGAAGCTGAGCCACCAGCTATGGCTAAGATTGCGAAAAGATCGACTATGTAATCCTTAAAAATTTGTAGCTGCCTACTATGTGAATGGATCTAGGTACACCAGCAACACCCAGTCTGCGGCTTACATTAAGAATAAATCATTACAAGACAGCTACATGACGAAATAAATATTTAATGTCATATGCAATGCCGACACGTTGATGGAATTATTTTTGTGCATTGTTTTGGAATAACTTAAAAGTGAGTTGCTAGAGAAGGTCTATAGTGTAGGAGAACTAAAAGAAATTTTCTTTGTAAACATTATATACAATTAATTTAAGAAAGTTTAAAGACAGTAGACCCCGGTGGGATCTACCTAATCTGCCCTTATAGTTCCAGATTAACATACTGTGCACTAAACTATTTCGAATTTTGTTATCTTGGGCGTAAGTTTATGGATAATAAATTGCAGAATGCTCGCCAGCCTTGTTGCCTAAAAAAACCACTTGGAATATCGCCTATACCTCAAAAATTCAATTCTTCAAAAGCTGATACAAAAGCCTTGCAAACAAAGAATAGAAATGCTGAGTAAACTACATACCTGGAAATGGCATTCACAACATCATTTTTCATTTCGATTGCGATTGTGATGCTGATTGCATGGCAACATGGAAACAAGAAACATAAAATATGTTTTATTTCCGTTGTGGCCCCCCTGCTAGCGGCCTTTTTAGATTTTCCCACTTACAAATCTAAGAATTGAGATTAAGGTTTCAAATAAACTTTTTTTATTTTTATTTTTTTGTTTCTTTCTTTCTTTCCTTCGTTTCTTCTTTATTTATTTCATTATTGTTTTATTTATTACATTTCTTGCGGTTACTTGTACACTAGAAATGGAGTTCGTAATTGGCATTGGTGTGGGGGAAGTTCCTTTCGAGCTGTAATAGATGACATTCGCAAAAGTTGACACTTCTTTAAACATATTCAAATTATCAAGCATTTGTCTTGGGAAATTTACACATTCTTGTTGTTGTTGTTGTTTATGAAATATTTTTTTTTTTTCACAAATAAAAGTTTGAATGCTATTTATTTAAGTGAAAAGTTTTTCTGAATACCTTAAACCTCATGCTGTAACCTTAAATGCCAGTTTGAGGAAATGAAGATCCCAAATTAAATAAATGAGTGTGAAGAAATAAAAAAAATTCAAATTCAAATTCTTAAAATAAAAGTTTTGACATTTTAACTATTTTTTCTTTTCTTTAAATAAACTCAGGTTGCCTTTTTAGCGGTGGGTCCAAAATGGACCAAAGAAAAAACAATACATTTTTAAAGTATTTATCGGTGATAACGGTGGTGGCAGGACTGGAAATATTAAAAGAACAGAGTAAAGCCTATATTAATATAAAGGATGGGTGATTTAATAGTTTAAACAAAACATACATACATACAGAACTCGCCGTAGTCTAGTGGGTAGTGTGTTGGCTTATTAGACATAAAAGCCAGGGCTCGAGCCCCAGACCAGACATCAAAATAAAATACAAAAAATATTTCTTCGGCGACTTCCGCTCAGCAGATTTCTGACAAAAACTTTGAGAGTAAATAAAATTGCCATGAAAAGTTTCTCAAAAAAAAACTGTCGTTCGGAGTCGACTTTAAACCGTAGGTCCCGCCACTCATGTATAAAAATGAACGTAGGTCGTAAGGATTACGACATAGCTTCCCACACTACTTATGTTGTGTATGTTAATTTTATATATAAGTGGCGGGTCCTTTAGTTTAAAGTCGACTCCGAACATAGATTTTTGAGAAACTTTTCTTGCACATTTTATTTCTCGCAAAGTTTTTGCCAAAAATCTGTTGAGAGGAAGTCGCCAAAGAAATGTTTTTCATATTTCGTTTTGATGTCTGACCTGGGATCTGAACCGTGGCCTTACGTCTAATAAGCCAACACACTGCCTACTAGACCTCGGCCACTTCATTCAATTAAACAGAAACGATTTGAAATTTTGCCAAATTCATTTTTTTGCTATGAAGTACAATTGTTCCGTTTGGAAATGGAATATTTTTTCATTCATATGGCGGCCGCGGCTGGGATCACAGTATCACATTCGATCGGACCAATTTTCGGCAATGACATCACGAATGTTGGCCTTCATATGCTCAATTGTCTCTGATTTGTCGGCATAACACTTTTCTTTAACGGTGCCCCACATGCAATAATCTAAGGGCGTCAAATCGCAGCTTATTGGCGGCCAATTGGCATCACAATTTCGGCCAATTAATCAGCCATCAAACGTTTGACGCAATAAATCGATTTTGGCATGAAATGTATGGCAAGTTTAACCATCCCGTTGAAACCAAACATCGTTCACATCAATACAATGAAGAGCAGATTCAAAAAAATCGATTATCAGGATGCAATAGGTGTCTACATTGACCGTAATGTTTACGCCGTTTTCATTTTCAAAGAAATATGGGCCAATAATGCCTCCACTGCACAAGCCGCACCAAACAGTCACTCGCTGTGGGTGAACTGGCTTCTGTAGAATCACGTGTGTTTTCTGAGCCCCAAATATAGGAATTTTGCTTATTAACGTACAGTAAGACCACGCTTAATGCTGGTGCGCTTAACGCTGTTTCAGTATCACGCGGTTTCAAATGAAACGGCCATGCACCGACCAAAACCGGTGCGCTATATACCGACAGTGTATACTATGTATCTTTTTCAACGCTCTTTTGTAAGTCTGTCCAGAATAAAGATTCCAAATGTATTTTCCGAAGTCGCAATCACAGTATGAACGCATCTTTCCTGCGTCACAGTTGATATATTAGTTGTCATCAACGTTAATAGGTGTATACATATGTACATGTATAAGTTGCCTCGTTTAACGCTGTTTCTTTAGGGCTGGAACTTATTGGAACGTATCCCCCGCGTTAATGTATCCACCAAGATGAAAATGAGCTTCAGCGGAAAAGATGATTCTTTTTCACGAAATCGCCATAATCGTGCAGTTTCTCGTTGGCCCATCTAGCGAAGGGAAAATGAAGCGGATAGACATGCGACTTCAACTCTTGAACCAATTGAACTGTGTGAGATCTCCGTATGTCGCATCTCTTCTCAAAATTCTACGTGATGTGGTGCATGAAATGTTCAATCTTTGAGAACGATGACGAGTTGATACTTTCTCATGCACACTCTGTGTCACTGCTGCGATATTTTCGGGTGTACGCTCTGTACTAGTACGCTCACGTCTTGGCGCATCAACAATGAAACCAGTAAATCGAATTTTGGTAGAAAGCACTATACCGGGCACTGTTGGTCCTTCTCAGCGACTGAATTTTGTACGACATTTTCGTGCAATTTCCGACCAATGTATCCCAACGTTGCTCAAGCGTAGATGGATTCGTAGCGTTCAGTGGAGGTACACACATAAGTACATAATTGGCCATTACAACCCTTCAGTCAGGATTACGGACTAGCTTCTCACACCACTCATGTTGTGTGTGTTATTTTTATACACGAGTGGCGGGACCTACAGTTTTAAAGTCGACTGCGAACGACAGATTTTTGAGAAACTTTTCCATAGCAATTTTATTTACTCAGTGGAGATAATATACGGCATTTTGTGACAGAATAGAATGACAGAAGTATTGCCAGATTCGAAATAACCGATGATACAAATTTAGCTTCTATTTAGCTTCTTAATAATGAAACATTGTTGCTTTTTATTCAAAACTACTTACGATACTTTTGTAAAATTTAAACAGAAAACAAATATATGTACATATATATATACATAGCATGTATGTATTTTACAAATAATTCTTATAAATTTTGTGCTGTTTGTAAATATATTCACTAAGTGGGGGGAGATGTGCTTTAGCCACTTAGAATTTATTTGAATTCAGAAAAATATTTTATTTTAAAATATTTTCATATTCAATCTTTTGCTCATGATGATAAAGCCAATCAAGCGTAATATATACATAAATTGTTGTAACCTTCTTAAATTCATAGAAACAAAAACAAATAAGTTTTTAGCCAAAAACAACAAAAAAAAAGGAGAAAAAACAGGAAGAAAACCAGAAGAACAATAAATGGATGCATAAGAAAAGAAGCTTTGTTTTCAACAGAAAATATTGTATTCAACATACAACATAATATTCCTTTAAACAATACCCATTTGCACTTTAGCAGACAGCAGAATCTTCTACACAATGTGCAGATAAAAGAATGGAAAGACTGGAAGACAGACAGACTGGCAGACAGACATAGTAATAGATGGCCAACTGTTAAAAGTGGAAAAGTTGTAAAGGGAATAAAAGGAAAATGCAAGAATAAAAACTAAGTAGAATGGAAATGGTGTAGTCGAACGTACAATATAACTAAAATAGCATGAATAACGTGAAATAATCCTTTAAGCTGTAAAAATTTTACTCATTTATAATCCCTTGGCAAATTGTACGAGCAGAAGAGCTGACTTTTTACCCACTATACGTAGATTTTTTGGGAGCCAAAATAGCAAAAAAAAGGAAAAATGAGAGACGATTTTAGCTTAAAATGTTGTTTGTGAGTGTGTGTGTTATAATGCCATGATGATGATGATGATAATGCCGCAGCAAGAGCAGCAAGAGCTGTGCAGTAGAGAGCTGTTAAGACAAAGTTTTCTATTATGGAAGGTGATAAAAGTTTTCTATTTTTCTACGCTTTGCTTTACGTTTTTCAACGACTTTTTAAAATATAGACGAACAAAAAAAAATGGAAAAGAAAAATTAAATATTTTTTGGATACAAGAATGAAAAATATTTAAAATTTGTTGCTAAAAATGGAGAAAAAATACAAGAAATATTTTCGATATTATTTTTAGCAAAGCAGGAAATTGTCATTCATTGCCAGCAACATCCCTAAGCTAAGAAATCTGTGTTAAGAAGAAGAAATCAGAAGGAAACTAAGCAATGCATTTAAATAAACTCCAATAAATTACCAATGACAGCACGATATTAGCTTATGTTCTTAGAATATTTCTCCAGAGCTGCTGTTTTTCCTTCACATGCTGCTATGCACTGTCATAATTTATTTTCTTTTTTTTCAATTTTATTTTGCGGAAATTATTAATTACTTGTTTATTTTTCTTTACAAACTCAGTATTTTACTGTGTCTTTTTTTCATTCTGTTTCCATTTAAAGCTCATAAATTAAAATCGCAAATATTTTGCCAATTATTGAATTTTTGCTCTACGTTTTCTTACTCTTTTTGCCACCCACCACCTTTCACTGCCACCATTCGTTGATAACTCCCAAGCAAAGTGACAATTTCGTTATCGTTATTACAAGCAATTTTAGAAATTCATATACAATTCCTTTCGTGTTTGTACACACACTCACACACAACACACAGGAAAAACTCCGAAAATCTTTTAAGCTGTGCGTAGTTTTACTCTTGAAATACATTTTACCGACGAAAAGCGAAAAGTGTTTTTAATTGATTTCGTTTTTTTGTTGTTCGATAACTTTTTTTCTTCCTGTTTGTTTAATATGGCAAAAAAAAAAACAAGAAGAAGAAGAAATGAACGTGTTATTGAATTCCTATGTCGCATATAAAACAAAAATTCGTAGTAAAATGAATATCAATACGAAGCGTATGTCTTTTAGTAACAATGTGGCATAAAAACAGGATTTATTGTAACCCAATAAACAAAATTGTTGTAGATTTCAAAAACCTGGCAAAAATTGCTCCAAAGACACCCAATAATATAAGAACTGCACGTAAAAAATTTGAGTACAATTAGATCTCTAGAGTGCACTGTGTGGCCTGATAAATACCTAAAGGTTCCCTAGGCAGAATAATTTGATTTTATAGTTTTGAGAAATGCCTCGCCACGAGCTTTAGTAAAAAAAGTGGGTAGGGTAACCTAGAGACCACATACTGTTTTAAAAGAGAAGCCACTATGTCGTATACCGATGGGACGAGAAGAGATAGTGGAACAGAAACAGGAATTTTGTTTATTTTAGCGCGAAGAGATAGTCGAACAGAAACGAGAATTATTGTTTACAGACTGAAATATTCCGAGTTCATTTAAAAACTCACGAGCATTATTCAAGCTAAAGTCTATGCCATCGAAATACATATGTTTTCAATTCAACTTGGGCAGAGAGTAGAGAGAAGTCGCCGTAGTCTAGTAGGCAGTGTGTTGGCTTATTAGACGTAAAGCCAGGGTTCGAGCCCCAGGCCAGACATCAAGAGAAAATACAAAAAGTATTCTTCGGCGACTTCCTCTCATCAAAATTCGGGCGAAAACTTTGAGAGTAAATAAAATTGTCGCAAAAAAGTTTCTCAGAAATCTTTCGTTCGGAATCGACTTTAAGCTGTAGGTCCCACCACTCATGTATAAAATTAACACACACAACATAAGTGGTGTCAGAAACTACAGGGTCAATTTGACCTCCGGGTACTGTACTTGTCTTAATTGACAAGTACACGTCCTCTAACCTAACCTAACCTGGACAGAGAGTACAACGAACGGAACATGGCAGTCAGGCCACCGTTTGAACACTCGGTTCTTATGAGGCTAACAAGAATATAGTATTGAACTATCTGAGAAACTGAATCAGCTATGTGTGGAAAGTAGCGTTATACTCTGTTAGGTGCCTGTTCATACGAAAGTTGACGACACTGAGGGGGCCGATGAGTTTGCGAAAAGAAAAGTTTCCACACCGCTTATGGAATCACAAATTCTCTATGGGGTTTGAAGTGTTGTTTGCAAGGATATAATCTGGGAAAGTAAAGAAACAAAAGGCGAAGGCTCTGCTTAAACCAAAAGGGATTAAGTATATCCAAGCTATGATCGCATACATACATAATTGAACATTACAACCAATTTACCTAGCTTCTCATACCACTTACGATGTGTGTATTAATTTTATACATGAGTGATGGGACCTACAGTTTAAAGTCGACTCCGAATGACAGATTTTTGAAAAACTTTTCATGGAAATTTTATTTTACACTCACAATTTTTTCAAGAAATCTGATTAGAGGAAGTTACCGAAGAAATATTTTTTCATATTTATGAATAATTAATATAGAATGAGAGGACAGAAGTAACCTTCCTCTTCACAAGGCCCTTTAGACACAAAGAATATTTAATCAGAATATGAATATTCCTTAACAACTCAACATGTAGATCATATGGTGATGGAAATGAGTCATAAGGAAACATTTTTGAAACCTGTGAGGCATTAACGCAGCTTTGAAGCCACAACTAGATGTGTATCTGTGCAGGTATTTGTCTTTGTTGATGACAACTAGCATCCTGAAGTTCCTCAGGGTAATAGACTTGTTTTAAACTTTATAGGGATACCATATATAGTTTGAGGGCAGTTGGTAGATGGAAAAAAATCGACGTGGACGTATTCTGTTCTTATACTAAAGTCCAATGGCTTTCCCATGCTAAACAGTAATTTTGAGTGTAACTAATAGCTCTGCATGTCTTGTACTACAATTTTTGATGGTGCAGAAGCGATGTGCCTTGAGATAAGATTTGGCATCCTTACACACATAATTGACCATTACAACCCTTCAGTCAGGATTAAAGACTAGCTTCTCACACCACTCATGTTGTGTGTGTTAATTTTATACATGAATGGCTGGACCTACAGTTTAAACTCGACCCCGAACGATAGATATTTTGAGAAACTTTTCATGGCAATTTTATTTACTCCCAGGGTTTTTGGCAGAAATCTGCTGAGTGGAAGTCGCCGAAGAAATATTTTTTTCATCTTTCGTTTTGATGTCTGACCTGGGGTTTAATACAGTGGCCTTACGTCTAATAAGCCAGCACACTGCCTACTAGACTACTGCGACTTCATTGACATCCTTACCCCTGATAGTTTGCAATTAAGAATTTTGTCGTGATCAAAGATGGCTTGAACATAAAGTACACGAATACATCAAAATTCTATCCACTTTTCGATATCCTGATTCATCTGAATTATTCACGGAGCTCCCATGGGACTTATTCAACCACAGCTGACCTCCTAGACTCTACAGTATATTGTGTTATTAAATATTTTTATACGATGTTCAGATATGCACCTTTACTGCGTAATTTGCAATAAACGCCATTTTTGGGCTCAATATTTCATATAAAGTTTCAATTAATTATTACGCAATAAATACGCAAATTGTTATAATATTGAGTAAAGCTTAAAATGCAACACAGTCAGAAGTGTGTTTAGTGAGCATATTACAATTAACCGACAACTCAAATGTCAACAACGACAAAAAAATCAAAATAAAAATAACGTTGTTGAAACAGCCATCTGTTTTGTTTACCAGCTGTCAAATGAATATTGAATAAGCAGCTGAACTGCGTATATTATTATGCCTGAACATTTAAAATATTGTACTCAATAAACCGAATATTGACTCAATAAAAATTCATATCTGAATATAGTAATACAGGAGAACAGCTAAATGTCGTCCATGTTGTCCAGTAAGTATCGGTGACTGTGAAACCTATATCGAAAGTCACAATGCCTAAACCACCCCGAAAACCAAACGGAACGAATTATTCTGTGTGCCTGAAGAGTATTGCAATTCATGTTTTATTGACGTAGATTTTGGTAACATCCATAAATTTGCAAAGAAAAATTGGTATTTACCCACGAACAGACGACGGTGACAGTCGACGAAAGTTCAATTAACAGGTTATAAGTTAATATTTACCTTGTAACACAAATATTTTATTCACAACACTTCATCGCTGTATTAGTTTTCATTGGAAATTTAAAATGATTTTCTTAAAGCCTGAAAATAACTGAAATCTAACAATACAAGGCTATTTTACCATTTTCACTATTTTTATTGGCACCGTTTCATAGTTGGTGTGTTCGAATGTTGATGCAATTCTTTCCAGTTATACTATGCAGTAAAAACAAACTAATAAAGCATTCGGATTGAAAACCAACCGCTGAGTATGGGACAAAAATACAACCGAAGCCAAAAAACAGGGAAATGTTGTTAAACCAAATAAACATGCGGCTGCCATTAGGAAAATTAAATTTTTTCGAAGCCAAAAAACTACACTTATACATATATACACGTACTCTATTATTCATATTGGGCTTGTTTTTTTTTTTTGTCGCTTTGCTGCAGTATAGCATTTTTGTTGAACAAATATTAGAAAAATTCAATAAAAGAAATCCATAGACAAGCGAATTTAAATACAATTTTTGCAATCAGTTTCTATCAAACAACCAACAATATTTCTGTTTTAATATTTAACTTTTTGATGAAAATTGTATTTCAAAAATAAAATTTAATTCTTCAATTGAAGTTTTTAACAAAAAGAAACCTTAAACATCTTTCGAGCAGCATGTCAGCATTTAAGTAGTCATTTGGGAGTTTCACATTGCAACTTCTTAAGGATTTGTATTTTTCTTTGCTATACTGTGTGACAGTTGGCCATATAGTAGTGTACGTAACTTTGGTGTGAAATCCACAGTAATTTTCTTTATATAGCAGCGAATACGTGCCAATCATGGCATTTAATGATGACAAGTGTAAAGGTTTTCCTGTTACATTTTTCCTTTACTTTTTTTTACACTCTTTGTCTTCATAAAACAGTTGAAAACTAGAAAATCTAAATGTTACGTGCTGCATTTGAAAATGACACCAAGACTTACTGTTATTGGGGGTTTAAACTTTGTGACATTCAGGTATCAATTCAAAGAAGACAAATGGCCGATGTGCTGCATGTCTAGATAAGAGGTCATGTATTAGAAATTGTTACGGTTTTACTTGTTTTTAGTTGTCTTGGTAAAGAAAAATGCATATTTGCATACAATAGGATTAAAAAAATACCAAAAGGTATTTTCAAAGTCGCCGTAGTCTAGTAGATAGCATGTTGGCTTATTAGACGTAAGGCCACGGGTCAAATTCCTGGTCAGATATCGTGAACAAAACGCAATATGAAAAAATATTTATTTCAGCGAGTTCCTCTCATCAGATTTCTGGCAAAAACTCTGAGATTAAATAATCAATTAAAATTTTCACAGAAATCCGTCGTTCGGAGTCAACTTTGAACTGTGGATTCCATTACTTACAACATAAGCGGTGTGAGAGGCTATGTTGAAATCCACGCTGTTGTAATGACGAATTATGTATGTATGTATATAGAAGTTTTATTTATATCACTTAGAGATCGAAGCTGATGAAACCCTGGACAAGCAGTGACATCGGCACTTTGCAAAGATCAACAAGAGGAGTGCTTTGTCGGTGCCCACTATACTCGTATTATGGTTGCCTTAATCACGCATATCCTTACTTACTTAATTGGTTATTAAAACCTTTTAGTTAGGATTACGACCTAACTCACACCATCCATGTTGTGTGTGTTTGTTATATCCACATCCGGGGCCTACAGTTTAGAGTCAACTTCAATCACAAATTTTGAAGAAACTTCTTCTATCAATTCTATTTACTCACATAGATTTTACCAGAGAGAAGTCTCCGTGGTCTAGTAGATAGTGTGTTGGCTTAATAGACGAAAAGACGATTTTACCAAAGGACTGTAAGTCGTCAAAAGAATTATTTTTTTAATTTCAAGTTGCTCGAGATGTTCGATCTGGGGTTTGAACTCACAAGATTTCGTCCAACACCCACTTAATCACGACAACTTAAAATTTCATCACTTAAAACCAGTTCTTCATAAAAATGCTTGTCTTTGGCCAATTTCCAATGACTGTTCATTCTATATTTCATAGAAACGCAAGCTCAGATACATAACATAATTGGTCATTACAATCCCTCAGTTAGGATTACGACTTCGGTTATCACATCACATATGTTGTGTGTGATAATTTTATACATGAGTGGCGTGACCTACAATTTAAAGTCGATTCCGAACGACAGATTTTTGAGAAATTTTTCATGACAATTTTTATTAACTCTCAGAGATTTTGCTAGAAATTTGTTGAGAGAAAGTCACCGAAGAAATATTTTTTCATATTTTGTTTAACCTTGGTTTCAAAACATGTTTTCTTTCTACCACGGCTTCAAGATTAGATTCTAGTGTAAAATATTATACGTAGCCAAAGGACGAAATCCAAGAAAATGAAAACGCCGACAAAACGATATTCCAACGTATTCTTCAAGACTTTGTGCTACAGCAGCATTGTGCTCTTCAGTACACACATTCATTTGTCTAGTTGATGGTTTTCAACATAGAAGAGTAAAATTTTGTAAGAAAACGATAAAAACTACAGGAATAGAGGATTACTCACTAGACCGATTCTGGTGAGCATAACATGTACACATAGTCGGTCATTACAATCCTTCAGTCAGGATTATGAACCAGCTTCTCACACCACTTATGTTGTGTGTGATAATTTTATACATGAGTGGTGGGACCTACAGTTTAAAGTGGACTCAAATTTTTGAGAATCTTTTTCATGGCAATTTTATTTACTCCTAGATTTGTTGCCAAAAATCTGATGAGAGGAGGCCACCAAAGAAATATTTTTTCATATCGGACCTGAGGTTTGAACCGTGTGGTCTTATGTCTTATAATGCAACATAATACCTACCAGACTACGGCCACAACATGAATGAATGTATGAATGTATGAATTTCGCGAACTGATTTTTTCAAAGCATTGTTGAAAGTACTGTGGTGGCCTTAAGCTATTCATAGTGAGTTGCTGCTGCATTGAAATTTTATTCACTCTCAGAGTTTTTGCCAGAAATCTGATGACAGGAAGTCGCTGAAAAAAACATATTTTCATATTTCGTCTTGTTAAAGATATCCGACCAGAAGTTTGAACCGTGGCCATTGTGAGTTGCTGAACGTCAATGTCGAAAGAGTTTAACATTTTCAGTTAACAAACCATAGTTATCGATATCATTCCACATATGATGGCTTAATTGGACTCAAAATATAGTAACCTTCACTGTTTTTTTTTTTTTTTGTTGTTTCGAAGTGACCTTTAGTTTAACATGTCCTTTTATTTTTAATTAATACAACATTTTCATGATGTTGGATGTCTGTTTTCTTTTTGGGATGCCAAAAAAAGGGACATGCAAATATTTATTCCATGCTTAATACTCAGCCACAATATTTGTTGCTTTATTGCTAGATGTACTCAGGCTGTATACAATATATAGTCATAGAGGCCAATATTTTTATTATGCTAAACTCTCCATTAGGCAATTTTTACAGATGATTAGCTTTTGATTCTTGTTTTCCTTTTTTCGTTTCGTTTTTTTTTTTTATTCATTTCCATTTGAATGGCTCTATTCTATGTAAATATGGCATTTTTTGGCAATAAACTTTATGGGAAAAAAACAAGGATGTAACAAAAACCAGATACCAAGGCAGCAGATGCAACACAAATAATGAAATATTGCAGAAGAATTTCAACAGTTTTGTGTTTAAAAATAATTGAGACAACGAGACAACTCATTTGCATTTAAAGAAGAATAGAAATTTAAAGTCATTTTCTGGTTTGAAAATTGCTTTAATTTCCTATGAATTAATTTCTATTCGAACATAACAAAACATATGATTTCAAATATAATTTATTGAGTATTAACGTGTAAGAAGCTTAAGAAATAAATTCTTTAAGAATTTCTTTTATTTTCCGTTTGTAACGCAATAAACTTTATATTGACAAAGTTTTTTTTCTCTTTTCTTAATAGGGATTTGAACTTGCCACCGAATATACGAATGTAATCCTGCAATTGGTAAGTGTAACACAAAAGTTTTTATGTTCGTTGGCCATCATGTAAAAAGGAAAAAAAATCAAGCATGTGTCACGATTAAAATTGAAAAGTATTTCTTTCAAACACAACAAAGAAAAAATTAAAACATTTCATACTAAACTTATCAATCTTTTTAAAGAGGATGTGCCAAAGAAATTAATGCCATTTCTTTGTAACACAAAGTTTCTCATTTAAACTGACTTTAACATTTCGTGGAGTGATTCTCTATAAAATTGGGACAATAATTCAAGTATTAATTTAGCCTTTGGCTTTAAGTTTAAGTTGGGGGATAAACACTAAACTAGAAGTACCGCTAATATCTGTACGTTAATAAGCACAGCACAATTCATATATCAATTCAAGTGTCTGTAACCTTAAGGTAAGGATATTATTAATGGCTTTTTGTTCATATCATTAATAACTTACCCCCGCTTTGTGTACTTTTGTTTTATACACGCTATTGTATATGCGAATGTAGCAAACAATCACAGTTTATGTTATCTTAATTCTTAAATAGGTGGGGTTAATGTTAGCAAATTATTCCTTATTTAGATGTTTTAATACAAAAGTCTACAATTTCCATGATTGTTGAAATATTTTTATCAAATTCGACATTACTTGTAAATGTAATGTGTTGATGTACTGGAATTTTTTCAAAAGACGTCAAAAAATGTTGTCCCAATAAGGGGCAATTAAAGTGACACAATAACCTTGTGTAGTCGCCGTAGTCTAGTAGGTAGTGTGGTGGCTTATTAGACGTAAAGCCAGGGTTCGAGCCCCAGGCCAGACATCAAAACAAAAAACAAAAAATATTTTTTCGGCGACTTCCTCTCAGCAGATTTCTGGCAAAAACTCTGAGAGTAAATAAAAACTGCCATGAAAAGTTTCTCAAAAATTCTGTCGTTCGGAGTCGACTTTAAACTGTAGGTCCCGGCACTCCTTTATAAAATTAACACACACAACATTAGTGGTGTGAGAAACTAAGTCGTAATCCTGACTAAATGGTTGTAATGACCAACTATGTATGTATGTATGTATTTATGTATGCAATAAGCTTGTAAAAGGAACACAAATTTTTAGTTTAAAACACGACTTCTTTAGACACCTACAATCCAATCTTAATCCACTAAAGACACATAGTATGCTGTAAAATCATATCGTATGGTCAACATTTATAGAGTAACAAAGAAACTAGTTAAGACCCCAAAATTTATTTTTAAACCATTGAAAAAATATACTGAATATAGCATCAAAAATGGTAAACAAATAAACAAAAATATTATAACAACAACACTACTATAATAAACGTAAACAAGCCCTCACTATTAACGGCAAGCACTGCAGATCGGTGATTAATAACTTCAATAGGACTGAATTGAAAAATCTGAATACTAATGATAAGTAATTTAAACCGAATGGTCTCTCAGCTCATGCCAATTTGGATATTCTGCACGAGCTGTTTGAGGGTATGGTGCTGAAGTAAACTGCCTACTGAGATCGTGTGATTTGAACCCGTCAGACGTTTTCTTGTGCGGGTTTTGTTAATTCACAGTTGTATGCGAATAAGCCATAAGCCTTAGCAATCCACAAAGTCTACATAGCTAATGCTAGCGCTCAAATTTGCACTTTTGTATGCGCCAAATTGTTCGAAAATTTGATATTTCGGATAAGCTCCACCTAGCGAACAAATATCACATCCCTCGTAAACAAGAATTTTTCTAAAGTTAGCTTCAATATGACAGGTCTTTAGGAGGTTATTATTCCTCTTGAATTTTTGGTGGTCGGATTTGTAAGTGCATATGGCTCTGTGGGAGAGATCTGTGGATGCAACAGGAACGTCTAGCTAGGCGTTGTATTATCAGAGGAATTATCTGTTTCAAGTCCTAACTGTTTCACTGGATCAGTCCTTTATTAAATTCGGTGTGGTCGTTGTAGTCTAATATTTGTGTTTGCCTCAGAAATATGAAAGAAATATTTCTTCGGCAGATTTCTGGCAAAAACTCTGAGAGTAAATAAAATTGCCATGAAAAGCTTCTCAAAAATATGTCATACGGAGTCGACTTTAAACTGTACGTCAAGCCATTCAAATATAAAATTAACACACACAACATAAGTGGTGTGAGAAGCTAGGTTGTAATGCTGACTGAAGGGAAATAATAACTTATTATGTATGTTTGTATGTATGTGATGCACATTTATAAAATTAAAAAAGAAATTAAAGACGTTTGAAAATACCTTTGAAAAGCCTTAAAAATATTATGCATTTAACCCTTACTATTGCAAATATAAAACGCAATTATAAACGATTTAAATGGCACCTTTTCATAGTCAGCACGTATCTAAATAGTTAGTCAGTCAGTGAAATTCAGCAACAAAAAGAATTTCTTAAGAATTTTTGGCACACGTTTTAACATTGACATCTCGTTAATGCTGCTGTGCTTTGCTGTGCTTTGCTCTTAATCAAAAAGGCACATTGCAAGATGTCGGCGATAAATGCATTGAAAGGAAAACTTTATTCATTCATTTCGCTGTCATTTAACTTAATTGCCAGACATTAATTTGTCTCATTATTTACCTTTTGTTTTTAGCCAGAAAAAAAAGAAAAACCGCCTCAACTGGAAAACTTTTTCTCTTTCAACAACACCCACCAATTGAAATGCGAGGCATAAACCTAGGGAAATACACTCATTGTAAGGCAGTGACATGTGTGGCACGTTTTACAAATTTAGTAGCGAAACAATGTTAGTGTAAGTATTAAAGATTAATGCCACTGGAAAGTGTAGAAAAGCAAAAAGAGAAAAAAGCAAAGAATATTTGCAATTAATAAGAGATTTGCTGAGAAGAGCTGAAAACGTATGAGTCATAAAATGTGTGCAGAATTAAATTAAAATAACTCATACGTGGAGTTATCGCATTTGAATCAATTACGGGGGATATTTATTGTATTTATTTATTTATTTAATTATTCATTATGGTGGGAGGATGAGATAATGTTTGAAAAACATTCATTATCTATTGCCAGACATTGGTTTTTCAACACCCTTGTTATCATTCTTTTTTTCTTTGTATTTTTCTGTTTAATTAATTTATTAACATATGAGTTAACTAATGTAAACAAGTGTATAATTAAATTGTAATTAAAATAATTCCGGAAAAATATCACGGCCAGACAACACACAATGATCAGCACTTGGAGAGAATTTAAATTTTATGTCTGTCATTTGGAATTTTTGATTTATTTATGATTTTATATTAAACGTGTCAATACATTTAATAAATTACTGTACATTTGAATGAAGTTCACCTTGAAATCAATTTCTTAAATAATTAATCTGGAATAGTAAAATTTAAACTGTCTTACGGATTTTACAGAATTATATTGATATCCTATGGCGGGATCTACAGTTTAAAGTCGATTCCGTACGACAGATTTTTAAGAAACTTTTCATGGCAATTTTATTTTACTCTTAGAGTTTTTGCCAGTAATCTGCTGAGAGGAAGTCGCCGAAGAAATACTTTTTGTATTTTGTTTTGATGTCTGACCTGGGGTCTGAACCTTGGCCTTACGTCTAATAAGCCAACACACAACCTACTAGACTACGGTGACTTTATTCCGTCCCTTTAATTTTGTTCATTTAGCAAACCAGCAGATTAGTAAACAAGGCCCATAAAATTCATCTGTACTTTTCCCTTAAAAAGTAAAATCCTGCCTCTCAGATTTGTCTTTGACATAAAGAGTTGAAGAAATTCCAATAAAACGCCTCATAAGTAAAATGCTTAAGTATAATACAATTAGACGTTTAACATTGTATTTGATAATGTTAAAAAGTTTAATTAAATTGCACTTTTTATTAGCTTTTCTAAATTAAATTTGTTTAAAGTTTCTTTAATGAATGAAATCAAACTTACCTGTGGGTTTTGGACAAAGTTTTCTATACGATCATCAATTAAAGTGCATTGTCTGGTGAATGGTATTAAAATAAAAAGAGAAGAATATACGCACACACAATAACTTCTGCCAATTAAAATCAAGAAATAAAATTAATTTTAAGAAACAGAAAAGTCCAGACTTTTTCCGTTTGATTGCAGGAGTTACAGACAACAAAGCACACTTGCCATAAAACCCTACATGTCCGAGTTTAATTTTCATCCCTAAGGTTACATCTTTTGAAATGATTTTCGATTTCCATTAAAGGTAATAATTCTACAAAAATAACCACCCTGTATTCCAAATTTATTTGCCATTTGGTCATCCCTGTTAATGGGTCTTGGTAACTTAATAAAAATTACATTTAATATTACAAATCCAAATAAAACTGAAATCGTAATAGAAATAAAAATTACAACGAAACAGCGATAATTGCCAAAGAGGAAGTGGCAATGTACACATGGTAAGAATATGTTCAGCGGTGCGTTGTTACGTTTGTGTAGGAAGTATTAAGGTTGTTGGAGTTCAAGTTATATGGGAATTTTAGAAATTAGTTTAATTAACGAAATACAAAAGGTTAAAGATTTTACTTGTTTATGTTAGATAAGTAGTTCGAAACTCAGTCAGTTATAGTAGAGACTGAAATAGGATTGCACTAAAATGTAAAAAGTCTACAATACGAAGAATAGGCCATTTTCAATATCTTTTGGTTCCATCAAAGCCTTACAATTGCACAAATACCCTGTGAGCTATCCCATTCCTTCTCATCAAAACCCCTTAGGGAAACTGTTCTCACAGAGTAGACTCATATATTTCAAGATACATTTTTCAATTCACTCGATCCGCCGATACAAGGCTTATTTGCTTCATCGTAAATATATTTAGAATAATTCCATATATACATAACATAATTGACCATTATAATCCTTCAGTCTGGATTACGTCCTAGCTTCTCACAGCACTCATGTTGTATGTGTATCAGTTTTATCAATGAGCTGCAGGGCCTACAATTTAAAGTCAACTCCGAACGACAGATTTTTGAGAAACTCTTCATTTACTGTCAGAGTTTTTGCCAGAAATCTGCTAAGAGGAAGTCGCCGAAGAAATATTTTTGAAATATTTTGCGTCTAATAAGCCTACTAGACTACGGCAACTTCAATAATAATTCCATTCCATTTCTATTTTCTCGTACGTATATCTCTACGATTACTGAATATGAATTTAAAACAAAAGCATTATTTGTTATGTCGCTACTATGCAAACTCTATAAATAACGCAAGCCTTTTAACATATGTATACTGACTGCTGATTAATGTCTGACCAAAGCTGAATATTTGCTACAGTCTTTGCCCAGTAGTATATACCAAGGACCTCCTTAAGACATTTCTTCATTTCGCCGTAGTCGTATTAAATCTATTTACACTTGACCAACGTTGGGATTTATTGGAAAATTTATCTCCAAAACAAATATAATTGGTCGGAAATTACACGAAAATGTCGTACAAAATTTGGTTGCAGAAAAGGAGCAACAGTTCTCGGGTATACCCAAGTTTATTGCTAAAGTTTGTGCGACTGATTTCGTTGTGGATTCGCCCAGACGTGAGCGTGCTCATACAGTGCGTACACTCGGAAATATCAAAGCTGTGGCTGGGAGTGTGCGTGGCGAGAATCCATCAACATCAACTCGTCATCGTTTATGTCGAATTTTGCGAAAAGATGTCGGCATGAAATCACCGTTGTCTAGTAGGTAGTATGTTGGTTTATTAGCCATGAGACCACCGTTTCAAACCCTAGGTCATGCTACTCCAGAAAAAACGAAATATGAAAAAATATATCTTCCATGACTTCTCCTCAGCAGATTTCTGGCAAATGCTCTCAGAATAAATAAAATTGCCATGAAAAGTTGCTCAAAAAAATCTAGCGTTCGGAGTCGACTTTAAACTGTAGGACTCGCCACTCATGTGTGAAATTAACACACGCAACATAAGTGGTATGAGAAACTAGGACGTTGTACAATGGGTCAATTCGACCTCCGAGTACTGTACTTGTCAAGTACACGTCCACTAACCTAACCTAACCTAAGGAGCTAGTTCGTAATCCACTTTGAGGGTTGTAATGGCCAATTATATATGTATGTGTATGTGTATGTGTATGTGTATGTCAAATGCATCGCCTTGATATGTATGCTGAATTGAGCATTATGATCAAATTAATCTTTACGAGCCTCAATTGATTGTTTACTTTGGCATTAAATCGCCTGCATCTAATAAGCTTCATTAGCAGTAAAACGACTCAACTTAATCAATCATTTTGTCTTAAACAGACCCTTGCATTTGTGCGTTGCTTTTATTTATGCGTATTGCTTTAATCTTACCGATATTTTTATTCAAAGTTATTAGGCAAGCAGCTTCCTAGACCTTTATCAAGGCGGTCTGAGAGTAAACAAGTGCTGTCCATGTATTTAAAGTCTTTTAGCCTGCTTTGGATTACCCAAGTAATACCGGATAATAAGAAATTTGGTTTACGCCTGAGCTAAGTTTAATTCCTGAGCCCAACAGGTACTAATGCATCACTCTGCAAAGGATTAGGTACTACCTTACTGTCTAGTGCGTTTCATATTTCTGACTAGTTTAGGTTGTCAAACGACTTACGCCCCACAGACATAATTGTTCATTACATCCCTTCAGTCAGGATTACAGCCTACCTTCTCACACCACTTATGTTGTGTGTGTTAATTTTATACATGAATGGCTGGACGTACAGTATAAAGTCGACCTCTAACGACTTATTTTTTTTTCATGGCAATTTTATTTGCTCTTAGAGTTTCTGTTTAAAATCTGTTGAGAGGAAGTCGTTGAAGAAATATTTTTGATATTTCATATTGTTGGAGACATCTATCCTGAGGTTTCAACAGTAGCCTCGCGTCTAATAATCCAACACACTACCTACTAGACTACGGCGACTAAAAGACAAAAGACTTATCCAAACGTAATACAGGGTATACACTTTAATTATTTTCAGACTATTGAAGTGGCCAACGAATAATTTATGAGCATGGAAGCCGGTTGCTTAGATACAAAACTTGTTTACAGTTTCAATATCCTTCTTGATTTTTGTTTAATTTAATAAGGATTTGAAAATATTGAAGGTTGTAGTGCTAAATCAATGGGACATTCTCAGTAGCAGTTGAAGTAGTTCTGGGCAGTGACACCTTAAGTGAGCAACGGGTATTGAAAATGTTTTGGGTGCAAACGAGTGAGAAGTTCAGTCGGTTTTCGTCAGTTCTTTGTCCCTAGTGTAAGTGCGCTTAATTAAAATGACAGTAATCAGGAAGTTTAAATGGCAAGCCATTATAACACTCGATTAAATGAATGCCGATATCGCAGAGTATTTGTTTTGCTACAGACTTTGACGATCATTGGTAAGTACAAACAAATCAATTTAAATAAAATCGTAAGAGCAACAGTTTAAACGACGGATTTGCTGGCAGCGGTTGTTTAATGATAACCCAGTAACGGTGCAAACATATTTTTTTGTTTGTTTATTTTTTAAAATGCTACGTGCCTTGCTTTGAAGATTATGTCACTGAGATAAATACTTCGGCGCCTCGCGCCTAAGCGGATTATTACTTCATTAGAGCCTAGAAAGTAACTCTAGTAATTCTTCTTGTTCTCTGTTATGTACGTCAATCCTGATTAAAAATTAAATTAATTCCTAATTGTACTATCTGCGAAGCTGTTCATATTGCATAGAGCTTCGTGACTGTCAAAAGGTATTCCTTGTCATCTTCATTATTCCTTTAGTTTTTCCAGCCAAGCAGGTATTTGATATACTATAACAAATCGTAGGACGATATGATTGTCCTGTGTTGTGAGCATGTATTGAGTGTAGTGACCTGGAACTTTGACGTTGTTGAGTCGTTTTCATTCTCAGTATAAGGCTCTATCTGGTGTTCTAACGATTTTTGTTGCTGATGTTATCTTCTCTGATGGAGCAGGGCGGTTCTTGCTGAGTTATTTAGAGAAGAATAAAGCCGCTACATTTTTGCACATTCAAAAACCATGCTGCAACTCATTTACTCAGATTCGAATTCGAACTGCTTGGATTTATAGCCAACAACTTTCAGCAATAGCAGACATCATTTCTCATCTGAAATATTCTTCCTCCTCCTTATATCCACAAGCCTAGTCTTTTCTCATTCCTATTAAAAGGACAGTGACCCTTAAGAATCGCAATTGTATGGCTAATGGGCAGCCTTTTAAGGACAGCAGTAAGCAATATTCCACTAACTTTTAACAGCTATTCTTCTATAAAATAAAATTCAACGTAAAACGTTTTGAACCACACTAATTTAACCTCTATGTACCGCCACAGCCTTAAGCCCAGACAATAAAAAGAAGCACCATAATGACAATAATAATGATACATACATACATACATATGTTAGTAAATATCACACCAATATAACTATTACCATCACACTACGCTGTTAACAACAATTGTTAACAATGTTTACTAGTATATGGGCAATAAGAAATGAAATGAAAACAACAACAACAAAAACTACAACGAAAACAAAATAAATTTTACTCTGTTTACAGTAGATGAGGTATAAACAGCATAAACAGAGGTAAACGTAGTTACGAATACTTTCTAGTGGCCACACTAGTTCAAGTACTACGCTACATTCAGTTTCTTCGTTTTTATTTTTTCCATTTTCTTCTCTTTTTTTTCTTCTCGTTAATGTTGTTGTATTTGTGCTATTTGTGAACAACTTTAGCTTCGTTGTATTGCTTATTTTGTCAGTGTATGTGTAATACAACGGTAAGTGTTTATTTGCAATTACAGTCATGGTTTGTAAGTTAGCAAATAGGTGTTGAGTAGTCATTTTCATTAATTTTTTCATACAACTCTTGTACGGGAACTCCAACTAGGAAATTCTGGTCTGAAGATCCGGAGATTCTCAATGCGACCCTTAAGATTTACACTGATGGCTCAAAGGACAGTGACAGGGTGGACTGAGGTATATTTATTACGGCTGCTAATACTAAACATTCTTATAAACTGCCTGACTACTACAGCGTTTGTCACAGGTCGTGACAATTTTGAAAACGACATAATTTTTCTTGTTCCTAAAAATCCTTTAATTTACTTGGACAGCTAGGTCGCTATAAAGTCCCCAACGAAAGTAGTTTCAGTTTCCTTCCATGTCCATGAGTGCCGTGAATTTTTCAAGGAAATTTCTGATCATTCAAAGGTAACTTTTTAATGGGTTCCAGACAGAGGTCATGGCAGTTTTGAAAACAACGCAATGTTTGTGTCGAGATTTTCTTTAAAAGGCTCTTGATTTACTCGCACAACCAGGCTGCGATTAAATCCCTAACGAACCTAGTTTGAATGCCCATCCTTGTCGAGGATTTTTCAGTTAAATTTCAAATCATTCAAATGAAATGAGTACAGGGACATAGGAATATTGGTGGAAATTGCATTGCTGATGAGCTGGTCACAGCCGATACGAAGCTCGCAATCTCAAACATATTGTAGGGCATAGGCATTTTTATTGATTCCAGTTATTATAATTCAAGCTCTTTAGCGGCAATAGGGTACGCGGAATATTACTTAATTCTGTCCTTAAAGGGCTTGCCGGCTCGTCACACAACCGGGATTCTTAAGGGCCGCTGTCCTTTTAATAGCTGCTCAGGCTATAATGACATTAGAGATTTCGAATGTATGGGTATTACCTATACTCGGGGGTGTGGGATTTCAGTAGGGCCTTAGAAGACGTTCGGACAATTGGGAGGTTGGGCGTTTTCGCCAATGAAGTTGTGAAGAAGAACAGGACTTTAGTGGAGGTTTTCCCCTTCACTTCACTCGCCAGTGGTTTCCTGATCTTGCCGCTTTTTGTGCCCTTTGTCCAGTGTTACTGTCGCTGTAAATAGTTTTTCCTCTGGTAGTTGATTGCCGTTTCTTTTTGTTTGCTTATTAGTTTTGTTTTTGGTGCTTCTCTAAAGCTGGGACGTTGTCGTTCAATAAGTCACCAGTCCCGAATTGTTCGGAGTCCAACTAGTGGCAGACTGAACTGCGAAGCTCGACCAGAGGTTTAATTCTGGTACCACGGGTGTTGGGAGCCCCAGAGATTTGCCTCTGCCCTGCAATGGTGCGGTCCCCTTGTGGGAGTAACGTGGTGGCAGTGGTTTAAACCCAAATCGCGGGAAGAGCGCAAGCTCGGTGTGGCGTTGCACTCTCAACCACTGGAGAATCGGAGTTTAGATAGTCTCCCACCCCTAACCAAGAGGGAAGTCTTGTCCAAATGCAAGGCTTCGAATTGGTACTCCCGTATGGTGATGTAATCATGCATTGTGCAGGGTTGCATCATTGTGCGTTAGACGCATTTTTCCCACCCGTGCTTAGAGCACCGTGGGGTAAGCCATCGCGGCGATACTCACGAAAACCCTGGACTAATGTCCTTTTAATTGCAATGATAAAAGTCTTTTCGGTAAATGACTTCTACAAGAATAGTGGATCTAAGGAGGAGGAAGAAAATTTCTTTCATCTATTCTTTGTCTTTTAAAAACGGACGTATCTGTCCTTTCATTATCTGGCATATAAAGATTGCCGTAAGCAAGATTTATTTTGGACTCGGATTGATTTTCTCTAGGGAATGTTTAATCCCTGGGTAGAATAGATTGTGGCATCATAATGAGCCTAAATGCTGGCCAAAGAGAGTTTGCTACCTTACCTAACCTAACCTAACAAACCAAACCTGAGCACAAGAAACACTTTGAGAAATTCGTTGTAAGAAGTGTAAGGCAATTGAAAAATGACAACCTTAAAAATCTACGCCAAACTGGCTGTTACTGTCATAGTAAAGTCTTATATTTTTTCAGAAATTGCTAGTTACTTTACCTAGGCTGTATCTAAAGAGCCCAACAACCGTTTTATAGCTTATATAACCAGGTGTCCTTAAATGCTTACTGACATATACATGCATAGGTCTTTCGCCCTATACTTACATGTATGTACGTGTCTTCGTTACTGAAATGGTAACAAGAGTCACAATGTTTTGCTTTCTTTATTATTACCTACGTACTGACAAGCCTCGTACTATTTACAACGTTTAAAGCAATTGCAAGAGCAAATAAAGGGAAAAAACGCAGAAAAACTCTTCATACATTCGTTGTCGTCGTTTTTTTTTCTTTTTTAATTGTTTGTTTAACAAAAGTCTGTTTTCCTATTTGCCATTCTCTTTTTCTTGTTTTTGTCCTGATCTTTTCTTTGCTTTTATTTACAGGAAAGACGACTTCCGTCTTTTTCAATTCAATTTTTTTTCTTGTCTCCTTGAAAGTTTTGTTACAGTTGACGTGAAATACCTAAAGAACAGCACAAAACTACAATTGTTTGTTATGTTTTGCAATTATTGTTGTGGTTGATACAATTCCATACATACATACATACCTACCATACATACCAATGTAAACGCATATGAGAGCGCAAGTTGTTCATGGTATTTATCTCTATGTGTGGTTATTGCTGTATTCTGGTTAATGTTTTTCATTGTATTTTTATAGACACAACTTGTGCAATATATTCGTTGTATTTGAAGTGTTTTACAAACAGCGATTTTACAATTAAAAAATAAAATGAAAAATTAATTTCAAAAAATAGAAAAAAATAACAATCAAACCATTTTAATCCGCTAAGTAGGTTTGATTCGACCTTATATTTCTTTAGATTTGATTTATTAAAATTTATTTTGTCTCTAAGCCTGTAGGCAGGCAAGTAAGTTGATAGAGAGGAGACTAACCAAGGGTCCCATGCCTATTGATATACACCTAAGCCACAATATTGTGCTCTCACCAATAGGAATACCACCTTACTTTCTATACGAAGTCTGTCTCTTGTACAAACTTCCTTAACTTCTTCCAGTCCACTTCTCTGAGTCGAATTATGTCTGGTCGAATTATGTATGGCTGTTGCAAAAGCTTCTTTCGCAAGACACGCTGAGTCCACAATTCAATCTGTGTATGGTTCTTGGGCATGATTTTCATCATGAGATGGAATTAGTTGCACTGCAATGAATATATCGTATCGAAATGAAATTTAATATTATATTCGGCTTTCTGGTTTAATCAAGTTGAAGATTGAAAAACTTGTTTGTTGCATACATTATGACACAATTTGTAAAAAAAAAAAAATTGTACAACTTGAGCACAAAAATATCATCATACCACGCAACACGAGCTAAAAAAGGACGAAAAGATGCAACAGCATCTGCTTACAATTACAATATGTAGCTCATTAGTATAATTAAGTGTAATTGATCATCCTGTATAAAAAAAGTTGAACTCCTTTATTCCCTTTTAAAATATGAATATGTCTTCTTAATCTTTGTAGGTTTTTTTGTTTCGTAAATATTTTTCATAATTATGAGTTTAAAAGATCCTTTAAACAATTAGACCGCCTTCACCAATTTGCTAAAGACGATGATGACAATAATTAAATCTTTGATGTTAAAAATGTTGGACAGTCTTGTAACGTCTAATTTTACTTCTGAACGTTGCCTTTTGTCTAACAATTTAACCATATTTTGTGATGAAATCTTTACCCTTTTTTTTGTTAATAAAAACTTATGTTCACATAAATATAATTAAGTCTTTGGAAAAAGAAAAATAGAAAAATAAAAAAATAAATCCAAAGTACTTAAAGACTTGGCCATCACCATCAACATGACCATCGTAGTTGCATAAGCTTTGGCTGTCGACCCTTTTTTTCTTGCTTTTTTTGCTGTCATCATTTACTCTTTCACTCTGGTAGTCTTGTTGTCCTAAACTGTTGTTGTTTCTAAAGTTGTTGAAAACTGTCAGGATTCCTTAAAGATCCTTTTACTTTGTTCGTTTTCTACGGTTAAGGAGTTAAATGGCACTTTATGAAATAAGTAACAACTGATGTAATTATCATCATCACTTTTTCGTCCTTCTTGATTTTGGTTTTTTGTTAAATTCTTAAGGACTTCATAGGAATTTCATTTAAAATTATCAACAAAGTAGTAAAGAGGTATCGACAATGAAAACATAAAAATTTTTATGAAATAAATTTTATGATGGAAAATTAATTTATAACAATTGGAAGAAAAAAATTAAAAAGGACTTTAATAATTACAAAGAGTTTCTGTTTTATTGCATTAAGTTTGTGCCGGTAGAATAGAAAAGAATTAAAAATAAATTTGAATTGATCGACGTAAACTACATGATACCCATACTCTACGTTTGTATTACTTCTCATAAAACTCTTGCGAATGCTGCATAATATTCAAGCCGCTTCTTCCTATGACACCATACACATAAATTACATCTCCAGCAATTCCACTATTTTATGGATGATGAGGCTACAGGCAGGTATTGTTTTCAAGCTGTAGAACTGATTATATGTGACGCTGCAGAATTGATTTCTCTAATACTTCAGTCAGGACTACGTTTTACCTTCTCACACCACTTATGTTGTGTGTGTTAATTTTATACATGAGCGGTGAAACCTACAGTCTAAAGTTGACTCCGTGCGACAGATTTTTAAGAAACTTTCCAAGGCAATTTTTCTACTCTAGACGTTTTTGCCAAAAATCTGCTGAGAGGAAGCCGCCGTAAAAATTATTTTTCGAATTTCGTTTTGTTGGACATGTCTGACCTGGGTTTGAACCGAGGCTTCATGTCTAATAAAGCAACTACCTACTAGACTATGGCGTCTACGAATCGCATATTTTGAGGAAACTTCTCACTGACCGTATCATAATAGTTAGGCACGCGAAAAATCGCCCTTAACTGCTAATGCCTACTGCAGAGGTTGTATATCAATCGGAGATGCATTAAGTATTGTCCAATTCGTTTGCAATTGAGGGCCTATAACGCTATCAAGACTGCTCTGTTTTGATTCATATTTTCTTGACACCTTAACGGAGCCATCGTGCATCAATACATACACTGAATTTACTAAACGTTCAGGTTGGTTTTCAATTTAAATGCTTCATGCTTTAATGCAAAGTTCTGTAGTTTGAATTTCATTCAGGATTGGGTGGTGGCTACAGGTCTCGTCTCTTAAGGGTAGATTGGACTAAGTTAAGAAAGTTTGTACAAGATACAGGCTTCCTATGCAAAGGCTTCATGCTTTAATGCAAAGTCCTGAGAATGATTTTCATTTAGGAACTTAGGGTAGTGGCTGCAGCATATGTCTTCATGTGAACAATGGAGCACTTCTTGTGTTATTGCCCGGCCCTCTTAAGCTCTAGACTCCAATATACTGGGGATGGTGTAACATACATACATAATTGGTCATTACAACCCTTCAATCAGGATTACGTCCTAGTTTCTCACACCACTTATGTTGTGTGTGTTAATTTTATACATGAGTGGCGGGTCCTACAGTTTAAAGTCGATTCCGATCGACAGATTTTTGAGAAACCTTTCATGGCAATTTTTATTTACCCTGAGAGTTTCTGCCAGAAATCTGCTGAGAGGAAGTCGTCGAAGAAATCCTTTTTGTATTTTGTTTTCATGTCTGGCCTGGGGCTCGAAACCTGGCTTTACGTCGAATAAGCCAACACACTACCTACTAGACTATTTAGGTGCCCGATCGCAAGAGACGAGAGACATTTGAAGACTTTTTTGCATGTTTGATGGCTTTAAAAGGAAATTATTTTTGCTTCGAATTATCAACAGCGACAAAATATGGATTTATAACGATAGCCATTAGTAAAATAAATCTATCATAAAGCGGGGACAACGAGCAAAGTCTACAAGCAAACTGAATATCATTTAGTCATGCTAATCCTCTGTATTTAGAGGCGTCAGAAGTCTATGATGCATTCTGAGCTGCTTAAAACCAGGTCATACTATCACGGGAAACCTGTATGGACAACAATTAATTTGTATGAAGCGAGCCTTGTCAGCAAAACGCCCTGAAGATGCAACCAGGCATGATACCGCAGTTTTTCATCATGGCAAGGTTCGCCGCTTTAAACGGCGCTAGTCAAAAGCTATTTGGAAAGAACTAAATTGTAAGTTTTACTTCGCCCGCTGCATAGTCCAAAGCTTGCCTTTTACAACTACTATTTGTTTCTATCCATGTGGAAATCCACTTCACTTCACAACAAATTTTATCAAATTACTCACTCACTTGTGCGGCTTAGCGAACTCATAAGTGATTGTGGAAAGACCATTTCATGTCAAAAAGTGACTGTTTGGTGCGCATTGTGATCTGCAGCTGTCATTAAAATGTTTTCTTTTTGAAAATGACTTTGAGAGAAAGATAACGGACTTTATTTAGCCTGCAATTGAAGACTATGAATCGCACGGTATATGGTTTCAACATGAGGTTAGAAAAAGCTGTGCATGAGATGTTTGCTGAAGGATTAATTTCGCAATTTTAGGTGCCACTTTTTCAGATATTTATTTCAAGACAGAGAGCATGCTTTAATCTTTCCAAGTTTTCTAGACTTGCTATCCTACATGACATGCTTTTTCTCGGGCTTCTTATCTTTAAATTTAAATAAAATGTATGTCTGATAGATAGAAGTCGCCGCAGTCTGGTAGGTAGTGTGTTGGCTTATTAGACGAAAAAGCCAGGGTTCAAGCCCCAGGTCAGACATCAAAACGAAATATCAAAAAATATTTCTTCGGCGACTTCCTCTCAGCAGATTTCTGTTAAAGACTTTGAGAATAAATAAAATAAATTGCCATGAAAAGTTTTTCATAAATCTTTCTTTAAATTGAAGGCCCCGCCACTCATGGATAAAATTAACACACACAACATGAGTGGTGTGAGAAACTAGGCCGTAATCCTGACTGAAGGGTTGTAATGGCCAATTATGTATGTATGTCTGAGATAAGATCGACATTGTGTATACATATGGATTCCATTATGTGTTGAATACAACATCATTTCCACCATGGCTTCTCTGGGTGGAGCATCCGCGAGGTATCCAATTATTCATGAATCCAGCGTATAAATCAAGTTAAAATTGACTGATGGCATGTGTTATGTTGGTTTTCGTATACATCTGCGATTTAAAAAAACCCTACAAAAAATGTTTGACAGAATAAAGTCGCACAATCAGGACGGCCACACATAATCTCCACGTGAGACGACCATATCTTCAAATCGCATAAGCAGAATATCCAATGTGACATTAGATGTGTCGCACATTGTGCCCACCTTTTGAAACCACATGTTGTTGGTGTCAACTCATTCAAGTCCGGCAAATTCAGCAATTTTGTTAATTCACGTATCCATTCATGCAGAAATGGGCTTCTCCTCTATAGATCATTTTTCAATAATTACGTTGTCCTTACCGTACACGCATTTGAATAAAATTATTTTATTATTTGCACGCGTTGTTGAATGCTACATCTTTCCATAATAATTTGACAAAGTAGAATGAATAAATCTTCAATCTTGCCAACAGGTGCTACTATGGTCTCAATAGGCAATTGAGTAGCAGAGACCTCTCTCGTACGACAAAACTAATATTCTAAAAAACACTCATCTTACCCGTGCTACTTTATGGTGCAGAGGCATGGATCCTATTAAGCAGCAGCCTTGATAGTGTTCGAGAGAAAAGTACTACGTAAGATCTTCGATCCAGTACGAGTTGGCGATGATTTCCGCATCCGATCCAACAGTGAGCTGTATGAGCTCCTCAACGACATAGACGTTGTGCAGCGTAGGAACATCCAGCGGTTGCGCTGGCTCGGCCATGTCGTTCGAATGGAGGAGGATACTCCGGCGAGATGGATATTTAATGCGGGGATCTGCGGAAGTCGGCGAAGAAGACGATCTTGTTTGCATTGGAAGGACAAAATCGAGGAAGCCCTGTCATCGATTGGTGTGACCAACTGGCGTATGCACGCAAGAAGCAGAGGCGCCTGGAAGGATGTGTTGCAGCAGGCCGAAATCCGTTAATCGGGTTGTTATGGCCAATTAAGTAATAAGCAAGTAAGTAAGCGATTCATGCAGAAATTCACCTCTCCTCTGCAGATCATTTTTCGATAATCGTGTTATCCATACAGTACAACCATTTGAATAAAATAATTTTATTATTGGCATGTGTTGTTGAATACTACATCCGTCCATAATTATTTGGCAAAGTAGACTGGCTACTAATTTGCAAGATATAGTTTTGTACTCCAAATTAATATGTCATATTAATACTTAGTATTCATGGTACTTAGGAATAACCCTCTCTACTTGTAACAGTACTAAACCAATTGAAATCTAAATACGCCCTCCATACAGATCCTATTGTTATTGAAAATTACTTGAAAATTTCTGTGTACAATAGAATACTAAGAGCTTGTATTCAGAATATTCTAATGCGAGCTTAAAAATTTTTTTAATTTTCGCCTACCGAACAATCAATTATTTAAAACCAATTTACACGAGTAACCATAAAATTAAATTTTTTTTCATATTTTCTAGGAAAATTAGTCGGCTGCAGATTTGCAATTTTGCAGCAACAGAAGAGCATTTGAAAAAATTGACCCATAAATTCATAATTGAATTATAACACTTCAGTTTATTCTGTTTTTTTTTTTTTTTTTTGTTTTGCAAAAACCTTTCCACACCATCAAGTGCGCCTAAGCAATGGTACATACAATGGTGTTGTGATATTCTTGTTCATATTCTATACCAATTGAAAGCAATTTTCAAGTTCAATAAAAATCTCAAACAACAACGAAAAAAAAGCGAAATGAACACAGAAGTGAACAATTTCAATGAAGAGAAAACCAAAAGGAAAATAACCGAATAACAGAAGAGTACATAGTGTAATAAAATCATAAAATATCCCTCAACAATCATGTTGTAAACATTTCCCAAAGGGTTTTTAATAATGTGATTTTCATTCATTGTGTTGTTGTTGTTCTGGTCTGTTTTTTTGATTTCATGTTTTAAAGTTGCCACATTTCTTATTGCTGCTACTATGGCGTTATTGTTTGAATTTTGTTTTCAATCATGATTTTATGTTTGTTGTTTTTTTTTTTTTTTTTGTTGTATGTCAGCTAATGTGCAACATTGCAACATTCATGGCAACAATTCCCCAATTTAGTATTGCTGCTCAGTTCCTATTTTTTTTTTTAGTTTATACGTACCCAACAACAGTTTTTATTGGCATTAAAAATAATGTGCAACAAAAACTCAAAAAAACCTGTGCTGAATGCAAACCAAATACAAACGTTGTTGCATAGCACAATAAACATTAACAACAACAAAAAAAAGCATTCTGCCATAGACAACAGCTACAGAATATCAAAATGTTCGCGTGTAAAGTGAAATGATCCCCAGGGCAATATAACACTTTGCCTTGTTATAGCCTTTTTTGTAGAGCCATGTTCAAAAAAACAATAAAAAAAAAGAAACGAAAAAACAATAAAAACATAGAACAAAAGCAAAAACCAGGCTGCCAAACTGCCAAGCAGGAATTCAGTCATTTAAACATTCAATGGAAACAACTTAATAGTATTGGAATTGCTTTTGAATTCTTGATAAAGTTGCATACAACGGGAATTTCTAACTTCTAGTGACTGTTGGATTGTTGTTTTTAAGGGTAAAGTTTTCATATTGTTTTTTAATTTAATTAATAATTTTCGTTATAGTTCTAGGCACTTTGGTTTTATAAGGAAATAAGTAACAATAATACGGCCATGGAAATGTAAATTGCGTTAGAAAAGTTTGAAATGTTATTGTTTGTTTATGAATGCAATTTAAACTATACTCGAGAAGGTAATGCATGGCATTTTATCTATTTTACATTTGATATAAAAACTGTAGCGTCACTTGGCATGTACTTCGGTTTATTCCACTCCATTTAAGTCAATATTCATCGTTATATCACATTGCCAGATAGCCTGGCCAATACATACAGTGGTGACATAGCTGCCAGATCAATGAGGCATTAAATCGTCAAATATTTAAGAAAAAATCTTCAAAATCGTCAAAGACGTTTATTGAAATCGTGAAAAAATCGTCAGAAAAAATAAATTAATTAAAAGTTTTTAAAAACTAAAATTATTTCTATTGTATTAAAACATATAAAGCCAATGTATGTACATATCTGAGTTCAAAAATATAACATTTAAAAAGAAGTTGTTAGAAATTAAACGCTCCCTCATCTTCCTTTATTAATTTTTTTCCAAAAATGGAGAAATTTTACATAATTTTCATTGTTTATTGACACATAAGCGCAGTAATAATATTGCATCATCTATAGCAATGGGCGTTGTAAATATTAGAGTTTCAGAAGCTTTTAACGTTCTGAGTGAAAATTCTGTGTAATGTTGGCTGGAACCGACACATTTTTCAGTTCCTTCTTAAGATCTTACCACCTGATCTTACTACTCCATTTATAACCGAGCGAGAATGGAATACAACTCTCATGCATGGATCGGTGCCTCAACGTTCGTGTACAGCAGAGGCCGTAGTAGCTCGCTAATGACGGTAGTGTATCCAATTCCATTGATTCATTGGAGCATCGTTGCAATGTGGTTTGTGTTTCACTGTTCTATCCCTACTATAACGAAATTAGAGGACATTTGCCCGAAAATCATATATTCCTACGTAACGCTCGTCTTTCTTGGCCAGCACCGTATGTGGTCGATTGGCCAGTGGATTGCAAACTGCATTACAGAAAAAAATTTTAGTTTTTTAGTTTTTTAGTCGGATAATTCGTATGTGGAACTCAATTCCTTCAGAGGTTTTTCCTGTTACTTATGGTATAAAAATATACAAGCCTAGTGTCCATAAACTCGGATCTCTCTTTCCTTCTTCCCATAACATATTTTCAAAGTTCCAAACACAATGCCATCCTTCCCCTGAGTGTTGGTCGTACGAAACAAAATAACGGCACTTGCCTTTGTTCTTCCGATGGTAATATTAGAAGCTATACTCGAATTTTTAAAATTGTCTGCAACGACAAGTGATAAATTATTCTCAACTACGAGGTTATTTAGGAGTTTTATTTTTTTTTGGTTTTTAAGGGATTAAAAAGGAATAAAACACAGAAAAATTATCACAGGTATTCGAAAGTAACTTAAGAATATAATAATTTACTCCCTGTTTTAACTAACATAAATTTCCAGTAGTAACAATTGCAAAGTAAATACAAAGCTTTGAGTGGCTTTTAATGTACTAAAGTAAAGAATATGATGTAAATTTTTCATATCCTAAAATCGTCAAAATAAGGGCATAAATCGTTACATCGTCAATATGATATTTTTGGAGCTCAAAATCGTCAAAATGACGATAAATCGATCAAATCTGGCAGCTATAAGTGGTGGCCTTATAATTAGAAACGACTTAGCAACATGTATGTTTGTTAATTTGTTTTACAGTTTTCACTGTGTACCTGGGATCAAGGGCTTTGTCTGCAAGACGTCTTACATACGTTTTTCCATCAGATTGGACAAATTAAACTTAGATTCGTCACTCCATAGAATTCTGTTCCAGAAACATCGTTTCTAATTATAAGGCCACCACTGTACATATATAATTAATCATTACAACCCTTCAGTCAGGATTACAACCTAGTTTCTCACACCACTTATGTTATATGTGTTAATTTTATTTATGTTGCGGGACTGGCAGTTTAAACTCGACTCCGAACGACAGATTTTTGAGAAACTTTACAAATCAATTTTTATTTACTCGCAGAGTTTTTGACAGAAATCTGGTGAGAAAAAGTCTCCGAAGAAATATTTTTCATTTTTCGTTTTGATCGAGATGTCTGACCTTGAGTTTGAACCGTGATGTCACATCTAATAAGCCAACACACTATCTATTAAACTACGGCGCCTTCATAGCCTGGCCAATGTTATGTGGAAACTGGAGTCGAAATGATCTTGTGACATTGACAAGAAAATCAAAATATATCGGATCTTTCACTAAGCGCTTCCTATTATGCCCTTTTGTGTGGTTTCCACATCTGAAATGTACAATAATTCATGCTTCTGGCGATATATATCAGACTGAATGGCAGATGTCATGGATAAAGTTGGCTTTGAGGATCACTCGTGCCCTTAAATCGCTTGTGCAAAATATCTAATGTGACATGAGATATGTGACACGTACCACCGTCCTGTTAAAGCCACATGTATTTGGTGTCCAGATCTTCTAATTCAGATCAAATCAGGTTGTTAATAATCCATTTTAACTAAAAGTTGAAAAATCATGGAATCAGATGCCTAAAATAAAAAGGTATCCAGAATTTAATAGTAAAATTTTGATGACTTTGTTTACATGGATACAAGTCTCATTAAAAATATTAAACCTCAGTACGCAATAACTTTTTAAGAAAGTGCCATCATCACTATGCTGTATCACTCCTAATAACAACACCATAGAATATGTTTAAGCATATGGGTTGCACAATCCCAACAACATGTTTGGTAGACGATGTGCAAACATTAGTACCACTACACGGGCAGTCAGCTGTTCTTACCTACAGTGCTTTCTGTTCCACTCCAGCTAAGGCATTATTTGCTACACTTAATTGGCTTTCTTCTGACGTCGTGTTTAAGAAGAGGGCTAAGTTGATTAGGGTAAGACTCAATGTAGCCGAATTCAGGCCAAACTGGACTATTGGCATGGCGCTATTCTGGGAAAACATAAACAAGTTCAGGAGGATTGTATTTTTCTGAATAACACATTCAAGCCTTCAGTTCTGAAGATCCTGAGGTTCCCAATGGGACCCTTAAGATTTACACTTACGACTCTACGATAAGCGACAGGATGGACTGTGGTATATTTAATACGGCTGCTGATACTAAACTATCTTATAAACTGCCGGGCCACTACAGCGTTTGTTACAGGTTATCATAATTCTGAAAGCGGCATAATTCTTCTTGAGTGACGGAATTGTTCCTAAAAATTCTTTGATTTACTTGGACAGCCAGGTCGCCATAAAGTCCCTAACGAATGTAGTTTCAACGTCCTTCCATGTCCATGAGTGCCGTGAATTTTTCATGGATATTTCTGATCATTCAAAGGTAACTTTTTAATGGGTTCCAGACAGAGGTCATGGTAGATTTGAAAACGACGCAATGTTTGTGGCGGGATTTTCCTTAAAAGGCTTTTGATTTACTTGGACAACCAGGCTGAAATTAAATCCCTAATCCCTAATCAATGTCCGTCCTTGTGGAGGATTTTTCAGGAAAATTTCGGATTATTTAAAGGTAACTTTTTAATAGGGGCCGGGACATTTGGATATCATTGGAAACTGCATTACTAAGTAGATAACCAGATCCCTAACGGAACTACATTGTTACAATGCAGATACGAATTATCTCAGTTAATTTGAATATTTTCTAGTCGTCTTACAAGGAAAAATCAATTTGTTGGCAGCAGGAACGTACATGCAATATTGTTGAACTCTGCCGGACACGTAATGGTAACTAGAGCTCTTGACTTCCTTCTGTTTTAAAATTGCATGGCCATCCAGTGCACAACAGCGGGTCTTACAGGGCACTGTACTTTTGGTAGGTATGCCGAAAGGCTCGGTATTTCGCCAAGTGACTTCAGCAGGAGCTGTGATACATACATATATACATAAATGGTCATTACAACCCTTAAGTCAGGATTACGACCTAGTTTCTCACACCACTTATGTTGTGTGTGTTAATTTTATACATGAGCGGTGGGACCTACAGTTTAAAGTCGACTCCGAACGACAGATTTTTGAGATACTTTTCATGGCAATTTTATTTATTCTCAAAGTTTTTGCCAGAAATCTGCTAAGAGGAAGTCGCCGAAAAAATACTTTTTGTATTTTGTTTTGATGTCTGGCCTGGGGCTCGAACCCTGGCTTTACATCTACCTACTAGACTACGGCGACTACTGTGCTGTGATACTGAGGAGATAGAAGAGATTGTCTTTCACCTCATGTGTTAGTGCTCTGTTCGTGTGATAAAGAGATGGAGATTTATAATCTTCCACTTTCTGACATTTTTAACCGAGCTCTGTTATATAAAGATTGCTGCAATAGCAAGCTTTATTGTGGACTTGGATTAATATGTTGTGGGGAATATTTAAACCCCGGGTGGAATTGATTGTGGTATCATAAGGGGACTAAATGCTGGCCTAAGTGAGGCCTCTTTCACCTTTCCATATAGGCTTAATACACAGCTCAAGTAAGCACAATATACAACAAAAAAAGCTCCTCCTCCTTAAAGTAAGAGAAACAAAATCTCGAAATTTTTCTGGCATTCACCGAAAAACATACGAAACTATTCACATAATTAATCAAGATTTCTGATAAAAAAAAATTATATTTTTTTTTTGCTTTGAATACATGAATACATGAATTTCATTGAAATTATTTTATTAAACAAAAAGGAAAAAAATTCAATTAATTTTTCATGTCTTCTCATGAGTTTTTTGCTTTGTTTTCTTTCGCTTTTGGCAGTGCCTACTTGAAATGAAAACTAAAGGCAAACATATCCAAGCAATTATTATTTAAGAGTGGGATTATATGTACGTTCGCCCAGAGGAAAAAAACACACGCAATAATATTATCTTTTAAGATTTATACATTTTCTGGAGCACGAAATTACAATGACAGCATGTCTGCTGAATGACCACACAATCAGTAAAAGCGGATATATTATACGTAAGGATCTTTAAGGATATACATATAAACGTAATGTCTTTCCACTTCATGCATTCATGCAATGAATGATTGTTCATTCAATTGTTTTATTTACCAAACGTTCTTATATATTAAATACCATATGTTGTATGGGATGAATACAGGTTTTTCGCTTTTGTTTTTTCTTTTTCGTAATTAATTATAACCAGGTAAAGGCGCATCTACTAGCTCAAATACATTGTAAGGCAAGTAAAAATCCGAAACAGGCAATTTCTTGAAATACGAAAAAATTTAATTGCAAAGAAGGAAAAAAATATAAGAAAACCTTAATACTTTTTAAAGTAAAATTTTAAAGAAATAAATTTGAACATAAAAAATCGTTTCCAAATAAAATCGATAAATTATTTACAACAAAAACTTATCGCCTAACTTTTCAAGACCTCACATTTATTTCTTAAGCTAAACATTCATGTTTCCTTTGTTACTATTTGGCTCTAGGTATAGCAAACCAAAAAGGAAATCACAAAAAAAAGATGACAAATTTTCACAAACAATTCCTTGACAAATTATGCACATTTAGCCTGAGTTATGCGAAAGACATAAAAAGTCTCAGATATTCAGTTAAATAAGTGCATAATGGCTGTATGCAACATGTAGGCACATAATTTGCCACAAGATTACAGCTAATAAAAGAGACACGCACGACCACGTACGAGTATGTATGTTCACATCTTTATAGAGTTCAAAAGTACATATGAAAAGAGAAGGAAAAAAAATAAATTGTCTTCAAGATAAAATGCTTAAAAAATTACTTTAAAAAGTATAGCCACACATGGTACACAGTGCCAATGATAGAAAAATACTGGAAAAAAAATTCTATCAATTTATGTTTATGTTTTCTTACACTATAATGGTAATCGATTGCAGGCAATAAATAATAAAAAATGGAATTTAAATTTACGTTAATTGACTCATTTTGTCATTAAAATGCTGGGATATGGCCAGGTGTCTTTGCTAAATATTGTGTTAAGAAAATAAAATTGTTACATGGCTTTATATATAAGGTGGGCCATCTATCAGTTTAGTTTTGATTATTTCTAATCTGACAATACTTGTGTCATTCTATTCTGTCACAAAATTCAGTATATTATCTCCACTGAACGTTATTATTTGATTAACGCTTGAGGAACGTTGGTATTTATTGGAAATTTATCTCCAAAACAAAGACAATTGGTCGGAAAATGCACGAAATGTCGTACAAAATTTGGTCGCAGAGAAGGAGCAACAGTGCCTGGGTATACGCAAGTTTTCTGCCAAAGTTCGTGAGACTGTTTTCGTTGTTGATGCGCCAAGACGTGAGCGTGCTCGCACTGTATTAGGTTTAGGTTTAGGTCGTAGTGGTAGTTGTGATATCACAAATCTCACTTGAGCACGCATAGCTGCCCGTTGTGATGCCACGGGTGAACGCAGACCCTGCACTGACCAAGTTCCACCAAAATCAGGGAAGAGGAAGAAGTTGGTTAGCGCAAGGGCTGCACATCAAAAGCACGACTACCCTACACTGGAAAGCCAACCAGAAAGTTTGATGAACGACATCAATAGATGATACCTCCGTCAAGCTGACAAGAAATGGGGAGCTAAATAACCTATATCTACACCTCGCAAGAGATGGGGACTGACAAAGAAAGTGGATAACAGTCTCCTCTTCCGCAGCGAATCTGCATCCACGGCAAAAGTCGTTAAATGGGAGCCTCATTCTTTCCGCGTGTCTACCCATAATGCAATGACCTGTAAGCATGGCCACTGTGGTTGAGATAACGTCACGACCAAGACCAAGTAATTGGTTGGTACGCCTTCTATCCATTAAGGGCCAGGTGAGTCTAGCGGTGGAGCAAGACTCCTCATTGACCCAGGATAGGTTGGCGTCCCGAAAAAATTTCCGTGTAATATCCAACTTGACCGAGGCAAGTGGCATACCCAATTCAGTTGAAGAGGATTCCGAAAGGAGCGCACCAGCTGTGGCGAACTCGTGGCCCTGCAGTTTCCCGGACCCACACCAGTAAGACACTGGTGAAGCGCCAAGAAATAAAGTCGAGACAGCGGCGACATTCCCTAACGATCGTATAGTTATTCACTAAGCCCGATAGAGATCTTATCGAGGCTTGACTGTCAGAAAAGACCGAGACGCGAGTAAAAGGAGCACCGTTGACGAGAATCTATTGAGCGGTCCGGTAAATTGCCGTCACCTCCGACTGAAACACGCTGCAGTAGTCCGGCAGACGGAGAGAAATGTTCAGCTCCAGTTTCCCAGAGTAGACACCGCTTCCAACCCCATTATCGAGTTTAGAGCCGTCGGTATATATGTCCAGGACTTCCGGGGGGACACCGCGTTAGGATTCCCTACTCGGAATCAGAAAGTGGAAACCCCTGTCGAGACAATATTCAGCAGGGAGATAGTCGATGTCCACGGGGGCCACTGGATCAAACTCTAGAATAGTGGAGTGACCAGAAGGTACAATGTGCCAAAAAGACAGGGCATTAAGTCTATTCGCAGCAAACTTAGCTACCTGCTTAGCGAGAAGCACAGTAGGAAGCCAGTTGAGCATTGCGAACAACGCTTTCGTGGGGGTGGTGCGCAGAGCGTCAGTTATATAACGCACTGTATTAAATATCAAAGCTGTGGCTGAGAGTGTGCGAGCGAATCCAGCATTAACGCGCCATCGTTCTGAAGAAATGACCATTTCCGGCACCAATTTACGCACCAATTTTGCGAAAAGATTTCGGCATGACGCCTTACAAATTTCAATTGGTTCATAAGTTGAAGCCGCTAGATGGGCCAACGAGACCCTGCACAATGATGTCGATTTTGCCCTAAAAAAAAATCATCTTTTCAGAAGAAACTCATTTTCATCTTGTACTACTGCCCTGGTAAATGTAGTTGAGGAACTTAGGTCGGAACTTGATGGGAATAGTGTGGCGTTCTTGGTTCTGCTTGATTTCTCTAAGGCATTTGATACAGTCGATCACACGGTTCTATTGAAAAAGCTCCGAAAACTGTTTTATTTCTCCGAAACTGTTTGTAATCTAATTTATTCCTATTTGACGAACAGATTTCAGAAGGTTCATTTCAATGGCAATATTTCGGATCCACTTAATCTTAGTAGAGGTGTTCCCCAGGGGTCAATACTGGGGCCTCTGCTGTTTTGCATGTATATAAATGATCTGCCTGATGTTTTGGTTAACTGTAATGTTCACATGTATGCTGACGATGTGCAGCTTTACACATGTACTCCAAGGGAGAATATTTATTCTTGTTTAGACTACATTAATCGCGACTTAGCAAAGATTGACGGATGGGCCTCGGCAATGGACTATGCACCAATCCTTCTAAGTCTAAATGTATTATACTTTCGAGAACAAACGGATCATTTGCCATACCTGAATCAGGGGAAATAAAATTGAATTTGTCAGGTCGGCTACTAATCTGGGTATTGTCTTTAATGACAAATTATCGTGGTCTACCCATATAAGTGTCATTGTTGGCAGAATTTATGGCATGCTTCGAAATTTGTGGGCTGTCATAGATTCAACTCCTTTTGTGTGCAAGAAAATTGGTACGATCAAATAAGGTGCTGTAAGGCCGCGGAACAATTGTGCTTCACAACAAAAAAATGAATTTGCGAAAATTTCAAACCGTTTTTGTTTTATTGCATTTATAAATTTAAACTTTTAAATGGCCTACCCTTTATATGCTACAGAGAGTGTGATGTTTCAAATAATTTCCGTTCATACAAAGCAATATCCGCTCTATGCTATGCGAATTGATTAAGAAAAATAAAACTCTCTACTAATTGCTTGCATAGAGCATCAATACATTTTATTCGTTCATGTCTTTAATTTTATAAATCCATTTAATAAAGGATTTTTGATGATGGCATTTTGCTAGGCCATCAAATATTATATGCCATCCCGTTGGCTATGTACGTACCTTTAATGTTTCATGTCAGCATAAATTGTTCACAGCATATTTTCACTTTTATGATGGCAATTTAATAGACATTCTCTAAATCGTTTAGTTAGTGAAACAATATCAAGTCCTGTGTCCGTAAAAAATCATGCTGGACATTTTTATAAATAAAAAGGATTGTCATAAAATATTTTGTTGTTGTTTTTTTAAGTTCTAATCGTTATAACAATATTTCGTTTATAACACGTCCATTTATATGCATTGTTGTCTGTCTATCAGCCCAAAGAGCAAAAATAGGAAAAGAATCCTTTAGCGAAACGATTGTAGTTCTCTCAGTCATAAAGGCGTTTATGTTGATTGTCATGTTGCCGTAAACTATTTTGTGTCACATTATTTAACTACAAAGTGTTTCGTTTGTTTGTTAGTCCGGCGTACAGGCTGACTAGTTGCCGTCATTATAACTGTCGAAAAATGTTAGTTTTACTTAAACGCTTGGCTTTCTAGCAAAACTAACTACTACGGGGTATGTACGAGTATATTTTTTTTTTGTTTAACCTGCATTTAGTTTGAGCACTATTGGCGTTATGCCGTAACCTCAATGAAGAAATATTGGCTTAAACATACACATGCTGTATTACATTTTTTTTCTTATTTTAGGGCAATTGTGTTGGTATTTAGAAAACTGTTTCTTTTTTCTTTAATGTCATCAAAAAAAAAAAGTGAAATTAGATGTGAATTTTTTCTGTACTGTCTAGACAGGTATAAAAATATTATGCCGAGAAATTTTTAGAATTTATTGGGGGAAATATGTAAACATGAAATGTTTTGAATGTTTTCTTAAGGGATTATCGAAATTAAGGAAGTTTTTTATAAACATAATGTAAAGGAAAGTAATTGAATTAATATTTAAAGGAAACTACAAGAAATTAATTTACTTGACTTATCCTCAGACTTTTATTACCATTAGTTAAACAAAAATATTCCTAGTAAAACACACATACATATATGCTCTACCGGTCGTACATACATACATACATACATACATACATACATAATTGGCCATTACAACCCTTCAGTCAGGATTACGGCCTAGCTTCTCACACCTCTCATGTTGTGTGTGTTAATTTTATACATGAGTGGCGGGACCTATAGTTTAAAGTCGACTCCGAACGACAGATTTTTGAGAAATTTTATTTTACTCTCAGAGTTTTTGCCATATTTGGTTTTGATCTCTGGCCTGGGTTTTGATCCGTGGCCTACGTCTAATAAACGAACACACTATCTACTACACTACGGTTACTTCGAACTCGGTTCCCACACCACTTAAATTATGACTGTTAATTTTATCCATGAGTGGTAGGACATGCAGTTTACAGTCGAATCCAGACGACAGATTTGAATATCTTTTCGTAGTGACCTTAGGACTTTTGTCAGAAGACACCAAAGAAGTCGTCGAAAGAAATATTTTTTCTCCTTTGAGATGTCTCATAAGCTGTCGTGTAGTAAGCCAACACATTACTTACTAGACTATGATGACCACATAAGTATATATGTACATACGATGAAAGCCGCTACAACTCTTTAGTCGCAATTAGGGTCTAGTTTCTCATGTGCTGTATGCCAATATTGGTTATAATATAGTCATAATATAGTCATAATATTAGCAGTCAGCACATGAGAAACTTCGTCGTCTTCGAACGACATATTTCACAAAATTTTTCATACATCGTCTATGGTCTACGGCCAAAATAAAATGAAACCCAAATACCACTATCAATTCCTAATTGGTAGATGGTTTATATACTAGTTCAGGTGAAAAAATTATTAAGAAAAATCAGAAATAAAGCTAACAGTACATGAAAATCTTATGGTACCACTGAATTTAGTATGAACTTAACTGATGGCATTTCTTCAATAACAACACATATAGTACGATCTCTGAGAGTGCTAAATAGAAATCGAGAGAAGGGATGCCCTGGTAGTCTAGTGGTAGACTATTAGCGTGAGGGTCGTGGGTTCGCTTCCCACCAGAGACTCTAGTCTGTTACACTGCACCGAGCATAGGTCGAAGTTACTGCATTCTAATTAATAAATAAATAAATCGAGAGAAGCGTCTACCAACACCAAAAACAATAAGTTTTGTTAGAAGTCCACCAATATTTAAGAAACATCTACAATCACACAACGATAAGATAACACAATATACCAGGGATCAGTTTCTGTGTGGCGATTCATAACAGAAGGACATCTCAAATGTAATACTTTTTTTGTAGGATATGCCCTGATGTTATTTGGAATTTAAATATCCTCGTTTCTATGTTTCCTTTTGAACTAACTCCAGATAGAAACGTTGAAGCGTGTAAAATGCAAAAACATGTCAATTGGAATGTAAGTTGGAGAGTACAACAATTCGGGCTGTTCAGGTTATGACACTTTCATGACGCTGAAGCTGAAAAGCTGGTTATTTCCCACCTTCTGTTCCTTCGAAGGTTAGCTATCTCTCGAAAATTCTTTATCATGTACATCCATTATATCCGACCGACCATGAAGTACACCTCTAATGCATGGTCCGATTCCTCGAAATCTAATTGATAACGTATCAAACTTTAGAACTTTCCTTCCACATTAGAACTTTCTTCCACTTGTATTCAATTGGCCAGTAGAAACGACATTATTACATTACATTACAGAAAATATTCGTTCTTAAGCTGCACTGTTCGTATACCTACATAAATGGCCATTACAACCGTTCAGTCATGATTACGGCCCAGCTTCTCACACCACTCATGCTGTGTGTGTTAATTTCATACATGAGCGGCGGGACCTACAGTTTAAAGACGACTCCGAACGACAGATGTTTTGAGAAACTTTTCATTGCAACTTTTATTTACTCTCAGAGTTTTTAACAGAAATCTGCTGAGAGGAAGTCGTCAAGGAAATATTTTTTCATATTTCGTTTTGATGTCTGACCTGGGGTTTGAACCGTGGATTTACGTCTAATAAACCAACACACTACCTAATAGACTACAGCGACTTCGTATATGAAACGCTTTTTCGGCATACATTTTTCCTGTCGCTTACAACGTACATGTACGGATTACGACCGAGCTTTTCAAAGCACTTATTTTGTGTGTGTTAATTTTATACATGAGTGGCGAGACCTACAGTCCGACTCTGAACGACAGATATTTGTGACACTTTTCATTGCAATTTGATTTGCTCTCAGAGTTTTCGACAAAATTCTACAGAGAGGAAGTAGCTGAAGAACTATTTGTTCATATTTGATTTTGTTGTTTATGTCTGACCGGAGGTTTGAATTGTGGCCTTACGTCTAATAAGCCAACACACTACCTACTAGGCTATGGCGACTAGATAGATTTAAATCCAATGTTCATAAACAATACTTCCTAGTCCTTCTCTACCAGAAGCTATTTTCCTACAATCAATGAAATGCACAGACCATCTGCTAACTATTAGTGTTCCAAAAAAAAAAAAAAACATCAAAACTACTAGAGCTTCAAAAGCAGTCTTTATTAAGATGCCCCTTCCATTTTTACAGTCTCGAAGGTCGACTCTTTTACTTTTTTTTTGTGCAATGAAGGATTTTCTTCACGTTCCATTAACTTTGATTCAAAGAGTTGGACCTACTAAAAAAGCTTAGTTTATAGAGGGCCCTTACTCGTATTATTATACATATTTTTAAGCCAACAAAAACGTTGTATCTTTTATTCTTACCACGATTTAAGCAAATTTTCTTTTATTGAAATGTCAATTCAAATTGTTTGCAGCAAACATTACTTTGAGTTCTGAAAAGAATTACAAAAGCTTATGATTGTATTTCCTAATAAACCAAGTTTTTTTTTATTTAAAAGACAAAAAAGCATTTCAAATCATTTTGTGAAAGCATGCAAACGAACAGCACTGGTTTTTAGCTTCTGCTGTAAGCCAAACAAATATAAAAGAAATCTTCAAAAAAATCCATAATATTTTGACATAAAAATGTTTTTAAAGTAATCATAACCATCAACACAATACAACACGACAAAACAAACAATATTTAGTGGCTAAAGTAAATATCATCTTTACGGCAATAAAAGTGTAATAAAAAGAATCAATAGAAAATCTGGCATTTATGGCTAAAATATACAGCAAAAAAAAACACAACACAATATTCGAAATAAAATCAAATCTTTGAAATACAATAAGCCAAACAAACAAACAAACATTACTTTAGAGGAACATTATGATCGTAAAACAGTTTAAGGCAGAGTACACAAAAGCGAGTGCTACACAAGGGGGTTTGGTTTTTTGTCACAAATAAAAGTATTACATTTTGGTTTACTCTTTAGCCTTAATAAACACCTGCATTTACAGTGTTATATTTAAATATTTAACATATTGACCCGGCTTTATGATACATTTTCTTTTTTCTCTTCGTTTAAAATTCTGTACGCCTTCTTGTTTGCAGTTAAATAACTTCCGTTTTCGTATAGCATTTCCTGCAAACAGAACATGGAACACCATTAGTAGTCAGCAGGCGTTTATCTTTTTTCACATGTTTTGCTTCTCCCTCTCTTTTTGGTTTTTTTGGGGAATTTTTTTAGTTTTACATTTGCATAAGTATGTGTGGGTTGTGAGTTGTGAGTTGTATGTTGAAGAGCATTTAGCTTGTTGGATTAATATCCGTTCTTTGAAAATCGATTACAAGCATTTAATACATGTGTTCGACTAGCATACGAACTTAGGAAAAACCGAAACGAAACGAAACGAACCAAACCTATTTATTTAATTAAAAAAAAATACCCCTTCTGCGAGCAATGTTTACAAATGCTTGGTAATACAGCACAACTACTATCACTGCTATACGTGTGGGCCTGAGAACCAATAAACCGGGCTTAAGACGGCGTTTAACATTTTTTCCTTTTGCATTAGGCCGCCAATATATTTTACATTCTATTCTGTTTAGTTAATCTAAACACGTAGTCGATTAAAACGAATTTTGTCACCCAAAATAGTACCAGAATATATTTGGCCATGTGTTCTAACATATACACACATATTTACATTAATTCTGAAGATGGGAAAATTGTTGAGGAGGAATGCAAGGCTCAATGTGTGCGCTCAAGCATGTCTTACAGAAAATTGGAAAATTTTTGGTAATAAAAAAAAAATACTTTTTATTTAAGCGTTTTAACTTAAATCATTTATTAAGTTTATATGAACTATTCGCACTAAAATAACCGCAAAATAGTACCACATGGTTAGTATACCAGAGAGTAAATATGAACCCATGTTTTATTAGACAATCTTTCCTGCTCTGGCATCCCCTGTTAATTGCTCATTTCAATTTATATCAAGCTCTCTCAATATTATTGAAGTCGCCGTAGTCTAGTAGGTAGTGTGTTGGCTTACTAGACGTGTAAAGCCAGGGTTCGAGCCCCAGGCCAGACATAAAAACAAAATACAAAAAGTATTTCTTCGCCGACTTCCTCTCAGTCTGAGATTAAATAAAATTGCCATGAAAAGTTTCTCAAGAATCTGTCGTTCGGAGTCGACTTTAAACTGTAGGTCTCACCACTCATGTATACAATTAACGCATACAACATAAGTGGCGTGAGAAACTAGGTCGTAATTCTGTCTGAAGAGTTGTAATGACAAATTATGTATGTCTCTCTATTCACACTGTAGTGACTAGTATAGATGGAATCCCTTGAGATGAGTTCGAGCTAAATTTAATCATCCTACAAAGTTCCTTCTATCTCCAACTCCATGACATATTTTTCTTAAAAATTGTCCTTCTTTAACTACCTAGTCTTTTGCAGATAGCAGTAAAATTTGCACGCCAAGCCTTTTATAGATCAACACCAAAAGGCTTGATATGAATGAATTACTTGCGCCCAACTTTCAAGCAGTCTTCGAAGTATGACCAACGCTTAAGATCGACTTTACTGCGCCAATGTTGTTAACTGACTCATAAGTACTACATTAATAATAAGTCGCCTGTCGTTTTTCATGTTTAAACAGGAAAATCCAATGGGAAATGCGCTGATGCTGGCATAAATGTTTTGATTGCTTAGGACAGTGCCAAAAATATTTCACTCTATCTGATCTTCTTACCATTTATAAGCATTCTTCGCCTTTGCAACATTTTAGTCGGAACAACTAATGTAATACACTTAGCTATCTAGTTGCCATAGCGCTCAGATCTTTTGAGGACTGCTGGGAGAGGGTCGATCAGAAAAATATTTTTTCTTCAAAATTTTTTGTTTCAAGATGTTGGAAAATTTAAACTCTCAAGCCCTCTACTTTCCCGACTTCTATCATATCGAAAATGAAATACAATTTTCATATATGGGCTTGTATCTCGAAGTACATTTGGTGGCTTAACAACTGCCTACAACAGAGAATGCAGATGCTTCTTAATGATGCTGGGGTATCCAACTCTATTGATTCATTGGAACGCAGTCACAATATGGCTTATATTTATATCGCTACCATAACGGATTGTGCTCCACTGTAATGATTTGTTCCCAAAAATTATAAAAATCGTATTTCTTGCAGAGCCCATCCTTTCAGGATCAATTAGCCATTGGATTACACAATTCATAACAGCGAAAATTCGTTCCTTAGCTGCACTATCTTTTTCTTACAACCTATACCTACTCAAAGCTAATGGCCATAAATTCTATTCCCTCTTTTCTTTACGATATCCTCACAATCTTTTTCTCCAGTTTCAAGACAAATCACTGCCCCTGCATGAGTAGGAATCTTTCTCTAAGTGCTGATTGTATAAAAAAAGCCTCAAAACATAAGTTTTGAGAGAAAGTACACCAACAAAAGGATGATGTCAAACTAGACAGTCTGATGCTGATGCTAATGCAGAGCATCGATAAATGGACTTTTTCCAGTTTCCTGACATTGACTGCTCTGTCTATTCGTTTAGAAGTATCTTACATTTCTCTGCCAGCAAAAATGTCCCACAGATCAGCATCGCAGTGTTTATATCGCGGTTATGAGTAAACAAACGTTGCCAACACATTGGCTGCTTTCATATAATAAAAAACAACAGCCAACTATGAATTTAAAAAGCTTCCTGCCACCTGATTCACCGAAGATGATATCTTACCTTACCTTAATGGCAATTAACAACCCGATAAACGGATTTCGGCCTGCCGTAACACATCCTTCCAGGCACCTCTGCTTCTTGCGCGCCTACTCCAGTTGGTCACACCAATCGATAACAGGGCGTCCTCGATTTGGTCCTTCCAACGCAAACAACGTCGTCCTCCTCATTGACTTCCGCAGATCAACGCATCAAATACCTGTCTTGCCGGAGCATCCTCCTTCACGAAATGAACCAAATGGCTGAGCCAGCGCAGCAGCTGGATGTTAATACGCTGCACAACGTCTATGTCATTAGGGAGCTCATACAGTTCACTGTTCGATGCGGTAATCATTGTCAACTCGCACTGGACTGAAGATCTAGCGTAGGACTTTTCTCTCGAATACTCTCAAGGCTGTTGCATCAGTGCTTAATAGAGCTGAAATCTCCAGAGATGATAATATCAACAAAAACTACTCGAGAAAGAGTCGCACTTACTGAGCTAAGACTGTCTCCTCTACAACCAAGTCGTACCTTTAAATCACTTTCCTTCAAGAAATGATTGTAACTATTTTTGAATCTAAGCCCTCCTTACTCCTTACTTATTAATGAGTACGCCACTAATCAGGATTACGACTTAGCATTTCACACCACCCATGTTGTGTGTAATAATTTTCTATATGAGCGGTGTGGGCCTACAGTTTAAAGTCTACTCCAAACGATAAATTTTTGAGAAGCTTTTCATGGCAGTTTTATTTGCTCTCTAAATCTTTGCCGGAACAGAATTTCATTTTGTTCGATGTGTCTGAGCTAGGGTTTGAACCACCACTACGTACTAAACTATTATTACTATTCATATTAACTGCAACTGAGCAATTCGCATATGTTGCCGAGATCTTCTAGCATTTTACGTATTAGTCAATACTCCATGACCTTAATATTTAAAGTGTATTTTTTTTAATTTTATTAAATTACCACAACTTTGCATACAGAATACATAATAATTAGCCTGTCTGCGGTTGAATATGTGGTTTTTAATAACATTAATAATTCTCGATCTAATAACGAAAACAAAAGAGCAGTGATTTACCAAAAACAAAAATGCAAAAAAAACAAAAAATATTCTAGAAAATTCAACAAAAATTATCACACTAATTAAGTTTTGACATTAAATTTTGCTTATGAACTTTTTCCATTAGATGTTTATATTGTTGTTGCTGTTGCTAGTTTCTTTTTTTATTATTAATCTCTCTCTGTAGAGGTTTTTGCATTAACAACATATACAAGCCTTTTGTTCAAGCAGTAAATCCTTCATACATGCAACACTATACATGTATGGGAATGTATGTAGACTCTCGCTTTACTCTACACATATTTATGCACGTTGTAGAGTATTTAATAGTGTTTCATTCACAATCTATTCATTCAATTGATGATGAGCTTCTATTGGTGTGTGTTAAATTGAGGTTTGCAGCAGCAACAATATAAACTTCACTACGAACATTTCCATGTAGTTAGACGTACAACGAATTGATGGTCTGCGGTTATGGCAACAACTAAAATGGGTATGCCAGCGTACACTCTACTTATATTTCATTACAACAAAACAACAGAATAACAAAAATAGAAAATAAACTTTATAATCATACCCATGTATTACGTTTAGAATTTTGTATTTATTTTATCGTTAACATTGAAAATTAATACCTACATATACTTACCACTACAATCCATACTACTAATACCACCATACATACACTGTATTGCATTGTATTGTATTTTAGTCAATTATATTTTGTAAATAATATTACCGTATGATGTGAGTTGTGTATGTGTAAGTGAGTGAATTCCACCAAAACCATTGTCGGTTTATTAAAGGGACACATCGAATAAATATATTTGAAGAGCATTATGTGGTCACTGGATGTTTTAGGTTTGATAATAATTTGGTTTCATTATGGTTACATTAAAGTTCTAAAATGTATGCTTGTATGCACATACTAACACATATATAAACCAATATTTAGTGATTAATTTTTGTGTATTTAAATAACTGAAAATCAGTGTATTTTAGGGGCAAAAAAATTTATGAAAATTTTACAACGAATTTATGTATGTATTCTGGAATAAGAAGTCATAAAAATTATGATTTTAAATAAAAATGATTAAAATTTAAATTTAATTAAATTATTGATCAATACATGCTAAAGCAAGTACGGTAAAAACCTTTAAGCAGTTTTATAGTGTTTTCACACCAAAATTTAAAACCTGATTTTAGCATTAAAACCATAAACAGCTGATTTTGCGTTCACACTGCAGGTTTTATTAAAATTGGTTTTAAATTCATGACATTTATGACTGCGAGAAAAAAATTTTATGAGCAATATGCCTTATTTCATCTTGATATATTTAGCTTCTGACTTACCTTTCGCACAAGAAACTATATTCATTGTGACCAGAAACAATACACATTTCGATTAATAATTAAATATTTACAAATTTTTAAAATTTTCATTGAAGAAATTAAAAATATTCCAAATTTTTCCTTTTTTAATACAAAATAAATGATTATTTATATTTATTTATTTATTTACATTTGTTTTTGTTTTTATCAGCTGTTATCAGGTTTTCAGAGCTGGTAGCTCTGATTTAGTACATTTAGTACATCAAAACAAGGTTGTATTTCATAAAACCAACTTAAAACCAATTCAAAAAAGGTTTTATTTTGGTTTTAACACAATAATTTTGTATGGTAAAATCAGGTTTTATTTTTGGTTTTAACGTTAAAACCAACTTTTGCGTTAAAACCACTCGGTGTGAAAAGACTATTACATTCATTTGATGAATGTCAATTTTATACATAAACAGCGGGAGCTATAGTTTAAGGTCAACTTTGAATGAAAAATTTAAGAAGTTTTCCATGGTAATTTTATTCTGTATGTGCAACGCTCCCCCTGCAGAGTAATGGTCATAAATTCTATTCCTTCTTTTCTATTCTATACCCTTACAATCTTTTTTTCCAGTTTCAAGGCAAATCGCTACATGATTAGGAATCTTCGTCTGAGTGCTGATTGTATAAAAAAATTTTCCCAGAAGTTTGCTGACATGAGAGCCTCCGAAACCAGCCAATTTCTTATAATCTGCTATAAAGTAACGCTTATTCCAAGGAAAACTTCAATCCAAAGTTTTCAACTGCTCTGTAATTGCCGAATTCATTGTAAAGTCATTCAAAGGCTGCATGTTGAAATATACACGGTTATGCGGTTTGTGAGCCGAGGTAATAACGATACGATAAAAATCATGTTACAATCAATATATCAAGTATACTACGGTTATCATTGACTTTTGTCTTCTCAAAAATGGAAGAATTGACTTGCCATGCATATGGTTTCAACAAGAAGGTGTCATATGCTACCCAGCACGTGATGAGAAATAAGTTTGGTGAGCTATTAATATCGCATCTTTGAGCAGTCTGTGCCCTTTTTGTTCATGGGGTTTGATACCGCTTTTTTACTTTTGTAGTATTTCGTGTACCCAAAGAAGCCAACCATTATTCTCGTCCTGTTAGTTAATATTATTGTTGGCATTGGTGACATTATCAGCCGCCCCAAATAATATAATTCAGTTGGATGCTATAAGATCCCATTATTATATAAATAGTACCTCTTCCACATACAACCAAGACTTCTGGCTGGCACTTCAAATTAAGATGTGATTCTATAAAGTTGCGAATTCTATCCAAATCACTATTAGCTAGACATGTTCTGTAAAAATTCGTGAGTGCCCAAGCATCTTTCTTCTGAAGCTTCCAATAACCGAACAATTACCGAAAAACTGTTCAGTCATCTCCTTTTCTTCCTTAGTGTTACAGATTCTGTAGAAGTCCTTGTGAAATATTCTCTGACTGCGGACTTATGTATCCACCAGCTAATATCCCGTTATAACTGCTGTAATGTTTCTAAGATATACTCTGATTAGATTCAACGCAAATTTCAATCTTCAAATATTAATTTCGGTCCAGATTTGCAAGGACTCCATACAAGGAGATTAATTATACCATCTTTCCTCTGCGAATGTGTTACTTTTGTGAGCAGTGCAAGGATAAATTTACGATTAAAATTTTCTGAAAAATTCTACATCCTACATTTTTGCGTTATCAAGACATACATAATTGGTCATTACAACCCTTCAGTCAGGATTACGACCTAATTTCTCACACCACTTATGTTGTGTGTGTTAATTTTATACATGAGTGGCAAGACCTACAGTTTAAAGGCGACTCCTAACGACAGATTTTTGAGAAACTTTTCATGGCAATTTTATTTACTCTCAGAATTTTTGTCAGAAATCTGCTGAGAGGAAGTCGCCGAAGAAATACTTTTTGTATTTTGTTTTGATGTCTGGCCTGGGGCTCGAACCCTGGCTTTACGTCTAATAGGCCAACAGACTACCTACTAGACTACGTCGACTTCAAGAACCGTTATCAAGAACTGTCAGGAAATACATGGATATCGATCGCTGTGAGGTATAATCCATATGTTATTTTCGTTGTCAAAACAAGGTCCCTTTTAAGCTGTTTTATAAGTATTGACTTGTTTCAGCCTGGTGGCCTATCTCGAATATAAGTATTTTCTCTAAAGGACTCATGTACGTCTATTCTAAATGATAGATTCTTTAGAAATATTCACAAAAGTCATACGTATTTCAATACTATTCCCATATACTTGCATGCATACTTCACATGAACTAATATCCTTGCATTGTCGTCCTTTAACAATAAATAAATATTTTATAACAAATACTCACTCTTCTATTGTAATCATTTCAGGTTGATTTGACACAAATCAAAAACATATTAAAACCTTTAAATAAAATCTATACACGGGAATTTATTTTTATGGTCAATTGATGTCTATGAAATGAATCATACTAGGAGTGCTAAATATGAATACGAGTGCTATCATAAACTGGCAGACGACATGCATACAGAAGCGAACTGGCATGAAATTTATTAGTTTAATTAATTGAATTCTTTTCATTTATGAATGTGAACGTCTAACTCATATGACATGAAAGTACAGTGATGAAAAAAATTAAGGCAATACTGAAGAAAGTTTAAAATTTTGGCAAAGAACTGAAATTTATAAAATTAAAAATAATTATCATGATATCAATTCAAAAAGCATGTACAATGTATGTTTACTTTTATTATACACTGTTAGCAAAGCATACACCTGTGTTTATATATTCTTTTTTTTTATACAGCCATTCAATCAACATTCTCATGCCATCGACGAATTAAAAAAAGAGTGAAATATTGAAAATATTCATCGAACAAAAACAAACTCTTATGCAGCTATAGAAAGCCAAACATTTAACCAACTTATTACCCATATATATATACAGACATACATATATTCTATACACTCTCATGCTGGCACAAGTAAACACTTATAGCCGTATACGAATGATAAGCAGTGATTGAGTGAATAAATTCGAATTTTATAAACGTTTCGTTCTACCCTTTTTCATTCAGCCAATAATTGCTTGTATAAATGTGGCCGAATGTTAATGAAATTTCTATATGAAATTGTGTACTTATATGTGTAGCTGTATGAGTTTAAATTTGGTTTGGTGTACCAAAACAAAGTTTGAATTGCAAATGAAAAATGCTTCATTAAACACTTCGACTTCTTCAATCAATTCAACACAGAAAACGGTCAACTAATGAATGATGTGAATGAGTTGGTATGTAAATGCTTGAAATTTTATTGAAAATCAACGACAAGTTGGAAATTTTAAAGGGATTTCAACAATTTAGTTTCATAAAAACCTTTATGAGGACATGTACGCACATTCAGTGAAATTAAAGCGACCACTTAGATCCATGAAGTCGCCGTAGTCTAGTAGGTAGTGTGTTGGCTTACTAGACGTGTAAAGCCAGGGTTCAAGCCCCAGGCCAGACATCAAAACAAAATACAAAAAGGATTTCTTCGTCAACTTCCTCTCAGCAGATTGTTGGCAAAAACTCTGATAGTAAATAAAAATTGCCATGAAACGTTTCTCAAAAATTTGTCGTTCGGAGTCGACTTTAAACTGTAGGTCCCACCACTCATGTATAAAACTAACACACACAACATAAGTGGTGTGAGAAACCAATGTATTTACATCCATAGAGAGCGTGATACCACAATCAAAATTGTCCAAGACTGCCCGATCTCTCTGGAACAGATAGCGTGACATTTAAAGGTTATCCTCATATGAGTTCTGAGGGTAATTAAAAGTAGGAACAAAGCCTATGTACTTGGAAAGGCAATGGTACACTGAAAAATTTAATTTAATTCAGGTGCAAGGTAGTCATTTCTCTGCAGAGAGGCAGACTTCACTCACTGCAAAGAGAAAGTTAAAATAAGGAACCTACTTGTAGAGAAAATGGATCTGATCCGATGAAAATAAAGGGTTATACATTTCGTGGTTTCAAAAGTATGGGACTGGAATTCGACATCTGCCAAACTAAGTTGTAAAAACAAATTTTTTTCTCTTCAGTTGAAAGTCTGACATTGACTAATATGGATCGCTTAACTATCACACAACGCATAAAAATTATCAAAACCTATTACAAAAATGGTAATTCTGCCACAGCCACGTATAGAACAAAATTTTCTTCAGCGATTAAGCACATTTCACACTCGGTGGGTATGTTAATAAACAAAATTGTCGTATTTGAGGTTCTGCGAGTCCTCAAGTAATTGAAGAGAGGCCATTACATCCAGAAAAAGTCACTATTTGGTGCGCTCTTTGGTCCGAAGGTGTGATTGGACCTTACTTCTTCGAAAACGACGATGGGACGACTGTCACCGTCAATTCGGAGCGTTATGGTCATATGATAACCGACTTTGAAGAATACTACCTGGAGAATATGTGGTTTCAACAAGACGGTGCCACATGCCACACAACTCGAGCGAATATGGCTTTACTGCAAGAGACATTTCCTGACGGCGTAATTTCTCGTCGTGACGATATCAACTGGCCACCAAGATCATGCGGTTTGACACCATCAGACTTTTTTTTGTGGGGCTACGTGAAAGACCGTGTTTATGCAGATAAACCTTCAACTCTTGAGCAACTAAAAACCAACATTCGTCAATATGTGTCAAAAAGTGGTCGAAAATTACCTCAAAAGAATCAATGCTTGCCACATTTCGCGTGGAGGTCATTTAAACGATGTAGTGCTTCACACATAATGTCAACGTTCAAACTTTACAATAAAAATATTTTATATGTGTTTTATTTACGTTTACTTTTGAAACCACGAAATGGATAACTCTTTACATAGATTGGCCATTACAACCCTTCAGTCAGAGTTACAACCTAGCTTCTGATACCATTTATGTTGTGTGTATTAATTTTATGCAAAAGTGGCGGGACCTATATGTAGTTCAAGAACGACTCTAATGACATATTTTTTTTTGAGAAACTTTCCATTGCAATTTTTATTTATTCTCTGAGTTTTTACTAGGAATCCGCTGAGAGGAAGTCGCCGAATATATATTTTTTTATATTTTGTTTTGCTGGAGATCTCTGACCTGGAGTTTGAACCGTGTTCTTACATCTAATAAGTCAACACACTACCTACTAGACTACGACGACTTCTATGCTGAAAATATTTACGTTAAACCTGACAAGATTTAAACTTAGGAACCTCAGCGCAGTTACAACGGATCAGTGGCCTCTGCAAGCATACGAGCGGCGACTAGGCAGAAGTTGTAATGACTAGGAAGAAGAGCATACCGCAGAATATCTTGACAGAACGTATCTAGCCAAAGATGATTTAATGAGATTCCACATCTTCATGAAACTGTAGGAGTAGTTGAGAGATGTGACCACGGTATTATAGTTGTATAACAGAACAGATAATACCTGTGTTACATTGGGATCCAAGTAAGCTATGCTAATCCATTGTCAACTCTTTGTTTAGTAGTTCTAGCACTCGAATATAGTTGTATGTGAAGTTTGTGTTAAAATATTAACGAGCATGTTTGATCAACCACAGTTTCACGTGATTCTTATAACATACGATGCAGATTTTATTTAATCATAGAAATAGTGTTGAAGCACCTAGAAAACCCCCCTATAAACTGATATAAATAATTTAAATTTTTTTATTTGTTTAAAACAGTTTGATAACGGTTTCCTCGTTTATTTATGGTACGCTATCGATTCAAACGTAAATAACTGCTACTGATAACATCTTATGACTCAAGAAGAAATACTTGTAGGCTCTACAACGAAAATAAAAAAATGCTTTTGGAAAACGTGTTGTTTTGAATTTGAATATTTAGTTGGCTTTTCAATTCATATTTTAATGTTTAAAGATAATAAAAAATATTTGTATGCTCAAATTCTATATTTAACTGAGCTTTTAAAAGGTTGTGACTAAATTTGTGTGCAAAGCTGTAACCAAAAATTGAAGAATTTTAATGGGAATTAATTTTCTTATCAAAGAAAGATAGGAAAGACATTAAAAACGATCTATCTATATGTATATATGTATGTAAGAGGTGTTTTTATTTATTTAATATTATTTTATGCCATTTCTTTCGAAGTTTATTGAGATTATCTGCAAATATAATTGCTTTTTTAAGTTTTTAAAGTTATTTTAAAGATTTGAATTAACTTTAAAGAACCTTTAATGTCCTCTCTGTTCATATTCTTTAACGAACTAAAAGACAGGGTCATTTTAATAAACCAAAAATACCCTGCAGATGTATTCATTGTTTTGCCAAACAATACTTAAATATTGTATACTTCGAATACATTCAGAAAGTATCAAAAGGTCCTATTGTAAATGACAAATAGAAATACAAACATAAAGCCAGAAAACATATTTCGTTTTAAACCCAAAATTTCAATTTCCTATTGGGTTTTAATTTTTTTTTTCAATATCATTTCCATAACACGAATGCCTTTAGGTTATAATAGGTTTGACTTCTATTGATTACATCTGTATATCTAATGACTTTAGTCTTGTATTTTCTTTTCTTTTAAAGAAAATCCTTAGAATTGTATGAAGTTGTCAAAACTTTTCTAATGTGCCACATGCTGCAGGCTAAAAACAAGAATTAATTCTCTGTATAAACAACGTATTAAAATTAGTGTGGAAGGAGTCTCCACACCATATCAAACGGAAGATAACAAAGTGAATGTGGTAAGTACGGAAATTATTCTATTCTTTAATACATCCTCATTCATATGGCATTTGCGGAAGTAAAAATTTTATGTAAAGTTTTGATGTTATACTGGAATTTTCGGTAATTAATACTCATTCAATTGGCAATTATGGAAATGAAAGCTAATGTTAAATTTCCAATCGCTATTGACGTAATCGATATTGAAGTCACCGTGGTCTAGTAGGTAGTGTGTTGGCTTATTAGACGTGAGGCCTCGGTTCAAACCCCAGGTCAGGCATCTCCAACTGAACGAAATATGAAAACATATTTCTTCGGCAACTTCCTCTCAGCAGATTTTTGGCAAAAACTCTGAAAGTAAATAAAATTTCCATGAAATACTTCTCAAAAATCTGTCGTTCGGAGTCGACTTTAAACTGTAGGTCCCACCACTCATGTGGTGGTCGCCGAAGAAATACTTCTTGTATTTTATTTGATGTCTGGCCTGTGGACTAATAAGCCAACACACTACCTACTAGACTACAGCGACTTCAATGCTAGCAATGGCTGCGTAAATTCGAGATGTTCTAATCATCACTCTGATATGAATATGGTGTCTGCTAGCAAAGTCACATAAAATTATTAACTTGAGTAGATGAGCGTTCACTGCTGCTGCATAAGTCAGCGATAGTAAACCTAGTGTGACACTGAAGACAATTCATACTGCCGACGAATCATCAAGGCTAATTTCTCTTGTTAGTAAGAGCCAGTAAACCTTCAGATAATAAGTAAGATACTGGAGTTACTATCAGTCAGATGTTATCAGAAGTTGTCAGTTACTTACAAAGAACTACGTAGTAGCCCGGTTATTGAAACTATGGACAGCCATTCCCAACCTAAAAAGTGAGTTGCTACAGTTTAGCTAGTACAATCGTTTATATATTAACTTCGATTTGAATATATTCCATATAAAATCCGAATTGAAGTATTTAAACAAATTCAAAACACATCCACACTATAAGAAAGACCATGAACGTAGACAATCTTAGTACAGACGATACGAACCAGAGATCAGCAATGAGTATTCAAAAAGATGAGTAGATTTGAATCATACTCATAATTTCTGATACTTATACGCATTCATACTTACATATTTTAATATCATACTCATACTACTCATATTCAAAGTTTGAAGTACTCATCGTACTCATACTTAACAATGCGCATGATGTTATTAATTCCGACTCTCTACGACTCATCGTATATACGAATCACAAAATAAGTATGATTCGCGTACGAACACTACAATACTCACTAGAAGGTTGTGCGTTTGCTTTGCTTGCTGTCTTTGTCTTTTTCTTCTTCTGTTTTTGTAAATGCAACAACAACTACGACTGTAAATTTTAATGAATGATTCGAATCATTCGAATCATTTATGAGTATTATAAGTACTTTTCTAAATTTATGAATCTAAATGAGTAGGGGTATGAATCAAACATGTTTCGAATGTTATGAGTTTGATGTCAAGGTTGTACTCATACTCATTGCAACCTGTGCTTATAAATCAATGTTGTACTGAGTACGAATGAATTCAATACTGTTGACTCACTCATACTCGAAATTTCATGAGTACTTATGAGTAGCATAAAAACGATTCATTGCTGATCTCTGACACGAACCACTGTGCAGCGAATTACACTTGTATTTTCAAGTCCCTTTGCTACCAGTTGTTAATTGTTGATAAAAAGTGAAATAATTTCATTCATTTCTAAACACTTATTATCTAAATGTACTTGTAAATGTAAAAATCTTTCCCAATCTAATCATTTAAGCATAGCAAAATAGCCGTGTTTTAATTCCAGGTATTAAAATATCATTGAGTGCTGTTGCCCAAAATGTTGATAAAAAAAAATTGTTAAACATTCTTATCAAATTAATATAATTTATAAGATAATAATAATTGAATTTAATAACAAATTGTTATTTATTTATAAAATTTCTTTGGAAACACTTTGGCAATATGATATGCAAAATTAATCAGGAAATATCAACAGTTCCGAAATATACTCATTCATGCTATTCATTGAATTTTGCAAACGTCATCCCGATTTCTTTCTTCTTATCTTCACAATAATTAAGTTTCCGGTAATTAAGGCTTTCAGAAGAATTTAATTTTATAAGCAACTGCTCGTATGTTTATTTAGTTTTGTTCAGAATAATAAGAAAACACATGGAGCTGCTTGAAAACTGATTTAAAAGAAATTAAACTTTAAAATGAAATTATATTTAAAAGAACTGAGTGTATGATTAAAGCGATAAATTTTAAATGTGGAATTAACTTTCTTATAAAAGAAAGCCTAGACGTTATAAAGACAACAGCAAGCATTTATAGTGCGTTTATAAGTTAGGTAGTCTAGTAAATAGCATGGTGGTTTACTACACGCCAAAACCATGTTTAATTGTTAACTCTGACATCTTGAACAAATGAAATGAAGAAAAATATTTCTTTTGACAAAATAAGTTGTATGTACCTTACAGACACAAGTTTTGTCGTAAAACCTAAGGATGTAATAGTCCGTTAAATGCCGCATTAAGCGCCTTAGGCTGGCTTTAATTACGAAAACTATATTATAATAAGAAGTCGCCGTAGACCAGTAGGAAGTGTATTGGTTTATTAGACGTAGGGTCTCGGTTCAGGTCAGACATTTCGAACAAAACAAAATATTTCGGCGACTTCTTCTCAGCAGATTTCTGACAAAAGCTCTGAGATTAAATAAAATTGCGTTAACAATTTGTTGTTGTAAAAAGTAATATAAGCTGAGCGGACAATAAAGGTTCTTAAAAGTTATTTAAAGCATTTATATTCGCAGATAATATCGATAAACTTCTAAAGAAATGGCATCAAATAATATTAATATAAATAAAAACATATCCTACATACATACATATAGAGTGATCGATTTTAAATGTCATTCCTTTCTTTCGTTGATAAGAAAATAAATTCCCATTAAAATTTTTTGCATACAGCCTTGAGCAGAATTTTAGTCACAACCTTTTAAAAATTCAGTTAAAAATAGAATAGAAAAGTTTCTCAAAAATCTATTGTCCAGAGTCGACTTTACACTGTAGATACCGCCACTCATGTATAAAAATTAACAGACGCAGCATACGTGGTGTGAGAAGCTAGGTCGTATCCCTGACTAAAGAGTTGTAATGACCAATTATGTTATGTATGTGTTGTTAGCATTGAAATTTGAAACATTTTTTGTGCCCTCCAGTCTTGGGACTTAGTTGGTGTGTTGGGTTATTACCTACCGACCTACCGCTACTCATGTATAAAAACAACAAATACAACGTTAGTGGTGTGAGATGATAGGTTGTGATTCTGACTAAAGGATTGTAGTGCCCAATTAAGCAAGTAGGTAAGTTGAAACATTTTGTCCGAGCCGCCGCTTATGTGCAATATTGGGTGGATACCGTTGACCGTCCTCTACAAAAGAGCTTTTCTCTTACATTGTGTCAGGTTTTCCAAAGAACTGCTTTATTTTTATGCAAATAAAATGCTCTTTTGACTGGATTTTTATGCCAAAGCAAATAATCGTTCTTCAATTACTCCTTTCGCATAAATATTGGTACATAGATGACCGATTAGGTGGTCATTTAGCCAATAATACCTTGCTACCTTGCAAGGAAAGAGGTTTCACAGGCTTGCATCACATTTGGAGTTTAAAAGCCTTTGTTTCGAAAAATCGCTTACCAACCGGCCTGTATTGTTTTGAGCATATTAATAATAATTACCAATCTACAAAGAGCAGCTCCAGTTCATATAAAAAGGTGCAGTAAGATACAGAAACTGGCAGAAGTCGGCAGTACCAGGGCAATGAGAACTACTTCTATGGCAAGACTAGAAGATCGGTTATATTTAAAACGGTTACATATGGTGGTGAATAACAGAGCCAAGCGTTCGCCGGGAAAAGAAAGCGGGAAGACATTATAGGAGAGCCCTACATTAGCTGAGGGTATTACAATACATCGTTTGATCACAGATCTTTCAACTCGACAATGATAAACAAAGATAATAATAATGAAGATAATAATGGGGGTGCTTTTTCATTTTATGCTCACAGCAAAGCTACTAAAAATTGCCGCAAACCATCCGTTGGTCACTATGAAGACAAATGCTGATGGACTATGGGTTTGAGGATACACTATTAAACTGAACCAGGATGAGTATTGATTTCTATTCAATGCCTCAATAAGGCCAAACATTGGTACTAAACGTGGTAGTTCGTGCTCAGCTTAAACCAATCCAAAATGAGTAAGCCTACCGTTAGTGACTGAATCACTACCGCCAGCAGTATTAAATTAATCATAAGCAGTTAACTGTAATTAAACCATCAAACCACATATATAAGGGATATCATTTGTTTATTCATTAAGCTGTATGCCATATAAACACAGGCTGGCTGTAAGCTTGGATTAGAATGATGTATACTAATCATGTATTCTTGCAAGAATATTCAAATAAGGATTTATTTGTATTAATTTTTGTGTTGTCCTAAAGTGTAAGATCCTAAGGTACGTATTATAAATAAACGAAATTATTTTCATTGCTATATGGAGTATGTAAGTATAGTAGCTTAGAAATAATTTTTCACTCAACAAACATAACTATTGCTTTGGCTATCGTTTGAATTCGTTAATGCTTTTTAAACACACACACATTATTACAATCCCTCAGTCAGGATTACGATCTAGCTTCTCACACTACTTATGCTGTGTGTATTACTTTTGTATAAGAGTGGCGGAACCTACAGCTTAAAGTCATTCGATCGACATACAGTGAACAGCAAAAGTCTTAGTACTCCAATATATTTTGACAAAATGTACTCTTGCACAAAGTCACAATATGACTTCAAAAGAGTATTTAGAAGATCATTTGAAAGAACGGTTACGTAATCGCTAAACCTCAATCAAAAGTCAATGGAAAAACTTGCTCATGGTGCCACCAGAAAACATTAAACAAAACTTGTATATTCAATTCCGAATGGGTTAAATGGAGTGCTTGACCTTAAGGGATATTCTACTAAATACAAGGAATAACATTTTCATCTATTAGGCCTTTGAATTTTAAATTTACTCAGGGTCTCAGTTCTCTTTGGGGGTACCGGTGGAGGCATCTGCAATTTTTCCTTATTTTTCTCTTGTTTTATGAAAAACATTAAAAAATTGTTTCTTTTATAATAAAACAGAAAAAAGTAATACAAAAAATATAAAAACCTTAATTTTTTATACAAACTGTTGGTTAAAATTCATGAAATTGCTAAAATATATTGCCGTACTGAGACTTTTGCTGTTCACTGTAATTTTGAAAAACTTTTCGTAGCAATTTTATTTACGCTCTGACATTTTTGTTAGAAATCAGCTGTGAGGAAGTCGCCGTAGAAATATTTTTACATAAGTCGTTTTGTTCGATATGTCTGACCAAGGGTTTGAATCGACAGCAACTTTTTAACCACAACCTTCTAGATTTTTTTAGATTTGGTCTTCAAACGTTTTTTGAGCTTGTGTAAGTTGTTATCTGAGAATATCTATGATGTAAAATTTATATTCTACGCAATATTGCTTCTTAGGCACTCTATCAATGCGAAAACAAACAAATGACGTATCAACTAATGTGGGCAACTAAAATCAAGATTACTATCGTATATCTCAGGCATAATTATTTAATTGTTAACTTTATTATTTATTTATTAACGGTCATATAATGAAACAAAAAACAAAATTTTCCCTTCGTCTACACTTGTTATTCCCATCATTACTGGCCAAAACAGGCATTAACAAACTGTCTTAAAATAATTGATAAGAAAGTGTTGAAAGTAAACGTTTCCAAGAATTATGTGTATAAACCTATAAACTGATTCGATAACTAAATGTCTGCCTTCAAGAGTTTATTTCTATGAAAAAAGAAAAAAAATTATTTAAAAAAGAAAAAATAAAACAGCACTTTATCATAAAAATATGACTCAGATTTTTATAATTCAAGTGATCTGATTTGTAATTTCCTACGTTTTTTTTATCAAATTGTTATCTTAAATAAAAATACACAAATAAAAGAAGAAGACAAATAGAACAAAAAAGCTAGAAATTTTGTTTATTTAAATACAGAGGAATTAGAAAAATGTTTATTTAATTCGACAACGAAAATTGTACGGTAAGCAACTATGCAGGTTGCCTACGGAGTTTTTGCCATTATATTGCTGGTTGTCGGCAATAGTATCGTAAGTCTTAACCTTAAAACATTATGCAGCGAAAATAAATTATTTTTCATTTCTTTTCTAACAGACATCAGGATATGTTTTAGATGCCAACGAACATAAAAATGAGGATATCAATGATACGATTCAAGCCTGGAATCTTATATTCGATGCCATTTATAAAGGTTATGGTCTAGAAAAGCATTTCGCCGCACCTCGTGGCAATTTGCCTTTAGACAACGTTTTCCAATGTTATCTGAACTACAAATTGCAAAATATTAAAGCCTTGTCCCGCACAGGCCGTGATGTACGGCAATGTGTAGATGTTTCCATATGGGACTTGCAATTGGCTTTCAGACGTCATTCTTGGAGACGTCTTAAACAGCATATGAATCATGAAATAATGCATTGCAGAAGAAAGCATAATGATGAGAGAAAATATATGGATTGTTATGCCGATGTGGTAAGTTTAAAATCTGAGAATGTTTTACAAGCATTCATTGTTATTTTTTCTTTTTAAAGATCTTTGAAAGTTTCAAATATTTGGACATTGCAAGTGAAGAAGCGAAAAAAGATACTGAAAAATGCATACAAAATGTTTTGGAAGAATTGTCCGTAACTTTGCAAGAAATTAATGTGGAACTAACTGATTGCTTGACAGCCAGCCTGATAACATCAACTGCTGAACCGCCAGTAAATTCTACCCAAAATCCTTGGAATCCATCGGACAATAGTACTGCAATACCGCCATCTGTGAATAGCACATGGAATCCTTGGCCTAACACCACCGCTGTACCGCCGCTAGTAAATACAACATGGAATCCCTGGCCAAATACGACATGGCAACCATGGCCAAATACTACTTGGAATCCTTGGCCAAATACGACATGGCAGCCTTGGCCTAATACCACCTGGAATCCTTGGCCAAATACAACATGGAATCCATGGCCAAATACTACCTGGAATCCATGGCCAAACACCACCTGGAACCCTTGGCCCAATACCACCTGGAACCCTTGGCCTAACACAACTGCCACACCACCCGTAGTAAATACAACATGGCAACCATGGCCAAACACAACATGGCAGCCATGGCCTAATACCACATGGAATCCCTGGCCGAATACCACCTGGAATCCATGGCCCAATACCACCTGGAATCCATGGCCAAATACAACATGGAATCCATGGCCAAATACCACCTGGAACCCTTGGCCTAACACAACCGCCACACCACCCGTAGTAAATACAACATGGCAACCATGGCCAAACACAACATGGCAGCCATGGCCTAATACCACATGGAATCCATGGCCCAATACCACGTGGAATCCCTGGCCAAATACAACATGGAATCCATGGCCAAATACAACATGGAATCCATGGCCAAATACCACCTGGAACCCTTGGCCTAACACAACCGCCACACCACCCGTAGTAAATACAACATGGAATCCCTGGCCAAACACAACATGGCAGCCATTGCCTAATACCACATGGAATCCCTGGCCGAATACCACCTGGAATCCCTGGCCAAATACAACATGGAATCCCTGGCCGAATACAACATGGAATCCCTGGCCAAATACCACGTGGAATCCCTGGCCAAATACGACATGGAATCCATGGCCAAATACAACATGGAATCCATGGCCTAACACAACTTGGAATCCTTGGCCTAACACAACCGCCACACCACCCGTAGTAAATACAACATGGCAACCATGGCCAAATACAACATGGCAGCCATTGCCTAATACCACATGGAATCCCTGGCCGAATACCACCTGGAATCCATGGCCCAATACCACGTGGAATCCCTGGCCTAATACGACATGGAATCCCTGGCCAAATACAACATGGAATCCATGGCCTAACAGCACTTGGAATCCTTGGCCCAACAGTACTTGGAATCCATGGCCTAACAGCACCTGGAATCCATGGCCTAACACAACCGCCATACCACCATTAGTAAACACAACATGGTATCCATGGCCAAATAGCACCTGGAATCCATGGCCTAACAGCACTTGGAATCCTTGGCCCAACAGCACCTGGAATCCATGGCCTAACAGCACCTGGAATCCTTGGCCCAATTCCACATGGAATCCATGGGCCAATAGCACCTCCAGTCCCTTGCAAAATACAACATTAAACCTTGACGAAAACACTACTCCTACCACTACAGCAACACCTAGCACAACAACAGCAATTCCAGCTACAAATGTGCCCTGGTGGAAGAAGGTGTGGGACAAAATTACTTCCGTTTTTTAAATAATTTTTTATAAACAAAATTTTGTTTTTCTTGCCAACAATTGTACATAGTAAACGTAAACGCTTAGCTAATTAACACAAAAGCTTAAATAAATAGTAAAAATGCAAACGTAAATTAAAAAATAAAAAATAATAATCTTTTGACTTTCTCCTCAAACTAAAAGATAAAAAATAAGTGGATGAGGGAAAAAACTGCAAATTTAATCAACTCAAATGGGAGATAAAAAATTAAGTGAAATTAATTGAAGATGTGTGGACACCTTAAGTATCTTGATACTGAAAGTAAGAATTTAAAAAAAAATTTTAGTCTTTTTATTCTTGTTTGGATTATTAATCCAAGTTGTAGCCATTTTATTTTAAGGTGTTATAAATGCCTTCAAATGAATTGCAAAAAAATAAGCGCCACCAAATTAGTATCAAAATGAATTGAAGAATGTTGTCGTCAACGGTTGTGGACCATGGATATATCAACTGATTATTCGTTTGTAGGGATAACACTCATGGCAAATATCAGTCGGACAAATAAACAAATTAAATTATGTTGTGATGATGGCTCAGTTGATTCTATTTAAGTCGAAAATATCAAATATTCTTTAACTTTTTTTTTCGGTATACAAATCTAGGAGTTGTGTACAACTCCCTAAGAAACTAAGGCAATCGATGTTCACAAATATTTTATCTCCTTAAACAAAAACCATCACTCTTCATAAGGTCAACTACTATCGATGTGTGTGACCTGGCATTGTCCCAATGGAACACAAGCCTTCTGCTGGATACTTATAAGCTATTGCTGTCTTCAGCTATGACTTTAAAATTTGAAATGAAATATCATTATCGCTTACTGCTCTCACATATCTCTTTAATCCTGGACGGTCGATGTTCGTCGAATCGACGAAACTCATTTACTCTTTATCATATAATTCTTTTATGTTTGACCAAATTTCGCTCTTTTTTTCCAACAACGTTAGTTAATAATGAAAGCTTGCAATGAGTAGACGAAAAAAATTTTTTTTTGTTCGTCGCTTCAACGAAGAGTAACCTTACTGAACAAAAATGATGATCCAGGATTAAAAAAATGGGTGGCCAGGGTACGTTTACTCACTACTAAGTCATCTTGAATAATTTAACACGATTCGAAACTACGGAAATTTACTTAACATAAAATAAATCTTTTTCTACGATTACATACAAAAATTTACATACAAATCTTCGTTTTGATTCCTATTAAATACAGTCCGTACAGGAATTGAAGCTAAGCGACCATCACTTGCGCATTTTGATCAAGCAATTGTGTTTAGTCTTGAAGCTCAGTCGATGTAGTTTAGTTGGTTGTGTTTTGGCTTATTAGACACGAGGCTGTTGTATAAAACCCCAGGTCAGACGTCTCAAACAAAACGAAATATGAAAAATACTTCTTCGGTTATTTACTCTCAGGAGTCTTCTGGCGAAAACTTTGGACACAATTATGAATAAAATTAACACGCACATCATAGGAGGTGTGAGAAGCTAGGTCTTAAACCTGACTAAATCATACATACATAATTGGTCATTACAACCTTTCAGTCAGGATTACACCACTTACGTTGTGTGCGTTATTTTTTATACATGAGTGGCGGGACCTACATTTTAAAGTTGACTCCGAACTACAGATTTTTGAGGAACTTTTCATGACAATTTTATTTACTCTCAGAGTTTTGCCAGAAATCTGCTGAGAGGCAGTCGCCAAAGAAATATTTTTTTATTTTCGTTTTGATGTCTGACCTGGGATTTGAAATCTGGCCTAATAAGCCGACACACTACCTACTAGACTACGGCGACTACTGACTAAACCAACCCAAACCCGTATTTCGAGCGAAGACAATTCTATAATGGCAAGGAATCACCAGTATATCCATTAATATTGACTATTTGACACACTTTCGACATCATCAGTTCTTATATCTATCGAAATAAGTAAGAATTTTTCGTTTGAGTGGATTTGTAAAATAAATTTGGCGACAACTGGTTCACCGACCCCCGTTCGATTGAAACAAAAAACTTCACGATATAGTATGCGCCGATCAGAGATTAAGTGTGCGAGAGATTGTATCTCAGTGGCAAAGCGACTTCAAATTTGAACACAATTGAGCACAAATGTAATGATTTAACAACTTGGGAGTGTGCCCTGGTAGTCAAGTGGGTAGTGTGCTAGACTATTAGCGTGAGGGTCGTGGGTTCGATTCCCACCAGAAACTCCGGTCTGTGACACTACACCGAGCACTCAACTCGTATATAATTAAAATATAATTACTAATTGTATAGTAATTAATAAATAAATAAATAACAACTTGGGATAGACTGTTCGTCTTTGTTCATGGGCAAGTATTTTCGATGCATAATAATAGTGTACAAAACGTGATATCAAACGGTGGTCACAATCTTATACCAAAGTGATTTTGTCAGCTAATAAGGTCAGGGTCACCACTTGACGTTCAACTGGAGTCGATTTAATGAAGACCGAACTCAGCAAAAAATTATTTTTTTATTCCAGTTCATAAATCCGTGAATTACGATATGCTTTCTCATACAACTTATTTTCCGGATTTAACCCTGAGACTGATTTAAACAAATGGCTTGAACGAAGGAACAAATCCTGCTCTTTGGAATAAAAAATGGAAAATGTTTGGCATTTAAAAAAAATCGGTTTTTATACAAAACCCAATGTTTTCACTCAAATTGGCACTGTCCTCGTATTGTTCATTATTTATTAAATCGTATAAAAAAAGTATTTTTGGTTAAACAAGAAGTCTTTGACAAATTTCCGTAACTCTTAGTATTTTTCGATTTTATTTAGAATAATTGGAGCCCATTTGAAAAAATCAAAGTTTTACAAAATTCCACTTTTACGATTTTAATTTTCGCCATTAAATCTTATGACTGTTTTTTTACAACGAAAATTTAAATTCTTAAAAATTCTAATGCCTGCCATATTTAACAATTTCCTGGAACACATAAGACCTTCTCTTATACATTTTCTCACCTTATTTTTATGGAAAATGTTCATCTAATCGTTTTATAGGCTCTCGCATTAATCATGTTTTTAGTGAAACCATTTTTTTTTTTTCGTAAATCACGTGTCAAGACAATAAAGACCCTTTTTTCCTATTTTTGGTACGGAAACAAAATAATGCCCAAAAAATAAATGAAAGCCGGCCTACACATTCTTAACCGTATTGTGTTATCCCTGGAGTAAATCTTTTGGATTTAGAAAACCATGCCATTGTCATCATCATCCATGCACATGTACGTTGGAGTAATAATAACTCAATAGAATAAATGGCACTGTCGTAAAAACAATTGTGTTGGTAAGGATCTACACGAGGTATGAGTATATCTGGAATGATGAACTTGTTACAACAGCACGAAATAGAATCAATCTTAAATCAAAATTAGTTTAGTTGCATACCAAAAAAAAAGTAAAGAAAAATGGTTTAAATATAACGGAAATGGGAAAAATAAGCATAATAAATGGTAAAAAATATAGATTTACAGCTATGTGTGAAATAATAAAAACATTCGTTCTTGTGAATGTAATTTACTTGATGACACATCATCATCCAACACTAAAGCATGTAAATTTTGTCAAGCATGCAAAGGAAAGCTCTCTACCAAGTCACCACATTCTAACATAAAAATGTAAATGATTTTAGAGAACTACAGCGTAAAGGTAAAAAAGGGGGAAAGGAGTTGTAGATTTAAAAAAAATTCTTTACAGATAATGTAAAGAAAATCCAACCTAACGTCTTTCAACCTCTATAGGGTGGGTGATAAAAGTTTAAATTTAATCTAAAAGAAATCTAGAAGGTTGTGCCTAAAAGTCGCAGTAGTCTAGTAGGTAGTGTGTTGGCCTATTAGACATAGGCCAACAACATTAGACCGTGGTTCAAACCCCGAACACACTTCAAAACGGAAATAGGAAAAAAATATTTCTTCGGCGGCTTCCTCTCAGCAGATTTCTGGCAAAAATTCTGAGAGTAAATAAAATTTGCCATGAAAAGTTTCTCAAAATTCTGTCGTTCGGAATCGACTTTATACTGTAGGTCCCGCAACTCATGTATAAAATTAACACACACAACATGAGTGGTGTGAGAAACTAGGCCGTAATCCTGACTGAAGAGTTGTAATCATAGCTGCCAGATAAATGAGGCACCAATTCGTCAAATATTTGAGAAAAATCGTCAAAATCGTAAAAGGCGTTTATTGAAATCGTAAAAAAATCGTCAGAAAAAATAAATAAATAAATTAAAAGTTTTTATAAACCAAAATTATTTCTATTGTAGTAAAACATATAAAGTCAATATATGTACAGTTAAATAATAAAACATTTAACAAAAATTGTTAGAAATTAAAAGCTAACGTCCCTCATATTTTTCCAAAAATGGAGAAATTTTATATCATTTTCAAGAAAAAATTGTTTAAGGTTTAAACAATCTATCCCAGTGTTGTTTATTGACACATAAGCGCAGCAATAATGTTGCATCATCTTAATCTACGGGTGGTGTAAATATTTAGGGATCAGAAGCTCTTAACATTCTGAGCATGAAAATTCAGTGTAATGTTGGCTGGAACCGACACATTTTTCAGTTCCTTCTTAAGATTTTATCATCTGATCTTACTATTTACACGATTTATAACCCACCGAGAATGGAATACAACTCTCAGGTATGGGTCGGTGTCTCGACGTCTATTTTGAGGTTTTTCGAAGGTGTAAAGGAGAGGCCGTAGTAGTGACGGTAGTTTATCCATGTGGTCGAGTGACCAGTGGATCGCACACTGCATTACAGAAAAATACGATTTTTAGTCGGACTATTCGTATGTGAAACCCAATTCCTGTTACTTATCCTATAAAAATATACAAGCCTAGTGATAAATTATTCTCAACTACTTAGGAGTTGTAATTTTTTAGCTTTTATGGGATTAAAAAGAACTAAACTACAGAAAAATCGTCACAGGTATTCGAAAGTAACTTAAAATTATAATACTTTACTCCTTGTAATTACTAATATAAATTTCCAATAGGAAAAATTGCAAAGTTTAATTTTTAAAAATCGTCAAAATAAGGGCAAAAATCGTCATATCGTCAAAATGATATTTTTTTAGCTATGTTTGTAATGGTCAATTATGTATGTATGTATGTATGTAATAAAACAAAAACGATTTCAAATTTTGCAAAATTCATTATTTTGTTGTGATGTTGTGGCATCATCATTGTTGTGAATGCTGGCCTTTAAATGCTCAATTGCCTCCGGTTTATCGGCATAATACTCTTCTTTAATGGCGCCCCTTATAAAATAGTCTAAAGGTATCAAATCGCAGCTTCTTGGCGGCCAATTGACATCACCATTTCAGCTAATTAAATGGCCATCAAACGTTTGACGATATAAATCGATTGTGGCATGAGATGTATGGCAAGTTGACGCAGCCCATTGAAACCAAACATCGTTCACATCAATACCATGAAGAGCGTGTGCAAAGAAATCGATTAGCATGGTACGGTAGGTGTCTCTATTGACCGTAATAATTAAGCCGTAATCATTTTCAAACAAGAAGTATTTCTGCGGCCACTTCCTCTCAGCAGATTTCTGGCAAAAAATCTTGGAGTAAATAAAAATTGCCATGAAAAAGTTTCTCAAAAATCTGTCGTTCGGGATCGACTTTAAACTGTAGGTCCCGGCCACTCAAGTATAAAATTTAACACACACAACATGAGTGGTGTGAGAAACTAGGTCGTAATCCTGACTGAATGGTTGTAATGACCAATTATGTATGTATGTATGTATGTATGTATGATGTAGCTGCGTCAAAGCCTGCCTTTCTCAAAACATCTGTCGTTCGGAGTCGACTTTAAACTGTAGGTCCCGCCACTCATGCATAAAATTAACACACACAACATGAATGGTGAGAGAATCTAGGTCCATAATCCTGACTGAAGGGTTGTAATGACCAATTATGTATGTTTTTATATATGATGTAACTGCCTTCAATTTTTTATTAATAAACGTTAATAATAATGTTATGTTAACTCATATTTTATTTTTTAATATTTCTACTTCCATCATAGAAAAGGACGACTTCAGGGAATTAATTTTCTTGAATTAAGAATTTTAGGTATCATTTTAAAGCTTGCTTCTCAAATACTTAATTTAATAAAAATTCTTTGGCTAATTAAAATGCTTTTCATTTTCTATTTTTACTCTTTCATAAACGTATACGCTCTTCACTATTTAAGCTACTAGGTAACTGGGTTTTTTCCTTTAATCCTTTTCATTTTTATTTGTTTGTTTATTATGCAAAGCAAGTATAGACAAGTTTTATGATGTTTTAGTTTATTTTTATAGTTGGATGTTCTCTCTTTTACTTGACGCTTTTTCTCCTGGTGTTATAAAATCTCTTTGAAACCTTCTTAACCCGATACCGTATAAGAGGTAAATAAAAAAAGCAAAAGCCACAATCCTTTATAGGTATAAAGGATTCTTGTTTTTTTTTTGATTACAGCATTCAACATAGTGCAAAATAGCAACCATAAAAATCTATAAAAACTAAATGTTGGCATTCATTTACTGTAAAAAATGAGGTACAGTTGTCAAGTTTGGTGGCGAACGGTATAGTAACGAGGTGGCAGGAAGGAAACACAAATGAACGTGACTTACTAAAAACATTAAATAACTTTCCTAAAACATTTATAGTGCTCAGGAATTGTTAAACGAAATTGTTAAACAATAATTTTTATTTCTATTTTCGTTCGTTTTGAAATCGCCGTAGTCTAGTAGGTCGTGTGTTGGCTTATTAGACGTAAGGCCACGGTTCAAACCTCCAGGTCATACATCAAAACGAAATTATAAAAAAATATATTTCTATGGTGACTTCCTGAGAGTAAATAAAATTGCCATGAAAAGTTTCTCTGCCCGAGGAAGTTGAGGGAATAGTCATCTCAAATGGAGATAATATAAACTAGCCATCGAGATCGTGCGTTTTGAACACGTTGGACTTTTTCTTGTAGGGATTTCTTAAGTCACAGGCGTATGTGAATAGCACAAACCACAGCGGTCATGGAACGCAGCAAAATAGCCATACGATCGGTCAAATTCACCTTGATTTATGCAGCAGAGCCATGGAAATGTGAACATATTGGTTGTTGTCCACCCAGAGAAGTCGTGGCGGACATTTAAATGATGTTTTATCCCGTGCGTGGAAGTCGCCGTAGTGTGTTGGCTTATTAGACGTAAGGCCACGGTTCAAACCCCCAGGTCAGACATCAAAACAAAATACAAAAAGTATTTCTTCGGCTACTTCCTCTCAGCAGATTTCTGGCACAAACACTCTGAGAGTAAATAAAAATTGCCATGAAAAGTTTCTCAAAAAATCTGTCGTTCGGAATGGACTTTAAACTGTAGATCCCGCCACTCATGTATAAAATTAACACACACAACATAAGTGGCGTCAGAAACTAGGTCCATAATTCTGACTGAAGGATTGTAATGACCAAGTATGTATGGATGTATTTTCGTCCTTGCAATGTATGTAAACTTTTCTTAGGCACTGCAGATATGAAGAAAAAAATGTGCTCTAAATATATATGCTCTATTTAATACTCCTGCTACATGAGTATGTGTTTTCTTCTTATTCCTGTGTTTAGTTTTTTATTTTTCTCCCGTTTTTTCTCCTGTTTTTTATTTCAACTGCTACTGTATGAATGACTAGAATTTTTAATTAAAAACAGTAGTTGTTGCTGTTCATATGAGGAAGAGTTACATTTTTTATTTGCAACCAAAATACAAAATCCGATGAAAAAAAAAACGAGAAAAACTACACGAAGGGAAATGGTTATATTTGATTTATATTTTCTCTCCTTTCTTTTTTTTTTGTAGCACATTTCCTAAATAGAAAATTAAAACTTGTTTTGTTGTTGTTGTTGTTGTTGTATGTTTTATAAGTGACTGAAAGAATGCCAAAGTTTAGAATTTAAAATTAAACACGTACTAAATGTTTTTGTTAAACATTTTAAATGTGATTTGGTTTGGTTAAAGGAAAATTGATTCATTTTGGTTCTTTTTTATATCAATCCCTAACGCTTATAAGGTAAACGATTTAAATTAAATTTAAGATTGAAGTCGCCGTAGTCTAGTAGGTAGTGTGTTGGCTTATTAGACGTAAAGCCCAGGTTCGTATCCCAGGTCAGACATCAAACCGAAATATGAAACAAAAAAAATATTTCTTGGGCGACTTCCTCTCAGCAGATTTCTGGCAAAAACTCTGAGAGTAAATAAGCCTCACATGAAAAAGTTTCTCAAAAGCCTGTCATTCGGAATCGACGTTAAACTGTAGGACCCGCCACACACGTATAAAATTAATGCACTCAACATGAGTGGTGTGAGAATCTAAGTCGTAATCCTGATTGAAGGGTTGTAATGGCCAATTATGTACGTATGTACATTTGTTAAGACTAAATAAATTGTAAACAATTTAAATTGTTAGGGTTCGTACTATCTAACATACATCAAACGCCTAAAGATCCCAGCAAGGCGAAATTCATTCAATGCAGTGTATATTCAGTGCTCATGTAGGGGGTATGCATGTCCGTCTAGCAGTTAATGTGGCTTATTAGGCAAGAGTTGTCGGTTCAAACTCCATGACAGATACTACCAATAAAACGATGTATGAAAAAATATTGCCCTCAGCAGATTTGTAGCAAGAACTCTGAAAGTAAATAAAATTGCCATGAAAATATTCTCAAAAAAATCTTTAAACTGTAGGTCCTGCCATTCATGTATAAAAAATAATATACACCTCATGAGTGAAGTGGGTAGCTAGGTCGCAATGCTGACTAAAGGTTTGTAGTGACCAATTTGTGTGTGTATATGTACGAGAATACATTTTAAGTACTCGCAATGTGGTGCTATTGCAAATAACTCAAGATATCGCAAGTGAATGGAATGTACATTCACGAAATTTTAAGAATGGTATCTAACAACAACTGCTTTTTTGTACTAAGAAAAGAAATGGTTGATTATTTTGATAACGTTGTACGAAGAGAAAAATACGTCGCTTCTACAAGAAGCTTAGGATCATCATATAAACACATATTAGGTTAATTAAGGAAGGAAGAGGTTTTAAACATTCCTTTATACGGTATTCAGATATGCACCTTTATTTCGTAAATCGCAATAAACGCCATTATTGAGCTCAATATTTCATATAAAACTTCAATTAATTATTGTGCAATAAATACGCAAATTGTTATAATATTGAGTAAAACTTAAAATGCAACACTGTCATAAGTATGTTCAGTGAGCATATTACAATTAAGCGAACACTTTTTGTTGATATATGACAACTCAAATGTCAACAACGACGAACAAAAATTAACAAAATAAAAAAATAACAAAACAAAATGCAAAATAAAAACAATATTGTTGAAACAACCAGCTGTTTTGTTTACCAGCTATCAAATTAATATTGAATAAGCAGCTGAACTGCGTATATTATTATGTCTGAACACTTAAAATATTGGACTCAATAAAACAAATATTAACTCAATAAAAGTGTATATCTGAACATAGTATAATGGAAACCAAACCAATTTTGAAATAAATCTTGCTATTGTAGCAATCTTTGTATTTCGATCCAGAATATCAGAAAATGGGAAACTTAACCCGTCCCTCTTCTAATGACAAGAGCAATAGACACATAAAGAAAAAGAATATCTCTTACTCCTCCTCAGACCCATATGATATGCCTACCAAAAAAACAGTGATTTATAGTATAGAAGTGAGTCGATTCTCCTTTTATCCATACATTTCAAGCAGGGTCTAACAATTTTGCGTGTACGCGAGATTGTTTTGCCCTGTAAGATGAGTGGATAATATTCAATTCAACTAAGGCAATTCGAATACCCATGCCTTGTAAGGTATCACAGGTTGGCTAGTTCATCAGCAATGCAAGGTACATGCTCCATTGATTTTTGTCGAACGCTAATGTTTTTATTGAGTTGCAGTTCTCTTGTTCTCACTTCAATTCAACTAAGGTAATTCGAATACCCATGCCTAGTAAGGTATCACAGGTTGGCTAGTTCATCAGCAATGCAAGGTACATGCTCCATTGATTTTTGTCGAACGCTAATGTTTTTATTGAGTTGCAGTTCTCTTGTTCTCACTGGTGGTTTCTACTTCAATTTAACTTAGATGTGTAGGCAATAGTATATCCCTACTCCGGCTACCTTGGGGTTTTCATTCAATATAAGTTCTTAGTTTCTTATTCCTTTTCTTATTGGGTTTTGCATAATTTTTCTCCACAACCTCTAGTTGGATTAAGTCTAGAATATTCTCGATATGCCCCGCACACATCAATTTATAAAAGCTTAACAAGTCTCTCTGGCAAGTATAATCGGTCGAGCGCACTGTTTTCTCGAGTGGCGATACACACCAGCATGAATTTGATAAGCATACGGAACATATCCTCCGTATTCTCCCTTATTTATAAGTCTAAAATTATGTTTAAGAGCAGATGTTATACAGTCTTCTATCACTGCAATAGTAAACACCAATTTACCCGGTAGCATACATTGGGTCTTTCATTAAACACTTTCTATTTTGAAATTCAAATAAAACAGAGTGAGTGTGAGATATCAACGACAATTTTTATTTGTTTGAGAAACTAATTGGTGAAATTATGTGTGGAATATATCCACCATAGCTTAGCTAGGTGAAGCGTATCAAAAATGTCTAATATTTCATGAATCTTTAGCATAAATAAGTATGAATTTGAGCGATGGCGAAGACCGCTGTAGTTTGGGGCTTATTAGCATACACAGTGTACAGCAAAAGTCTTAGTATGGCAATATATTTTAACAAAAAAGTCCCCTCGAGCTTAATACTCTTGTTCACACAGGCTTAATGATTTTGGACAAAGTCCCGATATGGTTTCAAGAGAGTATTTAGGAGATCATTTGAAAGAACGGCAACGTAATCGCTAAGCCTCAAACAAAATCCAACCGAAAAATTTGCTCATGGTGCCACCAGAAAACACTAAACAAAACTTGTACATTCAATTCCAAATGGGTTAAATGGAGTGCTTGACCTAAAGGGATATTCTATCAAATACAAGGGATAACATTTTCATATATTAGGCGTTTGATTTTTAAATTTACTCAGGGTTCCCCTTGGGGGTACCTATGGAATCATCTGAAACTTTTCCTTATTTTTTCTCTTGTTTTATGAAAAACATTAAAAAATTGTTATTTTTATAATAAAACAGAAATAAATTAATAAAATAAATATAAAATAAACTATAAATTTGTATACAAACTTTTGGTTAAAATTGATGAAATTGGTAAAAATATATTGCCGTACTAAGACTTTTACTGTCCACTGTATCTGCGACAGATGAAATCCTCACAAGAAAAAGTTTAGCAGCTACGGCCTTAATAGCCGGTGCACTTAACTTCCAGGGGAGACGACCAATTCCTCAAATCGCTTATACAGAATACTCAATATGGCATGAGTTGTGTTGCTTGTTGTAGTCTAGTAGGTGGTGTGATGGCTTATTAGACGTAAAACCAGGGTTCGAGCCCCAAGCCAGACAGCAAAACAAAAATACAAAAAGGATTTCTTCGGCGACTTTCTCTCAGCAGATTTCTGGCAAAAACTGTCAGAATAAATAAACTTGCAATGAAAAAGTTTCTCAAAAATCTGTCGTTCGGAGTCGACTTTAAACTGTAAGTCCCGCCACTCATGCATAAAATTAGTGGTGTGAGAAACTAGGTCGTAATTCTGACTGAAGGGTTGTAATGACCAATTATGTATGTATGAGTTGTGTTGCACGTAGCGCTGCTCAAGAATTTTTGGGCACCTTAGGCCCAACGGCAAAGAAGGTATTCTGTGGTTCTTACAATATAAACCCAACTAATATTCATTCTAACTATTCCCAAATATTCAGCTTTTTCTTCCGTGCATTAAAATTGCTTTGGCGTTATGTTTTAATTTGCTATTCTTTGTAGTTCAAATTAAAATTTTAACGACTATTGATTTCAAATTCGTAAAGTTTAGCAATTTAATTTGATTTTATTAGTCAATTTCCATTTAATATCAAATTTTTATTGCTCAAATCTAATTGTCTTTCCTTTAAAGCATATTTAAGTTTGACAATGTTAAACAACTTTAAACTGTCACATCTTGACACTTAAATTGTAATTTTTACAGCCTTATTGGCATTCAAATCGGAATGGCAATATAAAATAGTCTTCCTAACCATTTGCCTTAACTATAAACGATTTTATTTAAATTATTTTACAATGCCCCAGAGTATTTAAAAGAAATTTTCCTTCCACAAGTAAAGAAAATTTTGATTGCTCGCCTGTGAATTTAAAAGCTTTTAATTTTTAAATTATTTTCGCATTTAAAAGCCGAAAAAAAATAAAATTTAAATGACAGTTTGTTTGTTAATTTGAAATAAAAACTTCAACATTACAAGCAACTATGCGGTGGATACTTAAAAACATTCATTTTAAAATGACAAGATTTTAACTGTCAGTGTTGCCTGTTGGAAACAAAAATCACTCGTTAAGCATCGTTGAATCGACCAGCAGTCTTGAATAACAAATAAAATAATCCATGGGTAACAGAATGTTTAAATATTCAGGATATTATCCTGCCTTTATATTGTTCAACTTAATTAAACGGAATGTTTTAAATTTAAGTTTTAATTTCATTTATTTTTTTAAGGCTGTATTATAACGTTTTAATAGACCTGTTAAAAATTTTAAACGTTTACACAACAACCCTTCTTGTTACATGTCCATGTCTCATCTTTAAATGTTTTAATTCTCATACAGACAGAAAAGGTTGAAACGCACCCAAAATCAAAAGCATTTAAAATCAACACAGACGTTATTTCAGCTGAATGACATGTTTGTCTTTCCCATACATTCATGCGACATAAAAACAGAGTAACCAGGTTTACGATATTGGAGGTAGAAAAAATTTTCACAACAATTTTCACTTAATCAGGCTTTGTAGCACATTTAAGCTGATTTATAGCAAATTCGGTAGAATTTCAAACAGCAGACAAATTTATTTATGCATCAAACTTATCTTAACCCAATGTTCACTATTTACCACGCTATCTCGTGGTTCATGTCTTGACTAGAGCCGCAAGTATCTCAGGTTCGAATATAGTACAGTAAACAATTTTAAAAAGAAATCAAGAAGTTCATTTCCCCTTCAAGTCAATCAGCCAGTAATTGAAAAGGTCGCGCAACCATATTTTTTTTTAATACAACCACCTGTTGTATTTCCATAGACTGTATAAAGGGCATTGCACAGCAAGTTACACCTTCTTGAAGGAATCCAAATGTCGTTGATGAAAATAAGAATTCCATCAGCATGGCCTGGATACATCTTCCCGTATTTCGGTTCGTAGCGTGAAAGAGAAATTCTATTTTTATTCTCCATTTTTAATACCAACTGACAACTATGGCTCTCAACTTAAGAAACATCGAGGTCAAGCCGGTATTAAGACACAGAACAGGTACTATTATATTTCGGTGTTTATGAGTTTTGATAAAACTTTATAATTCTTGACCTTCTTACGACGGATCACGTGCAGCCCTTGCGCTGACCAACTTCTTCCTCTTTACTTATTTTTTTTTGTGGATCTTGGTCAGTACAGGGACTGCGTTCACCTCGTGGCATCACAACGGGCCGCTATGCGTGCGCAAGTGAGCTTTTGGATATCAAGCGCTACCGCTCCGACCTAACTTAAGATAGATCACGTTAGTCTAGTAGTTAGTGTGTTGGTTGTGAAGCGGTAAAATAGTTCTGCACGAATTGGTTGCTCACTAAAACGATTACACAGCCCTGCATGGGTTTTGCAAATAAGATGGCTCCAGGTGTTTCCGAAGGCATTTTGCGTGCTAAACACGAATCTGATCTGAACTTTCCATCACGTCAGGTTTTCGAGAAAAAATGGGTTGAAACACCTAAAAATAGCGTTTTTGGCCATTTTTGAAAAATTGTAGAGCTAAACACGGACGTGCTAGAACCATAGCTATTTAAAATGAGCCCAAAGCCAAATTGTTTGCATGCACCCTTAAAGTAGGGGGTGGGTTTATGTCAAGGGGTGCAATAGAAAAAGAAACACATTACGGAGGTCCTTAAAAATTAATCAGATTTACTTGGAAATTGTTACTCAGGGGTTTTTGGGGTCGCTGATTACAGATCTTCATTCAGATTAAAAAAATTCAAAATGGCGGATGCAATATGGTTTGATTAATTTTTATAAACCTCGACTCTCAGATTTTTTGCCAGAAATCCGCTGAGAAGAAGTCACCGAAGAAATATTTTTTTTTTTCATATTTCGTTTTTATGTCTGAGCTGGGATACGAACCCGGGCTTTATGTATAATAAGCCAACACACTACCTACTAGACTACAGCGACTTCAACTCATTTAACATTATTAACATAATAATATCGATAACATTTTATCGATATCGACAGTTCTCATGAAACGGGTACTTTTCTGGAATGTTCTAAACTTTAGTACAATTTAAATAAGCTATTGAAGCAGTATCCATTTGTGTTTCCAAATTCAGTATATTTAAGATTTCTTGCCAATTTTTTTTTCTGCCTGACAGCTTTAAAAAATTTTATGGAAGCAACATTTTTTTGCTATTATAACTCTAATATTATAACATACATAAGGATATACATTCCCGTTCATAACGAGAAAAATAGTACATGTACTCAATTTGTCGGTGGGGGGAGGGGGTATCTTTTTAGTTACACAAAATTATAATGCTTTTCTGTTTAAATCCTTTTGAGGTTTTTTTTATGTAAAATGTTTGTTTGCTTGTTCGTTTGTACATACATTATTTGTCGTAATATTTGCTAAACGAAAGGATTAAAAACTTTCTTCATTTCTATTTCCGTTTTCATGACTAGACATTTGGAAAAAAAGAAAAATTTTATATCCTGAAGTAGAAAAGTTATGGCAGAACAGTACAAATACTGGAAAGGATTTGAATAACAAATGAGCGAATAAGGAAGACATCAAAAGGTAATCTGTATGAGTATTTATGGAAATAACATTTTTATAGAACTGATGTATGTAAGTTGGCTGGTGTAATAATATTTATTTAGAATTCCATGCAATTGCCGTTCATTTCAAGGGGTTGTATTTAATTTGGCGAATGTTTATTTAGAAAATAAAGTGAAACATAATTTAGAATAAATACTTGTAACATACTGGCTAATGAATGGAAAACTTTTTATTTACAAAATTTTACATTACAATTGTGCAACGTAAATAATTCCTCGAACGTGTAAATATTCCTTTTAAAGGCTGACGTAAACAATTCTACAGATACTTTATATTAACCTTGGATTATTGGATTCTATATCTGCAACAAATCTGTCTTCGATTTCCTTAACAAAACCCTTACAATGGCCATTAGCGGAACTATAAAATTAATAAAAATGACTGCAAATCATTCTTCCCTAAATACACTTTAAATAAATCAAAAATATAACACAGTCCATTAAAATGATTTATTCTAATTGAATATTACCATGTATTTTAACAAAAACTAACAATAGAATTACAACACAAATGATATCCTAAAAGTAATGGAAACATTAAGCAACACAATGTAATTTTAAAATGTCTGTCCCCCCCGTAATGCTAAAACGTTGAAAAAGAAAGAATCAAAATTGAATTGTTATTAAATCAACCACCATTTAAGCTTAAATCACAATTTTTTAAAGTTAAAGGACAACCAACCAAATGGTATCCGAATATTATGCAAAATAACGAAAAAAAGAAAAAGAAAACAATAAACAGGACAACAATAACGACAATGTCATCATCACCAATATACAGGGATCATCATATAATAGACACCAGCGGACTAGCAACGGAAACAGGAAAGAAAATTATACAAACAGTTGTGGTCATAACCGTACATTCAGAGTAGAGATTATATTCTTGAAATGCTTTGCAAAAAAGACTGAGTAAAAGCTACCTACTCTCTTTACAGAGGAGCCATTTTGTGGATGATTTAAAGACTCAAAGTAGGAGCAAGGAGATTGATCGCAGAACGGAAAAATATTTGGAACCCGTAGGTAAATTCAGGAATATTTCTCCAAAAATGAAATTAATATCAATGAAAGATTTGTCAGAAGATTTGAAGTCGCCGCAGTGTAGTAGGTAATGTGTTGGCTTATTAGACGTAAAGCCAGGGTTCGAGAACCAGGACAGGCATCAAGACACAATACAAAAAGTATTTCTTCGGCGACTTTCTCTCAGCAGATTTCTGGCAAAAACTCTAAGAGTAAATAAAAATTGCCGTGATCAAAAGTTTCTCAAAAATCTGTCGTTCGGAGTCGACTTTAAACTGTAGGTCCCACCACTCATGTATAAAAAAAAATTAACACACACAACATAAGTGATGTGAGAAACTATGACACTGTACAATGGGTCAATACGACCGCCGGGTACTGTACTTGTCTTAATTGACAAGTACACGTCCTCTAACCTAACCTAATCTTTGTCAGATACTATCTGGTAGTCAAGCCTCCACCCAAACAAATAGGCCCTTACTTACTTATTTGATCATTACAACCCATTAGTCAGGACCTAGCTTCTCACACCACCCATGTTGAGTATGTTAATAATTTTTTTGAGTGGAAGGCCCTACACTTAAAAGTCGACTCCGAACGACAGATTTTTCAGAAACTTTTTCATGGCAATTTTTTATCTACTCTCAGAGTTTTTGCCAGAAATTAGCTGAGACGAAATCGCCGTAGAAATATCTTTTCATATTTCGTATTGATGGAGATGTCTGAGCTAGAGGTTGAACCATGGGTTCGCGTCTAATAAGCCAACACATTACTTACTCGACCACGAGGTTGAAATTAGAATGAGTCTGTCTGGTTAAGCTGTATGAGATAGACACGTGAAATAGTGTCATTCTTTGCTGGATTTCAGATCATGTGGTAGTTCAGAACAATAAGCGGGCATGTGAGCCTGCAGAAATGGGAGCTTCCACACCATAGATAGGATCACAATCTTTTATTGAAAAGAGAGCCACAAACTTACTTAATTGTTTGTTACAACCCGGCCTAGTTTCTCACACCACTTATGTGTGTTATTTTATACATGAGTGGCAGGACCTTCAGTTTATGGTCGACAGATTTTTGAGAAACTTTTTAATTTTATTTACTCTCTTGCCAGAAGACTGAAGAGAGGAAGTCACCGTAGGAATATTTTTCATATTTCGTTTTCTTTTAAGTTGCCTTTCTAGTGTTTGAAGCTTGGCCTCAAGTCCTAATAACTCATACCACGGCGACTTCTTAGAGTCACAAAAACCTCGTACATATTGTATATTGCTGGTAAGTCAACATTTTGTAAGTATTAACAGCGATCATGCGTTTTTGATCATCATTAAACGAACTGCTAAGCTGTTTTATAATTCTACTCCAGGAAAATGCCAGGAAGTTCAAACAAAATTTAAATTTGTTAAAATTAAACAAAAAGGTTTAATGTTTTACCCATCACTGTAGTTTCAACACTGACAACCAACCAAGTTGTTATGAAAGCATCAAAGCATGCGACAACATTAAAGTCAAGGACAATATTAATGCTGATTTCTTTTCAAATGCAAAAAAAACGAAGAAAAAATCTCGACTTTTATTGCTTACACAATAGCGTTTAAATTAACTAAAATCATTACAAAGGACATCCTTTTTTTGTACTACACACGCACACACACAGAGGCTCAATTATATAAATACTTGCACACACACAGTTGACATCTGGCTGTTTTAAAAGGGACAAAAGAGATGTTGTAGCATCGCTTCCCTTAGTCATCGCTTCCATTGTTTAGGGTTTCGTTTTGTTAAGTTTGTTCGGCATGATGTTTGATGTCATTTTCGGAAGTATTGTTTGAGATTTCGAACAAAAAGGATAAACTTTAACGTGTCTAATGTAATTTAACAAATTACAGTTAATTTGATTGAAAACTTAGTTTTTACAGAAGCAGAAGCAGAAACAGAAGCTTGTGTCTGGCTATTCTATAGAAATTTTCTACTTGTGACCATGTTGTGATAATTGTTGAAAGTTCAGCCAAATAGAGGTGTTTATTGAATAGAATTTATGGAGGAGGTGGTTTTACCCTTGTCTTGCGCAAAGGTATCAGACTGCTGAGAAACTGAGATTGACTATGAAAGAAAAGTGATTAAATTTTTCTTTATGTGAAGTTACTAGAAGGATTTTGTGTCTGTATATTGCGTAATTCTTTATAATCTTTAAGAAATTTAAAGCTCAAGAACATATTTTGACTAACAAAATAATATTTTCGGCCAAAAAGTATTGTTTTGCTATCAAAAAGTCTGAAGTATTTTGAAATTTTGTAAAACAGTGAAATAACAGACACAAATTAATACCGTTTGTCCTTGTTCCAAAACAATTTCTTTTTGCATTTTGTTTCTCAGTGTACATTTTTTTAGTATTAAAAAGGATTCCTGACATGTGACAATGCGAAAAACATTCATAAATTGACTAGTCGTGTCTACATATATACATACAGTTCAGTTAGGAACTATCGAATATATAATAATATTACGAACTATCTTCTCAGACCACCCATGTTGTGTGTGTCGACTTCGAACGACTGATTTTTGAGAAACTTTTTATTTACCCTCAGGTTTCTTGCCAGCATACTGGTGAAAGGAATTCGCCGAAGAAATACTTTTTTGTTGAAGATGTCTGACCTGGGGTTTGAACAGTGGCCTCACGTCTAATAAGCCAACACACTAACTGCTAGACTACGACGACTTCTATACTAATCATGACTAAAATTCATGTTTGGCATGAAGTGTACCTCAACAAATTGAATAATCAAATTTGATGCAAAGAAAAGCCAAAGAAATGAATGAACTGCCAATGAAGCCAGAATACTGCCCTGCTTGAAACGTTTTAATTCCGCCGAGCAACATTTTAATTTAAAGCCTTATATCTTCACGAACGTTACAGTAAAATCAAGACAAAAGTACCGCGTGGGGATTTTTTTTTGCCAGAAATAGATGAACTTGTGTTACCACTTATTAGAGGCCATGCGATACTATTTGGCTTTTTGGAACAGTCTACTGGCTGCTAAGACAATTGACCATACATATATACATACATAATTGGCCATTATAACCCTTCAGTCAGGATTACGGCCTAGCTTCTCATACCACTCATGTTGTCGGCGTTAATTTTATACATGAGTGGCGGGACCTACAGTTTAACGTCGACTCTGAACGACTGATTTTTGAGAAACTTTTCATGACAATTTTATTTTACTCTCAGAGTTATTGCCATAAATTTGCTGAGAGGAAGTCACCGAAGAAATATTTTTTTTTCATATTTTCGTTTAGATGTCTGACCTGGGGTTTGAACCATGGCCTTACGTCTACTAAGCCAACACACTACCTACTAGCCTATGGCGACTTCTAGGCAATCGACCTTACTATACATTTATTTATTTACTTTTTTTGTGAGTGTACCAGTGTTCTCTTGAACACATTAAAGTAACAATTATTACAACAGAACACAAATGTTACTAGAGACTTATTGGCGATTTGCGTTGTCTTGATTATGCATAGGATAACTGCCTAACTGCTTGAGAGCAGATGTTGAGTTCAAGTTTACTTAATTGATGTGGCTCATGTTATTGACTTTGTGGCGCATAAATATGCGAAATACCAAAATGACTGATTAAATACAATTGAAAATCGAGTTGCAATTTCAAAGATCGATAGCGCTACACATCATTATGTCAACGAAGATAAGAATGTTCAAAGCTCGTGTGATGTTGGTAGAATTGTAAACATGCAAAGAGAGGAATCAAATGTCAATAAAAGTGTTGTTCTGCCAACAATTTGTTAATCTTTGTTTAAAGCTAATACATACATACATAATTGGCCAATACATCCCTTCAGTCAGGATTACAGCCTAGCTTCTCACACCACTCATGTTGTGTTTGTTAATTTTATACACCAGTGGCGGGCCCTACAGTTTATAGTCGACTACGAACGACAGATTTTTAGGAAACTTTTCATGACAATTTTATTTTACTCTCAGAGTTTTTGCCAGAAATCTGCTGAGAGGAAGTCGCCGAAGAAATATTTTTTTATCATATTTTCGTTTTGATGTCTGACCTGGGGTTTGAACCTCGGCCTTACGTCTACTAAGCCAACATACTACCTACTAGACTAGTAAAGCTAATACTCTACGTTATTTATATTTAAATTTAAATTAACACTTCAACACTAACAAGTACGCGTAAAAGGCTCATAGAAGCATATGTATTAGGACATGGAACAGTAAAATATATGGGTCCTCCTGATGGATCAATATTCTGCTGGGGATTACCGGTACATATATTCTTTACATACGATAAAGTTGTTTCAAAAATATTTTTTTGAAAATCTCTCCAGACATAAAGGGACAACGACAACTTTGATTCCTCTCTTTTACTGTTAAGTCTTGACTTTCTTCTTCCTTATTTCTTTGTAAAATGCGGCATTTGTTACACTCTTGATATGTGTAGTCCTCCTTATAATATAAATACATATTCATTTCAAGACCACCTGCTATTATCCTGCACAGAGATTACAAAAAATATTTATTTATTGCATAAATAATAGAATTTCTAATAAAATATAAAATGAAACAAAAAAAACAGATTCATTCTTAAGAGAAGTGACAATAAAAAGTAGAATGTTCACATCACATTTATCACCTGTTATAACACTGTAATAACAGCAATAAGTAACAGACACAGACAGACAGTGTGATACACACAACACACAAACGTAATTCAGAGTCAACTTAAAAAGTGTCACTGAGGCATTATAAGGTATTAACGAATAAAATATACGTTAAACCTTCTCAAAATTACATATAATTTCAACATAATTTCAGCTCTTCATGTGTTGCAAACCGTATATTAAACAAATAAATCTGATGTACATTTCTGAAGATAGCACTTGAAAAAGTGTGACACTTTAAAGTAGACAAACAAAAATATTTGTTTAAGAAAAGATTTCTTTTTTTTTTCTTTGATTTTTTATTTTGCACTTTTAAGAAAAAAAATAGCTGCAGGGAATCGACTACAAAAATATAACAACAACAACAACAATACAATACAATGATATTTTAAGTCAATTTCTATATGAAAAAAAAACGTTTTGTGCACAAATATATTTGTGGACTGAGATTCTCTTAACATAAGTATTGTATGCCCTACAGCGATATCTACGTTACATTGTTGCATATGTTTATAAAAACTTTGTAGCAGATATTTACACCCATTTTCCATTGATTGAACTAGAATTACATTCAAATAAAAAATTTGTGTATGTCTGCTGCTTCCTTAAACACGTGGGTCCTATCCAAAGTCCCGTGTTGATACCATTATGCTTAATTTACAATATGCCTACAGTTCCTGGTTGGCATTTCTCTCATCCAATTAATTCCAACAAATTCTGCCAATAATCTTGCTGCCTATGTATCTTTAATTTAAAGTTTCCAAGTATCTGGGAGTGACAGAATAGTTGTTCAGAATTTTCCTTTTCCCTCATTTTTACAACATCTAGAGAAAGCCTTGCAGGTTATTTCTGCCGTGGGGTAGGTAAACAACATGGACAAGTGCTCATTATGACAGCTATGGGGGTCTTAAGATGGATTCTTCATTCCTCACTTAATTGGTTTCTACAAACCTTTAAGTCAGGATTACAATCTACTTTCGCACACCATTCCCTCAACGACAGATGGACGGCCTCGGACACGGGTAGAGCGGCTTGTAAAATCTGCCCAAGGCTGGATGATGGGCGCACAATGAGTCTACTTAAACTCCAAAGAGGCGAGCTCAGTGTGGTTATCGGGGCATTACGGGGCATTGCATTATCGGTACACATGCAAGGCGCATTTGGCTTGGACTTGCTAACAATTTCTGCAGAAGCTGCAGAGATTAGGAAAAGGAGAAGACTGTCCCTCACCTGCTAGATACATGCCCGGCTCTTTGCCAAAGGAGAAAAAAGTACTTGGGTGCTTACTACATGGATGATCTGGAGGAACAATGTCACTGATTGATTAGCAGCTTAAATCGCTTCATCAGGAGCTCCGAGTGGTTTCGTGATTAGGGGGTAGCGGATTACTGTGATAACACAATGGGCAGCCACCTCTACTTTTATTAATTAATTAATTTTATGCATGAGTGGCAGGATCTACAGTTCAAAATAGACTTGGAACAATAGATTTTTTGGAGAAAAACTTTCCATAGCAATTTTATTTATTCTCAGAGCTTGTGCCAAAAAGCTACTGTTCTAAGGATGCTTGTTATAATGCTATTCGCTTTGCATATCTGTACGTAGTTAAAATTTGAGCTTCAACATTCGGAGCATTCTCATTCCTAATATAGTCAGCGAACCGATATAAAATTCGTCTAGTCAAAGGTCTTCGTTGTCCGGAAAATTGTATCTCAACTGTCTCTGTCTCAACACAAACTATGCTATCCACCCTTTAAATAGAAAATAGGATCTGCGCCAATGACTTTGCATCTATTATATGGACTGTGTTGTGGGCTTTAATTTTATTCAGCGACTGGACTTTCTAACTTTACTGGATCTTTTATTTTCTATCTCTATTTTCAAAAACCGAAATATGAAAAAATATTTCTTCGGCGACTTTCCCTCTGCAGATTTCTGGCAAAAACGCTGAGAGTTAATAAAAAATGCCATGAAATTTAATTGTAATTAAATTGCCATACAATCGCCTACATAAGGGGTAGCATTTGTATATTCATTAAGCAGTACCTCATATAAACACAGGCTGGCTTACGTTACGATGCTGTATACTAATCATGTACTCTTGCGAGAACCCCAAATAAAGATTACTTTGAAACCAGGTTAGTGTGACCCTAAGGTAGTGTGTTGGCTTATTTGACGTCAGTCCACGGTTCAAATGCCAGGTCGGACAGGATCTCCAACAAAACGAATATGAAAAAATATTTCATCGGCAACTTCCTCTCAGCAGATTTCTGGCAAAAACTCTCAGAGTTGAAGTCGCCGTAGTCTAGTAGGTAGTGTGTTGGCTTATTAGACGAAAAGCCAGGTTTCAAATCCCAGGTCAGACATCAAAACAAAACACAAAAAGTATATCTTCGGCGATTTTCTCTCAGCAGATTTCTGGCAAAAACTCTGAGAGTAAATTAAATTACCGTGAAGAGTTTCTCAAAAAATCTGTAGTTCGGAGTCGAATTCAAACTGTAGGTTCCGCCACTCATGTATAAAATCAACACACACAACATGAGTTGTGTGAGAAACTAGGTCGTAATCCTTGCTGAAAGGTTGTAATGACCAATTATGTATGTATGTAGTCTGGGAGTTAATAAAAGTACCATGAAAATTTTTTCAACAAACTGTTGCTCGGAGTCGACTTTAAACTCTAGGTCCCGCCACTCCTGTATAAAAATAGCATACACAACTTAAGCGATGCGAGAAGCTAGGTCATAATTCTAACTGAAGGGTTATAATGACCAATTATGTATGTACATATGTGTATATTTAAAATTTCTTCCATGTTACTAAAAAATTACATCGTGATATATGTAGGTAATCTTATAGCCGAGCTTAACCTCAAATACAAGATTCCTAAATGTTGTTTTGCATGTAAATGAGTATGTATGTTATACGTTTCATCATAAATGAGTATGTATGGTATACGTATCATCATAAATGATGTATGATAAATAAACATGTGAGTGTCTGTGTAGGATAATAATGTAAATTGTATACCAAGAAGAAGTACATCATAAATGTGTTTGTATGGAGAATGTCTACAATAGCTTCTTTCCTTTCCAATTTCTTATACTCACTATGATTTGTTTTCTTTTTTTTGTTGTTTTTCCATCTTTGTAGATAAATGCCTTAGGGGTGACGTTGCTTTTGTTTGTTTATTAGTTTGATTTACAATGAGAGATATTTTGGGTGTCTATGGTAATTTTAAAGTAAATAAAACAGTAGAGGCTTAGCCAAGGTACTCTAAAGGAGTATAAAATGCCTTTATAGAAGCAATTTTGTTTTATGGTTGGCCATCTCTGCCTTAAATGAATATTTAAAAACACTCATGCTTATGCATAGAAAATAAACGCATTAATGTTTATTATGATAAACATAATCATCAACATTATTAAGTTAAATAACTGTCTGTATATGTATATTCGAATCGATAAATCTTCATATTGTCTGAACAATTAATTTTAAATTCTTAAAGCATAAAATTTGGTATTTTTTTATTTTTTTTTTACATCATAGAACAGCCTCCGTAACGTATACGTAATAATTAATTGTGCATTACACCCAATTCTGTTTTTACACGGTCTTTTTTTACACGGTTTTGATATAACACGGTTTGAAAATAAAATATTTTTAATTTTTTTTAAACGATTCTTTTCCATTTAGCACGATTTAAAATTTTTTGTGCTTAATTTTTTTTGTCAAATTTAATTTTTGCAAAGTATGTTCATATCACAAATTTAAGGGAATTCCCTTTTTGCGCGACAAGCAAATTTACTGGTCAAAGCAAATGTAAATGGCACAAATTTAGGGGAATTCCCTTTGGTGCATACAAGCACAAAGGTCAGAGCAATTGAAATGTGTTAATATTTTATATTTATTAAGTTATTTGTTTTTAATTTTGTTAAATATTTTATGAATCCCTAAAAGAAAATGTCAAATACAAAACTTCTTAAAAAATTCTTGTTTTTCACTAATTTTAATAGGTTTTAGAGATTAGGAACCAATCACCTATTTTTGCATACGACTAGTGTCTTTTTTTACACGGTTTTTTTTACACGGTTTTTTCTGGAACCAATCTACCGTGTAAAAACAGAATTAGGTGTACTCGTACGTTACATCAAATGTTAAATTTTTGTGTTACTCATACGACATCAAATTAAAAACTACTGTCTTAGAATTTAAAACATTTAAGTACTTGCTTTTACCTCCCTCCAAACCTAACCATTTCCTCTTCCTGAAACTTTTCTAATGCCAGTGTAATAACAAAAAATTTGAAATACAATTCATAAAAACAGCGTTAAGTACTGGTACTTAAGGCATTTCTTTTTCACTATATCTCATGATGAATTGTTAGAAATTTATCAGATAATTAGTGATTTGCCAATTTAATGTATTATTGCCAACTGTAAGTTGCTTGTTTGTGGTGCTCATTAAATAAATGACTGGCATAAACAGTAGAAAACTTGATTTTCTTGTTGTTTTTTCTTAAAAATTTAATATGTTTTGAAAAAGTTCAAAAATGTTTTTAAAATATTTGAAAAATTGCTTAGTAATGCTAAGCATGTGCTACAACGAATGGCTAATTAGTAACGTTATTTGATTTAATAGGAAAAAATTTTAACAAATGAAAAATGAGCGAAATGAGCAGCAAAAAAATGAACGTCAGCAATTATTCATTTTTTTTCCTATTATTTTAAACCTTATGCGGTACTTCCAAAATAAAGGGCAAGTGGTATTAGTGGCTCAGTTTTCAGCAATATGGACACATGAGATGGAAACACGGTTTTTTAATTTCATTTAAATTTTTTCTTTTCATGCAAGGGAGTAACATATATACATACATAATTGGTCATTACAACCCTTCTGTCAGGATTACGACCTAGTGTCTCACACCACTTATGTTGTGTGTGTTAATTTTATACATGAGTGGTGGGACCTACATTTTAAAGTCGACTCCGAACGACACATTTTTGAGAAACTTTTTTTCATGGCAATTTTATTCACTCTCAGAGATTTTGCCAGAAATCTGCTGAGAGAAAGTCGCCGAAGAAATACTTTTTGTATTTTGTTTTGATGTCTGGCCTGAGGCTCGAACCCTGGCTTTACGTCTCATAAGCCAACACATTACCTGCTAGACTATGGCGACTTCTGGGAGTTGTTAAAATCAAAGTTTATTTGAGCATACATAATGGCCTTTTGCGATGCTCGAGACCTAACTGCCAAGCCGTAATTATTCGCATAGCATAACTCCTTTAAAACCATGGTGAAAACAAAACCGTGACCTTAATGAGTTTATCGACCAACATCACATCAAGTAAAAATAGATCCCGATAGTAGAAATCAAATGACAGAAATCTGCTTCCGGTCAGAAGTGTGCAGTATTCTCTTGCTCCTTATCTGACAAAATTTGCAGACTAGTGGAGTTTTCTTAATAAATACAGTGACTGATTTGTCTCTTCCAACCAGATTATATAGTTGATTGGAGTTGATTTTCGGGCGGGAGCGCCTGGCAATGACACACGTCTGTTCCTTAGCCCAATAAATACCTTAGCTTAGTGGACAGCCTACAACATCAGCCTAATTTGTGCTCACGCCCCGACGGAAGAAAAGGACGATGTGGTTAAGGATGCCTTCTACGCTAAACTCGAGGACGTATATGATAAGTGCCCGACCCATGACGCCAAAATCGTCCTCGGAGATTTCAATGCGAAGGTCGGGCGGGAAGGTATCTTTGGCCCCACTGTCGGACAGTTCAGCCTCCACTCGAACACTACCTCCAATGGTATGAGGCTGATCGATTTCGCCGCGGCGCGTAACATGGTAGTATGTAGCACTAAGTTTCAACATCTCGACATTCACAAGGCCACATGGATGTCCCCTGATCGATCAACATCCAACCAGATCGATCATATTGTGATAGACGGAAGGCACGTATCCAGTGTACTAGATGTGCGCACATTCAGAGGTCCAAACATCGACTCGGACCACTACCTTGTCGCAGCCAAGTTTCGATTGCGCATTAGCGCTTCGAGGTCTGCGCACTCTAGTGCATTGCGAAAGCTGGACGTTAAGAAGCTGCGATCACAAAGGACATCTGAGGCGTTCTCCGCTCAACTCTCGGATAAGCTCCGTCGTCCCCCATCTAATCTCAACGACATTGGCGGACTGTGGGCCAACATCTCCCACTCCCTGCGCACTACTGCGGAAACAGTCCTTGGTTTCGAACGCCCACCCCAACGAAATCAATGGTACGATGAGGAGTGTCGCGAGGCAACTGCAGCGAAAAACGCCGCATACAAGAAAACGTTGCAGTCTGCCGCTACGCGAGCCATTGTCGAGAACTATAGAGAGAAGAGAAGGGATGAGAGACGCCTTTTCAGACGCAAGAAGAGGGAGCAGGAAAGGCGTGAGCGTGAGGAAGTCGAGATGTATAGATGTAGGAACGACGCTCGAAAATTCTATCAAAAGGTTAAGCGTCTAACCGAGGGTTATAAACCCGGAGCGTCTTCCTGCAAGGACGAAAATGGAAACTTAGTAACAGATCCGCAGGGAGTACTGAGGTTATGGAGGAAACACTTCTCTACTCTGCTACAAGGCGATGACGACACCAATACCGCCTTTAGAGATGATGTTCCGAACCCGATCGATGATGACGGCGTGGAGATTCCGCCGCCTAGCTATGAAGAGGTCAAAGTCGCGATTACGCGACTTAAAAACAATAAAGCGGCAGGTCCTGATGGCCTCCCCGCTGAATTGTTTAAGACCGGATGTAATGAGTTGGTAGGGCGCATGCACCAGCTTATTTACAAAATATGGCTAGAGGAAAGTATGCCCAACGATTGGAACCTCAGTGTCCTCTGTCCTGTCCTGAAAAAGGGAGACCCTACTATATGCGCCAACTATAGGGGTATAAGCCTTCTCCCTATCGCATATAAGGTTCTTACAGGCGTATTGTGTGAACGACTGAAGCCACTCGTCAAAACACTGATTGGACCTTATCAGTGCGGCTTCAGACCTGGTAAGTCCACCATCGACCAGATCTTCACACTACGCCAAATCCTGGAAAAGACCCACGAGAAACAAGTCGACACACACCATCTTTTTGTCGACTATAAGGCTGCCTTTGATAGCCCCATAAGGGATCGTGTTTTTGCCGCAATGTCTGAGCTCGGTATACCTGCGAAGCTGATAAGGCTATGCAGAATGACGTTGAGCAATTCCTGTAGCTCCGTCAAGGTAGGAATGGACCTCTCCGAGCCTTTTGATACCGTGCGAGGTTTCAGACAAGGCGACCCCTTATCATGCGACCTCTTCAACTTCGTCATGGAGAGTGTTCTGCGAAAGGCAGGAGTGCATCGTAGTGGCACTATATTTCAAAAAAGTGTCCAGTTGCTTGCGTACGCTGACGATATTGACATAATAGGGCGTACGAAGCGAGATCTTACTGCTGCTTTTAGTGCTATTGAACGCGAGTCTACTAAGATGGGTTTGGCAGTAAATGAGGGCAAAACAAAGTATATGTTATCGACAAGTAGAGACGTGCGGCGTATTGATTCTCAGATTACGGCCGATAACTATACTTTTGAAACAGTCAAGGAATTTATTTATCTTGGCTCCGCCGTTACCACCACAAATGATGTCAGTCTGGAGATCAAGCGCAGGATCACTCTTGCCAACAGGTGCTACTATGGTCTCAATAGGCAATTGAGTAGCAGAGACCTCTCTCGTACGACGAAGCTAACACTATACAAGACGCTCATCCTACCCGTGCTTCTTTATGGCGCAGAGGCATGGACCCTATTAAGTACTGATGCAGCAGCCTTGAGAGTGTTCGAGAGAAAAGTACTGCGTAAGATCTTCGGTCCAGTACGTGTTGGCGATGATTTCCGCATTCGATACAATAGTGAGCTGTATGAGCTCCTCAACGACATGGACGTTGTACAGCGTATTAATATCCAGCGGCTGCGCTGGCTCGGCCATGTCGTTCGAATGGAGGAGGATGCTCCAGCGAGACGGGTATTTGATGCGGGGATCTGCGGAAGTCGGCGAAGAGGACGACCTTGTATCCGTTGGAAGGACCAAATCGAGGGAGCCCTGTCATCGATTGGTGTGACCAACTGGCGTAGGCGCGCAAGAAGCAGAGGCGCCTGGAAGGATGTGTTGCGGCAGGCCGAAATCCGTTAATCGGGTTGTTATGGCCAATTAAGTAAGAAGTAGTGGACAGCCTATGCATTATTATATATATTTTGGTATTCTAGAGAAGTATGTGTATCTTAGCAAGTTCATCAGGCAAGCAATTACCCGGTTTGCCATCGTCTTATGCCTCGATAGTCGATCAGATGTATTGTGGCAAATGGCAACCAGTATAGACTCGATGGTTAAATATTCTTTGATTCCAGTCTGACTGACACAGAATATAGATTTGCTGACAGTTGGAGGTCATTATCAGTTCCGCAGTATGGTGTATAAAGTCGCCGTTGTCTAGAGTTGGCTTATTAGACGTGAGGGCTCGGTTCAAACCCCAGGTCAGACGTCTCCAACTGAACGAAATATGACAAAATATTTCTTCGGTGACTTCCGCTCTGCAAATTTCAGGCAAAAACTCTGAGAGTAAATAAAATTGCCATGAAAAGTTTCTCAAAAATCTGTCGTTCGGAGTTAACTTTAAACTGTAGGTCCCACCACTCATGTATAAAATTAACACACACAACATAAGTGGTGTGAGACACTAGGTCGTAATCCTGACCAAAGGGTTGTAGTGACCAATTATGTATGTATCTAAGACTGAATCCCATCATTACATTAAATTAAGCGACGAAGTCACCGTAGTCTAGTAGGTGGCGTGTTGGCTTATTAGACGTAAGGCCGAGGTTCAAACCCCAGGTCAGATATCAAAACAGACTATGAAAAAAATATTTCGGGCAAAAACTCTGAGAGTAAATAAAATTGCCTTGAAAAGTTTCTCAAAAATCTGTCGTTCAGAATCGAATTTAAACTGTAGGCCCAGCCACTCATGTATAAAAACTAAAGCACACAACATAAGTGGTGTGAGAAACTAGGTCGTAATACTGACTAAAGGATTGTATTGGCCAATTATGTATATAAGACACGAAGCCCTTCGAAAAAAATTCCACAGTTCATCTTTCTCTCAAATTTAGAACCGTCTATGAAGACTTTCACAGAAACCTATGAAGTCAACCATGTTGAAGTACTTTCCTGCTTGGAAATGTTGTTTAAAATTTCCCATCGTGATGAGGTTCAGATATGGGTATACTCAGACAGAATAGGGACGTACCCTGAGAGAAATTTGCAGCATCGTGACGAGGCATTAAGTCGTATTGTGACAATTTCCACGTATTGTATGATTAGTAATTTAGGTGGAAGTCAATTATGCATGGCTAGGGCACTACGATTCCACAGAAATTAGGTTCAATAACATTACAGTAAAAGTATTTGCTTAAGTAATCAAGTCAAGTACGAAACATTTTAAGCGACAACCCCTCTTTACAGTAAAAACGGATATAATAACCTCTGATACTGTGGTACTCTTACAACAAAGGATGTAACCAGTCGAAAACTAAATTGTTCGAGAAGCTTAAGGCAATCTAAATAAATCTGTGCTGAAAGCGCCATTAATTTTGAGAGCGGCATCTAAAGTGTAATCCTTAATGTACAGAGATTTTTTGTTTAGGAAATAAGAACGTCATGAAAGCCATCTTAATCGATATTCCCCCACAATAATGAGTGGGTAATTAATTTCATAATATGAGAGGAACAGAGTCTAATGGGTTTAAAGTTCTTTGAAATTAAATACCATAGCAATCATATAAATCAGAATAAAGTAAACGAGCACAAGTACAGGGACTGCGCTCACCAGTGGCATCACAACGGGCCGCTATGCGTGCTCAAGTGCGCTTTGTGATATCAGAGCTACCACTCTGACCTAAACCTAAACATAAACGAGCACAAGACAGGCATTGAAGAAAGCTGCCTGCCCACTTTCACTGAACAATAAGCAAATAACGTTGAAAAAACCATTTCCAATAGGGGGAGGACAATGTTTCACGCCATGCGATTTCTCCTGCTTATTATTTTCAAATTCCATTGAAATTCATTTAAAGATGATTCATTCAAAAATAATAATGTAATCTTAAAACTGTGTTAAGAATTATAAATTTGGCTTAAGGATTCAAGACACCTCTTTAAAGTAATGCCTACCTACAATTGCATATTAAAGTTCAATACAGTAACAAAACCAAACACAAGCACAAAACCAATCATATCGATTGGCATTATAATTTCCTCCAGCGTATACCTACAGACGACATCAGAAAACGTTTAACATAAATTATCGCTTAATAACGTTGTGTTATAAATCTTAAGTTTGGCAATTTGACACAAACAGTGCTACGAATACCAAACAATACTTGCATGCCAGCCAACACATGTGCTTGGCAAATATTTATGTATCAAATATGTAAGTGTTGATACCAATGTGAATGGAGGCTGGAGGAGGATGTGCGTAAGAAATATTTGGCTTAAGATTTTACCTGTCTAATAACAATCTACGTAATATTTCTCATTCCATCCTTCTATACGATTTAACGGCGAAAAAAAGGAAAATTACGAACTGAAAAGTTGTCAGCATATGTTGCCAAAATAGATAAGCTATTATCATATTTTCTGTTAACGGTAAAAATACAGCATACCTGAGACTATTCGTGAAAAGAAATTCAATCGTATTTTTCTCCTTTAAGCATATGAATATAATGGGAAAAATATTATTCTCGTATTATGCAAATTTTGATTGTTTTTGAACGTATAAAACACAACGAAGCTATCAAAAAAAAGCAGTCGAATTAAGCAGAGAAACGTGTTGAATTAGATGATGTTCCTTTAGTGTTCATACAATTTAAAAAGAATTTTTTTCATCTTTTGTTTGTCTTTATTTGGGAACAAAAGGTTATATGAACACTTAGTTGTCCTATGAATTGCTATTGTTGCAGACAATAAAATCTGATCATCACCATCCATTTAAACCTAAAACGGATAGTCGAGTATGTAATTTTGTTAGACGAGATGAGATGAGTGGCAGGACCTACAGTTTAAAGTCGACTCCGAACTACAGATTTTTGAGAAACTTTTCAAGGCAATTTTATTCACTCTCATAGTTTTTGCCAGAAATCTGCTGAGAGGAAGTCGCCGAAGAAATATTTTTTCATATTTCGTTCAGTTGGAGATGCCTGACTTGGGGTTTGAACCGAGGCCTCACGTCTAATAAGCCAACACACTACCTTTGATGGCACCCCACAAATAATAGTCCAACGGTGTCAAATCGCATCTCCGAGGTGGCCAAACGACATCAGCTCTGCGGCTGATAATGTGACCTTCAAAAACAGGGCGCAAAACATCGAGTGTAGCTTCGGCTGTGTGGCACGTAGCGCTGTGCTGTTGAAACCAAATTTTTCTTCAATTTTTGTGAACAAAAATTCGTTCAGCATGGCCCGATAACGATCGCCATTGACTGTAACGGCCACTCCTTGTTCATTTTCGAAGAAAAATGACCCAATTATGCCTCTGGACCAAAATCCGCACCAAACAGTGACTCGTTTTGGGTGCGTTGGCTTTTCAATGTATGCGTGCGGGTTTTCTGTGCCCCAAATGCGACAATTTTGCTTCTTTACATACCCGCCAAGATCAAAATGAGCTTCATTTGAAAAAATGATTTTTTTTTTGCCAAAATCTGCATTTTCTGTAAATCGATCGCAGGCCCACTTAGCGAAGCGAAAACGCATTGGATGGTTAATTGGCTTCAACTCCTCAAGTAATGTCACAATATTTCCCAACGTTGTTCAAGCGTATACACAACAATATTCGTTCAGCGGAAGGATAAATTTAATTATCTGTCAAATCAGACATGAGCTAAGTGTTACCACTCACGAAATAAGCACTAATTGAAAAAAACCGTTAGATGGCGGACCAGATATAAACAAAATTAAAACTATAAAGCAGACATCTAACGATCACTTGACAGTGGTAAAGGCAGACCGAAAGTATTACTCTTTACATGCTTGAAACACCAATCCACATCTGCTGGCTGTAGGGTAGCAAGTAATTTCATTTAAATCCTTTCGCTTTTACTTTAAAATTTGTTCAATCGTTATTGAACTTTAATCGATTTAACTTTTATCCTTACAGTTAAAAGGACGTTAATGCCATGAAAGCAGAGAACAGAAACTTATACTTGCATGTATAATTTCTTTACATATTTACATCTGCTTAAAGGAAATTTTAACTCCACAAAACGTATTCAATATACCATCATGATAGCAAATCAATATAAAAAGAAATATTCGTTACGTTTTCACGTATTGGGTATTTTTAATGTGAGTTACGTTAAGTAAATCCCTCATGTTTTATTAAATCTATACAGTTTTATTTTTCACATGATTTTTCTCTTTTCTTTCTTGCTATTGCCAGGCTTACAATTTTAAAGATATGGATTTATTTGTTGTTGTTGTTTTTTTTTTTTTTTTTTTTTTGTTATCGCTTAACCGGCAGCTATATCAGGTTGTCAACATATCCGTGTATAGATTTACACATGCCATTATAAATACATGCATATATTCTGTCAAATTTTTATACGTTTTGATGGCAATTGTTTGACATTAGAAGCCATTAAGGTATCATGTCACGTTAAATGTTAAGCTTATGTTGCATTTCATCATTGTCTTTGAGGCATTCACAGCGTTGCCTGTAGATGTTATATATTTTATCAATGCCATCAAGTTTAGCTGTTTTTGTTTCTTTTTCTGTTTCATTTCCTTTTTTTTTGCCTTTAAACTTAGATAAGATGGAGTCATGGAATTGATAGGCTTGGATAAAAGTACTGGGCTTAAAACATTTGTATGTGAGTAGGTAAAATATAGGAAATGTATGTGGAAATAACTGAGAACGCTATGTTCCGTCGTATCGAGTTGTAAGTATATTGCTTTTATTACTATACTGGGCAATTATAGACCACTGAGCTCTACAAACATACAGTAGGCGTCAAAAGAAACTGTGCATTAGGGATAAAATTCTAACAATCGCTAAACTCAACTTTTACCACTTAAGGAGAATGCCCAAAAAAATTTAACATTATTTGGAAATTTTTTGCAATTTTTCTTTTTTTGTTTCAATTTTATAAAACTGGCAATGAAACAATTTAAAAATAAAAAAAAATTTTACGCTCACTGTATTTGACTTTCAACCGTAATAATTCGACATGCAATTTAGTTCTTTAGTACACCTTGTAAGTGCAACAAAAGAAGAAGATTTGAAATCAAGATGAAGATCCTGAAATATCCTTTAATACTAACGAAGAAGTTTATTTTGTATGTAATGATCAGTCACAATTTTCTCCCTCATTTGACAGCAATAAATTTAAAAGGACAATAATGATAATCATGTCTTAAAGAAAGTTTCATAAAATGTTAATAGAAAGAGAATAGAAATGAGTACTTTGTTTTATGATTTGTTTTTCTTTGATTGTTTTCTTTTGAGCAACATAGCCTGTCACAAATTAACTTTTCTCCATTTTATGATCATTATTATACCTAACCTTGTTTCAGTTTAATTAAACAAGATTTTCAGTTAAGCACGTTATCGATCTACTGTAGTAGGTTCTAAAATGATATAATTTGTCTGGCTTTTCAAGGGATCGTGCTGCCTGACATTCATATGAATTTCGTCGTTAGTATTATCTTTTCTTCCGAGGGTTGTGGTGGCGTAGCTTTGTGTTGGTATTTTACATTTGTAGAAGCACAACGCCATCTCCAATTCGAGGCGTAGGTACTGACAATTTGCAATCAATGCTTAAAGTATATTTAACCCCCACAACAGGTTAGGTTAGAGTGGTAGCTTTGATACCAAAAGCTCATTTGAGAGCGCAAAGCGGCCCGTTGTGACTCCACAGGTGACCTTCACAACAATATGTGCAACAATTTCGCCAACAAAAAAATTGTTTGCCCTCTCCCTAAACTATCCGCAATTTCTTGCAACTCATTTCGTAGTAAACTTGTCGGCCTCAATGTTCAATGTATTTGGTGATGTCCTTAGTGCAATTTTAATAAGCATCCCCTCTAAGTTTGAGGCTTTTTAATGACATTTCGAGAGAAGAAACTCGTAACCCAAATGAAGTTTGACGTACTCGGCGATGTTAAAAATGAATCAATGAATTTCCATTCCTGTTTCTGCATATAAGCACACAGAAACACACGCCTTATTAGCAATAACTTCTGACGAGAATTCTATGAAATTTAAACGATTGTTAAGTCGTACATATTCCTGAAAAGACATCAAGAAATTTCTGTAAATAATAAAACATTAAAAATGTACAAAATGGGTGAATCATTGATACGTCATTAAAGGTTTAACTGCCATTGACAATAAAAAATATTATTCCGGGGAAAGCTAGCGTGGGCATACTTGAGGATCGAAAAGAGTCTCACGAAGGGTAGGGAGATATTTTAAAACATACATACATACATAGGCTGCGTTCCAAAATGCATCAATACAAATTTTGTATGCAGTTCTACTACGGTATATAAATTTTGTAGATATGAAAAGTAACCAAACAATGCTTCAACTATAAATCCGATGCCTGCATGCTTTTTGACTGCGTTAAAAATACACATTGACAACGTTTTGAAATAGAATACATTATATATATTTTGTACAGCGGCATTATGAAACACGATACTTTGTTCAAACACAAAGCAACTAACATTTTGGAAGTCAGCCATACATACATAATTGGTCATTACAACACTTCTGTCAGGATTACGACCTAGCTTCTCACACCACTTATGTTATGTGGGGTAATTTTATACGTGAGTGGCGGGACCTACAGTTTAAAGTCGACTCCGAACGACAGATTTTTTTTGAGAAACTCTTCATGGCAATTTTATTTATTCTCAGAGTTTTTGCCAGAAATTTTGCAGTCGCCGAAGAAATATTTTTTTCATATTTTCATTTTGATGTCTGACCTGGGATATTTTTAAAGAGACAGTAAATGTTGTTTTTCCCCTTTCTTTCTTTCCATCTCATTTTCTTGATTTTGCTGCTCCTCCTTACCCTTTCTCTCTTTTTATTTATTTATTTTATTTATTTATTAATAAAAATCCAAATCCTGTACGACAAGATGATAATCTTATATTTAAAGTACAGGAACGTAATATGTACATAATAATTAACTAAATTTAGTAAGTGAATAACTGACTTAATAATAACAAGTGATGTATACGTAGATAGATGCAATAAGGGGAATAAAAACACAATAGAAAAGGAAAAAAAGAGAAACAAAAAACAAATTTGCTAATATATACATATAAAGAAAAAAAATTAACGAAAATATTGAAACAGAAATATTCTGAAGCTATTAGCGTTGGTGTTGCATTGCTGATGTTGTGGAAGAATGTTGCAGAGTCGAATAGCATGCAAATAAAACTGCCATTCGGAAAATAAGTAGCGATGCCGAGGAACTATAATATTCCTACTACGGGGTGACTGGACAAAACGTAGCCTGTGAAATAAATAACTCGGTATCCGCTTCTCCACATTTCGATGCAAAAGTAAAAGTACACGAATATTGAGAAGATTATCAAAGGTCACACCGTAAAGACTCTTAGCTGCCACAGAGATATGATCATATCTTCTCAACTTATAGACATATCTTGCAATATTATTGAACAGAACGTTCAGCTTACGTTTGCTGCCAGAATCGCAATTACCAAACAGCTCGCATCCATACAGTAAGCAGGGAATCAAATAAGTTTTCGGAATTAAAATCCTAGTTTTCAAAGGTATATAAAATTGCGTGGACCAAAGTGAACGTAACTTAATATACGTCTGCCCTACCAGTGAATTGATGTGATCATCCCACGTTAAATTGGAGTTAAAAACTATTCCTAAATTCCTCGTCGCATGAACCATCTCAACTTTCTCACCATTCATCACAACATCCCTAGAAATTTTGGGTACAACACTTCTTCTATGCAATAAAATACACTTAGATTTCCCATTCAAACAATCAACGGCGCCTGATACCCAAACAATGATGCCAAGTTGTTACTGCTTTCTGTGAGCACAGAAGTGTACTACAGCAACAATAAGAGTAACCCGAATATGGCATTTAAAAATAAAATCTAAATAAAGTCTTAGAGTAGAACAAATAGCATTTTTAGGATTAACATGCACTTGCTCACTGATCGTGGCTGTGCGGGTTCCTAGATCGAAAACAGTACAACAAAGATATCATGGCCATCGTATTATTCTCATTTAAATCCTTACGATCTTTTATCTTGCTGTGGAGATACATAACGCATGTTTACAGCAATTGAAGAGTGTACAGTGTATTGCTGAAGACAAGAAATGTGTAGCCAAAGTACTTAGAGTGTGAAACAAAGCCTTGTTTTATTTCCAAAAGGATGTTACTATTAAGCATACCACATTATTGATAGAAAAATAGATCCTTTTGCTCACCATCCACTTTGAATACATCTCGTGCAAAAATAATCTGCTTTATTACAGCCAACCGTAGCAAATCTTAACTGTTATTTGTCATTTTAAATTCAAAGAAAAATCATTGTAAACATCTAGGCTTTTGGTACTTTATGCTAAAATTATGGATTGGCTCATAAAACTCTTTTCATAAGGAAAATACGTGTGCACTTTTAAGTTTCATAAAGTCGGCCTTTTAACCATAAAAAAGTATCGCCTTCTTTTAACACTTAAAAACATTTGAAGTCAATAAGAATGAATCTTAAAAACTCTAAACATTTTTATTCATGTTTCTTTTGCACTTTCAAAAGTTACTTACAAAAAAACATATTTTTCTTATGGTTGCGTTAGGATTTGAGATGTTGTATGAATGGCTATGGTATGGCAATGGCTATGGTATTTGGGGTTGCAAAGAATGAAAAGAACACCTTTATTGTTTGGGCCAAATCGTTTCCTTATGCATAAAGAAAAATGTGTTTTTCATGCTAATCATTGGCAATGGCAATGGCAACAACCAAAAACTCAGCAAAGAAAAGGGATTTCATACAGAAACATTTATACTTTCTTTCCTTAACTGCCTTTCTTAGACAAGGCTTATAAAAGTTTTTACCAAATTTTTGCTTTTATTTGCTGATTTCATTTTTAGAGTTTTCTTCTTCTGTTTATGCTCAGGAATTTACAATTTTTTTATTAAATTATGGAAGGGGATAAGGGTTTTGCATTGTACTCCATTTCAATACAGTTTAAATTGATGACAATTTTTTGGCTACCTTTTCTAGAAGTTTAACAATACCTATCACTATACAGCCGTATGGGTATGGCTGTAGGCTTGCTACTTAAAATTCAAAGTTATTATACACCAGAGAGGTCAAAAATGGACTTTTATTGTTTAGATTTTTTCATTCGTCTGTTTGTTTGTTGGTGGTGTTGTAGGAAAGTTTGAAAATCAATTTCTTTTCGTAGTGAATGGAGTTAATCAAACGAAACTTTATCATTAAAAAATCGGTTTTAATGTGTGTCAATATTGAAATCAATTTAAGTTTCTTTTAATGGAATTTTGAAAACTGCTGCAGACATTTAAAATCGATTTAGAAAAATAAATTTTAAATGAATGTCTCTCTAGGGGGTTTTTTCGGGAAAATGGAAAAAATTAAGAAATGAAAGCAAAAGCTATCTTAAAGCACATGCATTGCTAGTTTGGTTTTAAATTAAGTATTAAATGCTACTGTCGGATTACTGTGTATCAACCCTACATTTCTTTCCTATACTTTTTCTCTAGACATAAAGCCTTTGAATCGTATACCACACCATTTGAGCTGCTTCCAGATTTGTGCTGTCTGCCCCATAAGTTACTAAAGGTCAGACCATCTTGTCAGTTATTAAATGCAGCTCCAGGAACTTTATGCATCACTTTCGCATATCGCTATGGCATGTGTGGCCTTTCCTAAGGTGCTTTCTATATGATCCTTTCGTGTTAATTTGCTATTCAGTGAAATTCTTACATACACAAAGCGTCAAAAGAAACTGGATCACCAAACTCAACATTTACTAATTCAGGAGAGTGCCCGAAAAAATTTGACAATTTTTCGAAAATTTTTTTAATTTATTTTTTGTTTCAGTTTTAAAATAAAAATAACGGTAATTTATTCATTTATATTTTTTTTTAATGTACAGTGTCTTTTGACGCTCACTATATTTGACTTCTTTTTTCTATGACATTGTTCAGCCCAGGAGATGATTATTCTTACATTTAGTATTAGTAGTATTGTGGTATTTCTTGGATTTTTTCTCAGACCCACTGTCATGCACCGACGAATTACAATCTCAAGAATAATGAAATGAAAAAGTCTCTTAAAACTTTCCTTTAGCTATGAGAACCAGGTTAGGTTAGGTTAGAGGACGTGTAGAGTGGTATTTCTAACACCACTTATGTTGTGAGTGTTAATTTTTATACATGAGTGGTGGGACCTACAGTTTAAAGTCGACTCCGAACGACAGATTTTTGAGAAACTTTTTCATGGCAATTTTTATTTACTCTCAGAGTTTTTGCCAGAAATCTGCTGAGAGGAAGTCGCCGAAGAAATACTTTTTGTATTTTGTCTTGATGTCTGGCCTGGGGCTCGAACCCTGGCTTTGCGTCTAATAAGCCAAAACATAACATACAGTGGCTTTATTTGTAACCGAGCGATTTAGAGATGATATGTATCTCTATCTGTGTGAGAAACTAGAACGTTGTGCAATGGGTCAGTTCGACCTCCGGGTACTGTACTTGTCTTAATTGACAAGTACACGTTCTCTAACCTAATCTAACCTAACCTAAAGGTGGCGTGATATAGTAGTCAAAGCGCTTTACTGTAAGCCTAAGGATATCATTTTTAAATTTTTTTTATTAATATTTGTCCTGTGCCGCTTTATTTTTTTAATTTTTCAAAGGATACATTCTATTGCAGTTTTAAGGTTGTGGAAAATATTTAAAATAAAGGCTTCTTTTAAAAAGAGTTTATCATGTGGATTAAATATACGACAATCATATGAACTTTTTTATCATAACCATGTACAAACAAGTCCTTTAAAATTTTCTATACAGAGAAAACAAAAAAAAGCTCGGTAAACGTTTATTTGTGTTGTAGAATCATAATTATTATGCTTGTATTTGTTCAAAATACATTTCAATACACAGAAATAAAAATCGGACGTATAAAATAATTATTTTGTTAAATATTAATTTATTATAACAGGTACACACACTACACATAAAGGACAGACAAATACACACCGGCAGACAGACATAACACATACATATCTATGTACCTACCTTATCAATGGAATTAATGTCAGCAGAATAAATTGAATAAAAAAAGAGTAAAACAAACAAAACAGTATAAAATGAAAATCTCAAATACATACAAATGTTTAATGAAAATATTCATTTATGCATTCATACATTCATTCATATTATGTTGTGTATAGGTATGTATGTATGTATGTCTGTATGTGCATTCAATTCATTTAGCTTTTTGAATATTGAATTGCATGAAATCTATCGTTGTTTGCCTCTCTTCTGACTCCAACCCCCAAAACATTTCAGCTGTTGTTGCTGGCTGCTGCTGCTGCCGCATAAGAAGATTAACTTTTACAATGTTTTCTTTGTGTTGTTGTTGTGAATATATTTGAATACAAAAGTTTCCTGGGCTGCCATGATAATATTACTGGCAGCAGGTTATTATGGCCAATGGGGGAAAGTGGTGGATAAAAATTCTACATATAATGGGGATTGTTGTTGTATTTTAATGAGAGATAAGTATTCGACATACATGGGGTACAATGGAATCTATGCATGTATATGTTTTCAATAATGCATATACATATAAAGTGTGTGTGTTTGTGTGTGTGAACATTATTATGAAAATGTTAATAAAAGGGAAATTATTAAATATTAATTATGAAACATGAAATATACAAAAAACAAAAATAAAAACATTAAATAAATTTAGAAAATTTGTTGATTGAAAATTGGCAAATAATTCATAAAATAGTGAACTTTAAAAGAACCTTGTTTTTTAATACCAAAGCCAGGATCGTAATAGAACATATGATTAGGATCCGTATGTAATTAATATGTCTCACGAATTCAGGTACAAAACATGGAGAACGAATGCATAAAATTAATTCGTCTCAAATTATCTATCTAGGCATCCATCCCCGACATGTGGACCTCCAAAGAGTTTAACAACTACAATAAATATATTGGTACGGTCAAGTGGCATCACCTCTTGAAAAAGGCTAGCATTCAAACAACAAAACTTTCCACATCACTACACCGTACACTTATTTGCTGAAGGCTTTGTTTTATGATCACCATTAGGCATATGTTTCTGTCACTAATGCAGCGCTCTTTTGAGGTCAAATTCGCTTTGTTGGAATTGCAAATATTCCTTGTAGACTAAAAGAAGAAAGTAAACGTGAAAGCTGCTATGCATGACATAAGTCTTCATGTCGGTTTGTTGTGCGCATGCCATAAAGGATACAAACCATATTTCCTATAGGAAGTCTGTATCTTGTACAAAATTGATGACTTATATACATAAATAATTGGTCATTACAACCCTTCAGTCTGGATGAAGAACTAGTCTCTAGCACCACTTATGTTGTGTGTGTGTTAATTTTTATAAAGGGCTATCTATTTCGTGGTTTCAAAAGTATGGGACTGGAATTCGACATCTGACAAACTAAGTTGTGAAACCAATTTTTTTCTTTTCAGTTGAAAGTCTAACATTGACGAAAATGGATCGCTTAACTATCACACAACGCATAAAAATTATCAAAACCTACTACAAAAATTGTGATTCTGCCACAGCCATGTATCGTGCTTTAAGAGGAGATTATGGTTTACATAATCGTCCAACTACTCAAGCAATTGGCGAAATTTTGAAGAAATTTGAAAAGACTGGAGTGGTTACAAATACTGAAAGGCCTGTGCATCATCGTTTCGCACGTTCCGCTGAAAATATTGTAAGTGAAAGTGTTGCCGAAGACCCGGATGTGTCGATTCCTAGACGTTCTCAAGAATTAGAACTGTCTTACGGCACATTATGGCATATTTTGCATTTAGATCTACACCTACATCCATATAAAGTCCAGCTCACGCAAGACCTGAAGCCAGCTGACAATTCACAACTTTGTAGATACATGGAATGGGTGCTTGAACAACAGGCGGTGGACGGCATTTTTACGAACAAAATTTTCTTCAGCAATGAAACACATTTCACACTCGGTTCTGAGAAGCCTCAAGTAATTGAAGAAAAAGTCACTATTTGGTGCGCTCTTTAGTCCGAAGGTATGATTGGACCTTACTTCTTCGAAAACGACGATGGAACGACTGTCACCGTCAATTCGGAGCGTTATGGTCATATGATAACCGACTTTTTTTTGCCTGCTATTGAAGAATACGACTTGGAGAATATGTGGTTTCAACAAGACGGGGCCACATGCCACACAACTCGAGCGAATATGGTCGTATTGCAAGAGACATTTCCTGGCCGCGTAATTTCTCGTCGTGGCAATATCAACTGGCCACCAAGATCATGCGATTTAACACCATTAGACATTTTTTTGTGGGGCTATGCGAAAGACCGTGTTTATGCAGATAAACCCTCAACTCTTGAGCACTTAAAAACCAACATTCGTCAAGTTATGGCTGAGATACCGCCCAATATGTGTCAAAAAGTGGTCCAAAATTACCTCAAAAGAATCAATGCTTGCAACTCTTCGCGTGGAGGTCATTTAAATGATGTAGTGTTTCACACATAATGTCAACGTTCAAACTTTACAATAAAAATGAAATATCATGAATAAAAATATTTTATATGTGTTTTATTTACGTTTGCTTTTGAAACCACGAAATACATGAGTGGTAGGACCTGCAGTTTAAAGTCGACTCCAAACTACATATTTTTGAGAAACTTTTCATGGTAATTTTATTTTACTCTCAGATGTTTTCTAGAAATCTGCTGAGAGGAAGTCACCGAAAATATTTTTTTATGTTTCGTTTTGTTTTGTTGTTGAACCACGGGCTCTAGTCTAATAAGTCAACAAACTATCTACTAGACTAGGGCGAGATCAAGGCACTTTGCGCCATATTGAGTTGGCTTTCTACTGAACTTGTTCAGGAAAAGCTGGTAACTAGTATGGCAGTCAGCTAGAACTCAAAAATTTGCTGACCAAAAAGGCTCTTTGGATATGATCAGGATGTTAGACCGATATTTCAGTTGCTCTGGCATCATTATTTCAAGAACTTAAAGCTGGATTTTAATCCAAACTCTCTGGAAGTTGTCAGATTTACAAGGAAGGTTAAAGACATCAAACGCTCCCAGTTCACTACAGTACTTTCCAGGCTGTTTGCTTATTTTGAAACCCTTCTGTTTTTCTTGGAAGGGATACAGTAGGTGTGTTTTAATATCAAATTATATAATAATGTTCACAAGCAATTAAAAAAACTTTAAACTGCATCAAAATTTAATTTTGGAATATATTTGCTAAACGTGACTTTTAATGCAGCATACCCAACGGGGTAAAATTGCTTTCATTGAAATTAAATTAATTTGAAAAATTCGTAATTAAATGTAAATGCGGGAACACGTAATACCATCTAATGCAGTCCTCTATATATAGGACACTAAAAGAAGAAGAAACACATATTTGTGCTTATTTTTGCATATGCATTATGTGTGGCATATAACGTAAGTATTTCAAAGTATTAAATAAATATGCAGGCTACTTACTGGGCGTAAAAAACTAATCTAAAAGCCTTATATTTAGGTTAATGAAGTTTTTTGTTTACAAAACGCGAGTTAATTAAAATACAAGCCCAGGGGGTGATTACAAAACTCTTGCATACAAAAATAAATTAAATTAATAAATGAAATACAATTAAATTTAAAAAGAAATATTTTGAAACCCCTAAAATATACTTTACAAATTATTTTTACTGAACTCTTAAAACTATGCTTTACCATTTCTATTGTTTACAATTATTTGACGTTTATTTCTATGTTTTTCAAAGGCTTTATTATTATGAAAGATATTTTCAAGTATGAGTGAGTTGTATGCATCGAAATGCATCTCATTTTAATTTACTTCGTTTGTGTTATCACCCTGACAACATTAGGTACAATGGCAAATGAGAACAGCTTGAATTGGTTGTTCTTTGTCTATGACACGACATGATATGATTTATTTATTAAATTAATTTCGTATAAAATTTCATAGAATGAAATGGAATTTCTTTTCTTTCGTTTTGGAAAATAGAAATATTTTTAGCAGATAAATGAAAAGTGATTGTCTGTAAATCGAGTTAATAAAAGGAGTGGTAAAATGCTTTATGCATAAAAAAGAATAAAAAAAGGGATGGAAAAGTTTAAAGGATTTGGCAGACTAGCCAAAAGCATGAATAATATCAACAAGTTTAGGAAGGACAGGAATCGTCACTTCTTAATAAAGAGTAGAACTAAACCAGCAAAGTCCATCTCCACTACATCCAATAGAGGTAACAAACCCATAGGTTTTCACAAATGACGTCGATTGATACCAGATCTATCATCCTAGGATGATTAATTTTGAAGAATTTTAAACTTTACATACATACATAATTGGTCATTACAACCCTTCAGTCAGGATTACGACCTTGTTTCTCACACCACTTATGTTGTGTGTGTTAATTTTATACATGAGTAGAGGGACATACATAATTTTATACATGAGTGGCGGGACCTACAGTTTAAAGTCGACTCCGAACGACAGATTTTTGAGAAACTTTTCATGGCAATTTTATTTACTCTCAGAGTTTTTGCCAGAAATCTGCTGAGAGGAAGTCGCCGAAGAAATACTTTTTGTATTTTATTTTGATGTCTGGCCTGGGGCTCGAACCCTGGCATTTCGTCTAATAAGCCAACACACTACCTACTAGACCACGGCGACTTCACTTTTTAAACTTTAATCATGAAAATACTTCATAAGAGTGGTTTTTGATTTGTCTTCACTTGGAAAATGAGTTTCCAAATACAAAGTATCATAATTTATTTTAAATACATGTCAATTGAAGGGGAAGACGCTTGTTGTGCGCTCACCATATTTCTGTAGAAAATCTGTATTTAGTACAAGCGTTCTTAACTTCTTACAGTCCACACCGCGGCGTTAATTTTTACATGAGTGGTGGGACCTACTGTTTGAAGTCGATTCCGAACGATCGATTTTTGAGCAACTTTTCATGGTAATTTTTTATTTACTCTTCGAGATTTTGCCAGAAATCTGCTGAGAGGAAGTCACCCAAGAAATATTTTTTTATGTTTTCATTTTGATGTCTAACTTGGGGTTTGAAGCGAGACCTCACGTCTAATAAGCCAACACACTACCTACTAGACTACGGCGACTTCAAATTCTATCTTAGATATTCGATCCTTATTTCGGGTAACTCTATAGTGCGTAATGTGCTATGCCTTGATCCCCAATACTTGGATGCTATTGTCCTATTTGGTCGACGTTAGTCAGAGAAAAATAAAAAATATTTTCAATTGTATTGTAACTAATAAATAAAATATACGGGTTTGGGCCATTAATACAACTTGCCGTTAACTAAAGGGAGGAGTTTAATGGGCCGGTAAATTGTTTTTCATTATTATATGTGGACGATAAGGAAGAAGTGAGCGTTAAGCTAACTAAGGAAGATAATCCTACTGGTAACTTTTAAAGTTAAGTTCATGTTTTAACTTGCCATATTATATTTTACATTTTTTCAATACGGCAACTTCAAATATAAACAAAGTGAGCAAATACTTATAACAAAAAAAGAAGACCGTCGTTGCCACTACGTTTAAATAAAACTCGTTTAATTTGAGCAGTGTTATCAACATTGCTACGCCACTGCCATATTTTTGAAAAAGTTATGTTTATTTTATCTGTAAGTTGTAATAACGAAAATAAGCTAAAGGTACCTTTAACTAAACCCAAGATTAATGACAAGTTGTAATAATGGCCCTTAGAAGTGCTAAGGATATATTGTATGCGGATGAACAAAAAAAATTGTTTTTGAAAATTTAACCCTGGACGCTTACTGTTCGTCGAATCGATGGAGCTCATTTACTCTTTATCATATAACTCTGTTATGATCAAATTTCGTTCTTTTTTTCAACAGCGTTAGTTGATAATGAAAGCTTTCAGTCAGTAGACAAAAAAAAATTTTTTTTGTTCGTCGATTTAACGAAGGGTAACCTTAATGTACAAAAATTACCATCAAGGATTAAAAAAGTGTGGCCAGAGTACGTTTACTCACTGCAAGCTTTCGTTATCAACCAAAATTGTTGATAAAAATAGCGAAATTTGGTAAAACATAAAAGAATTATGAATTGAAAGTCGCTGTGGTCTAGTAGGTAGAGTGTTGGCTTATTAGACGTAAGGCCTGGGTTTGTATCCAGGGCCAGGCTTCAAAAAAATTATTTCTACTGCGATTTCCTCTCATCAGATTTCTGGCAAAAACTCTGAGACTAAATAAACCCGCCAATGAAAAAAGTTTTTCAAAAATCTGTCGTTCGGAGTAAACGTTAAACTGTAGGTCCCGCCATTCACGTATAAAATTAATGCGCACAACATGAGTGGTGTGAGAAGCTAGGCCGTAATCCTGACTGAAGGGTTATAATGGCCAATTATGTATGTATAAAAGAATTATACGATAAAGAGTAATTAAGCTTCGTCGATTCGACGAATAGTAACCAATTAGGGTTAAAGTGTTCGTCGATTCAACGAAGAGTAACCTCAATGTACATAAATGAAGAGTAACCGTCCAGGGTTTAAGATAAAAATCATAATTATAGAACAAACTGCATAAGAAAACTGTTTATTTTTCTTGTCTCTAATTTAAAACAATGTTTGTGATTTTTTTTTTTTAATAATTTGTCAATCCATTGTTGTGATAGCTTTAAACACACACAAACCCATTCTATTATTATTGTGACAGACAAAAACCCTGACCAACAACCTGTGGCATTATCGCGTATGCACATTCATAACAAATAAGGCCATCAAATCCTTTATACAAATTTTATTTAAATTCATATACTCGTACTCGTACTCGTACATACAAATTATGTTATAAAAGCTTTGGTTCTTTGGTTAACAGTCTGTCCACATCTATGGAGGTTTGAGATTTTTTTTTTATTTTTGGTTTGGCGAATTCATCCACCGAAAAATTATAATATTATCACAGATGTCTTTATGCAAACAATCGCTATTGTTTGTATTGTAGAATAGCGATACGAGAAGATACCACATGTCAGATGTTAACGTTTATTGTTATTGTTGTGTCAATGTCAATAGATGTGGGTGCCAAATGTGACAGCGTTATTTAGAGTTACGTTTTATGAAAGGGAAATCCAATGTTAGAAGGTGTTGGGCCTAGAAAGATATGGCATTTGCCATATAAGCAATTCAATTAGCCGTAATTACTTTGTAATTGTTTATTTAATTTTTTTAAGTGGCATATAAATATGTACATACATAGAATATATTCATTAAATTAATTTTAAATTTGTTCTTTAAAATTGTTTCGAATGTATGCGAATTTATCTAGAAAATTAATATTATACTCTTCTACATATGTACGTACTCGTATGGCTGTGTGTAGGAGTTAATTTTATTTGAAAATATTTTGTCAGATGTTAAAATTCACAGATTTGTTGTGGTTAAACAATATCCGTACATACATACATCCATATATAAACACTTTTATTTAATTTTGTATTATTTTAGGAAGAACAGAAATTAAAACCAAAAAACTGAAATATTTTTGGCCACAAACATAAACAAACCAATTCCACCACATATTGATAAATAATTTGTTTTTGGGTTATTATTGCAATGATTTTATGAATCATTGAATCATTAAAGAAAACATTAGCATTAAGGATATTCGCAGGCCTGAATAACGTATACAGAAATTAAAGAATACTACATGGGTTTCATTTAATCAATGATTATAAATTAATTTATTCATATATACGTACATAATTGGTTATTACAACCTAGGTCATCACGGCCTAGTTTCTCACACCACTTTATGTTGTGTGTGTTAATTTTATACATGCGTAGGTCCCAGTTTAAAGTCGACTCCGAACGACAGATTTTTGAGAAACCATTTTTGAGAGGCCAGAAATTTGCTGAGAGGAAGTCGCCGAAGAATTCTTCTTCTTCTTATTTCTTATTTATTATAACCGTAACCTCATGTCTAATAAACTAACACACTTAGGGCCATTATTACAACTTGCCGTTAAACTTGGGTTTAGTTAAAGGTACCTTTAGCTAAAGGGAACTGTAAAGTTACCTTTAACTTATTTTCGTTATTACAACTTACAGATAAATTTTTTCAAAAATATGCCAGTGCCGGAGCAATGTCAATAGAACTACACAATTATACAAGTTTTTCTTAACGCAGTGGCAACCGCTGGCTTCGTTTTTCGTTGTATATGCCTATTTTGTTTAATTTTGAAGTTGCCATAATGAAAATAATATATAATATGGCAAGTTCAAACATAAAGTGACCTTTAAATGTTAAAGATAGGATGATCATCCCTTTAGCTTAACGATCACTTCTATCTTATTGGGTACACATAATAACGAAAAACAATTTATCTGCCCGATAAAATCCTCCCTTTAGTTAACGGCAAGTTGTAATAATGGCCTTTAGTATTAGACTACGGGGACTCCAATTAACAAGTTATAAATGCTTATGATGAGAAGGTGACAGTTGGTTAGGCTATTCAAATTCTGCCAGAAAATTGTTCGGGAAATAGATTTTCAAAGAAACTTTTTTTTTTATTTCAATACTAAACCTGTGAAATACACTGCCATTTAAAAGACTGTCTCGGGATTGATTTCAGTAATTCAACCTTTTGAAGAAGTTTGCTACCACATTTTCGCACAAAGCAATGGGTTTCTAATAATTCGGCGCTAAATAAAACGTTGTTCCACAAATCAGCCTTTAGTACTTGCATTGAATCAACATATCTACGGTTTTAATTGCTGTTCTATAGGTTAGGTTAGGTTAGGTTAGAGGACGTGTACTTGTCAATTAAGACAAGTGCAGTACCCGGAGGTCGAATTGACCCATTGTACAACGTCCTAGTTTCTCACACCACTTCTGTTGTGTGTGTCAATTTTAAACATAAGTGGTGGGACCTACAGTTTAAAGTCGACTCCGAATGACAGATTTTTGAGAAACTCTTTCATGGCAATTTTATTTACTGAGAGGAAGTCGCCGAAGGAATACTTTTTGTATTTTGTCTTGATGTCTGGCCTGGGACTCGAACCCTGGCTTTACGTCTAATAAGCCAACACACTACCTACTAGACTACGGCGCTGTTCTATAAATTGGTCTTCATATAAATGTAGGAGAAAATCAGAACATAGTTACAATGGCTGAAAACATCATAAAATCGACAAGATGGTATCATTCGCCACTCTGAATGGAAACCTTAAACTGTAACCTGCTGCCGACTCACAACGTTTCTGCCTATTAATCGTTTCAAGTACATATGAGAAAGACTTTTCGTTTATTATTTACCATACATGATGGCGGGCGGTACTCATCCCTAACGACAACCATCTCATAACAAGCATTACATTATAGGATATTACAACCCCTTAGTAAGGATTACTTGCTGGTTTCTCACATCACTCTTATTGGGTGTACAGTTTAATGTCGAATTCGAACTAAAGGGCGGCTTTTGCCAGAAGGCTGCTAGGAAATGATCGACGAAATGTATACTATTTTCAGCACTAAGATTTGAACTCAACAGCTATCGTTTAGAAGACCAACAAGGGCCGCTCACAAGACTACGTCTACCGTACTGGATTGCAAAATCACATTTCTACCGTTTCTCGAATACGACTGATAGTTGGTCCAAGAATAAATAAACACAAAGACATCTTGTTGAAGCTAAATCGATCAAATTACTTGTCATTTATTCAATCACCATGGATATCCATATAATGAGCTCTAGAGCAGTAGTTAGTTGAGGCTTATTTTCATCGAAAAATCATGTGCAGCGATTAGATCCATTTCTTGACGAATAATTACATGAACAGACAAAATTATCGAATTTGAGGCGATACTAAGCGGCATGAAGTCCCCATAGTCTAGTAGGTAGTGTGTTGGCTTATTAGACGTAAAACCAGGGTTCGAACATCAGGCCAGACATTTAAACAAAATACAAAAAGTATTTCCTCGGCGACTTCCTCTCTTCAGATTTCTGGCAAAAACTCTGAAAGTAAATAAAATTGTCATGAAAAGTTTCTAAAAAAACTGTCGTTCGGAGTCGACTTTAAACTGTAGGTTCTACCACTCATGCATAAAATTAACACACACAACATAAATGGAGTGAGAAACTAGGCCGTGGTGTAGTAGGTAGTGTGTTGGCTTACTATTCGTAAAGCCCGGGTACGTATCCCAGGTCAGACATCAAAAATGAAATATGAAAAAAAAATATATTTCTTCGGCGACTTCCTCTCAGCAGATTTCTGGCAAAAACTCTGAGAGTAAAATAAACTGCCATGAAAAAGTTTCTCAAAATTCTGTCGTTCGGAGTCGAAGTTAAACTGTAGGTCCCGCCACTCACGTATAAAATTAACGCACACAACATGAGTGGTGTGAGAAGCTAGGCCGTAATCCTGACTGAAGGGTTGTAATGGCCAATTATGTATGTGTGTAACTAGGTCGTAATCCTGACTGAAGGGTTGTAATGACCAATTATGTACTAAGAGGCATAAGATTTAAAAACGTGCAATACATATCGAAGAGGTCACAGTTTGGTGCAAATTTTGGCAGTATCATCGTTCCACAATTCTTTGAGAACAATGTTGGCCAGGCTATCACTATCACCGACAAACGATGAATATCTACTTATATTGGCCTCAATTAGAGCTCTTCACACTAACGACATGTGGTTTTAACACGACGGTACAACGTGCCATACAGCCCGAGTCACATTGGATATAATAGTGGTGATGCAACCTAGACACCGAGTTCATTTGACTTGACTCTCTAATAGACACAGATTTTCCTGCATTTTTCAATATTGACTCCTGTCAAGCCTGCCAAAATATGTATGTATATGGCAGGAAAGTAGTGAGTGTTGCTTTTAAAATTAAACACGTTTTGAATTTGTTTAATTAAATTTCTAAGTAGCTGTTTATTTTTCCATACATATACTCAATAAATATATTCATGAAATTAATACAAAATTAAATTGTATTATTAGTTGAAACAACAATAATATGTATTAATAATATTGTATTTGTAAATAAATTGCTCCATTGTATTATGAATACATATCATTATAATCTGTATTATTATTATTTGTATTCTTATTAATATTTAACATTATATTGTATTTATCTGTGTGTCTTTTCAATATTATTAATAATTGTTTTTCAAATCCTTTATTAAATAATTTAGTAACACTATTACACACAGTTCCTATCATTCTTATTGGAAAGGATGACAAGTGACGTCATTGCATGTTGTAGATATAGATTATAAAAGATACAGGAAATGTATTTATTAAAGAAGTAACTGATAATAGCATAGTAAATTAATATTACCATTCCATTTTCAATAGCATTTACTGTATTATTTTTATATTACAATGACAAATATAAACAAATTATTAAATTATAAGTATACAAATATACCCAGGCATTACAGCAATTGTAATTGTTGCCGTTATTGTCATCGATATCCACAAAAGGGAGCTATGAAATGATTTATTAATGTTAACTTTAAAGCTCACATATTTTTAAACTTTAAAATTTTTAAATAAACCTTACTTATAACGGGTTATGTATATAGTGGTTTCAAAACCAGCAATCTAGTAAGGCTGTCAGCTGAAGTGTCATTTTATAGTGAAGGCTACAAACGCGTAGAAATATTTAAAAGTGATTTCAAACATAATGATTAAGACGAGAACATATTTCGAAAACTACGAGGTTCTTATAGTCATCATAATCAACCTACCAAGCAAGGGTTTGGCAAAATAATGAAACTAGGATTTAAATGATCACACAAGTCGTATGACATGCCAAGTTTTTGTGCTGCAGAGAGCGCATAGTATCGTGTAAACCCAATATGTAATCAGAGGGTGTGACATTGAGAGCAAATACGAAACCAAATATAGCAGTGGAAGGACTCTTCGTTTAATTTTTTTTGATTTAAAAAAAAACCTTACACTTCGTTTGATTGGGAATACATCCCCTTTAACTGGTTTGGGCACTTTAAAAAAATATATTTTTCGTTCGATTTTAACTTTCATTAAAAAAAAACGGATGGAATTCTGTAATACTTTCTCTTTGACGTAAACTGGCCTTAAAAAATATAAAGGGACTCGAAGCGTTACAGATGTAGTCAGGCCTGTACATGATCCCAATAGACTTACTGTCGAAAATGCCGCTTCTGTCTATCTTACAGCACATTATGGCGTATTTTGTGTTTGAATTCGCACGCCAATATAATATACGCAAAAATTAAGGCCTCACTGAAGTTCAGTTCTTAATCGGCGGTTACGTCAATAAGCAAAATTGACTTAAATTGAGCTCGGAGCACTCAGAAGTGATTGTGATAATACCATAGCATCGGAAAAAGTGAATGTTTTTGCCGTATTTTGTCGAATGTGATCCTGCACATATTGTTACCATCAGTCCAGAGCTCTATAGACGTCTGATGTTGGCCGCTTTTTTTTGCCTGCAAATAAAGATGAACTGGTCAATATTTGATATCAACAAGATTGTCCGAAGGATATGAGAAAGTAGTCGAAATCCTTGTCAAAAAGATCGGCAACTATACTCAATCTACAGGCGATCGTTTACCATAAATTGCAAACATTATAAGAAAATAAAAGTTTCACTGAAATCATGGATTTATGTGAGTTTCATTCAACAACCACAAGTCCTTTATTGTTTTTTTTTTTAATTTTTATTTTAAATTTAATTAAAAAATTTTCATGAAAAAAATTATACGATATCCTTATAGCTTTTAAATACGATTACAAATTAGAAAACCATTATTATGTACTTTTTTGTTTGCTTTTTTTTTAATTTCAATTGTTTAAGTATATGGGGGAAGAAAACAAGTAGAAATTGAAGAGACAAAGTTTTTATTTTCGCAAATAAAAAATGTAAACGAAATCCCTGCTAATTTAATGCCTGATTGCATACGCGTGCATGTCGTGAACATATAACGTTTATATAACTGTACATGTATATACATATGTATATAGAATACACAAACACTTACATGCATTTGTCCAATACCATACCATAAGTTCAACTCTTACTACTCTATGTGTGTGTTGTGGAAAAACCACAATTGAACAACTTGTGTATACGTGTATATGTAGCAGCAAATGTCTCTTTGTGTACAATTTAAGGACATCTTCAATGGGGATAACAAAACATTTATCAGACACATAAACTTATATTGTGGAAAAGAACAATCGTCTACCAATGGGAAGTAGAAAAACTTTTTCAAGTACCACTTGAAATTTTCTTCGAGACATTATCGATATAGACACACACACACAAATACATACACACATGTGTGTTATGTGTAAGTATTTGTATAAGTTTGCAATGTTTTCAAATAAACTTAATAGTAAATTACAATCTTTGGTTTGCTATGCGCTTCATCACCGGCCGTGGAGAAGCTATATTGAGTTCTTGATGCTGTAAGTAACGGCTGAAAAAAGTATGTGAAGTCCTTCTTATTCTTACTATTTGTTACGATCGGATAATTGGCTTCAGATTAGTTCATTCTCAAGGAACAAAGAAACCAGGGAACACATATTTCTCATTCTCTATGAAATAGTACTCATGTTTTGTAAATAAAAAAATCATTTGTAGACTTCTTCCTCTTCTTTTGCTTTCCATTTCTATTTTTAATCATTTGATCCCAAGCCCAAATTTTTTCTTGCGCAGTTCTTTTTTGTTTCTGCTTGGTTTGCATTCCTTTGAATAACACAGGATTTAGATTTGAAGATTGTGAGTTCAATGACTCTCCTCAGAGACTAGGGTCTGTTGTCATTACGATTCAATTTTAAAAGAACCTTCCATTAAATATGTAAATAACGGTCTAAAGATGTCGAAGGACCTATAAAATAAAAGTCAATATTAATATAATATAAATTTTGAATTAAGTTATACACACATACATAACTCTAGGATCATTAGGGAATGTCGCCGCTGTCTCGACCTTCTTTCTGGGCGCTTCACCAGTGTCTCACTGGTGTGGGTCCCCGGGCACAGTAACATCGCGGGAAACTGTAGGGCCGACGAGGTCGCAGAGCTGGTGCGCTCCTTCCGGAATCCTCTTTAATTGAACTGGGTATGCCACTTGCCTCGGTCAAGTTGGATATTGCGTGGAAATTCTCTCGGGACGCCAATCTATCCTGGGTCAGTGAGGAGTCCTGCTCCACCGTTAGACTCACCTGGCCCTTGATGGATAGAAGGCGTACCAACCAATGACTTGGTCTTGGTCGTGACGTCATCTCAACCACAGTGGCAGTGCTTACAGGTCATTGCGCTATGGGTAGACACGCGGAGAGAATGAGGCTCCCATTTAACGACTTCTGCCGTGGATGCAGATCCGCTGAGGAAAAGGAGACTGTCTCTTGCGAGGTGCAGATGTAGGTTTTTTAGCTCTCCATTTCTTGTCAGCTTGACGGAGCTATCATCTATTGATGTCAAGGATATAGCTACGTTCATCAAACTTTCTGGCTGGTTTTCCAGTATGGGGTAGTCGTGCTTTTGATGTGCAGCCCTTGCGCTGACCAACTTCTTCCTCTTCCCTGATTTTGGTGGAACTTGGTCAGTACAGGGACTGCGTTCACCCGTGGCATCACAACGGGTGAGCTTTGTCAAATCAGAGCTACCACTCAGACCTAACCTAACCTATACACACATACATAATTGGTAGCTACAACCCTTCAGTCAGTATTATGACGTAGCTCCTCACAGCACGTATGCTGTGTGTTAATTTTATACATGAAGGCGGGACCTACAGTTTAAAGTCGACTCTGAACAACAGATTATTTAAGAAACTTTTTATTTTTTATTTACTACCAGGGTTTTTCCAGAAATCTACTGAGAAGAGGTCGCCGAAGAAATATTTTTTCTTATTCCTTTTTGTTGGAGATGTCTGACCTGAGGCCAACACACTATCTACTAGACAACGCCAACCAAATATGTAAATATCGGAGAACCTATACAATAAAAATTAATAATTTCTTAAAACTTTGAGGGCCATTATTATAACTTGCCGTTAACTAAAAGGAGGATTTTAACGGCAGATAAATTGTTTTTCGTTATTATGAGTACCCAATAAGATAGAAGTGATCGTTAAGCTAAAGGGAGGATCATCCTATCTTTAACATTTAAAGGTCACTTTATGTTTGAACTTGCCATATTATACATTATTTTCATTATGGCAACTTCAAATTTAAACAAAATAAGCATATGCAACGAAAAAACGCAGCCCGCGGTTGCCACTGCGTTAAAAAAACTTGTATAATTGAGCAGTTTTATCGACATTGCTCCGGCACTGCCATATTTTTTAAAAAATGTATCTGTAAGTTGTAATAACGAAAATAAGTTAAAGGTAACTTTACAGTTTCCTTTAGCTAAAGGTACCTTTAACTAAACCCAAGTTTAACGGCAATTTGTAATAATGGCCCTGAATTGAGTTATTTAAGCCTTAATCACAGCACAACTTTTATGCTAAATTCCTTTGTTTTCCATAAAATCCTTTGAACTGTAGCATATCGCATAGTCAAGTATGCCTGACTATAAATTTTTTTGCCAGGTTGTTTAAATAAAAAAAAGCGTGAAATGTTAAGAAAAACTGAAGTTTTTTCGCAGTCATTGCTTTTACAATGAAGAATATGCCCCGTAAATTGCCGACTAAATACACAGCTTTTTATTTATTTATTTACAGAGGCGTACATGTTAAATATTAATAGCATATGGTGTTATTTTTTTCTCGTGTAGTAATAAAATATTAAGATCCCTCCTCTCATTATCATTTGTTACACCGCACCTTTGGTGCTCCTGGACAAAATTGTATAACGACCCTTAATCACCCCTTTAACTAACGCCTCTGCTTTAAATAAATGGAATTAGAATTGTGGCAGACCGTTAAAAAAAATAGATAAAAAGAAATTACAAGTACTTTCTCTCTCTCTCTGCCTCCTTATTCTCATTAGATTTCTTTTACCATTATTATCGAAGATATTTTTTCATTTTTTTTTTTTTGTAGTTCAAGAAAAATAAATAAAAAAGAAAACTCTTTTGAAAATTCAATTACCAAAATCGACAACTAAATTAATGATAAGAAAATATTCTCTAAAAGGAAATCTAGCTATTAAAGAAAAAAAAACCCAGAGAGAAAGAAAATCAAAGATTTACTCTAAAAATAACTGAAAGTGATGTTAGCAATAATGAAACAAACAAACAAAAAAAACGAGAAGTTTGAAAAGTTTAGATTAGAAAGCGGTAGACAAGAAAAGTGAAAAAATATCGGGAGACAATTATATATGAAAACCACAAGGTAAATTAGGAACATTTAAAAACAAAATTTATTTTAAAAGGTTTTTATTGAAAGAGGCTTTTAAACACCATTAGCATTCATTTAAAAACTGACCTAATCGAAATGAAAGAAAATGGCTAAGTTTTCAGTGCTAGTGCTGCACATTTCAGGATTTCTAAAAAAGGCTTGTAATAGCCCCAAACCCGGAGAGAACGTTATTAACAACGAACATCAAACAATATTGTTATGCGGCGGATGCTTTGAGACAATCCAATGTTTCTTCAAACAACAGAATAACATGCATAATCCAGCTACGTAAATATCTAGGATAGAGGAAGTAAATAGAAGTCAGAATATGTCCAAGGCTAAGTTTTTTCTGGCAAAAATTCTGAGAGTAAATAAAATAGCCATGAAAAGTTTCTCAAAAAATCTGTCGCTCCGTATCGACTTGAAACTGTAGGTCCCATCACTCAGGGATAAAATGAACACGCACAACAAAAGTGGCGTGAGAAGCTAGGTTGTAATCCTGACTACAGGATTGTAATGACCAATTATGTATGTATGTATGCAATTATTTTCTGATAAACCCTTTCAAGCCTATAGAAAGGCTTGAGCTGTAGTTACAAATCTTTATTATTTTACGACTTTCTAGAATTGATTCTAAATTTTATTGGGCTATTTAAATGGATGTAATGGTGAGGAAGAAGACGCCGCAGTCTAGTAGGTAGTTTGTTGGCCTATTAGACGTAAAGCCAGGGTTCAAACCCCAGGCCAGTTCCTCTCAGAACGTTTTCTGGCAAAATCTCTGAGAGCAAATAAAAATGTCCATGAAAAGGTTTTTCAAAAATCTGTTGTTCGGAGCCGACTTTAAACTGTAGGTCCCGCCACTCATGTATAAAATTAACACACACAACATAAGTGGTGTGAGAAACTAGGTCGTAATCCTGACTGAAGGCTTGTAATGACCAATTTTGTATGTATGTATATAATGGTGAGGCTTAGGTTAGGTTAGGTCGGAGTGGTAGCTCTGTTATCACAAAGCTCACTTGAGCACGCATAGCGACCCGTTGTGATGCCACGGGTGAACGCAGTCCCTGTACTAACCAAGTTCCACCAAAATCAGGGAAATGGAAGAAGTTGGTTAGCGCAAGGGCTGCACAATGGTGAGGCACTTTGTTCATTTGGTCCTTCGGCATGCGCTGCCTTCCTTTTATATTTCTTGATTATAAGGTATCAGGTGTCGATGGTTTTGCTGAATGAATTATTTGGAGGAAACGTTGATTTGTCTTTAGCACTGGAAACTATTCTATTATTGGAATACACCGTAAATTATATTTTTCTGTGGATAATACAGTGACACATTTTATTGCGGTTGGTGTCTTTAATTTGGTATGTAAAAACGCCTAAGAATACTTCAAAAGTGGTGTGTGTATTGACTAAGCATGTATGTTATATTGCTATCAAAACCATAAGAAACTGACTTTTTTAAACTGATACATACATACATACCTTATTATTCATTACAACCCTTCAGTCAAGATTACAACCTAGCTTCTCCCATCACTTATGTTGTGTGTGGTAATTTTTAAACATGAGAGGCGGCAAACGACATATTTTTGAGAAACTTCATGGCAATTTTATTTACTCTTAGAGTCTTTGCTAGAAATCTGCTGAAATTAAGTTGCCGAGGAAGTATATGTGCCATATTTCATTTTGTTGGCAACGGCGACTTCTTTTCAAGCAAATACTTGTGTTTTTCTTATTTCTGTAGCCAACATTCAGACGATGCATGCAGTGCATTGGTTTTGATTTAGAAAAATTCTATAAATGTGGGAGGAAGGACGGAATTAGAGGTGTTAAAGAATCTTAAATTTAAATCTGATTGTTCCGTCTCTTCCATATCTTCGAATTCTTGCCGATCAACCAATAACGAATGAACACCATGGCTGACTTCCAAAATGTTAGTTGCTTTGTGTTTGAACAAAGTATAGTATTTCATAAAGCCGCTGTACAAAATGTTTACAATGGATACTATTTCAAAACGTCGTCAATGTTTATTTTTAACGCAGTCAAAAAGCACTCAGGCATCGGATTTATAGTTGATGCAATGTTCGGTTAATTTGCATATCTACATAGTTTATATACAGTAGTAGAACTGTACACAAACTGTACACAAACGATTTTGTGGAACAAATCCCTTATATTTTACAAGAGTAGAAACCTTTGCTTATATTCGATTGAGATGTCGCACAATGTACTTGAATGGTCCATTGCAAACTTGAGGGTTCTATATCATTTCTGTTCGATATACATAACCGGTGTAAATCATAAAGAGAACCGACGATCTAGGATAGTAAAGGCAACAGGCCATCAATAGAATAATGATTAAGGAAACCCAGATTCAATAAAAATAAATCGTCTTAACCTTTTGAGTTTCAGTCACTAACAGATGATGGATGATTCCTTTTATGTAAGAATAAACTTTTTTAATGATTTATTAATTGGAATTTCCGTAAAGACTATTTATATTTTAAATACTTTCTATTAAATATATTTAAGTTATGTAAGTACTTTGGCAATTTCCCAATTTTATCAATTAATCTTCTCAGACAAATGTCATGTCTTACCGAATAATTTTAACCCTGGACGGTTACTGTTCGTCTAATCGACGAAGCTGATTTACTCTTTATCATATAATTCTTTTATGTTTGACCAAATTTCGCTCTTTTTTTCAACAACGTTAGTTGATAATGAAAGCTTGCAGTCGGTAGACCGAAAAAAATTTTTGTTAGTCGATTCAACGAAGAGTAACCTTACTGTACAAAAATTACCATCCAGGATTAAGAAAAGGGCGGCCAGGGTACGTTTACTCACTACAAGCTTTCGTTATCAACCAACATTGTTGATAAAAAGACCGAAATTTGGTCAAACATAAAAGAATTATGAATTGGAAGTCGCCGTGGTCTAGTGTCGGCTTATTAGAAAGCCTGGGTTTGTATCCCCGGTCAGGCATCAAAAAAAAATATTTCTACGGCGACTTCCTCTCAGCAGATTTCTAGCAAAAACTCTGATAGTAAATAAACCCGCCATGAAAAAAGTTTTTCAAAAATCTGTCGTTCGGAGTCGACGTTGAACTGTAGGTCCCGCCACTTACGTATAAAATTAACGCGCACAACATGAGTGGTGTGAGACGCTAGGCCGTAATCTTGACTGCAGGGTTGCAATGGCCAATTATGTATGTATAAAAGAATTATATGATAAAGAGTAAAAGACCTTCGTTGATTCGACGAACAGTAACCAATTATGGTTAAAGTATTCGTCGATTCAACGAAGAGTAACCTTATTGTACAAAAATGAAGAGTAACCGTCCAGGGTTAAAGATTAGATTTAAAGTAAAACGAAATGATTAAAAAACAAAAGTATGTATTTTCTTAAGTTCACTAATCACTTTTTCTTATTTATTTATTGATAAAAAAAAAATTTTTTAAAGAAAACACTTGAATTCATTCTTAAATTCAAAGTGAAACAACGTCATCGTTTTGCATTAGGAATTTTGCAAACACTTCCATTGATATACGAAATCTATACAAGAAACAACAAGATCTATCCAACAGACCCTGGTAAATTCATTTTTATAACACTTCAGAAAAACCTTTGATTAACATCAATATAGGGCGAACAGATAGCAATAATGGCATTTCAATTGACATGCATATCCTGTCAGCTGTCAATATTTTAAACGTTACAAAAAAATATACGATAAATATCAATAGAAGTAATCAGATAGTAAAATGGTTTTCCAGCTTGCAATGTGAAGGAACTTACGCACTTACAATTTCTGTTAACATTATAGATAAACGAATATTGGACTTTGGCATATATAACATATAATTGGTCATTGTAACCCTGTAATCAGGATTAAAACCTAGCTTCCCAAACTACTCTTGTTGTGTGTGTTAATATTGCCCACAGTGGCTGGATCTACAGTTTAAATTTGACTTCGGACCACAGATTTTTGAGAAACTTTTCATGGTAATTTTATTTTATTCTCAGAGTTTTTGCCAGAAAGCTGCGGAGAGGAAGTCGACGTTCAACTACCTAGATTGCGCGACTTCAATGGGCCTTTCACTGACTATAATTTCCTAATTTATTCTTCAACAAAAATTAAATAACGAAAGGTCGCTTACAATTCGTATTTTCTAAAATTCCACATCTGTTGTGGCGTAAAATGGTTAGGAATTTAAGTTATTGATAACAACAGCTCACCTACTGTGGTGCAGAGCACAAAATAATGATTAATCGATATCAAATTAATCACTGAACGTGTTCCATGAAGCACGTGGAAGTAATTGAACACACAAATATTTGTTGTTTACATAGACATTTGTTGTAATATCATGTATCTTTAAATTTGAATTAATGATTGAATAGAAAATTCTGAAACTCGTGTACATTGTTTGAATTTGTATCCTGAATAATTTTATAGGCTTTTAAAAATTTCTTTCATATAAAAATGTAGTTTTAATTTATACAAGGTGGCGCAAAAGTAATTTTGTGATGTATGCTATGAAGTCGCCGTGGTCTAGTAGGTAGTGTGTTGGCTTATTAGAAGAGAAGTCAGTGTTCGAGCCCCAGGCCAGACATCATAGACAAAATACAAAAAGTATGTCTTCGGCGACTTTCTCTCAGCAGATTTCTGGCAAAACCTCTGAGAGTAAATAAAATTGCCATGAATAAGTTTCTCAAAAATCTGTTCTTCGGAGTCGACTTTAAACTGTAGGTCCCGCCACTCACGTATAAAATTAACGCACACAACATGAATGGTGTGAGAAGCTAGGTCGTAATCCTGACTGAAGGGTTGTAATGACCAATTATGTATTATGTATGCTTTCAATAATAGCAGCATTTGTGTTTTGTTAATAGCGAAGTGAGATTTCAGTCCCAAGAAAGCTTTCAACTTACTTAGGTCTGACAATCTTCAAATTTATTTATTAAGTCTTCAAAAGTATACATACATATATAATGCAAAGCTAAGGAGGCAGCTAATGCCCTGTCTCGTTGGCACATTGTACATTCTAGTCACTCCTCTATTTTGGGGGTTGATCCTGTTGCCCCATCGAACATCGATTATCTCCCTGCGGAATACTGTCTTGTCAGGGGTCTTCAATTTCTGATTCCGAGTAGGGATGACTAGTACCTTAACACCGTCCTCCCGCAACTCCTGGATATATACGCGGACGGATCTAAATTCGACAATGGGGTCGGGAATGGAGTCTATTCTGGGAAACTGGACCTAAGCATCTCTTTCCGACTGCCGGAGTACTGTAGCGTGCTTCAGGCGGAGGTGATGGCCATTTAGCGGGCCGCTCAATGGATCCTCGTCAACGGTGCTCCTTTTACACGCGTCTCGGTCTTCTCTGACAGTCAGGCTGTCATAAGATCTCCGTCGGGTGTTGTGAATAACTCCAGGATCGTTAGGGAATGTCGTCGCTGTCTTGACCTTCTTTCTGGGCGCTTTAGTGTCTCACTGGTCTGGGTCCCCGGGCACAGTAACATTCCGGGGAACTGCAGGGCCGATGAGATCGCCAAAGCTGGTGTACTGCTTCCGGAAACCTCTTCAGTAGACTTGGGTATGCCGCTCGCCTCAGTCAAGCTAGCCATTGCGCGAAAATTCTTTCTAGACGTCAACCTATCCTGGGTCAATGAGGAGTCCTGCTCCACCGCTAGGCTCACCTGGCCCCTGATGGATAGAAGGCGTACCAACCAGTTACTTGGACTTGGTCGTGGCATCATCACAGTGGCCATGCTTACAGGTCATTGTGTTATGGGTAGACAAGCGGAAAGAATGCGGCTCCCATTTAACGACTTCTGCCGTAGGTGCAGATTCACTGAGGAAGAGGAGACTGTCATCATCCGCATCCTTTGTCAATGTCCATCTCTTTCAAAGTGCAGATATAAGTTATTTGGCTCTTCATTTCTTGACAGCTTGACGGAGCTATCATCTATTGATGTCAAGGATATAGCTTCGATTATCAAACTTTCTGGCTGGCTCTTCAGTGCAGGGTAGTCGTGCTTTTGATGTGCAGCCCTTGTGCTGACCAATTTCTTCCTCTTCCCTGATTTTGGTGGAACTTGGTCAGTACAGAGACTGCGTGAACCCGTGGCATCACAACGGGCCGCTATGCGTGCTCAAGTGAGTGAGATTTTTGATATTCGAGCTACCACTCCGACCTAACCTAACCTAATTGGTAATTACAACCTTTCAGTCAGGGTTAAAAGCTAGCTTCTCACACCACTTACATATGTAGTGTGCATTAATATTAAACATGAGAAACGAGTCCTACAGTTTAAAGACGATTCCGAACGGCAGATTTTTGAGAAACTTATTCATGCCAATTTTATTTAATCTCAGAGTTATTGCCAGAAATCTGCTGAGAGTCAATCGCCGAAGAAATGTTTTTTATTTCGGTTTTGTTGGAGATGACTGACATGGGGCGTAATTGACGACGGCGACTAAAGCAACAGCTATTGCTCATTATGACAATAGTTTTGTGCTGCCATGTATATAATATTTTGTTTTCTTCATTTTATTTATTTGAAATAATCACTGAAAAATAATGAATTAATTCTATTTGTACATCGCAAATTCGCTTAAGCCTTTTATTTACAAATAAACAATTTAATTAGTTTTTTTCTTTTCAATAATTTGATATTTTTATTGCCGTAATTTGCCCCCTGATTTATTTTTTAATTTTTTTTATTTATTGACTTGACTGTCATAAAACCATTTTATCTCAAGTACATTTCAAATTATTTCTTGATAAAAAAAAATGGGAAAAGAAATCGGAATTAATATTGCTGAGGTTTATACGATTAGGGCTGGGGAATTTGAAGTGCTCCAACGTATGTACGTGAAAGGCAGATAATATGTCATACGAGACTACTCATGTTTCATTGAGCTTTCTTTGTTTGTTATTATAAATCAAAGACCTTCAATTTTTTATACAAATAAACGAATTAATTTAAATTTAAATAAATTTTCATTCCATCTACCAATCTATTCAACGATTTATTAATATCTTTACTATTCATGCTTTCCTTCATATGAGCAAACTTTCATTCACAAAATCTCCATGTAATACTAATGAAAGAAGGGTAGCATTTTCAATCAGTTTTATTTATTTCGTATTATTTTTGCCAATTTATTTGCTTATATGGAAAATTTTTAATCTTGATTGAGCAAATAGTTTCCTCTTACACTCAAGGTCAGGATTTATACTTGAATTTATCTCATCCGAAAGTTTTCGTATAATTTCAGCCCATATAGCTGAACAGAGTTTTTAAATTCCCCAATGAAATTTTTCATCAGTATCAGCCACCACTAGACATGTATGATGTAGAATTTCTAGTTTTTATGTAAAACTGCAAAGCAAGAAAAATAGTTTTCCCTTTCAGGTTTCGACAATGTTTCCAATATCATAACAAATATCAGGTTTTATTGTCTGCTGAAAAATAAAACGAACTTTACATTGATATTTCAATGTTCACAACTACTTTAAATTACAGTCACTATTGTATAAAGGACTTAAAAGTCTGAAAGCTTCATTAGATCAGCTTATTCAGTTAGGATGTGAATGAATACATACATACATATGTATATACATAATTGTCAGCATTATGCTTCTCACACTACTTATGTTGTGTGCGTTAATTTTATACATCAGTGGCGAAATCTACAGTATAAAGTCAACTCCAAACGACAGATTTTTAAGAAACTTTTCATACATACGTAATTGGTCTAGTTTCCCTCGCGGGACCTACAGTTTAAATTCGACTCCAATTTTTGAGAAACTCTTCATGACAATTTTATTTATTCTCAGAGTTTTTGCCAGAAATCTGCTGAGAGGAAGTCGCCGAAGAAATATTTTTTCATATTTTCGATTTGATCTCTGACCTGGGATTTGAATCGTGGCCTTACGTCTAATAAGCCGTCACACAACAGGACTACAGGTAAATCAGAGATCAGCAATGAATCGTTTTTACGCTACTCATAAGTACTTATGAAATTTTGAGAATGAGAGAGTCAACAGTATTGAAATTTAACTACTCTGATTCATTCGCACTCACTACAACGTTGATTTATAAGTACAGGTTGCAATGAGTATGAGTACAACGTTGACATCAAACTCATAAAATTTGAAATATGTTTGATTCATACGCCTACTCATTCACATTCATACTAAATTTATGGCTTGGATATATGTTAAGCAAACAACAATATGGCCTAAGGAGAATTGTATTCAACTAGAACTCTCTTGTCAATGGTTTGAATATTTCCAAATTTAAAAGTGCTCAAATTAAAAGGTTGCCAAATAACAGGTCAGTTGCTATCATTGCAACAACTGTCGTTAGACGATTGTCAGTATTTAGATTCTGAGAATTTTCGTGATGTTTTCCAGTGCATAAACCTACGCAATTTTGATATAATGGAAGACGCCGTAGTCTAGTTGGCTTCTTAGACATAAAGCCAGGGTTCGAGCCCCAGGCTAGACATCAAAAGAAAATACAAAAAGTATAATGATTTTAGAAAGAATTTCACGTTCTAGAGTGAAACGAATCGAAGCCTTTAAGTTGAAAGGAGTACTGCACAATTTTGAACATTTCTTTCATGAACTGACTCACATGGCAGAATTGAAAAAGTTATCGTTCTATGAGTGTAGTGGTTATGAGAATGAAGGCATACTCGATCATATGTTACGCGAAAGAAGTGAACAAGTGTCACATCTAGAGGGGATTGTTCCTCATACAGGAGGCAATAACAAAACTGTATGGGTTATGAAAACCTATAGTGAAATAAAATTATCAGCCATTAACAGATTAGAATTACAATTCGAAAATATTTTCACAATTTTTACACAGGGTATACAATTTGTGTATCAATTATGTGCCTCCATTATATTCTTCATCTCACCATGGAAGCAGCCTCCATTTCCATATCGAGACATAGGCAAAAAGTTCTATTTAAAAACTATTAGTCCATAACTGGTGTAGTTGTCGTAGTCTAGTAGGTAGTGTGTAGGCTTATTAGACGTGAAGCCACTGTTCAAATCTAAGTTGAGACATCTCCATCAAAAACGAAATATGAAAAAATATTTCTTTCGGCGACTTCCTCCCAGCAGATTTCTAGCAAAAACTCTGGGAGTAAAGAAAATTGCCATGAAAACTTTCTCGAAAATCTGTTGATTTTAAACTGTAGGTCCCGCCACTCAGGTATAAAATTAACACACATAACATAAGTGGTGTGAGAAGATAGGTTGTAATCTTGACTAAAGGGTTGTAATGTATGTGTAACTGGTTCTTAGATTGTAATGATTGTGGTTATATTGCGAACGAATTAAATTCTGATAAGTATGGGAGTCTCACTTAGATCGATAACTAATAACTTAGTTTGTCTAAAAAGGCCTGAATTTTCCAATTGAGGAAAAACACAAACATTTTCATCTGTCTGCACCTTATAGCTTTCTGCCAGTATTATAAAAATTAAACTATATAGTCCAGTTTAAACTGGTAAATCGTGTTAATCCCCATATCTATTACCATGTCTCAAGAGATCATAATTATATATTAGAACTTTAGCACTCATGTTTGTCGCATTGTATCAATGTTTCTATGTCTTTTTCCTCAATTTCATTTAGATAAACAATGTAATCGAAAATATTTGTAGCACACGCTACAATTCTACAACTAAAACGAGACTTTGTTTTGCGATAAAGGTTTTCTTAATGAAAATTAATTGGATTTGTATTGAATTTTCCATTATTAATGAAATATCGTATGTCTTATCTGTCTGCAAATAAGGTTTTGGCAGACAATAAATAATAAATTAATTTAATTAAAATATTATTAAACTTAAAAGGTGACAATGAGCTGCAAACAAAAGCATATGAATTGATTTTATTGAGGACCAGCCGATCCCATTGCTATGCATTGCTATTCTCATTTTAGTTACAGGGATAACTCAAAAAGTCAGTGAAACATACATAATTGGTCATTGCATCTCTGTAGTTAAGATTACAACCTAGTCTTTCATACCACTTAGGTTATGTTAGGTTAGAGGACGTGTACTTGTCAATTAAGACAAGTACAGTACCCGGAGGTCGAATTGACCCATTGTACAACGTCCTAGTTTCTCACACAGCTTATGTTGTGTGTGTTAGTTTTATACATGAGTGGTGGGACCTACAGTTTAAAGTCGACTCCGAATGACAGATTTTTTAAAAAAAATTTCATGGCAATTTTATTTACTCTCAGAGTTTTTGCCAGAAATCTGCTGAGAGGAAGTCGCCGAAGAAATACTTTTTGTATTTTGTCTTGACGTCTGGCCTGGGGCTCGAACCCTGGCTTTACGTCTAATAAGCCAACACACTACCTACTAAACTACGCCACTTATGTTGTGCGTGTTAATTTTACACATGAGCGACGGGACCTACAGTTTAAAGTCAACTCCGAATGACTAATTTTTTTGGGAAACTTTTCATGGCAATTTTGTGTACTGTCAGAATTTTTGCAAGAAATCTACTTAGAGGCAGTAGCCGATGCAATATTTTATATTTCGCTTTTGTTGGAGACGTCTGACATGGGTTTTGAATCGAGGCCTCACATCTAATAAGACAACACCATACCTACTAGACTACGGCAGCTATAGAAAGCCAATATTTGGAGAGAGAGACGATGAAGAGCATTCAGTCCCTAAATGTTATCGAAATCATGAACACACCTTATGCTTCAAATAAACGCAATTAGCGAATCGGATTATAAATATGATTTGTAAACGTGCCAAATTTTCTAAAATATATACAAATTCAATAAAACAGCAAAATTATATCATTCAATCAGCCTATAGTTATCGATACCTACCGTTTGACATCTTGACGAAACCTTAACATGAATTGCTATCATGTTGGGTTTTTTCATATTCCTCATATCAATGTTGAGCAACTTATCTCACAAGAAAATATAAATCAAATCAAATTATTACTTAATTATACGTTTTTCATTTGTTATTTATGAACTTCATAATTTATGGACTCACCTGTAATTACAACACTTCACTTCACATAAATTAATTCTTATCATAAATTATATACGTACGTGCGCGTGTATAGGCATGTGTACTATTATTATACGCGTAGTGGCCTCTATTGTTTGTTATCAATAACTTCTTTAGAAAGTTTATTTACATTTCGAATTTCTTTAAAATATTTTATTTCGCATTAGTTTTTAAAACCATTCATAATCTTAAGATAGTTAATAGATAATCACACCTCTTCATACATTTCTTCTACTATAAAAGCCAGTTGAATTCGTCAAAGTATTCATAGTTAAAAAACATGTTGAAGTTTGTGGTAACACTTTTGAGTTTGGCCCTCTTGTCCGAGGCTGCCATTGTTGTGCCTTTGCACAAGGCCAAGGAGCCTAAAAGCGCTGCCAACGAATTGTACAAATTGCAAACCAAATACAGCGACTTGATCACTGCCCAACCCAGAAGTGGTGTCCAGGAAAATTTGTTAAACTACGTTGATGACTCTTACTATGGCAAAATCACCATTGGTACTCCTGCTCAGGACTTTTTGGTTTTGTTCGATACCGGCTCCTCCAACTTGTGGGTTCCAGTAGCTCCCTGTGCTTCCGGTGATAGTGCCTGCCAAAGCCACAACCAATACAAACCCAGCGAATCATCTACCTATGTTGCCAATGGTGAATCCTTCTCCATTGCCTACGGAACTGGCAGTTTGTCTGGCTACTTGGTCCAAGATACCGTTACCGTTGAAGGCTTGGCCATCAAAAATCAAATCTTCGCTGCTGCCACCAATGAACCCGGTACCACCTTCACTTACTCTCCCTTCGATGGTATTTTGGGTATGGGCTACCAAACCATTGCTCAAGACAATGTTGTACCTCCATTCTACAACATGTACTCCCAAGGCTTGATTGAAAACAACTTGTTCTCCTTCTACTTGGCTCGTGAAGGTACCTCTAATGATGGTGGTGTCCTCGTTTTGGGTGGTGTTGATGAGTCTCACTATTCTGGTGATATCACTTATGTTCCCATCACCACTGAAGGCTACTGGCAATTCGAAATGAACTCTGCTGAACTCAACGGTGTTACTGTCTGTGACGGCTGCCAAGCTATTGCCGATACTGGTACCTCTCTCATCTGTGTGCCCAACAGCCAATACGAAAACATCCAAAACGCCATCGGTGCCACTTTCAACTACGATTACAACACTTACACTGTTGATTGCTCAACTGTCGATAGCTTGCCTGCATTGACCATGAACATTGGTGGTACCACCTTCACCATTGAAGCCAGCGACTACATTCTCCAATCTGATGGTGTCTGCTCTTCTGCTTTCGAAAATCTTGGTATGGATATGTGGATTTTGGGTGATATCTTCATTGGCAAATACTACTCCATCTTCGATTTGGAAAACAACCGTGTTGGTTTCGCCACCGCTGTCTAAACCATTACATAGTTTTAGAAGAATATATACGAACCTGGTATATTTTTTGTAGTTTTTGTTAAATAAAAAATATGTTTTATATTTGAAAATTAATTTGCATTTTTTATTGATTTTATCGTAAAAGGATTCAAAAAGGATTTAAAAAAAATGAAAATTATATTCAATATTCGAAGATGGCTTTTTGAATTTCAAAAAGAAAAAGAATAAAATTCGTATGATTATCTTGAGGTCTGATAGGCGCAGTTTTTGGCGATAACTTGATGTCATCGGGGCAAGAATTCGATTATCATCATTGATTTTCATAAACTCCTATTTCTCACCAGCATAATCAAACGCCATAACCTAATTTCAGGTGCAAAGTATGTCCTGGTGCCACAAAGTTTATGTTATATTGCATAGATGGCTGCTCGCAAACCGTTACTACCTATAAGCGGCCATATCCTTTATTTGTTCCCTGACATACATGCATACATACATAATTGGTCATTACAACCCTGTAGTCAGGATTACAACCTAAATTCTCACACCACTTACATGGTGTGTGTTAATTTCATACATGAGTAGCGGGACCTACAGTTTAAAGTCGATTCCGAACGACAGATTTTTTAGGAACTTTTCATAGCAATTTGATTTGCTCTCAGAGAGTTTTGGCCAGAAATCTGCTGAGAGCAAGACGCCGAAAAAAATATTTTTTTTACCTGGGCTTTGAACAGTAGTGGCCTTTACGTCTATTATTCGCACAATGCCGTGTGCTACCTTTCAGGACTTGATTTAAATTACAACAATTTGCCTTAATTGTTATTCTTCTCTACACTCCTCCGCGTACACAATAACAATTGTTCAATAGATCTTTATAACAGAGATCTTCAAACCATAATTATTCTCTTCACACGCAACGTGTCTTCACACAAGAATGACTTTCTGATCGCGTTGCATGCTTTGTTTTGCCTTTTATATGGCTGGGCAAACAGTCTGATGAATGCATTTGAAGGAGAATGACTTTTGCCTTCGCGAAATCTCTATAAATGTAAACATGTTGTTTTCGTTTTTGTTGTTTGCGTATTTTATTTACCTACTAGACTACGGCGACGAACATTTTAATCAAATGCTCAGTAAGCTCTTATCTACCCTGAATCATGGCCCAGTGTTTGTAAGGCTATAGTTGCTGCAATATTTTCGTTTGATTCAGCGGCTCAGACATCTCGAACAGAACGAAATACCACAAAAAATATTTCCTTCAGCAACTTCCTCTCAGCACTCTTCTGGTAAAAACTCTGAGAGGGTTAATAAAATTACCATTAAAATTTGTTGTACGGAGTTAACTTTTAACTGTAGATCCCGCCACTAATGGATAAAATTAACACAAACACAACATGGATGGTAGAACTAGGAGGCTAGGTCTTAATCATGACTAAAGTGTGGTAATGACCAATTAAATAGGTAAGTCATGCTACCGTATTCTAATGAAAAAATTTTATATTTACGTGAAACCCCTAACTTCCTAAGATTGTCTTCAAAAAAGTTTTTAACAGGAAACAGTCTTGAAGAAGTAGATTACATTTTGGAAGCAACAATACAAACTCTATTTTCAAACCATTTATTTCACACGTGTATGGTATACTCGTATAACGAAAGTTTAAAAATAAAAACTTTTTAAAAATAAAAAAACTTTGATTTGGTTTTAATCGAATAGTTCACAACATACATATACATACATACATATACATGTACATATATTCTCGGCCTTATCAGCTAAACTTTAGTCTTTTTATTAAGTTTTTATAAACTAAAAATATGACAAATCTGTCAGATTTAGTTGCAATCAATCAGATAATAAATGTCTAGATAAGGCTTTAGAAACTTTTTTAAATTTTATCACAAATAAAACATGTTCTCATGTTTTCAATGTGACAATAGATTAAGAATTAATAATTATTAGCCACTAGGCTGCCTCTAAGCCTGTTTGAGATATTAGGGCCCTTGGCTTTAATCTCTTGCATTAGGAATTACATATGTATGTAGAGATGCTATATAACTCATTAGCGTTTGCTATCAGGAACATAATCGGTTTACAATGAGTTTTCATATATATACAATGGACAGCAAAAGTCTTAGTACGGCAACATATTTTAGCAATTTCATGAATTTTAGATAAAAGTTTGTATAAAAATTTATAGTTTGTTTTATATTTATTTTATTAATTTATGTCTGTTTTATTATAAAACAAACAATTCTTAATGTGTTTCATAAAACAAGTGAAAAATAAGGAAAAGTTTCAGATGACTCCATAGGCACACCCAAGGAGAACCCTAAGTAAATTTAAAATTCAAAGGCCTAATATATTAAAATGTTATCCCTTGTATTTAGTAGAATATCCCTTAAGGGGCAAGCATTCCATTTAACCCATTTGGAATTGAATGTACAAGTTTTGTTTAGTGTTTTCTGGTGACACCATGAACAAGTATTTCGGTTGACTTTTGTTTGAGTTTAGCGATTACGTAACCGTTCTTTCAAATAATCTCCTAAAGACTCTCTTGTAGACATATCGGGACTTTGTGCAAGAGTATTAAGTCTGTGGGGACTTTTTTTGTCAAAATACATTGCCGTACTAAGACTTTTGCTGTCCACGGTATGTGCTATTAAACTCAAACTACAGCGGTCTTCGCCGTCGCTCAAATTCATACTTGTTTATGCTACAGATTCATGAAATATTGGACATTTCTGATACGCTCCACCTAGATAAACTATGGTGGATATATTCCACACATAATGGCATCAATTAGTTTTTCTAACAAATAAAAAATTTCGATGATATCTCACACTTACTCTGTTTTATTTTAATTTCAAAATAGGAATCGTTTAATGAAAGACCCAATGAATGCTACCGAGGAAAATTGGTGTTTACTATTGCAGTGAGAGAAGACTGTATCCCATTTGCTATTCAACATTTTTTTCGACTTTGTGAATAAGGATACGGAGGATATGTTCCGTATGCTTACCAAATTCATGCTGGTGCGTACCGCCACTCGAGAAAACATTATAGTGCGCTCGACCGATTATACGTGCCGGAGAGAAATGTTAAGTTCTTATAAATTGATGTGTGCGGGGCATATCAAGTGATTTCCTAAATACTCTCTTGAAGTCATATCGGGACTTTGTGCAAGACTATTAAGCCAACATATATTGCCGTACTAAGACTTTTGCTGTCCACGGTATGTCTGCTGCAGTGCGTGGAGTTTCAAGCAACGCAAAGTTTATTTACAAAAATACCACTGCTCTGTCTATTCTTTGCCATGCGTTTTACTTGCATATAGAAGTAATAGCCCAGTGCCAATTATCTCACTGTTATACCTGGAGTGTAAAGCTGTATTTGTATTGCACAGACATCTCTCTGTTCAAGGAATTTTAAATGTACAATTCAGGCACTTCTTTACCCAGGTTTGGAGTTTCGCAGCCCTACCGCCTTGGACTAGTAGGTAGTGTGTTGGCTTATAAGACGTGTCGCCACGGTTAAAAACCTCAGGTCAGATATCTTCAACAAAACGGAATATGAAATAATACTACTTCGGCGACTTCCTCACAGCAGATTTCTGGCAAAAACTCTGAGAATAAATAAAAATTTGCCTTGAAAAGTTGCTCAAAAATCGATCGTTCGGAGTCGACTTTAAGCTGTAGGTCCCGCCACTCATGTATAAAATTAACACACACAACATAAGTGATGTAAGAAGCTAGGTTGTAATCCTGACTGAAGGCTTGTTATGACCAATTATGTATGTATGTAGGTATGTATGTATGTATAGTCATACGAACATCACACTTCAGTTAAATCTGCAAATCTTATGTTTATCTTATATACGAGCAGACTGTAAAATTTTTTTCATTTGTAGTCATTAACCTTCCAATATAGCAAATTTTGTATTTCAACAATTTGTTCTCTGCTTGGCAGTGTCGGAAAGTTACAGTAATCCCTCGATTTACGTCGCCTTTTTTTTGGAACCAACTGCGACGTAAATCGAGGGAGACTGTAACTTTTTTAAGTTCCTTGTTAAAAACATACTACTTTGTAGTATGAGCAATATGAAATTCGATTTACGTCGTTTCGGTTCAAGGCCCCTTTTTGGAACCAACTGCGACGTAAATCGAGGGATTACTGTATTGTTCCTTTTGATACGCATTAGATTTGTTTATGTCATCGGCCACATTGCTTTCTAGATTCATTCATTTTCTATAAATCTAATTAATGCATGTTGTGTGCAGTTTCCTGTCAAAGGCCGTGAGATTAAAATGAAATTGTAATGAAAAGTTGCTCAACATGTTGTCGTTCGGAGTTGACCTTAAACTGTAGGTTCCACCACTCATGTATAAAATAAACACACGCAACATAGGTGGTCTGAGAAGTTAGGTGGTAATCCTGACTAAAGGGTTATAATGACATATGTAAGGCATGGACTATTATGACCCTTAAATGAAACAAATGGATGCCGAATTATGGTGGAATTTCTTTCTTCTTTTATTAAAGAGATATCCTCTCTGGTATCTCGCGATTTCGAGGCCTATTGTATTGAGAAAGTTCAGCAGATATCTGTTTGTGAAGGTTTGAGTAACAACAATAATAAATTCTAGGTGTCAAAGTCAGACAGTGACAGAAAGAATACACCCTTATCTCCTGCTTTTCCTTGTTATTACAGGTTCTACAGCAGTCATTGTAAGGTATTTTTTATTCTCTGGGCGTTTATACTCAGGAGGTGAATCTTGTACTGAGTGTACCCGTTTGGCTTTTATGACCATATTTAAATGCGTTTTAATTATTTATTACAATACAATTAAAAATTATATTCTAATTATATACGAGCAGAGTAACTTGAACATATGCTCGGTGTAGTGTCACAGACCAGAGTCTCTAGTGGGAATCGAACCCACGACCCTCACGCTAATAATCTATCACACTACCCACTAGACTACCAGGGCATCCAAAAAAATTCGTTTTAGATCAAAGGGTTTTCCGATTCATTTTAAAATGTCCAGAGGTTACCTCGATATATTAACATGCATCTCATTATTGTTAATATTCTCTTAAAAATAATTTCAATCGATTATATTTTGCCACACTCTACTAACAATTATTGATACAGATTCAGTATTACAAATTTTAATCTTAAACAATCCATATATCTATTTCAGCCTGTATTAACTTAACGTATTGAGTAATCTATATTGGCTATTATCAGTTATTGAAGTATAGAAAATCCCACTCATAAGTATTAAATTCTCGATGCACTTGTTCAAACAGCCGTCTAGTCAAACAATATATTTGTTTCCATTGTTCTTTAATTATTTTTCATTTTCAATAATTAAAAAATATTTTAGATGGCCAGTAGATAATTCTACTCATAATCATTGTCGTCCACCTATAAAAGGGAGTTGAATTCCGGAAAGTATTCATAATTACAAAACATGTTGAAGTTTGTGGTAACAATTTTGAGTTTGGCCCTCTTGTCAGAGGCTGCCATCGTTGTGCCTTTGCACAAAGTAAAGGAGCCTAAAAGCGCTGCCAACGAATTGAATAAGGTGAAGAGCAAATATAGCGATTTGGTTAGAATCCAACCTAGAAGTGGTGTCCAGGAAAATCTGTTGAACTACGTTGATGACTCTTACTATGGCAAAATCACCATTGGTACTCCTGCTCAAGAGTTTTTGGTTTTGTTCGATACCGGCTCCTCCAACTTGTGGGTTCCAGTAGCTCCCTGTGCTGCCGGTGATAGTGCCTGCCAAAGCCACAACCAATACAAACCCAGCGAATCATCTACCTATGTTGCCAATGGTGAATCCTTTTCCATTGCCTATGGCTCTGGCAGTTTGTCTGGCTACTTGGTCCAAGATACCGTTACCGTTGAAGGTTTGGCCATCCAAAATCAAGTCTTCGCTGCTGCCACCAATGAACCTGGCACTACCTTCACTTACTCTCCATTTGATGGTATTTTGGGCATGGGCTACCAATCCATTTCCCAAGACAATGTTGTGCCTCCATTCTACAACATGTACTCCCAAGGCTTAGTTGACACCAACTTGTTCTCCTTCTACTTGACTCGTGATGGTACCTCCAACGATGGTGGTGTCCTCGTTTTGGGTGGTGTTGATGAGTCTCACTATACCGGTGATATCACTTATGTTCCCATCTCATCTGAAGGCTACTGGCAATTCGAAATGAACTCTGCTGAGGTCAACGGTGTCAATGTATGCGATAACTGTCAAGCAATTGCTGATACTGGTACCTCCCTCATTTGCGTACCCTACAGCCAATTCGAAAACATCCAAAACGCCATCGGTGCCACCTTCAACTACGATTACTACTCCTACACTGTTGATTGCTCTACTGTCGATAGCTTGCCTCCATTGACTTTGAACATTGGTGGCACCACCTTCACCATTGAAGCCAAGGATTACATTCTCCAATCTGATGGTGTCTGCTCTTCTGCTTTCGAAAACGCTGGTATGGATTTGTGGATTTTGGGTGACATCTTCATTGGCAAATACTACTCCATCTTCGATTTGGGCAACAACCGTGTTGGTTTCGCTACTGCTGTTTAAAATTCCTTTCAATACTTAAGACACAAATGATTTGAGTCCTCTATTGTATCTTAATTAAATAAAATATTCAATCGATATTAGAAAAATGTTTTCTGTTGTTTTTGTATATTAATTATTGTAGATATTATTTTTTAAAAGGAAAAGCTGGCAACTTTATTTTTCGCGGTTACGCCTGTTCTGTTCATAACATACATAATTGGTCATTAGAACCCTTTAGTCAGGATTACAATCTAGTTTCTCACACCACTTATGTTGTGTGTGTTAATTTTAAATATGAGTGGCGAGACCTACAGTTTAAAGTCGATTACGAACCATAGATTTTTAAGAAACTTTTCATGGCAATTATATTTTCTCTCAGAGTTTTTGCCAGAAATCTGCTGAGAGTAAGTCGCCGAAGAAATATTTTTTCATATTTCCGTTTTGATTTTGACCTTTGGTTCGAACCGAGGTTTTACGTCTAATAAGCCAACACACTACCCACGACGATTTCACGGCGAACCTTTTCAATCCCTTTAATTTACCGATTTCTTATCGCCTTAAGCAAGTAAAGGGTCCGCCAAATAACTTTTTTTTTTGAAAATGCTCTAAAAAAACTGCTGAATATTTTCTCAAATTTTTTTTAAATAAGTGTTACGCCGACAAACCAAAGACAATTGACGCTTTAAAGGAAAATATTCGTGAAGCCATTGGTGAATTATAGCTGCACACAATCGATAATGTGCTTAAAAATTGGTCCCATCGTGTAGGCTACTGCATGGCCAGCCGAGGCAGCCATTTGAATGAAATTATTTTCCATTATTAACCGGAAGGATTGTACTTTCAAATAAAAAAAGAAATTTGAGAAAATATTCAGCAGCTTTTTTTTAAAGCATTTTCAATATATTTTGCGTGGTAAAAATACTCTGAATTAGTCAGGAAGAAATCGGTCAGTCTATTATCGGTTGTTGATAAAAGTCTCCTATAAATTGTACAAGAACTTGTGAGAGAGAGATTTTTCTCAGTCTCTCCTTGCATTTCATTTCATTTCAAAACCATATGTAAGGATAACCTATAGTTAACATCATGATCCTGCGTTCATCGGTTTTATTTTAAATTTCTAAAATTCAGGTGCATCAAATCTATGTATGTACTTTGGGCAACTTAATTATTTCCAAAATGGAAATTCGAGAGACTCCACAAAAATATGTACACTCGTCTTTGCTATGATACCTCAAACTTGATACACTACTGAATTCAGATGAATAAACATGCTGGCTTATTATCACCTATACAAACGGCGAAGTAGTACCAACTAAAAGTAAAGATTAAAAGCTACTTTTGAAAGTTCTGGTATCTATGCTAAGATAACTATTGAAACGGTGCACCGAAAGTGCACAGGGAGTTAACCCCAGTATTATACACTAGGATAGCAATCAATTAGTTTACTACCCCGGTATTCATGGATCCAATTACGCCTTATATTTTGGTGTCATATTGGACTGAAAACTAAACTCTAAAATGAACACACAATCTAGAACCACTAGTGCGGCCGCTTATATTTGTTGTTATAAGAGAACAGTAGATCTAAACGGAGTATCAATCCACAAAATGTTTACTGACTGTATGAGTTTTTAGTCAAATTCTCATTGTCTCCTACGAGGCCACAGTCCTGTGGTAGATTTTAGGAAACATCAAACTCTGCTTGAACGTATTACAAAGATGCTGATGATCATGATGCTCCAATAACTACAACATTTTTCAGGTCAAAAAGCCTGGAAAGCCTTTTCGATCGCCTATAATACTATGTAATGTCCATCAACACTTTTAGTTAGTCCATAAGCCAATTTCTTAGTTCCAACACAGTTACCACAATTATTTGACTCACTATCAAATATCTGGTACGAGGCCTCATTAAGCAATCTGTCGTCCATATTTGTCAGTATCCAAAATCAGAATGCCGTCAAAGTCTACTTGAGTCTATAGACTAAGCTTCTCACACCACTAGTGTTGTGTGTGTTAATTTGTATTCATGAGTGGCGGGATCTACAGTCTAAAGTCGGCTCCGAACGACAAATTTTTGGGACACTTTTCATGGCAATTTCATTGTTTTTTTTTTCAGAAATCTGTTGACAGGAAGTCGCCGAGGAAATATTTTTTTCTAATTCTATTTTATTGGAGATATCTGACCTGGGTCTTAAACTACGGTCTCGCCTCTAATAAGCCAAAACAGTATCTACTGGACTACGGCGAGTTCAGTTTCTTCGGAACATTATAATTTTAGACTGTTTTTCAACACCCGAAGACTGATGCTTTATGAATCCGATATCCGGAGATATACGTTTGTTTATCCACCACATTTCTAACACAGCCCTGCAAATTTGGACTTTTTTGTGCAAATAAGATTGCTGCAGGTGTTTCCGAAGGCAATTTGCGGTCAAGTAAGCCTGATTAATTTTTATAAGCCTCGATCGCCATATTGGATCCGCCATTTTGAATTTTTAAATCTGAATGAAGATCTGTAATCAGCGACGCCAAAAACCCCTGAGTAACAATTTTCAAATAAATCTGATTAATTTTTAAGGACCTCCGTAATGTGTTTCTTTTTCTCTTGCACCCCTTGATATAAACCCACTCCCTACTATACGGGTGCATGCAAACAATATGGCTTTGGGCTGATTTTAAAGAGCAAAGATCAATTGTCAATTTCTGACAATAGCGTCAGTGTTTAGCTCTACAATTTTTCAAAAATGGCCAAAAACGCTATTTTTAGGGGTTTCAATCCCCTTTTTCTCGAAAACCTGACGTGATGGAAAGTTTTTGAACCAAGATTCGTGTTCAGCGCGAATCTTATTTGCAAAACCCATGCAGGGCTGTGTGTGGAGCAGATAGCAAGACATTAAATGGTTTCCTAGTCACGGGGAAATTGAATTTAATAAAAAAAAATTAATGCACTTGTAAAGGCTGGTAGAATGTAAAATTCAAAGGAATTCATACGTTAAATTGACTTTCCTTTACAAAAAAGGCATGCAAAAGGACACAAACAAAACTCACTTATTTTCAAAGGCAAGATGGGATCTAAGACCACTTTCGGAGATGTCAAACATAAAGAAAAGGAGAAAATAGAACATCTTCTCTGTCGATGTCCTGCACTTGAGAGCCTAATCAAAAAATTCATGGACACCCGAAATTTCTTGACAGAATGGGTCTAGCCAAAGTGGTTTGAACAGAATCTACTTCTTCGTAAAACGATCGCAATAAGGTTAGGTTAGGTTAGGTTAGAGGACGTGTACTTGACAAGTACAGTACCCGGAGGTCGAATTGACCCATTGTACAACGTCCTAGTTTCTCACACCACTTATGTTGTGTGTGTTAATTTTATACATGAGTGGCGGGACCTACAGTTCAAAGTCGACTCCGAACGACAGATTTTTTTTTAAAAACTTTTTCATGGCAATTTTATTTATTCTCAGATTTTTAGCCAGAAATCTGCTGAGAAGAAGTCGCCGAAGAAATACTTTTTGTTTTTGATGTCTGGCCTGGGGCTTGAACCCTGGCTTTATGTCAAATAAGCCAACACGCTATCTACTAGACTACGGCGACTTCAAAACTATCACAATTGCTGAGAAATGAAATTATCGCTGTATAACGGAATAGGTACTATCAGTATTAAAAAAAGACCTTTTAGTTCCCATATAAGCTGTGAACATAACCTAACCTGTAGTTATTGAAGTTAGAATTTTGAAATTCAAACTTGAAGAAAACTTCATACTTTTTTCACATTAAAAAAAGGTGTAACACTCATGTTAGATTAGGTTAGAGGACGTGTACCTGTCAGTCAAGACCCGGAGGTCAGACTGACCCATTGTACAACACTCATGTTGATAAGGCAACAAAAACAATAGCATTGATACGATTATAGGCAATAGGTTTTCCCCTAGCACTGGCTAGACTACATTTTTAATTAGATTTTAAATTTAAAAACGAATTGTTACTTGAATTATCTAAAAGACGAGGAGATTTAATAAAAGAAATCTAAAAAAATAAAAACAAATAAGTTAAGCCCTCCGAATTTCCTTTATCAAAAAATAAGAAAAAAATTATATACTTAAGCGTGTAAATGCCCGGTGCTATCCAATAGCGAACTATATTGGTTGTTATCAATTTGTTTAAGTTTAGAAAATCCCATTCATAGTAAATTGAAATTGCGCTTGTCATATAACAAGTGGTCGATTTCAAAAAATTCAAATACTGTATATCAGATAAACAATAGATATCAGCCCTAATCTTCTTTTGTTTTTACTATAAAAGCGAAGGCATTTCGACAGAGAATTCATAGTTAAAAAACATGTTGAAGTTTGTGGTAACACTTTTGAGTTTGGCTCTCTTGTCAGAGGCTGCCATCGTTGTGCCTCTGCACAAAGTGAAGGAGCCTAAAAGCGCTGCCAACGAATTGAATAAGGTGAAGAGCAAGTACCCTGACTTGGTTAAATTCGAAACCAGAAGTGGCGTTCAAGAAAGTTTGATGAACTACGTTGATGACTCTTACTATGGCAAAATCACTATTGGTACACCAGCTCAAAACTTTTTGATTTTGTTCGATACTGGTTCCTCAAACTTGTGGGTACCTGTAGCTCCATGTGCTTCCGGTGACACTGCTTGCGAAAACCACGATCAATACAAACCCAGCGAATCATCTACCTATGTTGCCAATGGTGAATCCTTCTCCATTCAATATGGCTCTGGCAGTTTGTCTGGCTATTTGGTCCAAGATACAGTTTCCGTTGAAGGTTTGGCCGTTCAAAATCAAATATTTGCTGCCGCCACCAACGAACCCGGCTCCTCCTTCACTTACTCTCCATTCGATGGTATTTTGGGTATGGGCTTCCAAAGCATTGCTCAAGACAATGTTGTCCCAGTATTCTACAACATGTTCTCCCAAGGCTTGGTTGACAGCAACTTGTTCTCCTTCTACTTGACTCGTGATGGTACCTCCAACGATGGTGGTGTCCTTGTTTTGGGTGGCATTGATGATTCTCACTACACCGGTGATATCACTTATGTTCCCGTCTCTACCCAAGGCTACTGGCAATTCGGCATGAACTCGGCTGAACTTAATGGCGTCAGCTTGTGCGATGACTGCCAAGCTATTGCTGATACCGGCACCTCCCTCATTTGCGTACCCAGCAGCCAATTCGAAAACATCCAAAACGCCATCGGTGCCACCTTCAACTACGATTACTACTCCTACACTGTTGATTGCTCAACTGTCGATAGCTTACCTGCATTGACTTTGAACATTGGTGGCACCACCTTCACCATTGAAGCCAGCGACTACATTCTCCAATCTGATGGTGTCTGCTCTTCTGCTTTCGAAAATGCTGGTATGGATTTGTGGATTTTGGGTGATATCTTCATTGGCAAATACTACTCCATCTTCGATTTGGGCAACAACCGTGTTGGTTTCGCCACCGCTGTCTAAGATTTTATAGATTACTTGAGACATACATAAGTATCTGCATAATTAGTAGATATACTCACATGTATTGTCTCTGTATTAAATAAACATTTTAATCGATATTCAAAAAGAAATTGTTTTATTTTGAATGATTACTTCATTCGCTATCTGGCTCGCGACTAATCTGTAGATAGCCCGCCTGCGAGCTCCTAGTTAGGCATACCTTTTCCAGTATTTCGACTGGTTAGTTATCAATACTGAAGTCGCCGTGGTCTAGTAGGTAGTGTGTTGGCTTATTATACGAAAAGCCAGGGCTCGAGCCCCAGGCCAGACATCAAAATAAAATACAAAAAGTATTTCTTCGGCGACATCCTCTCAGCAGATTTCTGGCAAAAACTCTGTAAGTAAATAAAATTGCCATGAAAAGTTTCTCAAAAATCCTTCGTTCGGAATCGAATCAACATGATGAAGGCTTGTAATGACCACGTATGTATATATGTACATATGTACAACGGATTCTGCTCTATCGAAATGAAGGGTTTTGTTCCAGAAAATAATATCTATGTGCGTCGTTCTTGTCTTTCTCGGGTGCCCCAATTGTGTAGTTGCTAGTGTGCTAAACTACAAATGCCGAGGCCCGTGAGTTCGATTCCCACCAGAGACTCTGGGTGTTTGTGATTGTTTGTCTGACATTATATATATATGTACATGATTACTCAGCAGTTTTCTGACAAAAAATTTGAGAGTAAAATAAAATTGTCATGAAAAGTTGCTCAAAAATCTATCGTTCGAGGTCGACTTTAACCTGTTGAACCCGCCACTCATGTATAGCCTCTCACACCACTCATGTTGTATGCGTTAATTTTATACGTGAGTTTAAGAAACTTGTCATGGCAATTTTATATACCCCCAGAGTTTTTGTCAGAAATCTGCTGAGAGGAAATCGCCGAAGAAATATTTTTTTCATATTTTGTTTTTGATGCCTGATCTGGGATACGAACCCGGGCTTTAGTTCTAATAAGCCAACACACTATCTATTAGACTACGGCGACTAATAGGTTCAAAAAATATTGTCGCACACTACCCTCTATTTCTTTTCTCCTATAAACTATCTTTCCTGTGTTCCAACACATCAATAGGGGTCATTCCCTTAGTGTTGGTCTCAAAAAAAACCGTTTGTGGTCGATTGACCCCATGAATTAGAGAGAAAATTTGTTCTTCAACCGCTTATTGGCCTATGGAGCGCTTCACAGGAGTCACTTACTATATCGGTAGATTGCAAACCAAAGTCAATAAACACTACTCCCTCTTTTCTCCCTTCCTTAGTCTATTTTTCCAAATTTAAAACAATACACTGCATGTCTAGAGGCTATCACTTGATTGTTGGTCGCTCACAAAAACTGGAAGATACTGTTCAAAATCTCCTCATTAAGAAATTTCAAGGCAATATCCATACAAGTTTTCATATCTTGTAGAGAAGATTTGAAATATTTGTTGTACTTCTCTTATTCCGCAAATCACGACTTCAAAACATTCTGTCGAATTATTTGAAATATCGGATGATTTTTTAGCTATTATCTTTTTGGCAACACTGGTTTAAACAGCTTACGCACGTTTCGTGTTTTGTTTCAAGCCCCAGTTATGCTACCGTAACGGAATGTAACCGCAACAGTAAGAAACAGCTGATCGTTTTTGTTATGTATAAAGCAATACGAATGGTTATAGAAATGTAATGTAACGTAACCGGAACGTAAGAATCTGTAAAAAATAGAATTTTCTTACATTTTTACGTGACATCTGTTTAGCAGTGTTAACAACATGTCAATATTAAAAGCCACCAAAACTGAAAATTGAAACAATAAACAGAATTTGCGTTTTGCACGTATGTGGAATTCTCTTTAAATAAAACTTCAGATATTTTAAAAACCCAAATTATAATTTATTTCATTATTAACTTTTATAATTTAAAATAACAATAAACACTATTTTATTATTATATTATGTAGATAGTGTTTATTTAATTTATTTTTATTTTATGTTAGAAAAATATAGTTATCGACTTCTAACTAATTAAAGCGTTCGAAAAGCATTTCAGTTTGCATTTTACTTTTACTAGAAAAGATAAAAACGTTTTTACATTCGTACAAATTTGGTTTCCGAAATACATGACCTGTTTCTGTAGGATAAACGATTTCACTTGCTTGTCTATTTATATGGAAAATACAATCAAAAGCACTCAATCTTAGTTTTTGTTTGTGTGAAACTAAAATTGTTTGGCTACCTTTAAATAAATATAAAATCGTTGAAATGAATCCGAAAAGCCTGTAGTGATAATACTGGTTAACAGCTGAATTAAATAAAAACAAAAGACGTCATATTGGAAGTGATAAAAGGAGTGAAAACAAAGTTTTTAAAATTTGGATTTAATATTAAATATGTTTAAAAACCAATAAATAATAAAATAAAAACTCAAATGCAAAAACATATCTTCTATATCCATATCTGAATATTTGTCTGTTAGTTTTTGCAATTTTTATTTCTTTATTTGTTTTTGTTTATTTCTCTTATTGTTTTGTTTACCTAAAAACATATGATTACGTGTTTACGTTCTATAATTGCTCTTACATTTTTACGTTCCGTGCACATTACTGTTACATTGCGTTACATTACGTTCCGGTAGTATAACTAGGGCTTCACTGTCAAACATCTTCAGTTTGGTCTATAATTTAACCATGAATCGTCTTACAAACGAACAACGCTTGCAAATCATTGAATTTTATTATCAGAATGCGTGCTCTGTTAAGAAAGTTCATCGTGCGCTTCTTCCATTTTATGGTCAGTTTAATCGACCCACTGAAGCGGCTATTCGGGCTATTGTGACTAAATTTCGCACCAAATTTACATTGTTGGATAAACCACCAACACGCTTACGTAGAGTGTGAACTGAAGAAAATATCACAGCTGTATCGGCCAGTGTTAATGATGACCATCAATTATCGATTCGTCGCCTTTCGCAGAAATTGGGCCTCTGTTACTCAACAACGTGGAAAATTTTGCGGAAGGATTTAGGTGTGAAGCCTTTCAAAATACAGCTGGTGCAAGAATTGAAGCCGAACGACCTACCGCAACGCAGAATTTTTGGTGAATGGGCTCTTGGAAAGTTGGCCGAAGATCCACTTCTTTATCGAAGAATTGTGTTCAGCGACGAAGCTAATTTTTGGCTCAATGGATACGTAAATAAGCAAAATTGTCGATTTTGGAGTGAAGATCAGCCAGAAGCATTGCAAAAGCTACCAATGCATCCAGAAAAAGTCAAAGTTTGGTGCGGTTTATGGGCTGGTAGCATCATTGGACCGTACTTCTTCAAAGATGCTGCAAATCGTAACGTAACTGTGAATGGTGAGCGCTACCATGAGATGATATCAAACTTTATTTTTGCCCAAAATGCAAGAGCTTGACTTGCATGACATGTGGTTTCAACAAGACGGTGCCACATGCCACACAGCACGCGTAACAATGGACTTATTGAGAGGCGAGTTAGGTGAACGGCCTTTAGACTATTTTTTGTGGGGCTATGTTAAAGCTCATGTCTATACAGACAAGCCCGCTTCAATTGGCGCATTGGAAGACGTGTGATACCGGCCGAAATGTTGGAAAGAGTATGCCAAAATTGGACTAAGCCGATGGACCATTTGAGGCGCAGTCGCGGTCAACATTTGCATGAAATAATCTTCAAACATTAAATTATATGGACCGTACTATCGATTCAAATAAAGATTTCATGCATATTTCTGAATTTTATGTGTTTTTTATGAAAGATTTTCCTATAGCTCTTAAAAAATCACCCATTATTTGTTTGGGTGCAAAAAAAAAATAGTAATTGCGCCGTTTGGCACCTTCATTGTTTTGTTTACTAATTAAAGTAATTTGGCATTATTAAAATCTATAATTAATACGACCCAAATCGATCAATTATAGAAATTACATGTGTTATCTGTTTGATATCGACAACAAAGGTACATAAGTTTTCATTTCGTATAAAAATGTAGAATTTTTGGATAAATACTGAGCATTTGTTTAACAGTACTTGAGACAAAATGTTTAAGTATTTTTTTGCGTTAATAAGTTTATTCCTGCTGACGGAAGCCGCTTTGGTCAGTGTACCTTTGCACAAGGTTAAGGTAGAGAAGAGCAAGGCCAATGAATTGATGAAACTAAGAGCCAAATATCATGTAAAGGACTCGTGTAAAATATACAAAGAAAAGCTCTTCAACTATGTTGATGATTCATACTATGGCCACATTACAATTGGTACACCACCACAAGATTTCTTGGTGCTATTCGATACGGGCTCTTCAAACTTATGGGTTCCAGTAGCTCCTTGCAATCCTAATAATACCGCTTGCGTAGGACACAATCAATATCATCCCAGCAATTCATCTACCTACGTATTCAATGGTGAAAAATTCCAAATTTACTATGGTTCAGGCAGTTTGAGTGGCTATTTAGTCCAGGATACCGTTACCATTCAAGGTATGGCCATACAAAATCAAGTATTTGCAGCAGCCACTAATGAACCTGGCTGGAGTTTTGTCTACGAACCATTCGATGGTCTTATGGGTATGGCATTTAAGGAAATCGCTGTCGATGATGTTACTCCACCCTTCTACAATTTGATTTCCCAACATTTGCTGGACTCACAAGTGTTCTCCTTCTATTTGGCTCGTAATGGCACTTCCAATGATGGTGGTGTTATGGTTTTGGGTGGCATTGATCCCAGCCACTATACTGGTGAATTCCATTATGTACCCGTATCCCAGAAAGGCTATTGGCAATTTGAAATGAGATCTGCTCACATTAAGGACACCACTGTTTGTCGTTACTGTCAAGCCATTGCTGATACTGGCACTTCTCTTATTGCCGTCCCAAACGATCAATATGAAAACATTCAGAACGCCATTGGTGCCACTTTCAACTCAACAACTTATGAATACTTGTTGGATTGTTCGACTGTTAGCAGTTTACCAGATGTTTCCTTCCAAATCGGTGATGGTTTCTTCACTTTGGAACCTAAAGATTACGTAATTGAATTTGAGGGCCAATGTACCACGGCATTTGAAGATTCTGGCATGAATTTATGGATTTTGGGTGATGTTTTCATTGGTAAATACTACACAACATTTGATTTGAGAAACAAACGTGTTGGTTTCGCTTTAGCCGTTTAAGCGTTATACAGCACATACAACACTAATTTATTTGTTTGTAACAATGACTTAAGAAATAATAATAAAAAAAATTATCGAAAAAAGTTATCGATCAGATTCCTTGCCTTTCTTTTCAATGCAGTATCGAGTTTGATAGAAAACTTCAGCTGAGTAGTTCTGTCATGGAATATTCCATGTTGCCCCAACTCTCTTATTCAAAATATATTGAATCCACCTGTTATTACTTCTTTCTAATGTTAGAATTTGGTTTTTATATTTCGATATCCTGATCAATGCTTCATGCAGACCCTCTATATTTCCAGTTTTCAGCTCGAAAGTGTTCACAATAAATTTCAATGATTTCCAAGCGTTGTTCGTTATTCAACCTATTCATGGTGAAAAGGTTCCTGCGCATTGTTTGCATTGGCACATGCCACGAATTTTCTTTTTATGGACCGAACAAATTTTAGCTGAAAAACCAAACAGCAAAACAAAATCACTCGTTACGTCTTCCCTTATTACTCGTGGCATTCAATATACCACGTAATCAGAGATCAGCTATGAATCGTTTTTTCGCTACTCATAAGCACTCGTGAAATTTTGAATATTAGTGAGACAACAATTTTGAAATTTAACTACTCTGATTCCATCGTACTCACTACAACATTGATTTATAAGTACAGGTTGCAATGAGTATGAATACAACGTTGACATCAAACTCATAACATTCGAAATATGTTTGATTCATACGCCTACTCATTCACATTCATAAATTTAGAAAAATACTTATAATACTCATAAATGCTTCGAGTGATTCGAATCATTCATCAAAATTTACAGTTTACAGTTGTTGTTGTGTTTACAAAGAAAAGACAAAGACGGCAAGCAAAGCAAACACACAACCTTCTAGTGAGTATTGTAGTGTTCGTACGCGAATCCTACTTTTTTGTGATTCTTGTAAATATTGAGTAAAGGAGTGTCGAAATCAACAACATCATGCGTATTGTTAAGTATGAGCACCATGAGTACTTCAAACTTTGAATATGAGTAGTATGAGTATGACATTAAAATGAGTATGTATCAGAAATTATGCGTATTATTCGAATCTACTCATCTTTTGAAAACACATTGCTGATCTCTGCACCTAATACCGACACTTTCATGCGAAACGGTTTAATTACATGGACACGCAACTGCCGTATCTCAAATACAGGTCAAAATCTATGCGTAACATATGTTAAGAAAGCACGCCATCTGCGAAACTTCTATGTAAAGTTTAGCAAAGCCAATAACCTTAGCACAGAGTCAAACCATCATAATGAAGTTTATATTATTCAGACTGAAACATTTACTTCAAATACCACAACTTTCAACCAAACACTGTAATTACATGAGTACTCGACCGGCCGATTTGACTATTTTAGATGCATAATGCAATGGATTTTATTCTGTAGGTCGGTAAGATATATTTGTGGTAACATCTTCACCAATTCTTAAGGGCTTTGAATAGCCACAGTATTTTTTTAGCCTTGGGTTTTTGCAGTCCCACAGCCATTGGAAAGCATTGGCCTTTAACGTCATACTTATAGTTTTGAAAGCAGCAAATCATCGCCAGAATCTAATCTTCCTGATGCTACGAGAAGCATAAAGCCTCAACAATTGAATTTCATTTCAATTTGTCTCCAGTAACTCTATTGCAAACAGTCGTTAGAAGGTGTGGCTTGAGCTCACATGACGGCTGCTGTGGCAATTCCAAACAATTGCAGTCCTACTCAACTCCACTTTCGTCTATGAATCTCGATTTCAATTGGAGTCTTCAAAGTTTCCGCCCAGAGTTGAGTATTTCTGATAGAAGTCGTCGTAGTCTACATAGTGTATTGGCTTATTAGACTTAAAGCCCGGTTTCGTATCCCAGGCCAGACATCAAAACAAAATACAAAAAGTATTTCTTCGGCGACTTCCTCTCAGCAGATTTCCGGCAAAAACTCTGAGAGTAAATAAAATTGCCATGAAAAAATGTTTCTCAAAAATCTGTAGGTCACATAAGTGGTGTGAGAAACTAGGCCGTTGTACAATGGGTCAATTCAACCTCCGGGTACTGTACTTAACTGTACTGTCTTAATTGACAAGTATACGTCCTCTAACCTAACCTAATATTTCTGATAGTTTTTGGTTATGAAATCCTTTGGATTCGTCTCAGTTACTGGTTGGCAAATATCGGGATTGTTTTGAGGTCACAACGGGCTGCGTTCCATGATTTGCATCCATACAAGGCAACTGATTTCACATACCTGTTAAACAAATTCAGTTAAGTGAGCCGCAATAAGCATCGGGAGGTCTACACTGGATGTAGTGGGGCGTAGGTTTGCCTGGCTTTGTTAATATGATTTTTACCATCCTCTCTAAAGTCTTTTTTTATTGTTATAATGCTTTCCAGAAAGCAAAATGACCGAATGTCTTCGATCTATTGTTGTTGCAAAGTGAAATTGACGATACTCCTCATGATATTTCTCATGACTTTGATCCCAAGAACCTATCGTGTCGCAATAGCCTCTGATGCTTTCAATTTCAAATGCTCATCGTTAAAATTGTGCTATAGCAGACGAAAGCCTGTTGTTTAAACCCCATTTCAGACATCTCAAGTGAACCGAAATATGAAAAAATATTTCTTACGGCATCATCCTCTCAGCAGTCTTCCGGCAAAAACTTAAAAGTTTCTCAAGTCTCAAGTGTCGTTAAACTGTGGATCCTGCCACTAATGGCAGAAATTAGCACACATAACATGGGTGGGTGGCGTGAAAAGCTACTAACTAAAGAGTTGTAATGACCAATTAAGTAAGTTATTGCACTTCTGATTGACACAGGATAATTATTTACGCCATTCAAGAGTTCCTAAGTAATTTCAGAAAAGTCCTGCTTATAAGGGATACAACTTCTGACATTGTTATTCGGCATGTTTTTGACATGCTGCATCTTCTAGGCCAGCTTTAAGCCGTTAGCCCAAGCTCCTTATATAAATTCAGTAATATTTTGCAAAATTTATTCAACAAATGTTTAAAACAAAAAGTCTACAAAGGATTAAAAAAGTCTGTAAGGATTCAAAGAGTATTCAGATGAAAACGTTAAAATCATAAGGAATTCTTAAAATAAAAATTTTTCAAAAGTTGGCTCAAGAACAAAAAAAATTCTCATATCGTTCACTCGCTTATACTCTCTACAGTAGTATTCTCAAGAGATGGTTGTTGTCTTCCATACTCTGAAGAAGATGAAACGTGAGTAAACTGGCGATTACTTGAAGTTCCTGTAACATCATTGACCGTTGGTGTTGAGGTGATGAAATGTTGCGGTGATGTTCGATTGACATTAGCGGCTACATTAACACTGCTTGGCTGTTGTCGACTGGAACACGAAATAGCATTGTTTGTATTTCCCAAGGCACCAATACCAGTTGAAGTTGTTTTTGGATTGGCAAAATGTTGTGGTGATGTTCTACTCGCGTTTGGGGTTACATTTGTGTTGGTCGTCTGCTGACGATTCGATGCCGAAGCAACAGCTGCAGCTGCTGCTGCTCGTTGTTTATGCTGAAACATTGCTGCTACAGCAGCAGCCTGCTGTGTTTGATGGTACAGTTGTTGTTGCAACATCTGTGCATAAACTAAACGTTCATAGATCCCAGTTGTACTATTCGATCCTAATGCAGCAGCTGCTTGTGTAGAATTTGCTGTAAGGCCGGCACTTAAAAATTGTGTCTCCTTAAAAAACGTATTCAAATACTGTTGCGTCGTAGTCGTAAGCATTGGATTCGAATACAGTATGGTGGGTGAGGTAGCTAGGGCAGCATTAGCTAAACTATTCGATATAAAATTCGTTGTTGTTTTACTATGTTGATTATAGAGTAAGGACGGTACGGTAGGGGTTGTGGCCACATAGGTTACCTTATTGCCTAAAAATATACCATAAGTAGCAGAGTTTACAGCATTATTCGACATGGCTGGTCTGGTGTGACTGTGTATGCCATTACACAGTTGGTAATATGCTGCTGTTGAGGCGGGGCTTGCTGATGTAAGTGCACAGTTTGGTGAAGCAATAACACTGGCGTTGGTCGTGTTTGGTTTCTGGAAAATAAAACAAAAATTCCAATCAAATTATTTTCAATTGAATTTGAAATCTTAAAACGCTCTGAGCCTTCCAAGCTCACTTTCCAAAATCTGAATTCTTTGATCTTTTCTGAGATACTGACGGCAGAAATATTATTAAAAGGGGTAGGTAGGTCTGGTTAGGCGAATCTGTTCGGAAGGTTCCTAAGAAGACTTATATTTTACATTACCTTTTAAGATAGGATAGGATAAATTGACTGGAAGTTGCCCTAAAACCATAGTTCACTTAAGTTTTATTATGTCCTGTTGTCTTTATAGTTCTGTGAAGCCATGGATTTTATCTTGTTGACCAAAAATTCTTTGTCGCCGATTCAAAGTGTTGGACAATAACAAAGAAGGTATTCTGTTGTCCCCTCTTTTTTCTTGTCATTACTTCAGCACGAGTTGTAAGATACTTCCCAAGGAGTGTATAGCTCCGAGTGTATAGCTCAGCTCTTATGAGATTAACTTAAAAATAGTATGGGACTGTTTGGAACTGCTTAGGGAAAATAGTGTTACACTCTGCTAGGGCCCAGATCTTGTGGACATTAGTGGCTATTAGCTGGCAGAGGAACTTGGGAGCAAGGAAGTTCCTACGCAGCTGAGGTAGATTAAACCTTTCTGTGGAGCGTGAAGTAATGTAGAGAAGAATAGCAAAAGGGAACAGAGAGATGCAGAGATTCTTTTTTTTTCAAACTTTTTATATTGCAATAAGAAGTAATTTGAGTCATGCATCCGAATATTAAGGCCGTGGTTCATACCCAAGCCCAGACATCAATCAAACGAAACCTAAAAAATATTCCTTCGTCGACTTCTCAGCTTTCTCCTGGCAAAAGCTCTTGAGCGTAAAATGAAATTGCCATGAAAAGTTTTTCAATAAATTTGTCGTTTGGAATCAACATTAAACTGAAGGTGCGGCCCCACATGGATTTAAATTAATACACACATCATGGGTGGTGTGAGAAGCTAGGTTGTAATCCTAACTAAAGGACTGCAATGACCAATAAAGTAAGTAGCACACTGAGCATCTAGGACTAATCAGAGATCTGCAATTGACCTTTTTACAGAAGAATATGGACTCAAAAAACTCTTGTTTATTATAGAAATCGCCTCCAACCCATGTATGTATATGGGTTCTGTAATGATGAGAATGAACCAGAACTTAAACATACTGGTAGCCTATGTGGTATTAATCTGCATGCACATCAGATGCTGAGCAGGGAACTTATATTATTGACACCGAACAATATCCTGAAGTTTGCCATGGCAATAGGCTTGAAGAAAACTTTATAAGTATACAGTAGACTAGACCGTATGATCGCAGTACTATGGCAGCTCTACTTAACGCTAGTGTTGGCAGTTTTTCGAAAGTTATTTAACAATATGACTTTCCATTATATGGCCTTATTTCTACTTATGTGTTACGCTTGAAAAACTTACCCCAATAATGCAAGTGTTGCCTAATCCTTGACTCATTGGATAAAGGCTTGAATTGAAATTGTTGATTAAATTTGCACTTTCACTGCCACATTTATTTTTTTCGTTTAGCAACGATTCCAAATAATTCTGAGCTGCTTGATAATACTCTGCTGAGCCACTAGGCGGATGACCGGTCTTATCACCGTAAATAGCTCTTTGCACCTCTTGTATAAATGAATTGCTGGTACTATTGCGACGGCAATTTGTTTCCAATTTCAAATGCCAATCGAGATTGCCATCAACCGCAGAGGGATTATCGGTTTCTGGGCGATCATTAACGGCATCCAATAGAGATGAAGTGGTTTTATAATACAGGGAATCGGTAAAGGGAGCTGGAACTGTAAGGTTAGGTAAGTAAAGATTAAAAAAAAGGATTTTGTTTGGGGGGGGAACATACCAACTTCTTTGGTGTTCCATATGGGAAACTGTTGCTTTAATTTTTTCAATTCCTTTATGATGGATGATTTCGATTTCTTAGCACGCATGTGATTTGTATTGTTTTGTGAATTTAAATTTTTTTCATTTTTAACGGGTAAAATATTATCATTGAAATCCTTGTGGGTTATTTTTAAATCATCTGGAGCTTGACATTTAGGAAATTTTTCAAGGTCATCACCATCTTCACTGCTTGCTAGAAATGAAACAAATTTACATGGGATATTAAAAAATAAAAAAATTCAATTATTTTTCTGTTTTTATAAGAATTTTAAAATGCTCGACTTACAATCTAAAAATTCCAACATTTCGATAATAATGTTCTCCGTCTGTGTTGTTTGCTGCTGGTAATCCATTATAAATGACTGGCCTTGCCTGCTTTCATCAAATAATTTTCTGTTTCTACTTTCTTTCGAGCTTCTTGCACAATTTTTTTTTAGCAAATTTTTAACGGTTATTCTCTTTCGATTTCTTTTAAAATTTTTGTTTTTGTTTGTATGTATTTTTTGGTTTTTAATTTAAATATTTTCCTTGTACGTACGTACGTACGCTTTAACAACAATTGGAGTAAAAAAAAAATTTTTAATTTAATTTTGAAAGTTTCTTTTAATTTTTCATTTTTTTTTATTTTTTTGATTTACTTTCGATATCTAATTTGTCATTAAATTTTGAAATCCATAAAGAAAACAAGTGGTTTTCATGTCAATGAGTGAGTGTGCGAGGTAACATCGCATACGCAATAATTTTGTGAGTTACCAAATAAAAATAAAAAAGCTTCTGTGATTTGTTGACTACTTTAATCCGTATCTACCACGATCATTAAACAGTGCCATGAAATACCGAGTGTTTACTACATCACTCGAGTTGCCTAATGCTGTGTGCAACTCAAACCTATTCCCTCTGATTTGGATACCAAAAAATAGTCATTTGGATATACACATTATATCCCGAAGAATCACTTGCCTAAAATCCTTTCTCCTTCACATCATCACAGTGATATGATAGCGGAGATCTCCATACCCAGTACACGGTAAGTTCTATTCTTTCTACTGTGCCCTTTAACCGAAATAAAGTACTTAATATTGTTTTCGAGTTCGATAAGGCTTGAGATTCTATACGACTCAATAGCCCAAATGCAGGTTGAATTTATTATTTTCAATCAATACTAGAGAATACCTCTTTTAATCGATTACAGAGTTTACACCATCGAGACTGGATAGTGCTCACTCTGTTCAGATCGTAAACGGGTCAACTCTTTTCAGTATTGTCTGAAAATTCTGTTCATTTCTGCAGGTATTGTTTGAATGTGTGCCAGAAACAAGACGCTATCAAGGAAGAAGTTGGCTATACCTTATGTGACGCCTAAACGGTTGGTCGTCTTCTTCACACGTTACGCTTTTTAAAGCCAATTTACTTCTAAATTGTTATTGTAGCATCGTATTGTGATACCACAAATTATTACCAACCGTGTGATCAAACATTCTCTAAAAGAAACAAATCAGACTCCAAACTATATTTTGTTAGTGCAATAGTCTTTATATTCTGTCAAGAATGATAGAAAATGAGGGGGGCTAAGACCTTCCTTATCTTGATGGCAAGCACAGGGCACTGAAAAGTAATTTCTTCATGCTCCTCAGACCCACAGTCATTCGATGGAATGCTAAGCCTATCGACATACCTTCTCATGAGACAATGTCTACTGCAGCTGTGCGATAGATGACCCTGTGATTTAAGAAGTTAAGTAAATGATTCCTCTTCTTGTCCTTATAATTCAAGGAGAGTCTAGCAATAAGTGCTGCTATTGCCGGAGGGACATACTTAGAATACAAGCTGCTAACGAATTTGAGACTCTTTATAAAAAGAGTGTAGAATAACTGTGTCCTATAATATGTTGGATGAAGTCGCCGTAGTCTAGTAGGTTGTGTGTTGGCTTATTAGACGTAAAGCCAGGATTCGAGCCCCAGGCCAGACATCGAAACAAAATACAAAATGTATTTCTTCGGCTAATTCCTCTCAGCAGATTTCTGGCAAAAACTCTGAGAGTAAATAAAATTGCCATGAAAACATTCTCAAAAATCTGTCGTTCCTAGTCAACTTTAAACTGTAGGCCCCACCACTCATGTATAAAATTAACACACTCAACATAAGTGGTGTGAGAAACGAGGTCGTAATCCTGACTGACCAATTATGTATGCGTGTATAATATGTTGGATGTTGTTAGCTCTGTATTGACCCTATCGATGTATGTATGTTTGTTTGTATTAACATAAGAAATCACCTACTATAACTGACAATGACAACTCTTCTGTCGACACAAGCAACAAATGGCCTGTTTTAAGCATTGAATACCTGTTGGGTGTTCCGTTTGAACTCAGAGAAGCCACCAATACATTTCTGTCGATGTAGTTCTGGCCATTGCCATATGAGAAAAGAAACACTTTTACATATAAAGGAGTCTGGAGTCTTTCCTCTTTTAATTTTTACTAATCTGTTGCAGATGGCAGCAAAGCTCATTATTCATATTCCTTTTAGCAGCATATTTTATCATTTTTATTAAGAAATTTACAATCCAAAAAATAATTCCAAATAAATTGCATTTTTTTATTTGTGCTTGTCCGTATATCGTAATTAACAAAATAAAGCAAGTGTGATCAAATGATAAAAACTTTCATTCTTAACGTAAATATAATGCCATGCTACCAAATTGGCATTCAAATGTTATTAAAGCTAACAAAGTACAACAACTTAACATATTTATAAATTACTATCACAAATGGCAATACAAAAACCAGCACCAACACCAGCAATTTTACAAGATGTAGGCAAATCAACAAGATTTGGCTTGCAACTGCAATAAGAACAAACAAATTTAAAATAATTAAAATACACAAATTAAAATGTTTTTGTGCAAACTTACACATTGTTAGTGGAATCATTGCCACAATTGCCGTGTTCATTCCAACCCCATGTAAAAATATCACCTTCTTTTGAACGAAATAGACCGTGTTCAGAGCCTAAGTGTAAATCTTTGGGTATAATAGCTTTCGACACATTTAACTCCATGGGTGTGGGATGGCTGTCAGTGTATGTACCCAAACCTAATTGGCCATAGCAATTGCGGCCCCACAATAATACACGATGATCTTTTAACAGCACAGCAGTGTGAGTCCAGCCAGCCGCAATGGCAATAATTTCCTCATCGAATTGAAAAGAGTTGCCTTGACCAAATTTATTATCGCCTACAACTAATACACGTTTTGTAGGTGCCCTATTGTCTAACTTATCTTCGGCTGGTGCTAAATGCATTACCAGATGATTTTGACCGCTGGCTACATTTTGTATGGCCAATTCGCCACTTAAACGTGGTATTAGCTTAATGACTATCGAACTTTGACTGATTTTAACCACATTCAATTCGTCTGGCAAAGAATCCGAAATTCTTAAACGTCCATAAACATAAATTTTCGAATCATCGGTCAATACGGCCGTATGACGCATACCAAAGCTAATACGCAAAGGCGTATCATTATGAGGTAATTGCATATGAAATGGCTTGCGAATAGAGGTAAAACCACGTTGGCATATGCCGAGTTGTTGAAAAGCATTCGAGCCCCATACATAAAGTTTACGTGATGAAGTTATACAGCCGGAAATATCCCAACCGCAGGCTATAAAATCAACAAAATCATCCTTTAAATAAAGAAGAAGAAAAAAAGATTTTAAAATTCTGCAACGATAACGTTTACAACAATAATTTACCTGAAAAAATTTTGCTGGTATGGCCTTAAATTCACTGATACAATCTCTTATCGAGTCCAAGCCCAATTGGCCACGATTATTCCAACCACATGCAAATACACGTCCGCAAGCATCTAATATTAGAACATGGCCACCTCCACCTCTAATTGAACGCACGCTATTCGAAGAGAATGGGCATTTTCGTAATTGTTGCGGCGTGGTACACATTTCCGATTCATAACCAAGGCCAAGTTGGCCATGCGAGTTGGCACCCTTTAATGAAACAAACAACAATACATATTAAATAGCGGAAATCATAAACAATTAAGTTCTTAAACGATTTTTTTTAAATAAAATACAACAGCTAGTGAAGAAGTTTAGTTTTCGTTAAAGTTGTGACAAGTTTAAATGCAATCATTAACCTGACATGGCAAGTGAAATCTTAATTTCACTTACACAACATCAAGTAGGGTTGGTAGAGTAATTAAACTCTTAAGTCGCTAGAAGAGCATGCAAATTAAGGATTTAATTTGTTGTTAAATTTTTAAGTTGTTTAGAAGTGTTTAAAAAATAATTTACTCTTATAGGGATATCCATTTAGTGGCTTCAAAACCAATGATCTGCCAGTTGTCATTCATAGTTGGTCATTACAAACCTTCTGTCAGGATTACAACCTAGCTTCTCACACCGCTTGTGTTGTGTGTGTGAATTTTATACATGAATGGCGGGACCTACAGTTTAAAGTCGACTCCGAACGACAGATTTTTGAGAAACTTTTCATGGCAATTTTAATTACTCCCCAGGGTTTTTGCCAGAAATCTGCTGAGAGGCAGTCAACGAAAAAATATTTTCTCATATTTTGTCTTGTTGAAGATGTCTGACCTGGTCTTTGAACCGTGGCCTCATGTCTAATAAGCCAGCATAGTACTTACTAGGCTACGAAGACTTGCTGCAGAAGTTTATCCTGTCCTTTACATTATAAATGGATTCAAATCTAACGTACTTATACTCCACTCTTTCTCTATCGCAACCTATTTTGCTAGAACCAATGCAATGCACAATGCATGAGCAGGCGCTATCCCCTGAGTATAAGTTATACAAAAAAATTTTGACTTATCTTACCCAGGCATAAACGGTCATCCTTTCTTCTTGGTTTCGTTGTTATTGTTTTATTTCAATTCCAAATAAATAGCAATAGCAGGCAAATAGTTGTTGTTTTCTTATCTCAAAGACTTGGCGTGTTTTATTCCGAAATTCACATTCCCAAACACTCTACTCCCCAGTAGCATAAGCTGCAGCTAACGTATAATGGTGGGCAATAATAAAACAAACAAAAGAAACGGAAATTTTGTCGCAACCACCAGTTGCTAAAAAAAATCAATGCCAAATGCAAACTAGCTGAAGACCAGCCCCTTTTTTCTGTTTCCAATTAAAGTTTACTTAACACACAAACACTTTTCTTAAATTGCTACACTTTCTTTGTTACGATTCCTTGTGACGTTCGCGTATTATTTTTAGTATCGCGGTTCCGCAATGAATTGCACGTCCTTTACGTGTGGCTGGCAAACTGCAACTGCAGTGTGTCATTTGGTTTTCGTGGCTTTTAATATAAATGTGCCACCAGTTCATGAGTTCGCTTTAAAATTTATTGCACATTTAATTATTTTATTACTTCGATTTAGGAAACATGCAACGCTTTTGATTTTAAGAAAAATTTCAAGCATTTTTAATTCGTTCTTTATTTCACGTTGTGTGTTGTTTATGTTGAACAGCTGATTGGTTGTGTTGATGTCATCTACAAGGGGTGGCTGTCGAAATTAATGGTGTTATTGTAACAGGGTGCATCATTTATAATATATTTATGTTTTTGCCTTAAGGTATGCTATGATTTTTGATACATATTTAAAAGAGAAATGCGAATAAATCACTTTGAAAAAGCATTGCATTCGTATAGGCGGTATCCGCTCTACATACCTACAATGTAAAGAAATATGAACGACAATTAACATTTTGCTGTTAAAAACATTTTGGTGTTAAAAATGTTAATTGTAATGTAATTAACATTAAAATGTTGATTGTATATTTTTTTGATTCCAAGTTTGTGCACTGTATGATTAATCTCTATGTTGCGCTCAATGCGACATTTATTCTAAAGTTTATTTTTTGAGTCAATAGTGCCCAGTCAAAAGGCCGGTAATTAACCTTAGATTGCTCCTCGGTAGTCTGATGATTACTCAAATCTTGCCTTATTGTAATTACCCAACAAAAGTTTAGGTTACCGAAATCCCATTCGGCTTGAGAGAGGTCGCTATCTCTCTTTTTTTTCCTAACTCATGTGCCTAACCTTTGCAGCAGTTTTCCACATGAACTGGGATCTAGAAAAGGCAGAGCCTATTTTTTCTGTCCTACTTTGGATTCAATAGGCAAATGAGTATCAGATAAGTCTGTCATACAACAAAACTAATACTCTACAGTTCGCTGCTCCCCGTGCTTCTTTATGGCGCAGAAGCATGGACGCAATTAAACGCCAATGTAGCAGCCTTGAAAATATTTGAGAGAAAATTGCTCATTAGCTGTACAAGCTCCTCAACTACATGGACGTTGTGCATTGAATTAACATCCAACGACTGCGCTAGCTCGACCATGTCGTTCGGGTGGGAGAGGATGCTTAGGCATACATGTATGTATTTGATGCGGAGATTAGCGGAAGTTCACAAAGTGGACGACCTTGCCTGCGTTGGAAGAACTAAATCGAGAAAGCTTTTTCAGCTTTGATCAACTGTTGAAAGCGACCAAGGATGTGTTAATATACATACATAATTGGTCATTACAACCCTTTAGTCAGGATTACGATCTAGCTTCTAACACTTATCATGAATTAGGGCAGGCCGAAATCCGTTAATCGAGTTTCTGCTTTCCAGCTCATTCAAACATTATTTTCTACTTAATATTGCATAAGTAATGTGTGCTCTTTAGATAATATTACTTTATCCTCTCCTTTGTGGTCTCTTTCCAAGTAGAATTAAGCATAGACTTCGCCTTGGAAGATAACAGCGAGTTTCTTAATTGGTACAAAATATTGTTACGAAAATCGAAACGGTGTACATCGTTTAACATTAAAATGAGCAAAAGCTACACATACAAATACAACGAACTTGTTACAAGTAAACCAACAACATTGGTATGAAAGAAAAGGGGATATTTTAAACGTTTTTAAAAAAAGGTAAAAACCTAACAATATTTTCCTCTAAGACTAAACACCTCCACTTCTGTCCTATATCTGCCACAGAATGTTCTCTCTTTTAAAATAGTACATTACCTACAGATTGCGTCGATTACGTACGATCAGTTGCAAGAGAATTAAGCCTCATAATTTCTAAAGTTTGAAAAACATTCATCTTTTTACGAATTTATTATCAAGACTAGTAGATCGGCTGAGAGTAAAGTTGGAGATATTAAGTTCCTAACAACTGCACGAATCAGAGATCAGCAATGAATGGCTTTTTCGCTACTCATAAGTACTCATGACATTTTGAGTGATGAGTGAACAATATTGAAATCCAACTACACTGATTCATTCGTACTCAGTACAACATTGATTTATAAGTACACGTTGCAATGAGTATGACTACAACGTTGACATCAAACTCATAAAATTCGAACTATGTTTGATTCATACGCCTACTAATTCAGATTCATAAATTTAGAAAAGTAATTATAATACTCATAAATGATTCGAGTGATTCGAATCATTCATCAAAATTTACAGTCTTAGTTGTTGTTGCATTTAGAAAAAAGAAGAAGAAAGAAACAGACAAAGACAGCAAGCAAAACAAACACAAAACCTTCTAGTTGGTATTGTAGTGTTCGTACGCGAATCATACTTATTTTGTGATTCGTGTGCACGATGAGTCATGGAGAGTCGAAATCAACAACATCATACGTATTGTTAAGTATGAGTACAATGAGTACTTCAAACTTTGAATATGAGTAGTATAAGTTCGGTATTAAAATAAATATGAATGCGTATAAGTATCAGAAATTATGAGTATGATTCGAATCTACTCATCATTTTGAATACTCATTGCTGATCTCTGGCACGAATGTAAGAAATTATACATTATAAAAAACTGCTGCAGGAGACCAAACACCTTTTCAGCTAAAAAGACTTCATGAATAGAACTGAAGTCGCCGTGGTCTAGTAGATAGTGTGTTGGCGTGAGGCGTCGGTTCAAACCCCAGGTCAGGTGTCTCCAACGAAACGAAATATGAAAAAATTTTTCTTCGGCGACTTCCTCTCAACAGATTTCTGGCAAAAACTTTGAGAGTAAATAAAATTGCCTTGAAATCTGTCGTTCGGAGTCGACTTTAAACTGTAGGTCCCGCCACTCATGTATAAAAATTTACGCACACAACATAAGTGGTGTGAGAAACTAGATCGTAATCCTGACTAAAGGGTTGTAATGATCAATTATGTATGAACTGAAGCAAGGCAAACGAAGTAGAAAAAAAAGATTGTGGAAAAGCTTTGTAAGAAGTTTGGAATAAAAAATGTTTATTTTAAACAACGTTAGTTGATAATGAAAGCTTCCAGTCAGTAGACGAAAAAAATTTTTTTGTTCGTCGATTCAACGAAGAGTAACCTTACTGTACAAAAATGACCATCCAGGATTAAAAAAATGGGTGGCCAGGGTACGTTTACTCACAACAAACTTTTGTTATCAACCAACATTGTTGATAAAAAGAACGAAATTTGGCCAAACATAAAAGAATTATATGATAAAGACTAAATGAGCTTCGTCGATTCAACGAACAGTAACCAATAAGGGTTAAAATGTTCGTCGATTCAACGAAGACTAACCTTAATGTACAAAAATGAAGAGTAACCGTCCAGGGTTAGGGACCTTATCTTATTTTACATACACTTGCGGTAACCTGATATTTTCATTTTATTTTTGATTAAATAAAAACACGAATTAAAGTTTAAATTTCTCTTTTATTTAAACTCGAAAATCACGTATCGATTAATAAACATTTTAAACATAAAATCGCACATGTAACATTAATAATCATATAAATAATTATCAACTTGGTTGTCATAATTAAAAATATTATTAATAAATATGTTGTGATCATAATGAAGGTTTCCTGGCTGTTCACTTTTTCCTATACAGGCAGGGATTTAGTTTTATGGCAATAAAACAAGCCACTCATATGGCTTGGCAGAAAATTCAGGTGGACTACCATACACTCCACATGCCATCAGAGGCCAATCTTTGTTGTAAAGATATTAAAAACAAAAAAGATCAAAAACAATAACAATAGCGTTTAAATATAATATCGTTGTAAAAATTCCCTCTTTTTTTTAAGGCAATGACAGTGAAATATTATCCACATGTAAACACTCATTCATTAAATATTTGTAACCTGTCTTGATTATGATTGTTTTTCATTATTTTTATTGTATTTTATATTTCCTTCTCTCATTCATTGTATTTTATTGTTTTATTTCGTATTCCTTTTTTACCAGGGACAATAATATTTTGTTGCAACCATTTTGGCAACAACAAACAGTATTAATTAGTTGACATTTATGTTACACCCATGTTGGCTTCTCAACATGTTACACGCGCTGCAAAAGGACAGATTAACTGCACGTACAGAACATGAACAAAAGATGAGCTAAGCTTTTACTTAATGTCGATATAAAGTTTCATTTGACAATAATTTTAAACTTTCTTTTATGTGTGGTCAGTGAATACGAAGATTGTCGAGGCAGCAGTTCTTATTTCAAGAACAAGCGAAAGTAAGGGGCCCATAAAATTAACACACTTAACATAAGTGGTATGAGAAGCTAGGTTGTAATCTTAACTAAAGGGTTGTAATGAACAATTATGTACGTGTAGTCTGTAACTGGTTCTTAGATTATAATGAGTGTGTTTATATTTATATACATGGTCGCCCTCGCTAGGTTAGGTTCGGACTCTGGTAGCGATTTTATAGTTGGTCCTGACCCCCCAATCTGTCACCTCTACGGCCTCATTAATGGATGGGTCAGGGAGGAAGAGCAGAGGCCTTGGGGGAACGGATCGGGTTGTTTTGTTTCTAGATGTCTATGGCCTGCTGTGGACAGTAAGGGAACAGGTTGGCTGCTGGGCTTGGATAATGTCAGCTTAAGGTTGGTTGTCAGTTTTATCACGGGGCACTGCGAGATTAGGTTGCTGACGGGGATTTGGAACAGATCCCAGCCGGACTATTGCAGGGCATGTTGCGATGAGGAGGAGTTAGAGACTATCGTACACCTCCTCTGTAACTGCCCAGCCCTGTGTAGGTTGAGGCTGAGGACCCTTGGTAGGGCCTTCTTTGAGAGCTTAAATTCTGTGTCGAGAGCCGACATCAGGGCTCACCATTAGTGGCATAGGCTGGTTGAGAGCTGCTAGGGCTTCGTCAATGTAGTCGCGTTCTCCCCTTTTGTTGTGTCTGATCTGTGTAATTCCTCCGCTTCCCATTCTTCCCTTTGCTACATCCTCTCCTTTATATTCTATTCCTTCTATTATCCTTTCCTCTTTAAGGACGTTGTACAATGGGCCAATTCGGCCTCCGGGTACTGTACTTGTCTTAAATGACAAATACACGTCCTCTAACCTAACCTAACCTATATACATGGTCGCCATAGTCTAGTAGGTAAAATTGCCATGGAAAAGTTTCTTAAAAATCTATCATTCGCAGTCGATTTTAAACTGTAGGTTCCACCATTCATATATTAAATTTATACACACAACATAATTGGTATGAGAAGCTAGGTCGTAATCCTGACTGAAGGGTTGTATATACCATTTATGTATGTATGTTCCAACAATTTTCAGCGGGCTTTTAGTTCTGTAACAGAAAATTAAATTTTCGTAACAAATATCTGGCACCTGGCACATGGGGTCAAAGACAAATTCCTCAGAACTGCATTTCCAGCAAAAGTTATTTGAGGAAATGTCAAGTCTAAGGACATGTCTTCGGATTGGATGATGGATGGACAGAATTTTATTCTGCAATGTATGGCCATGAGACTTAAGGACAGAAGACAATCTCTGAAACTTCTTCTTATGAGTTTAGCTATACTCCTTCTCTTCTTGTAAAATGAGCCTTGAATACCTAACTGATTCAATTCGAACACCTATGCTCTATCACATGTAGGAGATTGCAAATTCTGTACTTGCCCCGGGTCAGTTCCACTGCAATTCTATTTTCAAAGAAATCTTTAAGTCGTGATGTAAGTAAGGCTTACCTTTGAGATGATTGATGAATTAAAGGTCTCATAGTACTTATCAAGCTGTGGAGACCCTGATCTACTTCTTCTCTGAATTCGGTGGAATTTGGTCAGTTCGGGGACTGCGGTTGCCCATGGCATTACAACGAGCCTCTATGCATGCTCAATTAAGCTTTGGTTTTAAAGCTTCCACTCCAACCTAACCTAACTTGTCAAGCTTGTCGTTGATTGAGTAATTCGTACACAATATTCACTTTTTCTCCTCAAATCACGAAGTAGTTTGCTATCAATGACTGTGTGTTACAATTGACGTGAAGAACGACGAATTCCCATTTGCAAATGACGGTTACGAAAGTAGTTAGTTTGAAGGGAAGATGGGCATTACAAGTCATGCCTAAAATACTTGTTTGGATATCGAACAAATACTGCCAGCCGAACTTCTACCTGATCCTGTTCTTGATTGATCATGGCTGCTTCAGCAAATACCTGCAAAGATTTGTACATGATTGAATGAGTATGAAGATTCTGAATTTATACCCCTCAGCTGCCCTATATTTAGGAGATATATTGACTTCTCAAATTTTATGGATCCATATGGCTGGTTTGAAAATGAGAAGACTGTAAAACTAATCAAGTCTCCGTGAAGTAATGCCTAACAATTGTTACGCGGAGGTAGAGTTGTTGACGGATAGGCTAGGTGGTGGGTTTTGTACAGAGGGCCCATCTATGATGATTCGAAGATGTTTATGTTGGAACATAATAGTCTTTGAATATTCCCTTCGCTGGTTTAGAACAGAAATAAAGATGTCTGAATGACAGAAGTATCATATACCCGGCAATCAGCTAAGAAATGGATTATTTCAAAATAAAATAAAAAAAAATACGAGACTAAATCAGGCAAATCATTGAAACCTTTTCTCCATTCAAGTAGACGACATGCATATGTTTACACCATATCAACAGAATCAAGTGTTAAAATCATTGTGGAATTTATTGTAAAATATTTACAATACAAATTAAAGAAAAATATGATCAAAAAATGAAAACGACTTTCACCGCGTAAAACAGGCATAATTTACTCATGTCAACTATTTTGTTGCATTTGTAACCCAAATAAAAATCCAATATATTCCTGCATTGGCATGAGGATTTAATGCAACTGAAGGTTATTATGAGCCATACCTACATACCTATGTATATACTACTGCCACTACTACCACCAAGCACAGGAGGGGATCCTTGTCTTAAACAATATTTTTTTCTCTCTTACAGTAATTCACAGTTTATTGTTTATTTTGCCAAAAAAGTAAAAATTAACTTTTTTTGTGACTTCGCATTCGATGTGTCCCCCCACAAGCGATACGTCATCATAATGTCGAAATTAATTAGTTGCGGTTGAAGATCATAATTTACATACAATTTTTTATTTACATATACACGTTCACATACATACATACATGTATGATACGTTACATTTACATGAATTGGGGACTTTTCTCGTGTGTGCATGCATATTTGGGCCTGTTGTTTGCCAAAGTAAATGAATGTATGGAAGGAATGAATAAAAAATAAAAAATCAGCATGATTTTGCATGATATTCAGTCATAATGAAACAATCATGTTGGTTTGATGCGTAGGTGGCATGCCTAAGGGTTATCATTTAATTGTAGGTATTCATAAAAAATCAGTAAATAAATGGGTGTAAGAAGAATACGGGTGTAAAAAATAATATCAACAGTAAAAACTGCTTAGAATGGAATGCAAGCAGGAAGTGTATGTACTTGAACGTGTTAGTAACTTCTTTTGAGGGAATGTAAATCGATGGAATTGGTATGTGATAGTTAATGGCTAGAACCGGGTTTAAGTGAAGCCCGCACTATCAAGTCAGTTGATAAAGTTGGTTCTGGTTTGAAAATCAGATCAAGATGCTTTTTTACCAGAATCGCTCTGATATTTATTTATTGTCTAGCAGTTAGTGTGTTGGCTTATTAGACGTGAGACTACCGTTCAAAACCCACGTACGAACAAAACGAAATATGAAAAAATATTTCTGAGGCGACTTCCTCTCAACAGATTTCTGGCAAAAAATCTGAGAGTAAAATAAAGCTGCCATGAATAGTTTCTCAAAAATATGTCATTCGGTACCGCCACTCATGCATAAAATTAACACGCACAACATTCATGGTGTGATAAGCTAAGACGCAAACCTAATTGAAGGTTGTAATGATCATGTATGTATGGAATAAAGGACGCGGTAACAATATACTGTGTCAAGTAGACTTTGAGAGCATTCTGATTTAGGATACTGACAAAGATGACCGACAGATTGCTTAATGAGGCCTCATACCAGATATTTCATAGGGAGTCCTCCTCACTAATTGTGTTAACTGTGTTGGAACTGAGAAATTTGCTTATGGGTGAGCTACAAGTGTTGATTTGCATTGGATGATGTTATAAGAGATCGGAAAGGCTGTCAACAGAATGAATGTTTCACATTTTCTCTGTAAAACATTGGCCGATCGACCAATAACAGATGTGATCAACGAGAAACACGTAGAACTTAAAAATATAAAATTTTTAGGGACAAGATCTTTTCATTCCTGGCGCATGTTTTTCCTTCTCAATGGTTTCAATACAGTTGTCCAGTTGAGGATATTGTAGTCTTTGGTAAGATATATATAACAACCTATAATTTCTTTAGATTTTTAAATGAAGTCTGGGTAAGGCTGCGTTATGTTCTATAAGCTTCAGTTGCAATACTGATTGCGCCATTTTTCTTAAGCGTTAGTCATTGTGCGTTTTCTCAATCTCAGGGCGCGTGTACCCATTGGCCAGTATCCTGTTATGACTGTTATTAGGTACGTATGATGCATTCTGAGTGGAATTTAAATGCAAATCTGGTTTTGCGCATATCTATAGATATATATATATGTAAAGGGTCCGCCAAATAACTTTTTTTTTAAATGCTTTAAAAAAACTACTGAATATTTTCTCAAATTTCTTTTTTTATTTAAAAGTACAATCCTTCCGGTTAATAATGGAAAATAAATACATTAAAATAGCTGCGTCGGGTGGCCATGCAGTAGCCTACACGATCGGTCCAATTTTTAAGCACATTATTGATTGTGTGCAGCTGTATTTCACCAATGTCTTCACGAATATTGTCGTTTAAAGCTTCAATTATCTCTGGCTTATCGGCGTAACATTTATCTTTGACGGCACCCCACAAATAATAGTCCAACGGTGTCAAATCGCAGCTCCGAGGTGGCCAAACGACATCAACTCTGCGGCTGATAATGCGATCTTCAAAAACAGGGCGCAAAACATCGAGTGTAGCTTCGGCTGTGTGGCACGTAGCGCCGTCCTGTTGAAACAAAATGTTGCCAATATCCTCCTCTTCAATTTTTGTGAACAAAAATTCGTTCAACATGGCCTGATAACGTTCGCCATTGACTGTAACGGCCACTCCTTGCTCATTTTCAAAGAAAAATGGCCCAATTACGCCTCTGGACCAAAATCCGCACTCAACACTGACTCGTTTTTGGTGTGTCGGCTTGTCAATGCATGCGTGCGGTTTTTCTGTGCCCCAAATGCGACAATTTTGCTTGTTTACATACCCGCCAAGATCAAAATGAGCTTCATCTGAAAATATGATTTTTTTTGCTAAAATCGGCATCTTCTGGTGTAGGCTACTGCATGGCCAGCCGAGGCAGCCATTTGAATGAAATTATTTTCCATTATTAACCGGAACGATTGTACTTTCAAATAAAAAAATAAATTTGAGAAAATATTCAGTAATTTTTTTTCAAAGCATTTTCAAAAAAAAAAAAAAAATATTAGGCGGACCTTTTAGATACTGTATATATATGTACTGTATATATAGATGTATATGTATATGTATTGTATATATAGATACTGTATACGGTAGCCAGTTTAAAATTATTTATTTACTGCTCTGGAGAGGAATGCCAAACCCACAAAGTTTATGTTACATCAGCCTTTGCAGTAGTGTCAGCCTTGTTTTGGCATTCAATGTCCAAAAAGCTGTATGTTGATAATTTCTGAGATTACGCCATTCAAAGCTAATGTTGTTGCGGTCTATTCACTCTTTAGAGTCGCTTTATTATAGTAAATATGTGTATATCCCTACTGGATCGAGAAGTTCAGGGGATAATCTAATATTAAATTGTTCTGAAAAGATTGAACATTCGATTAATGTCCTCAGAAAGGTATAAAAATATGAGGATCAATATCGAAAGCGTGAAGAGGAATCTGTTAAAGAGATCCAGTTCAATTATACTTATGTTTTGAACACAACCACAATTTCTATACTACCATGGTCTTGGAGCTCTCTGCTTTATTGTCGATCTCGTTTAATAATGTCCTCAGAAAGACTTCACATGATTACAAAGTTGTACAATCAGTCTATGTCTTCAGGACTAATACTTTATTTCAGATCAATTGCTTTCTTGCAACAATAAAGATTAGTTACGGCTTTAGTGGTCTATTTACCCGGTTATTATTATTAAGAAAAGGAAAAAAGAATTCTGCTTCAATAGTTTTAGGTTTTTTCAGTGAAATAATAAAATTATTGCCAGCCAGTGCTTAAAGTCTCCACTGTGCCAATAGCAACCATTCTTATATGCAACATATACTGTAAAGTAATGCATGTAAGAAGATGCATAAGACATTTTTTTTTGTTGTTGCTGTGGGTATTTATGAATTTTAATTTGTGATTTTATGAGGTGCTTTAAATTAATTACACTTTTTTATGCTGAACATTTTTTTTAAATATTTTTGAGCGGTCATGTTAAGTAAGGTATGGACAATATAGTCACTTTGGTTGGGTAGAAGATTTGCTAATGACTTGTGTATGTTAAAGTATTAAGTCCTTGGTGGAAGCCGAATACATATTGAATATAACGTATGGCAGAGAAAGTTTTTTAATTGAAATTATTGAAATTTTGTGTTTTTCTGTTATAAATTTTACAACAATGTTGTCAGCCAATGAATGGAATGTTGTAAGGAATGTTGGTTTTACTTGATATCGATTGAAATATTTCAATTGAAACTTCCAGTTTCATTTTAATACTGAATTACTGAATTTTTTACCAAAAATCTAACAATTTTGTTAAGCAGGTTAGTAATTTATCTTCCGTACCCTTAATTTGTATGTAAAACAAAACAAAAAAAAAAAAAATTAAATAAAAAAATCATGTACTTCGAGTACTTGCTTGCAACAATTACCAACCTGTTGTTATTTTCACCCACAATTTGTTGTAGTTAGACAATGAGTATCTGTTTACATCTGAGGAATGCTTTTATCTTTTCTCTGTTCGTTACTACAAATTCAAAAGTCCATTTTATGGAAAGACAACTGCAGTTTATAAAATACAAAAAAAAATTGGAATTTTATATGGTTTTGTTGTTGTCGTTTTTATTTATTTATTTAGTTTGCCAAGCTCCCACTAAAATAAAACTTCACGATTTGTTTTCCTTTATTTTCGAACAATTTAAATCTAATAAACCTAATAATCTAAATTTTTTTTGTTGTTCACAAAAACTTTTAAATACACAACATAATACACCATAGGCAAAATGTTAGTAAAAAATTTAATAAAGTATAGAAAAGTTCATTGCCGTATTGCAGGTACTAAGGTCAAACACTATACTATACATACCGAAGAATCCCCGTAGTCTAGTAGCTAGTGTGTTGGCTTATTAGATGTGAGACAACGGTTTAAAACCCAGGTCAAACATATCCAACAAAACAAAATATCAAAAAATATTTCTTTGGCGACTTCCGCTCAGCAGATTTCTGGCAAAAACTCTAAAAGTGCCATGAAAAGTTTCTCAAAAATCTGTCGTTCAGAGTCGACATTAAACTGTAGGTCCCGCCACCCATATATAAAAATTAACACAAAATTAAACAGTACCAAATATTTCGTTCGGTGAAAGCTCTGCGAATATGTACCACCACTCTCCACATATGGTTCAACACACCTAAACGGGTGATATCAGCATTTAAGCTGTATGCCTGAATATAATACAGCATGTTCCGCCGTGGTCTAGGAGGTAGTGTGTTGGTTTATTAGACGTGAGGCCTCGGTTCAAACCCCAGGTCAGGCATCTCCAAATGAACGAAATATGAAAAAATATTTCTTCGGCGAATTCCTCTCAGCGGATTTCTGGCAAAAACTCTGAAAGTAAATAAAATTGCCATGAAAAGTTTCTCAAAAATCTGTCGTTAAACTGTAGGTTCCACCACTCATGTAAAAAAATAAACACACACAACATAAGTGGTGTGAGAAACTAGGTCGTAATCCTGACTAAAGGGTTGTAATCACCAATTATGTATGTATGTATGTATGTATGTATGTGTGTGTATGTATGTATGTATGCATGTTCCGGACAAATCTTTGGACTCTAAACAATGAAAAATAGAAATATGATCAGCTGCACCATTATAAGAGTGGCACTTAAGAAAAATTGTAAAGGCTCGTAGAAAAGTAACGTTACCATCCCTAGAGAGTACGTACACCATATCGAAAATGTTCAAAGAATATCGGGTGCCTCTTTAACAGCTACTCTCTTTCGGGCTCCCCGGCAAGGTGTCATAGAAATAAATAACTTAACTGACGCATTTGCGGAAGTTAAAACAATAGGTCTTGTCTCCAGGGGAGAAAAAGTTCTCAGATCGGAATTCTCCCATTTACAAAGAAAACAAAAAAATCTGGCCTGTCATTGGTATCTGAAAAACGTCTTAGAAAGCTTAAGGAAATGACGAGACATTCAACATTCAACAGCTACTCTCTCAGGCTCCCGGACAAGGTGACATAGATACCAGATCGGAATTCTTGCATTTACAAAGACAATCAAAAAATCTAGCCAGACATTGGTGTGGGCGATATGATTTGCTTTATATCTGATCAACGTCTTAGCAAGCTAAGGTTAGGTTAGAGGACGTGTACTTGTCAATTAGGACAAGTACAGTTCCCGGAGGTCAAATTGACCCATTGTACAACGACCTAGTTTCTCACACCACTTATGTTGTGTGTGTTAATTTTATACATGAGTGGCGGGACCTACAGTTTAACGTCGACTCCGAACGACAGATTTTTGAGACACTACCTACTAGACTACGGCGACTTCTAACGAACCACTGACACTTGGTTATAAATGTCCAAAAGTCAGAAGTAGATTCTAGAAGTTGCCAGAGCGAAAATAAATTAAATGTAAATAAAGCGAAATGTACTGTTGCCAGACAGTTGTAGTAAAAATTGTTATTGTATCCATCTTTGTAGCAAAGGGATCGTGTAATAAAATTAATACCATGGTGTACTAACATAAAATTCGCGAGTGTACTTTTTCATTTTAGTTGGCATTATTATTTCTTTTTTTCGACTTTTCATCTTCCATTTATATGGTTTGGCTTTCGCTATTCACAATTACAATTTCCTTATTATGAGAAAATGTTTCTCTTTTTTTTTTGTCTTCGGATTTTTTGTAAGTTCCTTGTCTACCAATGAAGGTGGTTGGTTTGTGGCCTGTTGCAACAACGCATTTCAACTTGCCACAAACTATTCGATAATTACAATGACAGGCCAATTGTAGTTGAGATTTCAAACAAATAAAAATAAATAAAAACCGAAAACGAAATTATAAAAAAAAGAAAACAAAAACAACAAAGAAAAAAGAAAAAAGTGTATTAAACTTAACTTGTAGAAAATCTATGTTTGTAGTTTTGTTTTCCCTCAACAATTTGCTGGTGATATTGTAATATATTATCTTGTTATTTCAGTTTTCAACTGCTCAAGTTTCCATCCTTAGCAATTATTTAGTTGGGCACTACATGAGGGTAAGTATTTCAATATCGTTTTCAAAATGTAATATGAACATATAAATCTCGTAGGAGCAAGTATTGGTCAAGAATTCCAAGGGAATAATGAAATTCTTTGCAGTTTGCTTTCAATTCAAGTGATATGTTACCGTATGATTTATTATAGGAATTATTATAGGAGATTTTTCTTTCGTTGTTTACTTACTAAAGTTTCTCTTCTTCTTGGATTTTTCTTTTAACAGTTTGAACATTTGCTTCTTTTTTCTTCTGTATTACAATCAGAGATAATTTTTTTTTTGTTTATGTTGTACATTTGACTGGATTTTATTTTCGTTTCACCATCAACGTTCCAACGACAGGTTGGTAGCTCTGATTAAATTCAGGTGCAACGTTGGAAAATCGTTTTCATTCTTTTTTTGATTTTTTGGTTTTTGTCAGTGTATTATGGAAATATTTGTTTAATTTTAGGTTTTCTGAAAATGTGGGTGATTTCTTATTATCTTTGGATCAGTTGTTTGCTACAGAAATTACTGTTATTAAAGGAAAATCAAAGTCGACGAAAATAAAAATTAAAAAAAATAATAATTTTAAATAAATTTTTAACCCATGTGCGAAAATGCTATGATATGCCTATTTGTGGCTTTTTCATCTGCTTAGCGGGGACACCGAACTCAAACAATGCGATAACCACCATTTCATAAATATGGCTGTCAAAAGTGGCCTGGTAATCGATGGTCAGGTGCTATGTGTTGATTTGTTTTCCTTGCATTTATGTATACACAGAGGCCCCTATTATTGGGCGTACGTTCTTTCAACCACATACTGCTAATGAGTTAATATAATCGTCTTAACTACACATTAAATTTATTTATTAAGCTGGCAATCTGTGCACCAGCAGGTTTGTTAGTTTTATACCAATTTATTGCCGTTTAGGCCTACCTGGTTGGATGGTAGATGTTCAAAATCGCTATTTGCAACTGATTCGGAAGTACGATTTAATACTAACAGTTTGGAGAAGTGATCTTTCCAGATACTCAGCTCGCCCTCTGGGTCAGTCACCAGACTTCTTTCTTCATAGCTGCCGGAGGAAATGCTTGTACAAAAGCTTAAAGGCTTTCATCTTTGGAAATATTTGCGAATTCAGTTTGACTCTTGTTTACGAGCTACGTCGTGGTAGTTCCACGTTAACAACATTAAATGCTTCATGCATGGCGACTCTGTAGTCCGCAGCAATGCAAGATGTACCGGAAAAATAGCAGAGAAAAGAAACGTCTTTTTTAATAAAGAAAAAAAAAATAAAAAACAGACAGGAAGGATGAAATTGTGAAGATGTCTTCACTACAGAGTCTCTATGTATACAGTGTTTTATACTGTGGACGTGGAACTACCATGACGTAGCTATATTTTCCAGGAAGCTGACAATATATTGCTACTGTAAGAGGAGTGATTTTCAGTTGGGCAAGCTCGCGTAGTATGCGCAATTTTACTTTGTCCAGCTTCCTTTGTGCTACAGTTCATGTATTTCTCACTATACTCAACCGAGTGCTAATTTTCGTGTGCAATTAAGTATTGATTCGCGTCAATGTTGTCCCCTCGGTCTGAGTCTAACACGCTTGAACAATATCTTACATACATACATACATAATTGGTTATTACAACCCTTCAGTCAGGATTATGATCTAGTTTTCTGACATCACTAATGTTGTGTGTGTTAATTTTTATACATGAGTGGTGGGACCTATAGTTTAAAGTCGAAACTTTTCATGGCAATTTTATTTATTCTCAGAGTTTTTGCCAGAAATTTGCTGAAAGGAAGTCGCCGAAGAAATACTTTTTGTATTTTGTTTTGATGTCTGGCCTGGGGCTCGAACCCTGGCGTTACGTCTAATAAGCCAACACACTACCTACTAGACTACGGCGACAGCAATAAAATAAATTACATTATCTTACCATCACAATAACGTGTACAATTTGGTTTTTCGTGGATTGATCGGGTAACATCCATGTTTATTTATAAATATCTCGGTGTAGAAAAAGGCTAATGTTGACTACCATATTTCATGGAGGCCAAATTCTTTAACTCTCGAACTCCAAAGATAACAAGGCTAGAGCCTAAGTGAAATTTGTGTTGTAATTACATAATCTGCCTTTGCAACCCTTTAGTCAGTTTTCCGACCTAGGTTCTCGCACCACTTATATTGTGTGCGTTAATTTTATACACGAGTGGCGGGACATACACACTGAACGACAGATTTTTTCATAGCCTCTTTATTTTATTTACTTTTATAGTTTTTGACAGAAATCTGCTGAGAGGCAGTTGCCAGGGAAATATATGTTCCATATTTCGTTTTGTTGGAGATGTCTGGCCTGGAGTTTGAACTATGACCTCATGTCTAATAAGACATCTCTATCCTTTGTCGAGAATTGGGTGCATAAAAGCAAATATATATATATATATATATATATATATATATATTTATAGTCTTTGATAAAAGGCTTATATTGGAAAGTTTTATTTTTCTGCGTATTACTGTCAACAAACTTATGTCTTGTGCCATGGCGACTGTGAACTTTAGGTGTTTTAGGGTCAGTACATCTCTAACACAATTGTCAATTGGATTGATTTACCGGATTTGTACACAGTGTAGACGATAGTCGCTGTAGTCTAGTAGGTAGTGTGTTGGCTTATTGGACGTAAGGCCAAGGTTCAAACCCCAGGTCAGGCGTCAAAACGAAATATGAAAAAAAATATTTCTTCAGTGAATTCCTCTTAGCAGATTTCTGGCAAAAACTCTGAGAATAAATAAAAATTGACATGAAAAGTTTCTCAAAAATCCGTCGTTCGGAGTCGACTTCAAACTGTAGGTCCCGCCATTCATGTATAAAATTAACACACACAACATAAGTGGTGTGAGAAGCTAGGCGGTAATCCTGACTAAAGGGTTGTAATGGCCAATTATGTATGTAAATTGATTTTTAAAACATAAATACCAAGCAATTCTAATGTCCACATCAGATTAATAGTAACAAAATATTTTTAAATTTTTTAATAATTGATGCCACGAACACAATTTTTCACATTCATTAACACAATGGAGAGCATAACTATCGAATATTATTGAGCATATGGACTATTATTTTTTAAGTCTAACTTAATGCTTTAAATAATAATAAAAAAATAATTCAAAACAATATTTCTTTTATTGTTTATTCACAAATAAAAGCATTTTAAATGGGGCATAAAAATAAAAAATGAAAATAAAACCGCAAATAAATTTGCAAATAGTTTATGTGGACTGTAATTACATTTTAAACCAGAATTACAATTATTTTGTCTTGATTCACCTGAACTATACAACCTGATTATATTTAAAAGTAAAGATTTTTTTCTTACGTTAGACAACCGCAAATTAGTTTAAATTGTAGATTTCTTAAATGACCACGATTGTATTTGTAAAGCGCTCAGCCTAATTGTAAGTGCCTATTATACTCATATGTATTGAGAATGAATAGGAACCCAGTACGTCCAACCAAACAATCCATCAAAATGAAGACGCAGACATAGTTTAGCAATATAAAATCGTATTTAATAATAGCAAATGTAGTGTAAAAAATAATGGTTTGTGATGATTTGAAAAAGAAAATTAAGTTCTTCTTGAATACCTGGCGTGTTATTACGAAATGAGATGAATTTAAAAGCGGACTTAAATTGTTAACACTTTAACCACAAAGTGATTTTTATAAAGAACAGATGATTAGAGTATTAATATTGTTTAACATTGGGTTATATAAGAATAAGCTTAGGTTAGGTTAGGTTAGAGGACGTGTACTTGTCAATTAAGATAAGTACAGTACCCGGAGATCGAATTGACTCATTGTACATCGTCATAGTTTCTCACACCACTTATGTTGTGTGCGTTAGTTGTGTATATGAGTGGTGGGACCTACAGTTTAAAGTCGACTCCGAACGACAGATTTTTGAGAACATTTTTAATGGCAGTTTTATTTACTCTCAGAGATTTTGCAAGAAATCTGCTGAGAGGAAGTCGCCGAAGAAATACTTTTTGTATTTTGATGTATCTTGATGTCTGGCCTGGGGCTCGAACCCTAGTTTACGTCTAATAAGCCAACACACTACCTACTAGACTACTGCTGAAACGAAATAATATCGAAGAATTTTTGAAACCAATCATTAGCAGCGATTTTCTAATCGTTGGAATAGCAAAGGTTGGTGATCTCCCTAAATGCCTTCAAAGCCAGAGTTCATGATATATTGAGGATAGGATTGAAACTACGATGTCTTAAAACTTCTCTTGATTGTTGCAAATTACAAAATCAAAGGGCTGCTGAAAAGCCCATGATCTACGACTTCTCCTATAAGCCTTAGACGGTATACAGCAATATTATTATGAAGCACTCCAAAAATGGCAGAAAACAAATTGAAAACACTGGATTGCTTAAAATGAATTGTGAAAAAAGAGCAATTTTGTTAAAAAAAAATAAAATTAATTTCATAAGTGCATAAAGGCCAGAAAAAATGGACAAATCATGGGATTCTGAATTTTAATAAAGTATTCCACGAAGGCTTGAATAATTCAGATCCGATTAAGAAATTAAGAGGCCTTACAGACATAATTAATACGTACACGTATGTAGTCTAGTAGGTAATGTGTTGGATTATTAGACATTAGGCCTCGGTTCAAAACCCAGGTCAGACATTAAAACGGAAATATGAAAAAATATTTCTTCGGCTATTTCCTCTTAGCAGATTTCTAGGAAAAACTCTGCGAGTAAATACAAAATTGCCATGAAAAGTTTCTCAAAAGTCTGTCGCTCGGAATCGACTTTAAACTGTAGGTCCCACCACTCATGTATAAAATTAACACACGCAACATCAGTGGTGTGAGAAGCTGGGTCGTAAGCGTGACCAATTATGTTATGTATGTTGTGTATGTATGTTACAACACTTTCGATAGGATTACAACCTAGCTTCGCACACCACTCATGTTTTATGTATTGATTATATTCATCATTCATTCAACTCTGGACGACAGATTTTTGAGTCTCTTTTTATGGCAATTTTATTTTACTCTCAGAATTTTTGCCAGCAATCTGTTGAGAGGACGTCGCCGAAACAAAAATTTTTTAATACTTCGTTTTGTTTGAGATGTGTGTGCTTGGTATGAACCACAGTCTCTTCGTCTAATAAGCCAACACATTACCTTAACATTAGACTACGATGTTTGCATCACTTGCCAGAATATAGTGATGGATATAAACATCAGCCTTTTGGTGAAAGTTCGATATCATTTAGAAAGACAAAGGCTGCTGAATAATATCAAAATAATATCGAATAATTTTTGTAATGAATAACCTTGCCGTGAAAATGCCTTGAAAGCCTTAGTTCGAGGTATATTAAGTATTTGGAAGGATTGAAGTTACGTTGTCTCTTGATTGCTGTAAATTAATTTAAAGTTGACTCTGGACGACAGATTTGTGAGAAACTTTTCATGGTAATTTTATTTTACTCACAGAGTTTTTCCCAGAAGACTGCTGAGAGAAATTTACCGAAAGAAATATATTTTTTTCATACCACGTTTGGAAAGAGGACCCTCTGGACTATCATTTGCATATAGTCTGTATGTTGTACTATTTCTTATATGTTCCAAAATGGCCACTGATCTTCTAGACAATTTTTATGTAGTTTTGGCCAAAAATCGATTTTTTCAAAATTCAAAATCCAATTCTCAAAATTAGTTCAGCTATCTCATTACCACGGTAGGACAGAGGACCCTCTTCTGTGTACTATATTCACTAGTTCCATGCCTGAACCGGCGTTGAACCACGGTCTCTCGCCTAATAAGCCAACACACTACCTACTATTGATTTGAGTACTGGAAATTATTTAAACAATATTTTTGGGAATTGGAGATTGAATATTTATTAGGCTGTTTACAATGAGTCAGTTGATCTCTGGTGTTGCATCAATGGCAATTACACTCCTCTAAATTGAAAATGTATTAACTTTGAAAGGTCATTTGTTTGGTAAACTTTTCAATAAAAAAAATTGAATTTTTTTTGGTCGTGTGTAAATTTTTCAAATCGATTTATTTTGGCATTAAGAATAAAAAAATTCCATTAAGAACAGTTTATAATTTCGAGTATATATTGTCATCCGTTCCATCTAGTCAGGCGGAGACAATCTTAACATCACCGGTCATGGCAATACTTTCAATTTCAACCAAAGCGTCCAAAGGTAATTTGGCTACCTGGAAACAACTGCGAGCGGGGAAGTTTGTATTGAAAACTGTAAGAGAGAGAGAAAGAGAGAGAGAAGAATCGGTTAGAAATCATAGACCATAGTGGTGAATTAAAAAAGAGCGAAAAACAAAAATGAGATAAAGAGTGGAATAAAATGTGAATTGAAGTGTTTTTGTTGATAAGCTTTTACACTTTTTTTCTTTGACAATAAAAATAAAAACATAAACATTTATTTGCAACAACAAATAACAACAACAAAGTAATGGAAATTAATAATAATGATAAGAGTATTTAGTAACAATATTTAAAATGTGGTAGGTATTATAGGAGTTTTGTTAAATAAATTCAATCCATTGCTTCAAAATTTAGATTAGATGATGAAAATATTATGTTATCAGCAATTAAAAAAACGTTTATTAAATAACTTAAATGTTAAAAAGGTATTATTAAATACGTAATCATTAATAATACTAACCTTTTTTGTACACCTCATTAAAGGCACCAAAATCATTGAGATCCTTTAAGAAGACAGTATTTTTCACAACCTTATCAATGCTAGAATCAGCAGCAACAAGTATAGCTTCCAAGTTTTTCAAGGCCAATTCAGTTTGTTCGGCAATACCACCAGCCACCAATTGATTGGTTGTTTTATCCAAAGCCAAACAACCAGAAACGTATACAGTACGATCGGCTACAACAGCTTGGCTGTATTATTTTTTTGTTTTTAATTTTTTTTTTTTGAAATGCAATTACAGCAGCAGAGCGTCAAGCAGGCACAGTGTAGGGAGTTGAATTACACAGACAGTAAAGGAAGAATAATGACAAAACACCATGAGAGGAGACAAGATAAAACATGTGTTTACTAATAAATGACTCTTGTTTTAAAGTATAATTTTTACAAATCATAAAATAACAACATAGTCATTCATTTCCTTTTTATAGTTTCTTTTTTTCACAACGTATGTTGCAATTCCATAGTCTGTGTACAGATACTTACTTGTAGGGAGCTACTGGTTTGGCAGCATTGGTGGTGCTAATCAATTTTTTAACCAAAGTGGACATCTTCAAGGAAAATTTCTAGTGTTTACCAGTAGTTCGAAGCTTTTCAAAACAGTTCGTTAGATTTCCCTTTGCTTGAATCTAAGAAAAGAGCTCTGCACTTGTCAAATGTTGCCGCTCAACTGGGTGTTGAGTTGTCTCAGTCGGTTTGTTAAGCGTTGTGTGAGAGGCCGGTTTTTTTTTCTTTAATTTAATATTCTCAACAAATTTTGTGTTTTCTTTTTCAATTTTTTGACATGTGTGCGTGTGCTTTTGAAAGGAATGCCTTTAAAGGAATGAGTTCTTAATAAAAAAAAATAAATAAAAAATTTGTTATATGCACAATGGAATTCTGTATTGTATTGGCTTTAAATTGGGGCAATCAATAATAGTCCACGTAAAATATACGTGTACTATAACGTAACGTACTATAGTCCGGACTGTAGTGTGTACGTGTCCCTACGTAATGGGGACAAGCCCTCCGCGGTCGGGTGAGGGTGGGTTAGAGTGAGGCCGGGGACGTTCGATAAGAAAAAATCGTATTTCGAAGTAATAATTTGACGAAGATGGATGCGTTCTTTAGCTAACCATATAAATACGCTGTAAAGACATGTATATTAAATTCCAGAGAACAATACTATTCCAAAATTGCAGTACGTCGAGGTATTCACCGTCCTACAGCATAGTCGCCTTATTTAATTAAGAAACGAAGAGCTTAGCAAAATCAGCCTAGACATTTCCCTCATTTCATACTCTTAAAAGCAGCAAATAAGAGCGGTTTTATCGCTCAGAAACTACATCGCAGTATCATTCTATCCATTTCTCTATCTCTAGACATCTTGACGTTTCACCACCAGCTAGTAAACGTTGCACTTTGAAATGCGAAAAGTCACTTTAAAGATTCAACGACTTTTAAGCATTTGAACTAGAAATACAACTTCAAAAAATGGCTGATGGGTTTTTTACATAAGCAAAGTCGAAAGTCTTAATTTAATCGAATGTACAAAATTCTAGTCAAATGCATAGAGAAATTGATTTCATACTAATTAAGCGTTCACGGCAATCAGCCAAGAACTTCTTGTGCTGTAGTGAAAATGTTCTACATGAGCTATGTCTAGAACTTTCCTTTGCTAAGAGAAGTATAAACGGCTCTAGTCAATCATTAACTTTAATTTGTTAAGGCAACCACTACGTTTAAAATTTTAATGCAACTTTGTACATCTAGTTCATAATGAAATTTTTTTGGTTTGCACACATGAAGAATTAATTCATTAGTACTTCTGCTTTTATGTTTATAAATTGTTTTTTCTGTTTTGTTTTATTAATGTTTATTCGCTTATCACTTTTATTTCATTCATGAAGAATTAATTCATTAGTACTTCTGCCTTTATGTTTATAAATTGTCTTTTTTGTTTTGCTTTATTAATGTTTATTCGCTTATCACTTTTATTTCATTCATGTCTTCTCTTTCTTTACAAAATTATGCTCTTTTTTATTTATTTTAAAGAAATTCACCACTTAAACGTTTTGAACACAATATTATCACTTGGGGGGTCACAATTTTCAATATTAGACTTGAATATACGAAAAATAATAAAACAAAAAATGACAAAGACTGATTGAAGACATTAAAATCATAGTCAAATGAGACTTTGATTTTTTTTCTTACTTAAAGTAATTGAAATTAATTTTTTAAATCGCCACATTTTCACGGTATGTGACTTTGTTTTTATGAAAAACTATGACTGACTTCCAAAATGTATAAATACAAAGTTTGTATACAGTTCTACTACGGTATATAAATTTTGTACATATGCAAAGTTACCAAACAGTGCATCAACTATAAATCCGATGCCTGATTGCTCTTTGACTACATTAAAAGTACACATTGAAGACGTTATGAAATACAATACATTGTAAACATTTTGTACAGCGGCTTTATGAAACACTATACTTTGTTCAAACACAAAGCAACTAACATTTTGGAAGTCAGCCTATAGCTCTGGATGAAGCTAAAGTTGGAAGCTTGTAGGCGAATGTGTGTTTGATTTCAAATTAAGATTTTGCCAGTTGGGGAGAAACAATTCCACTATCAATGAGGAAAAGGTTAAAAAATGCTGAAATAAATGGTGAAATTCTGATTTTGATGAAACTATCGCGTTACTATATATTCTCTTCATTTCTGATTTATATTTAAAAATTGTGAATTTCTTAATTTAATCTTAACCTTACTTAAGTCGCCGTAGTCTAGCAGGTAGTGTGTTGGCGTATTAGACATAACGCCAGGGTTCGAGCCCCAGGCCAGACATCAAAGCAAAATACAAAAAGTATTTTTTTCGGAGACTCTTTATCAGCAGATTTCTGGCAAAAACTCTAAGAGTAAATAAAAAATTGCAATGAAAAGTTTCTCAAAAATATGTCGTTCGGAGTCGACTTTAAACTGTAGGTCCCGCCACTCATGTATAAAATTTAACACACACAACATGAGTGGTGTGAGAAACTAGGCCGTAATTCGATTGAAGGGTTGTAATGACCAATTATGTATGTAATCTTAACCTTTAATTTAGGAGTGTTCTTTATTATTTTTCTTTTAATTTCACTTGAATTAATATATTTAAAATTTCTTTAAAATAATCATGTTAATACCTTCAACATGTTTAAGCCTTCAACATAAGGCTCTGCCTTCTTCAAGGCATTACAAATAAGAATTTTAATTGTATATTGGATGAGGCTGTATAACTGTAAATTTGTAAATTGTTTAACGTTGGTTTACAATTGGTTTTGAGTTCATCATTTGCAGAACTTTAAATGAATGCAAGGCTCTTGGCATAATTGGAGGTTGTAGCATACTGTTGTATACAAAAATGAATCGTTTTGCTATTTTAATACCGAGAATAATTTGTATGTTAAAATAAAAGAGCAATTTTAATAAAATCAATTAGAATTTCAAATTGTTTACTATTCATCAATCAATCCATTCTATTAAATATTTTTTATTAAAATAAGGAATTGAATAATTTAATAATCACATCTTTATTAAAATTTCCTGTACCTTGCCTTGTATTTTTTTTACATGAAAATGAAAAATTGTACAAAATAAACTCATGAATAAAGAATCACTCAATTTTATTTGCCCCAAAAAAGAAAAAAAGCAAAAACAAAAATGAAATATTATTTATTTGTTTATTAATTATTTTAAAGAAATCCGCTTTGGAAATGAAAAATTATAAAATTCTTTAAATTCTGTTGAAACATAATAATTATAGGTTGGCTGGCACAGAATTAAAACAAGGATCCGTAAGCATTGCATAAAAAAATTCATTTTTTAAAGAAATTCAATTTCTCTTCATTTGTGCCTTAAGAAAAGAAAATATTGTTGTCTGTTTGATTGAGCATATGTAGTCCATCAAAGGCGACTATATTATGCCCTACACAAGTGTATTGCTTGCATCATAGCTTTACAATTGATTCAGGCCAGTTTAATCCAATCTTGAATCATGGAATTAACATTCTTAATGTAGTTGTTGTCCGGGCTATATATAACGCCCACAGTGCCTTGCATGGCAACTACTTTTGATCAAACCCTGTTTATACGTTGACGATTCTGTTTATATATTATTTCATCCACACCAATGGTTCGCTACAGCTATCCGTCAATATAGACTTGGATTACAAGTCAAGCCATTCAGTATACAGTGGACAGCAAAAGTTTTAGTACGGCAACAAATCTTAGCAATCTCATGAATTTTAGCCAAAAGTTTGTATACAAATTTATAGTTTACTTTATATTTATTTTATTAATTTATTTCTGTTTTATTATAAAACAAACAATTTTTAAATGTTTTTCATAAAACAAGTGAAAAATAAGGAAAAGTTTCAGATGACTCCATAGGTACCCCCAAGGAGAACCCTGAGTAAATTTAAAATTCAAAGGCCTAATATATGAAAATGTTATTTCTTGTATTTACTAGAATATCCCTTAAGGTCAAGCACTTTATTTAACCCATTTGGAATTGAATATACAAGTTTTGTTTCGTATTTTCTGGTGGCACCATGAGCAAGTTTTTCGGTTGACTTTATTTTGAGATTTAGCGATTACGTAACCGTTCTTTCAAATGATCTCCTAAATACTCTCTTGAAGTCATATCGGGAGTCTGTGCAAGAGTATTAAGCCTGTGGGTACTTTTTTTGTCAAAGTATATTGCCGTACCAAGACTTTTGCTGTCCAATGTATATATGTAGTTTCCTTCCCCTTCTCCCCATACGATAACTCATTTAACTGTAGTAACTTTATGGTATGTCTTTGTGCTCAGGTTTATGTCTGCTTTTCATTCTTGTCAGATCATAAGAATTTTAAAAGTGTTTTCCTATTTAGGGGAAATTTTCCTTCAATCCATTCATTGCTCCTTTAATTGTGGGGCCTACAAACTATTCTAAAAAGGCACCATTCGACGGTATAAGGATTATTCGAGGAGAGATATTTAGGTAGAAGTGGGAGGAGTTTTTGGTTCCAGAGTGAAATATTCTAAGGCCATGGAGAAACTTATTAGTATCTTCCAGACAGAAGTCAATGCAATAGAAAAATTTGCTCAATTTAACATGGATTTTGAATACATAGGATGCGTCTTGCGATGGCTCTTATAAGCTTAACTAGAAAACAGTATGTGAAGCTAAATCAGCTTCCCAAAGGAAACAGTGTCACCTTCTGTTAGGTCCCAAGTCGTGTGCGAATTCAGAGCAATGAGCAGGCAGATGAACCTGCGAGGCGGGGAGTAGAAAGAGTTGTTTGAAAGCTTATACTTAGCGGACGGAAAGATTGAGCGAGACTTAGACTTTTCAAATACCAAACGAGTATAAGGCCGTATAAACTTTTGTTGGGTAATTGCAATGGCAGGAGATTTAAGTCATGCATCGTACTATCCAGAAGCAACTGACGATACTAACACGGCTTATGACAGTGTATTGTAGAGCCAAAGAAAACTTGTTTAGAGGGGAGATTGCCTCGAACCCAATTTGTAGATTTTATGATGCTGCGAATGAATCATTAGAACACATTCTTGCAGCCTGGGTGCATATAGGCGGATGGGTAGGGAATTGTACTTGCTAACAACAAGAAGAATCCTGAAGTTTGCCAGGATAGTAGAATTTGGAAGAGACATTATAGGGACGCCTTATATAGACTGATGTCAGTACAATAGATTGATTGATTGACATTATAGGGACGCTTTATATAGATTGATGGCAGTACAATAGATTGATTGATTGATTGATTGATTGATTGATTGATTGATTGATTCAGAGTAATCCGCCACCTATCACGACAACAATAATAATAGTAATACTCTATGCCTATGTATTTTTTCCAGTAATGGTAGAATAGGAGCCGCCATAGTCTAGTAGGTAGTGTGTTGGCTTATTAGTCGTTAGGCCATGGTTCAAACGCCAGGATAGATATCAAAACGAAAATATGAAAAAATAATAAATAGCAGATTTTTGACAAAAACTCTGAGAATAAATAAAATTTGCAATGAAAAGTTTCTCAAAAATCTGTCGTTCGGAGTTGACTTTAAACTGTAGGTCGCGCCACTCATGTATAAAATTAACACACACAACATAAGGGGTGTGAGAAGCTAGGTCGTTATCCTGACTGAGGGGTTGTAATGACCAATTATGTATGTAATGGGAGAATAGATACTGAAATAAATTAAAGTCCTTAACCGCAATAGCACTATCAACAATGACCCTTTTTCCATTGCGTTCCAAGAAGGATCGTACTTTAAATCTGTCACGTATATTATGGATTACAAATTAATTAGTATTGAAGAAAAAACTTTATTACTAATTATGATGAAATCTTTACTATACATTGCCCCCCAACACAATTTTCCAATCAATAAAACTATGACAGAACTAATAATACGTTTCAAATGTTGCAGCGTACAAAATCTTTCCACGCACGTACCCTAACAAAGGCGTTAAATTCTCCTTCAAAAACTTCAACAGTGTCAAATACGGTGGGCGTAGGTGCAACGAACGTATAAAATCTACAAAAAATTTGTGTTTTTTTTGTTATGAAAGAAGGCAAGTATTCCTGTATATTAAAACAAACAATGAAACCCCCTTTTTTGCTTACATACATACATACGTACTGACATACACTCTCTTACATTCAGTTGATTTCATTGAATTGTAATCTGTTCTCGGTTGAAATTTTAAACGAACACACCCATAAAATTAACAGTAACAGGTACCACGCCACCACTATCAGACAGCACCAAAGCCAAGTTTGGTGCAAAGAAAAATTGAAGGCTGACACACAGGAAAAAACAAGGAAAAGAAAAAAAGAAATGTGAAGTAAAAAATTAAACTGAGATCGTAAGAAATTGAAGGAAATGAAGACAGATGACAAAAATCTGAGTTTACGCACTATGGAGGGAAATACACATGAAGAAAAGTTTTGTCATACCACTCGAAGCATTGTGAATATGTAATACAAGCATAGTAAAGGTAGTTTTAGACACACTAAATTTCAAAATAAAAAATTTAGTTAAGACTACACATGAGTAACTTTAAGGCCTCCACCACGCAAGGTGGTATGTTTTCTAAGAATCTCTAAATTTACTCTCTTTGTTATCGTATGGACTGGTAAGTAGCGGGATTTTCTCTGAAAATCTTTTGCTTTGATTGGACAGCTAGGCAGGCAGTATGTCCATAACAAACGTCACCTCGACGTAACTCTTTGTCCATAAATGCCGAGAATTTTACAAGAAAATTTCAAATCATTTTAAAATGAATCGTATAGCGATGAAGTCGCCGTAGTCTAGTAGGTAGTGTGTTGGTTTATTAGACGTAATGCCAGGGTTCGAGCCCCAGGCCAGACATCAAAGCAAAATACAAAAGGTATTTCTTCGCCGACTTTCTCTCAGCAGATTTCTGTCAAAAACTCAGAGTAAATAAAATTGCCATGAAAAGTTTAAAAAAATCTGTCGTTCGGAGTCGACTTTAAACTGTAGGTCCCACCACTCACGTATAAAATTAACACACACATAAGTGGAGTGAGAAATTAGGTCGTAATCCTGACTGAAGGGTTGTAATGACCAATTATGTATGTATAGCGATTCCAGAACAAGGGAATATCAATGGAAATTGCATTGCTGATGAATTGGCCACAGTCACTATCGAGCTTACAATCTCCAACATATTACAGTTCATAGGTACGCCGATTGATTCAGTTAAGTTGGATATACTTCGTTCATTATACAAGGAGGCTCAACTACGTTAGCAGCACGATAGTAGGTGTAACATTGCTAGACTGTGCTGAATTTGTTTGGATATGGATCCGTTGGTGATGATTACAGGCCACTGTGCTATTGAAAGGCATGCGGAAAGACTTGGCATTGTCTCAAATGAATTCTGAAGTGGCTATGGATCTAAAGAAGAGCAAGGGACTATCTCTAACTTCATGAATAAGTCAGTGTCCTGCTTTTGCCATACCGAAGGCGAAAGTTCTTATACTTCCATCTTTTGCCATCCTTTGCTGAAATGTACTATACAAAGATTGCTGTAATACATACAGTAAACGTCAAAGAAAACTGTACACTAAGGATACAATTCTAAAAATCACTAAACTCAAACTTTAGTACTTTAGGAGAGTGCCCGAAAAAATTTTACAATATTTCGAAATATTTTTAATTTTTTTTTTCAATGTATATTTTTTAATGTACAGTTTCTTTGACGCTCACTGTATATACATACATACAGTGGACAACAAAAGTCTTAGTACGTTAATATATTTTGACAAAAAAAATACCCAGAGGCTTAATACTCTTGCACAGAGTCCCAATATGACTTCAACAAAGTATTTAGGAGATCATTTGAAAGAACGGTTACGTAATCACTAAACCTCAAAATAAAGTCAACCGAAAAACTTGCTCATGGTGCCACCAGAAAACATTAAACAAAACTTGTACATTCAATTACAATGGAGAGCTTGACCTTAAGGGATATTCTACTAAATACAAGCGATAACATTTTCATATATTTGGCCTTTGAATTTTAAATTTATTCAGGGTTCTCCTTGGGGGTACCTATAGAGTCATCTGAAACTTTTCCTTATTTTTCTCTTGTTTTATGAAAAACATTAAAAATTGTTGGTTTTATAATAAAACAGAAATAAATTCATAAAATAAATATAAAAACTATACATTTTTATACAAACTTTAAGCTAAAATTCATGAAATAGCTAAAATATATTGCCATACTAAGAATTTTGCTGTCCACTGTACATACGTAATTGGTCATTGCAATCCTTCAGTCACGAATAAGACCTAGCTTCTCACACCACTTATGTTGTGTGTGTTAATTTAATACATGAGTGGTGGGACCTATAATTTAAAGTCGATTCTGAACGACAGCTTTTTGAGAAACTTATTGATGGCAATTTTATTTACTCACAGAGTTTTTGCAGGAAATATGCTGAGAGGCAGTCGCCGAAGAAATATTATTTCATATTTTTGTTTGTTGGCGATGTCTGACATTTAATTTGAACCGTCTACTAGCCAATGCCAGATTGCTGAAATAAAGGGTCTTCCAAACAACTTTTTTTTTTGAAAATGCTTTAAAAAAATTACTGAATATTTTCTCAAATTTCTTTTTTTATTTGAAAGTACAATCCTTCCGGTTAATAATGGAAAATAATTTCATTCAAATGGCTGCCGCGGCTGGCTTGTCTGCGTAACACTTAGCTTTGACGGCACCCCACAAATAATAGGTCAACGGTGTCAAATCGCAGCTCCGAGGTGGCCAAACGACATCAGCTCTGCGGCTGATAATGCGATCTTCAAAAACAGGGCACAAAACATCGAGTGTAGCTTCGGCTGTGTGGCACGTAGCGCCGTCCTGTTGAAATCAAATGTTGCCAATATCCTCCTCTTCAATTTTAGTGAACAAAAATTCGTTCAACATGGCCCGATAACGGGTTTTCTGTGCCCCAAATGGGACAAATTTGCTTGTTTACATACCCGCCAAGATCAAAATGAGCTTCAACTGCAAAGATTATTTTTTTTTGCCAAAATCGGCATCTTCTGGTGTAATCTACTGCATGACCAGCCGAGGCAGCCATTTGAATGAAATTATTTTCCATTATTAGCCGGAAGGATTGTACTTTCAAATAAAAAAGAAATTTGAGAAAATATTCAGTAGTTTTTTTAAAGCATTTTCAAAAAAAAGTTATTTGGCGGACCTTTTAGAAAGATTTATTCTATACTCGGAATGGTTTAATATTGGGAGTGTTTGCTCTCCAGTATATATATTAATTTATGGTCTAAACGCTATTATAAGTGGTAGTCTAAATACCTGGAATAGAAAGATTTATTTTGTGGTCGGACTGGTTTAATATTGGGACAGAATTAAAACAAGGATCCGTAAGCATTGAAGCCGCCGTGGTCTAGTAGGTAGCTTGTTGGCTTATTAGACGAAAAGCCAGGGTTCGAGCCCCAGGCCAGACATCAAAATAAAATACAAAAAGTATTTCTTCTGTGACTTCCTCTCAGTAGATTTCTGGCAAAAACTCTGAGGGTAAATAAAAATTGCCATGAAAAGTTACTCAAAAATCTGTCGTCCGGAGTCGACTTTAAACTGTAGGTCCCACCACTCATGTATAACAATTAACGCACACAACATAAGTGGCGTGAGAAACTAGGTCGAAATCCTGACTGAAGGGTTGTAATGACCAATTATGTATGTATGTATGTATCCGTAAGCATTGCATAAAAAAATTAATTTTTAAAGAAATTAAATTTCTCTTTATTTTCCTTAAGAAAAGCAAATATTGTTGTTTGTTTGATTGAGCATATGTAATCCATATTATGCCATATACAAGCGTATTGCTTGCACCATAGCTTTACAATTGATTCAGTCCAGTTTAGTAAAATCTGGAATCATGGAATTAACGTTCTTAATGTAGTTGTTGTCCGGGCCATATATAATGCCCACAGTGCCTTGCATGGAAACTTTTTTGATCAAAACCTATGTTGAATGTTTGAATTCCGGTTTAGATATTAATTATGGCCTAAGTGGGATTCTAGATCTCTAGAAGAGTCTGCCACCCAATCTAACCTAAAATGATTGTAAACCGAATATGAATTTTTTCAGTGTAATTACCGTATTCACGAGTAGTTTAAACCGTTACGTTGTCATATAAGGCTGCCATAATTTTTCGTTTGATACCTTTTGCCAGTAATTATAAATTCAATATGGATAAAAGAAAAATGATTTCTCTTAAGCGAATTTGTGACGCATTTTCGTATATTAATTATTGCATTGTACAACTATACTACACATCTACAAAACTTATATATTCATGTCTATACAATTAAGTTACTTAAATGAAATATGTATGTATGGTACATACATACATATGTATACAAGAAAGACAAAATGCTGTTCCCCAAAACATGTTGCCTTTGGCATCAATGTTTGCAAACATACTTGTATGCAGCAGAAGCAGCAGCAGCAGCAGCAAACAACACATCATTGAAACTCTTTTGATATCCATTTTACTCATCTTTGTGTAAAATATTCTTCAATATAATCCTACCAACAAATGGGGATCATTAAGCATTTACGTAAATACGTACATATGTAAGCACATATAACACAAACACTTTTGTGTGTGTGTGTGTGTGTGTGGTGCAGCCTTTTACTTTAAAAGGCTCGTGTTTAGACTTTATCGTTGGGCTCATCTTTATATCATGCTGGTGATGTTGATACTGATGCTGATGTTGGATGATGAACATCGACGATGGCAAACTATGCGTGGTGAAGAAATTAATTCATTAAAGGAACGTGCGTTTCTTTGTACAGAAACCAACCTAAATCTTCCTCTTTTCCATCGTCAACATATAATTGTTGACTTATTTTTATACTCTTCACTGCTACAATTGATGGGCATATTTTGTGTTTAAGCTGATGTTTGTAACTCCTTTTAATGAAAAATTCTACAAGATTTGTTGCAAATCCATCTTTCCAAAGGGAAGTCAATGCTGCAGTAGTGTATTCCATAGTATAGGTATGACCAACTGTTTATTACTTTCGTACTGTTTGTCTTTGTGGTTTTTTCTCTTTTTTTTTTCGAGTAATTTAGTAATTTTTATAGTTTTGTCATGCGTTTTCATGTCAATTGTGGGTGTAATCAAGTGCATTTAATGTTCAGAAATGTCTGCAGTTTGTTTTTTTATTTCCATTTTTTTTGTTTCACTTTTATTCGCTTATTTTTTGTCATTCATTTGGTAGAAATTTCTTTTTTCTTACTTTTCTTTTGCAATGTTCACATTGTGTGGGTGCAACAATTTCGTTCATTATGTGATGCGTGCGTGTTTTGTAGTTGTGTTTTGTATATGGCAGGAGGCAACTTGTTTAAATCAGTGAAAGGCTCGAAATTGTTGAAGTGAAATTTTTCAATTGCCAGTTAACAAATCATTGAAATTGTTAATAAATAAATAAATGCGATAAAATAATATTTAATTAAGTATTGTTGCAAAAAATAAAAAATTAAAAAATTATTATCAAAAATTGTTGTTGGATTTGAGTGAAGAATTCGTACTTACTTTACTTACTTAATTGGACATAACAACACGATTAACGGGTTTCGGCCTGCCGCAACACATCCTTCCAGGCGCCTCTACTTCTTGTGCGCCTACGCCAGTTGGTCTCATCAATCGATGACAGGGCTTCCTCGATTTGATCCTTCCAACGAAAACAAGTTCGTCCTCTACGCCGACTTCCGCAGATCCCCGCATCAAATACCCGTCTCGCCGGAGTATCCTCCTCCATTCGAACGACATGGCCGAGCCAGCGCAGCCGCTGGATATTAATAAAGGGTGTTTTTTACAGAGGTATAGAACTTTAAGTTGGCATTACTTTTCAAGATGGCGACCGATTTAACAGCTGTCAAGTGATTTATTCGCCTGAACAACGCTTGCAAATAGTGCAATTTTATTTCGAAAATAATGGTTCTGTGCGGAAAACGTATCGCGCACTACGTCCATTTTATCGTCGACAAAATCGTCCATCAGAGCAGTTAATTCGATTAACCATGGAACGTTTTCGCACCACGTTTACTCTTATTGATAACTCGCATCCCCAGAGACGCTGTACGGTGCGTACAGAAGAAGCTATTGCTGCAGTAGAGCGTAGCATTGATGAAGACCCGAATGAGTCCCTCCGCCATCGAGCACAGGAATTGGATTTGTGTCCATCCACTTTATGGAAGATTTTGCGGAAGGATCTTGGTTTGCGTGCTTACAAAATCCAACTCGTGCAAGATTTGAAGCCAAACGATCATCAAGTAAGGCGTAGATTCGTCGAATGGGCCCAAAACGAGATTACCGTTGCTCCCGATTTTCATAAGCGAATTTTGTTTAGCGATGAAGCGCACTTCTGGTTGAATGGCTACGTCAACAAACAAAACTGCCGCATTTGGAGTGAAGGTAATCCTCAAGTGTATGTGGAAACACCGTTACATCCGGAAAAACTGACTGTTTGGTGCACTTTATGGGCTGGTGGAATCATTGGTCCGTACTTTTTCAAAAACGATGGTGGCCAGAACGTTACAGTCAATGGTGATCGGTATAGAGCCATGATTACTAACTTTTTCATTCCTGAATTGAATAACCATGATGTCCAGGAGATGTGGTTTCAACAAGACGGCGCAATATGTCACACAGCTCGTGCCACAATAGATTTATTGAAAGACACGTTTGGTGACCGCCTAATTTCACGTTTTGGACCTGTGAATTGGCCTCCAAGATCTTGTGATTTAACACCGCTAGACTACTTTCTGTGGGGATATGTAAAGTCATTGGTCTATGCGGTAAAGCTACAAACGCTTGACCATTTGGAAGACAACATTCGCCGTATTATTGCCGATATACGGCCACAAATGTTGGAAAAAGTCATCGAAAATTGGACGTCCAGATTGGACTACATCCGCGCCAGCCGTGGCGGTCATATGCCAGAAATCATATTTAAAATGTAATGCCACAAGATTATCTTTCGGATAAATAAAATTCATGACAATCGCATAAATCATCGTTGTTTTATTGCAACTTAAAGTTCTATACCTCTATAAAAAACACCCTTTACTATGCACAACGTCTATGTCCTTGAGGAGTTCATACAGCTCACTGTTGGATCGCCTCTTGTCGAGTATTAGTTTTGTCGTACGAGAGAGGTCTCTGCTACTCAATGGCCTATTGAGACCATAGTAGCACCTGTTGACAAGAGTGATCCTACGCTTGATCTCCAGACTGACATCATTTTTGGTGGTAATGCCGGAGCCAAGATAAATAAATTCCTTGACTGTATGATGAATTCGTTAATTAGTAAATTGACGAAATGGATATTCTGCTTGGTCGCAGATTTTGCTTGATGCCCGCACTTCACATACGATTTCATGGACTTGGGGACTATCGTAATTAATCGGTTTTTCGTCGCCAGTAATAATCCGATGAAAAAATGATTTCCTTTTAAAGCGATCAAACAGCGTTTCAGTCATTCACAATTTTTCTTTAAAAGTCTTTTGCCTTCATGGACTTTAAACTTTTCCCGAACGCTATTTGTCTTTGATGTCAGAAACTATTTTATCCAAAAATCACTCGCTACACTGTGGATAGCAGTATAATTCCACAAGCAAACGGTGACATGCAAGCTTAGTTATTTTCCCAAGAAAGTGGCTTCACAAAATTTCTCGTAAATGCTGTTTTTTCGAGAGTTTGAAGGATTTATCATCATGAAAAAATTTATAATGTGCGCCAAACCAAACAATTTTTCGGTGAAATAATGAAATATGGGAAGGATGAGTGAATTGTAAAGCTTTAGTCTTATTAGGGGAGAGAATGTCTGCTGCTCAACTGTGTATGTAAACCATAACAGAAGTTACTGGCAAGTGTAATTCTATGCTTGATCCAGGCTGATATTGTTGTAGTTGGTAACTGAGGAGCCAATGTAAATAAATTCCTTAACAAAATCGTAGGTATAGCTATCGTCCGTATCCTGTATACGTACACTCTAGTACTTTGAGCAGCTACGAAATACCACTTGGACGGTGTTGTAGGAAACTGGACGGTACGCAAAAAACTGTGCACTTTTTTTTAAAATAGTGACATCTGCCTTACGCAGAACTCTCTTTATAACGAAGTTGAAGAGATCGCATGATAAGGGGTCGATTTGTCTAGAACCTCTTATGGTGTCAAATGGTACTAAGACGTCTTTTCGTCAACAGAAATGCAAGAGTTATTTAACGGGTACTAAACAGACTAACCAGCTCCCAGGAATACGAGCTCAGACATTGCGGAAAGAACTTAATCTCTTATCGCGTAGGCGAATACTATCGTATAGTCCATAATAGTATGGAGATCATGGTTTTTCTCCAGGATCTGTTGTATACTAAAGAATTAGTCAATGGCAGACTTGCTAGGTCTATCTCATAATAAAATAAACTTCAGTACTACAAAAATATATTTTTGAAATTGAAAGTTATGTGCCATAATAAATAATTTTAATTTTCTTTGGTGCATTACATTTTATTGTTAAATTAGATAAATTTCACCTTAATTTTATCTTCCAACTGACTTAAATAAATATTTTTTTTAAACAATCTTAATATGGCTTTAAACACCTTAATACATTATTATTTTACCATAAAGTATACGATGTGTACTAACAAACAATGTAAAATCAATAAATTTTTTCAATTGCCAGCAATTTAAAAATTCCATTGCCATGCACACTAAAACATACAGACATGTGAACATGTTCACGCTACAATGTTTCTAATAAAAAATGACTTCATTTGCAATTTTCTTAAAGAAAAATGAAAAAACGACGATAAAAATGGGCAGATGCAATAAAAGAATTCACTATCATTCGGAAAAAGGGTAGGGTTTCTCCTTTTTAAATATTTCAATTTACAAGATTATAAAGTAAAACTCTATAACTTAAGCATAAAAGACTGCTAATGTTAAAATTTATAGTGTTGGTTATGGTATAAAGGTAGAGCTATAAGGAGATGTTAGGTATATTTAGTTTGGCTTAACGTTTGAACAGTGTACTATATTTGTGTGAGCTTGGTGGACTGTACCATGCTATACTACACTATACCATGTTATACTATGGTATACTACACTATACTATACTATACTATATATAATATACATACTATACTACACTATACTATACTATACTATAGTATACTATACTATACTATACTATACTATACTATACTATACTGTACTATACTATACTATACTATACTATACTATAATATACTATACTGTACTATACCTATACTCTACTATAATATACTATACTATACTATACTATACTATACTAAACCTATACTCCATTATACTATATTATACTATACTACACTATACTATTTTGATATCATACTCTGTACATATGTAGATCACTTAAGAGTCATTGCATATGTATTAGCCAAGTTTTTTCCAAAGTTTTTCCATTTCATTGCCATTAAAGCGAGTATGGTAAGAGAAGAAATACAATCCCTATAATTTGCATGCAATTTTTTATAACTCTTAATGGTTTTTAACTAGTTTCTCTATATGATTTTCACGCTAAATTATTTGATTTTAATTTGCTGCGTAATTGATGGTTACAATTTACAATTTGTTTATTGGTGGCCATTAAAATGGGGGCAAAAACTAGAGTTGGCATTAAGGCAGACAGGTATGTATGTATGTATCTATGTATATCCACATTTAGTTTTAGTTGCAGTTGCAAGTGATGGCGATTGGATTTCGTTGTTAAACAGCAGCTTGTTTAAAACAAAAATTATGTGATGGATAATAATTTTATGGCCAATGAGTTGTTAATATTTATGATCCAATTTAATGATGGTGCCCGTGCGCTTAACAATATTAAATTATGGTTAATATTTGTTGTTGGAAATTTTTTAAAAAAAATCTTTATTACATGACAAGTTATGGTAGGAAATTAAGATAAGATATCTTCCTTTACTTTTTTATGAAGTATGCTTTGTATTAAGAGAGAGATTAGTTTTAAATTATTATTGTAAACATTGCTGATAACACAGTGCATACATAGTGAATAGAAATAAAAGTTTTAATTGCAGTTTTGGTCAAAACGTAAGGAGTTGGCAGCAAACTTTATTATTCGCATACATGATGTTTGACTGTAAGACTGCTGGCATAATATCACAGTAAAGTAATTGACTAAACGATCAACATAAACATAAACACACATATAAACACATAAAAATGTAAAAATAAGTAGACCTTGATTTGTTAGGTGAATGTTTTGTAAGCTCGATATCTTAATAGTTTTGTGAAAATCCTATTCTTATCTATACATAACTCGTCTTATAGAAGTAAACTAGCAAAATCTTGGTAAGTTTGTACAAGATACAGAGATTAACCCTTTTTTGCAGTGCATTGTGATGAAATACCGAAAAGTGAGTTACAGAAGAAGGGAAAGTGAATGTTGTATGCAATAAATCGGTGTTTGATTCATTTGATGACCAGTGCTATAACTTCGTTCTCATTTCTTTTGTTTATAATCTACAAATTTAAAAAAGTGTTAAAGAGCAAAAAGTGTGGTGGGAATCGAACTTATAATTCCGACACTCGTACACAGCCGTATAGTGCAAATGATCCTTAAAGCCAAGACGGCCGTCAGTCTTTACTCCTTATTGTTAATTGAGCCTTGGAAAGCTTATACACAAATTATATAATCAACAGATTTCTGGCAAAAACTCTGACAGAAAATAAAATTGTCATGAAAAGTTTCTTAAAAGTCTATCGTTCGAAGTCGATTTTAAACTGTAGGTTCTGCCAGTCATGTATTAAATTAACACACTTATATAAAGTGCTGTGAGAAACTATGGTGAAATCCTGACTAAAGGCTTGTAATGATGTATGTATATACAAAGCTTCCACCTACATTGAGATACTGCGTTTTCAGCAGCCGCAATTTTCTCAAAGAGATAGCTAATCGGTAAGACAGTTCTATCATAGTTATGTCGTTGCACATTGCGAAAATGAAAAACTAATGAATTGCCCAGACGTGGCATGACCACTGAAATTTCGATATAATTTTCTTAATTGAGAAACCTTTAGAAACCAGCAAGTTTAATAATGTGGTAATCCTTTGCGTTAGCGTTACATCGAGAGCCTGGGATATTTACAAAATATCGCAATAAATCTGTTCAAGACTCACTATAAAGGATACACAGAAAGTTTGCATAAACTGCAATGGGGCCCATTCAACGTCGTTGTAGAAGTCATTATTGGGCATTGCATGCATGTCGCCGTAGTCTAGTAGGTAGTGTGTTGGCCTATAAGACGTATGGCTACGGTTCAAACCTTAGGTCAGACATCTTCAACAAAACAAAAAAATATTTCTTCGACGACTTTCTCTCAGCAGATTACTGGCAAAAACTCTGAGAGTAAATAAAATTGCCATGAAATGTTCTCAAAAATCAGGTGTTCGAAATCGACTTTATACAGTAGGTCCCGCCACTCATGTATAAAATTAACACACACAACGTAGGTGATGTGAGAAGCTAGGTCGCAATCCTGACTGAATGGCAATGACCAATTGTGTATGTATGTATGTATCAATGTTATCTTATTCACGTATTTGTCTTCGTAAACTGGCTAATGATTTCTGCAGAACTTGGAAAAACGAGGAAGAAAAAGAATACTGCCTACTGCGTCATATTCACATTATAAAATAAGAAATCACGTAAGCTTCTACCCTGCAGTTATATTACTAACCATTTGAAAAATTTTCTGCTTTATAACGAATTCTGGATGGTTCTAGGATTGGGTGAAAAAGGTTACAATGGGTTGAATCGAACTATCTCTTTACTTACTTACTTACTTAATTATTCATAATAACCTTTCAGTCAGAGTTACAACCTAGTTTTTCACACCACATATGTTGAGTGCGTTATTTTTTTATACAGGAGTGGCGGAACCAACAGTTTGAAGTCGAATTCGAACGACTTCATGGCAATTTTATTTAACTCTCAGAGTTTTTGCAGACATCTGCTGAGAGAAGGTTAGGTTAAGTTAGAGGACGTGTACATGTCGATTAAGGCAAGTCCAGTACCCGGAGGTCGAATTGACCCATTTTACAACGTCCTAGTTTCTCACACCACTTATGTTGTGTGCGTTAGTTGTATATATGAGTGGTGTGACCTACAGTTCAAAGTCGACTCCGAACGATAGATTTTTGAGAAAATTTTCATGGTAATTTTTTATTTACTCTCAAATTTTTTGCCAGAAATCTGATAAGAGGAAGTCGCCGAAGAAATACTTTTTGTATTTTGTCTTGATGTCTGGCCTGGGGCGCGAACCCTGGCTTTACGTCTAATAAGCCAACACAGTACCTACTAGACTACGGCGACTTCAGAGAGAAAGTCGCCGAAGAAATATTTTTTTATATTTCGTTTTTTTTGGAGATGCATGACCTGGAGTTTGAACCGTGGCCTGACACTACCTAGACTAGACTACGAAGACTTCTATTCACTTATTATATTATATATTCACATATTATATTATATTTCAAATTAACGGATATGTAAATAAAGAAGAAGTATTTACTCGCAAATCCAATTAAAACAAAAGACTTAGGAACGAAGCACTATCCTTATAATAAATAATAAATTTTTAGTAACAGACTTTGATTTGAATTTTAAAAATATGAAATAAATTTTTTAATTCTTTTATTAAATTGTTTAATTTTATTGGACTATTTCTACTATCTGAAGCTATACAAATAACTACTTTGAAGGATATTTTGTTTTTAATGATTTCCAAACAAAGTGAATGGCATTTGATAATGTCAGGTCGCATGTTAAACATTTTGTGCAGGCACATTAAATTATTCAATATGCATCAAATTCATCTAAAGTTGGGTTTTAAAATGTAACAAAAAAGACAGAAAAGAAAAACATACACATGACTTTAATTTATTCAATTTAATTACAAAAAAAAGAAAAGAAAAACTGGAAAAAAGAAAAGCAAATATTTGTTTACCAACTTTAAAAATGACTGCGATCAATTTACCGAAATAAATTCAATTAAAACCAATCAAAAGGCACTGTCTCTGTCTCTCTTTTTCGCTCTCTCTATTTCTAGGTTTATAGTGGAACTTTATTTCAAGTTGATGCACGCCATGTCAATGAATGATTTGACAGTTAAGACTAATGGTTGACACAAGTTAAACAACATTTTAACGGTTTTATATTTTTCTTTCGTTTTTGAGATATTTTTTTTTTGGTTTTGGTAGGTTAAACGAAAACATTTCCTAAACTTGCATACATAAAAATGAATACACAGAGTATAAGTGAGTGTACAATAGAAATGGTGGCTGGCTAGCGATATAAGCTTAAGCATTGCGGCGGTAGTCGAAATAGAAAAGAAATGTAGTGAACAACAACAAGAATTTAAAGTTTGTTATTTTGAGATCAAAAAGGTTACAGGTACCATAGAAATATACTAGAGAGAGACATAGAAAACATACTTAAGTGTAGGGTTTGCAATAATGAGTATAAAAGAAGGATAGTTTTTAATGACATTAAGGCTACTATGTAAAGATATATTAATAAAGGGTGTTTTTTATAGAGGTATAGAACTTTAAGTTGGCATTACTTTTCAAGATGGCGACCGATTTAACAGCTGTCAAGTGATTTATTCTCAGTTTGGTTTGGCAATTCATCGTGAATAGACTCACGCCTGAACAACGCTTGCAAATAGTGCAATTTTATTTCGAAAATAATGGTTCTGTGCGGAAAACGTATCGCGCACTACGTCCATTTTATCGTCGACAAAATCGTCCATCAGAGCAGTTAATTCGATTAACCATGGAACGTTTTCGCACCACTTTTACTCTTATTGATAACTCGCATCCCCAGAGACGCTGTACGGTGCGTACAGAAGAAGCTATTGCTGCTGTAGAGCGTAGCATTGAGGAAGATCCGAATGAGTCCATCCGCCATCGAGCACAGGAATTGGATCTGTGTCCATCCACTTTATGGAAGATTTTGCGGAAGGATCTTGGTTTGCGTGCTTACAAAATCTAACTCGTGCAAGATTTGAAGCCAAAACGATCATCAAGTAAGGCGTAGATTCGTCGAATGGGCCCAAAACGAGATTACCGTTGTTCCCCATTTTCATAAGCGAATTATGTTTAGCGATGAAGCGCACTTCTGGTTGAATGGCTACGTCAACAAACAAAACTGCCGCATTTGGAGTGAAGGTAATCCTCAAGTGTATGTGGAAACACCGTTACATTCAGAAAAACTGACTGTTTGGTGCGCTTTATGGGCTGGTGGAATCATTGGTCCGTACTTATTCAAAAACGATGGTGGCCAGAACGTTACGGTCAATGGTGATCGGTATAGAGCCATGATTACTAACTTTTTAATTCCTGAATTGAATAACCATGATGTCCAGGAGATGTGGTTTCAAAAAGACGGCGCAACATGTCACACAGCTCGTGCCACAATAGATTTATTGAAAGACACGTTTGGTGACCGCCTAATTTCACGTTTTGGACCTGTGAATTGGCCTCCAAGATCTTGTGATTTAACACCGCTAGACTACTTTCTGTGGGGCTATGTAAAGTCATTGGTCTATGCGGTAAAGCCACAAACACTTGACCATTTGGAAGACAACATTCGCCGTATTATTGCCGATATACGGCCACAAATGTTGGAAAAAGTCATCGAAAATTGGATGTCCAGATTGGACTACATCCGCGCCAGCCGTGGCGGTCATATGCCAGAAATCATATTTAAAATGTAATGTCACAAGATTATCTTTCGGATAAATAAAATTCATGTCAATCGAATAATCCATCGTTGTTTTATTGCAACTTAAAGTCCTATACCTCTATAAAAAACACCCTTTACTTAATGTAGGGCCTTAAGATAGTCTACAGCAAAACGAAATAAAAAAAAAATATATCTTCGGCGATATCCTCTCAGTAGATTTTTGGAGGGGTAAAAAAATTGCTTTGAAAAGTTTCTCAAAAAATCTGTCATACAGAGTCGACTTGAAACTTAAGCTCCCGCCACTCATGTGTAAAATGAACACACAAAACAGAAGTGGTGTAAGAAGCTAGGTCATAAGCCTGACTGAGAGGTTGTACTGACAAGAAAACCCTAACAAACTCATCTATAAAGCCAATAGGTATAGGAAGTCCTTTTTTTTATTGGTAGACTTATATTGAAAGCCTAAGCAGACACATATTGAAAAAAGACAAGTAGAAAATGCAAACCAAATTCAAGTCATGCTGTTTTGTTTGCTTTTGAGATGATAAAGTGATTTCTTTTTGCAATTTTTGTTTGCCTATATTAACGTTTTCAAATAAATTCATTTCATTTACAATTTGTTAAATCATTTCTTTTGCTACAATTTCGGCTTTAGTGTTTAAATTTAAATTTAAACCTGAAATCAAATCAAAAGTAGCGCTTTAGTTGTTTGGTTTTCAATTCCAAACTCTTTCAGCATCACACTTCTTATACACAATGAATGGCTCTGAGTTTCTAAAGCACGCGTTGCCGTCAGTAGTTGGAGATGTAAGCCGAAGAAAAAACCCAATTTTGAGAAGTGCTACAAAAAGCCGAAATCCAGAAGAAGCTAAGAAAAAAAATAAAGGAACAAAGTTGAAAGAAAGAATTGTTGTAACACTATACCACCTCCACCTTTTGATACCGCAACAGCACTAGCAACTAGCAGCAGCAACGTCAATGGCAGCATCAGCAGCAGCCCAAGAAAAAAAAGAAGTTACAAAAAAAAAAAAAAAACAAAGGTGACAAAGTCACGAAATTCTTGTCAATTTTTAACTGTAGACCAATTTGTTTGTCTCTTTTCGCGTTGTTTTCTGCCTTTTTTTCCCTCCTGGTTTAATACACTTTTTTTTCTGTTATTTGGTTGAATTTCGTGACAAATCATGCTACCAAAATTGGGAGAAAATATTTCAGTTTTTCTTTTCTTTTTTTCGTTTTTATTTCATTCAATCTTAAAGTTTTTTTTTATATTTTTTAATTCGTTTTCCAATAGTGCAATAATATTGCCGAATGTGCCATAAAGAGTGATGTGCATATGATTTGTGAAATGATGATTCATAGTTTTTTTTTTAGCTTGAAGAAGAAGACGAAAAAAGTACAAGTACACTTGCATTGATACTCTTCTCTAAATAGATAAGAAATTAATTTGAATTTTAAAACGTAACCACAACAATGTTTGATGTCTACATTCTCTAGACTCATGAGAAAGAAATTAAATTATCACAAAGGAATGTAGTTTTTTGAAAATATTTTATTTACTATCACTTGCCTCTTCATTTATGGTAAAAAAGTTGATTATTTCACCGAAAAGTAAATTAATTGAATTTAATTATTAAAATTCCTACTGTGAGGGAAATGTGCTTCGTAAATAACGTCCATTTTATTGACATCATAATTTGTTTTTTTTTGTTACGCTGAGGAGGAGTAAATGTACCTAACCGTACCATAGGGGTAGTCGTCACTATACCCTATGTGTGAGGCCCTCACCCACTAAATCTCCCCCTCCTCTTTTGGACTCCTTGTGCCCACTCCGGAACTACTGTGGTATTACTTCGAAGTGGAGTCCGTCTGGCCATTTGGCCCTTTCGTATCCATATCCACGTCCGGATTGCGTAACGAATTCCGAAAAGGTGTTCAAACAACATCCATTCTACTTCTCTCATCCAAGTCAATTTTCTTAGATTTGAATAAGACTTCAGAGTATCTGACTATACTATTCCAATTCTCCTCACTGTTCAGAATTACACCGCAGAAGTTCTCGACAGTAAAGACGCCGACTTTGGCCTCAAGATTCCTTTTTTCTAAACTCCATCTCTCTCAATGAAAGAAAGTGTGTTCCGCATCATCAATCGACTTATCATCATAGATGCAATTTGGTCGTGTCATCTTCCCCATTTTAAATAGGTACTTACAAAAATAACCGTGTCCAGATAGCAGTTGTGTCAGACAGTAGTTAACCTCACCAAATTTCCTCTCCATCCAGCGGGTAATATCTAGGAGAAGTTTTGCCGTCCATCTACCACTCGTCTCAGTGTTCCATTCCTCTTGCCACTGTTGTATGGCTCGCTTTCTGGCAATTGACATCATAATCGAGTCACCGAACAGCCTATCAATTTCATATTGGAGAATTGTGTTTGACGAGTTCGAACCATGGAGATATCTGTGTCAATGTAGATTCCCGTCTTTATCAACAATTGGGTTTGTATCGATCTTCTGCAACATATTGGTATGAAACCATACAAAATACGACTGCTGCAAGAATTGAAGCAGGATTACGATCTAGCTTCTCACACCACTTATGTTGTGTATGTTAATTTTTATATATGAGTGGCGAGACGTACAGTTTAAAATCAACTCCAAACCTTAAATGACAATTTATTTGCCCTCAAAGGTTTTGCCAGAAATCTGTTGAGAGGAAGTCGTCGAAGAAATATTTTTTTATATTTTCGTTTTGATGTCTGACCTGAGGTTTAAGCCGTGGTCTTACGTCTAATAAGCCTACAACAATAAGCGGATGAGTCTTAAAAAAAACGAATCATCATTAATTTTCCTACCGAAAAATTATCTTCAACGATGGATACGTCAACAAAGAAAGCTGCCGAAAGTACTATGAAGCATCGTCATAGTCTAGTTGGTTTGGTTTAATCCCTAGCTCAGACTTACAGATAAAGTTAACACACACAACATAGGTGGAGTGAGAATATAGGTTGTAACCCTGACTATAGGGTTGTAATGAGCAATTAAGTAAGTACAAGAACTACACTATTACACTATATGTGTACCACTTATGAATAGGCTACGCTTTTTACACGAATAATAAAAATCACAATAGCCAAGCGAACAATACATCGTGAGGGGGACATCATTTTGTCAAAAATGGAAGAATTTGTCTTCATTATAATTCAATAAGATCGTTTGGTGAGCAATTGGTCTTACATTCTGGAACAGTCTATTGACCAACAAGATCATGCGATTTGATCCCAGTAAACACTTTTTCATGGATATAGGAGAGGTCTCTTGTTTACAAGGACCATTCTATCCTGAAGGACAACCTTATTGCATTGCCTATAGAATGTCTCCATAAAGTGTCTCTCTAACCAACAGGAATATCATTAACAACGAATGCCAATGGGTTCAATTAGCAAAGTTCCTCACTACTACCCCCATTAATTTCTGTGCAGCCCTTGCGCTGACCAACTTCTTCCTCTTTCCTGATTTTGGTGGAACTTGGTCAGTACAGGGACTGCGTTTACCCGTGGCATCACAACGGGCCACTATGCATGCTCAAGTGAGCTTTGTGATATCAGAGCTGCCACTCCGACCTAAACATAAACCTAAAACCATTAATTAAACCCATTAATTGATTATTACAACCCATTAGTCAGGATTACAACCTAGCTTGTCACACCATCTTTGTTGTGTGTATTAGTTTTATCTATGAGAAGCGGGACCTATGGACTTAAGTTAATTCCAAATGAGAAACTTTGAGAAACATGACAATTTTATTTACTACCACAGTTTCCGCCAGAAGACTACGAGGAGGAAGTCGCCTAAGAAATATTTTTTTTCATATTTCGTTTTGTTTGAGATAACTGAGCCAGAAGTTGAACCTCGGACTTTCGTCTAAACCGGCCTATCGTTTTGTTTGAGATAACTGAGCCAGGAGTTGAACCTCGGACTGTCGTCTAAGCCATCCAACCAAATACTTAATAGACTATGACGGCTAGCCTATACCTATTACAACAATTTAATACAGTTTGACTATGGGGTTTTTTCAGGTAGATTAACTAGGTTAAAAACTTGTGAATGAAACTGAAATTAAATAAATAGATGGGACAGACAGGTAATGCCCTATGACTATAAAAAAAATACAAAAAAAATAGGGAATGTATGTTCAATGAAAATTTTAGAACTTATTGTGATTGGTATTCCTTTTTGGTCACGAAGTATACACTTTTATTAGCTCGACTTAATGTAAAGACAACTTCAGTTTGTAATGTAGATGAGGCATTTCGTTAAGGCAGAATTTGATGATGATTTTTTCTTAAAAAAATTTTTTAATAAAAAAAAACAAAAAAATTATTTTGTTTTATTTATCCTTCACTATTTGAAATTACTCTCTCTTAGAATGTCTCATAAAAAATTGCCCAACTAAGCATATGAAAATAAGTTTCAATTGTTGTCCTTTCTTTTATTTTAATCGTCCATGAGTCAAATATATTTTCCTTAAATTTGTTACACGTTTTAGATTTCAACAACGTTCAAAACGCTATTAATAACTTGCAACTTTTAGTGGTAACTTACATATCAACAAGACATTAATTGTGCAATATTAAGTAATTATTCAATGTTAAACCAAACTATTCCAACAACGACTAGTATGATATGATATACCAATATACAGTAACTATACCAACTAATAAACCACAATTCTTCCATTCACATGGCATACATACGACTATATTTGTAGATTTGTAAGTTGCTAGACCTTTTCACTTTATAAATGGGCTACCAATTCTAAGCCATTGACTTTATAATAAATATAAACAGCCTTAGGGCTAGAAACTGCATACAAGAAGCCCAAAAAGGTGGTGATTTGTTATAAATATGTACAGAAAAAAGAGAAACAAAAGAAAAAATAAAACTTTTAGAATAAAATATAAGAGAAAACGCCTCTTTTTATTTATATTCAATGAAAAAGAGAAAAAAATTAAAAAGAAAAACCCACTTGTATATTAAACCAACAATTAAAATGAGATTAATTAGCCACGCTTATAAGACCTGGTGGTTTTTGGTAGTGGTGGTGGTGGTGGTGCATTGAAATGTTTTGTATGCCAGTGATAGTTAGTTTTGGTGGTGATGCTGTTAGTGCTTGTGGTGCTGCTGTTTTATGGATGATTTTGCTTTTAGGCCAAACAAGGCTACTTTTACAGCTTGTCGCCACAATTGTACAACAATCGATCTTCATTGGGGGGCCTTTAGAAAAAAAAGAGAAAAACATAAAATAAGAGACGAATCAAAAACCAACATGAAAACATGTTTCAACTTTTTCTATTTAACATTCTATGCGACTTAAAGGAATTCATTTAATTATTATTAAGAAAAACGTATTTAATTGAGTGTAATTATCCTGTTATCGAAGTCGCCATAGTCTAGTAGGTAGTGTGTTGGGGTATTAGACGTAAACCCAGGGTTCGAGCCACTGGCCAGACATCAAAACAAAATACAAAAAGTATTTCTTCGGCGACTTGCCAGAAGATTTCTGGCAAAAACTCTGAGAGTAAATAGAAATTGCCGTGAAAAGTTTCTCAAAAATCTGTCGTTCGGTGTCGATTTTAAACTGTAGGTCCCACCACTCATATATAAAATTAACACACACAACATAAGTGGTGTGAGAAATTAGGTCGTAATCCTGACTGAAGGGTTGTAATGACCAATTATGTATGTATCCTGTTGTCGTTATCGAAGTTGATATAAATCACCACCAATAGCGGGACCTATAGTTAATGCCGACTCCTAACGATCGATTTGATTTGAGAGATTTACTCTCAGAGTTTTTGCCAGAAGTCTGTTGAGAGCAAGGCTGAATTTAACCGAAATCATGGGTTATGTAGGCTTTGAGGAACGCTATGGTATGGGGCTTATTCGCATACAACTACAACTTAAGAAGACCCCACAAGGAAAATTTTAAGTGTTCAAAATGAACCATTTCGGTAGGCTGTTCACATTACATCCATGTGAGTTGACCATGTCGGTACCAGAGATCAGCCATGAGTATTCATACTCATAATTTCTGATACTTATACGCATTCATACCTATTTTAATATCATACTCATACTACTCATATTCAAAGTTTGAAGTACTCATCATACTCATACTTAATAATACGCATGATGTTGTTGCTATCGACTCTCCTTTACTCAACTTTTACAAGAATCAAATAGTATGATTCGTTACGAACACTACAATACTCACTGGAAGGTTGTGTGTTTGCTTTGCTGGATGTCTGTCTTTTTCTTTCTTCTTTTTTTGTAAATGCGAGAACAACTAAGACTGTAAATTTTGGTGAATGATTCTAATCACTCGAATCATTTATGAGTATTATAAGTATTTTTTCAAATTTATGAATCTGAATGAGTAGACATATGAATCAAACATATTTCGAATGTTATCAGTTTGATGTCAACGTTGTACTCATACTCATTGCAATGTGTACTTATAAATCAATGTTGTACTGTGTACAAATGAATCAGAGTATTTGGATTTCAATACTGTTGACTTACTCATACTCAAAATTTCATGAGTACTTATGATTAGGGAAAAACGATTCATTGCTGATCTCTGATCGTGATCATGTAGATCGTGCTGAATATCCACTGTTGCAAAAGCTGTATGACACGTTCCGCTGTGGAATTGAAACCACATTCCGTTGGTGTCGAGGCCTTCCAAATGTAGTTTATAATCACCGAATTGTATGTAGTAGCCGTAATCTAGTATGTACTCTATTGGCTTATTAGACGTAAGGCCGACGGTTCAAACCACAGGTCAGACATCTCCAATTAAACGAAATATATAAAAATATTTCTTCGGCGACGTTCTCTCAGCATATTTCTGACAAAAGTTCTGGGAGTAAATAAAATTGCCATGAAAAGTTTCTCAAAAATCTGTCGTTCAGGGTCCACTTTAAACTGTTTGTCCCGCCACTCATGTATAAAATTAACAGACACAACTTAAGTGGTGCGAGAGAGTTAGTCGTAATCCTAACTAAAGGGTGGTAATGACCAATTATGTTATGTATGTAATCGCCGACTTGTGGTGCTTGTAATTGACAGAAATAGTCTGGCCAGCCTCGTATCAACCGATGACACCACCAGACTAAAATTCACAACAAACAGAGATTATGTCGGTATGCATTGAATGCTCTTGGATCTCGTGTGGGTTGATATTGACCCAAATTTAACAATTTTGTTGCTTCACGTACCCATTCATCCAGAAAAAAGCTTCATTGCTAAAGTCGACTTATTAAGAAAAATCGCTCGATACATTGTTGAACAGAACACCCATTTTTGATAAAACAATGTTAATATTTCCACGTGTTGTTCATAGTTATTTGGCAAAACAGACTAAATTTTATTTATTTATTAATTACAATACAATTACAAATTATATTCTAATTATATACGAACTGATTAACTTTAACCATATGGTCGGTGTAGTGTCACAGACCAGAGTCTCTGGAAGGAAGTCTAGCACACTACCCACTAGACTACCAGGGCACCTAGACTAAATAAATGACAGCTAATCTGATAGCTGCAGCTTGAGCAAATGTCTGAGAGAGACTATATAATGCCAATAACATTTCATTCTTTCCAAATTCTGTCTTTGTAGGCAGTTTTTCCTCTGTCGCTGGGTCGCTGTGTATGTATGATCAGTTGTTTTATGTTGGGTGGTTTGGCGTGACAAACTAAAACAAACAAACAAACAAACAGTTTTTTGTTTTTGTTTTTGTTTTTGTTTACTGGCTTTAATTACACATTTCATACTTGTTAATTTTTCAATTTTCCAACTGTCAGTGGCTGCAGTTGTGTTTTATTTTTGTACGTGGTGGCTGCTGTTTGATTTGGCCTTCTTCGTTTTTCGTGTGGCTTATATTTCTAGCCATGATTTAAGACCGCACACATTTAATACGATTCGTTTTTATTTTTATTTGTTTTTTCTTTTTCTCAACAACTTTTTGTTTAATTCCTCTATAAGTTGGCTACAGGTGTATCCAAGGAGCTTTAGAGAGCTGCTGTTTGTTGAGTTTATTTTTTATTTTGAGACCCCCTTGATACTCGGTGGGATATAAAATTTCAACAACTTTGCAGGTTTCCGTTTTTTCGAATGCAAGTTGAAATTGTTTTGACTTGTTTTTTTCTTCTTTATTTTATAGAAAAAAAAAACGTATAAACAACGTCTGCAAATAATTCATTTAAGGCGCCATTTGATGATTTTGAAACTAGAAAAATATTTCGTGGTGCTTTACTCATAGTTAAGTGCATTCAATAATAAGAATATGGAAGAAAAGTGAGGTAGATTAATTAATTTTTAGTTTTTAACTTAAACAGGCTTTATTATTTATTAAATTGTATCACTTTTCTTTTTAAATTCATATTGAAAATTTTAATTCTTTCATATATTAGAAAGAAAATGTGTACTTTCACTCATATGATTTTCTGTTTGGTAACTATTCCGAGAACCTTCCATCCACCACGATTAGACTATTTATAAGCAGTGTTAGTGGAAATAATGTCACAGCAATTTAAATAATTCCAATGAGGGTGGGCTTAAGAAATTGTAGAGGAAGTCCTGCAACTCATTTGACAAACGCATGCACATGGACAAGCCTTTTAACTTTGTAACGCACTTTAACGACTTCTATGAATTGAATTAATTTGCATGCCAAATATTCCGTGTTTTCAAGTGTGCATGGCATAAATTGTATTTTATTTGCAAAATAATTTTCTTAGAATTTCAAGCATATTTTGAATTAAAAATGTATTAAGGTATTTATTTAGTCCTATAACTCATGTAGAAGTCTTTAATCTATACCGCAATTCTGCCAGTGGCTTGATTCAGGACTTGAATTCCATGCACAGGGAATCATGAGGACAATAGATGGCATGTCTTGAAACGTTTTGTAGAGAAGAACATGGAAGAACTACAGCTAATCTTCCTCCTCAGATAATATTTGATCAACCTCTTGTAGTTTTCTTGCTAATTAAGGACATGTGCTTAATTACAGTCGCCGTAGTATGCTTGGTGTGGGCTTAGCTTTTTTAGATTTAGTGTGGTTTATCGGTGTTCACGGTCCATATTTCTTTGAGCACAACGCTGGCCAGACTATGTCTGCCAATAGCGAGCACTACTGGTCGGTGGTTATCAACTGCATTTGGACTAAGTTAGAAGACATGGGCGACAAAATTAATACTCTACAAGACGCTCATCCTACCCCTGCTTCTTTATAGCGCAGAGGCATGGACCATATTAAGCACTGATGCAGCAGCCTTGAGAGTGTTCGAGAGAAAAGGAGGAGGATGCTCCGGCGAGACGGGTATTTGATTTGATCTTTTGTGTTTGAAGGACCAAATCGAGGAAGCCCTGTCATCGATTGGCGTGACCAACTGGCGTAGGCGCGCATGAAGCAGAGGCGCCTGGAATGATGTGTTGCGGCAGGCCGAAATCCGTTAATCGTGTCGGCCAATTAAGTAAGTAAGTAAGTAACTCTGAGAGTAAATAAAATTGTCATGAAAACGTTTCTCAAAAATCTGTCGTTCGGAGTCGACGTTAAACTGTAGTTTCCGCCAAATTAAATTATACAACACATGGGACTGTCATTTACCCAATGACCGCTGAAGATGAATCTTCGATGAGGATCTTTTTTTGGTACATAAATGATACTATAATACACAGGAGATCCAAGAGCATTCAAATCGTTGCGAAAAAGTCACTGTTTGGCATGGATTTTGCGGTGGTGGAGTCAATGGTCCATATTTCTTGAGAACAACTGTACGACGAGCATTATAAGTCGATAATTATAAACTTAACACATTGAGTGACACGTCGTACGTTTCCGTACGACACCTATCTAATACACTCAATTAACAAACAAAAAATGTTTGGCCTCCTGGGAAGGTTTTCGTCAACACCGCTTGGCACTCAATGTGTTAATGTGAGCGCATGCTCATCTCACAAAAAAGTGATATGAACTTGACACCGAGATCGTGCGATTTGACTTTGTTAAACTTTAAGATTAGGTTAGGTTCGAGGACGTGTACTTGTCAATTAAGACAAGTACAGTACCCGGAGGTCGAATTGACCCATTGTACAACGTCTTAAAGAGGGAAGGATAATAGAGGGAATATGATAAAAAAGGAGAGGATGTAGGAAAAGAGAGAATGGGAAGCGGAGGAATTGTTAAACTTTTTCTTGTGAGGTTTTTTAAGGCGTAGGCGTACATGAATAAGTCACAAACTGCAGCGATCCTCAAACCTAACATAATACATGCCATCGATCAAATTCATCCTGTCTTATGTGCTAGAATTATGGAAAATTTAAGATTACAGCTACACATCACCCAAAAAGGACATGGCGGGCATCTTAACGATGTTATATTTTACACTCTTAGCATACTTCTTCTCTTCTGTTCTCAAAAATCTTCCATTCGGAGTGGACTTAAAACTGGAGGTCCCGCCTCTCACGTATAAAATTAATGCACACAGCATGAGTGGTGTGAGAAGCTACGTCGTAATTCTGATTGAAGAGTTGTAATGACCAATTATGCATTAATAGGTCTTTCAAACGAAAAGAAAATTACGAGGATATTTTCAGACACACATATAATTTTGTTTTCAAATTAAATACAGGAGACGGTTAATGGGAAACCCGACATATGCAATCACTTTAGATTCATATAACACCTAAGCTTTTACCTTAAATACTTGCCTCTTAACAGCTTTAAATTGTATAAATTAAAAATTTATATTTAATGGAGCAGCAACAACTACAAACATAAGCAATTTTTTATTTTTTATTTCTATTTAGGAGTTTTGCTTTAAAACCTCCTTTAGCCTTTCTTTGCTTTGGCACCAAAAAAAAAAAAACAAAAAAATTAAATTGAAAAATAATAGAGAGAATGAAATAGAAAAACTTTCAAATTGCATATAAATGAGTTTCAAATTACAATGGCATGAAATAGGCAAGAAAGAGAGAAAGAAAAAAAGGAAAGAAAAGCAGTTAGCAATTGCCGTGCAGTATAAGGAGAGAAACAAAAAATCGTGTTAATTTCTTTTAACTGCCACAATTGTGAGCTTTTTGGTTGCATGTTCACGCGTGATTATGACTTGGCTACCATTTTCCAACAAAATCGTGTTTCACTCCTTTTTTTCCATTTTTTTGTTTTCTAACGTTTCTGTCTTTAGCAAGGTTTTAAATTTCAATAAAGTTGCCTATTTTCCTGATGCAATATTACAGTTTCTATACCATAAACTTGGCATATTTGTGTGGCAATTAATGTTTGAAACTTAGATGAATGTTATCCGTACAATGTTATCAAGATAAGGGGAAAAATATATATATTAATGACCTTTAACCTTCAGACTTTGAACGATTTAGTGCAAATACTGCATGTATTTACTCATTTGTTGTGGTGTTGATTTTAATTGATTTTCGCAAGTGTGACTTCAAGTGAATTGTATTTAAGCGTACGTTGTACCTCTTTTCTTTTCTGTGATAAAGAAAGTGCGTGCAAATTAGTTTTGAATAACTAACGAATAAAGAAGGGTTTATTCATTGTAATGGTTTTTAAAATTTTACAAAAAAACGGAGAATTTTGATGTATTATTTGAATTATTAGGTATCGCAGGTCAGAAGAATTTTAGTAGTGTAGCCAGTATTAAGATTATAATGTCAAGGTTCATGTTGCAGACTAGTTTTAAAGGTTTGTTAACATGACAATTTCTTTTAATTAATATAAAAAATAATTTAATAATAATTAAATATTCTCTATAGTATACAGTGAGCCTTAACAGAAACTGTAAATTAAAAAAATATACCTTAATAAATTACCGTTATTTTTGTTTTAAAATTGTTTCATTGCCAGTTTTTAAAATTGAAACAAAAAAAAGAATACAAAGAATTTCGAAATATTGTAAAATTTTTTCGGGCAATCTCCTTAACTGGTATAAGTTGAGTTTGATTGTTAGAATTTTATCCATAGTGTGTGGTTTCTTTTGACGCTCACTGTATACAAAAATATATAGCGTACTTGGTAACACAAAAGTAATCTTCTGAAGTCATAATGAAACTGCAGAAAATCTGTCGCCGAAGATATATTTTTTTATATTTTGTTTCTTTCGAGACGTACGACGAACCATGGCCTCACGTTTAATAAGCCAACACATTACCTATTAGACTACAGCTACTAGACTACAGTTGCTAGACTACAGATACTGGACTACAGCTGTTAGACTACAGCTACTAGACTACAGTTGCTAGACTACAGATACTGGACTACAGCTGTTAGACTACAGCTACTAGACTACAACTACCAAACTAAAGCTACTCGACTACAACTACTAGACTACATCTACTAGACCATACCATACAGCTACGAAACTACGGCTACGATACTACAACTACTAGACTGCAGCTACTAGCCTACAGCTACTAGACTACAACTACCAGACTAAAGCTACTAGACTACAGCTACTAGACTACAGCTACTAGACTACAACTACTAGACTACAGCTACTAGCCTACATCCACTAGACTACAGCTATTAGACTACAGCTACTAGACCATAGTTAATAGACTACAGCTACTAGAGTACAGCTGCTAGGCTACAGCTAGTAGACTACTCACTGCCAAAAAGTCATTCTAAAAAAATAAAACGCCAGCCGATTCATATTATGACAGTTTGATCATTCATTTAAATTTTCTATAAACCGCAGTATCAGAAGGAAATTTCTTATTTACCACACGTAAAAATCGAATAATACTTGATTTGTACTTGTTTTCAATAAAATCCTATTTTTTTCAATGAATTTATTTCGTATTTATTGCAATTGCCAGCTGATTAATACATTTTGTATTCGTTTTAATTTTATAGTACAAATTGGCTCAGCATGCTACAATAAATAATTAATAGATTTATCTTTAATGCTCAATTTTCTAACAATATTTGTAACAAAATAATCTTTTGTTTAGTATTCAGGTGTGTTAACTGGTGCAAGTACACCACCACGTTTATAAAAAGCTTTCCAAATCGATTCCTTGTAAAACAAAAAAAAAACCTGCCTGCATTCGTTTAGGATTACAATTGATTTGTTTTCAAATAATCATGTTGCTTATCCACAAAACTACAATACTAAAGAGGTTTAATGGTGTTTAAAAAACTAGTTCCTGGACCACTTTTATTTTAAATTGGATGTTGGCTTTGCTTTTTTCACCGCCTCAGAAATTTTTTTATTAAAAATTATTAAAAATATATGGAGACCATAATGAATATTAAAACAAAAAAACAATCTTAAGTTGGGCTTAGTTTAATGAAGATCTTCATTTGAAGCCTCTTTTCATTAAATCCTGTATTCAAAATTAATGCAAAAGAGATTTGATACTAAGAAGGCAAGTTTGAAAAATAATTGGCAATAAATTGTGTGTCAAAAATGGGAATAAACAGAAGCTTACTAAAACTGAATATCCTGGACAACATGATATGAAAGAAAGTAGTATTGGGTGGCACGAAGCAACTTAAATTTAATATGCGCTACGAAAATTGGCCGAGATGGCCGTGGTGGTTAGTAGGATAGTTTACAAACATACATAATTGGTCATTACAACCCTTCAGTCAAGATAACAACCTAGTTTTTCACACCACTCATGTCGTGTGTGTTAATTTTATACATGAGCAGCGGGACCTACAGTTTAAAATCGATTCCAAACGACCGATTTATGAGAAACTTTTCGTGGCAATTTTATTTACTCTCAGAGTTTTTTCCAGAAATCTTAATAATCTTTTTTCCAGAAAATTAATGAAAATATTTTTTTTCATATTTTCGGTTTGATGTCCGGTACTTACGTCTGATAAGCTAACACACTACCTACTAGACTACGACGACTTCGACAGTAGGATAGTATAGGTAAGATTAAATTGACAGTTGAAGCCTAGCTCACCTGGGTCCTATAAGGGATCCATGGTACCTATTTTATCAAATGTTTATAATAAGTTCTGTCTATAAAATCGGTGTGCCCATAAATCCTACTTTTCAGGCACCTAAGTTTCACACAAGATATAGAAGATCCTCTACAGAATGGTTGTTGTTTGGTTTTTGCAGCTTTCGGGATTCTTTCTTGAATGGATTCTTTGTAGATTTAATATGAATCATATCCTCCATATGTCCACAATGTCCCAGATTGTTTGGTCTCAATACAAGTAGCAAATTTTCAGATCAATTCTAATAACGACATGCTTTATTGCAAAATTCCGATGCTGATTGCCAACACCAGGCACAAAGCTACTATGTATGCGCTCAAGTGAGTTTATATCAACTCTCTCCTATCCTGTTGTATTCTATACAATTAAATTTAATTTCTGGTGTTTCCTTAGCGAATAAGCAAGGTTTGTGTAGGCTAATGTGTCGATCTCATGTCTGAGTTCGTTTGAATTAATTGTTGTGCAAGCTTCTGAAAGTGCGTCAGCTACGTTGGTATCTTCTATGCTATCATACCTAAGAACATACATGGAAGTAAGCGCTAAATTTATCGCTTTCTCCCTTAGGAAAATCCTTGCTGTCGTAAATAATATTGTGTGGTGTGGTGCACCCTAGTGCCGCTTTTCTATGAGCTGTTATGTGTATATTCCGCCTTATATAAGTTTATACGGAGTTCGTTGTGGGGCTGTTTTTATTGTCATAATGTCATCTGATCGGAAAGGATTTTATGTTGGATTTTGTAATGTGATCTTGATGCATCAGTAACTTTCTGTTGGGTGGTTTAGCCTGTTGTCGTAATTGGACTTTCCTCGTGTTTTTCGATTATTGAACCTTAATCAAAAGTCAATTCGAAGGCAATATAGTCAGTTGGGTGATGCAGATCAATAGTATCTAAGATTTCAACATTACCACAGCTTCTGTGCTTTCGTGCTTTAAAGGCGTTTAGTATTATTTACATCTGCTAATTTCGTCAACGAAACTGATGGTAGCCAGTTAAGGATACTGAATAGTGTCTTAAATGAAGTAGTTTTAAGTACTAGTCTTAGTGTGATTGTGTTCGGTACAACGAACCGCTGCACTTAAGGTGGCATCGGCGTATAGGACTGTATCTAAGTCAGCAATACTAGTAATCAGCGGTGTAATTCCTATAGGTCTACAGGCAAGCGAGTGGAAGAGTGTGTGCGAGACTAAAAACTTGCACGGTGAGACAGTAAATGTCGACGACGCTATAAAGTGAACCATACAACAATGGCAAAAGAAATGGAACACTGAAACAAGTGGTAGATGGACGGCAAAACTTCTTCCAGATATTATCCGCTGGATTGAGAGGAAATTAGTGAGGTTAACGCAGTTGTTATCCGGATACGGATATTTTTGTAAATACCTGTCTAAAATGGGGAAGATGGCACGAGAAAATTGCATTTATGATGAGGCGTCGATTTATGATGTGGAATACATTTTTTTTCATTGTGAGAGATGGAGTTTAGAAAGAAGGAATCTTGAGGCCAAAGTCGCCGTCTATACTGTCGATCTGTGATGTACTTCTGATCAGCGAATAAAATTGGAATAGCATGGCAAGTTACACTGAGGTCTTGCTAAAACCTAAGAAATTGAACTTGGATGAGAGAATTAGAAGTCATGGTTGAACACTTCAGATATTGTTGCGCAATTCGGATGAGGATATGAATATAAAGGGGTCAAATGGCCAGACGGACTCCATTTCGAAGTAATACCACAGTAGTTCCGGAGTGGGTACAAAGATTCCAAAAGAGGAGGGGGAGATTTAGTGGGTGAAGGCCCCACACACGGGGGATAGTGACAACTTCCCCTATGGTGCTGTTAGGTACATTTACTCCTACTCAGTAGAAAAAAAACCATTTTCCTGATACATTAGAAAACGTTTCGGCGATTTTTCTTCAGCTAAGCTAAGCATTAAGCAGCAGCTCCCTAAAATAGAATTGTTTTGATGCAATAATAATTGTCTTTTAATTTCAAATGATCTTTGAGTTTCATATTTGTTGTGTTTAAAAGATTTTTAGTCAAAACAATTTGAACAAATAATTTAAATGTCGTCTCATATATGCTCTGCCAATATTTGCAACAAATTTATGCAACTATTACCTTTCCTAAAAGCAAATACAATAAATAAATCAAACATAATTTGGAACAATGATCCTATTTTTCCATTTTCAAAGAAATTTATCACAATAAAACTGTAACTACTGTTCAGCGAAATAATAGAAGGGAATTTGCCAAAATGGGAAACGTTCAACAAATTTTCATAATTAAACGTCATTTTTATACTCGTGTCTGAGAATATATTTACGTTTAATTTTTCGTATGTCAGCAAATGCCACCCACTGTTGATTTAACTTTTATTTTCTGTCTGCGTTTTTTTCTTTTTCTCTCTCTTCCATTCATATTTCAGCACAGTAGACTTGTAAGGCGCTTAAGTTGATGACTCAGTAGGGCGCTAACAACTGCATATGCGGCATTATATGAGCGTATAGAGCGAATAGTGAATAGAAAATACAAACGGCTGATTGCTAATGCCATTGCAACCACACATACATTTGGCCATTGTGTGGACTTTAAGCGCCAGCAGTTATAGACAAGTGGGCAAATTTGGGTGTGGTTTTGGGTTTGCATTACGTAGGCAGGTTGTATACGGAAACTATAAAAAAAAATTTCTTTTGAAATTAACACAAAAAATAAATGAAACAAAAGGATTTCTTAAATAAATTGTTTGAAACCTTTTAATAAATTTATTAAAACCTTTTTCAATAAACATTTTGTCATACAAATCGAAATAAATCGATCATAAACTGCTTATACATTCACAAACTGTGATGCTGTGATGATACCCATACTGTCATGCATGCATGCATGAGACAATGTTACTTAAAACTGTAGGAAATTGACACAAAACGAATATTCTTGTCAACCAACACATCTTACTCAAAACTGACATGATTGATTTTTCATGTCAAAACCAACAAAGACTTTCTAAAATATTTCACTTCACAATTATATGGCATATATGCGAACCCATTGTGTGTATGTGTTGCCTTTATGGTTCAGCTAGTATCTGAAGAAATATAAGAATGATGAAGAACAGGAAAAAATAAGAACGAAATGGCCCCAGTAACCAATAACCAGTGATAGAGAGCAGTAAGTGCATGACAGTGTCAGCAATTGGAGGCAAAAGTTCAGTGTAACAAATTTTTTACATGAAACTTAAGATTCTTTATATTGTTTATACACTGAGAGAATTTATCACGTTCATTGTTAAATGCTTACATGACCAAATTTAAGTTTTAATGACCAGTACATGCAATATAAATTGCTTAAAATTTTTCGTCCTATGTGGGCATCAACTGCACGTTTATTTAAATCTTATTTGTGATCATAGGCATTTCCTAGCCAATCTCGTAGCCATCATACCATTTTTTTTTTATCGAAGTGTATAACGGTATAGTATGGTACTTCAACCCACACTGGTGTGCCATTAGGAGAACCTCTTGATTAAGAAGGATTACGTCAGGAGGCTGTTCAGAGTGCTATGATCACATATCATATTCGTTTTTCAATTCGGTTTTAAGTAGCCTCTGTACAGTTATCGTTTGCCATGCCATTTTAGTTCCTGTCGCTATAGTCCCTCTTTGGTCTTTCACCTGCATAAAGTTTGTCTGGCGAACAGTATAAATTAAAATAAATTGTTAAGGGTGGGTTTGCTTCCAAATATCTCATCTTATGTACGACCTTCTTCTGTGAATATGCCGCACTTGAATGTTAATTCGGATAAGTTTATGTTGAATTACCAGACGCTTTAATAGGCATAGTCTACTTGAATTTATAGAACTCATTACATTATAACACCGATATTATCGATTCCTTTACAAAATCATAACTAAACATTCCTCAGCCTGCCCGATACTCTAATGAAGGTGCTTGTACACAGAGGCCAGTATCCTGTTAAACCTGCTATGAGGTTCCTAGCATGGACTCTAGTCAGGTTAAAAATAAATTTTGTTCTGTATACATCCATATTGGTCCAGGTCTCTTTGCAAGGGGGTTCATTATCTCATTTTTTTTTTTGCAAATTATGGAAGTTTATAAGAGCGTTTGCTTCTCTGTAGAGGCTTACCTATCCCAAGTACGAATTCAAGCCGATGCGCTTGGCTTTGTTGTTATCTTGAATGTCCCATTGTACAGTCAGCTATTTGAGGCGAATTGGCTAATGGCTTGCTATTTAACCAAGAGACACCTGACACTCTTAGACACTCTTGGATATGGTGTAGACATTCTGTAGGGATTTTATGACTGCTTTGCTGTTAGTAAATATGCGTACATAACCATTTGATATACTGGCTGCCTTCCAAAATGTTAGTTGCTTTGTGTATCGTGTTTCATAATGTCGCTGTACAAAATATATACATTGTATTCTATTTCAAAACGTCGTCAATGTGTAGTTGATGCATTTTTGGGTTACTTAGCATATCTACATAGTTTGTATACAGTAGTAGAACTGCATACAAACTTTGTATTGATACATTTTGGAAGGCAGCCACTCTGTCGTGAGTTTTAGCCTGCACTACTGTAATCGGGCAGTGCAAAAATCTAGATTTAGCTGCTTTGGAAAGTAAGTTGCTCTGGAGGGTGTAAACCATTGTCATAAAAGGATCTATCCTATACCTTCGCAAGAACTTAAAACGGCGGATGTATTTTTGAAACCGTGGTGTAAGGACAGCATTTGTGTGAGGTAATAATACATTTCGCCGTAGTCTAGTTGGTAGTGTGTTGGATTATTAGACATAAGGCCACGGTTCAAACTGCAGGTCAAACATTAAAACGAAATATGAAAAAACATTTCTTCGGCGACTTCTTCTCAGCAGATTTCTGGCAAAAGCTCTGAGAGCAAAAAATAAAATTGTCATGAAAAGTTTCTCAAAAATCTGTCGTTCGGAATCGACTTTAAACTGTAGGTACCGCCACTCATGCATAAAATTAACACACACAACATGAGTGGTATGAGAAGCTGGCCCGTAATCCTGACTGAAGGGTTGTAATGGCCAATTACTCGTATGTATGTATGTTATGTAATAATTCATTTCGCATTGTGATTTTGTAATCCACATTTTTACAAAGAGTGTATGTGTTTACGTTCAGGCATTGGTCCTAACAATAGTATCTAACTGTAGATAATAGGATGTTAATGAAGTCAGCTAGCGTCCCAATGGTTTGAGTAATAAATACATTCATCGAAAGGATGATGAGCTAGGTTATCTTGTTCCGGGAGTGAAGAAGCCACATATCATTCTATAAAATTGCTTAATGTTATGGAATTAAACAGGCCAACACTATTTAACTGACGGTCTGTATGCGGAATGCAGTTGAATTTAATGATTCGAGCCACGTGGAGCTGGGCTGACACCTCTCTCAGTCTGATGATCGTTTTTGATCAATCGAAATTACTTTCAGTGTCTGCATGTTTACTGCAATGATCGATTAGTGTCTTCTCATAACTTAAGGACTATTTTTTCATCATACTTATGGTTCATGTCATGTCAGCCAGTAGTATACATACATATATGTATGTATGTTGCACTCACTGCCATTATTTGTAGACTGTTGCACAAAAAGAATTTTTCTTAAATTTTTTTATTTTTATTTTCGTTTTGATTACTTGGTATTATTGTTGTGAAAATTTCTCTTTGAATCTGAATGTGTGTGTGTGTGTGTGGGTCCATATGCAATGACCTACAATCGGTAAAAAATCAAAAGCCCCCCAAAAAACATAAACGCACTAATTTGAGCGGTCAACTTGTGACTACACAAGACCCTGTAAAAGTGTGGTGAGTAGGATGTAGTTGGTGTAGACGAATGGATTCGTTTTTTGTTTGTTTCTTAACAGCCTCAATAAATATGATCGAACGTATGTACAAAGTGGAATGTATATACATATGTATGTATGTATGTATGTATACATGAAATATATTTGATCATACAACGTCCACACATCATTCATGGATACATACATCAATAATAAATCAATGGATACTTTATTGGGCTTCCACTGTTCCACTGTTGCCTATTGTTTCTTGAATTCATACAATTTGCTGTGTTACATTACACGGTTAGTTACTGTTTCCATACGTTGTATTTAATTTCAAACTATTGTATCCATGGGATACTTCTATGCTATGCTATGCTATACCTATGCCTATACTGTAGCATAGCATATCTTAACCTAACATGAACGTGAAACATTTTCTTCAATTTAATAGTAAAAGTGCTATAAAGTGTAATTGAAATTTATGGTGTTAAAAGTGCATAAAAATTGTTGTTGTTGTTGTTAATGTTGTTACAAAATTATTTGAGAGCTTCATTTTTAGCGAACAACAACAACAACAATAACAACATCAAAATAATACATTAACCACTTTATATTGCAAGGTTTAGTGTTTTAGATGTTGCTGATATGAATTGGTGTGAAGTTTTTGGTATTGGCTCTTCCACCCAATTTTCGCTATATAACCGTTAAGTGGAGCAATCAATCCAAACTTGGTCATTGCCATAGGAGATGTAAAAGAGTGCAAGCTTTCAAACTGAGTGAATTTAGTTCTCATGCAAACGGAAGTTTAAAATAATTTACATACATACATAATTGGTCATTACAACCCTTTAGTCAGGACTACGACGTAGTTTCTCACACCACTTATGTTGTGTGTCTTAATTTTATATATGAGTGGCGGTACCTACAGTTTAAAATCGACTCCGAACGACAAATTTTTGAGAGTTTTTTCATGGCAATTTTATTACTCTCAGAGTTTATGCCAGAAATCTGCTGAGAGGAGGTTGCCGAAGAAATATTTGTTCATATTTCCTTTAGTTGGAGATGTCTGACCTGGAGCTTGAACCGAGGTCTGAGGTCTAATAAGCCTACTGGACTACGGCGATTGCAAAAGAACTTAACATTATTCACAAATGTCATAACAATGCAATTCATTTACCGGCCACATTTTTTTTGTTAAATGAACGCATTATAGGATGGAGCTGTATTGGCAATCAACAGTATTGAGGTAAAATAAATTTTTTTAAGCATATTTTTAAGTTTTTTATACCCATCAATAAGTAATTGAATGAGACACTATTGGCCAATAAATATGGGAAATTTATATGGGAAATTTTTAAAATGTTTCTAAAACCAGTAAGAAAGAATTGAAAATTGAATTGGCAGTTCATATAACATTGAACTTAAAAAATTATGGTAGGCACCGAAGATTGCAAACTTTTTCCATTTTTCTGCATTTATGTATTCCAGTTTTGAATACCAGAAGCTAATGAGAAAAATCTTTTTTAATTTAGTCTGAAAGAACAATGACTAGACTATAGAAAGGATTGACGCAAACATCCCTAGTTGCTGCTGTTTAGAGGAGCTAAAGTCGCTGTAATCCAGAAGGTAGAGTGTTGGCTTATTCGATGAAAGCCCGTGGTTCAGCCCCTGGATTATGCATCTCAAACAAAACGAAATATGAATTCTTTCTTAGGCATCGCGAACAAAGCGAGTTAAGAAGAACTATTTTTTTCGGCGACTTCCTCTCAACAGTGTTCTGGTAAAAACTGTGAGAGTAGAATAAAAATTGCTTGAAAATATTTTTCAAATCTCTCTTTCGGAGTCGACATTAAACTGTGGGACCCGCCACTCATGCATACAATTAACACACACAATGTTATTAAAGGATTGCAATGACCAATCAAGGAAGCAAACAATCGGAGGTGGAATAATGCAATCAAACAATCTATTTGACTGTGCACAATCTATAGTTCTGATAATCTGATAAACTTCAGAATGTTGTACGCAAGCCTATTGCTTGATAAGTACTCGGGTAATTTTTCTACCTTAATGCCGCACAGCTCCCAAGTATTTATTCCTCAGATTCATTGTTTTCATCCCAGAATCTACATACTAGGGTTGAAGTGTCCCCTTTTCTAAATAAATGTTCTTTGGGACTACAATGCCCTTTAAAGAGACCGGGTTCTATTATTAGGCTGCGTTTGGCTAGTGTAATGCGTGACGAAAATTTCTCCTCATTGTAAGTATCTAACAGAAGTTTAGATTGTCCTGAATTCATCTGGTTTGGGAAGAGAGAGAAATATTAAAACGTATCTTGAGCCAATTTCTGAATTAACGGATACGCAAATAATCAAAATTGTTGTATTTGGAACGATACCAAACGATATGAGATCCAAGAACGTTCAACGCATCCCAAAAAAGTTACAATTTGATGTGGATTTGAGAACGACCTTGGTCAACAGAGTCAACAGTGAGTATTGTATGTCGAAAATTTCCAATTTATTTGGCCTGTATTGTATGATGTGAGCACCGCACCAACAGCAAGCGTTTTTAATAACACGGAGTTACTTACCAAGCAGCTTATGTCTCATTGAATATTTTGCACAGAAGACTTGAGAACATCGTCACCTGAAGTGGAAGTGACATGAGATCATAAAAGACTTTCTTCTACAATTATCTTCAGTATGCCAATTAGTCAAAAATCACAGTGGTCCTCAAAGCCTACATAACCCATGCCGTCGGTTAAATTCGAACTGATTTAAACGCCTGGGTCATGGTTAATTGGACACTTCGAATGTGAAAAGCACTCATAGAAGCCGGTGTTACATTCCATACATAATGGCATCAATACATACACATAACATACATCGTCATTACAACACTTCAGTCAGGATTACGACCTAGATTCTCACACCAACATAAGTGGTTTAAAGTTTAAAGTCGACTCCGAACAACAGATTTTTGAGAAACTTTTCATGGCAATTTTATTTACTTTCAGAGTTTTTGCCAGAAATCTGCTGAGAGAAAGTCGCCGAAGAAATACTTTTTGTATTTTGTTTTGATGTCTGGCCTGAGGCTCGAACCCTGGCTTTACGTCTAATAAGCCAACACACTACCTACTAGACTACGGCGACAAAAGGCCTCACATACACTTTGTTTTATTTAAACTTAAATAGAGGAAGCTCATAATGAAAGCTCAAGTTTCTAATATTATTTACAAGTCATAACCTACTGCAACATACCCATGCTAACTAAAATTATCACCGCTGTTGCTATAAGCCGTAGCAATCTTAAAATAGTAGAAGTCTTTAATAAATTCTCACCAAAAATTTGTCCCATTTTCCATTTGCTATTGAATTTTCTTTTGGCCCAAATACTGCCAATCATAATTTTCACTGTCTCACTGTCAAATACGTAACAAATTTGTTCGACAACCTATAACACCCTTTTATCTTGTGCCACTATGTGGCACAAATAATAACAAAAATAATAACAAGAAAAACAACAACACCACCATTGTTTATGTTCTAATGTCATCTTCGGCTGTATTGTTGCACAAAAATCGTGTTACTTGTTGTACTTACAACAGCAATAGTAACAGCAATAGCAATAGCAACAGCAACATACAATAAGAACAAAATGCCAAATAGATGTACAAGACACACGTTATACTTTTGTTGCTTTGACCCAGAATTTAAGTCAAGTTGAAGTCCATTACTGTACTCGTCTTGGTTTTTATGTATTTTCCTCCAAAGGCATTTTGCCAAATGTGGTTGGCAAATAAATTATGAATTGCTGGTAACAAATTACCTGGCAAATGAAGGCCATATTAAATTTTCTTTCATTTTATCAATATTTTATAGGGAAAAAGAAAAACAATACAATTTAGGTTTGTATGTTGCACTATGACACATTTTATATTTAATAATGTTAATACTGTTCATAATTTGTTTAAATTGCACCATAAATGGCTATGACATGGTTTTTCGTTAAAAGGCAACGTTTAAGTCCATGGGTGAGTAATAGCTTCGAACAGAAAATGTTTAAATGGTGTAACTGCATATTGTTTATATGTATGTATGTACAGTGGACAGCAAAAGTCTTAGTACGTTAATATATTTTGACAAAATATAGTCTCTACAGGCTTAATACTCTTGCACAAAGTCCCGATATGACTTCAGGAGAGTATTTAGGAAATCATTTGAAAGAACGGTTCCGTAATCGCTAAACCTCAAACAAACGTCAACCGAAAAACTTGCTCATGGTGCTAGCAGATGGCCTTAAAAAAACTTGTATGTTCATATTATAGGGTTATCCATTTCGTGGTTTCAAAATTAAACGTAAATAAAACATATAAAATATTTTTTCATGATATTTCTTGTTTATTGTAAAGTTTGAACGTTGACATTATGTGTGAAACACTACATCATTTAAATGACCTCCACGCGAAGTGTTGCAAGCATTGATTCTTTTGATGTAATTTTCGATCACTTTTTGACACATATTGGGCGGCATCTCAGCCATAACTTGACGAATGTTGGTTTTTGAGTGCTCAAGAGTTGAAGGTTTATCTGCATAAACACGGTCTTTCGCGTAGCCCCACAAAAAAGTCTAATGGTGTCAAATCGCCTGATCTTGGTGGCCAGTTGATATCACCACGATGAGAAATTACGCGGCCAGGAAATGTCTCTTGCAATAAAGCCATATTCGATCGAGTTGTGTGGCATGTGGCACCGTTTTGTTGAAACCACATATTCTCCAAGTCGTATTCTTCAATAGCAGGCAAAAAAAGTCGGTTATCATATGACCATAACGCTCCGAATTAACGGTGACAGTCGTTCCATCGTCGTTTTCGAAGAAGTAAGGTCCAATCACCCCTTCGGGCCAAAGAGCGCACCAAACAGTGACTTTTTCTGCATGTAATGATCTCTCTTCAATTACTTGAGGATTCTCAGAACCCCAAATACGACAATTTTGTTTATTAACATACCCACCGAGTGTGAAATGTGCTTCATCGCTGAAGAAAATTTTGTTCGATACGTGGCTGTGGCAGAATCACCATTTTTGTAGTAGGTTTTGATAATTTTTATGCGTTGTGTGATAGTTAAGCGATCCATTTTCGTCAATGTCAGACTTTCAACTGAAAAGAAAAAAAATTTTTTTTACAACTTAGTTTGACAGATGTCGAATTCCACGAAATGGATAACCCTTTACAAATTGGTTAAATGGAGTGCTTGACCTTAAGGGATATTCTACTAAATACAGGGGATAACATTTTCATATATTAGGCCTTTGAATTTGAAATTTACTTAGGGTTCTCCTTGGGGGTATCTATGGAGTCATCTGAAACTTTTTCTTATTTTTCTTTTGTTTTATGAAAAACATTAAAAAATTGTTTGTTTTATAATAAAACAGAAATAAATTAATAAAATAAATACAAAAACTATAAATTTTTATACAAACTTTTGGCTAAAATTCATGAAATTGGCTAAAATATATTGCCGTACTAAAACTTTTGTTGTGCACTGTATATCAAAAGTTATTATATAATATGTAATAAATTATTAAAAAGAAAAGTATTGTGGTTAAATTATTCATATTCGGTTTAATTGTTGACAATTGTTTTTGGGAAAGGAAGGCCAATTACATATTTGTGTTCCCCAATTAAACACAAAAAATAACTTCGCATGGTTTTCCATCCAATGAACTTCTAATGACGAACTTCTAATCGAACATTAACCTTGTATTTAAATTCAAAATTACAACCATGAAGCTTGGGTTCATGTCTAGAATATCTTACTTAAAGCCTAGAGTGTTGATTTAAATAATTACCAACAGCAACAGCTACATAAATAAGGCTTAAAAAACTAAAATCAAAAAAATTTTATTTTGCCAAGTAAAAATAGAACCTTTTGAACTGCAACGTGCATCACTTGTTGCACAAATCAGCCGCTTACCATCGGACACCAACAGTTTTTTTTATTCTGTTCTGTTCTGTTCTGTCAAGAACAAAAATAATAAGAAACAGAAGAAAAAAACAACAACAAAGAAAACATATGTCAGCTTTCATGAGGCTGATATTAAAACATTAAAAATCTTCCAGTTAAACAATACATATGCATAAAATGCTATAATGCATATACTCGTATGCATATTATAAATAAAATCACAGTAGCTGTAGCAACACAACAGCAGTTTTATTTTACATTCTAATTAGATTGTCAACAACACGAAAACAACCTCATTTTCAAACAAAATGTTTCTCTTTTTTATTTCTTTTGTTTTTTGTTTTCCTATACTATGCCTGCCTAGACGTCAGAAGTTGTAGAAACAATGCCCGTATGTGGGTCCAACAAAACAATAACAACAACAGCAGCAGCAACAGCAATATCAATAACAACAAAACAAGAGTTTAACAAAATCTGCATAAAAGTTGGCGTATTTTTTGCTGTTGTTTTGTTTAATGAATTTATTTTTTGTGAAGTTCATTAACATGCACAGGTTAATTACTACATTTCTAGGAGTTTTAAAACATAAAATTTCACAGAAATAAGCCATTAAACATTAAGTCACTGTATACTGTATACGAGTATAACAACAGCAAAACGTTTATGGTGGTGGCTACAGTGCACATCCAGTGTTAGTCAAAGTGACATTCATCCTTTTTGTTTAAAAAACTACGCTTGATTTTAGGCTTCTAAGTATTTAACCTTTAAAAGTGCCTTAAAAAAGTGAAGGTATTTTTAAACACATGTTTTCGGTTTTGAAAAACGGGAAAGAATGAATAACGAACTGGGTCCGCATTTGAATTTTCCAATTTTAGCATTTCTACAGTATATTACAAAAAACTTCAATATTTCGATCAAATTTGACTGAACAGATCTTACGTCAAACAGCAGACCTTAGATTGAATTCAGCTGGTAAGAAAGCAATGAATTTTGTTTTTAAAATGTCAGAAAATATATGATCTTACATCATCTTCAGGTCGGCTTGTTGTAAGCACAAATATTCTACACAAACTGCTTCAACTTCTTCTGGCACACTCCTCTAATGAGAGTTATGTCCGGTATTAGAATCGCGAGCTTACGAAACCTTGACAATTACATAAAAAGTGTTCCACTTTTACAATGTTCTCTACGACAAAGTGTCCTGTAAGGGCGTATATCAATGTATTTAAGTCGATTTTACTAAGTTTATGATATACTCATGACTTTCTTCTCATCCGTATCTTCCCAGAGCATCGATACAATTTGCCCTTGTATCTCAGTGCTACGCAACAGTCTATACCCTATACTTCCGTATTATTTCCTATATTAGAAATGGGAAGTTCAGCATATTCCGTAGGTAAATTCCGCATTATCCATGTTGTGTCTTTATGTAGTACATTTTGATGTTACAAGTATGGTTCTGGTTCCCCTATAGCTTGGAGACATCCGGCCGTAAGAGCAGCCTCAAGCCGCCTTCGCATCTCAATTGGCTGCACAACAAATATTGCTTCCTGGTCCCTTGTAGGTGCTGTAATGATCAAGCCGTTCATCTCTAAAAAATTAATTCTTTGCTGATCCAAAATAATACCAATGTATTTTTCATTCATCGCTGTGCATCATAGTACTGAAGTTTTATTTAGAAGAAGTCGTTCGCTCGTAATTAAGCTGCTATAAAGTCGTCCTCAAAGCTAGGCCACATACTTGACCTATGACTCTTCTACATATTAACAGCATTTGTTGTCATATGCTGGAGCTATTGCTTTCATATCAGTTACCTATTCAGGATAACACACAAATATTACATCTGACAGGATATTTCGATTTTCTTATTAAGAAAATGAGGACTGTTGTAATGAGCAATCATCGGCTTCCTTGTAAATATTAGCCTTATGCAGGTTGATCATGCCCAACTGTGTGCTATATTCAAACCGAGTTCTGTTCTTCTGCACTATTGGTTTGCTTTCTTACCTCTCAAAAGTATTTAAATCCCATCCACATAACAGTTCAATTCCTTCGTCGCATCATATCTCCAGCAGACTATAAATAGGGATAATCGATGTGGTGTTCTCCTCTTGACATTGGCTCTTAGTATTACGTAGTATTTTCTGAATTTTTCTGGTCCATTACTGAAACCTAACTCAACGTCAATGCATACTGCAAGAGAATGTACATTGTCTCTAATGGTCTCTTCTTGGATTGGATGAATTCATGTAGTGCAGTCTCCACAAAATTTATTTTGGTATACATACATAATTGGTCATTACAACCCTTCAGTCAGGATTACGACCTAGTTTCTCACGCCACTTATGTTGTGTGTGTTAATTTTATACATGAGTGGTGGGACCTACAGTTTAAAGTCGACTCCGAACGACAGATTTTTGAGAAACTTTTCATGGCAATTTTTATTTACCCTCAGAGTTTTTGCCAGAAATCTGCTGAGAGGAAGTCGCCGAAGAAATACTTTTTTGTATTTTTGTTTTGATGTCTGGCCTGGGGCTCGAACCTTGGCTTTTCGTCTAATAAGCCAACAAACTACCTACTAGACCACGGCGACTACTTATTTTGATATAGACATGTTATTTAAGGCTTAGCCTCTCATCTGAGATAGTGCTCTTTAACATGATGTGTACAATTTGTTTCATTTTATTCAACAAACAGGAGGTTCTGCCAATTTCTAGGTATATATGCGTATGTTAAGCGGGCATTGTAAATTTAAAGGAAAAACTTTTAAACTGCACTTACCAGGTGACATCAAATTCCTTACATACATACATACATACATTGGTTACTACAACCCTTCAGTAAGGACTACGACCTAGCTTCTCATATCACTTATGTTGTGTGTGTTAGGTTATGTTAATTATTATTATTATTGTCAATTAAGACGAGTAAAGTACCCGGAGGTCGAATTGACCCATTGTACCATTGTGTGTGTTAATTTTATACATGAGTAACGAATGGGTTTTCTTCTAAATATTATGATGACTCTCCTATTTATCCTTTTAAAGTGGATTATAACGCGAACGTCCCAAAAAGTGGCTATCATGAGTTTGGTTAACAAAAGCATTTATGCTACGATTTGTCCTAGAAACCCACTGTTTTGACTGCTTTCAAATAGTGGGTGTGTTGCACTGCAATGAAATTGGCACTCGAATACGTTTGTAATCCACAGTGAGTAAATGCGGCTCCTATCTTTCGGACCACATTCTCATACTCAAGTAATCAATTAAAATTAAAACCAAGGAGTCATGTTAACTTCCTGTGTCTTCTACAACCTCTCAAACTTTTAATCAAGACTTGGCCAAGTATATCCATGTCTTCAAAATTTCCAATTGTGCGTCCAGCATATTCCGCACCGTCCTTTGTTGCACAGCCCCAACGAAATCCATTAAAAAACTTTGTTACAGCTTCCCATAATATTTTCAAGCTTAGCTTTGGTTTTGAAATTACTCTTAAGCAAACAAGAACTTAATTCTCGTTTTCTCAAAATCCTGCAAAAGTCTACTATCAATGCCTATCAAATAGAAATGACGCAGCTTGTTCAAATTTTGATACAACCTGTTGAAAAGAGTAATGCATTTCCTTCAGTTAAGAAGAAGAAAATTCAAGAAATTACGATTTTATTAAACCGCCCTCATACTTGAGCTGAATAAGGCTCTAGAAGGACTTGAATAAGACAATTTATTACATGAATCATAAATTACACATGCACACATACATACATAATTGGTCATTACAATCCCTCAATAAGGATTGCGACCAAGTTTCTTACACCACTTATGTTGTGACATTAATTTTATACATGAGTTGCGGGACCTACAGTTTAAAGTCAACTCCGAACGACAGATTTTTGAGAAACTTTTCATGGCAATTTTATTTACGCTCAGGGTTTTTGCCAGAAATCTGCTGAGAGGGAACTCACCGAATAAATATTTTTTCATATTTCGTTTCATTGGAGATGTCTGACTTGAGGTTTGAACCATGGTCTCACGTCTAATAATGATTCGAATATATTTTTGCGGTATGCGAACTGGATTTGTGAAGAAACTGAAACACAAAATAACTCCATCTCTTAGCTTTAGGTTATCGATATGTGCTTTGTTTTGAAAGATAAACCATTATAATATAAGGGATTTAATTTAATAAAGATTTCCTAATCCATTCTATGGGTTAAAAACAGAACATTTACATGCTGTATGCAAGCTTAAGTTTTAAACAGTATTTAGACCATCTGTGGTGCTAGATACTACAGACGCCGACACCGCCACCATCACATCGAACAGCGAGCGCTAGGGAATAACAAGAAACAAATAATAAATGCATGTTTAAAAGCAGGAAGAAATGATAAGCTTTTAACAGTAGCTGCAGTGGCAGCATCACTATACGTACCACTCCACCTATAGCAGCCGCATGACAAACCAATGGAAAAAAATGGAAAAAAAGTAACAAAACATCTGAAATAACAAAAATAAAATACAAAGTAAATGATTAACGGCGGTATATATTTGTGTACGGCAACAACATCTTCCTTTTTATAGCTCCTGCTAGAAGTAAACCTAAACAGACAACAAACACATGTTAACCGCAATCACAGCAACAGTAGCTAAAATATCAGCAAAACATTAACAACAACGACAGTAACTCCAACAGTATGTATGGTTATGGCTTAGTGACGGTCATTAAAACAAAAGCAACAGGCCCAAAATGTAAGCATATGAATCAAAATGAAACGTACCCATATAACCATGCATGGGCAATACACGAATCACGGTTATAACCTTTTGTACTTTTTTTTTTGCCTTCGCCGTTTTATTTTTATGAAACCAAAACAGAAAAAAATCTCTTTTCCTTTTGGTTTGTTTGTTTTTGTTTAAATGGTCGCTTATGTGACAAAAAAAAAACAAAAAAGAAACAACAGAATAAACAAATATACCAGCCCATCAGAGACCGCCTTTTTAGCCCCGTAAACACTAGAATAGAATACCCACAACAAAAAAAAAATCCACCAAAAACTACCGCGTGAATAACTAATTTCAACGGAAGCTAAAATAAAATCCCAAATGAAATAAAAACCTTCAAACCAGCAATGCAACAACAACAATAACAAAGCTAAGGATAACCCATTTATCACCCACCATCACTGTTAACATTTAAACACCAACTAAGTGGCCCCAAAACATTATTTAACTTGGCAACATTTTTTTTATTCCTTCTCTTCTGATTATATTATTGCTGCCGCTGCCACTGTTGTTGTTGCTGTTGTAGTTGCTGTTTAAGAACAATAAGATTTTTTCGTTTGTTCTTGTTGGCACATTCAAACAGCAGCAACAACAACAACAAACAACAAGTAATTCTTACTATTCACAATGAAATTTTTGTTGTTGGCCGTAAAAACAAATCGTGCATTAACACTTTTAGGGAAAATGGGTTGTGGAAAAATACACACCTGATAACAACAATAAAACAAAACAGGGAACAAAAAAAGGGAAATATTTCTACTTGAATATATTGGTGTTGTTATTATAATTTTTTTGATTTGTTTAACAAAAAGCCAAATTTCTCCTCTTTTTTTTTAACAAATATGGGCAATTGAATTTGAAACAGAAGTTTCGTCTTTTTATTGGATTTATGCGCTCTAATTGTAGTCTATGAAGTCGCCGTAGTGTAGTAGGTAGTGTGTTGGCTTATTAGACGTAAAGCCAGGGTTCGAGCTCCAGGCCAGACATCAAAAGAAATTACAAAAAGTATTTCTTCGGCGACGTCCTCTCAGCAGATTTCTGCCAAAAACCCTGAGAGTAAATAAAATTGCCATGAAAAAGTTTCTCAAAAATCTGTCGTTAGGAGTCGACTTTAAAATGTAGGTCCCACCACTCATGAATAAAATTAACACACATAACATAAGTGGTGTGAGAAACTAGGTCGTAGTCCTGACTGAAGGGTTGTAATGACCAATTATGTATGTATGTATGTAATTGTAGTCTATGCAGTATTTTTATTGGAAGGACATTGTATTTAATTCTTAAGAAATTTATTATAAAAAGTAATCGCATTGCTTACTCCTTTGATTGTGGAATATATATAAACTTTTCATTACATTTCAATTTAAGAGATGAGTAATCCAAAATTGAAGTCGTCGTAGTCTAGTACGTGAGGCTACGGATCAAACCCCGGGTCAGATATTCCCAACAAAACGAAATACGAAAAAATATTTCTTCGGCCACTTTCTCTCAGCACATTTCTGGCAAAAATTCTGAGATTAAATAAAATTGCCATGAAAAGTTTTTCAAAAATCTGTCGTTCGGAATCGACTTTAAACTGTAGGTCCCGCCACTCATGTATAAAATTAACACGCACAACATAAGTGGTGTGAGAAACTAGGTCGTAATCCTGACTGAAGGGTTGTAATGACCAATTATGTATGTATGTATGTGTGTATGTGTAATCCATGATTACATGTTAAATTGTCTTATTCAAGTCCTTCTAGAGCCTTGTTCAACTCAAGTATGAGGGCGGTTCAATAAAACCGTAATTTCTTAAATTTCCTGCTTCTTATGGAAATTAACGTATTATTCTTTTCAACAGGCATCTGTAAGTTGATGGGTATCTAAATTTGAACAAGCTGCGTCATTTCTATTTGGCAGGCATTGATATTAGACTACTGTGGAATTTTGAAAAACCGTGAATTAAGTTTTTGTTTACTTAAGAGAACCTTATTTCAAATCGAAGCTAAGCTTGAAAATATTATGGGAATCTGTAAAATAGTGTTTTAATGGATTTCGTTGGGGTTGTACAACGAAGGACGATGCGGGATGTGTTGGACGCACAATTGAGGTCATCACATCGTAACCAATTGGAAATTTTGAAGACATGGACTTGGCCAATTGTTGATTAAAATTTTGTGAGATTGTAGACGACACAGGAAGTTAACATGACTCGGTGTTTTCAATTTGAATTGATTACTTGAGTAAAATAATAATAATAATACTCTGGGAAACTGGATCTAAACATTTCTCTCCGACTGCCGGATTACTGTAGTGTGTTTAAGGCGGAGGTGAAGGCCATTTACCACGCCGCTCAATGGATCCTGGTCAATGGTGCTCCTTTCACACGTGTCTCGGTCTTTTCTGACAGGCAGGCCGCCATTAGACCACTGTCAGGTTTTGTGAATAACTCCAGGATCGTTAGGGAATGTCGCCGCTGTCTCGATCTTCTTTTTGGGCGCTTCAGTGTCTCACTGGTCTGGGTCCCCAGGCACAGTAACATTCCGGGAAACTGTAGGGCCGATGAGCTCGCCAGAGCTGGTGCATTCCTTCCGAAATCCTCTTCAATATAATTGGGTATGGCACTTGCCTCGGTAAAGTTGACCATTGCGCGGAAATTCTTTCGGGATGCCAACCTATCCTGGGTCAATGAGGAATCCTGCTCCACCGCTAGACTGACCTGGCCCCTACTGGTTAGAAGGCGTACCAACCAGTTACTTGGACTTGGTCCTGACATCATTTCAACCACAGTGGCCATGCTTACAGGTCATTGCGTTATGGGTAGACACGCTGAAAGGATGCGGCTCCCATTTAACGACTTCTGCCGTGGGTGCAGGTCCGCCTAGGAAGTTTAGACTGTTATCCACTTTTTCTGTCTCTGTCAGTGCCCGTCTCTTGCTAGGTATAGATATAGATTATTTGGCTCTCCAACCCTTGTCAGCTTGAAGGAGCTATCATCCATTGGTGTCAAGGATATAGCTTCGTTTATCAAACTTTCTGGCTGGTGTTCCAGCGTGGGGTAGTCGTGCTTTTTATGGGCAGCCTTTGCGCTGAACAACTTCTTATTCTTCCCTGGTTTTGGTAGAGCTTGATCAGTACAGAGACTGCGTTCACCTGTGGCGTCACAACGGGCCGCTATGTGTGCTCAAGTGAGCATTGTGATATCAGAGCTACCACTCCGACCTAACCTAACCTGAGTAAAATAATGCATTCCGAAATATGGATGACGCATTTATTCACTGTGGATCACAAACGCATTCGAGTGTCACCTACCATTTAAAAGCAGACAAAACAGTGGGTTTCTAGGACAAATCGTAGCCAAAATGTTTTTGTTAACCAAACTCATGATGGCCATTTTTTGGTATAATCTACTGGTTTGCGGTATAATCTACTTTAAAAGGATAAATAGGAGAGTCGTCTTAATATTTAGAAGAAAGCCAATTTGCAAATTTAATTTATTTGCAGATATATAAAATTCTAGAGAGACGTCGTGCAAAGTGAATTTGAATAAAAGAAGACAATGTTGAAAACGGAATGATTTTTTACCCAGAAACCTTTGTTTCATTCAAAAAGTTGAGAATGTGTATGGTATTTACACGATCACTGGATTGCTTTGAGTTATATTGCCTGGCTAACAGAATTTGTGGTAGTATGTCGTCCATTATCATCTTTAATAATATTCGCCGTCGTTACGGTGATTCGACAGTGATTCGACCTTATACCCTGGATTATTCCAATCGATTTGAAAAAAGCTTCCATTAAATTTGAATCCATCAGTAAGATTTGCATTTTACGAGGTGCACTGCACTATTTTTCCAGACCTCTTTATTCAAAATAAATGTCCTGAATCTCATTGAGAAGTCTTATCTCCTAAAAGTTCAAAATTTTTCTGGCACCAGTATTTGATTCATGCCACTAGAGAAGCCTGTTACCCTTAGCGGCCAAGTGCTTACGTTTAAAGATTACATCTCCTGAAAATTCCAAATTTTTTGTGGGACCAGAGTTTGATTAATGCCACTACAGACGCCCGCCAAGTTCTTACAATAAAGATCAGACGGAAGCAGGCATAAAATTATGTACAGTGCCCATGTAGGTGGTGTGCTCTAGGTCCCATTAATAATTATACAGGAAAGTCTTCGCGACCACCGTTTAACGTTTAAGTTAATTGTCCTAATCGAGGGACACTATTATAAACAAGAGTAGGTTCAAATAAATCTGAGCACTGCTGTATCAATCCAGAGAGTCATCATAGGTACCAAGCTTCCTTTTTTCTCAACACTTTGTTACAAAAGTATTATAATACTCAGTCAGTGAACATATTTAAGCATTTAATTTAAACGATTTTTTTAATACGATTTAGCATAAATTGTAGCCACTATTTCATTACTTTTCTGCATTCTTGAATATTTAAAATGCTTTTCCAGAAAAAAAAAAAGAAATTTCTCTTAAACGTGCCTCAAACTAAATCATGATTGCAAACAATTTATATTCAATTCAGTCGAAATATTTCTGTATTTGTTGGCAACGTCAAAACCCTATTTAACGGCAGCTTAAGTCAATAAAATAAATTTGATTTAAAAATGTGATCGTTTTCAAAATGACTTAACTGGGCCAAATGGGCTATAGACCACACCACAACACACATGGTGAGAATGAAAAAACCGTTAAAGAAAATAAAAATAGAGAACACCCGCTACATGAAGAAGAAGAAAAACAAAAAACGAAAATGGACCAAAAACCCATTTCACTTCAATATTATCAGCCACGTCTATGATGGCTTTAAAAGCAAATGCACATTCATTATTATGGTATTTGCTTAACAACAATTGGCTTTCTTCTCGCTCTATTCGGTTTCTCATTGAGCCATAACTAGAAATGGCCACATAAACATAAAGATTGAAAGAAAAAAAAAAAAAGAATTTATCCTTGACTTGTGTTTACAAAAGAAGGCTAAACATTGATGGAATTTGTAACGCCTTTCTTTGTTTGGTTAGTAAATTGAGTGTGGCTTAGGTAGCGGTAAACAAATTCAAGGCAGCGATTTCAAGGAAAGCGTATGAGTTTTATTTGAAATTCAATTCATGATCAGTAATAATTTAACAAAGTTCGTACAAATAGAATCTTTTGCCTGAAGAAAACAGCTGAAAGAATAAATAATAATAAGCTGAAATGAATAAAGGTCGAGGCTAACACTGATACTGACTATCTTGTAGGATTGGAACATATTATTGAAGTTTGATACGAAATGGTTGTCCACTTGATAGGCTCTGCACTACGTGGTCACCATTTCAGCAAAAAAGTGGCGGAAGGCGGAAATTGCAGGAGTATACATTTAATTCTAATGGTAAATAAGATGCTGGCTGAAAATATTAATGAAATAATAAGTAGCATTGAAGACAAATCACTCCTACAGGGACCAGGCCTATGTATTTTAGTTAAGCAGTCGGTGGATTGCAGATCAGCTTTACATTACATATGTATTAACATTGTTAAAGCCTTTGACATGATTCATCATTAGGCCACTTAAACATATATAATATCACATAATCGGTCATTACAACCCTTTAGTCAAGCTTACAACCTAGCTTCTCACACCACTTATGTTGTGTGTGTTAATTTTATACATGAGTGGCGGCACCTACATTTTAAAATCGACTCCGAACGACAGATATTTTTTTGAGAAACCTTCCATGGCAATATTTATTTACTCTCAGATGTTTTTAACAGAAATCTGCTGATGGGAAATCGCCGCAGAAATATTAAAATTTTGTTTTGTTTGACGTGGGGTTTAAACCATGGCCTCACACCACCTACTAGACTACGGCGACTTCAAGGCCATTTGGATGCCAATGTATAGTAGAATAAAGGCGTCCCGTAGAGAGAAAAATAATCTGATCTGGATTCAACATGTTAAACCTGAATAGACTGTTAGAAGTTAATGTAGGAGTTCGATAAGTATATGTTCAACAAGTACTGGACACGATACGGAAATAGGCAACTGCCATTGCTTTTTTTTACGCCGAGGAGGGGTAAATGTACCTAACCGCACCATAGAGGAAGAGTCGTCACATCCTCCGTGTGTGGGGCCCTCACCCACTAAATCCCCCCTCGTCTAGTTTACTTGTTGTGCCCACTCCGGAACTAGGGTGGTATTACTTCGGAGTGGAGTCCCGTTGGCCCTTTGGCCCCTGCGTGTTCATATCCGCGTCCGGATTGCGTGTCGAAAGTTGGAGAGACATCTAAATGTCTCCACAATTCCTTTCGTCCAGGTCCCTGTTTCGACTTTCGCTTGACACGTGTGCCAGTTTCATCTATGCCGGCGTGCCCACATGTTCCGCAGTCTCATGATCCCTCTTTTTCAGTCTTCGAATGCTCTCCACGTAATTCACCACTGAGGTCCAATTTTCTCTACTCGCGATCATAACCCCGACAATGTTACCGGCCGTGATCGTCCCGACTATCGACGTCAGTGCAAGCGATAGCTCTGCCAGCGTGCACATTCGAAAACAGTGTTCTCTGCATCATCAATTACCTCCCCTTCCTCGTAAAGACAGTAAGGGGAGGCGGTCTTGCCCATTCTGTGCAGATATTTTCTAAAATATCCGTGACCCGATAGCATCTGTGTGACGTAGTAATTTACCTCTCCAAATTTCCGACCAATCCATAGCCTTATGTCCGGAATAAGTCTCGCCGTCCACCTTCATCTATCTTCATCGTTCCATCGTCGTTGCCACTTTGGAATGGTGTTTTCCCTGAAGTGACCATTGATGGAGATGCATCAATTTGGATCAGCTTGGGCGTCGTGAAGGTACTGATTATGCCAATAACACATGTTGCCTCGTATATAGTTTCGAAGACATAGCAGTTAGTTTACTTACATTACACATCTTGGCGCATAATACTGGCCTACGTATTAATATTGGGGAATCCAAAGCCCTACGTCAGAGTACCACCAACACTGCAAAGTTTAAGATATACGGCTTGGGAATGTGTTGGACTGTATGTATTTGTGTAAATCTTGGATACTTCATCTAACGATCAATCACTACAAGTATCTACTGATCATTCGCTACGGAGACTCTTGAATATTCTGACCGATTGTTGGAAAAAGTTGCTAATAATTCTAAGTCAGGTAGAATATATGTATTGAGGTTGGATGAATGTGTTTTAATTATGAACCCATGAACTTGAGACTGAGACTTAAACCATTTTTAGTAAAACTACTTAGCACAAATATACACTCAGTGGCACAAGTTAAGTCCTAACCTCAGTAGTCCTTCTTTCGGATAGGCGTCTTATGCTTTGTGAACAGGCATGTCCTGCATATTACGAATATGGTAAGTGAGATATAAAAGTGAAAATATGTTTGATGAAAATATCAATCGAAATCAAATGGTAGACAAGTGGACAGTATGTCGATTTAGTAAACGATTTGAACTTTGACTCTGAAAATTTGAATGTATAAATATGAGTGATAAATACTTCCCTCGGCGACTACCTCTCAAGTGAATTCTTCTAAAAGCTCTGTGACTAACTAACTGGCATGAAAAAAATTTTTAAGGGACTCAACGTTAAGCCTTAGGTCCATAAATGGTATAAGGAATTAAGCCTGAGTATGGACTGTTTTGTACTTTTTATAAAGAAAGTTTCATTTGATCTTGTTTCGACTATAAAGTGCTGCCACAAAATACGCCACATGCAGTCACATACGTTTTATGGTTGCCATTTGCGCTTGTTGTTTTATGGTTAGCCAGCATATCATGTTTCACTTTTACTCCCTTCGTTCGATTTATAATCTTCCACGAGTACCACAGTAAAACACATTTCTCAAATTGATGTTGTGGCACACCAGCAACATATATGTATTGTTAGTGAATGTTTAACGAAATTTTTTCCTGTCGCGTCTTGTCGTCACTTTGTGGCCGACAGTAGAAATTGTTCCTGCTGCAGTTGCTGCCAACGATTGCGTTGATGGCGACGATGACGACGGTATTATCATTGACGACATAGCAACGACAATGACAACGATTACGACGACTATGCCTGCCATCGTCAAGTCACACTTAAACGCATACTTTGTTGTCACTTTAAGTTTTCTTGAATTTTAGACTGACTCTCCCGTCTCCTTCTCTCTCGTTGTTTATTAACAATTTCATGTTTGTACAGCAGTTGTGCTGCTTGTATTTTTGTATGAGTGTGTGTGTGTGTGTTCATTTTAGCTAATGTTACGGTAGTAATTGTTGTTGACATGTTAAATGACATGTTGCTATGTGTGATCTGCAATCATTTTTGGTATTTCTACTGTGTTCAGACACTCAAAGACAGACATACGGATTGCTGTTGCATGATTTTTTTTTGTTTCTTTTTCTTTTTCTGGTTTTTGTTTTTCGTTGGTGCAATTCGTTTGGTGGTTTAATTCTTTATTTCGTTTCGTTTCGGTTTCAGTTGCAGTTTGGTTTTCTTTTTTTTTTGCTGCAATTTTGTCATTGAATTTTTGCAAATTAGTGTCAATGTGAAGATCATGGCTGGTAAAGGTCTTAAAATATTTTCATAAATGTTGTGAAGTATTTTTGATATTTGTCTTGCTGTTTACACTGGCAATACATTTTGTCAGTTTTGCGCTTCAGGTGAATGGAATTTTTTAGGTGAATTTTTTTTTTTTTTAAAGATTGGTGTTGTGCTAGTTTAAGACAAGTGGCAAATGGTCGAATACCCTACACGCATGGCCAAAAAATAAATCATTTTTTTATTTAACAGAATATATATTAGTTTGGATAAGAGTCTCTGCTTCTATCACCATTCTACAGAGAAGTGCTAACATCCCTCTTCCCTAATTCGTCCGTCTTCTCTTTTTCGTGTATTTCCACAATTTCTCCCGTCAGTTAAATACCATTTTCGAGTTCACTTCATGAGAATCAAGTTCTCGGATGGCTGTCTTTCTGTCGGATCTTGTCTATATTGAATTAAGCACACCTTTCGATGACAAAGATTTTCGCTTGGAAGATAACAGGGGGTATCATTGTTTCAGAATATTTCATTCATTCCATTTATTGTAGTGTATATATATAGACACTGTATTCAGCCTCGTTGCGAAGCATTAGGCATACCAAGCAAGAAGTTATCGTTGCCTCTTGTATTATTGAACAATAAGCTGCCGAAATTGGTTAGACTGTAAATGAAAGTAAAAAGAAGTATATGTTATTAACAGGCATGGACGTGTGACGTAGGACTAAACGAAGGATAACTCCTCTCAACAAGTGTTATTGTGGCCTTAATGGGCAATTGAGTTGCAAAAATCTATCACATGTAACGAAACTGATGCTGTACAAGTTGCTCATCCTCCCCATGTTTCTCTGTAAAGCGGAACGCTATTGTACACCGATGGAAGAAGATTCCTGCCCAAGATTTTCGATTCAATATTAGTTGGCAATGTATGTGTTCTTCAACGAAATTGATGTTACTCAGCTCATTAACATCCTAAGACTGCGTTTGGCTCGATCATGTTGTTCGGATGATAGATAATATTTCGACGAGATGAGTACTTGAAGCTAAAATTAATGGATGTTAATGTAGAGGACAGAAATCGCCGTAGCCTAGTAGGTAGTGTGTGGGCCTATTAGAAGTAAAGCCAGGGTTCGAGCCCCAGGCCAGACATCAAACCATAAAATATGAAAAGTATTTCTTCGGCGACTTTCTCTCAGCAGATTTCTGGCAAATACTCTGAGAGTAAATAAAATTGCCGTGAAAAGTTTCTCAAAAATCTGTCGTTCGGTGTCGACTTTAAACTGTAGGTACCACCACTCATGTATAAAATTAACATTTAAGTGGTGTGAGAAACTAGGTCGTAATCCTGACTGAATGGTTGTAATGACCAATTATGAACATGTGTAATGTAGAGGACGAGCTTGTCTGCGTTAGAAGAATCAAATTGTGAGACTTTGTGCTATTTGATGAAGTTGCATGCCATGAAGGAGTTTTACGTCAGGCCAAAATCCAACTCACTAAGTAAGTGTGGTAAGATTTTACCTCATAAATCTCGTATGAAGTCGCAGTAGTCTAGCAGGAAGTGTGACATGAAGCCTCGTTTCTAACCCCAGGTCAGCTATCTCCAACAAAACGAAATATGAAAAAATATTTCTTCGGAGACTTTCTCTAGATTTCTGGCAAAAACTCTGAAATAAATCAAATTGTCATGAATAGTTTCGCAAAAATCTGCCGCTCAGAGTCGTCTTTAAACTGTAGGTCGCGTCAATCATGTAAAAAATTAACACACACAACATAAGTGGTGAAATGAGAAGCTAGGTTGTAATTATAACTGAAGGGTTGTAATGACCAATTATGTATATATGTACGAATCTCGTATTGGAGTTGACTTCCAATCCAAATATCCAAATCTCTGATTGCCCTGTAAACATTATGCATATCATTATGACGTGTCTGAATTGTTTTTCCGTTACTCATAAGTACTCATGAAATTTTGAGTATGAGTGAGTCAACAGTATTGAAATTCAACTACTCCGATTCATTCGTACTCACTACAACATTGATTTATAAGTACAGGTTGCAATGAGTATGAGTACAAGAGTACAACGTTGACATCAAACTCATAACATTCGAAATATGTTTGATTCATAAGCCTACTCATTTAGATTCATAACTTTAGAAAAATACTTATAATAATCATAAATGATTCGAGTGATACGAATCATTCATCAAAATTTAGAGTCTTAGTTGTTGTTGCATTTCCAAAAAAAGAAAAAAGAAAAAGACAAAGACGGCAAGCAAAGCAAACACACAACCTTCTTGTGAGTATTGTAGTGTTCGTACGCGAATCATACTTATTTTGTGATTCTTGTAAATGTGGAGTAAAGGAGAGTCGATAGCAACAACATCATGCGTATTGTTAAGTATAAGTACCATGAGTATTTCAAACTTTGAATATGAGTAGTATGAGTATGATATTAAAATAAATATGAATGCGTATAAGTATCAGAAATTATGAGTATGATTTGAATCTACTCATCTATACTCGTTGTTAATCTCTGGTCTGAAGTTTATACAAATGGTTTCTATGTGAGTTTCCAATTCAGTTTAGTATCCAGGGATATTTCAATAAATTTTACTTTCAGTTTCTGTAGTATTAACTCATTCAACCGTGAGTCCACTGATATGCATCATAGACTTGTAATCTTTTAAAATGATGTCGCAAAGAGCTCCTACAAATTTTTATTAATTGGTTTAGTCTTTGTGCTTTCTGCCATAACATTTCTTTGTTACATTTTAGCATCGCGATAAACATTTTCTAATTTAAGATCCTGTTTTATTTGATAGCCGCAGATAGCAAGGTGCTTATAAGATTTCAGGTCTTCAACAAAGAACAACAATAACAATCAAAAGGGTTGAACATTATGGTTAAAATATATTTTTATAAACCATAAATTTATGTGGTTTTGTTTTCTCTTTAACGGTTGCTAATTTTCGAAAACACTCCTATAAAAGCCAACAAAAAAAAAAAAAGAAAGAAATCTTAGAAGTCTTCTAAATTCAGTAGCAACATCAGCACTTAAGATAAGAACGTTTTGCGCATTACACTTCACCAGCAAGTCAAAATATACAGCAGCAGTTAAAACAAAAAAAGGAAGCGGAGAAAAAAAATTCTAAAACGTGCCTGCTCAACACCCATAATATTTAACAAATTTAATGACTTAAATAGGGAGCTTTTGAGAAAGAGACTTTTTGTTGTTTTCTGTGCCGAGAAAACAGTAGAATATCTGACTTATCAACCAGGTATTATCATGGTATTGTAGTTCTAGTTTCCAACTTTCAACATTTTACTGTCTGCACGTTTAGCTACCAAAATGTCTGCAACTTCTGCCGTTTTAATTCTCTACCAACAATGTTTCTTGCAAACAAAACCCATCAAAATATACTCCAGAAAAAAAAAGAAACGAATATTTTTTCCTTGCTCTGCGATCATTTCGTTTTGGCAAAGGCATATAATCTACTTGACTACAATGAACATAAATTTGAGAATTATTTTGTTTTTTCAGTTACGGTTTCTGTTTTTCAACTCAACTGGCATACCATCAGCGGTTTTGTTCACAGCTCTAGCAAATGAAATTTAAACATCAGTTAATCGTAAACGTACGTAAATGAAAGAAAGCCCATATGGTTTTGGCCAAAACATTCGATAGATCATCCATATTTGGTAACGCATGAATTTTCACGATCATCACCATCATCATCTCAATACTCTTAGGCTAGCGAGGAGGCATTGTATGCCAAGTCATTGAGAAATGTTTAAACAATATGGATGGTTTTTCTATTTTCTCCTCCTTTCATACAATGGAGAGAGGGAGAGTTAAGGGGGACGTTATACAAGCTAGTGTTTGAATAGACTTTTACGATACCCCCATATGTGGCTAAGTCACGTGTAATTCAGTTTTTACTCGTTTTTATTGACCTCAACGTTAACGTTTCTTTCTACATGAAGTTTGTTTTGTTTTTTTTTCTATCTTTCTTCCCAACAACAATATTTTTTTTCTACGCTTCGCTTTATTGAAAATAGTTTATGGTGCCTAATTTTAAATACTTTGTTTACTTTATTGTTACTCTAGTGCATAGCGTTTGTTATACTGAAACTATTTCGTTTAGTTTGTTGCAACAGAATTTTGGCGAATGTAGAATTCAAAAATCATGAATTTGTGCTAATTTTTAAAGGCAATCATGTGTAGATTAGAACACAAGTTATGCATACATTAAGATCAGGATATTGTGAAACAGTAAAAAGTATTTAAATTGCCTTAGAAACCATTTTAAGATTGATTCTGACTCTGCCCATGTACACAAATAAGGATCATTCAGTGAGAAACGTTGGCACAAGTGCATTGGAACTGTTATGTTTGGTTCAAATTACAATTGGAAGTATGAATGGCCTTCTATTTTCCCCGATTGTGAAATCGTTAGACTAAATATATGTATAAGTGAAGTTGCCTTGAAAGCTTTGAACTTATTCCAGACTTATTCTGATATATCCAAGGACTACTAAATAAACTCTAATTGAAGTTGCAACTTAACGAAAACTAAAACATTTATGAGCAGGGACCTATTTGTTAAATATTTTGTGTTTACTATGGGAAGAGATGAACAAATTCTGTGAACTTTATCAGAGGAATTTCGCCCGTATTTAATATGGTTTTGAGTTTTGAGAAAGCAAAAACATTCTTGGAGATTGTTTTGTTTTATTTGTCATGATTTTTTGATTTGTTTCAGTAACATTAAGTTATTCTAGTTAACAAGATAATATAATTCCCAACTTCTTTTCCATACATGGTAGTATGAACTGAATTTATACTGAAGGATTTATTCAAACAGCGATCAATAAACCAAAACAACAACAAAATTATGATAACAAAGAATTGCAATAAGAAAACAACATAGAATATGGATAAGATGAGTTAGCCACCGCGAGCATCACAGAGATCCCATCGTAACATCGATAATATCTATTCCGTTGTACAATAATAGAAGTCGCCGGAGTCTAGTAGGTACTGTGTTGTCTTATTAGACGTAAAGCCAGGGTTCGAGCCCCAGGCCAGACACAAAAAAAATACAAAAAGTATTTCTTCGGCGACTTCCTCTCAGCAGATTTCTGGCAAAAACTCTGAGAGTAAATAAAATTGCGATGAAAAAAGTTTCTCAAAAATCTGTCGTTCGGAGTCGACTTTAAACTGTAGGTCCCACCATTCATGTATAAAAATTAACACACATAACATAAGTGGTGTGAGAAACTAGGACTTTGTACAATGGGTCAATTCAACCTCCGGGTACTGTACATGTCTTAATTGTCTCTAACCTAACCTAACCTATGGGAAGAGATTAGAATCTGAATTTTCTACATTGAATCTCAAATTGGATCTTCATTACAAGGCTTCTGAGCTAATTTTGTGAACTTTACCAGAAGAATTTCGGCCGTATTTAATATAGTTTGGAGTTTTAAGAAAGCAAACAACTTCTCGAAGGTTTTATTTTAATTGTCATTATTTTTTTGCTTTGTTTCAGTTTCATCAAGTTATTCTAGTTAACAAGATAATATAATACGTAACTTCTTTTCCATACACGGTGGTATGAACTTAGAATTCATACTGAAGGGTTTATTTAAACAGCGAGCAGTTATGGTAACAAAGAGTTGCAACAAGAAAACAAAAGAGAATATGGATAAAAATAGCTATCCACCATGAATAGCACAGCTTACTTGTGTCTCCTGAAATCCCATTATAACATCGATAATATCTATGCCGTTGTATATTAGTTTGACGTGAGTTTTGCTCCAATGGCATACCACACGGTGCTCGAAGCACGGGTGGAAACAATACGTCCACCAGAGAGCCCACGCACAGTGATGCAACCAATGGTATACTCATGCATATCATGTGGTTGCATCACCATACGTGAGAATCAATTCGAAGCTTTGCATTTGGACAAGACTTCCCTCTTGGTTAGGGGTGGGAGACTATCTAAACTCTGGTTTTTGACAGTGGTTGAGAGTGCAACGCCACACAGAGCCTGCACTCTACCCGCGATTTGGATATAAACCACAGCCATCAGGTTGGTCCCACAAGGGGGCCTCACGATTGTCGGGCAGAGACGAATCTCTGGGGCTCCCGATACCCGTGGTGCCAGAATTAAGCCTGCTATCAGTTGAACTCCAAACAGTTCGAGACTGGTGACCCAATAAATAGAAGAACGCATAACCAAACACTTTAAGAGGACACTACTACCAACGATGAACGTGGACAACACGAACAACCCAAACCGGCAACCTACTAGCGTAGGATGCTCACGCAAACGTCGAGCTTCATGAACCGACAACGACAGCGAACCCACGACGAACGGCGCCGCAAGGGCAACCTACCATCAACCCACCCTCATTCTATGCTGCAGTAATATCTTCCCAATTGCGGTTTTCAAATGCCGCTTAACCACAGAGAAGGTCTTCCTTTTCCTCAATGCTTCTACAGAAGTGATTGTGGAGTATTTTCAACATGTGAATATTCATTCAGAGGCTAGTGTCTTGTTATAATTGCTATGAGATTTCTAAAATCTGATCAGGTTTAACGCAACATGTATTTCGTATATATGTATGTATCCCCATTGCGCAAGATCTGCTTAATATCTCTACAAGTGAGTCCATTATACCTTTTTTCTTTTACAAATCAGAGAATTTTGTGAGAGTCTATATATTTGCTCCTCTGCAGAGAAATGTCAATCTCAAATAATTCAATTTAATTTTCCTTTGTACAATCGTTTGCAAAAGTGTTTGTTTTGTTGTCATTTTCACTATCATGCCACATTTCCTGTATCTTGATATCCATATAAAGGAGATTATTGAGTAGGTATATGGAACAAAAACTGATTACAATACATACATATTGGCCATTACAACCCTTCAGTCAGGATTACGGCCTAGCTTCTCACACCACTCATGTTGTGTGCGTTAATTTTATACGTGAGTGGCGGGACCTACAGTTTAACGTCGACTCCGAACGACAGAATTTTGAGAAACTTTTTAATGGCAGTTTATTTTTACTCTCAGAGTTTTTGCCAGAAATCTGCTGAGAGGAAGTCGCCGAAGAAATATTTTTATTTTTCATATTTCATTTTTGATGTCTGACCTGGGATACGAACCCGGGCTTTACGAATAGTAAGCCAACACACTACCTACTACACCACGGCGACTTCTACTGATTACAATAACAAAACTAAATAGGCACAGTAAGATTCTCGAAGTTACCAGACCGAAAATAAATGAAGCATAAATAGAACATTAAGTAACATAGTCAGTGAATTTAAGTGATGAGTAAACACTGTTGTGTTATGCACTCAAAAAAGAATGACGGTGTAGTAGAATTATGTATAGAAATAAATGATAACTTGAAGGTGTAACCTAGTGTGGATGTAAACTATGTGTGGATGCATCAAAACTTTCTAGACAACTTCCCTGTTGTTCGAAAGTGGGTCTAATGTTGTCATGATGGTATATGACATCTTTTCTGTCTGTTTTAATTAAATTACTTGCTTTAAATAATTATTGTTTGATTACCGACATTAAATATCAGAATAAACGTTTGTCTAGGCTGTAGAAGCTTTTAATTTAAGAATTTTTCACTTGAGACTTACTTCAAAATTTACTTCAACTATTCCTCTACAATACACCATTAAATCTATAACCATTAAAAATATATATTTGAACAAATAAACACTTTTAACAAATCTCTATGTCTCTCTCTGCCTTTCTATTAGTGTGTCTGTTATGTTTTATAACTATTATTAACAATTATAAAACAATTTATTTCTATCACCTTGCAATGAAAAAAGTAAAAAAAAAGAAAAGAGGAACGAAACATTAAAAGCGTTAACACCTTTACCCATTGCTTGCATTAATTAATTTCCTCAAGTGAGTTTTGATGTCGCTATCCAAGTATCTATCTATCGATGCGAACAAACAATGAACAAAATGTGACGTGGTGCTGGCACAATGATTGAAGAAAGCTTTTCACTTGAAGTATTTGTTTTATTTAGCCTGTGGCAAACATTTCACAGACTTTATGACTCGTTTAAGTAATTTAATAACATGTTAAATTATTCTTATACGTTCAAATCAAAATTTACATACACAAACCAACGATATGGTATTCAGTCACAAAAATATTGTAAAAAAATACGTTTTTTTTTCGACAAAAAAAAATGGAAAAAAAACTAAATTCCTGTACACAAAATAGGTGATAGAGTATGGTTGTTGGTTTTTATTTTTAACATTTAACACATTTACACTTTGAGGTTTAAAAGAAACGGAGGGAAAATTATACATCAGCCACGGTTATTTAGTACACTACACCGTAAACTTGTACATATTCAAACTTGTATACCAGAAGGCTGCTGAGAGGAAATAGCAGAAGAAATATTTTTTAATTTTTCGTTTGGTTCAATATGTCTCGATTTGAACCACAGCTTCTTTTCTAATAAGCCGAGATACATAAATAATTTGTCATTACAACCCTTTAGTCAGGATTGCAACCTAGCTTCTCACACCATTTATGTTGTGTGTGTTAATTTTCTATATGAATGCCGGTATCTAAGTTGGTTAGGTCGGAGTGGTAGCTCTGACCAGCCAGAAAGTTTGATAAACGAAGCTATATCCTTGACATCAATGGACGTTTGGTCCGTCAAGCTGACAAGAAATGGAGAGCCAAATAACAAATATCTGCACCTCGCAAGAGGAAGGCACTGACAAAGAAAGTGGATAACAGTCTCCTCTTCCTCAGCGGATCTGCAACCACGGCAGAAGTCGTTAAATGGGAGTCGCATCCTTTCCCCGTGTCTACCCATAACACAATGACCTGTAAGCATGGCCACTGTGATTGAGATGATGTCACGACCAACTCCAAGTAACTAGTTGGTACGCCTTCTATCCATCAAGGGCCAGGTGAGTCTAACGGTGGAGCAGGACTCCTCATTGACCCAGGATAGGTTATCGTTTCGAAAGAAAGGCGGTACCTACAGTTTAAAGTCGACACCGAAGGACAGATTTTTGAGAAACTTTTCATGGCAATTTTATTTACTTTCAGAGTTTTTGTCAGAAGAAAGGAAGTTGTCGTTTTGTTCAAGATTTCTAAACCGGCAGTTGAGCGACGGGCTCTCGTCTAATAAGCCGAGATACATAAATAACTTCTAATTACAAACCTTCAGTCAAGATTGCAACCTAGCTTCTCACACTACTTATGTTGTGTGTGTTAATTTAATCATGAGTGGAGGGACATACAGTTTAAAGTCGACTCCGAATGAAAGAATTTTGAGAAACTTTTCATGGCAAATTTATTTAGTTTCACAGTTTTTGCCAAAAGAGAGGAATTTGTCGTTTTGTTCGAGATATCTGAACCGGCAGTTGAGCTACGTAGTTGTAGTCTAGTAGGTAGTGTATTGGCTTATTAGACGTAAAGCCCGGGTTCGTATCCCAGGTCAGACATCAAGACAAAATACAAAAAGGATTTCTTCGGCGACTTCCTCTCAGCAGATTTCTGGCAAAAACTCTGAGAATAAATAAAATTGTCATGAAAAGTTTCTCAAAAATCTGTCGTTCGGAGTTGACTTCAAACTGTAGGCCCCGCCGCTTATGTATAACATTAACATACACAACATGTGTGGTGTGAGAAGCTAGGTCGTAATATTGTCTGAAGGGTTGTAATGACCAATTATGTAGTTGCGCTACGGGCTCTCATCTAATAAGCCAACACACTACCTACTAGACTACGGCGACCTCTATCCTTTAATTTTTAGGGTGTCTTAAAATCGTCAATGCTATCTTCTGTTTGTTATAGCAGCCAAACGAGGAATAATAAATGTATGTGTTTATCTTAAATACAGGTCTTATTAGATGCACACAGTTATTTCAGGCCATTTGTAAATATTCCAGTCTAAAGTGTAGGCATTTGGTAACACCTTCTTCTAATTTCTATGCCACAACAATAACTTTTACAAAAAAAAAAAATAAGGTTGGTTGCATGGATATTGAATGAAATTTGCCTGTGTACTATATATGTACACAATATGTATGTATGTATGTGTCTGAGTTTTTTCTAAACTTTTAAATAATTGATTACATTACAGTTACTTTTTTTAAACGATTTTTTTTAATTTTTCTTATTTTATTTCGCTTTAAAGCTGCATTATGTTAACGAAATTTATATGCAGCTAGTAAACGGAACCAAACTGCAGGCTTTTCTTGTTGTTGTTGTTCTTGTTGTTTTCTTCTATAATAACTTTACTTTAGTTTGAAAAGCAAATTAGAATTGTTTGTAAGAAAGCTAATGCTGGCAATGGGTACAATAAGTTTTTTTGTTTAGCTCACCCAATTAGCTGAAGTTGTATGGTATACCATACACTCAGCGTATGGTATACCTTTATAAGTCACACTCCAGGAGGGATTCAATTCATGCGATACGGCTCATACATATTCATTGAATCGTTAAAGACATCATCTATTAATCAATCAAGTGCAATGCAATGCAATTTATTTGACTGTCTATGTCTAGTTTTCGTTAAACATTATTCGTCGTTTATAATTTCAATTTCTTTAAACTTAAAATGCAATTAATCTTCAAGTAATAAACATTTAAGAGTTTTTTTCAATTTTTAAATCAACATCCAACATCCAACATGTAGGTCTCCACAACGAAACAAAAAAAAAAAACCAAATGAAATGAAATGCATTTCAAAGTAATAAAGGATAGAAAGAAGAAAATAACTGACTGTGCCTTTTAAAAATAAAAAAGAGAAATTTTCTTTGTGCTTATTACAATAATGGGCGTTTGTCAAATTTTAAGGAAAAGTTAGAAAAAAGTTGAAAACAAATGATACAAGCACTTGATAGTTATTGATCAATGCAAAAAGTTCATATGACAGGCAGATAACAGGCATAGAAATAATGGCGTTTTATTTACTTCATCTCTAGGAATGTAGAAAAGGGTGTAGTTGCCTGAAGAAGTGAAAAAAAAAAATACTTTCATTATAATACAGCATTGATGCTACAAATTCTGTTCAATGTTTTCTTTTCAAAATACAATTTCTCTGCTTGAAGTCGTCGTAGTCTAGTAGCTAGTGTGTTGGCTTATTAGACGCGAGTTCACGGTTCTAGCCCCAGGTTAGATATACATAAAGGGTCCACCAAATAACTTTTTTTTTTGAAAATGCTTTTTAAAAAAACTACTGAATATTTTCTCAAATTTCTTTTTTTATTCGTAAGTACAATCCTTCCGGTTAATAATGGAAAATAATTTCATTCAAATGGCTGCCTCGGCTGGCCATGCAGTAGCCTACACGATCGCTCCAATTTTTAAAAACATTATCGATTGTGTGCAGCTGTATTTCACCAATGGCTTCACGAATATTGTCCCTTAAAGCGTCAATTGTCTCTGGCTTGTCGGCGTAACACTTATCTTTGACGGCACCCCACAAATAATAGTCCAACGGTGTCAAATCGCAGCTCCGAGGTGGACAAACGACATCAGCTCTGCGGCTGATAATGCGATCTTCAAAAACAGGGCGCAAAACATCGAGTGTAGCTTCGACTGTGTGGCACGTAGCGCTGTCCTGTTGAAACCAAATTTTGCCAATATCCTCCGCTTCAATGCTTGTGAACAAAAATTCGTTCAACATGGCCCGATAACGATCGCCATTGACTGTAACGGCCACTCCTTGCTCGTTTTCGAAGAAAAATGGCCCAATTATGCCTCTGGACCAAAATCCGCACCAAACAGTGACTCGTTTTGGGTGCGTCGGCTTTGCAATGTATGCGTGCGGTGTATCTGTGCCCCAAATGCGACAATTTTGCGTGTTTACATACCCGCCAAGATCAAAATGAGCTTCATCTGAAAAGATGTTTTTTTTTTTTGCCAAAATCGGCATTTTCTGGTGTAGGCTACTGCATGGCCAGCCGAGGCAGCCATTTGAATGAAATTATTTTCCATTATTAACCGGAAGGATTGTACTTTGAAATAAAAAAAGAAATTTGGCGGGCCCTTTACATACATATATAATTGGTCATTACAACAATTCAGTCAGGATTACGACCTAGTTTCTCACGCCACTTATGTTAATTTTAAACATGAGTGGCAGTTTAAAGTCGACTCCGAACGACAGATTTTTGAAAAACTTTTCATGGCAATTTTATTTACTTTCAGAGTTTTTGCCAGAAATCTGCTGAGAGGAAGACGCCGAAGAAATATTTTTTCATATTTCGTTTTGATGTCTGAACTGGGGTTTATGCCATGGCCTTACTTCTAATAAGCCAACACACTACATACTAGACTACTGCGACTTCTAACCCCAGTTCAGACAGCTCCAACAAAACGAAATATGAAAAAATATTTCTTCGGCAAATTCCTTTCAGCAGATTTCCAGCAAAAAACTCTGAAAGTAAAATAATAGTGTCTGTCATTCGGAGCCGACTTTACACTGTAGGTTTCGCCATTCATGTATGCGATTAACACCCACAACTTCAGTGGTTTGACAAGACAGATCGTAATCCTGTCTGTAGTTGGCTTCTCAACAACACGTTCACATTGTGTTTTCATTGATATTATGCACGACAGATTTGAGAAATTTTTGCATTACATTTAGGAAGATTTTGCCAGAAGATTGCTAGCGATTTTGTCGTAAAAAATATTTTTCATATGTTTTTTAAGCTGTCAGAGCCAAGATTTTAAATCGGAACTCTCGTCCAATAAGTCAATATAGTACTCTTTAGATTAAGCCGACCAGTTTGACCATGTCAGGCATTATACGGTGTTCAGATATGCACCTATATTTCGTTAATCGCAATAAACGCCATTATTGAGCTCAATATTTCAGATAAAGTTTCAATTAATTATTGCGCAATAAATACGCAAATTGTTACAATATCGAGTAAAACTTAAAATGCAGCACTGTCATAAGTATGTTCAGTGCGCATATTACAATTATCAGAAAACTTTCTGTTGATATTTGACAACTCAAGTGTCAACAACGACATAAAAAGAAAGTAGTTGAAACAACCAGCTGTTTTGTTTACCAGCTGTCATATGAATATTGAATAAGAATATGTCTGAACACATAAAATATTGTACTCAATAAACCAAATATCGGCTCAATGAAAGTTCATATCTGAACATGGTATTAATCTATCGGTGAATCAATTGATATGATTAGTTTTCACACTCTTTATTGACCCTAAAGTAGTTATTGTTGTAGAAAATTCAAACAATTTGAGTCAAAGGTTGTTCCTACACCATAAACTGGCAAATTTTTCTCCTGTATTATTACAAGAAATCACTTGTTCTGGCCATGAATTGATAGCTGGTGGTTGTCATGCTAGAAGATGATGCCTTTCAAAACACGAAATTTGCAGAATTGATAAGGAAGTGCAGAATAATAAGAAGATGACTTACTTTATTAATCAATAAATGGTAAAAGATTCTTATTTAGTAACTTTCCCTCTGAATTATCTACCTTAGTGTCTTTGGGTGATTGATAGGACGATTAAAACCATTAACGATCACTGACGGTATATCAAGTATAGAATTTGTTTTCTGGAACAATACGTTCCATTATCGATCATATTTCAAAGCGCACAATTAACGGTTTGAGCAGAGGTTTTAGTCTTGACTTAGGCTTGCCAGAAGTGCCTTGAGGATAATGATTGTAATTCTGACCAGGGCATTGATGATTGAAGGAAAATTTGTACTGAGTAATGTTGACAAATGTTCCTTAATTCATCAATGCCACTCATGTATAAAATAAACACACGCAACATAGGTGATGTGAGAAGTTAGGTCGTAATCTTGACTGAAGGGTTAGGTTAGGTCGAAGTGGTAGCTCTGATATGAAGGCACATAGCGGCTCGTTGTGATGCCACAGGTGAACGCAGTCTCTGTGCTGCCCAAGTTCCACCAAATTCAGAGAAGAGAAAGAAGTTGGTCAGCGCAAGGGCTGCACATAAAAAGCGCGACTACCTTACGCTGGAAAACTAGCCAGAAAGTTTGATAAACGAAGCTATATCCTTGACATCAATAGTTGATAGCCCTGTCAAGCTGACAGGGAATGGAGAGCCAAATAATCTATATACGCATCTCGCTAGAGATGGGCAATGACAAAGAAAGTGGATAACAGTTCCTCTTTCTCAGGAGATCTGCACCCACGGCAGCAGTCGTTCAATGTGAGCCGCATCCTTTCCGCGTGTCTACCCATAACACAATGATCTGTAAGCATGGCCATTGTGATTGAGATGATGCCACCACCGAGTCCAAGTAACTGGTTGGTATGCCTTCTATCCATCAACGGCCAGGTGAGTCAGGCGGTGGAGCAGGAATCCTCATTGACCCAGGATAGGTTGGCGTCTAGAAAGAATTTCCGCGCAGTGGCCAACTTGACTAAGGCGAGTGGCCTACCCAAGCCGACTGAAGCGGTTTCCGGGAGCAGTGCACCAGCTCTGGCGAGCTCATCGGCCTTGCAGTTTCCCGGAACTTTACTGTGCCCGGGGTCCCAAACCAGTGAGACACTAAAGTACCCAGAAAGTAGAACTGAAGGGTTGTAATGACCAATTATGTATGTATGTATATTGCACAGAATAATAATTTCTTTCAATGCATCAAAACCAAAAAAAGTATTTCTGAAGTCTATCATAGACTAGGCGGGTGTGATCTTCTTCTAACACGCGAGCATGGTCCTTAAGTATGTCCGTTCAATAGGATTAGAACAGATGTTAATAGTCAAACTCTATATTGGACGGCTGTTATTGCAGAGGTACTAACCTCTACACGATCATAACAGTAGTAGGACATATTTATTCCGATTGTACAGCGTTTTTTAAAACAGTTCACTCTTCTACATTCTAAACGGGTATCATTATATGAATTCAACTAAGTATTCCTATCAGTCTTAGCCTTAACATAACTTTAAACTTAAGATGCTCGAGAGAGTTTTTGTATGAAAATCTTTTAAAAGTCTTTTTAAATCTCCCCTTAAAAAATCCAAAAGCATACTCAATAAGTAACAAATTTCTGTCCATAATAATGGAGAAACTTTTGAATACCCAAGATAATAAAGAAGAAAATCACCTTAGCCCATATGGACCATATAATTTACAAAACATACACTCATATGTATGTATGTATTGTGAATATTTATTTGTATGCATTTGAGTTTAAATGCTCGTACATGTACATCAAATTTAAAGAAAGATTGAAGCAGAAAACATAACTAAAACATACACTTAACATGTAATAAAATTTGGTGCTGCCATACATATTCATTCGGTGAGGGAACAAAAAACCCCCAACACATCTAGCTCGTAATTTAACATGATATCTTATTTAACAGCTTACATTTTTGCAAATGAAATACAAAAAAAAAAAAAACGAAAAACAGCCAACAAAAGATGGAACACCAAAGACTTTAAGAAGGAAGGAGCATTATAAAGAAAAAAACCACAACGAAAATGAAAATAACAGCAACAGTAAGTAAAAAAAACATACTCCAAGTCGTAGAAACATGTCACATAAACATTAGGTCACCTTTTTGGCTTTCAGCAGTAACATCGACGACAAGAAGTCTACAACAACAACAAAAATAATAATAATAATAACAACAACAAACAAATACGGCCATCACAGAGGCAACAGTTGTTGTAGCATCTAAATAAAATAAGGCAAATTATTTTATGTGCCTTGTTTCTTTTGCACATAAGCTAGCTCTACAGTATGAATATTTGTTTGTGATAGAAAGATGGAACGAATGATGGAAAGGGAGGTGTATGAAACTTAGTATGTGTAGTATATAGAAATATCCCTTAGTTGGGGTTGTTTAACAACGAAGTATGCATTAAAATAGTTAAAATTTACTATAGAAGTGAAGTCGCCGTAGTCTAGCAGGTAGTGTGTTGGCTTATTAGACGCAAAGCCAGGGTTCGAGCCCCAGGCCAGACATCTAAGACAAAATACAAAAAGTACGTCTTCGGCGACTTCCTCTCAGCAGATTTCTGGCAAAAACTCTGAGAGTAAATAAAATTGCCATGAAAAAGTTTCTCAAAAATTTGTCGTTCGGAGTCGACTTTAAACTGTAGGTCCCACCACTCATGCATAAAATTAACACACACAACATAAGTGAGAAAATAGGACGTTGTACAATGGGTCAATTCGACCTCCGGATACTGTACTTGTCTTAATTGACAAGTACACGTCCTCTAACCTAACCTAACCTACTATAGAAGTGGTGATTCAAACGTGCCATCTTTACAAGCATTACAGGGTGATTATTGTCACCACAATTCTCATCGCATTGTCAGTGGGGCGAATAAATCGAATTCGAATTGACAATTTCATTGCATTCTTAGAAATTGGTTCTAACTTTAGGGCTCCATCCTTCAGTCAAGATTTCGATCTAGTTTCTCACACTACTTATATTGTGTATGTTAATTTTGGCCACAAGTGACGGGGACCTACAGTTTAAAGCTGATCCTGAACGCCAGATTTTTTTGAGAAACTTTTCATGGACATTTTTATTTACTTTCAGAGTTTTTGCCTGAAATCTGCTGAGAGGAAGGCGCCGAAAAAATTTTGTTTCCTATTATTTTGATATCAGACCTGGGCTTTGTACTAAGGCCTTACGTCTAATAAGCCAATAGACTATCTACTAGGCTACGGCGATTTACATCCATCCATATAAGGTCCAATATATGTAAGCAACAATTAAATCCGGAATAGGTGCCAGAGGAGAAGGTTTTTAAATCTAATTTCTCGAAATGAATTTCCTTAGCCGATGCATCTCATTGTGCATTATGGTCTGTATATGTCATTCTGTATTAGTTTTTCTAAAATGTCGCTGGCTGACCTATTAAAGTCACTCTAAAGCTTTATGGCTTTACGGCCTTCATGTCGGAAGGCAATGAAGTTGATGACAGGTCTTGAATCAAACAACAAGACTCATCTTAACTTTATTGCATGAGAAGTTTCTTACTTATTTAATTGGTCCTTCCAACCCTTTAACCAATGTGCTTATATTGCAAACCTTTGTTAGCACGTTTACCACTTACTTACTTACTTAATTGGCCATAACAAGCTGTTTAACGGATTTCGGCCTGCCGCAACACATTCCAGGCGCCTCTGCTTCTTGTGCGCCTACGCTAGTTGCTCCAATGGATACACGGTCGTCCTCATCGCCGACTTTCGCAGATTCCCGCATCAAATACCCATCACGCCGGAGCATCCTCCTCCATTCGAACGACATGGCCGAGCCAGCGCAGCCACTGGATATTAATACGATGTACAACGTCAATGTCGTTGAGGATCTCATACAGTTCACTTTTGGATCGGATACGGAAATCATCGCCAACTCGCACTGGACCGAAGATCTTCGTAGTGCTTTTCTCTCGAACACTCTCAAGGCCTCTGCATCTGTACTTAACAGGGTCCATGTCTCTGCGCTCAAAAGAAGCACGGGTAGGATGAGTGTCATGTAAAGTGCTAGTTTTGTCGCATGAGAGAGGTCTCTGCTACTCAATTGCCTATTGAGACCATAGTAGCACCTGTTGGCGAGAGTGATCCTGCGCTTGATCTCCAGACTGACATTATTTTTAGTGGTAACGGCGGAGCCAAGATAAATAAATTCCTTGACTGTTTCAAAAGTATAGTTATCGGCCGTAATCTGATAATCGCGTCTCTACTTGTCGATAACATATACTTTGCAAAACGCTCCTTAATGATATTGCGCTTTAAGGCATTTAAAATTCGTTAACATTTTGTCTATTTGTAGTTCAACTCATTTTATTGTTATTCCTTTGACCAGATAGATGAGTTTTTCTGTATTTTTTTTGCTTTTTGCTTTCGTTCAAAACGTATCTGAGGCAAGTTGTTGTATGTGAATGTAATAAACATTATGCACCTCCACATTTGGTTAAGAGAAGGAAAAATATGTTTGTGTTTTCAGCTTAAGAAAAGAAAAAAAATACTCATATACTATATTGTTTGTTTCTGCCAAGTACTGGACAGGACACACGTACACATACAAATGGTCTAAACTGAAAGCCAACAATAAAAACTACATGACGAAAAAAAAAACAAAAAAATACGGTGCAGTATTTGTCGCTTAAAGGCAACTTTTAGCAAAAGCTTTAAAATATGTCATTTGGTGTTACATAAATTGTTTAACACTCGCTTCGAACAGATATTTTTTGGTGAACACTGCCATACGTACATACATTTGTATGTTTGTATGTATGTACACATACAACAGAAAATCAAACACACAGATACTCATTCACTTATTCAATGACATTCTTCGTAGAGACAAGCACTTTGTTTGAAAATAATTGTTGGCGTCCGTTTTTTGAAGCGTTTCAGTTTTTTTTCTGCTGCCTTTCGGTTCCTTTTCTTTTTTTGACTGGATTACTATGGAACTGGCAAAAATTTTCGATCTTTTATTTCTAGGAAAGAAAAGCAAATTATCTTCAGATAGAATTTTTACATAAGAATACATGTAACGTGTAAATAAAAACACAATTTGATATCCAGGACACCTGACATTATAAAGTTCTTTAACACTTTGAGAGGTCAAGCAATATTTTGCAAACAATTTTGTTGAACTCTGCTTTGAAATATTTATATATTGGAAAACAATTCAACGAATTGCATGTGCAATGTGTAAGACTAGACTGAATGATAACAAAATTCACTGTATGATGCACGAGGTTCTACAGCTGACTCAGTATCTGTTATTGACACTGAGCTAGCTGGCTGCTTAGTCAAGCGAGGTGCATAAAAATAAATTTCTCTATTTTAGAATGAGTAGGGTTGCATAAATTGCCACAAGAGTATCTCGAGATTCCTAGTTGTGATACAAAGAAAAATTCCACTTTACTAGCCAAGTCTTAAAGTCGCCGTAGTCTAGTAGGTAGTTTGTTGGCTTATTAGACATAAAGCTAGGGTTCGAGCCCCAGGCCAGGCATCAAGACAAAAACTCTGAGACTAAATAAAATTGCCATGAAAAAGTTTCTCAAAAATCTGTGGTTCGGTGTCGACTTTAAACCATACCTGTTAAATTTCGATTACGATTAGTAATCAATTACATTACTTTTTAAAAAGAATCGTAATGATTATATAATTCTATGTAAAATTTTTTCGAATTACTAATTGATTACGATTACCCAAGAATCAAAAAATAATCAGGATTACTGGCGATTAGTCTAATAATCAAAAAGAATCAAAAGTAGTCTAAAAAATAATCAAATTGTTTTCAAAAATTCTTTTTGATTGTTTTCAAATATTCAAAAAGAATTGAAAGTAATTTTTGAAAAATATTTGATTACTTTTGGATTACTTTTGATTCTTTTTAATTATTAGACTAATCGCCAGTAATCCTGATTATTTTTTGATTATTTTGTAATCGTAATCAATTATTAACTATTTTAACCAAAAATAATCGTAATTGTAATCATTATTTCATCATTCAAAAAAAAGTAATCAAATTACTAATCATTACGATTACTAATCATTACTTAACAGGTATGACTTTAAACTGTAGGTCCCACCACTCGCGTATAAAATTAACGCACACAACATAAGTGGTGTGAGAAACTAGGATGTTGTACAATGGGTCAATTCGACCTCCGGGTACTGTACTTGTCTTAATTGACAAGTACACGTCCTCTAACCTAACCTAACCTAACTTAGCCAGAAATCTGCTGAGAGGAAGTCGCCAAAGAAATATTTTTTTTTCATATTTCGTTTTGATGTTTGACTTGGGATACAAACCCGGGCTTTACGTCTAATAAGCTAACACACTACCGAGTAGACTACGGCGACTTCAACAGTAAGGTCCACTATTATCTCCAATTTGGCCTGACAGAAGGGACTTACTATGAATTAATTTGAAGCAAACCGGATGCGGCAGCTCGGCATTATTTGCCCAACAGCGAGCCAGAAAATGAAATAACGTTTTTTCGACCAACAACCCGAGGTTGTTTTGCATTCAGGATCATAAAAATTGTTCTAGAATTTTTTTCGGTGGTAATTCTTACTTGATCGACGTTTTCAATAAATATCTTTAATATTAACATTTTCAGTTCAGGTTTAGTTACGCCGCATTAACATTATATTTTTTCATCGTGTTGAAGATGTCAAATGTAGTCGCCGTAGTCTAGTGTGTTGGCTTATTAGACGTAAAGCCAGGGTTCGGGCTCTAGGCCAGACATCAAGACAAAATACTAAAAGTATTTCTTCAGCGACTTCCTCTCAGCAGATTTCTGGCAAAAACTCTGAGAATAAATAAAATTGACGTGAAAAGTTTCTCAAAAATCTGTCGTTCGAAGTTGAATTTAAACTGTAGGTCCCACTACTCATGTAGAAAATTAACACACACAACATAAGTAGTGTAGAAAACTAGGAAGTTGTTTAATGGGTCAATTCGACCTCCGGGTACTGTACTTGTCTTAATTGTCTAAACTAACCTAACCTAACCTAAGATGCTAAATTTTGAACCGGAAGGTAATAAATTTCATTTAATTTGAAGAAAAGTGCTAGAGAGTTGCATCGTATGGTTGTCGAGGCATATGTTGATCATGCTTACGGTAACAGCATGCAGCAAATGTGTTTGACGGTTCAGAGCTTACAATTTTGATGGAAGCCAAACCTATTGGCTGAGTAGTACTTCAATTCCTAGGAGGAAGTCGAAAATTGGTTGACGAACATAGACAACGAACAGTTTCATTGCCTTTTAATCCACAAATTGCCAGAAAGATGTAACAAATGTGTAGCCAGCAATGGCCGATACTTTGGATGACGTGTTGTTTACTTTCCCATTAAAAAATTAGTGTTTAATTGCTACAAAAAGTTCTAATTTTATAGCGTTACACCTGGTATACTTATAAACCTTACTTTTCTGATTAATTAAGTTACAGTTCAAAGAATCGTTTTCTTTTTTTAAGAAACCAAATACTTTAATTCACTGTTTGCATCCATTAAAGTGTAGATATTTTGGTAATTTGCATATGGAAATCACTTAAAAAGAAAAAATAAATGTTTTCGTGCTTTAATTTGAACTTTTTTTCTGCAGCAAGCAGTCCGTTTCGATTATTAAAATACTTACATTTACAAACTGCCACAATGAATATTGCAACCTTTGCCATTTCGAAATATTTAGGCTACTAATGATTCTACTTTCAATGCCACATCAAAATCAATACAACCAAGAAAATAAAAAAAGAAGAAAAACGTATGAAAATAAGCCAAATATCGACTTGTCATTAGACAATGACAACGACAATAACATTAAAACGATAACAACTTTTACTACTTTTATTATTTTGGCATTTTTTTTTTAATACAAACAAAACAATTCTTCAGTAATGTTCCATGACAATCAAAGCGCCACATGACCAAAACAAAAAAACGAAAAAAAGAACGCAAAGTATTGAATGAAGACCAACCAGCGAACAAAAAGCTACGTTTTCGTCCTACCAATATGAAAAATCTAAAGAAAAGAGAAAAACAAGCACTTAAACAATAAAATGACAACAACTAAAGGAATGAAAAACGTAAGACAACGTTGTCAACATGGCATTGTTATTTGCCAGTATTGGCACTGGTAATGACATTGTCTTTAATGCGAAAGACGATTACAATTCAAAGTCAAATATTGAAGGTATTGAACGAGTTAAACAAACTGAAACTTTTTTTCAAAGTTAAATACGAAGTAAAAGATATGCTACAATGCCCATGAATTTATAGAAATCCGATATATCCGGTGCTAAACATAAAAACGTAAGAGTTTTGGGAGTTTATTGCAGTAGTGCTTGACAATGTTGATGGCAACTCTAGCGTTCTGAAACCTATCATAGGTGGTACATTAGAATTTTCAAAGTAAAACGTCTATCAGTGCAAGCCCTCCATTTAAGATAAATTCTAAACGTTAAAAGAGAGCGAGGAAAAAAAACTTAGGAACTGTTTTTTAACTGTCCTTGAAGCATGAATTCAGTGCTGACATAATAGAAAATTGTGGCTCCATAGCTGGACGCATATTCTGTTCGTTTCTCGAACAACGATTGCTACAAATAAATCAGAAGTGTTAGATGCAGATCTCTGCAAGTCATTATAAAAACATAGGCTTTGGAATTGTTACAGGTCAAGCTCAGCTTTAATCCTTTTAAAAATTCGAAATTGTTCATAACTAGGTGAAGGGTTATTCGTTGGACGCTGGAATTGATGAGCGATGGATCGATTCACAGTAGTTTTGATGGGTTCAGAGCAGAGGTCAGCAATGAGTATTCAAAGCGATGAGTAGATTCGAATCATATTTATAAATTCCGATACTTATACGCATTCATACTTATTTTGATGTCATGATCATACTACTCATATTCAAAGTTTGAAATACTCATGGTACTCATAATTAACAATACGCATGATGTTATTGATTTCGACTCTCCATGACTCATCGTATACACAAATCACAAAATATGTATGATTCGCGTATGAACACTACAATACTCACAAGAAGGTTGTGTGTTTGCTCTGCATGCTGTCTTTGTCTTTTGTCTTTCTTTGTAAATGCAACATCAACTAAGACTGTAAATTTTGATGAATGTTGCGAATCACTCGAATCATTTATGAGTACATATTATAAGTACTTTTCTAAATTTATGAATCTGAATGAGTAGGCGTATGAATCAAACATAGTTCGAATGTTATGAGTTTGATGTCAACGTTGTACTCATACTCATTGCAACATGTACTTATAAATCAATATTGTAGTGAGTACAAATGAATCAGAGTAGTTGGATTTCAATACTGTTGACTCACTCATACTCAAAATTTCATTAGCACTTATGATTACCGAAAAAGCGATTCATTGTTGATCTCTGGCCCAGAACTCTATTAGCGGATTAATTGGGCAAAAGTCAGGTCGAACCATTTGAAGACCAGTGGATGGATCTATAGGAGACTTTATTTACATTATTCTTTATCAAAGAACTTTAAAAATGATGAGGTGAACATTGTTTGGATATAAAATTTTCTATTGGTACCCTACTACCTGAGATATGATCTCAAAAGTTAACGGGTTGTGTATGAGACAGAGTGCGGGAAGAGGAAACTACAAGAGACATTTTGTGTAGTTGAATTGCACATTGAAATGGGGGTTCAATTTTCATTAATTCCAATGAGAATTTTTGTGCAGTTTAGGCTACCGTAGGGTATTAAAATCAATACTTTTTACCTACACTTACGTGTAAGTAAACTATATTTAAAATAAACACAAAAGACACAGCTTTCAAGTGGCCATTGTTTCTTTTTTTTCAAGTTTCTACTCCATACCACTCCACTTTATTTCACTTAATTTTTTTTTTGTGTGCCTTGTTCCATACATTTTGGTTACATTTTGCTAATGTAGGTCCACCATACACATCACATTAAGATAATTTTCGGAATATAAATAGTCGCGAGATTTTTTTTCCGATTTTTTTCTTTTCTTCAACTTGTAACTGCTTTAAGTATTGGTAGTATAGTGGTTTGCTTGTCCTCTAACAATGCTTTTTGGACAATGTAACATGTTAATACCATACTCTTATGATAGACATTTTATTATTGACCATTTCTTTGTTTTGTGCAATTTTTTTTCTGTTGACTTTTCTTTCTTTTTTAACTACTCATGAAAGATTGGAAGAAAATTGCTTATATTTGGGAGGTAGAAATTGATATTTTTAGTGAAACAGTAATAAAAATTTATGATCTTTATAATACCCCCCCCCCCCCCATTCACATCATCATCATCATCGGTAGAGACAAAGATTTCTTTCAATTGACAACTGGCAGCCAAATTTAGTAAAATATCGTAAATTTTTGAAGGTTTACTACGTATTAAATCAAATGTTATAATTTAAGTGATTTGTTTGTAAAATTTAATGTAATTTTCTTTTCGGTATTTTCTTTTTGTATTTGCAAAAGGGAAAGTTGATATCACTTATACCATTTGCTTGGTAGTCGTAAATTAATTAAAAACCTAAAATGTACAGAGGGGCCTACATAATTGGCCAGGCCTTACGGCTTATTTTCTCACACCACTTATGTTGTATGAGTTAATTTTATGAGTGGCAGGACCTACAGTTTAAAGTCGACTCCAAACGACAGATTTTTGAGAAACTATTTCATGGCAATTTTATTTACTCTCAGAGTTTTTGCCAGAAATCTGCTGAGAGAAAGTCGCCGAAGACATACTTTTTGTATTTGGCTTTACGTCTAATAATCCAACACACTACCTACTAGACTACGGCTACTTCAATTTCGCAGTAGCTGTAGTAATAAAGAAGAAAAGCAGACCACAGAACATCTTCTTTGATTGTTCGTCATGTGGGAACGTGAGCCAAGGAGTCTTGATAGATAGAAGCTGTCTTGATTGATAGAAGCTGTCTAACCAAAATCGACAGCATGATTAAGAAATCTCAATAAGGAATTATAATGATGCAAGGATACATTAAAACTACGATCCTTAACTTGGACTTATTTGTTCAGCAGTTAAGAAGGTACCCAAATATTCTATGTACTTTATCTTCAATATTGCATCATGAAAATAACTTACAGTTTAGAAACCATTTTTTTCCTTTCTCCAAAAACTATAGTTTCATAATCTCAACAGTATTTATTTGTTATAATTCTCAGACAAAAAAATGTCAAAGTTCACAGGAAAGCAATTCAATAGGAGACACCTCACGAAGCTTTAACTAAAACTAAGTGATTATCTATTTCGGCTCAAAGAATTAGCTTATCCAAGAAAAACAAATGTCTCACAATTTTATTGAAAGTGGGCCGGCCAATATATTTATGGCCTTGTTTATTTAAGTCCGACTGTTTAAGTATTTTATAACGCTTTCCATGAGCTCATTCTCTGTATTTACAGCCGGAAAATAAAATACACTCGTCCTTCTAAAGACATGGTCTTACTGGTTACTGTGGTCTTAGGTACTATTCGGTTCCGACTTCTCCAGTTGATGGAATCTCTGAATATGTCCTTTGGTGGTCTGCAATAAATATGACCGTTTCAATTCCACTTACTTACTCACGTACCAAATATAATTCTTAAAAACGCTTGAATATAAAAATTTATGTAGCAACACTGAAAAATGAATGTTCATTCAAGCCCCCACGTCCACATTATTGTATAATTCGCATATGCATTTTACGATCTTTGGTACAGCATTCGCAGTATGATTGCCGTGTTTCAATCAATTACACATTTGGACACTTGTTCTTAGACCAGAGAACTTTATTCTTATTTACTTAAAAAACATATAAAACCTCTTAATCCACAATCTGTTGCGTTGTACAAAAGATAAATAATTTACGATGCTTGTTCGAAAATTAATATGACATTTTATTTTTCTCAAGAGAATTGTGTACCATAGAATTATATTTCAACATAGGAATTGCCACTTACCTCGGCAAAATTGGCCATTAGGCAACAATTCGCTCATGGAACTGGTGAAACATGGCTGGTTTCCAGCTTAGGGGAGTGGTGCCTTTAGTGTGCAGCTCCCGAGTTAACCAATTTCCTCTATGAGTTCGGTGGAGTAGTCCATTTGAAGAAAACAATTAGTCTGTGGTCTTAAATGACGCCCGACTGTAAGGAAAATTGTTTCGGAATGGCTAGGTACCATGGCTATACAGCGTACTAGGTTCATTTTCCAAAGAAGTCCATTTTTATCCGATTTAGTCCCATTTGTTGGTCATTAGAAGAACACAGTTACCCGACCATAACGAAAACTGTTTTGTTTAAGAGGTCCTCCATTTTAAATGATAGCTAATAATAAGAAAACTTAAGTTTTATAATATTATCTCCAAATAATTATTTTAATTTTTTTTTGAAATTATAAACGATGTATGTTTTTTAACTTTTTCTCCAATCTATATTTTTTTTAATTTTAATTTTAATTTTTTAATTTGGCGATTTTGATGATTTTCTATAGATAGTATGACGATTACGAATATGACGTACAACCTGGCAACCGTGTTTCCCTCGCATATTAAAGGGATCGTCTGTACTGAAAAATTCTCCACCCGTGGATTATAATTCGCATTTTCTTTTTACATTTTTTGTAGTTTTAAAGGAAAAAATTTAAGTAAGGTTTGAGCGCCGAATTGTGGATTGTGCCGTGTTTATGGATTGTACCGTGTTTATGGATTGTGCCGTGTTTATGGATGAAGCACAACAGCAGCACAAAAGCACAACAGCACATAAGCACAAGAATAAGAAGAAGAAGTGCACACTATCCTTGCAGTGGAGTAAAGGAATTATTTCATGCAGACTTAACGGACTCGAAGAGAAAACTAAGGTCATGAACTCATTGGTGTGGAAGGATATTATTCACTCAAAGGAGAATCCTATTATTCACTCAAAGGAGAATCCATGTGCAGAAAGTCATTCAAAATATAAATATTTCAAAATAGCTTCTGCACAGTTATAATGGCAAGGAAGACGAGAAAATAAACAATTTTTGTGTTCAACCAAAGGTGTTTTGCATAAATTGCTGATCAGCGCAAAACTATCTGTATGACTGGCAGGAATTATAGACATTTCGTGAAAGAGGTATAATCAGTATTCCAATAAGGACCTTGTATACTCAAGTACTTTTTAAGGCTGACTGCTAGATGATACCCATTTGAGTGGACATTAAACCACTTCATAACAAAAGGAATCGGTACAACACTTTTTATGCAAGTTTTATGCACTTCCTGACAAATGTTACCAATCTGTACTAATGTCGGAATTGCATAAGCCATTAGGCGTGAGAATTTCAGAGAAGATGTCGAAGACCTCCAATATAAAGATTATTTTGAAAGAAATCTTTCGACACTTGGTATGGCCAATGGATGAGGATTTTACACTGTGTTTATTGATCTCGTTACAGCATGAAGACTTCAATCTGGATGTAAATACACTCAGAATGCGGTAAAGCATGATGCTGGCAATAAAGTTGTAGGTTGGGGATAAATTTCCAAATGGATTATGTTTTAATCCTTAAAAATTCCCTGCTGCATTATGTCAAATAAAAACGTAACATTTTGATGCATATTCCGGCAGAATATGGTTTTTTACGTTTGCAGTTTGAAAGTGCTACATAATATAGAAACCGTAGGCATTCGACATTGGTCAGTCAGTTCTAAATTTTAATAATATTTTGAGGGTATACGACTGCATACCCAATAGTGTGTTAACAAACTGGAGTGTTTGACATTATTCAAGCGCAATATGAATGAATTTTTCAATCGTTTTATAAATGCAGAGAATACAAAACAACAGCGGCTACACAGCAGTCAAAACAGTGGGTGTCGCGGCAAGAATCAGTTTCAAAAAGTGGAAGACGGATTTGCCTACGAATTTATTTCAATACACGTGATTTAGTGTGGATCTAAAAGAGTGGATTAAGCCAAGGATAAAGTTAGTTTCCATTAGGTCAATGCAAAGGAGCACAGCTGTGCAGCTTTCATAAGAAATATCCTCGAATTAGGCGGCAAATTGCTTGCTGACCAGTCGTTCTGTCGTATTTAGCCCGAAGTATAGGTTTATCCATTTCGTGGTTTCAAAAGTAAACGTAAATAAAACACATATAAAATATTTGTTCATGATATTTTTTTTATTGTAAAGTTTGAACGTTGACATTATGTGTGAAACACTACATCATTTAAATGACCTCCACGCAAAGTGTTGCAAACATTGATTCTTTTGAGGTAATTTTCGATCACTTTTTGACACATATTGGGCGGTATCTTAGCCATAACTTGACGAAAGTTGGTTTTTAAGTGCTCAAGAGTTGAAGGTTTATCTGCATAAACACGATTTTTCGCGTAGCCCCACAAAAAAATATCTAATGGCGTCAAATCGCATGATCTTGGTGGTCAGTTGATATCGCCACGACGAGAAATTATGCGGCCAGGAAATGTCTCTTGCAATAAAGCCATATTCGATCGAGTTGTGTGGCATGTGGCACCGTTTTGTTGAAACCACATATTTTCCAAGTCGTATTCTTCAATAGCAGGCAAAAAAAGTCGGTTATCATATGACCATAACGCTCCGAATTGACGGTGACAGTCGTTCCATCTTCGTTTTCGAAAAAGTAAGGTTCACATTCGGACCAAAGAGCGCACCAAACAGTGACTTTTTCTTGATGTAATGGCCTCTCTTAAATTACTTGAGGATTCGCAGAACCCCAAATACGAGAATTTTGTTTATTAACATACCCACCGAGTGTGAAATGTGCTTCATCGCTGAAGAAAATTTTGTCCGATACGTGGCTGTGGCAGAATCACCATTTTTGTAGTAGGTTTTGGTAATTTTTATGCGTTGTGTGATAGTTAAGCGATCCATTTTCGTTAATGTCAGACTTTCAACTAAAAAGAAAAAAATTTGTTTTTACAACTTAGTTTGGCAAATGTTGAATTCCAGTCCCATACTTTTAAAACCACGAAATGGATAACCCTATAATTATTTATTTTCTTTAAATTCAAATAAATGACCAGGTGGAAAGTGATTTGACTCCTATCATTTCGTACAAAAATCTATTTCGAGGAGTACAATAAATTTTATATATTAGAAGGGAGAACAGAAGGGATTACAGACACTTGGATTAAAGGGTTGAAAACTAAGATGATTTTCTATTCAAAATACTGTGTTTTATCCACTCTTATTGACCTGCCCTCGTATACATACATTAGCTTATATCAAATATATAACGAAAAGCATTAAAATACATCAACAAAATCTTAAGATTACCTTCACTAAGCACGTGTGAAAACAAATAATATTTATTGTATTGATACGTTGGGGTCAAGTGAAAGCTTAAGTTTTAATTTCAGTCAATTTTTTATTAAAAATAAAAAAAAATGATCACCAATTCGAAAACAATCACAATCTCTTAATGTTAAATATTTAATAAAAAAAAAATGCAATTCGATTTTGCTTTGGCTGAAAAAAAATAATCCTTTACTTGTGTGGATACAGGAAAAAATCTTTGCAAAAATATCGGTCACTGTAAGTAATGGGTGTGGGGCGGCCACGCTGACATACTGCCATATATTATGAAATCAACTCGTATGAGAAGTAATGTGGAATCCTCATTCATTCATTCATTCATTCATTGGTTGGTTGGTTTATCGCCAAGGAAGTCTCTGTTGCTGGTTACTGTTTCGTTTGCCAATAAAATCTTATTGAATTACAAAATGAAGACAATATTTCTGCAATGAACTGAATGAAATGCACAAATGAACACAATATCGAAAGGGCTCTCAGTAACAAAAAAAAAAAGTGGAAGGTTTCTCAATGCATAGAATAAGGAATGGCATACATAAATGTAGTTAAAACGTATTTAATGTCATTTTGCAGTTATAAGCCATAAAATATGTTTAAAGCCCATCAAGAGAATAAAAGAAAAATAAATTAAGAAACAGATATGCGAACATTTATAAAACTACACTCGGAAAATCTGTTAGTTATTGTATGATAATTGTTAACATTGCCAATTTCGTCACATTTATAAAAACTAGTTAGGCGACATTTCTCTACCTTTTGCTCTAGTGGTTGTAGCACCAAAAATATATGTTTTATAGCAACTATTTTCAAATATTCTGGTTGATTTCCGTCTTTGTCTTCTGGCAGTTTTGAAGACTTAACATTCCTGGCAGTGTTAAGATGGAGTACGCAGAAAGAAGGACTTTCTTTTTTCCTGAGATTAAATATCAGTGATTTGCCTTTGAAAAATACTGAAACTAAGAGAAGCTATTTTCAGGCTGGTCTTTAAATTCTTCCACCTACATGACAATACCGGAAAGGGCACAGTGGAACGGTGGGGTACTCCAGGGGCAAAGAGGTATACCCATCTTCACAGATGGGTCTAAGTTAGGTGGATGTAAGGTGCTGGGGTTTTCTGTAGGGAACTCGGTCTTGAATTCCACTTCAGGTTGAATGATGACTGCAGCGTTTTTCAGGCGGAGATTTTCACAATCTTGAAGGCTATTGAGTGGCCCAGCTTCGTATTTGGAATCTTACATGATCTTCGTTGACAGTCCGGCTGCCCTTAGGGCCATTGCGTCGGTCTGGTGCAAATCACGGCTCGTTCGCAAGTGCAAGAAGTCGTTGAAGACTTTTGAACTGGACCAAATGAGACTGCGGATGCTATTGCTAGGTTAGGTTCGCTTTCCGGGAGCGATTTAACAGTTGGTCCTCTCTATGGCCTCATCAATGAATGGGTCAGAGGGAAGAGAAGAGGCGTTGGGAGAATGGATTTTGGCTGTTATGTTTCTAGGTATCTGTGACCTACTATAGACAGTGATAGAACAGGTGTGCTACTGTGCTTGGATAAGGCCAGCTTAAGGTTGGTTGTCGGGGTTATCACGGGGCCCTGCGAGATTAGGTCGCTGACGGGGATCTGGAACAGATCCCAGCCGGACTATTGCAGGGCATGTTGCGATGAGGAAGAGTTGGAGACTATCGAACACCTCCTCTGTAACTGCCCAACCCTTGGTAGATTGAGGACCTCTGACAGGGCCTTCTTTGAGAGTTTGAATTCTGTGTCGAGAGCCGACATCAAGGCTCTCCACAGATACATTAGTGGCTTAGGCTGGTTGAGAGGAGCTAGGGCTTCATCAGTGTAGTCCCGCTCTCCCCTTTTTGTTGTGTCTTATCTGTGTAATTCCTCCACTTCCCATTCTCCCCTTTAATACATGCTCTCCTTTTTATCCCTCTATTATCCTTCCCTCTGTAAGGACGTTGTACAATGATATTGACAAGTACACGTCCTCTAACCTAACCTAACCTAAATGTCAAGCCCTAAGAAGCAATTAGTAACGTCCACTTGAACAAAACCCCTGAGAGGTCACACCAGACAAGCGCTCAATTAGTATCGTGCACTTGAGCAAAACGCCTAATAGTTCACTCCAGTAGTCGAAATATCCTGTTTTCCTTTGGCAAGGAGAGATGTAGTCGTCATAGTCTAGTAGGTAGTAGACGTAAGGCCAAACCCCAGGTCAGAAATCAAAACGAAATATAAAAAATATTTGTTCGGCAACTTCCTCTCAGCAGATTTCTGGCAAAAGCTCTGAGAGTAATTAAAATTGCCATGAAAAGTTTCTCAAAAATCTGTCGTTCGGAGTCGACTTTAAACTGTAGGGCCCGCCACTCATTTACAAAATTAACACACACAACAAAAGTGGTGTGAGAAGTTAGGTCGTAATCCTAACTAAATGGTTGTAATGACCAATTATGTATGTATGTTAGGAGAGATCTCAGGAACGAGCGACTTAATATAGTTTAAATACTCTTATTCAAGGTAGAGAGGCCCTAAAAAAACAGTCGTAAATTTCTAAACAGGGTTGGCACACTTGTTTTCACGAATCGGTCGAAAATGAATGGGAAGTAGTTCATCTGTGCTGTCATCTTTTATAACAATCTGGGGCTGGACTTTCTTTATATAAGCGGAGACATTTGCTTTATGCAAAGCACTTGAAATCGTAGCAAACCTTCTTCTTTTACCTTTGCTCCCACTAGTGCGGCTTCCCATCTTTCGTTGACAATAAGGGGTTCTGAGGTCAAATGGATTAGTTTGTTGCAATTGAATTAGATTCTGTTGGATTACGGGGAATTGTAATATTCTGAGGAAAACGAAAAGCGATTTTATAAGGTTTCTAGATTTGATGCTCATGCCGTGGATGAGGTTGTTGCTAGTTCTGGTCCTTCACTCAGCCAGCTGTATGGTCTTAATAGGAAATGGGTTCGGACAAAGGATTAGAATCATTGGCAGGATAGGTTGGATTCTTATCATACAGCTTTTGGCGATCATTAAGTTCAATGTGAGAGTTTTAATTAATTTTCTTGCATTATATGGTGAAGTCAAACAGATGATCACGCAAATTATAGCAGAATGTATGGACATTAAGAGTAGTTGCAAACGATAGAGTATGTCTACCGGCTTTTGATACAAATATGTTGATTCTTTGAAGATTTTAACGCTCTGTTGCGAAACCACATTCAAACTTTCGATAGAAGAATCTGATTAGCTTTTCTATTTTTTTCTTATTAGTTTATTACTAACGTTTTGCCAGTGAGTGTATAATATCATTCCAATGCCAATAAAATGATTTTTCCCCTACAATAAATGATTTGTCTTATGCGTTTTTTATTAATATTGGTCATGGTCTTTTGATTGTTTTATTTACGAAAAACAATTTTACTCTTCTTTTCGATTTTTTAATAAATTTTTTTTCTTTGCAGAAGAACCACCAGCAGCAACAGCATCAGAAACAGATTGCTTGTTGTTATCGTTTATATCTAGAGGGGGTTATACTTGCAACGCCCATAACATACTTCCGAATTTTTTTTTTAAACTTCAACGATACTTGTCGATCGCTACTACAAGGTTGCTTTTGCTTATACAAGTTGGAACAGCAGCATCATAAGATTTGTTGGCATTTCAACCGAAAAAGAAGGAAAAAGAAATAAACTGTATATGAAAAGAAAAATTATAATATACAACGTTATGTCAACATTCAATAAACAATAAATTAATTAATTTTATGATTTAAACTGAACTGAACTAAACTGAAGTGAGCAGATCATGTGAATGTTTTCGTTCGTTTTATATCGCATTTGAGGCCATAAATTATGTGGCAACATAATTTAAAATTTTTTGTTTTTTTTTATTTCAAATTGAATATACGCGCGTTCTTTTTTCTGCCATATAGTGCCTATAAAAATTTCGGTTAAGCTAAATTGAAAACTTAACAATTTAAGATTTCACTTTTAATTTCAATTATCGCGTACTTTTTCCTCAACCATACCATACTGCTACAGCAACAGCACCAGCAATCTCTGTCGAAACCAGGAAAACTGTTGAAGAAAATCACAGCAGCCGCAATATGCAACTGTAAAGGAAAAATAAAATAAAAAGAAGTAAAGTTAAATAAATATTATGTATGTTTGTTAACTCGTTATCACCTTTGTTTCATGATAATTTTAGCGACTACTTTATTACATTTGCATTCTTCTTTTGGGTGATTAAAATCCCACCACTAGTTGCCACTACTACTCACTGACCACGCAGTCACAGTGTTAGTTGCTCTGATTTCAATTAACACGCATGTTTAACTTGCTGTGTCCAGCATCTTAAAGTCTACAATGCAATGCGCGCATGCGCTAAACTTTTCTTATTATTAACTTGCCTGGCTGTTTTTTGTTGTTGTTGTCCAATGTTGTCCAATGCCTAGTGGCTAGATGGTTGCCCGTTTTTGTTGTTGTTGTTTTAGTTGGTTGGATGATTAGCTTGCTTGCTGACTGGCTGGTTGGATTATTTAGTTGCTATCTTTACTTGCCTTCGTCCATGATTCATGTTTAAACGATTGCATGTGGTGGCAACACTGTTTGTGATAATTAATTTCCATTCATGTGACAATTCTTGTATGTGTGTAGTCGTACTGTAAATGCAACAGTTAGTGTTGTAGTTTTCTGTTTCAATACAAAAAGAAAAATATTCGATTATCACGAGTACAATTTATACAATTGCAGATCAAAAGAAGGCTTTGAATGATGTCTCAATAAAATCTTGTTAATTTGGATTTTACATCAAAACTTTTATTCTTCTTCGAGCGATAATGTTCACAATTTACTTATGGTTGTTGTTGTTAGTTTAGTACCCATTAAGGTACCCGGAAAATTTCATCTCACTTATCAAGTTCTAATAAAAAAACAGTACTTCAGGTAAATCCAATCGGATACGAACAGCCCCATATTTCCGCGACAGCTCTCTCCTGAAAACTATACAGTTTCCCAACTTAACTGCTTCCTATGGGATAGAAAATGATGTAGCGATTCTCCCACCTTCTGATCCCAAACACTTTCATAAATTGCACTCAAACAAGCAATGGCCAGTAATTACACCCATAAGGAGTCTAATTGAAGTCCTGCCACCATAATAACAATGAAGTCCACAGCAATGTCTCTTTAACCGGATGTATATCGTGATAATGAGGCTAATAGTGGCCTAAGCGGCCACTGCCTGGCAGACAGAGCAAATCTGTTAATAGTTCATATGGAGTTTGACAAGATATAGGGACGTTTAGCATAAAAGGGACAATGAAAATCTCTCGTAAAGCGAAGCTAGAAGCTCTATTGGATTCAATTCCGCTGAACATTGTAGTCAAAGCCAGAGTTTTGGAGACCATGCTTAGGATAAAAGAGAACAAGTCTACTACACTTCGTGGATCGATTGACTGACAAATTTCTACTCTACTCTCTCCGCGACAGACCTTCGGAAATGCGTTGCAATAAAGTTATGGTAACAAAAGCGAATGGAGTGATCTGAAGGCTACGTACCCTCTTAAGAGAGATACCACTCTGTGGTATTGGTCAAGAACGCATATTTGAACAGGATTTGGAGTTTTTGTTTTAGAATAAAGATATTCTAAGCCGAAGTCTATGCCACCATAAGATGTGTTAAGTTCAAGTTAGAAACAAGGTTCAAAGAACAGAAGATATCATAGCAGGCCGTCATACGAACACACGATACTTTTGAGGTTAAATCGCAGATAGTATTGGTTATCTGGGGAAGTAGAATCACATAGGTAGGGCAAAAAGGTTACCTGCTGTTGGGTCTCAGATAATGTTAGAATTTCTCGGCAATAAACAGACTGTAGAGCTTTTCAGATGGAGACTTCTCATGCAGCTAAAGGGGCCAGAATCATTTGACGGGCATACTCAACGAAATAGACGATAGAGAGAGAGGAGTCTCCCTCAAACCAAATGAATTTGATGGGCAGCTAAAATAGAAGTAGAATTAAGTCATACATCTGGCTATCGAAGTCATCGCCGTAGTCTAGTAGATTGTGTGTTGGCTTATTAGACCTAAGGCCATGGTTCATAACCCAGGTCAGACATCTCCAGCAAAATGAAATATGAAACAAATATATTTTCGGCGACTTCCTCTCAGCAGATTTCTGACAAAAACTCTGAGAGTAAAATAAAAATTGCCATGAAAAAGTTTCTCAAAAATCTATCGTTCGGATTCGACTTTAAACTGTAGGTCCCACCACTCATGTATAAAATTAACACACACAACATAAGTAGTGTGAGAAACTAGCAGGTTTACAATGGGTCAATTCGACCTCCGGGTACTGTACTTGTCTTAATCGATAAGTACACGTCCTCTGACATAACTTAACCGAACCTTTAGGGACTCTTCTAGAACGCCGGAGAACCAGGGCACTACTTGAGTATGACAAGAAAATGTTACGCATTCGAATAGGATATCTAACAGAACACTGTGCTATTGGCAGTTTCGCTGACAAGCTCTGTCTAAGCCACCAGAGTTACTGCAGAAGCTGCAATTATGTGGAAGAAACGGAATCGTTGCAATACCTTTTATGCGATTGATCAGCACTTCTCGAAAGACGTCATCGGTTTTTAGCTGACAGAACGTTTGAAAATCTGGGAATGGTGGCAAACGTGCCACTAAGAGAACTGGCCGGTTTCACCCGTAGCTTGGGGTGATTCAAACCCATCATTACCGGATCATGGCAGGGAGACTTACCTCACACTGGGTAACACAGTGGGTCATATGGCCTCAGAGAGAACTTGCCTGTGAATAAGAAGTTACCCGCTAACCTAACATAACCTAACCTAGGGACTCTTCTATCTCCTGTCAACCGTAACACTGGTTTAGTAATACGAATTACGAAATTGGATTCTCTTCTTTAGTCACTCACCCACCAAGAGTGAGGTGCTTATTTAACATAAGAAAACATAAAAAAATACAGAACGGATTTGAATTGACCATTCTAGAGTGGTGAAGTCGCCGTAGTCTAGTAGGTAGTGTGTTGGCTTATTAGACGTAAGGCCACGGTTCAAACCCCAGGTCAGACATCAAAACGAAAATATGAAAAAATATTTCTACGGCGACTTCCTCTCAGCAGATTTCTGGCAGTAAATAAAATTGCTATGAAAAGTTTCTCAAAAATCTGTCGTTCGGAGTCGACTTTAAACTGTAGGTCCTGCAACTTATGGATAAAATTAGCATACACAACATAAGTACTGGGAGAAGCTATGTCACAATACAGACTGAAAAGTTGTATGTATGTATATGACTATCCAAGAGTAATCACAGGTTAACTACCTGAGACCTAAAAAAAACTCTCGATCGTTTTCTAACCCAATGTATAGAAGCAGTGATTTTAAGAATCAGAATCATGAGACTAAAACTAGTCATCAGAGCCAAGTATATTTTGTTATTCGATTACCAAGATGTCACTTACAGTGCCTACAACTATTTATGTGTGCTGCATGTATGGAAATGCAGTAAAATCTTCTAATCATGTGTTCATTTCTAAACACACTCTGGATTATTTAGTGTTTCCAACATAATCTAAACGGAAAAAAAGAAAAGAAACGAAATGAAATACAAGCAAAGAAAAAAAGGAGGTAAAAAATGTTTATTTATGATAGTGGTCACACAGTATGTAATATGGAACGATATATTGCATAAGCATTTGTAAAAGCATTATTTAAATCGAATATGGGTTTTGAGGTAATGAGGATAGAAAAAAAATTGGAAAATTTTCTGTATTTTCAAATAAAAATAAATTTTATTTGAAATTCGTTTTTAGTTTTGTTTCTTTATTTAATAAAATCTCTGCAAATTTCTTTATACTTTTAAAAATAACTTTCCAATACAAACTTTGGAAGTTTTCTCTGTAAAAATTTTGTTCAGCTGATGCAGTGTTATTAATTCAAAAGCAGGTTGCTTTTAAATGGTAAATGAACTTAAAGCTGAAAAATAGTTCAATGTCTCATTCATGATTTATTGTCTGCTTTGAAGTCTACTTGATTTTGGCATGCAGTTTAAAGCAAAGAATAAACACAGTTATTGTATGCGCTCGTGTAACGTTTTGATCTTCAAAGTTCAATGCACATTTCAGGTGTTTTCATTTAAAGTTTTTCTTTTTCGTTTTTGGCAAATTAAAAATTCTGTACTTTCAAGAATGTCTGGCTTCAAATCTTGCAATATTTAACAGTTCTTTGGAATTATAAAGAAATTTTGTGTGATTTTTTTTCTGGTTTATTTTAAATAAATTCCTTTGAAAGTGCTCAAATATTAATTTATTCTTTGAGATTTCAAGCAACTTAATAATCAAAGGAAAATGTTATTAAATGGAGTTCAATGGTCACAAGATTTTCAAGCGACTAGCCGCAATAGAAAGTATTTGTGTTGGATGCTTGGGCATTTAAGTTTAATTTAGTCTATGAAATTATGCATCCCTCGTATATAATTGTAATTTGCTTGCGGCTTATAAAAGCCTTTAAGCATTAAGAGGGTAAATGTGCATGAAAAATGTCGAAATTTCATCACAACTTTTGAAGCCTTAATAGAAGCGTGGTTCGATGGCTAAAATAATCGACTACATTCAGTGTAATAGGTAGACAAATCTTTCAAATTTAGAAATTTAAAAAGAATTTAATCCCCCTCTAGTAAATTCATCCTGAAAGTCTTGAAAGATTTAACATGTTACAAAAGATGCTTGCTTTTCTTGTTTATTGTGAGTGAAAGTGATTGTAGTCGCCGTAGTCTTGACATCCTTCATATTTTTGTTCTATTTCTCCGGCCTAGTTGATTCAGATCACTAAACTATTCTACAAATAATCCGATACTAGTCCAGTTCTAGGATGGCATTCAGACGTCCTACTTCCTGTTGAAGTTTCAATGGCGTTGGCTTCCGCTTGGTAAAAACACGCGACTTCTCTTGGGTTCCGATCATTTCACTTTGGAATCCAATACTTCCACTACAATCATACTGTCTGTTCCCGATTCATCCATTTAGCAAGAGTGGTCTTTCTGTTAAAAGAGTACGTAGCTCCAAATTAACATATTCACCCTTATGACTCAGCCTCGTTACGAAATATTTTCTAGAATCATTGAATTTAATCTTGACCCCCATTACCGTAACAATAGTCACCATAGCCGTTGCCTACACTGCTGTACACAACGGGCTTAAAACTACCGCTGTAAGACAGGTTTTTATCGTTATAGCAGAACATCTCAGCTTCTGTAGTTTATTTAACTCCATATGAACTAGGACGAGTGTGATATCAATCATGTGATAGGCACCTCTAACTGGCGACTTGATACCCGGACGCATGTTTGGTAACTGTTCCGTGAATATGTTCGTATCGATGCTTGTACATCCATAAATCTGGACCATTTTCACAGTAATATGTCTCGCCGGAGTCGCCGTAATCTAGTTGGTAGTGTGTACTCTTATTATACGTAAGGCCACGGTTCAAACCCCCAGGTAGGACATCAAAACGAAAATATGAAGAAATATTTCTTCGCCGACTTCCTCTCAGCAGATTTCTGGCAAATACTCTGAGAGTAAATAAAATTACCATGAAAAGTTTCTCAACAGTGGAGTGAGAAACTAGGTCCATAATCCTGACTGAAGGGTTGTAATGGCCAATTATGTATGTTATGTATGAGTGTAAGTGTAAAGAGTGTGAATGAAAAACGAATTAAAAATAGAAAATCTTTTATCAAATGCTGGTGCTATAATTCAAAATTTATTTCTAGCGCACCAAAGTAAACTACTGAACTGTTGTATAACCACGAGAGCACCACATTCAATTGCTTAAGAACAGATGATCACGTTACAACACAAAATTTATTTTTATTTATGCAGCGAAACACTAACAGCAAATATTCAAATATAACGTCAAATTTAACTGCATCTGTTCTTAAGAACCGTTTACATTTAAAAATATTCCAAAAGAGAAAAAATTTCTTCGTATTTTGCAAAATTAAAATAAAGTTGGTCATCAAATGAAAGTGAAAGCACGGGAATATCAATTAGTTTTAGACGTTTGTGATATGCGCTACGGCAAAACTCTTTGGATTTTAGTTAAAAATCTCCTGTTATAGTTAAACTCCTTTCAGAGTTCCAAGCTGACAAATAAGAATTTCGATTTTTTGACGAACAGACACTAAGACTACAAATACTTCTCGCTCATAAGCTTTCATGGGAAAGCAGAATAGCTATTATCTGGCTAGGTTCACAAAATGACGAACGTATCATTACAGACTGACAGTCAACTAAAGACCTGCATTGTGATTAAAAAAAATTATATTTTTTTTGGCGTGACATACACGTACATAATTGGCCATTACAACCCTTCAGTCAGGATTACGGTCTAGCTTTTCACACCACTCATGTTGTGTGTGTTAATTTTATACATGAGTGGCGGTATCTACAGTTTAAACGTCGACTCCGGACGACAGATTTTTGAGAAAGTTTTCGTGGTAATTTTATTTATTCTCAGAATTTTTGCCAGAAATCTGCTGAGAGGAAGTCGCCGAAAAATATTTCTTTCATATTTTCGTTTTGATGTCCGACCTGGGCTTTTAACCGTGGCCTTACGTCTAATAAGAGAACACATTACCTACTACACTACAGCGACTCCGGCGAGACATATTACTGTGAAACTGGTTCAGATTTATGGATGTACAAGCATCGATACAAACATACTCGCGAAATAGTTACCAAACACGCGTTCAGGTATCATACGGCTTCAGGTCGCCAGTTAGAGGTGCCTACCACATGATTGATATCACAATCGTCCTAGCTCATATAGAGTTAAATAAAATATAGAAGCTGATCTGTGTTGCTATAATGATAAAAACCTGTCTTACAGCGGTAGTTTTAAGCCTGTTGTGTATAGCAGCGGTAACTACGGCTATGATGACTATGCTTACGTTAGTGGGAGTCAAGACTGACTTGAGAACTTTAACTGAATCCGCAAACTCAATAATTCTAGAAATTGTTTCGTATCGAGGCTGAGTCGTAAGAGTGAATATGTTAATTTGGGGCTACGTACTTTTTTAAAAGAAAAACCACTCTTGCTATATGGATGAATCAGGAACAGACAGTATAATAGTAGTGGAAGTATTGGATTCCAAAGTGAAATGGTCGGAAGCCAAAAGAAGTCGCGTGTTTTTACCAAGCGGAAGTCAACGCCATGGAAACTTCGACAGGAAGCAGGACGACTAAATGCCATTCTAGAACTGGACTCGTATCAGATTGTTTGTAGAATAGTTTAGTAACCTCAATCAGCTAGGCAGTAGAAATAGAACAAAAATATGATGGCTGTCAAGCCACATTGGAATTGAAATTCGAAAAGGCAGATGATCTGTGAGAAGGGGAACTTTAAGGCCGCACAGAAAGTCATCCGAGAACTAGATTTGTCTTAGATTATCTCAAGAATAGTTTAGCAGCCTGATTCTTATAATCAGGAGAAAGATTCAAGTAGGAATTGCCGGCAGTGAGAAGGTAGATGAGCTTGTGAGAAGAGCATCGCTGAGAGCGCCACAATCATTCTGAGGATTGGGAAGAGATCTTAGAAAGGATATTGTCGGTAAAACGGAGAATAAAGGGAGGCGAAGACTCCTCTCAAACATAATGGATTTTAAACAAACTAAACTTATGTTGGATAAGTACAATGAGTAGATATTTAAGTCATGCATGGGGCCTTTGACTGGGAACTGTAGACTCAAAGAACACTTGTTTAGAATGGTGAACGCCTCAATATAGATCGCCAATATGCAGATTTTGTTATAATACTTGTAACCTGTGAGATGTAAATGCCTACCAAAAAGAGTTTGAGTTGTTTTTATTGATACCGAACAATATCGTGAAGTTTGTCTGAACAACAGAGATTGAGGGCGGCAGAGGGAGGCAGTCGTCGTAGTCTAGTAGGTAGTGTGTTGGCTTATTAGACGTAAAGCCAGGGTTCGAGCCACAGGCTAGATATTAAAACACAATACAAAAAGTATTTCTTCGGCGATTTCCTCTCAGCAGATTTCTGGCAAAAACTCTGAGAGTAAATAAAAATTGCCATTAAAAGTTTCTCAAAAATATGTCATTCGGAGTCGATGTTTAAACTGTAGGTCCCGCCACTCATGTATAAAATTAATACACACAACATGAGTGGCGTGAGTAACCAGGTCGTAATCCTGACTGAAGGGTTGTAATGAACAGTTATGTATGAGAGCGGCAGAATAGATCGCATGGTCGCAGCACTGTACCAGCTCTAAACGGCAATAATCAGAATAAAGATATAAACAAGAACCAGATTGAAAACACTGCCAATTTAGCCTTGTTAGGATCATTTAAGATAATTGATTTCGACCAGCGTTTTCAAGTGCTGCTCTTTCTGATAATTTAACATTTCCGTGTAGCTTTACACACTAGAAGATTTATTGTTACAAATACTTCTTCTAACTGAACATACCTTCGTTATTGAATGTCATGCATTTCCATTGTACCTTTCACTAGGCCTACAGTAATGAATGAATAAATAATGAATTCCATGGGATATTTTAAAGGAATTCTAACGATTATTTAACATTCGTCATGTCTCGTTACATTTTTTATTTTTTTCTACTGCAATTTCAAAATTCAAACACAAATTCGAAAGTATCTGGTATCTGGTATCTTGTATCTGGTAAAGGTTATGTAAGTATTTTGCATAAATGTGATGGATATGACTTTTTAAAATTCAGATTTCAGATTTAAGTTTCTAACAGCGATTTGACCATATGGACTATAAAAATACATTCATTTGTATTTTACTTTTTTTGGAAACTATAACAGCCGTTAAATGAAAAACAAAATTCATTAAATTCCGTTCCGATCGTAAGTTATTGGTGAAATTTCTTTCGAAAAAATAAAAAAGAATTTTTTCTTTCTTTCTTGTTTCTTGTTTTATTTTAGAAAATTTACATGTTTTTTTATAAATTAAAAATAGGAAATGGATACAAAAGAAAGTAAATAAATCTGTATTCCATGGATACCATATGCGTCGAGTGCATATGGTGACGAGAGGAAGATTTTTATCTATTTTTTCGTTTTTTTTTCGTTTTTTGTTTTTTTGTTCGGTAGCATAGTTTAAAGCACTTCATTTGCAATACAAGACATGCTACTAATTTACATGATCAATAAAGAGCAATCAACCAAATGCATTGACACATCACATCTGAAAAGGCTACAGCAGACAGACGTTAAAATTGATTACGTTGACAATGGCTTGCGGACTGAGATTGACCGGCGGATACCTCACAATATTGATGACGTCGTATGGTCATTAAACTTATTCTTTGAAAGAAATGCTTTAGACATTTATAAGTAATTTTTCTTTTTCCTTTTTCTTTTGTTATGAATTGCTTTCTTTAGATTATGGAAATTGTTTTACAATCTCATTAATTATGAATTTATTTCTAAAATTATATTCCATACAGTCTATGCGGATGTTAGTCAACCTATAAAGAGATAATGCTTTGAAAAATTGTCCACAGATCATATAAGTTTTTATATAATTTGCTGTAAGCGTATGGTTTTATATGTTGTTGAAGTTTTGCTTTATCTGATAAGGTAGAAAAGCTTAAATTTTGCTAATACAAGTAGGTTAGATTACAATGATCATAAGGTCGGGTAATTAAACGTCAAAATAATGATACTGTTATGATATAAAAGGATAGAGTTAGGGAGTGTTCTACCTTGTACAAGGTGCGTCAAAGAGCCCCTCAGTGCGTCTTGTTTTTTGACCATTCTCAATTAGGTATATCCAGTCCAGACATCATAACGAAATATGAAAAAAAATATTTCTTCGGCGACTTCCTCTCAGCTGGTTTCTGGCAAAAACTCTGAGAGTACATAAACCTGTCATGAAAAAGTTTCACAAAAATCTGTCGTTCGGAGCCGACGTTAAACTGAAGGTCCCGCCACTCACGTGTAAAATTAACGCACACAACATGAGTGGTGTGAGAAGCTAGGCCATAGTCCTGACTGAAGGGCCAATTATGTATGAGTTAGGCAGTGAGCTGCTAGCTTTAGCAGCCGTGATGTCCTACGATAAATTTCCTTTAAAGGACTGGTCTTCCAAAATACTTAGGTATGGTTCTCACTACCTTTTCGCAATGAATTTTAATTTAACAAAGTCCCCAAGCTTCGCTGTAGGATAGGTTTTCATTACGTAGATTATACCAGCATCAGAACTGTTTAAAAATTCTTTCTGTCTACCCAATCAATTTTGAAGTCGCCGTAGTCTAGTAGGTAGTGTGTTGGCTTATTAGACGTAAAGACATCAAGGCAAAATACAAAAAGTATTTCTTCGGCGACTTTCTCTCAATAGATTTCTGGCAAAAACTCTGAGAGTAAATAAAATTGCGATGAAAAAGTTTCTCAAAAATCTGTCGTTCGGAGTCGACTTTAAACTGTAGGTCCCACCTCTACCCACACACCCACACAACATAAGTGGTATGAGAAACTAGGACGTTGTACAATGGGTCAATTCGACCTCCTGGTACTGTACTTCTCTTAATTGACAAGTACACGTCCTCTAACCTAACCTAACCTAATCCAATCAATGGTCGCATTGAAGTGGGCGCTGTCTGGTAGATAGTGCATTGGCTTCTGAGAGCCCATGGTTCAACCCTCTGACTCAAACATCTCGAACAAAACGAATAAAGAAAACATATTTCTTTTGGCGAATTCCTATCACAAGTTTTCTGGCAGAGAACGTTGGAAAAAAATGAAATTGCCACGAAAAGCGTTTTCAAATTTGTCGTGCAAAGTCGTCATTTAACATGTCAGTAGTGTAAGAAGTTAGGTTGTAATCATAACTAAAATATTGTAACGATCATTTAAGTAAGTTATTGAAATACCATGGGTTGGTTCCAATTGATTTTACCGTCACCGTATTCATTCAGAGCATAATCCAAGCCTTCTGGAAATGCTGACTTCCCTGGAATGCTCTCTTTATGAACCATCATTACCTTTTTACTATTTATTAATACTGCCAGATGTTTTGCCACCAGTTTCTGTGATATTATTTTACCCAGAAGTCAAATATCATTCCATTTTGGAAGTTTTCTTGTAAACAATACCTTTGTGGTCTTGCCCAAATTTATCCTTTAATAAAGGACTGCTTGCCATTGGGTGTTAAAGTAATCGGAACAAAAGAATTAGTTCAAATGGGTCATATTTATGAAAGCTTTCGTTTAGCATTCCATAGCTTGCTATCACTTCAACTCTGATCCATCTTGGACTCATAAAGCAGGCATTCTTTACTACGTATTTAACTGTAGATCGAGCTTTGTATCAATAGCGATACATTTCAATTTTTGAGATCAAATAACTTTAATTCAGAAAAAGTTAGATGCCTGATATTTTTTTAATTCGTTAGTATTGTTATCGCCATTTTTTTAAACCAAATAATAAAAGAAAATTTTAAATAGGACTTAAAAAATTCAAAAACTTCATAAATCTGGCTAATGTATCATTTCTGGTACATACGACTTCCCTAAGGATTCTTCAGTCTTTACGGCTTTTAAGAAGAAATTGATAGTTAAGTGTTGGATGAAAGTTAAAAAGTTAAAGTTTCTGTTCTGGATTTTGATTGAAATAATCTAGACTACTATGTAACGTGTTAGCTTATTAGATGTCAGACCAAGGTTCAAACCTCAGGTCAGACATTTTCAATTTACAACGGACTGACCAAAGTATTGGCAGCAACAAACATGACAATAGGATGTTTTTTTGATAAAGATGATACTAATTGGAACAGAGAACCGTATGACGTTAGGAATTTGGGAAGAGAAAATATTACCAATTTTAAAGCAGATTGCCATCAGCTGTTTCTTGAAAAGTTGTATAGACTTTCTTACTATTCTTCTCTTATTTATCTCATGTGATAGACAAACATTAGGAAAAAGTGTTTCGTCCTATGTTTTATTTCTTAGATATTACACGAGAATAATATTTCGGTCAACTATGTAAGTATGAGATTAGCATTACATCTACACCAGAAGATGCCGATTTTGGCAAAAAAAATTATCTTTTCAGATGAAGCTCATTTTGATCTTGGCGGGTATGTAAACAAGCAAAATTGTCGCATTTGGGACACAGAAAACCCGCACGCATACATTGAAAAGCCGACGCACTCAAAACGAGTGACTGTTTGGTGCGGATTTTGGTCCAGTGGCATAATTGGGCCATTTTTCTTCGAAAATGAGCAAGGAGTGGCCGTTACAGTCAATGGCGATCGTTATCGGACCATGTTGAACGAATTTTTGTTCACAAAAATTGAAGAGGAGGATATTGACAACATTTGGTTTCAACAGGACGGCGCTACGTGCCACACAGCCGAAGCTACACTCGATGTTTTGCGCCCTGTTTTTGAAGATCGCGTTATCAGCCGCAGAGCTGATGTCGTTTGGTCACCTCGGAGCTGCGATTTGACACCGTTGGACTATTATTTGTGGAGTGCCGGCAAAGATAATTGTTACGCCGACAAGCCAGAGACAATTGACGATTTAAAGGACAATATGCGTGAAGCCATTGGTGAAATACAGCTGCACACAATCGATAATGTGCTTAAAAATTGGACCGAACGTGTAGGTTACTGCATGGCCAGCAGAGGCAGCCATTTTAATTAAATTATTTTCCATTATTAACCGGAAGGATTGTACTTTCAAATAAAAAAAGAAATTTGAGAAAATATTCAGTAGTTTTTTTAAAGCATTTCAAAAAAAAGAAGGTATTTGGCGGACCTTTTATTATTATTATTGGCAACGAAGTAAGCCAGTCTAATAAGCGTTCATGAAATGAATTTTCTTCCCAACTTTGCATACAATTACATCCAATATAATGTTTGCTTATAGACTTTACATTTTGGAACAACCAAAATAGTCAGCATTTTGAGAGCAATAGCTGGATTTACTTACTCTCTCTTGAGTCATACATATTGAATATACGACAAGATCTTTAATTCGATTGCGTCTTGTTAAATTTCAACATCATTTGCTTTAAGATTACTTCATAAAAATTCATGAAAGCAGCTGAGTTTCGATGATGCAAATTGTACGTAAAGCATTTGGTTAAAGGAATATTTAAACGTTTACGTTAAAACCCCCAGGTAGATTAAAATCATGGTGATTTGCATAGAATTCCTGCAATTGAGATTACTGATTAAAATACTCCAGCAAATTATCGGAATTTATATTCTAGAAATCTTTATTCTACTGTATCTACATATTGATGTTCTTTTATGATCATGGTAATGGCCGGGCGTTAGGATTGTAATCTGAGGTATTTCAATACTGAATTATTTGAAGGCATAATAAAAAAGAAAATGAAACTGAAGTAAGGCCACTAATAATCAATATTTTTGTTAGAATTTATTGGTATCTCAAACTTATTCTTAAGTATATTATTTAACTTGCTTTCCATACATTTCATCACTATTGTCATCAATAACCAGACACTACACTTGTTTCTTTCTTTCTAAAGAGAACCCTAAGTTATTTATCTCATATTTAAAGCAACTTGGCATTATTAATAACAATTTGATAAAAATCTAAAATATAAAAAATATATTATAAAGCATTCCTCCTTAAATATTTTCCATTTCAATAGCTCACAGCTATTGTCTACAATTCTTCAGAATTGCACGAATTTTGTTTCCAAGGAAGGTGCAATTGAACTTTTCAAAAACAACAACAACAAAAAAAGAAGAAAAACAAAAAAAATTATTTTCATTTCATAGTCAAGGTTTTATGTTAAACGCCTTTAGTTTCATGTCACTAACACGGCCACATACGATAGACTGCACGTAGCCACTGCGCCTGATATGATATGACGGCTGTTCAATGGTTTTTGTTTAACAAAGATATCAAAAGGTTTTTAAACTTTAAAGGAAGATATTCTCTTCCCATTGATTAGCATATTTAGCAAAATATATTTACATTATTTAAACACAATTGTTCACATAAAATCAATAAAAAACAAAAACAAAAAACAAAACACAAAACAATATTCCAAATCGCATTGTCAGTGATCTTCAATCCAACGAATTGGTTTATGGCTGAACGACTTCAATAGATCAACAGACAACAAATACCAGCACAAAAAGCAGATTAATTTTAATTTATTGAATTTAAATTAACGTGTAAATAGTGAGGATAAGGAGATAATTCGATGGGGTTCTATAAGAACATAAAGCTGAATTCACTTATGTTGTTCGATGAAAATATTTGTCCAGTTTGAAGTCGTCACAGTGTGTCGACTTTTTAGACGAGACACAAACCCTGTCTTAGACATCTCATACAAAACGAAATATGAAAAAAAATATTTCTTTTGGCGTCTTTCAATCCGTAGTCTTCTGCTAAAAATTCTGAGAATAAAATAAAATTGCCATGAAAAGTTTCTCAAGTACATAGGTCCCGTCTCTGGCTTGTGGGAGAAGCTAGGTTGTAATCCTGACTAATGGATTAGAATGACCATCTAAGTACGTTAGTAAATACTGTCTAGATTGGTCCTGTTTTGGAAATAATATCTCCCTTAAAAACGACGGCAAACGATTGGAATATTCAATCACATACATACATACATAATTGGTCATTACAACCTTTCAGTCAGGATAGTTTCTTACACCACTTATGTTGCATGCGTTAATTTTATACAGGAGTGACGAGACTTACAGTTTAAAGTCGACTCCGAACTATAGATTTTTGAGAAACTTTTTTTGGCAATTTTATTTACTCTCAGAGTTTTTGTCAGAAATCTGCTGAGAGGAAGTCGCCGAAGAAATATTTTTTATATTTTGTCTTGATGTCTGGCCTGGGGCTCGAACCCTAGCTTTACGTCTAATAAGCCAACACTACCTACTAGATTACGGCGACTAGATCTAAAACGTTGATGTAACTTGTGGTTTCTATATCATGAGAGTGTTAAGAGAATTCGATTCCTGGTAGCAAATGACTACAAAGTACAGCAAGACAAAGTTTCTACAAAATATAACGCTATAGGCTAACTAAGATCTTAGTGAACAGAGGATAGGAGATATTTGGTTTCTTATAGATATGAGAACAATCCTAAACACCCTAGACGTTATTTTTTAGACATATAATGAAAGTCGCCGTGGTATAGTAGGTAGTGGGTTGGCTTATTAGGCTTTAGGCCTTGGTTCAAACTCCAGGTCAGACATCAAAACGAAAATACGAAAAAAAATATTTCTTCGGCGACTTCCTCTCAGTCGACATTGCTCGCAAATTCTTTCGGGACGCCAACCTATCCTGGGTTAATGAGGAGTCCTGTTCCACCGCTAGACTCACCTGGCCCTTGATGGATAGAAAGTGTACCAACCAATTACTTGGTCTTGGTCGTGACGTTATGGGTAAACACGCGGAGAGAATGAGGCTCCCATTTAACGACTTCTGCAGTAGATGCAGATCCGCTGAGGAAGAGGAGACTGTTATCCACTTTCTTTGTCAGTGCCCGTCTCTTGCTTGGTGTAGATATAGGTTATTTGGCTCTCCATTTCTTGTCAGCTTGACGGAGCTATCATCTATTGATATCAAAGATATAGCTTCGTTCATCAAACTTTCTGGCTGGTTTTCCAGTGTAGGGTAGTCGTGCTTTTGATGTGCAGCCCTTGCGCTGACCAACTTCTTCGTCTTCCCTCATTTTGGTGGAACTTGGTCAGTACAGGGACTGCGTTCACCCGTGGCATCACAAGCGTGCTCAAGTGAGCTTTGTGATATCAGCGCTACCACTCCGACCTAACCTAACCTATCCTCTCAGCAGGTTTCTGGCAAAACTCTGAGAGTAAATATGCCTGCCATGAAAAAGTTTCTCAAAAATCTGTCGTTCGGGTTCGACTTTAAACTGTAGGTCCCGCCACTCATGTATAAAATTAACACACACAGCATCAGTGGTGTGAGAAACTAGGTCGTAATCCTAATTATTACTTGCCATGAATAATTATGTAAAATTATGTATATAATGTTATCCTTGCGTGAAATGAGAGAAATCTAGTTGCAAGTAGGAGAGCTAAAGTTTTCATTAAGCTTCCCATCACAGACATTGATGATATTTATTGTTCTAGAAATACCATTGCAATTGCAAAATTTATTTTAAAGGCCCATAGATTGTCTAACTGCAATTGCAAGTAAACACAAATAAAGCTTTGGGGAATTTCTCTATTAATAGATACGATTTATGTAATAATTCATACGTTATGTGATTTACATATACTTGTTATGTACGATACATGCACACGCTTTAAAATATTTGACCTCAAACTTTTTTTTCTTAGAACTGTGCAAGTATTAGTTCTTTTCTTATTTTTGTAAATTCAGTAGTAAATAATATTCATTATAGTAATGGCCGCAGCGTCTGTTTGTGTTTCTTTTTGCTGTGTATTGTCTTCTGAAAAGCAAGTATTCTCTCATTAGCCTTCAAAACCGATCATTACGTTTTTATAAAATTTTCTCCAAATTCGTTAACAAATCAGGTGCATCTAACAAATCATAGCATTTTGACCATAAAAGTTGTAGTTTTTTGTTTTCATTTCGTTTATGTTTACTTTACGTTGTAGCCAAAGCTCTTGTACACTGTATTGAAAACATGTTAGACTAATAGCAGGGCAAAACCGACTGCTTGATACCCTAGACATTGATTTTATAAGCTAACAAACGATTACACACTCAAACCATCACATACAAACCATGCCTTCTGTATTATAAAGTTCTATACACACGATTTGCGGAAATATAAGCAGAAAAACTAAGATATTTCTACAGGGTGGTATCCTTTCATTATTTTTCATATTTCTACAGGGTGGTATCCTTTCATTTCTAATGTGGAGCCTGTTCGTGGATGAACTCCTGGCAAAACTCTCCAAAGCTGGCATTCTCTGCCAATGATATGCAGTTGACTAAAGGCAAATTGTAAGACACTCTCCGCTATATCATTCAAAGCAATCTTGAAATTGTAAGTCATTGATGACAGCCGACGTGAGGGTTAACACGGGCAAAACCATAAAAGTATGATTTACAAAATGGAGAAAACTTCCTTATTAAAACAATACTCGACTACTTAACGAGATAATATCAGAAAACTGAGGTAAAATATCCAGGAATAACACTGGATAGTAAATTGACGCAGAGGATTTATTTAAAGAGTATCTAAGAAAAGGTCAGACATGTCATAATGGTATGCACAAGACTTGTTCAGTAATTCTGGCGATACAATACAGGAATTATGAAGTCCCGTAGTCCAGTAGGTAGTGTGTTGGCATATTAGACGTAAGGCCACGTTTTAAATCTCAGGTCAGACATTAAAATGAAAATACGAAAAATATATTTCTTCGTCGATTTCCTCTCAGCAGATTTCTGGTAAAAATTCTGAAAGTAAAATAAAAATTGCCATGAAAAAGTTTCTCAAAAATCTGTCGTTCGGAGTCAACTTTAAACTATCCAACCACTCACGTATAAAATTAACGCTCACATAATAAGTGGTGTGAGAAGCTAGGTCGTAATCCTGACTGAAGGGTTGTCATTACCAATTATGTTTGTATGTATGTATACGTCCCATGATGGTCAGATCATATAGTGAACTATTGAGTAATTATGTGGGAACACAGAACAGATTTGAAAACAATTCAAAAGCAGTTGAACAAGATACACAGGCTAGCGTGTGTTGACATAGCAGGGGAAGCGAAAACCTGTACCTCTACAGCATTGCTGAAAGCTTTGTTGGCTCTCTAAGTCCATTATATATGGTAGTGAAGCTTACAACCTTGGAGATTAATGTGAGGTTGATGGGAAATAAATCTAACATGAAATTCATTGCGGAACTCTGTGACCTAAGGAATCGATTCGTTGACAAATACCTTCTTAACTGTGTCCTGGACAGAAACAGTAGACTTTATAGTTTTCGAAAGTGCTTTACAACGAGGGTTTATATAACAAATGAATGAAGTAATCTGGAAGTACTATTTTGTCGTACACAGATGAGTCAAAAATAAATTCTGGAACAGAAGCGGCAGCTTTTGGTCCCAGAATATAATATTTCGAGCACAAGGTTGAAACTCGCAGGAATTTTTAATGCGAAGAGTTTGTCATCAATAGATATACATACATACATACTACATAATTGGCCATTACAACAATTCAGTGAGTGGCGGGACCTACAGTTTAAAGTCGATCCCGAACGACAGATTTTCTGAGAAACTTGTCCGACCTGTGGTTTGAACTCGGCCCTTACGTCTAATAATCCAACACATTACCTACTAAACTACGACGACTACATATCGAAAGATATCCTCAATTCAATTTGTGTAGGAGGTACAAAAGACAGGACATTGCAATAGTATGTGTCATTGTTGACATCGAGTATCCTAGAGTTTGTCAGCACCCTATGCTTTTAAGAGACATTATAGGAATACCATATAAAGTTGGAGGGGAGTACCTCCGATCGCTTCAATTACGAATTCGTTTTTTTATGTTGCAAACTGCAACCCAAACCCAATATACCTTACTTATCTATTGTGACGTGGTATATAAAAAGCAAATATCGTCATCTGTGTACTTATTACATGCGAGGTATATGGCATTTATTTGACCATTTTTATCAACTGCTTTAAACTTTTAATGAAGAAAGGAGAGCCGCTTTTTATATTATAAAAATTGTATTCCTTTTTTTTCTTTGTTTGTATGTTTTTGTTTTTGTCATAAACCGAAACCAACATAGTAATAAATCATACTCATGTTGCATTCTCCAGTGCTGTGGCAACCATCACATAAAAGTAAAGAAGGAGTCGAGTTATGACCAGGTTACTGGGCAAAAATAAAACAAACAAAAAAAACATACTTTATCTTCTTCTGTATATAGAAACTAACGACACTTTTCAAGTTTGTTTCTGCGCTAATGTTGCTGAATTTTCTTTTCTTTGTTGCTTAGTACTGTTGTTGGTGTTGTTGTTGTTTCCTTTTATCTACTAAATTGTTTAAATGTTTGATCGTTCGCTCATTTGTTGTTCACATTATGACCACAAATGGTCTCAACGTTGCGCCATTAAATTGCATTTAAAATAAAATGCTGCACTCACATTTCAAATAATAATCCAACAAAGTTTTTCTTCTCATTTTTATTTTCTTTTGTTGTTGTTGTTGTCGTTGTTGCTGTTATTTTTCCTATCCTATGCCGAGGGGACAGTCAGTAATTGGGAGAAAAAAAAACAGCTACAGAAGAATAAATGAAATATTGAAGGTGGAACAGTGGGACTGTGTTAGGAAAAGTAGCCAAATCTCTTAGTCAGCGATTTTTTCCATGAGCGGTGAGATCTGCAATTTAAAATTGGAAATTGGAAAGTTTTTATGGCAATAAGTTAGGTTAGGTTTTCATGGCAATTTTATTTACTCTCAGAGTTTAGCCAGAAATCTGCTGAGGGAAAGTCGCCGAATAAATACTTTTTGTATTTTGTCTTGGTGTCTAATAAGCCAACACACTACCTACTAGACTACGGCTACTTCAATTTCGCGGTAGCTGTAGTAATAAAGAAGAAAAGCAGACCACAGAACATCTTCTTTGATTGTTCGTCATCTGGGAACGTGAGACAAGGAGTCTTGGATACCCAGAAGTAATTGATAGAAGCTGTCTAACCAAAGTCGACAGCATGATTGAGAAATCTCAATAAGGAATTATAGTGATGCAAGGATACATTAAAACTAGGATCCTTAACTAGGACTTATTTGTTCAGCAGTTAAGAAGGTACTCAAATATTCTGTGTGCTTTATCTTCAACAATGCATCATGAAAATAACTTACAGTTTAGAAACCATTTTCTTCCTTTCCCCAAAAACTATTGTTTCATAATCCCAACAGTATTTATTTGTTATAATACTCAGACAAAAAAATGTTAATGTTCACAGGAAAGCAATTCAATAGGAGACACCTCACGAAGCTTTAACTGAAACTGAGTGATTATCTATTTCGGTTCAAAGAATTAGCTTATCCAAGCAAAACAAATGTCTCTCAATGTGGGCCAATATATTTATGGCCCTGTTTATTTATGTGTGACTGGTTAAGTATTTTATAACGCTTTCCATGAGCTCATTCTCTGTATTTACAGCCGGAAAATAAAATAGACTCTTCCTTCTAAAGACATGGTCTTACTGGTTACTGTGGTCTTAGGTACTATTCGGTTCCGACTTCTCCAGTTGATGGAATCTCTGAATATGTCCTTTGGTGGTCTGCAATAAATATGACCGTTTCAACTCCACTTACTTACTCACGTACCAAATATAATTCTTAAAAACGCTTGAATATAAAAATTTATGTAGCAACACTGAAAAATGAATGTTCATTCAAACCACCACCTCCACATTATTGTATAATTCGCATATGCATTTTACGATCTTCGGTACAGCATTCGCAGTATGATTGCCGTGTTTCAATCAATTACACATTTGGACACTTGTTCTTAGACCAGCGAACTTTATTTTCATTTACTTAAAAAACATGTAAAACCTCTTAATCCACAATATGTTGCGTTGTACAAAAGATAAATAATTTACGATGCTTGTTCGAAAATTAATATGACATTTTATTTTTCTCAAGAGAATTGTGTACCACAGAATTACATATATTTCAACATAGGAATTGCCACTTACCTCGGCAAAATTGGCCATTAGGCAACAATTCTTTCGGAACGCCACCTATTCGGGACAAAACAGCTTCGTTCATGGAACTTTCAGGCTGGTTTCCAGCTTAGGGGAGTGGTGCCTTTAGTGTGCAGCTCCCGAGTTAACCTATTTCCTATATGAATTCGGTGGAGTAGTCCATTTGAAGAAAACAATTAATCTGTGGTCTTAAATGACGCCCGACTGTAAGGAAAATTGTTTCGGAATGGCTAGGTACCATGGCTATACAGCGTCCTAGGTCCATTTTCCAAAGAAGTCCATTTTTATCCGATTTAGTCTCATTTATTGGTCATTAGAAGAACACAGTTACCAGACCGTAACGAAAACTGTTTTGTTTAAGTGGTCCTCCATTTAAAATTTTAACTTACTGGATTTATGGAGGTCATATCTGGTAAGAATACTTAAGTTTTATAATATTATCTCCAAATAATTATTTTAATGTTTTTTTTTTTGAAATTATGAACGTTGTATGTCTTTTTAACTTTTTCTCCAATATATATATTTTTTAATTTGGCGATTTTGATGACGAATATGATGCATAACCTGGCAACCGTGTTTCCCTCGCATATTAAAGTGTACCCACACACATTCCTAATATGATCGTCTGTACTGAAAAATTCTCCACACTCTTATTATAATTCGCATTTTCTTTTTACGTTTTTTGTAGTTTTAAAGGGAAAAATTGAAGTAAGGTTTGAGCGCCGAATTGTGGATTGTGCCGTGTTTATGGATGGATATACTGATGAATGGATGCACTGATGAATGAATGCACTGATGAATGTATGCACTGATGAATGGATGCACTGATGAATGGATGCACTGATGAATGGATGCACTGATGAATGGATGCACTGATGAATGGATGCACTGATGAATGGATGCACTGATGAATGGATGCACTGATGAATGGATGCACTGATGAATGGATGCACTGAAAGAATAAGAATAAGAATAAGAATAAGAATAAGAATAAGAATAAGAACCCCCTCTAAATGATACCCATTTGAATGGTAACCACTTCATAACAAAAGAAATCGGTACAACACTTTTTATGCAATTAACCTGCACTTCCTGCCATATGTTACCGGTTTGGTGGAGGACCGGGCCGGTTTCATCGAGAACTCGGGTTGGTTCAAATCCACCACTAATGGAACATAACAAGGGGACATACTTGTGTAACCAAATGCGCGTGCCTGTTCAGTCAGTGGCTAACCTAATCCACTTCATACATTGGAGAAGTTCTACTGGCTTTGAAATCAGAATACATTATCTCGTATGGGACCTATGGAGCACTACAGATTTCTGATACTTTGATGTTCGAACAGCAACTCAATATCAGCTTTAAAATCATATTCAATCACGTTCAGAGTCAGGTAGTTTTTCCAGCGGAGTGTTTTCTAAAACTTTACTCGCAAAGGACATCATTTTCAAATTCTCTTAGCAACTGCTGCTGACCCACGGTATTCATTCATTTGGTATAATAGCTGATAAATGATCGATCATTTCACATTGGCTGGCTGGCTAACTGAGTGGATGCCTGGATGCACACATGCTTTTCTAAGTGTGTGCACACAAGAATGTTTTTAAGCGAATTTTTTTTCGCACATTTGTACACAGTTTCAATTTTGCCTCCTTTACCTTTCTATTTCTTACAAGGTTTTGTTATTTTGTTGTTGTTGATTTTCTTTTATCATCCATCCACTGGACGTTTAGAAATGCACTTGTGCAATGGAACTTTCGAAATAGCCAAAGACTATACGAATTGAAGGTGGTTTTATGTTTGTACGTATGCACGTTCGTTCATTTGTTGCATTAGAATTTGTAGGTAAAGTCAGTCGGCTTCGTTAGTGTATAACAACTACCAATGCGGAGGCCGGGAGACATGAGGACAAAACAAAAGATCAAGGAATAGCATGAATATGATGCTGTTACTGATGCTGTTCAACTGTCTACTGGAACAGTCAGAACTTGGCATATATGGACCACATACAACAATAAAACGACAAACAACAGCGACAACATAGAACGGCAAACAGTAGAATAAAGAACACACACAATGGCGAGGTCGCATAAGAATAAAAAAAAATTCTAAAACAAAACCAGGCACACTGAAATGCTTTTAAGTGAAAAACAAAAATATGAAAAATGCTTGTGCAGTACGTTTTTGTTACGTTTGTTGTGTAAAAGCTGATGCACAAACTTATTTAAATACCACCACAAAACAAAAAACTTAAAAAAAATTTGAGACTCAAAAAATCGATATAGAATTTCATAGAATGTGTTTGTGGAAAAGTAGAGAAGAAAAGAATTAATGACAATTGCCGCCACTGACATAAATGACCCCTTAAGTCATTACTCACCTGTGTGATGGTAAAAATTTTTCTGACTTCTTGCTCGACCATCTCCATCTGTCTGCCCAATACCACAATACCTAGTGCTAATACTCTGGCATAAAATTTATGTTCGCACAGGCATTTGCATTTTATTATTTTGAGGTCTATTAGCAGCTAATGACCGACTTTTATGAGGCCAAAGCCAAAACTCATATGAAAACAGTGTGTACTTCTTACAACACACAGAATACTGAGATGCCTTTTGTCATACATGAAATCCTTTTGTTCTTTACGCCATTTGAGCCATTGCGCTGTTGCGTAGATGTCTTTCAGTAACGAAACACATTCTTCAAAGTGGAAGCATTTCTCAAGTCAAACGTTAAGGTATGTTGATGAGCTAAAAATCTATGAATTTGAAAAAATGATATTCTTCTCAAACGCACAGCTCACACATGACCATTTTGCACAAACGTTTACAAATGTTTTAGCAAATAAAACAGAAGAAACCAAAAAAATTAATGTTGACTAATAGTTATACGTAGTTAAACATGTCTGTACAACGTTCAATTTGTTACTGAAAGACAAAGGCAGAGGGAGAGAGAGAGAGAGAGAAGGAACAATTGCAATTTATGACACTCAGTAATGTTAAAAAAAATTGTTTTTTATTTTTATTTGAAAAATCACTTTACCCTGGTTACCCTACAAGAGATGCTATTGGATTATGTACTGTAAATGTAACAAGAATGTTAAAATCCATGTAGGAAGGGTTAAAAGAACAAGTCCTAGATTGAAAGGAAGAGAAATTTCTATAACAAAGCTGTTCAAACGGCATATAAATCATGAATTGACGGATGGGGTATATTTTTCACGAATGTACATTTTTCACGAACAGACCAACAAATGAATATCATTTGCAAAACATTTAATTTTATTGTCGAAATCTGTGCTGTGTTGGAAATATGCTTCGTATTAATGAATTATGCTCAGCCACGAAATTCAATGGGTGCATCAGCAGGCAGAATTTGACGCGAAATGTAGTCACAGGGTGTTTAATATCTAGAAACAGACTATTTGGTGCATTTTTTAAAACAAACGTCTTCAATAACGATGAAAATCACAGCATTATCGCGCTGAGTATTGTCGTGAAAAGTTTCTCTAAAACTCTATCGTTCGGAGTCGACTTTAAACAGTAGATTCCGCCACTCAAGTATAAAATTAACACAAACAACATCAGTGGTGTGAGAAACTAGATCGTAATCCTGACTAAAAGGGTTGTATTGACCAATTATTTATGTATATGTCCAACATAGAAGAATTGAACTTGGTTCATAGAAGATTTCAACAAGATGATACCTCTTGTAGCACGGCAGGCAGTATCATGAAAGTATTGAAAGGCAAGTTTGGTCTTCACTGGAATTACTGCTGTGAACATAAACGTAGTCTCTCGTGTACAGGTCACAATTTCAGCCCAGAATTGAAGAGATGTCAGCCAAAATGCTGAAAAATTATGAAAAAAATTACGCTCATGTATGGACAAACTGCACTGTAAAAGGTAAAAAGCCTTTATAGCCCCGAATCAACACTGTATTGAAACGGCTAAAACCGATGAAAGATTCGATAAACTTTGTAAAGCTCGAAATAATCATGTAAAGTAAAGTGCTCAATAAACTGTTTGGTGTGGGTTTTTGGGCTGGCATTGTCATCGTTTCTATATCTTTGTAAGCAACGTTGGCCAGACAAACACTGTAAACGGCTAGCATTATAGCTTGATGATTAACGGCTTCTTTTGGCGTAATGGTATGATCTGTGGTTTCAACAGGACCGCGGTACGTGACCCATAGTCATCTCAGGCGGATGTGAAAGAACTAGCCAGCGAGATCTTGCGATTTGATATGTTCAACATTTTCTTCTGGAGGTTGCATATGTGTATGTGAATAATTCACGATCCAAAATGATTCTCAAAGCCAACATAAGCCCACTCTATTACTCAAATTCAGCCTGAGATTTATGCGCCAGAAAAATTTGGACATTTGGGAGAAGCTTTACCCAGAGCAGCCGTGAGGAACATTTGAATGATATTATATTCCACACATACATAAGGGCATCAACAAGCCTTCCAATCGAATAAAACATTTCAATGGGATTAGATTTTGAAAATTTACCAAAAATTTATTCTCATTGTGCTTAATTTGTACTTGAAAATCTTGAAGGAATTATACATGAAGGCCTTACCCAGGTCGCCTTAAAATGGCGTATAAGTTTGACTTGGTTTGCATAGAAGTTTAGGAAAATCGGTTAAGAAAACTACTTTCTCTGCAATATTTCATGTTCTTTGCAAATATTTAATTGCTTTGCAGACTATCTTGTAAACAGTATTCCAGTATTCGCCTATTACCCTGTAAAATCTATCTCAATATACAGATGAGGTCCTTTTAAATGGTGTGTGTGTGTGACTTTTGTTGTAGCAATTATAATTATTATTAGCTTTTATGAGTTTTTAACTCTTCTGGAAGAGTCAGTGTGTTTAACAGCATTTACTACCACTACTACTGCTGCTGTTGCTGCTGTTCTGCCTTCTGCCTTTAATGTTTCCACAACTATTTGGCTGCAACTGGGAATTATCTTCCCCTACAAGTTACTGCACTAAACAGTTGTAATAGTCAGTCCAGTCAGTAGCTTTTGATATCTTTAAACGTGGCTAATGCTTAGGTTATCTACTATTTTTATGGCCGCTGTTTTTTTTCTTGTATATTTCATATGTTTTCTTAACGTCCAGCATTAACATTCATTTATTGCTGCAGTCAGGCTTCCAGTAACATCGTATGTTTCTACATTTTTTTTTACTTCTTTTTCTTCTTGTTTTTGTTTGCAAAAATTGCAAGTTTATGTATTTAATTCCAAGAGATTTCTCTTGTTTTACAAATTGTAAGGTGTTCAGTTCATTCTTCCTTTCATGTGTGTTATTACTGTGTGATGATGATGATGTGCTTTGGCTAGCTCATATGACATGTGCTTTGTTCGTTATCTTGTGCTGTGTTGTGTTGTGTTGTGTTGGGGGAAGTGTTAGATTTTTATGGCTTTTGTAATGATTTACAAATAGTTTTAAAATTTCAATGATTAATTACATAACGCCTCCGAATTTTTCATTTTCTAAGTTAGAAAAAACAAGAACAACAACAACAACTGGAAGTTAATGAGTAATGTTTGGTTATAAAAATGTTTAATCTTTGGACGGAAGGTATCGTGTTATAAATCTAAAACAGAAAATGCAATTAAAATTTTAAATATACTTGGACATGTGAATTGCTAGTTCGTTAATGACTATATTTACTAACAATAAACAAATTTAAATTGACTTTAAAATTCAAATTTTAACTCTTAATACAGAAGAAGTTATGCCCAACATACATACATAATTGATCATTACAAACCTTCAGCCAGGATTACGACCTTGTTTCTCACACCACTTATGTTGTGTGTGTTAATTTTATACATTAGTGGCGGGACCTACAGTTTAAAGTCGACTCCGAACGACAAATCTCTCTCTCTCTCTCAGAGTTTTTGCTAGAAATCTGCTGAGAGGAAGTCGCCGAAGACTTACTTTTTGTATTTTGTTGTGATGTCTGGCCTGGGGTTTGAACCCCGGCTTTACGTCTAATAAGCCAACACACTACCTACTAGACCACGGTGACATAGTTATGCTCAACTGTCTGATCTAATTTAATACTTGGCTTGACTTCAAATTTATATTTTGGAAGAGAAAAAACAATATTTATGTAAAGAGTATTTAATACAATAATTTCTAGTTAAAAACCTATTTTGAAAATTCGGGTAAGATGAGCCGACTTTACATTACCCAGGATGTGTTGTAGTTTGCGCAATTGTAAGTATTTTTGTCGTATGTCCACCATCGACAAAAGACTATGAGCAGTAAGTATTCACAACAAAGATTACAAACGAAACATTACGGCAAGTATTTTCAAACTTTCCTTCTCATGAAGGTTGATTTTGCAAACGGCTACACCAGAAGAACCCATGTGTTCAATGTTCCCAATCTTTAGGAATTTTATTGAATGTCAGGAAGTTTTTTAGACTTTCGAAATGTTGTAAAAGACGTACGTTAATCATTAGAAGTCGCCGTAGTCTAGTAGGTAGTGTGTTGGCGTATTTGACGTAAAGCCAAGGCTCAAGCCCAGGTCAGACATATCAAAACGAAATATGAAAAAATATTTCTTCGGTGACTTCCTCTCAGCAGATTTCTGGCAAAAACTCTGGGAGTAAATAAAATTGCCATGAAAATTTCTCAAAAATATGTCGTTCGGAATCGACGTTGAACTGTATAAAATTGAGTGGTGTGAGAAGCTAGGCTGTAATCCTGACTGAAGGGTTTAATGCCAATTATGTATGTATACGTTAATCAAGTAGTCGTCGTAGTCTAGGAGATAGTGTGTTGGCTTATTAGACGTGAGGCCTCGGTTTTCAAAACGAAAATATGAAAAAATTTTCCTGGCCAACTTCCTATCAGCAGCTCTGAGATGATTGCCATGAAAAACTTCCTCAAAAATCTGTCGTTCGGATTCGACTTTAAGCTGTACATCCCGCCAGTCATGTATAAAAATTAACACATACAAAATAAGTGGTGTGAGGAGCTAGGTAGTAAACCTGGCTTAAGGGTTGTAATGATCAATTATGTATGTACATATGTATGATACGATGCACTGTAGAAATTTTTAATTTTGAGAAAGATCTACGTTAATCATAGCTTTTTGACTATTCTTTCGTTTCGCTCATCACTTATGCTTAAAAGTTGCCAAATATATAGCCGACCCAATTCTCACGTATTCTCTGTGGTCTAACAGAATTTGATCAATGGCAGGGGTTATGTTTGCTTTGAGGATTGTTGGTGTTTTTGACATATTTGCGTACGCCTTTGCCATAAGAAAATCCCACAAGGGAATGGCATCAAATCAGACGATCTTGGTGCGCAGTACTCATCACCTCCACGTGAGATTTTCAAACCGCTGATGCAAAATGTTCATTGTGGCATGAGCTGTGTGACACGCAGTACCTTTCTATTAGAAACACATGTCGTTGGTATCCACATCAGACAATCCAGGCCGAAAGAACTTGGTAATCATCGACATGTATGATACTCGCCATTCACAGAAATGGCCGCAAGTCCAAAATATACTCCAAACAGTGACTTTTTGGGTATCCATTGAATTGTTTTGGATCTCATGTGGATTATTATCTTCCCAAAAGTCTACGATTTCTATTCACGCACACATTCATCCAGAAATTTAATCGCTGAAGATGAGTTTTCGTAGAAAATTAGGGTCAGTTACCAACTGCTTCAGAGCCCATTCAGCAAAGGCATGTCATTGTCTATGGTCGTCCAGAATGCCACTTACCACGTTCAAGCTGGCCATCGCCCGGAAATTCTTCCCAGACGCCAACCTATCCTGGATCAATGAGGAGTTCTGCTCCACTTCTAGGCTCGCTTGGCCCTCAATGGATAGAAGACGCAGCAATCAGTTACTTGGACTTGATCGTAACCTCATCTCGATCACTGTGGACATGCTTACAGATCACTGTGTTATGGGTAGACACGCAGAAAGAATGCGGCTTCCATTTAACGACTTCTGCCGTGGGTGCAGATCCGCTGAGGAAGAGGAGACTGTTATCCACTTTCTTTGTCAATGCCAATCTCTTGCGAGGTGCAGATATATGTATGTTATTTAGCTCTCCAACCCTTGTCAGCTTGACTGGACGATACATTGATGTCAAGAGTATAGCTTCGTTTATCAAGCTTTCTGGCTGGTTCTCCAGCGTGGGGTAGTCGTGCTTTGAAATGTGCAGCTCTTGCTCTGACCAACTTCTCCCTCCTTGGTTCGGAGCAACTTGGTCAGTAAAGAGACTGTGTTCACCTGTGGCGTCACAACGGGACTCTATGCGTGCACAAGTGAGCCTTTGGTATGAAGCTACCACACTAACCTAACCTAACCATAGGGTCGTCCAAGGTGATTTGACAAAACAGACTAAAAAAATTATAACTAATTTGACAAATGTAGCTTCAACAAGATGGCCGTTGTTATTAATTGTCAAAATTCGAAAGTCTCTGTTAGGAAATCCTGGGTTCTTTTAATATTTAATTTTTTTTATAGATTGGCATCTATTCTTTACTATTTTAATTTAAAATTATGCTGTTTGATGGCAAATACAGTTTGTCAAAAAAATCTTTGCACATAGAGAAAAATAAAAAAACTTCGAAAAATTCATTGATTTCTAATATAAATAACCAACTTTTTCATTTTTTTCAAACAGGATTTTATAAACATATGTTTTGTTAATATAATAAATAAAAAACTTTTATAACAACGAAAATATTCTAATGTAAAATATTAAAAAACAAAAACAATCCAATTTTACTACTGTCAAAAAAATGTTTGCACACTTGACAAAATATTAAGACTTATGCAATTTTTTTTTAAATTATAGTGCTAATATTTTGTGTGTCCACATTGAGCATCAATCACCGATTATAGACACCTTCTCAAGGATTGAATAAACTTCGGAATGGCATATTCTAAGCTATTTTTTCATTCTTCTTTGATGAACTTTATCAATTCGTTTTTATCTGTGGACGATCTTTTTCCTACCTTTTGCTTTAGATGAACCCACAAATTTTCGATAGGGTTAATATCAGGACTTTGGGCAGGAGTATCAATAACTTTGGAGCAGTTGTAAAGTAACCTGGACTTACATAAATAAGATTTATGATTAGAATCATTATATTGATAGTACTTGTAATTAATTTTATTCGGATTAACCGGGTCAATAAAACCAAATTTCTTAATGCTGGCGGCCAGTTCATTTTTTAAAATATCAAGATATACTTAGTCATTATTTCATCCAAAATCCTGATTACACCAACTCCCTTACTGGATATACAGCCCCATACCATTACAGACAGTTTTCCAAACATTACTGTAGGAATAAGATTTTAATTTTCTAGTGCTGTCAGAGGCTTACGCCAAACTCTTTATGGTCCGTCATGATAATAAAGCCTTATTTTCGTCTCATCTGAGAAAATAACAGAGTCCCAGAACTACGGAGGAAGTGAAATGTATTCGGTGGCAAATCTTAATCTCTTTTCGACATTTTGTGCTGACAGCAGGGGTTTTTTCCTAGCCACTCTTGAAGAATATTTGTGTTTTTGAAGAACATTTCTGATGGTTTCTTGGGAAACACGTAACCCAAAGTCTTTTTGCACTTGAAGAGCTAATCATCTCGTACTGGATTGTGGGCTACCATACACGATTCTAATAATTTTTCTTTCAACTCGCTGCGTCACATTTTTTGGCCTGCCTGTAAATGCTTTTAAGTCTAGTCCTCCTTCTTTTTCAGCACGGTTTATAATATTATATACAGTCCTGATGTTCAAGGAGAACATATCGGCGATTTACTTGGCAGATTTGCCTTTGTAGTAGTTGAAAGAGACCAATTGTATAATATTTTTTGAAACTCGTATTCCTGGCATTTTTTGTATTCAAATATAAGGACACCTGTTACATAAAAATCGATCACTTCATTAATAAAACGTTGTTTACCCCTTTCACATTCCATCTCATTTGTAAAAAACCCAAAATGCACAACATTCTTGGGAAATAACGGCATTTTTTGTCATTTTTTTATTATCTTCATTCAATATGCAAAGATTTTTTTGACACCCTTTATACTGTGTAAAGTTCTTTTATTGTTGTTATTATTGTAATGTGTGTGACTATTAGAAAACTATTGGCGCCTTATGGTCGTAAACAAGTACAGTTATAGAATGTGTGCAAAAATAAAAAAGTATGTAAAGATTTTGTTGTTGGAATTCTTGAATGAAGATCACATTTTAAATTTTTTTGATCTGTGCAAAGATTTTTTTGACAAACTGTATGTGCGAATGAAAAAACATTTTCCATTTTTTTTATTGCAAACTCATTACACGCATAGTGTTGACTCCAAATGGTTTGCTTTTGCAAAAAAATAGGTTTCAATAAATTTCTTAGAACAACATACTCTCTGGTGGTCCAAATATTAGAAATTCCAATACGGTTACACCAATGAAAAGCAAAATAAATTTATCATGTAATGTTAACAAAAAAAACTTCATTTTATTTGTTTTTTTTTTGGGAAAATAAATGAAACAAGAATACATAAATATTGTTTGTGTACATATTCCACAGTGACTCATTAATAAGCAAAAGTTTTCGTAGCGAAAATAGCAACGAAAACAATCTTTTTATTTAACATAAAACAATCGCCACAATAACAACAAAAAATCAAAAATCTATAGGCTTAACGTCAATTTCGTCTAGTTGTCAAATTTTCCGGCAACTTATTTCAATCACTTTTCAGTTGACTGTGTGTGAGTTTTCCATTGGAGTGTTTGTCTGTCTGTTTGCTATTCCTTTTCAACACACATGTGCCATAAATATCCAAACACTTAAATCGATTGCTATTTTATTTCTTACAACATTTGCAACATAAATACATATACTTACAAACAAACACATACCACTACAAATTAACTGCATGTACTCCATATGTTAAGGGTACTGTTTACGACCAACCAGACTTCATACATGAATTTTTTTTTTTTTTGGTATTAAAAACCATTAGTGCGTGCCACATTCGTATGACCAACAATCAATTAATTTTCAATGTTGCCAACATTTTCTTGGAAGAAAACAAAAACAACAACATAAAAACGATCTACAATTACTTTTGTTTTGTTTTTGTTTCGCTTCACTTCATTGCTGCAACAATTTTTTGATGCAGAAAACTTAACAAAGTTTTTAAACAAAATATTGAGTTTCTTATTGCTGGTGACGGCAGCGGGTGTTGTCAATTTGAAAATCAATTAAATGTTGAAAAACAAAAAAAAACTTGTCTTGTATTTTCTTTTACTTGATTTTCATTTCGGTTTTTTTTTTCTTTTTTTTTGGTTTTTTTTTGCTAAGGCAGTAACTAATGATAAAGAAAATGAAATTTAATGAGCCGTTTTAAAAGTCTGGCGCTTATAAATCTAGTTTTTCCGTTTATGAAACAATTATTAATAGACTTGGTATTGACAAGGTTTTAAAAGTGAAATAATTGTTTTGAATTTGAAAAATTGCAATTAATATTATGACTGAAGTGTTCCAAAATGTTAATTTTTCAAACTGTTTCTTTATTTATTTATTTATTAATTACAATACAATTACAAGTTATATTCTAATTATATACGAGCTGAGTAACTTAGACCATATGATCGGTGTAGTGTCACAGACCAGATTCTCTGGTGGGAATCGGACACACGACCGTCATGCTAATAGTCTAGCACACTACCCACTATTCTACCAGGGCACCCACCAAAGTATTTAAAAGTCAAACAGTAAAAGAAATAAATAAATAACGTTGGACTTTAGCTCTTGGCCTGTCTAATAAATGATTTCATAGCACTTTGGCTTAGTACCGCCCTATATTTATACCTTTCTTCTCCTATAATTTTCTTGGTTTCATCGTGTGCGTTTTCTGTTTTAGTTGTCATTAGCTCCAGTCCAAGAAAATAATGTGTTTTCATTCTACTATCACGTCCTAGTCACATTTACACTACGTTTTGATACGCTTATTAGACGCAAAGCCAGGGTTCGAGCCTCAGGCCAGACATCAAAACGAAATACAAAAATTATTTCTTCGGCGACTTTCTCTCAGCAGATTTCTGGAAAAACTCTGAGAGTAAATAAACCTGCGATGAAAAAGCAACTTTAAACTGTAGGCCCCACCACTCATGTATAAAAATGAACGCACACAACATAAGTGACGTGAGAAACTAGGTCGTAATCCTGACTGAAGGGTTGTAATTACCAATAATATATGTTTGTATGTTTCATTTGACATCTTTTGACTCTCAAGCTGGAGCATTTCCTACACAGCATATACTATAGGCTTATTGAACCATTGGAACCTTGTCTAGGGTGTATAAATGCGGTGTTACTCGCTACAAGTAGTTTCCTGTTTATAGTCGGCCTAGACCCAAACGCATTTTCTTGTAACTGGTTCAGTAAAATGTCCAGTCACATGTCTGGCCACAAGGACCACATCAGAGGTCAGTAATGAGTGTTCAAAACGATGAGTAGATTCGGATTATGCTTATAATTTCTGCATTTATACTCATACTACTCATATTCAAAGTTTGTAATACTCATGGTACTCATACTTAACAATACGCACGATGTTATTGATTTCGACTCTCCTTGACTCATCGTATAGACGAATCACAAAATAAGTATGATTAGCGAACGAACACTACAATACTCACAAGTATGTTGTGTATTTACTCTGCTTGCTGTCTTTATCTTTTTTGTTTGTGTCTTTCTCCTTTCTTTGTAAATGCAACAACAACAAAGACTGTAAATTTTGACGAATGACTGGAATCACTGGAATCATTTATGAGTATTATAAGTATTTTTCTAAATTTGTGAATCGGATTGAGCAGACGTATGAATCAAACATATTTCGAATGTTATGAGTTTGATGCCAACGTTGTACTCATAATCATTGCAACTTGTACTTATAAATCAATGTTGTAGTGAGTACGAACGAATCAGAGTAGTTGGATTTCAATACTGTTGACTCACTCATACTCAAAATTTCATGAGTAGTTATGAGTAGCGGAAAAGCGATTCATTGCTGATCTCTGGACTACATGCTAGGCAAAATGCGAACTGCGTGAATGGTGTCCAAGGAGGTGAATGTTCCTTTGATGGAGCAAGGGGCATGGAGAGTATGCGACAAATGTTATATAAGCGATTATAATGCTATTGAGATATTGACGAAAGCTTATCAATGACGAATACGAAAGGATGTACTCGTTAAACGATAGCTGGACGCTAATTGGGACCATTGTGGCGGACTTACTAACAATTGACGACCAGATTGTTTAGATAGAAGAGTTATTTAACGAAGTGAATAACGTACATCAAGGTCGAGTTCGAAGAACTAGAGTTAAAAGAGTCAATAGGTAAACGCGTAAGCTAGAGACAATGTTTTATCACATTCGGTACCTGCGGCAGAATTTCCAAAGGGGCCCATGTGTCACTGTCTAGGATCTAGCTCAGCGCAAAACAAACTTAGGGCTTACAAAGAAAAACTTGTGACTGTCAAGAACGTCGAATTGAGTAGTTTTGTATGACAATATTTAGTGAGCATGGATAATTCCTGGGTTATGATTTTAAGTATCTGCAAGGACAAAAACAGGCAGGTTTCTCTAAGTTAGCAACTTTATGTTATTTTCTTTGAGAAGCTATACGAACGTCGTCAGTTCATATTACCTCCACATGAGATACCATAGAGTCAAATCTTTTCCAGGTAATTAGTTGTTTGGTCTACCTGGGACCTCATATTCCCAGGACGATAACAGGTTGCCTAGAAACAACACACTCTACGAACATATATTGTGTGTAATGGTGAAAAATTTTTGTTGATTATTCACCTTCTTCTAGCTTTTCTGCTTGCTCGCCGTACAATGTACCCGAACGGTAGGCTTCAGATTGTTAGGCAGGTGAAAAAACATACCAGCAAAATTAAACAGTTTTTGACTAGTTTTATAACATACCAGCAGTACATTGCGCGTTTTGCTGCGCCACCAAATAAAATAAATTTGAAGGAAAGACATTACACAAATTTCCAATTAATTTTGAATCATTTTAGTGATTTTGTTTCCCGTTGTCCAGATGATTCAGACGAACGGGCCTGAGTAGTACGCATTCGATCAGTTTCTAATCTCACTTCTCGTTGTTCAAGTGGTTCAAGCGAACGGATCTGAGCGGCATATACTCGAAGATTTTCCAGTCGTAATGCTCTTTTCTTCCGTGCTTGATGTGTAGGTCGACCAATTGCTTGCCATTCATTTTGAATAATTTTCAGTGACGCCATCCATCGGAAATTAATTGCACCAAACTCCGTCGACTCATGCGCAACAACTTTGTTAAAGAATGCACAGTTTACGATTGAATTCATTTTGAGTAATTTTCAGTGGCGCTACCTATCGGATATTGGTCATAACAACTTAGAAACCTTCCTCGGTTAATGCGCAACAACTTTGCTAAAGATCATAACATGATCAAATGCACAGTTTACGATTCTATAAGGTACATACAAACAAATATTCATTTTAATATATATAGACTATGGGAGGTGACACGCCCACTATAGCCAATCCACCCATTTTGTTCATATATACGTAAAAGTCGTCCATACAAAATTTTAGGACTTTAGCTGTTGCAGTTTATGAGATATGCGACATTAAATACTTACTGGATATGTGGGCATGGCACATCGCCTACTTCAAATTTTAAAATAAAAAGTAGCCTTCCAGACGTACAGGAAGGTACTGTTAAAATTTCAAGAAAATCGGTCCAGCCGTTTAGCCGTCTACAGACTTCAAACAAACCCACAAATAAATAAACACACATTCATTTTTATATATAAGATTGTCATGGTGGTATATAACAACTCCATGACTAGCCATATGTTAACGTAAGTTATTATTATTTTCGCGGCTTTAACTCGTGTATATAGTTTCCAACAACCAGTTGTAGATATTTTTATATTGCTTCCTGTATGGATTCATGCTTTTCAGTTTGATAACATTATAGAATAATGCCACCAATTTTTGGATGAAATTAGAGTTTTTGTCACCAGTTCAGAACCGCATAAAATTTTCATTCCAACGTTTTGTAATAATTGAAGCATTTGAGGATTAATTCACATACATTACATAGAATAGAATGTAAACACGTAGTTTTTATTTTTGAATTTGAATATACAAACTTTTTTAATCTTTCTAAATTAAATTTGTAAACTTTTAATTGGAATAATAGAACAATACTTGCCGATGACGCATTTATCTTTAGTATATATCACCACTGCATATTCACTGCAATACTGCAAATTTGCAACATTTAATAAATTTGTTTATTTTACAATACAATTTTGGCAAACGAAATATAAAATTTAATTCCTTTTGAACTTAACAAATAAGCCACAAATTTGTTTGGTAATCGTTAAGGCACAGAAATTCAAACATTTTTTGAAAATAAATAAAACAACCTGATTTACGAAAATTGAAATCAAAAAAGCAGAAACAGAAAAAAATAAAACATGCCATACAATGAAAAATTTTTAAAATAAAATAAAATTAAAAAAATTCTCAAGTGAATTGCATGGAAAACACAAAAAAACACGCAAATTAACTTAAACTATAGGCCACTAAGAAAAACTAACAAACAAGCAACAGAAACTATGGTATCTACTGTAGTATTAAACCAAAAAAAAATCCTACAACAACCTTATTCCAACAAAAAGAAAAGTTAAAAAAAATAAAAACAAACAACAGCAAAAAGCGCCAGAAGCCAAAACACTCTAACAACACGCTAACAAAAAAGGAACCTTATAGAGCAGAGCTTAAAAAGGCTGCATTGATAAACATGTAAGAAAGGTTTAGGCAGCTAAGACAGGGCACACTGTAACAAAAAAAAAATTTCATTACGATTTTCGAATTTCAAAAAAGAACAATCCAATCAGGAATTCATGGTTCACATAGGGGTTAAGGAAATTATAGCAGGCACCACCTGCTCTTAATGAGTGTAAAACTAAAAGAATTTTTGTATTTTTGTATTTTAGATCAATAAGCCCTTGGAAATTTGTTAATTTTTTTTTTGGAATGCTGGGAGTTGCGCCAACTGCTCAATCTCGCAATCTTTAAACATTGTAGTACCATTAATTTACCAATCATTAACAGGGTGAAGGAAGAAGTCGCCGTAGTCTAGTAGGTAGTGTGTTGGCTTATTAGACTTAAAGCCAGGGTTCGAGCCCCAGGCCAGACATCAAAACGAAATACAAGAAGTATTTCTTCGGTGACTTCCTCTCAGCAGATTTCTGGCTAAAACTCTGAGAGTAAATAAAATTGCCTTGAAAAAGTTTTTCAAAAATCTGTCGTCCGGAGTCGACTTTAAACTGTAGGTCCCACCACTCATGTATAAAATTAACACACACAACATAAGTGGTGTGAGAAACTAGGACGTTCTACAATGGGTCAGTTCGACCTCCGGGTACTGTACTTGTCTTAATTGACAAGTACTCGTCCTCTAACCTAACCTAACCTAACCTAAAAAAAAGACATTCAGTTCGCTTTTCAACCAAATCAATCCAGCAATGCCTAGCAATAATGCACATACACTTCTGCTGCCAACGATTCTGAATTTTGCTATAAAATGATCGAAGATTAACTCCTATGTCGATGTTGTCTATCAGTCTATGACTCTATTCCAATGTTCTGGAACTCAACCCCAGGATCAATCTACCGAGAAAAGACATCGAGGTGAAACTCGTAATGAACTTATTCTTAACCTGGCTGCCTTAATAAATTAAGAGATTGTCATGAAAAATCTGATTAACAAGCAGACTTCAACATGGCAATAAACTCTGCCTGAAAGAATTGCAGTAGTTAGTTAGACTATAGCAAAATCTTTGGATATAACGCTTAGCATATATCCTACAGCCTAGCTTAATGGTTCTACCTGTAACTTATATGTATATCAACAAACCAATAGCACTTGTTTGAAATGCCATAATCAATCAATAGCTTTTCTTTTTTCCCAACTATACAACCGCGTGGACGGTATTTTCTGAAAGGGAACAACAAACTATATCAAAATGACTAATTCTAAGGGTTATCGTCGCGGCACCAGAGACATGTTCTCTCGTCCCTTCCGCAAACATGGTGTCATCCCCTTGTCCACCTACATGCGTGTCTTTAAGAACGGCGATATTGTTGACATTAAGGGTCATGGCGCTGTCCAAGAGGGTATGCCCTACAAGGCCTACCACGGTAAGACTGGCCGTGTCTACAATGTCACCCCTCACGCCGTCGGTGTTATTGTAAACAAACGTGTACGCGGTAAGATCCTACCCAAGCGTATCAATGTCCGCATTGAACATGTCCATCACTCCAAGTGCCGTGAAGATTTCTTGCGCCGTGTCAAGGAAAACGAACGTTTGTTGAAGGAAGCCAAAGCTAAGGGTACTTGGGTCAGCTTGAAACGCCAAACCGCTCAACCCAAGAAAGCTCACTTTGTCAAGAAAATCGAAGAACCCATTGTGTTGGCTCCCATTCCTTACGAGTTTGTTGCTTAAGATAATAGTTGTAGTCTCAACAGGTAAAAGGATGGACGGAGTATTGTTTGGAATTTTTTTACAATGGAGCTTTTTTCTATGAAAATTCTCTTATACAAGTTTAACAAAAGAAATAAAACAAAGTCTTTAATGCCGAAAATTATAAGGAAACATGCAGACAACCTGAATGTATTCAAGTTTTTTATGGCCAGATTACATTTAGCCTTACTGTCATCAGCTCAGTCCTCTGCTTAAATAGAAGGACAAAATGGCAGCCAATTGAGAACAGCAAAAAAGGCCTTAGTTAGCGTAAAACAGAAAGCACTGATGATTTGGATGAACAGCCTATCAGTCCGTTGTGATATTGATATATCCACCGAAAAGAAAGGTTGGCTCTACCATGTTCCGATAGAGTTAGATGGTGACTATTAGCCCAAATATTGGCCACGGCTCTTTAGCACTATGGTCGCTCGATTTATACTCTCTATTATGCTTTCCTTCGATTAGAGCTTAGTATCCGGAATTATCACCAAATACTTTACCTTCGTGGATGGATAGCTGAGCCCTGTAAGGTTAGGTTAGGTTAGATGACGTGTACTTTTCAATTAAGACAAGTACAGTACCCGGAGGTCGAATTGACTCACTGCACAGCACAACGTCCTAGTTTTTCGCACCAATTATGTTGTGTGTGTTAATTTTATACATGAGTGGTGGGACCTACAGTTTAAAATCGACTCCGAACGACAGATTTTTGAGAAACTTTTTCATGGCAATTTTATTTACCCTCTGAGTTTTTGCCAGAAATCTGCTGAGAGGAAGTCGCCGAAGAAATACTTTTTGTATTTTATTTTGATGTCTGCCTGGGGCTAAAACCCTGTCTTTACGTCTAATAAGCCAACACACTACCTCTTAGACTACGGCGACTTCAATGATTTTTTAAATTGTATGGCCATCCATCGCACTATTGTGATTCTCACAGACTGTTGCCCTGTCTATTTCTGGTATGTTCTCAGGAACTGTGGATCTGAGTAGGAGAAACGGACAATCTTCCACCTGATGCTTCAGTGCTCCGTTCTTGTAATGAATCAGAGGCTGTAGACTTTTCAATAGCTCCTGGCTAAAATTATTAAGGCCGATTGATCCTCAACGATTAAGCAGAAAAACTGTGAATATTGCAGACTTCTTTGGAGGTATAAAAAACAAAAATTCAGATATCCTAGATCAATATATCTTCACTACATAATTTACATAATTGGTCATTAAAACCCTTCAGTCAGAATTATGGACCTAGTTTTACACACCATTTATGTTGTGTGTGTTAATTTTATTCATGAGTTGTAGGACCTACAGTTTAAAGTCGACTCCGAACGTCAGATTTTTGAGAAACTTTTCATAGCAATTTTATTTACTCAGAGTTTTTGCCAGAAATCTGCTGAGAGGAAGTCGTCGAAGAAATATTTGTTGTATTTTGTTTGATATCTGGCCTGGGGTTTGAACCCTGGCTATACGTCTAATAAGCCAACACACTACCTACTAGACTACGACGACTGTAACTAATTATACAGTGAATATTGCAGACTTCTTTCTAGATGAATATATCTTCACTTACACGATTTAATTCCTTGGTATAACCGTTCTTTGGTTACAAGTTTCTTGATATTTTTTTTATTTTTTTTTTTTTGCTTTTGAAGTTGTTTTGTTTGTTGTTTGATGTTTGAGTTTTTGTTGCAACATGTCAAAATAAATCAATTGATTGATCTTGTTTTATTTATGTCCATTACAATTTCGATCAATGAGCATCAATTGTAAGTGGAGAACGTTGGCCAAAGAAAATCTGGAAAAAAAACGCGTTTTTCATATGCGTCATGTGAAAAACAACACAGGGTAATGTTGCCAAGTTTATTTACTTTTTTCTTTGATTTGTTTTTTTTTTTTTTGTTTATTTTTCAAGACTACAAGTATTTCTTAAGACCCGCGTTACTTTTTTCTACATATTTTTTTTTTATTTTTAGAAGATCATGTGCCTTTTCAAGCGGCAAACAAACAAATTGAGTTTAATTGAAACTACACTCAAGCGTAACACACATACACATAGTCATACATTAAATTGACAAGATTTGCTCTTTAGAGCGTTTTTTTGTTTATTTTTTATGCTTTGTGTCCCACTATTGGACCCACCACCACACCAATACCAATGGATATTTATTCTAAAAAGTCTCTACAACAACCTCACAATCTATCCATCCATCCATCACCATGATTTAACTTAAGGAATTTCTTTACAACGTTTCAGATACCAATGGAATACGTTTAAATGCTTGCTTATGTTGTCGTTGGCGTTTTTTTTTTTTTGTTTCAGAGGAGATCACCAGTTGCTGTGGCAAATAAATGGACGACGTACGTACGTTTAAGCAAAACCATTTGATTGCGGTGGTTCTGCTTTTCAGTATTCGATTCAACCTTATTTGGTAGCATGTGAACTATTTGCCAATTTAATCATAATTGCCTCTCAAACGCTGCATCATGATTGTCTTTTCATTTGTGTTATTTTGTTTTTCTATTTGTTGTTGCTGCTATTTGTTTATTATTCTTATTCTTATACTCATTATTATTATTATTTTTATTTTATTTTATTTTAAAGTGATTTTGTTACATTCTTGTATGGATTTATTGAATTTAATGAGTTCAACATCAAATCTCATTTGAATTTTATATGAAGTATTGGTTTTGGTTTTCAGCATGGGGTTCGAAAAGAAGATTTGCAAGAGTATTGAAGCAGATAATATATATACATACATAATGGGTCATTACAATCCTTGTGTCAACAGTACGACCTAGCTTCTCATACTAATTATGTTGTGTGTGTTAATGAGTGGCAGGACCTTAAGCTTAAAATCGTCTACGAACGACAGATTTTTGAGAAACGTTTTCATGACAAATTTATTTAATCTCAGAGTTTTTGTCAAAAATCTGCTGAGAGGAAGTCACCGAAGAAATATTTTTTCATTCTTCATTTTGTTGGAGCTGTCTGAACTGGAGCTTGAACCTTGGCCTTACGTCTAATAAGTCAACACTACTAGACTACGGTGACTTCTGTTAAATAAGTTGTCACTAATTCAGCTTGTTTTGCAAAATCAATATGAACTGAAGTTAAACAATCACAGACAACGAGCTGTAGTGAAGGGAGCCTAATTTTCATTGAAAAAATCATTTTCAGGCATTACGCACATTTCTGGATGACTGGGTTCGTGAACACATAAAATTATCGAATATTGGCACGATTCCTAACCACATGGAACACAAAAGTTTTAAATGTATTCTGAAAGAATCACTATTTGGAGGGAATTTTGAATTGACATGGGCTAGGCCAATAGGTCGAGTATACATAATTGGTCATTACAACCCTTTATTCAGGCTTACGAGCTAGTTTCGCACACCACTTATGTTGTGTTTGTTAATTTTATACATGAGTGGCGGGACCTACAGTTTAAAGTCGACTCCGAACGACAGATTTTTGAGAAACTTTTCATGGCAATTTTATTTACTCTCAGAGTTTTTGACAGAAATCTGCTGAGAGAAAGTCGCCGAATAAATACTTTTTGTATTTTGTTTTGATGTCTGGCCTGGGGCTCGTACCCTAGCTTTACGTCTAATAAGCCAACACACTACCTTCTAGACTACGGCGACTTCAATGGAACACACTCTTCTAATATCAGCAAACATAAGGCATTTTGTCTCCGTAGTCTAGTAGGTAGTGTGTTGCCTTATAGAAGTGAAGTGACGGTTCAAACCCCAGGTCAGACATCTCCAAGAAACACGAAATATGAAAAAATATTTCTTCGGCGACTGCCTCTCAGCAGATTTCTGGCAAAAACTCTGAGAGTCATGAAAAAAATCATGCCATGAAAAGTCTCTCAAGGATCTATTGTTCGGAGTCGACTTTCGACTGTAGGTCCCACCACTCATGTATAAAATTAGCACATACAGCGTGAGTGGTGCGAGAAGCTAGGCGTAATCCAGACGATGATGAAAAATTACGGTTTCCTTTCTGGTTACATATTCAGAGCGTTCTCTAGTTTTAGTCTGGTCTGATTTTAGCAGCTCATAATGGAACATACCTCTTCTGATATCATCAAACATAAGGCATTTTGTTCATCCTTTGCACAAAATTTCTTTTGAAATCCATTCAATCCAATCCATAAAATATTTTTACTCGATCATACTGTGTTTCAGACATGCAAAATAATCTTCTTCTTCTACGTTTCCTTGCTATTGAATGAATCCTGCCGCTTTAAAACGCTTTGAAGTGGCTACTTGACTAATGCCTAATGATAAGCTGTAAATGCTTTGAAAATAGCGCTGGAGTTGACATGAATCCGAATAAAACAGAACTCGATGCACTGAACGAATATCCGCCATAGAGATGAGGCAGATACAGAGCATATGCAGAGGAAATCAAAGCAATGAAATGTTTTTCCAGTTTTAACGTATGACACTTTACCGGTGTAAGGAGTAAGGAATGTCTTAACAGTGTCCCTATAAGGAATGGAACATTAATTTTAGGTTTTGGTTCCCTCAACTTAACCTACCTATCTACTTGCCTATTACAAATCAAATAATGGAAGCGTTGTTTCCATTTAATTCAACAATAGCTTGGGAAAGTTACCGTCTAGCCAAACAAACTTGAAATGTCTACACAAATCGATCGCCTAGGTTATTATGATTTCATTTATTGAGTCCTTCTAAAAAATTCTGTTCAGGGGATACCTCCGCTTTGCCCCGAATCCAAAAACTATCCTTTTTATTTAATAGCCATCGCAGCAGCTTTAATCATTTCTAATAAGCCAATAAGCTACTCAGGAGTACCAGAGTATTTCTGTTCTTTTGGTCCTTGTTTGGGAACTCATACTGAAAGCCTTGAAACTTAATCTTGTAGATCTCAACGTATTCAAAGTTCTTTATCACTTTGAGTCGGTAGAGTTGAAGGGTTTTCTGATTTCATTCTTTAGCTATGTTGGTTTTGCTGTAAGTAAACTTAATGGTTTCCTCAGACCTATTTAAGGAATCATAAAGGCTTAAGCTAGTACACCAACACTGCACTATTTGCAAGCATAACTGTTTCATTTTTCTAATTTCATTATAACTGTTGTCCGTTATCTCTTAGTAATTGAACATTTGCTTACTTGTAATCGTGCTTGTGCATGCTGTATACAATAATGAATTACTTGCTAATCCACCATGAGCAAATGGGTCAAATGTCAAGTGGCCATAACGTATACGAATAAATAATAAAAAAAAATAAATAAAAAGTGCTACAGAAAAGAGAAAATGAAATGACTTTACTAGGCTAAGAAGAAAATTTAAACCCACAACTATTGGCCACTGCACCGTTATTTACGCACACATACATATAGCAATGCCTACATAAATTTGTATTAATACAATTACAATGTGCTATAAACATATACCTGTTTCATGTATGTATGTATGTATGTATACGAAAGTATGTGTAAAGTAAAGTAATAAATGACAAATAAAGTGGACAATAACTACGTATGTTAAAGCAAAACTAAAATGCGTGCTTTGTTGGAGTTGACATATGGTCGTAATTTGCAATCAAGCTAAAAGATGACAAGAGAAATGTTACCAGGGAACAATTGACACATAGCACGAGATCACACATGTACACACTTGTAAACAATATGTACTCTGAAGACTAAATTTACACAATTTTCTTACCAACTAATCGTTAACAGTCGTGTTAAGAGCGTAATTCGAGTTAAAAGTGTTTCATATGCTTCGGTGTAGAGGAGGACCTGTTACTCATTGCACACCAAAAAAAAAAAAAGGAGTTATAACGTCTGAAATAATAAGAAAGAATGCATGTAGCAACAAAACCCTTTACAATTTTCTTTACGATTGTACAAGTTTATGCGACGGGACATAAAACAAAATGATCATAAACAATCTCGAAATCTCCTGGTAAATGTGGACATATGGACAGACAGATGGACTGGCTGTTGTACAATAATAAAATAATTTCGCCAAAATCTTTTTAGACAGTCAAACGAGAAAAATGAAATGTGGCAAGTAAAAGTTTACAAATATAGTAGGGGAATATGCATCCGTTCAAATTCACCTACGGGATTGCAGTTGCAATATCCGCTTGTAGCAAAACTCTACCGAGTATAGTAGAGACCCTTTTTATATCGCGATTTTCTGTTGCTATTCGATAGACGTATTGCAGAATAAGACTTCAATATTACAAGTCAATATCAGTTCTTTTTTTATTTAAGCAAATTTAATGTTTTAACGCTCGAGTGAACTCAACCTCAACAGGGTCTTCCCGAAATTTGACAATTGATAACAGCCATCTTTATCTAACAAATTAGTTGTCATATATTCTGTTTCCCTTCAGGCTTTTTTGCCAAATCACCACGTTATGGCTTCAGACAGCCTACCGAGCGCTCATCATATATTAAGAACGCCATAATCGTCTTACCAAGGGGACTATTCGCAATGTGGTATATAAATTGGTGTCCATTGGTCGACAGAACGAAAGATCTGCCAAAAACATAGCCACTGTTCGTAAGAGCTCTTGGGAAAGCAGTCGCTGACAGTAACTTGGCCTTTTACAAAGAACAATTTGGCAAAGTTTGTATGGTGAATTGGATTTGTACCCGTAAAGAACCCAACTGAACTAAAGTTAAGTGACCACAAACTACCTGGGCTCGCTGAATAGGGTCTGAATCAGTGGGCAAGTGACCCGCATTCTTATTCTATTTCTGAGTGAGATTCAAAAGAGGCCATGAGATTCAAAAGAGCCCAGAGCATCCCGAAATGATTACCGTTTGGTATGGATTTGTGATGGCAGCGTCTTCTGTCTGTGTTACATACTATATGCCGATGATTACCAACTTGTTTGGTCTGTTTTGGATGATCTCGCTTTAACAAGACGGCATTACGTGCCGCACAGCTCATGATGAATTGGATATTCTGTAGTGATCTCACTTGGAGGTGATGTAAATTGGTTGCCAATATCCTGCGATGTAACCCCGTTTGATTTGTCCTTTTGGAGTTTACTTTAGTCGGTGTTCTAAGATTTTATAGAGTTTTTGAATCAACTGTAATAGTCCTCTATAATACGTGAGCCATAAGAAACTACCACCATGATAACAATAGAATAAGACTTATCCAATAAACAGCTGCTGACTAAAGTACAACTCGTAACACTAAAGCTATTGTAGCTGATTTTTATATTCATTACAACTGCATTCTATTTATTTCCTCTTTTCCAAATCTTGCCCTCCTTAACTGCTGTACCCTGTTGTGGTATGTGTGTGTATGGATATAAGACACATTTTTATTATTTAAATCCACTTGTGACGAAATAAAACATGATTTTCTATGTCGCCCATAATGAAAATATATGGCATGTTAATGCCACAATTTATTTATCACCTCAAATGAATGTTACACGTTCATGATTGTCTGTAATGGCAATTCAAAAATCCATTCGGATGACTACAGATTGCAAACATAATGAAAAGAAAAGCCATTCAGTTTTTAACATCAAATATTTTTTATTATAATAAGGATGGCATGCCATGTATACATGTTAATGAAATTTTTCGTTGGAAGTAGTCTTTCTTTTTTTTCTGTTTTGTTTCTCTTGTTTCTTTGGTGTAGAAATATGAACCTGTAGAAATAATCTGATTAGGTAAAGTTAGAATGTGATAAGACAACAACGATTGAATTTAAGGTCACTAATATTGTTGTTATGAGTTTAGTTCGTTACAGGCAAATGTAAAACATTAACGTAAGGGTCACAAACAATCTTCATTAGAATTCGAATGAAGCCGATAAAATGTTTATCTTTCTGAAGCAAGCAACGATACCTCTTGGGTAAGGCATAGTCAGAATTGCACATGATACGTGTCTTAGCATCGAGTACGAACGGGAGACTGGCCACTTAGTATTAACAGAAGACTACTGAAAGAAGATCAAAATTTTTTCCATTCTAAAAAGCCAACAATCTGGCCACTAGACTGCAGTCTCTTATTTGTAGTAAAACCACAAGTTTATCTTCAATAGGAATTTTATCAAGTGCTTTGGATAGATCAAGCTGAAATAACATCATTTTCTTAAATCGCTCGTACAGAATAGAAGTTGACAATACTCGACCTTGAAGTCACCGTAGTCTAGTAGGTAGTGTGTTGAGTTATTAGGCGTAAAGCCAGGATTCGAGCTCAAGGCCAGACATCAAAACAAAATACAAAAAGTATTTCTTCGGCGATTTCCTCTCAGCAGATTTCTGGCAAAAACTCTGAGAGTAAATAAAGTTGCCATGAAAAAGTTTTTCAAAAATCTGTCGTTGGGAGTCGACTTTAAACTGTAGGTCCCGCCACTCATGTATAAAATTAACACACACAACATAAGTAGCGTGAGAAGCTAGGTCGTAATACCGACTTAAGGGTTGTAATGACCAATTATGTATGTATGTATGTTCCATTGTAAGCTGTTAAGACTCAGCCAGACTATCACCAGAGACCTGTATAGACAACAATCTATAAGAGAACGCTTTGCATATGCAACCAGACACGAGACCGTGATTTTCGATCTTGACAATGCTTGAACGTATATTGCTGCGCTGTTCAAAGATTAATTGAAGAACAGTGGATGATAAGTTTTATCCCACCATACGGAAAGCCTAGAGCGCGCCTCTATTGATTGCCATTTGTTTCTAGATATATAGAACACTCTCACTGGGATGTGGTTCACGTCAGGGAACGTCAAATATTAGTTTGATTCATTCATACATACATTCATACCCTTCAGCCAGGATTACGGCCTAGCTTCTCACACCACTTATGTTGTGTGCGTTAATTTTATACGTGAGTGGCTGGACCTACAGTTTAACGTCGACTCCGAACGACAGATTCTTTGAGAAACTTTTTCATGGCAATTTTATTTACTCTCAGAGGTTTTGTCAGAAATCTGCTGAAAGAAAGTCGTCGGAGAAATATTTTTTTTTAAATATTTCGTTTTGATGCCTGACCTGGGATACGAACCCGGGCTTTACGTCTAATAAGCCAGCATACTACCTATTAGACCACGGCGACTTCAATTGATTGATTCATTCATGGCTTCAAAATACGAGCGGTGTTTTAGGACGAAATCTATAAGTTGCCAATTTTTCGATGAACAATATTTTGTATGACATGTGCTTCCAAAAAATTACTTCCAATAAAAATGAATTGATTCTCCTTGAACAATATGTACACGACTGTTTCCCCTGGCATTTCATAAAATCAGCGACTTTAACTCCTGTCTTATTAGATTAAATTTCTTATGAGAAAATCTTTGAATTTTTTCTCTTAAATTAAAAAATAAATTAAAAACAAGGGAAAGAAATTCCATTCTTTATTATGTTTACAATTATCATAAACGACAAAAAGGAAAATCATAACTTATTAGAAAGATTAAAGTGAACAAACACATGACGCCAAGATATTGTGTGTAAGTAAAGAAAGGTGACAATCCTGGGAAGTTGGAAAAAAACTTCTCCAATAATTTTCACTATGGCAGACAGGAATTTTCATATTGGATTTCTGATGAGAAAGTAACAAAAAAAAAAATGTTTTTTTTTTCCCCGAAAATGAAAGCAAGATGTCAGCACTTTAGTTTTTATGGTGTTAAGGTGGTTTTTGTTAAATTGGAAAAAAAAAAATAAAAATCAAATACTGCTGCCTACACTAGATGCACCAATGAGACTTATAAGTACAATACAAGGAAACCAAAAACAAATGCATTTCCAATTTAAAAAATCCCTTTCATTTGATTTCTGTGGCAAGCATTTGTAACACATACGATGGAGGATGCGACAATGCCATGGAAAAAGTGAATTTCATAAACAATAAATTGCTTTTGGTTGACAATAATATTGTGAAGATGATGATCATAGTGATGATGCATTTGATGCCTTCTTTATACGAAAGCAATAATTGCTGGCGTATTTATAATTATTTTTGATTTATAAACAAACAGAAAACAAACAGCGGCTGCATAATGTAATGCATTATAAAAGTCAATCGTTAAAATCGTGATTTATCAACTGATCGTGTAAGAGAGTGTTTACCCTACATTCTGGTATGCTAGATACACAGTGCCAATTAGAATTTATTACATCCTTAACAACTTTAGTGAGAAAGAGTGTTACGATGGGAAGAGAAACCTGTAAAGAATCTAAAATATTTGAAATATTTTAAGAATGAAAGAAGAAAGAAAGTGTATGATAAAATGTGAGAGCGAAAATGTCTACGAAACCCTTTAAAATCAAACTTTCAAATGTTAAAAATACATCACAATGACTTTTGCAGAAACTGGGGGCCAGAAACGGGGAAAGGAACGCCTTACCTGTCATTTTCTAGTACTTGGAGTTGTGAGACAAACGATTTTTGATCGGCCAGAATTTATCAACAGATCCTGTCTTAATCATTATGAGGTGGGATGACAAATGACGGCAAAATAGTGTAGACAGTTGGAAATGACATAGCCTCACCACCCATTTAACTTGTGATAACCTTTGGAAGTCGCCGTAGTCGAGTAGGTAGTGTGTTGGCTTATTAGACGTAAAGCCAGGGTACAAACCCAAGGCCAGACATCAAACAAAATACAAAAAGTATTTCTTCGGCGACTTCCTGTCAGCAGATTTCTGCCAAAAACCCTGAGAGCGAAATAAACTTGCCATGAAACAGTTTCTCAAAAATCTGTCGTTCGGAGTCGTCTTTAAACTATAGGTCCCGCCACTCACATATAAAATTAACACACAACATAAGTGGTGTGAGAAACTAGGTCGTAATCCTGACTGAAGGGTTGTAATGACCAATTATGTATGTAACCTTTGCCACTCACTCTCATCAAAATCGAAACATTTCTAGAGAGAACTATGCAAGCGACGCAGAAGTCATATTGTCAGAATGTCACTGAATGAAGTGATGTAAACGAAAATTTTTTTGGGTTTCGTTTGATTGATAGGAAATAGTCTACCGTGTGTTGAGAAACTAGGTCGTAATCCTGATTGTGTAATCCTGTATGTGATTTTTAAATGTTCGGATTTTTAAAATTGAAAACGAACTCTGGAAACTTGCAAAAGTGCATGAATTACTGAATTCATCGTAGTCTTATAGGTAGTGTGTTGGCTTATTAGACGAGTGAACATGGTTCAAACCCAAGCTCAGACATCTCGAACAATTCTAAGCATTAAAAAAAATTTTATTTCACCCTTTTCCTCTCTGCGTGCTCTAGCAAAAAGTCTAAGAGTAAAACAAAATTGTCATGAACAGTTTATCGAAAATCTATCGGTCGGAGTTGCTATTAAACAAGTAGGTTCCGCCACTTATGGATAAAATAAACACACATGCCATGAGTGATGTGAGAAGGTAGGTTGTAATCCGGACTAAAGGGTTTTAATAGTCAGTTAAGTAAGTGAGTAATAAATGAATGCCTGCCTTTAATTTCTAGAAATTATTCCATATAAACCATGTTGGCGGCTGCGTCCTAGGTTGTCCATTCGTAAACGCCAATTTGAAAAGACTTTTCTCAGAATTTCGGCCGATGTAACACCAATGACAGCTACACTGTAGTCTTCCAGTACTGAAACTATTGATGAATTATCTCTGTGCCCTGGAGACTTTACGTATTACCGCAGAGAATAGTTTTAAGAGCGAGTCACATACAATCCGTCATACGTTAAATTTTGAATGGGAGCAGCATTGAAATACATCTTTTCTTATGTGCTTTTGTTTATTCAATACTTCTTCGTTAATGCGGACCCTCCTCGAAGGAAGATGTCACTAACAGCTGCACTTAGAAATATTTAAATTTGAGATCAAACATTTTGTAGAACAAACCAACCTGAGCCCAAAATAAATCGTGTTATTGTAGCAATATTTATATTCAATATCTTGGTTAAGGAAATGAAGGCTCGAAAACCTCTGTCTTTTTATGAAAACAGCAAGACACTGGTACAGAAGGTGAAAGACAGTCTCCTACAACTCCTCAGACACACAGCTCTTACAAAAGTTATTTGACGAAATGCCTACCAAAAGGATGGCATGCCTAGGAAAAGGATATTGGAGAGCTCAGTTAAGAGTATTAGTAAGTGAGAGCTCGAAAACCCTCGTTTTTTGTGACAAAAGCAGGACGCTGGCACTGAAGGTGAAAGACAGTCTCCTACACCTCCTCAGACACACAGCACTTACAGAAATTATTTGACTAAATGTTTACCAAACACAAACAGACAGAACAGACTGAATAAGTGACAACTAATTTGACTTCAGCAAGATGGCCGTTTGGAAGTGAGTGCTGAATGATCTTATATAAACAGAGTTAACGGAATCTATTTTATTTATTTGGTATGATGAGTCCTTTTCATTCTCTTCTGTTGATTTGTTGGTTTTGTCATTCCGTTTCTTAATTTGGCAGTTGGCTTTACTTTCATCAGACTTCTTTACCTCCGCTAGTCGGTATTAAGAAGTGAGAGCTCGAAAACGTTTGTTTTTTATGACAAAGGCAGTACACTGGCATAGAAGGTGAAATACAGTCTCCTACAACTCCTCAGTTCCGATAGAAGACATTTGACGGAATGCCTACCAAAGGATAGTGGCCCATGAGAATCGCTATTTTGCGATGGATGTCCACGGCATTTAAGGTTCTTAATCTTAAGTGTCCAACTGATTCTAGATATATTGCTGCTGACAATGAGCCTCCATGTTGTTCGAATGAATAATACATAATTGGCCTTTACAACCCTTCAGTCAGGTTTACAGTCTAGCTTCTCACACCACTCATGTTGTGTGCGTTAATTTTATACGTGAGTGGCGGGACCTACAGTTTAAACATCGACTCCGAACTACAGATATTTGAGAAACTTTTCATGGTAATTTTTATTTTATTCTCAGAATTTTTGGCAGAAATCTGCTGAGAGGTAGTCGCTGAAGAAATATTTCTTCATATTTCGTTTTGATGTCAGGCCTGGGGCTCGAACCCTGGCTTTACGTCTAAGTGTGTTGACACTACGTACTAGACTATGGCGACTTCGAGTGGATAATAACCAATTGAACTGAGTCTAGTCCTGCATACCGATATGCACTGTAATATGTCGGAGATTGTGAGCTATATACTGGCCCTGGCCAACAATAAAATTTCTAATGAAATCTGAATGTCTTCTTTAGCCTTAAGTATGGGTAGTGGGTATCTTGCCGTTTATAGGCAAGTTCACTCGGTTCATTGTATTAACTTAAGCCTTAAGTCATAGCTAAAATGAAGTGGATCTATATTGTATTGCTTTGTCTCATATAAACAATTAAAACTAAAAAGATCTCTTTGATTTGGAAAGGGCTAAACAAATGAAATGAAAAAAACATATTGAATAATTATTTTCACTTTTCTATGACTAAGTTTTCTTAAAATTCATCAACTGCAAGCAGCATTGACACCACCTACAGCTGGAAATTAAGGAAATCAGTTTTTCTTATTGTATAAACAACTCAATAATTGCTTTTTTCTGTTGGATCGCTCTCACTTTAAGACTTATTCATCAATGAATAAATCAAACAGCAAAAAAAATGTGAAAATAAAAAGTTCATTATGCATTATTTTGCATAAATTATTTCCAAATCTCTATACAAATAAATGGAAATATTGCGAAGAAAAAACACTTTAAGTTATTTTTTTTCTTTAAATCACTTGCATAAACACATTAACAGCTTAATATGTTTGCTACATATGGTTATAGACAGATTTAGACAGACAGACAGACGGACAGACAGTAAAGGTATAAACATTTTGGTTGGTTTGTTGATTTCCTTTCTTTTTTTTCTTTCTTTAATTTTCATATGCACTGCAGCATATTCAATTAAAATGCAAATTTCCCGCTTCTAAACGTTCGCTTATTTAGTTGATAACTTACTTTGCACGATGAACAACAACAACAACAAAAAATCTCTTTTTTTTTTAATTCTTTTTTTTGTATTTCTTCTCTTGTAGATCAGAAATACAAATTAATGTATGGCATGTCTACCATTTGTTCACTTTATTGCTGGAAAAATTTTTCATCTACATGTTGCACGGCTCAATCAATAAAGCATAACAATAACAACAAAAACAAAAAAAGCATAAACATGCTGCACATGCCGTTTTGATTTTAAAAAGTTTTTTTTTTTAAATGCATTTTGGCAAAAAAAAAGAGAGAAAAAAGTTATTACCTAAGAAATTACCACGGAAATTACTTAATTTACCACCAAAAATAAATAAAAATATGTATGTGGTACGAGAGAGCCCGACAAAAAAATGTTTGGGGTGAAACGAAAATTAATAGTACGGCTTAAAGCATAAATTCTAAAAAAAACAAGAAAAAAATCCAAAAATATGCTGAAAGCTTAAAAGGCAATTTGTTGAAAATGTAAGAAAAACATTTTAAATGTGACACTAAAGGATTTATTAGTTTTTAATGTTGCAAATAGTTTTAAAATATTTTAAATAAAATGTAATTCAATCGACTTCAATTTTCTTTATTCTACTCCTTTATCTGTTCAGAGTAAATAACTAGTTAAAGTAGCTTAAATTGTTAGTTGCTTACATAGGCAAAAGAGGGTTAATCTGTTGTGCCAAATCACCATAATAGACTTTGGAGCAGTCGGCAACTGACCTTAAATTTTCATCAAATAATCATCTTAAGTCGCCGTAGTCTAGTAGGTAGTGTTTTGGCTTATTGGACTTGAGGCCTCAGTTAAAATTCCAGGTCAGACATCTCCAACAAAACGAAATATGAAGAAATCATATTTCTGGAAAAACTCTGAGCATAAAATAAAATTGCCATGAAACTTACTTACTTACTTAATTGGCCATAACAACCCGATTGACGGATTTCGGCCTGCCGCAACACATCCTTCCAGGCTCCTCTGCTTATTGCGCGCCTACGCCAGTTGGTCACACCAATCGATGACAGGGCTTCCTCGATTTGGTCCTTCCAACGAATACAAGGTCGTCCTCTTCGCCGATTTACGCAGATTCCCGTATCAAATACCAGTCTGGCTGGAGCATCCTCCTGCATTCGAACGACATAGCCGAGCCAGCGCAGCCGCTGGATATTAATACGCTGTACAACATCCATATCGTCGGGGAGCTCATACAGCTCACTGTTGTATCGGATGCGGAAATCATCGCCAACTCGTACTGGACCGAAGATCTTACACAGTACTTTCCTCTCGAACACTCTCAAGGCTGCTGCATCAGTACTTAATATGGTCCATGACTCTGCGCCATAAAGAAGCACGGGTAGGATGAACGTCTTGTAGGGTGTTAGTTTTGTCGTACGCGAGAGGTCTCTGCTACTTAATTGCCTATGGAGACCATAGTAGCACCTGTTGGCAAGAGTGATCCTGCGCTTGATTGCCATGAAAAGTTTTTCAAAAATCTGTTGTTCGAAATCGACTTTCAACTGTAATCCCGGCACACATGTATAAAATTAACACACACAACATAAATGGTGTGAGAAACTAGGTTTTAATCCTGACTAAATTGTGGTATGCATGTAATAAAAAATAATTCTAGATGAGTTGACGAATTTCGGAGGATGCCAGTCCACATGAAACCAGGCGCGTCTAATGCATAACGAACAAGTCATTAGGTTAGGTTAGGTCGGAGTGGGAGCTTTCAAAAAGCTCACTTGAGCACGAATAGCATCACGTTGTGACGCCACAGTTGGTCAGTCGCTGTACTGACCAAGTGCTACCAAAACCAGGAGAGGAAGAAGTTGGTCATAGCAAGGACTGAACATCAAAAGCACGACTGCCCTACGCTGGATAACCAGCCAGAAAGTTTGATAAACGAAGCTATATCCTTGACATCAGTAGGTGATAGCTCCCTCAAGCTGACATGAAATGGAGAGCCAAATAACCTGTATCTGCACTGCGCAAGAGATGGGCAATGACAAAGAAAGTTGATAACAGTCTGCTCTTCCTCAGCACCCACGGCACAGTCGTTAAAAGACTAACAAGTCAATGTTTGTCAAAGTTTGGTATACATTTTGGGCTGGAGGCTTCTTCGATCCATATTTCTTTGACTATAACATTGTCCACGCCAACATCGAGCACAATACGTCAATGATTACCAAACTTCTGCCAACCAAAATTGGATGAACTGAACACCAACGACATGCTATTTCATACCACATTGGATATTGTATACAAATGATATGAAGTCATGGTTATATCATGTGGAGGTAAAGCGAGCTGGTCACCGAGATTATGCGGATTGACCTCGTTAAACTTTTTCATGTGAGATTTTCTTAAGTCACAGTTGTATGCGAACAAGTCACAGACCACAATGGTCTTTAAATCTGACATTCAATCAAAGTCATCAGTACATTCATTCATTCATTCTGATTTATGCATCAGACTCATGGAAAACTGAAAATTTCCGATTGATTTCAGGGAAATAGTGGCACATATTTGAACGATATTATGTTCCTCACATAAGGCCATCAATAGGTCTTTCAAATGAATAAAAGGGGACCAAATTTGATTGATGATTCTGGCGCATAAATTAGGCGGAATTTTGACCGTAACAAGGTTTATCTGGCATACGCCTGCGACTTAAGAAAATGTCTATGGAAGTCACAGCAAATGATCTCGGTGGCCGGTTTCCGTCGCTTCTTTCAAATGAATAAATGGGGCCCATCCCAAACGACCAAATTTTCATGACTCTGGCGCATAAATTAGGCTGAATTTGACCGATGACATGGTTTATCCCACATACACCTGCGACTTAAGAATATATGAATATGAAAACGAATGATCTCGGTGGTCAGTTCCAATCTCTTCAATGTGAGGCCATCATGCTTCCAAATCTTCGTCTAAAATGAGGTTCACCGCTGAAGATTTTTATGATAATACTTTGCGCGGCACGTTGAGCAAACAGAGCCCCCATTTTGATAAAAATTTTCATTATTTGTACTTATTATTGAATGCTATACATACATACAGACATACATACATACATACATACATACATACATCCATACATACATACATACATATATAATTGGCCATTACAACCCTTCAGTGTACAGCCCTTGCGTTGACCAACTTCTTCCTCTTTCCTGATTTTGGTGGAACTTCGCCAATACAGGGACTGCGTTCATCCGTGGCATCACAACGGGCCGCTATTCGTGCTCAAGTGAGCTTTGTGAAATCAGAGCTACCACTAAGACCTAACCTAACCCTTCAGTCAGGATTACGGCCTAGCTTCTCACATCAGCCATGTGATGTGTGTTAACTTTATACAGTTTAAAGTCGACTCCGAACGACAGATTTTTTGATAAGCTTTTCATTGCAATTTCATTTTACTCACAGAGTTTTTGCCAGAAATTTGCTGAGAGGAAGTCGTCGAAGAAATGTTTTTGTATATTTTCGTTTTGATGTCTGACCTGGGGTTTGAACCGAGGCCTTACGTCTAATAAGTCAACACACTTCCTACTAGACTGCGGCGACTTCAATTGAATGCTATATACGTTCAAAAAAGACGGAACACACTGAATAAGTGACAACTAATTTGTCTTCATTAAGATGGCCGTTCGGAAGTTGTTGCTGAAAGACCCTATATAAACAGGGTTAACGGAATCTTGTTTATTCAGTTGGTATGATGAGTCATTTTCATTTCCTTCTGTTGGTTTGTTGGTTTGCTTATCCCTTTTCAACATTTCCTTGTTATAAAGTCAGTTTCTTAATTTGGCAGTTGTCTTTACTTTTATCAGACTTCTTTACCTCCCCGCCTGTCCGTTGAAATAATCAATTCTTTACACTTGCAATGGAAAAGTCTATCATTGAAACGAATTATTTACAGTTCTTTGTAGAAAGGACTCAACTGATTGCCTTTTTAAAACGTGTGCCCAACACATGTTCGTAGTCTAGCCTGAATAGCGCATCTTCTTGTTATCAGAAACACAAACACTTTAGATGTTATGGATTATTGATAAATTCATTTTCATTTTCAATTGTGATTGGCTTCTTTGGAAAATTTAATCAATTTTAAGGCATGAGTTGCCCCAAAATGATGCCTGTTTAGAATAAACAAAACATTAAACATTTTGTTATGGCCAACTAAACCAAACGACCAACAAGAAATTAATGATAAAAATAAAATTGTCATAATTTCTACAAACAATTTTCAAAGGTTGAGTTTTAACTGTTGCTATAAAAATACAGGTCAAAGCGTGTTTGTTGTATGGCACCTTCGTGATTTCTTAGAAAAAAAAAAGAAGAAAACAAAACAATGTGTCTCAAAGGCAATTTACCTTAAAGAAGTAACTGCAACAGAAGAAGACAAAACATACACAAAATACTTGACATTAAACACCATAAAAGTTTTAAACAGACAAGTTGTACGAGACGGACGGACGAGCTTTTTGAAAAGTGTAACAACGAAACAAACGAAATCAAGAAAAACATGTAACAAGTTTTCAACAATTGAAGCAGAAACATAGAAAACTTTAAATGAAACAAAATTTACGTTTAAAAAAAATGCCAATTGAACCAAAAAACTAAAACAAAAAATCGGTGCCAGTGACAATAAAAGAGTCGACCAAACGCAAACAGTAACATTGACATGAACTGCTCATTCCAATGATATGGCAAAAAGCATAAACGAATTTCAACATTAAATACGATAGTAAACGACTGTTCGGTTAACTACTCTAAGACGTCTTAGTCTAGCTGGTAATGCAGCAGATTATTGGATTTGTTAGTCTAATATGTTACACTACACCAAATATAAAGATTTAGTCTCGCCATTATGCTTCACTTACAATTTTCTGTGCTTCGGATCCATTTTTTAAAACTAAAACTTGCCTTCTATTTTGGGGTTCCTATGGATGGTAGGTAGGTAGGTAGATGTGGCTGCCCCTCGATGGAGTCATGAGCGGACACACTTAGGCTGCACACAGGGCCCATTGTGATACTACAGTTTCACATTCTCCCCTATTCCGGGAACCACTCTGAGATTCCGATGAAGCGACTCAGACTGCCAATATCCATGCATGACAGTTCATCTAGGTCTTCCATGTAGTAGGCAACCAGGTGTCTCTTTCTCATCTGACCAAGTGCCGGGCATGTGCACAGTGGGTGAAGAATAGTTTCATCCTCCTCCTCATCTCCACAGCTTCTGCAGAAATCATTCGCGAGGTGTCCAAGACCGATACGCCTCGCATGCGTTCCTAGAATACAATGTCCCGTAATAACCCCGACAACAGCGCTGAGCCTGCTTATTTGGAGTTTAAGCAGAGTTGCCGTGTGCCTCCTATCCAGCCTTGGCCACATTTTTTGCGCAGTTCTGCCCTTATCCGAAACTGCCCATCTACTGTTGATAATGTCTATGATTGCATTGTCAATTATAAGCCTGCAGATATCCAAAGGAATCCCCAATGTAGAGAATTCATCAGAGAGTTCGATGGTCGTGCCCCTTCTGGCGAAATCATACGCTCTGCAGTTGCCGGGAATATCTCTATGTCCCGGTACCCATTTGATACAAACATCATATCGGTTCGCCATCTCATTGAGACATCTGCGATAGTCTAACACCGTCTTGGAGTTTATTACACTAGAATCCTATGCTTTGATGGCCACTTGGCTATCGGAAAGTATGGTGATTTTTCGCCTGTGAACATTTTGTCCGCAGCCTGAATTCCAGACACTTCAGCCTGAAAGACGCTGCAGTGATCTGGTAGCCCTATAGACATGGATATTCCGATTGATTTCGAATAGATACCAATTCCAACGGCTTGTTCCAATGTGGAGCCATCGGTGTAGATTTGTGCGGTATCCCCCGTTCCTATGGATACATCTTAGAAAATCGTTTTCTAAGAGTGAAACCTAACTTACCCTCTTACTTACATACCCATACTGTCCTTCCCAGCCTATCCATCAATAATGACAACTCCTTTTACAGCACATGTTATGGTCCCGGCCGTTTCCCCATTGGATGCATTAGTTTTTCATAGGTTCCAAGAATATGTTCTGATTATTCATTTTGATTATCACAGACTCTACATGTTGGATTCGATACGATCGGTCGGTTCTGAAGAAGTTCACTTTGATTTTACAATTCCCATTAGTTTCTGACTGGTTTCAAGAGCGTGTTCTGATAATTCATTCTCATTATCACAGACACGACATGTTGAATTCGATACGATCCCGATTCTGAACAAGTGTAGTTTGAGTTTACAGTGCCCGGTCAAAAAAACTGTTACTAACCTTTTGGTCTGAAAAGAGTCTTTGCCTCCGTTTCGAGCTATTGGTATGTTCCGTCCTTCTATCTTTTATCCAAGTTGAATTCAGTACATCTTTCGATGGCATGGTCGTGGGCTTGGGAACATACCTGCAATCTCCCCGCAAAAAATTGCCGCTTCTGTCCCTAGATCCGCTGTTGATCCATCTTTGTACCACAAAATGGTACCACTTTTAAAAGAGTGTGTAGCTTTTAGGTTAAATACAGTTACAAACGTTTGTAAATTTCTGCTTGACTGGCTTCTAATAAGTTTGAAAGATCTTCAGTTTGACAGCAATTCATAGTCATGGTGCTTTCAAGTCTTTATTTTCTAACTTTTTAGGATGGATGGCCTTCCTGTTGTATGCCGAAATCAATTTTTTAAATCACACCACCCATGTTCCACCCATCTTAAAATCGACGTGTCATATTCAGGATAAGATATGGTAGTCAATCGATGTGCTTCAGTTGTACCTTCTTGCAAGTAGTACGAGCATGCGTTTTTGGCATGTAGGGTGTACTTTACTTCAAATCAAAAGTAACACGCTGCACGAATAACCCATGACAAATGTAAGACAAACAATAACAAAATACATCAGATGGAAACAAAACTAAAAAGCACATGATTCTCATCATCGTCATCATCATCATCATCAACATTATCATGATCATTGTCATTGCCATTATCATTTGCTTTAAGTTGGTCATATACTCGTACATACTTAATAACGTAATATTCTTGCTTTTGCCATGAAAACTTTAACTTTAACTTCAGGTAGAATAAATTCGTACGTTTTTTTTCTTTTTATAATGTTTATGGTTATTGTTAGAAGATTTTAATTTAACAAGTTTTACAAATTAAAAACTTCATTTAATTGGTTTAACTTGCGCCTAAACAAAGCTAAACCGACATCTTTTTCTCATATCTTTAGTTTTTATTTTTATCTGGGGCGGAATTTTATTATGGTGTCATAGGGTTGTCAAGTATGGAGAAAATTGTTATCAGCATTTAGATTTACTATAACTATACTACAGTATAGAATTCCTATCATTAAGCCTTTGACGGACACTGACGTTTATAGATGTCATAACAAGGGTTTCTGGGGGGACATGACGTGTATACACGTAATAATTTGTTTCCTTCATAAAATCATTATAAAGAAGCTAAGGCCCACGGGAAGGCCTCCTAAAATTTTGGTGCCCGTCAAAGGGTTAAGAGTCTGAGAGTAAATAAAATTGTCAAGAAAAATTTCTGAAATCTGTCGTTCAACTGTAGGTCCCGCAACTCTTATACAAAATTAATGCACACAACATATAGTGGACAGCAAAAGTCTTAGTACGGAAATATATTTTAGCAATTTCATGAATTTTAACCAACAGTTTGTTTAAAAATTTATAGTTTATAGATTTATTTTATTAATTTATTTCTGGTTTGTTATAAAACAAACAATTTTTAATATTTCTCATAAAACGAGAGAAAAATAAGGAAAAGTTTCAGACGACGCCATAGGCACCCCCAAAGGAGAACCCTGAGTAAATTTAAACATCAAAGGCCTAATATATTATAATGTTATCCCTTGCATTTAGTAGAATATCCCTTAAGGTCAAGCACTTCATTTAACCCATTTGTAATATAAATATACAAGTTTTGTTTAATGTTTTCTGGTGGCACCATGAGCAAGTTTTTCGGTTGACTTTTGTTTGAGTTTACCGACGAAACAGTTCTTTCAAATGATCTCCTTAATACTCTCTCGGAGTTATATCGGGACTTTGTGCTTGTGGGGATTTTTTGTCAAAATATATTGCCGTACTAAGACTTTTGCTGTCCACTGTAGGTGGTGCGCGAAGCTAGGTTGTAATTCTATAATGACTAATTAAGTAAGGAATTGAGACGAATGAAATTTAAAGAATTCATTGAGGATGTCTCCTCTCTCTTGTTCGTCACACAGTGTACAATGGTGTACAATTTATAGATCGTTCGGAACTTGTGAAATCAATAACAATAACAACCCAACCTAGCAGTATTTGAGCACGCGTTTGACGTGCTTTGTGAGGGAACTGTGTTTTCTAGAGAAAAAATATCTTCAGCACGGATCAATAGATCAACAAACAGAATTGCCGAATTTGGTTAAAATAGCAGCCAGAGGCAGTTCAAAAGTTTCCAATCTAAGTTGAACTGTTTGGTAGGCCGATGGCATAATTAGGCAGAATTTCTTTACAAACGATGAATATTGCAACGTTAGAAAGTTGCCCTGCTATAGGGTTTTACAACATAAACTTTTAAACTGTAACAGTTGATAACGGTCTTCTTGCTGAAACTATATCAGACAAATTAGTTTTCATTTCTTCAGTCTGTTTGATCAAATCACTACGAATGTATATAGTATTTTACAATACGTGCAAATAAGAAAATGAATCGGTTTTTGGGGAAGTTGGCAACTGACCCTCATTTTCATCTCATCTAGAAATTAGATCTTATGCGATGAGGCTTATTGCTAGATTAATGGGTACGTGAGCAAATAAAATTGTCATTTATCGGTCGACAGCAAGCAACATGAAATCCAACTACGTTCAATATTTCCAAAAAAGTCACTGTTTGGTGTTGATTTTTGGCTTTCCATATTTCCTTAATAATGACGTTGGCCAGGTCATCACTGTCAAAGACAAGCGCTATATGTTGAGAACTTTTATCAACTTCTTTCGATATAAACATTAACGAGATGTATTTTCAACAGGACTGCGCAATGTAGTACGGACGTAGTCCAACGTAGTTGGATATTCTGCAAGAGCGATTTGAGGACATGGTCATCTCACGTGGAATTGATTTGAATCCGCCATGTGATTTGACTCATTTAGATTTTTTCTAGTTTGATTTTTTGTAAGTTGCAAGTACATACATACATGCGATATATTGTAGTCGCAGTAGTCTAGCAGATAGTATGTTGGCTTATTAGACCTGAGGCCTCGGTTCAAACGGCAGGGCCGACATCTCCTCTCAGCAATTTCTGGCGAAACCATTGAGAATAAAAAAATATGTCATGAAAATTTTTTCAAAACTCTGTTGTTCGGAATTTATTTAAATTGGCTCCGCCGTTGCCTCCAAAAATGATGTCTCTCTGGAGATCAAGCTCAGGGTTACTCTTGCCAACAGTTGCTACTATGGTCTCAATAGGCAATTGAGTAGCAGAGACCTCTCTCGTACGACAAAACTAATACTCTACAAGACACTCATCCTACCCGCGCTTCTTTATGGCGCAGGACCGTGGACCCTATTAAATACTGATGCAGCGGCCTTGAGAGTGTTCGAGAGAAAAGTACTACCTAAGATCATCGGTCCAGTGCGAGTTGGCTATGATTTCCGTATCCGATCCAACAGTGAGCTGTATGAGCTCCTCAACCACATAGACGTTGTGCAGCGTATTAATTCGAATGGATGAGGATGCTCCAGACGGTTATTTGATGCGGGAATCTGCGGAAGTCGGCGAAGAGGACGACCTTGTATCCGTTGGAAGGACCAAATCGGGTAAGCCCTGTCATCGATTGGTGTGACCAACTGGCGTAGGCCCGCAAGAAGTAGAGGCGCCTGGAAGGATGTGTTGCGGCAGGCCGAAATCCGTTAAACGGGTTGTTATGGTCAATTAAGTAAAGTAAGTAAGCTGTTCGGAATCGACTTTAAACTGTAGGTACAACCGCTCAAGTATAAAATTAACACACACAACGTAAGTGGCGTGAGAAGCTAGGTCGTAATCCTACCTAAAGCGTTGTAATTTCCAATTATGTATGTACTCGTATGTTATGTAATAATAAGTCATAAACCACAGCGGTTTTTAAAGCCATTGGCCAAATTCAACCTGATTTATTTGCCCGAGTCATGGAAAGTTGAATATTTCGAAGGCATTCTATCCAGAGAAGCCGTGACGGACATGTGGACGATGTTAAGTTTCGCACACAATGACACCAAAAGATCGTTTATACGTATAAAAATTTCATATATTTTATTATTTTATTCAAATTCCTTCAAACCAGGGAAGAAGATGAAGTTGGTCAACGCAAGGGCTGTACATTTAAAGCACGACTAACCCACGCTGGAAACCAGCCTGAAAGTTTGATAAACGAAGCTTGACACCAATGGATGATAGCTCCGTCAAGCTTACAAAGGTTGGAAAGCCAAATAACCCATATCTGCACCTGGCAAGAGATGAGCATATGAAGCTCATAATGACTTATAAAAAATGGAAAGAAAGAGAATTTTCGTATATTTTTTTTTCTGCTTACTTTGGCATCCCTGCTTATATTCTAATCTTAACTGAAAAATCAAGTTCTTAAAAAATTAAATTGTACCACACTACCAAAATAAAGAAAGAAAAAAAAAAACTAAAACTACTGTTTCGTATACCAGATTACTTCTTTTTTTAATTTTCTTAATAAACTGTAATTTTAGACTTTTTTTGGTTATTCTTCAGAAAATGAAGAGACAATCGTACACACACATGACTTCCTCTTGTTATGAAAAAGCACTTGTTATCATTAAGACCATAAAAAAAGGCAAAGCAAAACAGAATACTGGTGTAAAATTCAGTTCACGCTTTATGTGTATATTATTTTTGGTTTTTCGTTGATTTTTGGGTTTTTAATTTCTGTCAACCACATAATCCAGATCTAATGCTTGTAATCAACGCACAAACATAATAGTCAATAGCATAGATACTGTAAGTAGCCAAAGGTAGAGAGAGAGAGATAGGAATTATAATTTTAAGATTTATGTACATATGTATTCCCCAAATATGATGACATTCAAGCCTCGTTATAATATGAATTTCATTTGATTTGGTATCTGAAACGTTAAAATATGTGCTTTAAATACATTTCATTTCATTTCATTTATCTGTTTATATGTAGCTGGTATAACACTTGCTACCTTCTATTGAAAATCTTTTTAAAAGTTACACATCTTTTTGCTCGTTTTCATGCCGTCTTTAATAAAGAAGTTCAACAAATGATTACAGAGATCTAGAGAAATAAAAAAAAATTTCAAACAATTCCTGGTATTATCTTTAATTTCTTAAGATTTTAATTCGTGCTTGGACTGTGTGTCTTTATTATCATAAAAACTGTTGTGAATTTCTTTACATTTCAATGGAGTTGTTTGTTTTTGTGGGTTTATGCTGTTGCGTTAACCTGCGATCTCAATCATAATTCTGTGAAAAGTTTGTCAAACAGATAATACTGACCAGATGTGTATGTGTCGTAACAAGTGTTTTTATTAATAAAAACAAAATAAAAACAAAAATTAATTAAAAAAAAACTTTTGAAGATGTTTTCTTTTTTGGTTGGTTTCTGTGTAAACCTTCTTTTAATTGGAAACAAAAAAAAAAAACAACTGTTAAGCAAGAACGTAAAGATTGTTGTGTTTTGCATTATAAGTTGTTTTTATTTTCTTAGTTTTTTTTTTGTTTTATTGGTTATAATTTTGTTTTTAATTTAAAAAATAAAAATTAACGGTAATTTTTTTTAAGATGTTTAATAAAATATTATGGTCGACTTATTGAGAAAAATAAATGAGCAGAAGGTTTACAGTGCCTACATTACGCAAATGAAGAGAATACCAAAAGACTTAAGACAAAAACTTGAATACATGGATTTCATGTGAAATGTGATAGCATGGTGATGAACTTGATTAGAACTGATTTCGAATTTTATCGCAATCAGAAACAGATTAACGAAAAGTTATATGTTTTCAACTTGTTTTCAGATGCATGCCAGAGATCAGACCACATGCTGAAATATGTATACGCAGGAAACGAAACAATAATGGTCAGCATAACTAGTTGATTGACGCAAGGTGGCGTATGTCTTTTAACCACTGGTTATAAATGAACTCCTAACACAACTATATGAAGCCCGTATCGACTGGCAAGGATATGCAGATGATATAAAGCTCATGCGGGTGCCCTGGTAGTCTACTGGGTAGTGTGCTAGTCTATTAGCGTGAGGGTCGTGGGTTCGATTCCCAACAGAGATTCTGGTCTGTAACACTACATCGAGCATGTGGTCAAAACCTCAGCTCGTATATAATTAGAATATAATTTGTAATTGTATTGTAATTAGTAAACAAAATAAATAAATAAATCTCATGGAAAATTTGAAAAGACCCTCATTCAAGAGGACTGAGGAAAAAACCGGCCAAAACACAACAATAGCATCATTTACAAGATGAAGAAAACTTGCTAAATTGGAGAATATTCGACACTAGAGTAAGAAAATATAACAACAAATGAAGGTAAAATATCTAACAACATCAGTGGTTAGTAAATTAACATGGAGACCCCAAATAAAGAGCATATCAGGCAAGGCCGGACATACTACAATGGTACACAAAAGAATTGCAAGGAAATCTTGGCGGTGAAATCCAGGAATTATGTACTTGATGTATACCATGATGGCTAGATGACCTATGCAGCTATTATCTAAGCAGAGAGACATACATACATACATAATTGACCATTACAACCCTTCAGTCAGGATTACGGTCTAGCTTCTCATACCACTAATGTTGCGTCGTTAATTTTATACGTTAGTGGCGGGACCTACAATGTAACGTCGACCCCGAACGACAGTTTTTTTGAAACTTTTTCATGGCAGGTTTATTTACTCTCAGAGTTTTTGCCATAAATCTGCTGAGAGGAAGTCGCCGAAGAAATATTTTTTTTTTTCATATTTCGTTTTGATGTCTGACCTGGGATACGAACCTGGGCTTTACGTCTAATAAGCCAACACACTACCTACTAGACTACAGCGACTTCTAAGCAGAGAGAACGAATCTTAAAACATTTAATTGAAGTTGCCAATCACGTGAGGGTAGAACAAAAGCAATTAAGTTGTAGCGGTAGCTTTGATACCAAAAGCTCACTTGAGCACGCATAGCGGCCCGTTGTGACACCACATGTGAACGCAGCCTCTGTACTGACCAAGTTCCTCCAAACTAGGGAAGATGACGAAGTTGGTCATAGCAAGGGCTGCTATTTTAAAAGCACGATTACTCCACGCTGGAAACCAGCCTGAAAGTTTGATAAACGAAGCTATATCCTTGATACCAATGGATGACAGCTCCGTCAAGCTGACAAGGGTTGGAGAGCCAAATAACCTATATATGCACCTCGCAAGAGATTGTCATTGACAAAGAAAGTGCATTACAGTCTCATCTTCCACGGCAGAAGTCGCTGGATGGCAGCTGCATTACGACCAAGTCCAAGTAACGGGTTGCTGCACCTTCTATCCATCGAGGGCCAAGTGAGCCTAGCGGTGGAGCATGACTCCTCATTGACACAGGATAGGTTGGCGTATCGATAGAATTTCCGCGCGATGACCAGCTTGACCGAGGCAAGTGGCATCTCCAATTCGATTGAGGAGGATTCCGGAAGTAGTGCACCAGCCCTCAAGCTCGAGAACCTTACTTAATTGATCGTTACAAAGCTTCAGTTGGGATTACGAGCTAGCTTCTGCTACCATTTATGTTGTGTGTGTTAATTTTGTTCATGAGTGGCGAAACCTACAGTTTAAAGTCGATTCCGAAGGACAAATATTTGGAGAAACATTTCACAACAATATTATTTGACATTCAGAGAAGGGAAGTCGCTGAAGATATATATTTTTTTCATTTTGTTGAAAATATCTGAACTGGAATTTGAAAAATAGCCTCACGTCTATTCAATTCAATTGAATTTTAATTAATTCATATTATTTTTCCTTTTTTATTTATTTTTTATTCTAATAGATGATGAATTGTCACGCCTTTGGTGACATACGAAAATTTTCCAATTTTTAGAATTTTCCCATGCTTTAGAAAAACTTTAAAAATTCTCAAATTCTGTATAATTTCAGCAAACCATACGAAGTAACAAAAAACATATATATTCACACGTTAACAAAGATATCAAAACAACAAACAATAAGCGAACGAACAGAAAGGAGACAAAAATGACAATGACAATAGGCAATAATAGCCAATAATAGAAACCAATGGCAACGAATATTTTCAATAGCAATTTAACAATGGACCAGAGCCGTATGTAAAAGCAACAGGTTTTATTTCTAACGTACTTGTTGCAAATGTTCAAGACAACAGGTAATTTTTATTATTTTTACTTTTAAAATTCTTTTATGACAAAACAAAAATGACAAAAGAAAAACAATTTTTAAAAGAAATCTTTATTTGTCACAAAAAAAAGAAATTTTTTTGGGATTTCTTTTTGCAAGGAAATTAAATTATTTTTTATTTTTTTATAAAAAATTATTTTTTTTGTATCGTTTTTTGTCTTTATTTAACATACAATGTCAACAAGTGATTTGATGTTTTGTTGTGTGTAATTAAATAGAAGGCCCTAGAAATTTTGATTCTTTTTTATCGAAGGATTTATTTTGTTTTCCATGGCTTTGAAATCTATTCAAACAATTCTATTCAAAACCGATTTAATAAAATGTCTGTGTGGCCATTTGATAGATAAATTGTATACAATTTCTATGAATTTGAGATCTTTCCACTGTAAATATATAAATACAGTCTAAACACATTGCCATCCGTATATTTTCACTCAAACTACCCTACAAATCGCCATGTTGTATGAGTAGTTTTTTACCATTTGCAGTGCAGATTTCTAGATAAACGACACTTAGAAACTTGAGTTCACATATAAACCGAATTAGCAATTGATTTTTAATTATCTCTGCCGGATTTTGAAAGAAATTGTGGTTGAATTATTGTCGATTTTGTCATTACAACCTTATAGTCAAGATTAAAACCTATCTTATCACACCACCCATGTTAACTGTGTTAATTTTATCCAACAGTAGAAGGACCTGCACTTTAAAGTCAACTCCGAAGGACAGGTTTTTAAGAAACTTTTAATAGAAATTTTATTTACTCTTAGATTTTTTGGCCGGAATACTGTTGAGCGGAAATCGCCAAAAATATTTGAATATTTCGATATATTCGAGATTTCTGAGTCTGTGGTTCCACCATGGGCTCTCGTCTAATAAGTCAACACACTAACTACTAGACTACATACATAACTGGTCATTATAACCCTTTAGTCAAGATTACAATGTAGTTTCTCACACCACTTATGTTGTGCAGCCCCTGCGTTGACCAACTTCCTTCTTTTCCATGATTTTGGTGGAACTTGGTCGGTAAAGATATTGCATTCACTCGTGGCATCACAACGGGCTGCTATGCGTGCTCAAGTGAGCTCTTTGATATCAGAGCTACCACTTCGACCGAATCTAACCTAACCACTTATGTTGTGTGTGTTAATTTTATACATACACCATGAGGCTGCCTCCACCATGTTTTCCAGTATGGATAAGGTTTTTCGATTTAAGCCTTTGTGTTTGTTCACAGCACACTCTTTTCCGAGTTTTGCAATTTTTTAGTTCATATTTTGACTCGTATGTCCAAATAATTTTGTTCCAAAAACATTCAGACATATTTATGTAAATATTTATTTATTTAAGTAACTTTATGTAAATATTTATTTATGTAAATATTTATGGTGGATGCAGCCTTATGGTGTGGGGATGTTTTTCCTCTTTAGGAGTAGGTAGACGCGTTAAAATTGATTCCAAAATTACTGGTGAGCACTATGTAAATATTTTGGAAGAAAATCTTTACAGCAGTGAGGAGGAAATGGGCTTGGGGGAGTTTATATTTCGACAAGACAACGACCCCAAGCACACGAGTAAGGTCGCTAAAACATATTTTGAAGAAAATAATCTTGTAAAATTTGAATGGCCTGCTCAAAGCCCAGATTTAAGCCTCATAGAGCATCTTTGGGCTATCTCAGATGACAAAAACCCGATGGATTCCAGAACAAAATTCAAACATTTTGGGAAAAACTGCAAAGTGAATGGAGGGCAATTCCTACAAGTACTTTGAAGAACCTTGCGCTAAGTATGCAGAAAAGATTAAGAGAAGTCATAAATAACAAAGGAGGAGCAATTTCGAACTAAATTTTGAAGTAATTTAATTATTTATAATATTTTCTAGTGAAGTGTTACTTTATTTTGTCACTTGAAATTCCTTATGTGCCATATAGTTTCTATTATAAATAGGAAATATAAAGAAAGAATTCAATGTTAAGATACTTTTTAGATAAAATATTAACCGAATTAAAAACGAAACTATAATTTATAAACATTTGAAAGCTTAATCAAAAAACAAAAAATATTTCTAACCGCACTTTATTTTGTCCGACAGTATAAGTGGCGGGACCTACAGTGTAAGTCGATTACGAACAACAGATTTTTAAGAAACTTTTCATGGCAATTTTATTTACTCACAGAGTATTTGTTAGAAGTCTGCTGAGAGAAAGTCTTTGAAGAAATACTTTTTCATATTTTGTCTTGTTGACGATGTCTGACCTGCGGTTTGAAACTAGGCCTCTTGTCTAATAAGCCAACACACTGTCTAGTAGACTATTGGGACTACAAACGACAATTTTTTGAGACACTTGGCTTGGCAATTTTATTTATTTGCACAGTTTTTTATTTACTTTAGAGGCCAGAAGACTGCTGAAAGGAAGTTGCCGAAAGAAATATTTTCTCTCCTACATATTTCGTTATGTTCGAGATGTCTGAGCTAAGAGTTTAAACACGGGCTCTCATCTAATAAGCCAACACACTATATAGTAAACTTCAGTGACTGCAATCAGTCGTGCACTAAAGGCCTTATAACTTACTTTTCATAGTTCATGGTTGGGCCACCTATGTCAACATGCCAAGTAAAACAAAAGACTTAAGAAAGAAACTTGATTTTTTTTTTGAGCAAAACTGATCTCATTGTGTATGGATTTTATTTATTAACAATTTAATTTAATTTCATTTGTTAGAAATAATAATATTATCATTACATTTTCATAAACCAATAATTACGAAATTGTTGTATAACTATTAGGCCTACAACTAGATGACTAACAATAACACCAAGCTAAGGCATACAAATGTTACAGAAAATTACCATCATTTCAGAAACATTTTCAAACAGAAATTAATTTTTTTGCTAACAAAATACATATTTTTGTTGTATAAAAATAAACTACAACAACAATGAGCAAAATGTTAGTCTTTTTGGTCTTTAAAGTTACATACACACACAAAAAACAATAAATTTTAAAGTTTTAACCATATAAGACGCTTCACATTTCAACTCCTTTATATTATTGTTAGTGTTGTTTATGCGCGACATTTGTACAATTGGCAACTAACATGATGGCTAACAATAACATTTGTATTATTTTTCTATAATTTTTCTATTATTTACATTTGTTTGTGGCTCTTTTTTTTGATTCAGTTTTCGGTGTCTTGTTTTCTTTTGGTAGTTTTGTTTGTTTCATTTGTTGTCTATAAATGCGTATATGTAAGGCTAAGCTAAGCTTTGTTTACTTGAACACATCGTAGCGTATGTTAAAGCTGGCTTTGCAAAATGATAAAGAGTTTGTGTTTTGTTTGTGTTTTGGTGTTATGACCAAAAAATAAAATGTTAAACACACACACACACATATGCATATTGTAATAGTTACACATATAACAGCAAAAAAAAAGTTAAAACTGTAGTTAAAATGTCTAAAGGCTGCACCTGCAATTGTATCAATTTTAAAAAGTTTAACAGTTAAAGTGTATTGTTTAAGTTGTTTTTACTACTTCTTTTGTTGTTGTTGTTGTTAGTTTTATGGCTAACAGTAAAAGTTACTATAACTTAGACAAATAGGGAAATAAAGTGTTTTTGCAGTTGTTTTTCTGTGGCTTTTTTTCAATTGAGTGTTTTTTTTACGGCAATTGCGGGTACAAAATAAAATTTTTAAATAAAAATAAAAAAAGAAAATTAAAATCTTAGAGGACGAATGTGATTATTATATAACATAAGGCATAATGTTATGGGGAAAAGTTTTTCAAAGTGATAAAAATTAAATACTTTCGTACAAATATTCATCGAAGTGGCTATAGTCTAGTAGGTAGTGTGTTGGCCTATGAGATTTGAGGCCATGGTTCAAACACCAGGTCAGACAACGTGTACAAAACGAAATGTAAAAAAATATTCTTCGACCATTTCCTATCATCAGTTAATTGGCAAAAGATCTGAGAAGAAAAAAAATTGGGAGTCGATTTTATATTTTAGGTCCCCACCATTTATGAATAAAATTAGCACACATACGTAAGTGGTGTGAGAAGATAGGTTGTAATCCTGACTGAAGAGTTGTAATGACCACTTAAGTAAATAAGAACTCCATCAATTCGCCAGAAATAGTATGAAAAATGATGATTTTGTTATAAAGAAAGGATAAAGTCGCCGTAGTCTAGTAGGTAGAATGTTGGCTTATTAAACGTAAAGTCATGGGTCAAACCCCAGGCCAGACATCAAAACAAAATACAAAAAGTATTTCTTCGGCGACATCCTCTCAGCAGTTTACTGGTAAAAACCAGGAGAGCAAAATAAAGTTGCCATGAAACAGTTTCTCAAAAATCTGTTCTTCGGAGTCGACTGTAAGCTGTAGGTTCCGCCACTTATGTATAAAATTAGCACACACAACATGAGTGGTGTGAGAAACTAGGTCGTAATTCTGGTTGAAGGGTTGTAATGACCAATTACGTACGTACCTACGTAATCGTGAGCTTATTCACGATACAAACCAAGGACGAAAAAGAGAACAGGTTACGTCTGGTGCAGCTCAAGGGTCAATTCTTGGCCTTGACCTATGGTACATAAACTATGATGACATCTTTCGCATTGAGATGCCAGATGGCGCACATCTTTGAGGATATGCCGATGACGTTGCGGCCATAATAGTGGCTCGGAATGTCGAAGAGGCTAAAAGGAAGGTCAACCAGGTGATAATAAGAACGAAGTCATGGCTCGAGGACAGAAGACTCAAACTCGCAACGGAGAAAACTGTCAGTACTGTCGAAAACTTCTGCGATGTACTTCTGAGCAGCGAAGAAAATTGGAACAACATGGCCAGTTACACTGAGGCCTTGCTAAAATCTAAAAAATTTGACTTTGATGAGAAGATTGGAATGGATGTTTGAACACCTTCTCAGATTTTGTAGCGCAATCCGGACGCGTATATGGATATAAAAGGGCCAAATGGCCAGACGGACTCCACTTCGAAGTAATGTCACAGTAGTTCCGGAGTAGGCACAAAAAGTCCAAAATAGGAGGGCGGGATTTAGTGGGTGAGGGCTCCACACACGGGGGATAGTGACTACTTCCCCTATGGTGCGTTTAGGTACATTTTCTCCTCCTCAGCGGAAAAAAATAAAACTTCATGGAAATCAAGAACTCAAGAAATCCTTACAAAACTATTGAGAGCCATTTCAAGCATGCAGCAGAATTCACCCAACAGTAATAAATGAATTGCACGATTTGATGCTGAGAGTGTTTGTAACATGATTTTACTTACTTACTTACTACAAACTTTTAGACACAATTATAACATAGGTTCTCATAAAACCTATGTTGCGTGTGTTAATTTTTTCCTTAAGTGGTGGGACCTACAGTTTAAAGTAGGCTCCGAATGTTTTTTCCATAAGACTGCTGAGAGGAAGATGCCGGATCAATTATTTTTTAATTTCTTGTATTCGAGAAGTTTGAGTTGGGGGTTGAACCATAGGCTTTCGTCCAGTAAGCCAACACACTATCTACAACACCAAGACGAATTCATTATGTATGTAATCAGTTGCATATATCCACCAATAGGTTTAGTAATGCAAGAAGAAGAACAGATTTTGCTATACGAATAGTTTCAAAAATTTCTATAAAAAAATTTCGTCCATTAATTGTTTACAACAATTATAAAGTAGACATGGCCAACTATTTTCTCACAACAATTTTCTAAATGATAAAAACTATAAAAATTTCTTATTTTATTTTTAAATATTTTAATGACTTTAAGCGAATAGTGCACGGTTAAACATAAAAGTCGTCAAACTCTAACGTGATACACAGAATTATTTTCCTTTAAAGCATTGAATTTAATTGTAAAATCAGTTCATTTGAAATGCTTTATTATCATCATCTCCATTATACAGTAGCAATAAAACTGTCAAAAGCTAACTAAAGATTTCATTTCTATTTTTATTCAAATGCTAGTGATAGAGAAAAGAAAAGAAAAAAAGAAACTCTTTGCACTCAAGGCAAATATTGTCTAAACATTGTACACGCCCTACGTGAAATGAAATGAAATCCATTCAAAACCAGTAGCAGTGTAGTGAACTGGTTAAGCAAAAAAAAAAATCTTTGAAATAAAAACCTTTAAGAAAAATTACATTCAATTGCAAATCCAAAAAGAGAAGATTAACGCGGAAATCATCAGTCATTTTTGTAAAGAGAAATGAAAAAAAAACGACCATCAACATGCATTTAACTCACGACAGGATTATACTTAAGACACGGCTACCAAAAGCAAAACACCACAACAGTAGAGAGGAGTACAAAAGAAGGCGTATTGATCATCATCATACGATACTATGATGATTATAACAACAACAGCAACAACAACAATGAACTACAATAAAAAGCAAGTGCTCTAAAAGATGATAGAAGGACCACACCTACTTATTTTGAACCTTCTTGTGTTTTTTTTTCCTTCACTTTTTTTCTCATTTCTATTGGAAATGAATGGGTTTTTCACAAAAACTATGGTATACACCAACAATATAAAGCAAACAGTAGCTACTAAATATTATAATAACATACATACATATCTATATACTTACTTACTACAAACGTAGTTTATAATCAATGGTAAGAATAAAAAAAATATTGTTTGCCAAAGCCGAAAGAAAATTATGATCTTTATGGTAAACCAGGCAAGTCATAAGAAGCAATATTTTAATACCACATATCCTAAGACATACATACATACATATGTACTCGTATGTATGCTAGTAATCAGAAAACAATAGGAAATTTAAAAAATGATTTGCTTCTTATTAGTTTATTGAACAATATTATCAAATAATGACAGCTTAGTTAACCTAAAGGTAATATGGGAATTGGAAACACACCCTACCCTGTAAGCAACTACAGAGCCTTTTCACATATAATTTCAATATTTCGAATTTAAAACTACCCAATAAAATTTTTGTTTTCTAAAATATACTCTCCTTGTGTGTTTTGTAGGGTATTTCTATGACTTCAGTTTGAATTTTGGATCTGAACACTTTTCCTTAAGGTACGTGCCACCAAAGTGGAGGCGTTTAAACACACGTATTACTACAGTCGTTTCGATTTTATGTTTTGTTTTGTTTAGCTTGGTTTTATTTTAGTTTACGAGTACAACTTAATGCTGAATTAATGTATCTATGTATACCATACGCCATGAGCACATGTTGCAACACTATCACTATTGCAATGCAGCACATTTTGTATTTCTTAGTATATATATTTCCCTTTTAGATTTGAAGAGGTTTTTGCAATTTTTAAAGAAGTTAGCATACGATTTTATAATCTATCTTTGGCTATAAATATAACCACGCATTTATGGTAACGTTTATTAACCAAAAAGATACAAAAAATACAACAAAAAAGAAACCATAAGAGCGGCGCAAAGAGAAGGAGTTTAAATTTCTTTTTTAATTGACAACGGATACGAAATATTTAGCGACACGAGTCATACAGTCTCTTCTCTTTAACTGGAAACCAGCCATGGACCGAATAACATTTTTAACTTCAAGTTGTAAAGGAAATGCTTATCTTAAATTGACTTCCACAGGCACAGCGGCAATCTCCTATTCAGTATTGCACACGGAAGTTTAGTTTAAGGTTAGGTTAGTGTGATATCAAAAGCTCAACTGAGCACGTATAGCGGCGCCTACGGGCACGTGCAGAACGGCGCAAAAAATCTGGTTAAGACTGGATAAGAGGCGCGCGGCGGCTTTGCTTAAACTCCAAAGAAGTAGTGTCAGCACTGTTTCCGGGGTTATTAGGGGGCATTGTATTATAGAAACACATGCGACGCGTACTGGTCTTGGACACCTTGCAAATGATTTCTGCAGAATCTGTGGAGATGAGGAGAAGGATGATACCGTTCTTCACCTACTGTGCACATGCCTGTCACTTGCTCGGAGGAGAAAGAGACATCTGGGTGCCTACTACATGAAGGATCTGGATGAACTGTCATGCATGGATATTGGCAGTCTGAGTCGCTGCATCGAAAGCTCCGAAGTGGTTCCTGGAATGGGGGAGAATGTGAAACTATGGTATCACAATGGGACTTGTGAGCGGCCCAAGTATGTCCGCTCATGGCACCATCTAGGGGACAGCCACTTCTACTTACCTACCTAAGACTTCTCATTTCCATTTATTCGCTTTTCTTATAGATTATACGATTTCAGCGAGCCTCTAAAGCTGAGTGGGTTTCTTAAGTAAAGCCCTTTTTTTCTCAAGCATGTGTAGTTGATTAGACTTTCGCTTCTTTTCTGATAACCAGGCTGCCTTAAGGTCTCTGTCGCACGTTGCGAATAATTCCTGGATCGTCAGGGAATGTCGCCGCTGCCTTAACCTTCTTTCTGGGCGCTTGTCTGGGTCCCTGGACACTGTGACATTCCGGGAAACTGCAGAGCCGACGAGCTAGCCAGAGCTGGCGCTCTACTTCCATAATCTTCTTCAATCAACTTAGGAATGCCACTTACCTCGTTCAAACTGGCCATCGCGCGGAAATTCTTCCAACCTACCTGGATCAATGAGGAGTCCTGCTCCACCGCTATACTCACTTGGCCCTCAATGGATAGAAGGCGCACCAACCAGTTATTGGACTTGGTCGTAGCATCATCTCGATCACTGTGGCCATGCTACAGGTCACTGTGTTATGCAGTTTTGCTGAGGATGAGATTCGCTGAGGAAGAGGAGACTGTCATCCACTTCCTTTGTCAGTGCCCATCTCTTGCGAGGTGCAGATATAGGTTATTTAGCTCTCCAACCCTTGTCAGCTTGACGGAGCTATCGTCTATTGATGTCAAGAATATAGATTCGTTAATCAAGCTTCCTGGCTGATTTTCTAGCCTGGGGTAGTCGTGCTTTAAAATGTGCAGCCCTTACGCTGACCAACTTCTCCCTCCTTGGTTCGGAAGAAACAGTTCAGTACAAGGACTGCGTTCACCTGTGGCGTCACAACGGGCCGCTATGCGTGCTCAAGTGAGCTTTTGGTATGAAAGCTACCACACTAACCTAACCTAACCCTTTTGATAGGATTACGACCTACTTTCTCTCACCACTTATGCTACATATGTGTGTTACTTTTATACATCAGAAGTGGGGCCTATAGTTTAAAGTCAATTCCGAACGACAGATTTTTGAGAAACCTTTCATGGCAATTTTATTTGCTCTTAGAGTTTTTGCCACAAATCTGCTGAGAAGAAGTCGATGAAGAAATATTTTTTATATTTTGTTTCTGATGTCTGACCTGGGGCCAGAACCGTGGCCTTACGTCTAATAAGCCAACACACTATCTACCAGACTACGTTGACTAACCCTTTTGACATCCTTCAAAAAAACATCCTTAGCTGCACCCCTGCTTTTACGATAAAAAAGCAAAACAACATCAACCATATCAAGCATAGCATTTTATTGATTTCCATTTGATGTTATTGTACCTTCTGTATAAGGTGGAATATGTTTGTTTGATACCCGCATCTTGGGTCACTTGTTGTTATCTTCAAACGTTACCTCGTTGTCTTCCACTTCCACTACTTCTTCTTCTTCTTCATACTCTTTTATTATTCATGGCAATCTTTCAAATGGATGGATGGATATTTGCTTAACTTCTTTAGTATTGTTTTGTTTTGTTTTGTTGTTTTTCATATTTTTTTTCCACAAGAATTGGTATAAAAAAATACTCTTCAAGTGAAAACGCTCCTCTTGTCGTAACAAAAATGGCTAAATGAATAAAAAAAGAGAAGAGAAAAAAGAAAAAAGAAAGAAGAAGAAGAGAAGAAATTACCATATGATAATATTTATTCAAAACAATTTTTCTTACGTTTTATTTTCTATGAATTTCGTTACTTTTTCGCTTTCGTATATCGTTCACCTCTATAAGAGCTATGGATCTCCATAATAAAAACTAACTTGAGAGCAGCACAATCACACAAAAAAAACCAGCAACTTCTGCAAAGTATCTGCCATATATTCAATTGCATAGATTCGCATATACACTGTAATATATCTGCATAGACACATGGATGTGTATGTATGTATATATATCATATAAAATGGTATGGTTATCGTTTGATATGCATATGAAATTGACACTGAGTTTTTGGAAAAATGCACAAGTTGCAGCAAAAGTACAAGTAGTTTGAACAGAAAAATAAAAAAGAAGATGAAGAAATGGATGGATTTTTGCCAAAAGAAATAATAAAAAAAGAAGAATAGAAAAAATATAAATAAAAATTGATTTCCTTAACTATAGTGGGTAGTTGATAGTATAACAAATATTTTATATTGAATGTTATTGCTCAATGGGAAGTATCCCAAAGAGAGAGAGAGAGAGAAAAAGGATTAAATATCAATTTAATTCTGAGGACAGATTTTGTACATTTCAATTAAACTCAATAGCCTATGTTCTCATAAGCGATCATTGAATGAAGCTATTCCTTTGACGACTGGTGCAATATATTGTTACGTTTTTACATACATACCTACATAATTGGTCATTCCAACCCTTCAGTCAGGATTCTGGACATAGTTTCTCACACCACTTATGTTATGTTTCTTAATTTTAGATATGAGCGGTGGGACCTACAGTTTAAAGATGACTCCGAACGACAGATTTTTGAGAAACTTTTCATGGCAATTCTTTTTTGCCAGAAATCTGCTGAGATTAAGTTGCCGAATAAATACTTTTTGTATTTTGTTTTGATGTCTGGCCTGGGGCTCGGACCGTGGCTTTACGTTTAATAAGACAAAACACTACTTACTAAACTACGGCAACTTTGTTACGTTTTTACCCTTTTAAAACAAAACGATTTATACAACAACAATTGCTTCTTTACACTATTTTACGTAAACACTAAGAATTGTTCGGCAGATCTTTACAACGGAGATCTTCAAACTACGATTATTCTCTTTCCACGCAACGCGTCTTCACACAAGACTGACTGAAATTTTACTGACTCCGTTGCTTGATTTGTCTTGTGTTTTATATGCCAACGTAAACAGTCCGATGAATGGCCTTAAAGTCGAATGTTCGTGGCTCCGCCTTCTCTACAAATCTCTACAAATATAAGCATCGTTGTTTCATTATTGTTGTTTGTATATTTTTGTTTACATTTTTTCTCCAGTGTTTGTTTTTGCATTTTTGTTTACCTATTGTTATGCAGATGTTGTTCGTATATATTTTTGTTTACTTGTTTATCATGTAAACAAGTTCATTGTTTTTGTTTTTGTATAATTTTTATGTTAAACGATGTAACACAATTTCCATTTTCATAACAATATAGTCGTTCTGAATATAATTTTTGACGATTTCGACATTGGACATCACCGAATATGCTGGAGGCTAAAACACACTCTCAACAACGTTTTCACAATCACTACTACATACGGGTAAAACTAAATGATCTGTATGCACATTCTGCAAAAAACTAAGAATCATAATACTCATGGTCGAAATATAGGAGTGAAGTGAGTAGTGTGTTGACTTACTAAACGAGAGCTTAAGAGTTTAAAACACAGCTCAAACATTTTAAAAGTAAAAAAAGATAAAAAAATATTTCTTTCGGTGATCGCTATCAGCAGTTTTCTGGTAAATACTTTAAGAATAACTAATTGGTAATTGGCAGGATTCGGAGACTTAGACCTCTCATACTGGCTCCATTGGGACGTGGTGGATGCAACATTGCATTTCGGTGCTCACAATCGGTGCACGATGTGCAAATATCAATCTCACAGTAGAATAATACTCAGAGTACAATACACACATACTCAGTTGTCCTGGTCATCAGTGCAACTAAGGCATTATGTGCTATACTTTATTGGCTCACCTTTGACCTTCTATAGAAGCAAACGGCTGGTCTAATCTAGACTCCGAAATTACTGCATTTCAAGAATTCTTTCCTCGATAGGATATTTGATTGTAGGATTCCATTTTTGGTGCGATCCTAGAGTTATATACCGAGGACTCAAAAATTTAGCACAGAGTAGGGTATGGAGTATTATATATATATATGGTATTAGAGCTCTGGTATCATGCTTACAGGTAAGCTGCTTGATCACTGCAGTGTTTTACATGAGAAGGAAACGGCAATATTAAAGGCGGATTTTGATTGATAATCTTTTGAGTGACTCTTGGTCGATCAATATCCTTAAGAATGTTTATTCGACATCAGTCTTCGTCCATGAATGCTCCGAATTTCTTACATAATTGAGGAATCATTCAAACATAACTCTTGTAAGAGTTCCAAGACAAAGAAATTAATTTGCTGATGAACTGGCTATACAGCCCAATCTTCAAAATGTTGCAGAGTGTGATTATACGAACTATCTGAGTTAAACTGGTTGTTCTCCAGTAGTTTTACAGGGAGGTTCGTATTCGTTGGCAGCAAAAAATAAAACGTGTAATACAGTTAAGCTCTGCTGGACTAACATGGACAAATACTGCCTTAAAATTACATGGCCTTGCATCTTACAATGGGGATTTTCATAGGTCACTATCTACTGGAAAACATGTCGACTGGCTTGCTTTCTATCAAATAACTTCTGCAGAAGCTGTGTGTCTGAGAAGTATAATGAGACTATTTTTCAAATCGTGTTTCAAAGCGAAAATTGCTGCAATAGCGAGATTTGTATTAATAGTTTCCTAGAGGGAATGTTTGATACCCGTTTGGATATTAACAAAATGTGTAAACTCTGCTCTAAGTGGGGCCATACCCGCCGACAGCTAACCTGATTGAAATGAAAAAGATTTGCAAATCTATCGTAGAGAGTAGCTGCAGTTTTCTGCATGGCTGGTGTTAGAAGCTGGGCAGTAATACTGATTACAGGAATATAAAGACTAGTAACGTAGGTGTATATAAAATTTTAACCGATTAAACAATTTCCGCATGGTTTTAAAAGTTTGTAAAACATTTATGTTGGTCTACTTCCCATACTTTAGTACAATTTAGCAAAGTGTGGGTGGTCGTTATGTTATACATACAATCATGTATTTTTGTATTTCATACTGGCATATGCTTTATTGTTGTTTTTTTTTTCTTTCAGTTTCTTTCTTGATATGAAAAGTGCATCAATTTTTCATTTAAGGTGGCATTTTTTCTATTTCATTTCTTTTTTCGGTATCTACGAAGCATATTTTAATATCAATAAGGCGAAATAAAATTGAAATACTAACAAATATGCATAAATCCATTAAAATAACAAGTGAAACTTTGTTAGCATTCGTTTTTTGCCTTCTTCTTTTCGCTTTTCATAACAATTTATTATTGTTGTTGTTTTATTTGTAAAAATTCCTAAAGAAAAAGTAAAGTTTACATATACGAGTATATTGTTTTTATCATGTTTTAATATACCCCACATACATACATATATACAATGTAAGTATTTATAAATTTAAACAATAATTTGTTAATATTTCCTATGAAATCATTAATCACTTCTGATTTAGTAAAAAAAAAATTAAAAATTGATTTTTATTGTCAGGCCTACAAAATTGCAGTCCGTTAAACAAAAGGTAATTATGCATGTATGTAGAGCAACGCGTTGTATTGGCAACATACTTTCAAAAGTAAACACCTCTACACCCGTATTTAACACCAAAAATATAAATCTTTCGAAGATGTTGCTGTTGACCTAACCCATAACACCATAGCGTAGCAGCAATCTTTAGAAATTTTTTTGTTTTTTTTTAAATTATATTTCAATGTATCTTTAGTAAGTCATTCGTTATATAAAAACAAAACAACAAAAAATTTTGTCTGCGCCTGTTGAATTTGTTTGTTTTCTTTGTAACTTTGACTAATAGGATTATGCTTTCACTAGTTATTGTGTTACAAATAAAATGAATGAATGAAATAAATAAAAATAAAACGAAACAAAACATAAACAATTAGTCTCTATATTGCAAATTCCAAACAGAGCCAACAACAACAACAGACAGACAATCGCAGCAAACAATAGACCACCTGTAACGATGCGGGTGGCAATTTGTAGAAATTATTTCTAACAGAGACACAAAAAATATTCGTTAAAATATCTTGTTTTTTAAGCAATCCAAAAAGAAATCGTTTACTTTCAAAACAAAACTGGCAAAATAATAAAGTTTTTTCATTTCTATATGCCGCGTATAATCAATGGGTGTATGTTGCATTAAGTAGTCTAGGTAGTGAAAGCAAAAAAAGAGCAAATTTTTCTCAATAAATATATGAAATCGCTCCCAAAAGCTTAGTTTGACATCGTGTGCTAAATGATTACCTAATCTACGTTCCTCTTCTACAAATCTATCTATCCGGGTTGTAAACTACTTTAATACCACTTACCTAACTGATTTAGTTTGCTCTATTCTATTTCTTATATATATATTATATATTCTATTTCTTAATAGTCGCCGTAGTCTAGTAGGTAGTGTGTTAGCTTATTAGACGTGAGGCCACGGTTCAAACCCCAGGTCGGACATCAAAACGAAAATACGAAAAAAATATTTTTTCGGTGACTCTGAGAGGAAGATTTGTGGCAAAAAATAGCAAAAATAAGCAAATAAAATTGCCATGAAAAGTTTCTCAAAAAAATCTGTCGTTCGGAGTCGACTTTAAACTATAGGTCACGCCACTAATGTATAAAATTAATATACACTACATAAGTGGTGTGAGAAACTACGTTCATAATCCTGGCTGAAGGGTTGTAGTGACAAATTATGTAAGTATTTCTTAATCAACTTCATAGTACCTAAGTGCTTACCTGATGGTTAAATATAGAATAGTATTGCTCTGTCCCGTCCTGTGTAGCTTCTGCACAAGTTTAACTGGCCACATTTTTCGATGGCTTAAACTCCTGCTTGGAATATAAACAACCACAAGTTTTCTTTCAATGTTTCCACTCTTCGACCAAATATCCATCGTCGTAGTCTAGACATCTAAAACAAAATATAAAAAGTATTTTTCGGCGGCTTCCTCTCAGCAGATTTCTGCCCAAAACTCTGAGAGTAAATAAAAATGCCATGAAATCTTTCTCAAAAATCTGTCGTTCGGAGTCGACTTTATACTGTAGGTCCCACCACGCATGTATTAAATTAACACACACAACATAAGTGGTGTGAGAAACAAGGTCGTAATCCTGACTGAAGGGTTGTAATGACCAATTATGTTATGTTATGTTATTTCGAGTTTGTTCGAGATGTTTGACCTGAGGTTCAAACCGTGGCTTACGTCTAATAAGCCAATACACTACCTACTAGACTACGCTGACTTTAACATAGCCTCATAAAAAGTAATAAAGAGGGGCCTTATCATACGATTAAGCCAATATGAAATATTTCTTCGCCTACTTCCTCTCAGCGGATTTCTGACAAAAACTCTGAGAGAAAATAAAATTATCATAAAAACGCTTCTCAAAAATCTATGTACTGCTGGTAAATAAACACAAGTTTTCTTAAAGTGTTATACTCTGCAACCGAATACCAATGCTCCTATCCCCTAGTTTGTCTTTGCTCCATCAGTGTAAGACAGATCGGTAACTCCCTTAAATAGTTTGTATGTTCTAAATTGCTCACATCACTTTTATTATCCGGTCTCATTGTAAAATTCATTATTTAAACATAAAGTCTACCGATTCTGTCCAGGGGACAATCATTCGATCTGTCAGACTACCATGTCTCTTTACGAGTTTCATGTGCAACGCGTCATCCATTAATTCAATCTCAGTTTACATGGATCTGCTCTTCATAACAAGATGCAACCGACTTAATTATAGGAGAGCCTCTAGCTCAGCAGTAGGACAGGATTTCACGGGCCCGAAACGCCAACACATGCCAGTCTCTGTATCTTATCTTATTATATCAGTACTTTTGAAATCCTTCCCATCTATCTTTACAACGGCCCTACAGGTAACAATTGGCATTACCATCATGGTATATATACAATACAGTATCTTAAGGTTATGCAATTGATATTTGTTTTACTGTTCTATCGCTACTACAATGGATTTTGTTTGAGCGGAATTAGAGACTTGTTCCTTAGAATTATGTATGCCTAATCAACATTATTCTTTTTCGCCAAACATTTCGATTGTAGTCGACTGTACGGTATATTACAGACAAAATTTATTCTTTAGCCATTCTATTCGTATGTGGAAGTCACTACTCCTTTTTTCCTCCTTCTCATAACATATTTTCCTAGTTTCAATACCTTAATGTATGTATATACTTGGTTTTTTTGGTGTTTATGATACTCGATCGTAATTTTGTGGTTTCCTTCTGGTTGATTGTCATTTTTGATAACACATACCACTGACCTACAATCTCAAGTGCTGTTTTAATGCTTCCACAAAGCTTCTCTACAAATTTACATACATAATTACATACATACAACCCTTCAGTCAGGATTACGACCTAGTTTCTCTCTAGTTGTGTGTGTTAATTTTATAAATGAGTGGCGGGATCTACAGTTTAATGTCGACTCCGAACGACAGGTTTTTGCGGAACTTTTTCATGGGAATTTTATTTACTCTCAGAGTTTTTGTCAGAAATCTACTGAGAGGAAGTTGCCGAAGAAATACTTTTTGTATTTTTGTTTTGAACCCTGGCTTTACGTCTAATAAGCCTACACACTACCTACGAGACTACGGCGACTTCAGTGTATTACAGACAAAATTCATTCTTTAGTCGTTCTATTCGTATGTGGAAGTCCCTAAACCTTCTTTCCTCCTTCCCATAACATATAGTCCCCTATAATTTTGTGGTTTTCTTCTGTTTGATTATCATTTTTGATAGCACATACTACTGATCTACAATCTCTAGTGCTCTTTGAATGCTTCCACAAAGCTTCTCTTCAAACTTCCTTCTTTTTATTTGAACTAAATCCTCTTCGGCAGGATTACAGGTTCTAATACTGGCTAAAGGATCGTAATGACCAATTAAGTCAGTAAATCGTTTTCGTATGCCCAGTCAGATGCAGTGGCTGGCATATTGCCATACTCCCCATTGGTAGTGTCTCTTTTATAGGGGTACGTGTCACTTAGTCCGACTACCAGTTGTTTGAAACAATCCAAAACTCTCTGATGTCCACTGAATTTCTAAATAGGTCAGGTTTTCAAAAAATAAATATTTTCAGAAAATTTAGCGCAAAATCCATAAGGCGCCATAAGTATGGGGAAATTAAATATTTCGTATACCGTTAACAATGACATAAAAAAAAAGTTTGTTGCTTAAGTCTTTTGTTTTTATATGCCTAATATGTGTGTAAAAGAAAAAATATTCATTTTTTTAAAATCAAATTATAAATAAAAATAACCTTTTGATTCATGCTTCAGCTGACAGTTTGTGAAATTCTGAATCTTGTTGTATTTATTAATAATGAAACAAAGCAAAATGATGACAAGTAATAAACAAGAAGAACAAAAATTAATTAAATTTTGATTTTAAAAGGGATTAAATCAACATTTTTTTACAAAATGAACACATACGAGTATACAGCCGCCAAATGTAACAGCTCCTGAGCTAAATAAAGGGGAAAAAACTGTTTTAATAAAATAAAATAAATAAAAAAAAAAGAAACGAATCACTCATATAAACTGTAAAACGTTTTAACCAAAAGTGATGTGTAACAATTAACCTGTTATCTTATAAAAGGCCAAACAGAGGAAGAAAAAAAAATTAAACAAGAAAACCAAGCTATTTGGCTGCCTGGCTTATTATTGCTGACATATTTTTAAGACTTCATTTTAATGGAAAAAAGAACAGAAAAACCAAAAAAAATATGATATAAACCGCAATGTAAACTCATATTTAAAATTTTTTTACAATACAATGTAGGCTTCTTGTTAGTGGATGAAGCAAAAAAAAAATTCTTCTTTTTTTTGTTTAAACTGAAATACTAAATCATGTATGTATCTCAAGATTGTATTGTATAATAAAATATGAGCATATGAAATATGATTTTGTTTTTGTTTTTTTTTTTCTGTAAAGCATATCTTAAATTCTGTCATGTTGTTAAATGCTTGTCGGCTTTTTCATAATATTAATGAAATCATAAATGACATAAAATGTCAACAATTCTCTGCTTTTTTCTTATGTTTTTTGACTGACTCATAAACTAAACTGAATACAATTCTTTTGCCACATCAAAAAAAAAACTGAAATTGGATTGTTTTTTTTCATTTCATTTCAACACAAATCGCTTTGTAATACAATGCCACAATTTAAAATTGTAAAAAAATAAAAGCAGAACGTTTGTATTCACATGGCAGCACATTTTGTCATGTCATTGTAAAATTCCACTTTTTTTTCGTTTTGTTTTGTTCGTCTCATTAATCTATTTTTATGGTCGCATTGTCCAATAGCGGTTATGAGTGTTAAAACAAGTGCTTGTCTTTTTTTTTGTGCCTTGTCGGCAGGTGGAGATTTTTTCTCTTAATTATGGTCATCAATCAATTTTAGTTGAAATGTATATGTTTCTTGTCAACTCATTGAATTGAATCTCAGTTACAGCAAAGGGAAGCTTTATTAACATTTCACTTACAAATTGAAATGGACGTTGACAAGCTGCTTTGTAAATTGCAAGTTTTGTAAATTGTATTTAAGCCTGAACGCATGCTTAATATTTGTAGTTGGGTGCAGTTGGTCCTACTTACTTGCTTATGAGTTGTAATTGTAGTTGCCGTAGTCTAATAGGTAGTGTGTTGGCTTATTAGACGTAAAGCCAGGGTTCTAACCCCAGGCCAGACATCAAAACAAAAATGCAAAAAATATTTCTTCGGCGACTTTGTCTCAGCAGATTTCTGGCAAAAACTCTGAGATTAAATAAAAAAGTGCATGAAAAGTTTCTTAAAAATATGTCGTTCGAAGTCGACTTTAAATTGTAGCTCCCGCCACTCATATATAAAATTAACACACACAACATAAGTGGTATGAGAAACTAGGTCGTACTCCTGACTGAAGGGTTGTAATGACCAATTTGTATGTGTAATTGTATTTCAATGTTAGTTAAAATGATTCGATAGGTACCTCGAAGTTACTGGAGCCAATTAATTGGTTTTCAGAGTTTGGAAGCGATTTTTGTGGTAGTAGGAGTTTAATGTGTAATGCGTTGGCTTTCTAGACAAGGACTCAAGGAGTTTAAACCTTAAAAAGTGACGCCTGTGCATCAACCCAGCTTCAAACGAATCCTTAATCTTAAATATATGTACGACACCCAAATCCTTTTAAATTTTTAGTTTATTTTAGCCTTATGTTTTGCAACCACATTCATCCAAGTTACTTACTTACTTATTTACTTAATTGGTCATTAACAACCCGATTAACGGATTTCGGCCCGCCGTAACAGCTCATACAATTTACTGTTGGATCGGATGCGGAAATCATCGACAACTCGCACTGGACCAAAGATCTTACGTAGAACTTTTCTCTCGAATACTCTCAAGGCTACTGCATCAGTGCTTAATAGGGTTCATATGCATCTGCGCCATAAAGAATTGTTAATTTAAAATTATCGATAATTATGGATATGCTTATATGGGGTTGTAACTTTTCAAATTTTATTTAAATGGTGGTAGCCTTATTTTTAAATTTTACAAAATGTTTATGAAATGATAATTAGAAGAATGGAATTAAAAATTAAAGAAATTCTTTTCTTTTGTTGATAATACTACGCTCTCAACTTCATTTACCATCCTAAATAGCGAGGATCAAGCCCTCATTGTCCAAAAACTCTATGTTCAACGCCATAGTTTTTATTCTAACTCTCAGTCCACTACTGACGATTTACGATTTAAGACTGGCTGGTAGCATCGTTCTTCGCTCTAGTTATACTGCTTTATTGCACGTCTGGCAACTTTGTGAACTTTTTAAGTTCTGTTGTTTATTTCGTATCCTCTAATATAAAGTTGCTTGTGTAATTCTGAGTGCCGTACGATGTGTGTATTTTTTCTATCGTTTTATTTCTGAGTTCACATCTCGCCTTATAGGATGTAAAAGTACTGTATGATTCAACTGACGAATTATACATTTAGTTTTCTATTCTACATATATAATCCTCATTTACTTTCGTATTGCTCTGATTTAGACTAACATTTTCATTTTTCCTTGTAACTATCGTTTCATCTATTACGTCCCCAACTCTATCTCCAACCTAAAGTCTCTCTATTGTATTCAGTGCAAAGAGAGCGTCTGAAGTAGGAGTGTGTGATCCTCATGTGGGGCATTTGGTATGTTGCATTTTCCAATGTTGTGCAGATACATGCCGTAATGCAACTGTTATCCATACTGATAATAAGGCGTATGCCATAATCCTTCCAGATTTCATAACTAAATTACTTATTATTGTAAAATTATTTAACTATGAACCGTAAAAATCTAAATAAGTTTAATGAATCCTAAAAACAATTGTACAACGCATATCTAGTTTGTGTCTTAAGTCTTTTGTTTATAGTGAACAATGGCCTCCTCCTGCATACCATTTGATGAATTATTTTATTGACATGTTTGAAGTTTTTGCAGTATACACTACAATCAATAACCGCGAATTGAAATTTCTAAAAGCCTGTCTGTCTTATTGAATAGCAAAACTAGAGCAGAGCCTTAAACAAATAAATGCAAAAATAAAAACAAAACAGCATAAATAATTTTAATTTATTGTATTTATTTATTTATTTATTTTTAATTTGTTTAAAAGAGAAACCAGATTAAGAAAATCACGATTAATTTTTTTCCTTTTTGTTTTGTACAAAGAAGAAAAAAAGAAGGTTGCGTGGGAATTAATTTTGCGTGCCAATCGAGAGTTTTTGACTTTTAAAAATTTGTGGTTTCGGTTTTAATAAACAAAGATTATAAAACGTTATACAACCTTGTTTTAAGAAAACCTAATTTACAGGTAGAGAGGAGAGATAAACAACAAATCGAAACATAAATTTTTGACAAAAAAAATGTGAAATAAAATTGGCCAGTAAGCAATACAGAAAACAAAAAGAAAAAAAGAAGCCATGACTGTTAGAAAACTAAGCATCGAACTCTATTTTTAAATAGGGCCAACTGTAATAAATTGACAAAAAACACGATTTGCCATGAAATATCATGATCATCTTTTCGTTTGTTTTAATTTTTTTCCTTTATTTTTTTATTTCATTTTCTTTAACTGCTTAAAAGACAATCAAAATAGCCAAATAATATTATAATTTCTTAGAATTATTAACAAAAAACGAAAACCGAAAACCAATTGCGAAATATTATTTCTTTATTTCAAATGCCTTCGAATACCATCATGGCAATATACGAGTATTTTTGGCAACAGAGACATCGTTTTTGGCAAACGAAAAAAAAATAAAATAAAGAAGCAAAGGAAGAACAACACTTAGTAAATTTGCAAAGAATATTTCATGGTAACAACAGGTTCACACGCTTGAAAACAAAACAAAACGAGTTGTTCTGCATTTGAAGAATTCGTATTTTGTACCCCCAGTGGGAATTCATTCATAAACAATGCAAAATTGGAAATTTCGAAACAAAAAAAAAGATGTGAGAATTTTCGGTTCACAATTTATTTTTGTTTTTGTTTGTTTGAAACAAAAATGATTAAAAGGAAGAGTTTAGCATAACAGGATTAAACAGGAGCGTAGGCAAGATACAGCAGGCAAAATAGAAGAAAATTCTTGGATCGTTATTGCTTCAATATGTTGAAAAATGGTGGCAAATAAAAATTACTTCTTATTAAGTAATGGAAAGGATACGAAATATTTACTTGTTATTGTTTAGGTTAGGTTAGGTTAGGTTAGAGGACGTGTACTTGTCAATTAAGACAAGTACAGTACCCAGAGTTCGAATTGACCCATTGTACAACGTCCTAGTTTTTCACACCACTTATGTTGTGTGCGTTAATTTTATACCTGAGTGGCGGGCCCTACATTGTAAAGTCGACTCCGAACGACATTTTTTGAGAAGCTTTTTTCATGGCAATTTTATTTACTCTCAGAGTTTTTGCCAGAAATCTGTTGATGCCTTAAGCGATTCAATCCTATCCGTAGCTTCATTGTTTTCGATGTTATATATCTCAGACCATGCACGAGTACAAGTTATAACAGGCATAATGTATGTTCATAAGATCATTAACGAAATCACTCAAGAACACTTTACTTACTTTACTTAATTTGCCATAACAACGCGTTTAATGGATTTCGACCTGCCGTAGCAAATCCTTCCAGGCGCTTCTGCTACTTGCGCGCCTACGCCAGTTGGTCACACCAATCGATGACAGGGCTTCCTGATTTGGTCCTTCCAACGGATACAAGGTCGTCCTCTTCGCCGACTTCCGCAGATTGCCGCATCAAACACCTATCTCGCCGGAGCATCCTCCTCCATTCGAACGACATGGCCTAGACAGGGCAGTCACTGGATGTTAATACGCTGCACAACGTCTATGTCGTTGAGGAGCTCATACAGCTCTCTGTTGGATCGGATGCGGAAATCATCACCAAGTCGCACTGGACCGAAGATCTTACGTAGGACTTTTCACTCGAATACTCTCAAGGCTGCTGCATCAGTACTTAATAGGATCCATGCCTCTGCGCCATAAAGAAGCACGGGTGGGATGAGTGTCTTGTAGAGTATTAGTTTTGTCGTACGAGAGAGGTCTCTGCTACTGCAATTGCCTATTGAGACCATAGTAGCACCTGTTGGCAAGAGTGATCCTGCGCTTAATCTCCACACTCACATCATTTTTGGTGGTAACGGCGGAGCCAAGATAAATAAATTCCTTGACTATATCGAAATAACACTACTAAGACAAAATATGTATTCCATCTATATAGTGTATCACGAATCCTTGCAGGAGGTTTATATCAGGCTTACTAGAGTAGATAGATAAGCCACACCTCATCACATATAATAGAGTTTTATGTTATGCACTTAGGAGGCAGTGGCCGCCTTGTTGAAATCAAAGCTTTTGCGAAAATTTGTCATTAACCTGCTTGTTAATCGGCATCAGATGTTCGCATTAAAGCTTGCCTCCTTTAGAATGTAACTGAAAAGGACAATTCCTTTAAGCTATTGAGAAAGGTTAGCCAAAAGAGAAAAGACAGAATTGAGTCGAACACAGGCAAACTCTACAGAAGTGAAAGCTCCTCATATTGAGCTTTGAGAACAAACACAGTGATAGAGCTTTAAATTGCTAATTGCTACACTTTCTATGCTTTCTGAACTAAGTAGCCTTGCCAATGAAGCAAGATTTTTCTTCAGCCAATATCCAATGCAACGCTTAAAAGATATAAGAGGTTCCATATCCATTTTCATATCTTAAATCGTATTCTTTCATTATTTTCAACCATGGAGTCAAAGTACAACCAATCTTGAAGTCGCCGTAGTCTAGTGGGTAGTGCGTTGGGTTATTAGACATAAAGCCCGCGTTCGTATCCCAGGTCAGATATCAAAACGAAAATATGAAATAAAATATTTCTTCGGCGAATTCTTCTCAGCAAATTTCTGGCTAAAGCTCTGAGAGTAAATAAACCTGCTATGAAAAAGTTTCTCAACGTCGGAGTCGACGTTAAACTGTAGGTCCCGCCACTCATGTATAAAATTAACATACACAACATAAGTGGTGTGAGAAACTAGGTCGTAATCCTGACTGAAGGATTGTAATGGCCAATTATGTATGTATGTATGTAATTCGTATTCTAGCATAAGCATTGGCTACACAATTAGTAGAGATGTCCTTTTAGGCTGATCCCCTACTGCTGCGGTAGTCGATCAAGGAAAGCACAGCGATTGTGTTCCAATCTAGAACTGAAAATTGCACTCAAAACAGATACGATGTAGGCTTGCTTATTAGAGCTGATAGCAATGCTGTTCGTAAGAGACCCTTGCTTAGAATTAATACCCTTAAAAAATGAATTAATTAATGGCCATTACTTGTGCTTCAACTCACTACTATCATTTGCGAGGTCGGAGAATACACACCAAATACCAGCCTAATTTTGAAGCTCAGAACCGTCTGTGTAGGCTTCCACAAAATCCTCGGAGATGACTTTGTGATATTTCTCTTAAGATTTGTTTCACATGATATCTAAAGAGTTATCAGTTCCGACAATAATGACAGAATGAGAATTTTATAGCTTCCCCACAAGTGCAGCATGTTGTCTGGCAGCTAATATAGATGGAAGGCAATTAAGTATTCAAAAAAAAAGATTTTTGTATTGAAAATAAATAATGCTCCTTTAATCTGTACACACTTATTAACAAGGAATTATGACCACTGAAAATTACTTTCGGAGTCGACTTTAAACTGTAGGTCTCGCCACTCATGTATAAAATTAGCACACACTACATAAGTGTCGTGACTAGGTCGTAATCCTGACTGAAGGGTTGTAATGACCGATTACGTATGTATGTATGTAAAAATTACTTTGAATTCTTATGCACAGAAGGCGAAGAAGATTTGGGTTAACTGTGATGGTTTTAGTCAACGTCGCCTTAGATTATGATGAGCTTTGACTTCTCATTATTTAAATTATTCATGACTATAGCCGAGAACCTCAACAAAAATTTGGTAGGAATGATGCCATCTTTCGAAAAACAAAGTTTATGCACCACAATTTTAGCTATTCCGACAGAAGTCGTGTACACTAAAACATATTGCTTGTTTAATGAATAAATATCTACTTCCCCGATTAATGAGTTGGTATAAAACTCCTCCGTACAATTTATTTGCACGTCTCTGCCTGTATGTTTACCTGTTCCTGTAGCATAATATTTCCCACTGTTGTATACAAACGTCGACATACTACCTGTCTGATTGAAATTTTTAAATCGTCTTTTTTAAATTTTATTTTCCATATAATATACCGTGTCAAATTATAGTACGAGTACGCACAATCAAAGCCAGTCAGCCAACCAACGATACCAAAATGAAAAACTCATACAATTTTAAATTGAAGCAACAAGTGAATGACAGGATAATCGTCCTGTTTTTGTAAAACTCACATCTTTTTTTTTGTTTTCTTTTCCTGCTTTTGTTGCGTTACATTTTCAATGTTTTTATGCACAGCACGTTTCCATTCCAACAGATACAAATACACATGAATTTTTTTTCGATTGCAACGTGCGATGATGTTTTTATTTATTTTTATGTTTGAAAACCAAATTGTTTTTAAAGACCCTCCTTTTGTTTGGTAAGTCTTTTCACTCAGTATCCTCAATGAGTTGTATGTACATACATACATTCAAAAGCAGATACCTAAACGAACCCGCATTCACATGATCTGTGTTGTTCACATATTAAAGCAGGTTCATGCTTCAAATACAGATACGTTCTTGGTAGACGCAACAGAATCAATTGAAATTGCTTGAGTTTTTGTGGAATATTTATGAATTGTCTGCTCATTATAGAGCGTGTATCCGCTTTGCTTGTTTGACTTTCATAAGAACAAGTGCACCGATGATGTTTTTTGTTAAAGAAAAATTGTATCGGGTTTTTATTCAATCAAATAGAATTCCATGGGAATTTTTATTTGGCAGTGAAGTAAGAGATAAAGGATCAAAGCAGCAAACTGTTATACAAAAAGGATTAATTTCAAGGCGATATTGCCATAAGCAAAAGGGGTATGTCTTGCAATTATTTAGCTTGTTACCAGGTTAACACAATACAGTATTCCCTCGATTTACGTCGCAGTTGGTTCCAAAAAAGGCGACGTAAATCGAAACGACATAAATCCAATTTCATATTCCTCATACTACAAAGTAGTATGTTTTTAACAAGGAACTTAAAAAAGTTACAGTAATCCCTCGATTTACGTCGCAGTTGGTTCCAAAAAAAGGCGACGTAAATGAATGACGATGCAAATTGAATTTAGAGGGAACAAAAAATTTGACGACGTAAATCGAAACAACGTTAATCGCGGCGACGTAAATCGAAGGATTACTGTAATGTCTTGTTTAACAGTTTAGCTGCCCTTAGAGTCCTAGAAATTCCTTTGAATTTTATAAAGAAAAATTCTCACTTTCAAGTGCAATGCAAGTGCTTTCTAGATTTATTGAACTAGGTCTACATACATACTAACAGAATCATTTCCAGTAATCAGTTTCAATTGAGCCATCCTTTCCATCTTCACTTTCCTTATTCATCCACCTTAACGCCCATGTTTTTATGCAAGATCGGCACATATTCATCCCATTGGCTGCGATATATATTGCCAGCCAAGGGTGTACCCAAATTGTATTTTTCAGCAAACTTCTCGATTTTAAAGTTCGGATGGCCCTCCAGGCGATTGTGGCTAACTTTTTGTAGGTCAATAGAGATTTTTCCTGGCTGCTTATACACCAAAAATACATAGCGCATAATGCCACCTTTCTTGGGTGAAAGCGGTCCTAAATATGAAGAATATTCATCACCCTTATCAACATCTTTGCCCGGTACATTTATCACAAGCCAATGCAGGAATTCACCCCATATGGGATTGGCAGCATCAGGGGCATCTGGAGAAGCCATATAAACCGTATAATATGCATCTGGTTCAGCGTTCCAATCAATTTTTGGTGTATCCTTGGTCTGTGTAGGAGTAAATTCCTCGCCATCGCCCACCAGTAAGCCATCAAATTCAACCTGAAAATGGAAAATATCAAATCAAGGATAACTGTCAACTTTTCTTTCATCTAAATATAATAAAAAAACCTTTAATTTCTCTTTAGGTGCCGTTGTTAAAACATCCGGTATAATTTTGGTATCCTTAAAAAGTTTCTCCAAATCACTGTCAGCCGAAGAAGACCACAGTACCAGTGTAAATATTACAAATAACTGACAAAACATTTTTTTGTAATGTTGCAACACAGATTTTTTTCAAGTTTGTTTGTGATTGCATGTTCGCCGGGCTCTATTTATACTGACTGACAGAATTGATATTGAACAATGGAAATTTATTTATTTTGTTAATGTTTTATTTGATTATCAAATTAAAATAATTTTTAACAAATTAGCACACATTAAATCGCTTGTTTATTTTATTATAAAAATGTTTCTGTTATTGTTATTAAATTATGAAAATTACTCGATTAAAATAGTTACAATAAAAATATTTGATTTTTGATTAAGGTTTAATTCATGTAAAAAATCAAGAAACGCTCGTAAATCATTTAAATATCTAATAAACAATGTCACTATTTTTGTATAGAAAAATGTGTTCACATAATTTAATGTGATAGGTTTAAGTAATATTGGTCATCACAAAGAGATGATAGACACACTTAAGTCAAATACATATATATTTTTGTGGTAGAACAGTATTCATCTCCCCTAGACTTGAAGCTTGTTTATAAATCGACCTATGTCTCCTGAACACATCAGTAAGTTCTTCAGCATGATAAAAGCTTACTTGCTTCCTTCTTATGAAAAATACCGCTGAATATACTCGCTTGATAAAAAACATATTCTTTCTCTTCTTCGTATTTGTACCTCCTGCATTCCAAGACAAATGAGCCTTGCATATGTATCCAGAAAGCAGTGTTCTGTAATAACTCCAACAACAAATGTTCTCATTTTTTTTAGCAAACTTTTTGTGCACCCTGTTCCTACCATTATCAAATATAAATGCTGTTCTCTGTTTAGCGAATTTTTTCGCTCTGCAATTACCGGAAACCCCTGTGTTTCTGTAGAACTCAAATATCTATATGGTGATCAGACAATATGCTTTCATCTCTCACAGAGATATTGGCATATTATATTATTGATATTGGCCGAGCGTTATCGTCGAAAATCTCCACAGCTCCACACAGTGTCCAATCGTACTTGATGATCCATACGATGTCGTTTACGACGTTTTGACATATTCTTCAGAATGGCTAAAACCTTGAGCAACCAATGTTTAATTCGTGATATTTTTCAGCCGCCAAGAGAAAACGCATAGCATCAGTTATTTGCTGAAAGCAGTCAACAAATGACCCAAATTTGCACCCAAAAATCGTTTTCAGCGATGAGTCTTATTTTTATTATGAATAATTCGTGAACAAACAAAATTATCAAATTTGATAAATACAAATTTGGTTGGATACCAATCCACATGTGATTCAAGAGCGTACAATGCATAGCGAAAAAGTCACGTTTAGGTCAGAAGACGTCATTGGTTCTAATTTCTCTATAAACGACTGTCAATGGTTACCTACTTCTTTTGGTCTAAATTAGATGATCTGGATACCAAAAAAAAGTGTGGTTTGAACTACACGGCGCTACGTGGCATACAACTCATGTCACATGGGATATTCTGTTCAAGCGATTTGGAGGCATGATCGCCTCACATGTAGACTGGCCAACGAGATCTTCCCATTTGATATTTTTAGACTTTTTTGTTGGGTTTTATTAAGTAGCAGGTCCTAAAGTCCAACATAACTCGATTAAATTCAGCCATCAATTCAAATTTAGTTCAAAATTTGAACGAAGTTACTTTCCACACATTATGACTTCTCTGAGTCTTTCAAACGAATAAAAGACTTCGCTGATATCTTACACACACTTTGTTTTATTGAAATTTAAAGATAGAAATCGCTTAATAGTCGGTTTTATACAGAAAAAACATGAAATGTTCTTATAAATTTATAACTTCGGATGCATTGTTCTTATAGAAGAGTGCCGTAAAATTACAATGATTCACGTTCAGCGTTGCATGTTTATAAACTTTGCAAAAGTGTCGCAACACATACATTACAGGATGACATTCTATATAAAAGCAACTGCTTAGCAGAGTTGATAACATCAACAGTGAAGATCGTATGAAATTCAGCAAAGTACCTTACCATTATACCGAGTACAACAATCCAATACATTTTCGTATTTTTCCTCTGCAGAATTCTATCTTTCTAGAAACTGCTACAGTAGACTAATCACGTGCTGAGCTAGAAAAAAATCAATACTGGAAACTCATTGAGACTGTTCTTTGGTCTTAAAAGACAGCAAAGAGCTGATAGGAAATTAAAGTACAAAAATAACTTTTAACGAAATTTTTTATATCAATTCGATAGATTTCTAAGGACATTGTCTAGAAAGGTTGATGTTCAGTTATATTAGAAAATTTTTCTCACTCCAAACATCAAAGCTGTCAAAATCCAAAAATAATTTTTAAAGTTCAATGAACTTGTTGAGGTAAAGCCCATTGCTGCGAAAGCAGGTGTATCCGTTATACCAGTTCATATAAGTTTTTTAATACCTTTTAACTACAATTGAATTTTAAAAAATCTTTGTTTCATTCAGAAAAAAAGGCGGAATACTTTACAAATAAATATGTTATGTTATGCACTTGCTCCAAATAGTATAATAAATGGTTTGAAACGTTTCTTGAATCTTAAAAAAATTATAATCCCTGAAATAAATGAACTACATATTGTATGTATATATACAGAGGGGGCAAAAAAACAAGAGCAATGACATTCAAAGAGTCTTTTGAAATGTCATAATGAAATTCTAAAGCACGTTTCGAACTACAAATTGTATGAGAGAAGATATTAAACACAAGCAAGCAAATAAAGCAGAGGAAAATAAAAATCTTTAAAGGAATTTCCGGTATCATTTGAAAAATAAATGAAAAAAAAAAATGAAAAAGAATACGGCGAGACACAGGAAACATATGCGCCAGAAATACCAGACTAAAACACGTAGATTTTTTATTTTAAAAATGAAAAAACAACAACACGAAAACATTTTTATTATTTCTTTATTTTAATTTTATTTTTATTTTATTTTCTTTTTTTTTAATAAATACAATTGCTTTTTAAATGCACGACAATCAAAGTGCAATTAATGACACAGAACAGCGGCTGCATTAAACAATCGAATGTTAAGCGGAAACCCTATTACGCGTTGATTTTTCCAAAACATGCAATAAAAATAAAATTCAAATACAAATAATCGAATAAAATTTATTGTTTAAAAATATATATTTGGAGACATTTCTTATAATTGTTGAAATTGAAAACTTTGTTTGAAGTTTAGCCGTCTTTTAGCCGTATGTTACATGTCACGTTTGCCAAAGGGGTTCCTTTAAAACAAATTAAGTCTACAACGTTCTTAACATAATTAATGAGTGTGTTTGCGTTCGGAAAAATATCTTGACGCGTGTTCGTGTAATTGTTATTTGCATAATAAAACAATAAATAATTTAAATAAAATTTTTCCAATTCTAAAAGGCCAGCACATGTGTTCGAAAAAAGGCTATTGCAGTGTTAATAGTATTTCCTATGGATATGCTCTTATTTTTAACAAAAATTTCCGTCTTATAGACAAATCTAGAATTATATTACTTTGGTGGATCAAAGAAAAATAGAGCAAAGAAATAATAGAGTAAACTAGGACCTGTTTTGAATGTAAAATATTTCAAATACTACACACAGTAGCAAAATGATTGTATCGGAGTCATGGTAAAAACAAATCCAAACAAAGTTACCTGCCACATGATTGTCGGTAAAGCAATAAGAAAAGAGAATAAATTACGTCACAGTCTAATTTGTTTTGAAACAATTGCTTCATCATTATTGAACACCACAGCTCTCTAAAGTAAAAGCTAATCATTCTTTCTATTAAACACTTGAATATGTAGAGTTAGGAATTTCAAATATTACGCAAGATTAGATTAAATTAAATTGAAAGCTAGGCCTAAAATCCTGACAAAGCTTAGTTGGGTTTTATGTACAAATCCCTTTATAATGTCGATTTTTTTTATGAACTTTCATAACTTTTTTTATAATTCGTCCAATATATCTGACAGCAATTTTTTCAATATATCTGAAGCGAAACAGACGTCATTGATGTTTAGCTAAGCAGTACTCAGCTGAGTACTTTAAAAACAAAAATTAAGGTCTCATAATGCCAGCTTCTTGATCATGCATACATAATTGGTCATTACAATGCATCAGTCAGGATTACGACCTCGTTTCTGACAACACTTACGTCGAGTGTGTTAACCCTTTCCACTCGGCTATCCCCTCTTAGGAGACAACGTAAGTGTAGCATATTACTCGGTTGTCCCCTCTGAGGGGACATGATAGTTTCATAGCGATTACGGACAATGAAATTATTCCACCGCAATTTTTTAAGAAACAAGTGTTCTCCTGTAGTTTTCTGTTGAAATGGCACAAAAAAATTGATCGAAATGTGATAGAATTAACAAGATGCATGATAAATAAATCGTCCGTTCAACACGTCCAAAAGGAACGTGCGAAGTGCGTTCAAGACGGACTGTACACTTCTCTGATCTGTTGAGCAATTTGTAGATATAGTGGATTAGGCGTCCAAAGCTACATGGGTGTGGCTCAATGAAGTGGGAAACTTGATACGATAATATAGAAATCCGATAACTGAGAGAAGAAATATACAAGATTTCAATTCGTACTGAAGCGTCGAATAGAAAAAATTTTTGATATTTTTTTGGTAAATATGTGTTCTTCAATGTCCACAAATTCATATAAAACAAATCACAATTCCTTACTTTCTTCTAAAATTATACTGTATAATATCACGTTTCAAGAATGTACGTTTTCGTTAAAAAGTGGCGTCGAGTTGCTGGCAGGTAAAGTCCGAAACGGTGCCGTGTGCAAAGGGTTAATTTAATACATGAGCGGGCGCGACCTACAGTTTAAAGTCGATTCCGAACAACATATTTTTGAGAAACTTTTCATTACAATTTTATTTACTCTCAGAGTCTTTGCCAGAAATCTGCTGAGAGGAAGTCGCCTAGAAGAAATATTTCTTATATTTTCGTTTTGACCTGACCTGGGGTTTGAACCCGGCCCTTACGTCTAATAAGCCAACACACAACCTACTCGACTACGACGATTTGAAGCTTCTTCTCACTTCGAAAAAATAAACACTGATGATTATGCCAGCGAATAAACTTCATGGGACAGTCCATTTTAGTGGCTTTAACAGAGAATTATTTTCGCTCCAAATATGGAAGTTTAGAATGCTAACAAAATTATATTTCTGCGACTTCGCATTACAGTAACAACATAGTGTTGGGTACGCATATTTCTTAGTATAGTTGATGGCTCTAAATCAGGAGGGTAGGTTAGGCTAGGTTAACGGGTAGCTTGCCGTTCACAGCCAAGTTCACTCGGTGGCCATATGGCCCTTTGGGTTAGCCAATGTGAAATAAGCCCCCTTGTCTTGATCCGTTAGTGGTGGGTTTGAACCACCTTGAGGTCTGGATGAAGCCAGCCAGTTCCCTTAGTTCGGTCACCCAAAAACCAATGACGTCTGGCCTGAAGTATAGAAACGTAAAACCAAAACAAAAGTGATCACGAACTGCTCTCTCACTAAGCCGTTTACGTAAAAATGGCCGAAATTTGCGATCAGATTTATTTTTCTTTAAAAAAATTTCAACAGCACTGAAGGTCAACGATTCATGATGATTTGCCAAAACTTATTGAATAGAAATGTCAGCACAGTTTGTCATTCTCTACTGTCAAACCATAATTATCGACATCGACAACTGAAAACACCGCAACATTTAAAACACCACCATGCTAGCCGTTCTGAATCACCACATGAATAACCCATATATTCATTCTTTTTACCTTTGGCTAAACATGTTTTGTCAATTCGTACTAGGTTTAGGTTTAGGTCGGAGTGGTAGCTCTGATATCACAAAGCTTACTTGATCACGCATAGCGGCCCGTTATGACGCCGCGGGTGAAGGCAGTCCCTGTACTGACCAAGTTCCACCAAAATCAGAGAAGAGGAAGAAGTTGGTTAGCGCAAGGGCTACACAATTCGTACTGAGTGCCTAAGCATCTTACGTCTCAGGTTTCCAAGTGCTGGGCAATGACGGAGAAGGTATTTTAAGGTCGTTTCTTTTTCATTGTTAGTACACCTTTTGCAGAAGTTTTTACAAAGCATTTACGCCCAGAGACCAATGTCTCTTTATAACAGCTATGGCGTATATGTATAACGGAACAGGTTTGTGTGGGGAGACCATAATCAAAATTTGCATGCCGTAATCTTTTTATTGGGGTGGTAATAATCGAGACGGTATAACTCAGTCGTAGTTTTTTCGATGTTTAAATGCTCGTCAATATAAGAATCTATCTGCTATGAAAGGTAACTAGGAGATATCCTTTCGCACATATTCTAAAAAATGAACAAAATTAGTTTACCTATGTTTTATACATACTTATGAGTTTAAGTTTGGAAACTGTACTAAGCATCAGTAACCATTTATATTACTACAGTGTTGTATCTGAGTCTTGTATTAAAATAAAGACATTTTAATGGCTATCAGTGACTGTACAAAAAGATGCCTCACATAGACTTTAAACAGCACCTTGTAATTTTATTATCATATTAAAATAAAATTTGTGCCTCACCAACATTATACGTCAGCTGACCTTTTACTTAATAATTACTTCAATAACAACACCACAACCGAACAGAAATTCAAAATTAGAGTTGCACATCTATTTTTAAAATGTTAAACGTTAATTTGAATTTTTTGTAAATTACTGCGGCCCACATTTTAACACACGCTCGGTCAAAGCACACTTGAAACACACTTAAACTTAGCGCTCGACTGGCCACATACACCAGCAAACACCTTGCCATCTTGCCACCTTGCATAAATTGTTAAATAGAAAATGTTTTTGAATAAAAAAGAAATTCGAAAATAATTTAAATTTAAACTCATCATCATCATCAAGTTCTCTTTCGCATGATACACCATTGCCACCCCATGAAAATATTGCAGGGCACTTGTTCCTCATGAGTGATCGTACGTACGTTAACCAAACCAGCAAACAAACACATGCCACTACTTTTCAACCATAACATACACACACACGAAAACAGACAACCTGATGCTTAAAAAGTGTTGTGAGGAAAAACTTACTGTCTGGCCCAATAAGCCACCCGTATAATATGCAGGATATAAAATGCAAAGTGTTTCTAGTTGTTCTTGTGTTTCTTCTTTTTCCATAATTTTTGTTGCAGACACATGCAAAGAAGGAAAAACAACCCACATTTGGCCATGAAAAAAAGGAAATTTTGTGCCCGTGCTTGGCACGAGTAGTAGTTTTTTTTTTGTTCAATTCAAATGCCATCATAAGAATAGTGAGTGACTAATTATTTAAAATTATTCATATTAAGGGTTACAAATGATGGAATGTTTGCTTTTAGTTTTTTATGTTCTTGTTGGCTTTTTTTAAGGAATAAAAAATTGTTGTTGTTTCAAATATTTTTACACAAAGAATCGGTCAACCATCAAATAGCTACAGTGCACAGAAAAAAGACTTGAGTCTGACGCCTGCCGGTCATACAAATAGTTTTTACTTTGTCACTTAATGTTGTTGCTGTTGTTGTAGTTATTTGATGGTGCTTATTTTTCGTTACTTTGTCCACCAGTATTTCCGCACACCATCAACGTTTTTCTTATTTTTCTAATTGCCTTTAAAGCGCACGATCAAAACATTTGAATATTTGTTAGGCAGTATGGAAAAGAGTGAAAACATGGGGGAAAGTAAATTTATAAGGAAAAAAAGCCTAAGGCTTATAATATTCGTTTCGTAGATATCAATTGTAATAAGTAAAAATTATAAGAACAGATTTTCTCACAATAAATTTAAAACGTTGCTCTACAATGGGTATGGTTAGGATTGTTAAGACGACGTCAGGAGTACGACCTAGCTTCTCACACTATTTATGTTGTGTGCGTTAATTTTATACAGGAGTGACGGGACCTACAGTTTAAAGCCGAACGACAGAAATATTTTTTCATATTTTTGTTTTGAAGTCTGACTTGGGGTCCGAACCGAAGCCTCAAGTCTAATAAGTCAACACACTACCTATTAGTCTACGGCGACTTAAATTGTTCATCTAGCAAAAGTATTCATTGAACTCCGGCAATGTATATGCTGGGAGGAAATCTTGATTCATTGCCAGATTCACCAGATTTTTTAGAAACTTTTCATGGTAATTTTATTTGCTCTCACAGTTTATGCCAGAAATCTGCTGAGAAAGAGTCGTCAAAGAAATATTTTCATATTTTCGTTTTTATGTCTGACCTGGGCTTTGAACCGTGGCCTTACGTCTAATAAGCCAACACACTACCTACTAGATTACGGCGACATGACTAAGACGACATGATATCACAGGCTTATTCGGTTTGTTTGTTTAGAAAGTCCTCTCAGTACTAACTCTGTCATCCTGTAAACGATCGGATGTTAGAGCCACAATCCACTGGCTTACTACCCATAGAATACTGTTTCGTAGCCACCTTTGCTATTAAAAGAAGGAACGCACAGTGGTAGTTTATCAAACCAGATATATCAATTTGTGTTTCAATGATCAAAGCTTTATAATCGCATTATTAGAGATCGTAGTTTTCAAAAGTGATAAACATGAAAGTATTGTTACGTTTTTCCTTTTAAAAACGTTTAAAATATGAGCCCGTAGATTGCAAATAAAATAAAAATAAATTTGTGTTTAGTTTTAATTTAAATTCTTTATTGTACGCACAATTCTGTAGGCCACAGTTCACAACTTGATGTAAACAGCGATAATTGCTTTGTTTGTTATTCCTCTTTACACTCTTTTACGTAAACAATAAGATAAGAGATCTCCAAACCACGATTATTCACCGCGCCTTTTCACACAAATCTGACTGAATTTTTACTGACTCCGTTGCCTGCTTTTCCTTGGCTTTTATATGGTGATGTAAACAGTCTGATGAATGATCTTGAAGTAGAATGTTTGTGTTGTTTATCACATTTTTTACTGGTTTTTTGTTGGTATATTTTTGTTTACTTGTTTATCATGTAAATAAGTTCATTGTTTTTGTTTTTGTAGCTTTGGTTTACAATTTAAACAATGTGAAAACAAAACACCACTTCCATTTTCGTAATAATATTTTAACAAGTCTGTTGCTCCTAACTCTAGGAAAAGGGAAAGGATCGCACTGAAAAATTCTAACGGGATCCTGCGCTATTGACAATTTCGTGGATAAACTTGGTCTGCACCACCATAATTACTGCAGAAGCTGCCATGATGTAGACGCAACGGAATCAGTGCTCTACCTTTTATTCGAGTGTGCTGCACTTCAGAACAGACATCATCTGTTTTTGGGTGACAGAAGGTTTGGTCTTAGTGGCGAACGTGAAACTAAGGGAACTGGCCGGTTTTATACGAATCTCCAGGTGGTTCAAACCAACCACTAACGGATCATGATAGGAAGGGTTTCTTTACACTGAGTAACACAATGAGCCATACGGCGACCGAGTGAACTTGCCTGTCAACGGCAAGCTACTCGCTAACCTAACGTAACCTAATCCCACGAATATGATGTCTGTGCTACTATTTATATTAACCCAGATATGTCCAATGACCTATATATAGTACACCAGTACATTCTTGCTTACATGATACGTCACGTTTATCAAAGTACCGTTTTTTTGTTGACATACTCAGTACTCATCAATACCTCGTGGGAGATTATGTGATTGCATTATTTAGTTATTGAATTATTGAATATTATATAGAGTGAAGTCGCCGTGGTGTAGTAGGTAGTGTGTTGGCTTACTATTCGTAAAGCCCGGGTTCGTATCCCAGGTCAGACATCAAAAATGAAATATGAAAAAAAAAAAATATTTCTTCGGCGACTTCCTCTCAGCAGATTTCTGGCAAAAACTCTGAGAGTAAAATAAACTGCCATGAAAAAGTTTCTCAAAATTCTGTCGTTCGGAGTCGACGTTAAACTGTAGGTCCCGCCACTCACGTATAAAATTAACGCACACAACATGAGTGGTGTGAGAAGGCCGTAATCCTGACTGAAGGGTTGTAATGGCCAATTATGTATGTATGTATGTATGTATATAGAGTGATAGTGATATGTTCATAATCACTGAATATGGGGCCGCGTTTGTACGGTATGTAAAATTTTGTGCATTTACAAGTAAGTAATTTCACAGGAAAAACAAACAATATATGGAGCGTGCCATCAAAAAACCTTAACTAGATGCCGAAAATGTGACCTAGGGTTACATGTAAAATGTTTTGTGTCGTATCACACCCAATAAGTCATGTGCCCAATGTCCTTCAAAAAACACTTTTTTCAATAAATCTTTAAAAACCTATAAATGCATGTTTTTATTTCTCATTTGCTTCCAAAATAATATAAAATACTTTTAAAATAACCCTGATCAAGCAATGGGCATATCTGTGCTGCAATCTTTTGTATTTAATCAATAATTTTGCAATTTTATTTGAAAATTTAATTGCAAGAATTAGTCCATTTTATCATTCACCATTTATGCTAAGTTTCTTATTTCTCAAAATTTATTTGTTTCAACAATTCATACCTTAGCTGATCTGACTCTTTGCTTGTCAGTGTAAAGCAATTTTTGTTTTGTTTTTTTTTTTGTTTTTTAGTGGTGAGTGATGTCGTCAAGGATCGTGCCTAGTCTAGCATGTCTTATCACAAATTCGTGCCTGCCAAGTACAACACTAACAAACAGGCAACAACAATAATTCCTAGCAAGACTATCAACACACACACACACACATAAAATTTAAGTCACTTACACTTATACAACAACAATGAGGGTGCTTAGGCGCATATTAAATAACTGTTATTGGTATTGTTGTTGTTGTTTTTAGCCTAGTTTATAGGTTTAGACCTTAAAATATTCATGTACTGTTTGGGGTGTTGCCAGCGACATGTGTCGTAAGTACATGTTTTGACGTATTTTTGTTACTTATTTTTCTCTTTTTACATTTTCACCTTTGTCTCGAGCTAAAGCCATGGCTAAGTGACCCCGCTCCTGATGTAAGCGCAACAAAGCAACAACAACAACAAAGAAGAAACTACTGATCATTATAAAAAATTCTATGCACAAGGTGGCGGCATTTGACATTCGACTTTTTAGTCTTTGAATAAGGCTCAACAGCAAAAGAAGAAACTACAGAAATTGCCTCATTGTACATCCAAACAGGTCGCTTTTTTAATTAAGAAATTTGTTGTTTTTTCTTGTAAATAAAATACAAATTTAAGGATTAATGAACTAAACACTCACACACATATATACATACGAATTTAATTACCCTTTTTACAATAAATTTATATTCATACGAAAATAAATTTGTCCTTAAACACACATAAAATATTTCCTGTTCGGTTGTAAATGACAATTGACATCAAAAACCGGAAGTGCAATAAAAAAAGGAATTTTGTTTGTAGTGCACTTGCAATACAATATGACGACTTGCAATATTTATCTTTTCATTTTTTTGTTCTCTTCCTTTCAAAAACAATATCCTGTGAAATAGTTTCTAAGGCATTACAGATTTAAATCTCAAAAAAATCAAAGATCTTGGCAAATTTCCTTATTTTGAAATCCTTTGTCCTTTTAATTAAAAAAAAGTATGTTATGAACTGTTTTGTTTCCTGATATCCTTTTTAAGGAAGTCTCCTTCTTCTGCATGACTATAAGAAATTTGAGAAAGTGCAAATTATTTCCTTCTTTCTGTAACAATTTTTTAATTCCTGGTATTTTTTTCCCATAAATTTTCTTAATAATAACTGTTAATTATTTTTTTTTTTACACTTAAGCCGATTAGATGGATGAGTCATTTGATAAATGTATACCAAATACTTAAGAGCAGGTAGAATTTCTGAAAAAAATTTTTATAAAGTTTGTTCACATAAAAAACCACTTGTTTCTCAATCCCTTCCAATTTCGGCAGCACTTCCTTAACTTCTTGAACGAACTTGTTAACAAAACTCCAATTTGTTTCAGACTCTCTATCTGATATACTACTACTTGATTACTTACATACATACATACATAATTGGTTATTACAACCCTTCAATCAGGATTACGACTTAGATGCTCATATCACTTATGTTGGGTGTGTTAATTTTATACATGAGTGGCGGGACCTACAGTCTAAACTACGTCTCTGAATGACAGATTTTGTGAGAAACTTTTCGTGGCAATTTTATTTACTCTTCGACCTTTTGCCAGAAATTTGCTGAGAAGAAGTGGTCAAAGAAATTTGTTTCATATTTCGCTGGTGTTTGAACCATGGCCTCATGTCTAATAAGCCACCGCACTACCTACGAGATTATTGCCCGTAGATGGAAATATCTTGATTTACATGGAACTCAATTCTCAACATCCCGTCCATTGCTTTGACTATTACTTTACATCTGATGTGAAGTTGTAGAAACCATAGAATTGACCCAAGAACTCCAAGTGCTCTATTAATGCATCTACTCGGTGGTGTTAAGTCATTGATTTTTGTTAATAAGTTTTTGTGTAACGGTCTTCCCAAGACGATAGAATCTACTGACAAGTTAACGAAGGAGCTGTCAGCCAATCGATTTCCTCTACATGCATACATACATACCTGATCTGTACAATCCTTCAGCCAGAATTACGACATAGCTTCTCACACCACTTATGTTGTGTGTGTTAATTCTATACAGAAGTGTCGAGACATACAGTTTAAACCCGACTCCGAACTGCGGATTTCTGAGAAACTTTTCATGGCAATTAGATTAACTCTCAGAGTTTTTGACAGAAATCTGCTAAGAGGCAGTCGCCGAAAAATTATTTTGTCATATTTCATCTTGTTGAAGATGTCTGATGTGGGTTTTGAACCGTGGCCTCACGTCTAATAAGCCAGCATAGTGCCTATTAGACTACGACAACTTCACCAGTTATTTTAGTCTCAGAGTGTTGGCCAGAAATCTGCTGAAAAGCAGTCGCCGAGAAAATAATTTTTTTCATATTTCGTTCAGTTGGAGATGTCTGACCTGGTGTTTGAACAGTGGCCCCACGTCTAATAAGCCACCACACTACCTACTAAACTACGGCAATTACGTTTGCAGCGACATTAAATACAGAGTTTTCAGTGCCACTGTTATGCTAACAAGCGATAGTCACAATATCCTGCCCAATAATCTAAAGACTTCTTTGAATGATGTACATATACAGAGAGGCTTTGAATTTTCCTTTAGTTATCCCGACTATAATCTAGATAGTTTAGTTAGGACTTCATTAACACCAGGCTCCACATTAGTGGTGAAAGAACATCGCTCTGCGGATATCCTCTAATTGTATCGGCTCTTATTATGTCGTTTCCTGCACATGTTTGCTCATTTCCAATGTATCGGACCACTGCCATTCATATGGATATCGTTGGTTCTATACCTGTTCTTCTAATAACGCACTTATGATCCCGTAAGTAGTTGTATTAAATGCGCCTTCTATAACAAGAAATACATTTATTTTTACCTCCTTTACTTTCAAGGACTCTGGAATATTTGCCACTAAATCTATGGGAGCTGACTCAGTAGATATGCAGACGCTATAACGCAACGTGTGTTGGGTGCTGTGGCATCCTTTTTAATATTCCAACTTCATATAGTTATGCACGATTTCTCAAGTGTTTTCAACACTGAAGGTTTTTATATTTAACAGTTTTGCCACTGCCTTCGTCAGGCTGTTTGTATATAATCCAGAACGTGGTTAAAAGGTGCTCAAAGCGCTTTTTAATCTGCACTCGATGCATATACTATATACACCCAAACTGTGTATTTACTATATATTACCAGAATTAACTAGTATTCTATCTGCGTGCCCGCAGTCCTGAGTTTTATTACATTCAGATTCACTAACATAATTCCATGTTGGATGCCCTGGTAGTCTAGTGGGTAATAGTTGTAGACTATTAGCGTGAGGGTCGTGGGTTCGATTCCCACCATAGACTCTGGTCTGTGACACTACATAGAGCATATGGTCAAGTCAACTCCGCTCGTATATAATTAGAATATAATTTATAATTGTATTGTAATTAATAAATAAATAATTCCGTGCCTAGATCCTGCCACACTCTGTATACATTGTCTACATCAATTGTGTAGCAGCCCTAGTACTTCTAGGGCAAAAATTTTAAGAATTTTTTTTTTGTTTGTTTACTAAACAGTTTTATAGTTCGTCCTTTAACAACTTACTTACTTACTTACTTAATTGACCTTTAATAACCCGTTTAACGGATTTCGGCCTGCCGCAACACATCCTTCCATTCGCCACTGCTTCTTGCGCACCTACTCCAGTTGGTCACAACAATCGATGACAGGACTTCTTCTAGTTGGTCCTTCCTGCGCAAACAAGGTCGTCCTCTTCGCCGACTTCCGCAGATCCTTGTATCAAATACCCGTCTCGACGGAGCATCCTTCTCCATTCGAACGACATGGCCGAGCCAGCGCAGGCGCTGGATGTTCATATGCTGCACAACGTCCATGTCATTGGGGAGCTCGTACACTGTTGGATTTGATTCGGAAATCACCCCCAACTTGCACAGGACCGAAGACCTTAGGTAGGACTTTTCTCTCGAATACTCTCAAGGCTGCTGTATCAGTGCTTAATATGGTCCATGCCTCTGAGCCATAAAGAAACACGTGGAGGATGCGCGTTTTGTAGAGTATTAGTTTTGTCGTACGAGAGAGGTCTCTGCTACTGTTGGCAAGAGTGATCCTGCGCTTGATCTCCAGACTGACATCATTTTTGGTGGTTACGGCGGAGCCAAGATAAATAAATTCCTTGAATTCCTTATATCGAAAGTATAGTTATCGGCCGTAATCTGACATTATTTATTAAGCCTCCAGAATGTTTATATATACATAATTGGTCATTACAATCCTTCAGTCAGGATTACGACCTAGTTTCTCACACCACTCATGTTGTGTGTGTTAATTTTATACATGAGTGGCGGGACCTACAGTTTAACGTCGACTCCGAACGACAGATTTTTGAAAACTTTTTAATGGCAGGTTTAGTTACGCTCAGAGTTTTTGCCAGAAATCTGTTCAGAGGAAGCCGTCGAAGAAATATTTTTGGTATTTTGTTTTGACGTCTGATAAGCCAATACACTGCCTACTAGACTAAGATGACTTCAAGAATGTTTATAATTTCACTATAACTATCATTTAATTTAATATCCTTTTGCTATTGTCCTTAAATGGTGTTCAGGTGTTTGAATGCTTTTGCTGCTGTCTCTTTCAGTGAATCTTCATTAAGTGCCTTTGAAAGCCATTGAACTAAGCACCACACACACATGTTGTCTGTATTATTTTCAAATGCAATAAATTTTCATGATTCCTTATAAATCAAACCAAGAAAAAAAATTATATTTTAACACTCTCGCTTTATTCTAAAAAATCGTATCGTTTCGTTTCGTTTTAGTTTCAAATGTTTTTATTTCTTTTGTACAATATTTCGTTAGTGCTGTCATGTGCTAGTTTGATTTATGTTGTATACGCCGTGTAATAAGTGTTACATTTACGGAATATAATCATGGCAGTTTGTTTTATTATTCGGTTCATATTGTTATAGTGTTTGTGTAATGTTGCGCATGCGCAATAAATCCTAGTTTTATGACACCTGACAAAATACTGCCCCAATAGCAGCCGTTCTTCTAAGCGAGAGATAAATTTTCTCTTTTTAACACTTTTCTTTCGGGTAAAAGAATATTCGTTCTTTTGGTTTTCTTCTATTTTTCTATTTCAATAGTTTTTGTTTCTTTTTTTGTATTGCAAACACATTGTATGGAGTTGTTGAATGGTCCACAGCTCACTTTTATAGCTGCTCACTATTAAAGTCATTTTAATTTCCATCGACAGTTGTTGCAAGCGTTACGCCAGTTTAAATTGTCTGTCTAACTGCTGCTATATTTAGTGAAAAAGAGGACATGATTTTAATATGATCTTCAGTTTCATATCATTCGTAAGACATAAAGGAAATACACAAACAAAAAAAAAACACTAAAACTAAGACAAAAACATTGAACACAGCAATGAAATGAATGTTCAGTGTAGTGTAGTGTAGAGAGAGAGTATTGAGGCTCATATGTATGTGATCATAGCTAAATCAGTTGGTTTTATTGCATTTAACACGTAACGTAAACGTAAACGTATGTAGTTAGAGGCTCCTGTAAAATCGCTTTTCTATGCATGATCGTAATAAAGTTATAAATCTTGTCAGTTTTATTGTGTATGTTTCTTGAATAAGTCATATAGGAATTGTTGTAAATAGTCATCATAGCATATAATATACAGTGGTGGCCTTATAATTAGAAACGACTTAGCAACATGTATGTTTGTTAATTTGTTTTACAGTTTTCACTGTGTACCTGATATCAAAGGCTTTGTTTGAAGGACGTCTTAGATACGTTTTTCCATCAGATTGAGACAAATTAAACTTAGATTCGAACTCTGTTCCAGAAACATCGTTTCCAATTATAAGGCCACCACTGTACATATGTATGTATGGCCGAAGGTGTGTTTTTATGGGTGTTATTGTAGATTTTTTTTATATCTTCTCAGTTGTCTTCATATTTTCTTTTTTTGGTCCAAGTTTTGTTTTTTTTATTGGTAATGGACATTTTAATCATTTTTATGACATGATTTTTGTGATCTGTGATGTTTTATTAAAACGCTTGAGACAATAACTATAAAACTTTTAAGCTTCTGTATAAGTAGCTTATGGCATTATAAAAATTTTTTATATGTTTTCCGTTTGGAATTACAAAGTTAAGGAAATTTCTCACAGGAAGACATTTCGAAATATGCTTGTAATAGTTTGTATATTATAACCTTGAGCCAAGAAATGATGTTACATTTGTTGTAGTTTGTAGAAAACTATTGCTTAATAAGTTTGTCAGAGTAAGACTTAAGCTTTTAAGGTGATAAAATATTTTATGAGTCTTAAACTGAATTTTTTTTTAATTGTTCACAGTATGACTAACAATTATGATTCTATTACCTCACGGTTATAAAACCTTAACTTCTTTACGGCTTGGACTAGCTCCTTGATAAAGTGAGAAGATCCAGAAAAGCAGTTTTTGTAATCCTTAATTGTCTTTCATTTACAATGCGAATTAATACTCTGTTATACAGGCACATTATGTACTGTCAGCACTCCTCTATATCATTGAATAATGCCCTGGCTTTAAGCAAAATTGATTATGAATCATCTGAAGTCGTTGGTTGTTCTCACTAGCAGGAACGCTATCATCTTCGCTGATTTGGTAGAGATTTAAGACATGGGAAGAAGTAGGACTGTGTAATATTTTTATAGAGGCTTACTCAAGGTATCTCTCTCCTTCTTCCGAACTACAGTAATGTATTTCAGGTCTATGTAATGTTCACAAATCATTCTGCGTAAATGATTGTCAATAGTTCAAGAAACGAGCAGATCTCTTTCGAGCGCAAATATCAAATTTTCTATAAAAATTTCCTGCCGCATATGCTTTATGTCAATATCATATGGGTTTCTGATCTGTACGGTATTCCGGATTACTGTGTAGCTAAGGTTATCAGCTAGATATAATGGGTGATTTTTTAGCTATTATCTTTTTGGCAACACTGGTTTAAACAGCTCACGCACGTTTCGTGTTTTGTTTCACTGTCAAACATCTTCAGTTTGGTCTATAATTTAACCTTGAATCGTCTTACAAACGAACAACGCTTGCAAATCATTATTATCAAAATGCGATCCACTTCTTTATCGAAAAATTGTGTTCAGCGACGAAGCTCATTTTTGTTTCAATGGGTACGTAAATAAGCAGAATTGTCGATTTTGGAGTGAAGATCAGCCAGAAGCATTGCAAAAGCTACCAATGCATTTAGAAAAAGTCATAGTTTGGTGTGGTTTATGGGCTGGTGGCATGATTGGACCGTACTTCTTCAAAGCTGCTGTGAATCGTAACGTAACTGTGAATGGTGAGCGCTACCGTAAGATGATATCCAACCTTTTTTTTGCCCAAAATGCAAGAGCTTGACTTGCATGACATGTGGTTTCAACAAGACGGTGCCACATGCCACACAGCACTCGTAACAATGGATTTATTGAGAGGCGAGTTTGGTGAACATTTTATTTCACGTTCGGGACCGGTGCATTGGCCGCCTAGATCGTGCGATTTAACGCCTTTAGACTATTTTTTGTGAGGCTATGTTAAAGCTCATGTCTATACAGACAAGCCTACTTCAATTGACGCATTGGAACACAACATTGAAGCATTTATTCGTGAGATACCGGCCGAAATGTTGGAAAGAGTATGCCAAAATTGGACTAAGCGGATGGACCATTTGAGGCGCAGTCGCGGTAAACATTTACATGAAATAATCTTCAAACATTAAATTATATGGACCGTACTATCGATTAAATTAAAGATTTCATGCATTTTTCTGAATTTTATGTATTTTTTTTTTAATTTTCCAATAGCTCTTAAAAAAATCACCCATTACATAACATACATAAATAATTGATCATTACAACTCTTCAGTCAGGATTACGACCTAGTTTCTCACACCACTTATGTTGTGTGTTTTAATTTTATACATGAGTGGCGGGACCTACAGTTTAAAGTCGACTCCGAACGTCAGACTTTTGAGAAACTTTTCATGGCCATTTTATTTACTCTCAGAGTTTTTGCCAGAACTCTGCTGAAGAGGAAGTTGTGAAAAAAATTATTTTGAACCGAGGTCTCCCCTCTAATAAGCCAACACACTACCTACTAGACTATGCCGACTAGATCCTGCTAGAGATCCTTCTAATTACCATTCTTCTTATGAAACTATGTAAGTACACATGAATTGTTCATCAAGTGGAAGTATTTATTGAACCCGGAAAAAACCTTAGCTGAAGAGAAATCTTAATTCATTGCCAAACTCATTAGACCGAAATCAAATAAAAATTTACAAAAAAAAATCCTTAAATTGACTCGTAAGGACATCTCGGGCATTACATTTACTGTTATCTAAAATTAAAAATTAAATTGGACGAGAAGGAAAAATGTATTGCTCACTTCACCTGTCAATGCCCGTGTCTCAAACTAGTTGTCTTATCTGTCCTAGCCTGCAATGCTGAAATGCAGTCAAAAAATATGCCGCTTAGTCTACGATAGCAGTGCCTGGGAGAGAAATTCTTCATAAGATTTATAGCGCAGTACACGTTCATAATGATTTACGAATTAGGCTTGACCCTGAGCTGCATAAGATTTGCGTATTGTGTTGGATTTATAGTTTAAAACTTAACATTTTCCTATATTTCTCTCAACAAATAGATTTTGGGACAAACTAACTGCTAATTTGAGACACCATGTACTAATGTGAAGCGTGTTCCAAAAGGCATGGTTTGGGCTACCCTACAACTGTTTTCCGAAATAGTTTTTCACTAGTCATGCACCATGTAGCTGAGTGCAGCTTTACAAGAATATTACCTCATTAGGGCTTTTCATGTTTTCTATACGTCTCTAGGTCAATACCATAATTAAGGAATATATTGTATTCGCTGCAAAGTCACTGTGATGATCCGGCCGTATTTGAGTTGTTTCTGGTCTGATCAAATTCAGAACATTACGCTGATCTCTTGAATATTTGATTTTATGGTGGACTAAATTAAAAATTACTTCAAAATGTAATTTTGGATTTTGTAAAATCGTCTACAGCATCTACCGTGTTCAGCACGTGTGGTACTCAATTTCATGGTTTTTCAAAATAATGGTCGGAATGCTTCGCCCAACTTGCCTTTTAATCCAGAGCATGCCCTGTCTCCGTAGTCTAGTAGCTTACTTACATACTTAAATAATTGGTCATTACAACCATTCAGTCATGATAATGGACCTAGTTTCTCACACCACTTATGTTGTGTGTATTAATTTTACACATGAGTGTCGGGACCTACAGTTTAAAGTCGACTCCGAACGACAGATTTTTGAGAAACTTTTCATGGCAATTTTATTTACTCTCAGAGTATTTGCCAGAAATCTGCTGAGAGGAAGTCGCCGAAGAAATATTTTTTGTATTTTGTTTGATGTCTTGCCTGGTGTTTGAACACTGGCTTTACGCCTAATAAACCAACTCACTACCTACTAGACTACGGCGAATTCTAGCTGTTTCTGGTTTCGTCAAATACCGAAAATTACCCTGAACTCTTGAATATTCGGTTTTATCGTTGATTATACTCTATACTCTATACTCCATTTTTGACTTGCAAATTTGTCTACAGCATCTATCGGGTTCAACTCGTGTGGTACACAATTTCATTGTTTTGTAAATATCACGAGTGTCCCTAATAAAATAAAAATAAATAATGAAACGTCTTTTTGCTTCAAAGTAGATGAAGAATCAAGAATTTGAGAGCTGATATGAAGTAATCGTAGTAATCCAACAGCGGCTAAACTATTAGAAAACAATGGTCGGAATGCTTTGCCCAACCTGCCTATTACTCGAGAGCATGCCCTGTCCTGACACCATTAATTTGAAGATAGTGTAGCATAATGCGATGCGACTAATCCTGTAAAATTTCTAAAAGTTCACAATTTTTTTATGGAGTGCTATTCATATGTAATCATTAAGATGAGAAAACGATTGGTCCTCTGGCTAAAATTTATATTCAAACAGTGTTTCACAATAAGCGCCTAAAATTTATTTAAAATACCACATAATCTAGTTAAACATTCAATTTTGTTAAAGCAAAATGTCCTGGCATTTCCTTAAAAAATATGCAACAGAGCATAAATACTTAAACATAATGCAGGGTGCAGGCTGCAGTGAAAAAAATATATTTTCATTAAAATATTAAAAAAATAAAATGAAATTCCTGTACATAATGAATAAACAAACCTAAAGAGGGCATATGTTTGTCGAATATTGAAACAATTTTTCAACCCCCTCTAAAGAATTTTATTACAAGACTTAAAATTATTGAATATAACATAACGAACAGTATAGTTTTCCTTTTTGTATGAAAAACTTCAGGACAATAAACCCTTAAGTAAGCACCCCCTTTTCGATACACAGGAATTCAAACAATTAAAGGAGAGAAAACAGCGGAAGCTCTTGTTTCGATTGTTGAATTAAAAAAATTAAACAAAAAAAAAACATGTGCATTTATTTTATTATCTAAGGAATTGGGTTCAAGGCAAGGTGTATGAAAACACTGTACATTTTCGATAGATTGTATTTAAATAATTCATTTTTATTCCTATTATTTATGTTACTCTTGTGTTTTTTTTTTTTTTTTTGTAAATTTTATAATTTCAACACGTGTTGCGTAAAGTTTGAAAATATAATGAAATGTTCTTGGAAACAAGAATTTTTCTTTTCATTCATTTCATGTTTAAATATTTATTTTAAACAATTTTGCATATGTTATGCCTTCCTTACCTTCCTTCCTTCCATACCTTTTCTTGTAATTTAAGATTCCTTTGCATTTTATTTAATCATAATTGTATACTCATCAGAACTCATCAGAACAACACAATTGTATACGTTTGTGGCATTTTTTTTTGAATGTTATCACTCCATAAACCCTACATATACGCCAAACACTATTGTTTACTATTGTATTCAGAAAAGAAATATGTATGTACACTTTTTCATTAGCAGCTGTGCTAATAACTCTTTATTAAACCCCTTCCTTTTAAGTATCAGTAATGGTATCGTAATGTATTGGGTTAGTGGAAAAGGTATTTTCTTATAAAGTAAAACTTAATATTTGATTTCTTGAAAAAGTAACATTTTATTAATTTCAGGTAGGGAAATGTACCGACTTTTTCGATACACATACATACATAATTGGTCATTACAACCCTTCAATCAGGATTACGACCTAGTTTCTCAAACCACTTATGTTGTGTGTGTTAATTTTATACATGAGTTGTGGTACCTACAGTTTAAAGTCGACTCCGAACGACAGATTTTTGAGAAACTTTTCATATCTATTTTATGTACTCTCAGAGTTTTTGCCAGAAATCTGCTGAGAGGAAGTCGCCGAAGAAATACTTTTTGTATTTTGTTTTGATGTCTGCCCTGGGGCTCGAACCCTGGCTTTACGTCTAATAAGCCAACACACTACCTACTAGACCACGGCGACTTCAATGCCTTAAGTAAGTTAAGAGTGTACCCGCTCTAGCAGTCCATGTGACAAGGGATCAGCCTGAGATTAACGCAGAGCTGCGACCAGAGTTGGTCAACTGGGTCATAGCAGATGGCATAACTACTTGACAACTACTGGGTTGCCTGTGTGACCAGGAATCACAATGATATTGATGCAGAACTGCTGCAAAAGTTGGCCCATAAGGTCACAGCAGATGAACATCGGTTTAGACTTGAACGTTGTATTTGAAAGACATTCGCATTAGCAAGACATTCGCATTAGCGTTTGACTGTCAAAAAAATTATAAATACCAGCAGCGTGATAAATTAAAAACTTATTTATATCGTTGAAAGACTGTAATATAAATACATACATACTTACATAGTTGGTCATTACAACCCTTCAGTCAGAATTACGTCCTAGTTTATCACACCACTTATGTTATATGTGTTAATTTGTATACATGAGTTGCGGGACCTACAGTTCAAAGCCGGATCCGAATAACAAATTTTGGAAAAACTCTTCATGGCAGTTTTATTTACTCTCGGAGTTTTTGCCGAAAATCTGCTGAGAATAAATCGCCGAATATATTTTTTTTATATTTCTGATGTGAGGTTTGAAGCTTACTTTACATCTAATAAGACAACACTCTCTGAAGAAGGATTGATTGAAGGATTGTCCATAGTTTAAGAAGCTTAGGGAACGACGATTATAAAATATCCTTGACCGGAACTTAAAATGTAGCTAAATCAGGGGACGCTTAACTCATACGTAGGAAAGTGCTTCGGTATAGAATTGGAATGAATTGGTAAAAGCTCAGGCGTTGACATTAGGCAGAAATATGTTCAACGAATTTACTGAGGCCCTATGTTCCTTATAAAAACAATAGATAATAAACCAAATAAAATGTATGGAAAAATACTTTTTAGACACTAAAAAGATTGTAATATAAATACCATCGAACAAAATTACTTTTTCCCACACCCTATAATTGCACAACCACCTTTTCATTGAATATATTTTATTTAAATTTTATAAATTGAAATCATAGTCTTTTCTTCAAATACAAATACAAATACACATGTACATTTATTTGTTCACTGGTATACATACGTTTTTTTTCTAAACGATTTCAATAAATGAATAACACTTTATGCACCTTCATTTGCACCTTTAATGCGACGAAATGTGGTGATTTACCTTTCAATGGGCTGATATTCATATTTAATCAGAACAAATAACGATGGTTGGTCTTAACAACCCTTTCGCTATACAACATGTTGAAAGTGAGTATTTCTTTCCTGTAAAGGAAGTTTGCCAATGACTATTTAACTTTTAGATTACTATTTACCCTTAACACCACCAAACTATAGAAGAAGTTTTCTAATGTAGGTTGGAGGTACAATGTATTTTTGATATTTGAAAAGTTTATTTACTTACGGCCACCTGTAGGAAATTGTCACTGTAGATCAATCGATCACTTGTAGCAGTTGTGTCATTTGTCGTGTATAATCATATGATATCATTTCAAATGTTTAATGAAGAATTTGTTGTTCTTTTTTATTTTTTTGTTGTTGTAAAGGATTTAAATTGTTTTAAATTTTTTCTGTAACGCTTTATTTGTTTGATTATTATTTCAAGGACTTGAAGGTTTAATCATTCATTGTCTTATTCGAGTACCCTAAAACAAATTCACTTCAAATACAATGAAAATACGTTGCATTCCAGATGTGCAGAAAATCTAAACCAGATGTTGAACAAAGTGACAAATAGTCACTACTACTGCTGTCCTACAAAAACTGACACATTCATGATGATGCCATTACAACCAACGTAGGGTTTAAAAACCTAAATCCCTGACTAAAGAAAGTATTTGAAAATCTTTAAGGACCCATGCCAAGCACCTGAAAATAAGAAATTCATGGTGGCTCTTTGAAGGCGTAATCTGTATTCACTTAGACACACATAAAACGTCTCTGCAACTAAATGTGGCACTGAAACTCAACAATAAATACAGTACTCATACACCATTCACCTTAACAAGTTTGCATAAAAATTAAAAATCACCAGGACAAGAGACAGAGAGAGTGTGAGAGAGAGCGAGAGAGAGAATATTGAAAAACCATTGTATTTAAAATGTATTTAAAAGACAATTACGAAATGAAATTGTTCTTTACACATCCATGTGGGCCTATTCTTTCCCTGTTTGTCAGGTTAAATGAAAAAATATTTGTAAGAAACTAAATGAATGGGAAATTGAAGTGTCATTTTCTTAAAAGTACCACAGTGTGGTAGTGATTTTTTCTTGTCTTTTCTTTTTTCTAAGAACAGTCGTCCAGTAATAACAGGAACAATAAACAGTTAAGGCGCTTCCTTTCATACATTCTTTTTGTCAGCAGCACGCATGAGTCAGTGCATAAGTATTGGCTGTAGTTTAAAGCAGGTGCTTATTTATAGACATGAATCAGTTTTATTTATGAAAAGACAAAAATTTTTTTGAATTGAATTGAATTGAATTTTTTTTGCACATCTGATCGCAAACAATTGAGAAACAGATGCTTAGGAAATCAAAATTTTCTTAAAATTTTAAAAAATTTACCTGCTTACTTTTGGCAAAAAAACATGGAACAACAAATTCGTTGAAGGGTTATTCGAAAATGTTTCATTTCTCTTTTTATCATATCTTATCCAGAAAGATGGAAAATGTGGAGGACAACATGGTATGACAGCCCGAAAAATGTTGTTAAAAAAAGCAAGTGGCCTATTTTGAGAACCGAAGATCGTTTCGTACCTTCGGAAGAAAGCAGTATTTTAAAACGAATTATCGGGTATTCCAATAGAGACTTCCGAACTTCGACAGTTGATAACAGCCTTCGTATTGATGCTATATCTGCCAAATCCATTGTCATTTATTCAATTCATTTTGCCGAATCACCAATGTTGTTTATTCGCTGAATAGGCTGTGGAGTGGTTGGCAATTGACTGTAAGTCATCTTTATACTATGTTCAGATATGCACTTTTATTGAGTCAATATTCGATTTATTGGGTACAATAATTTAAGTGTTCAGACATAACAATATACGCAGTTCAACTGCTTATTCAATATTCATTTGACAGCTGGTAAACAAAACAGTTGGTTGTTTCAACAACATTGTTTTTATTTTGTTTTTTGTTTGTCGTTGAGTTGTCAAATATCAACAAAAAGTGTTCGGTTAATTATAATATGCTCACTAAACACACTTATGACAGTGCTGCATTTTAAGTTTTACTCAATATTATAACAATTTGCGTATTTATTGCGCAATTATTAATTTGAACTTTATATGAAATATTGAGCTCAATAATGGCGTTTATTGCGATTTACGCAATAAAGGTGCATATCTGAACATAGCATTAGTGATGAGTAACATTTCTAGTGGATAAAATTTCCAGAGATTCAAGACCGTCTAATGCATCCCCTTTGCTGTATATTATGGGATGGCGACGTCATATTTCTTTGCGGGCCAGGTTGGCCATTACTGTCAACGGTGAGTACAATAGGTTGATGATTATTAACTTCTTTTGGCTTGAATTTAATGAACTGGACACCAACGACAAGTGGTTTCAAAAGGACGGAACTACATATAACACATGTCAAATTGAATATTGTGTGCGAGCGATTTGAGGGCATAGTTATATCAGGTGGATGGGTCACCGAGCTCGTGCGATTTAGAACTTTTCTTGTAGAATTTTCTCAAATCGCATGTGTATACGAAACAGCCACAAACCATAGTGGTGATCAAAGCCAACATAACCCATATCATCGATCAAATTCAGCCTGATTTAAGAGCAAATTTAATGAAAATTTGACATTTCGGATACGCTCCACCCATAGAAATCGTGGACATTTAACCGTTGTTAATTAGACACATTATGGCATCAATAGGTCTTTCAAATATAAAATTTCGGTGATATCTACCAAATACATACATACATAATTGACCATTACAACCCTTCAGTCAGGATTACGAACTAGCTTCTCACACCACTCATGTTATGTGCGTTAATTTTTTTACATGAGTGGCGGGACGTACTGTTTAACGTCTAATCTGAACGACAGATTTTTGAGAAACTTTTTCATAACAGGTTTTATTTACTCTCAGAGTTTTTGCCAGAAATCTGCTGAGAGGAAGTCGCCGAAGAAATATTTTTTTGTTTTGATGTGTGGCCTGGGGCTCTAACCCTGGCTTTACGTCTAATAAGCCAACACACTATCTACTAGACCACGGCGACGGAGGTACATATAACATTTGGCAAATTGAATATTCTGTCCGATTTGAAGGCATAGTCATCTCAGGTGGATGGGCCACCGAACTCTTGCGATTTAGAACTTTTCTTGTTGAATTTTCTCAAATCGCATGTGTATACGAAACAGCCACAAACCATAGTGGTGATCAAAGCCAACATAACCCATATCATCGATCAAATTCAGCCTGATTTAAGGGCAAATTTAATGAAAATTTGACATTTCGGATACGCTCCACTCATAGAAACCGTGGCAGACATTTAACCGTTGTTAATTCGACACATTATGGGGTCTTTAATAGGTCTTTCAAACCAATAAAAAAAATTCGGTGATATCTCACACATACTTTGTTTCCTGGAACAGAATACCGGGATAGAAAATTGAAACTGCACGGTACATACGAGTACATACATATTTCGTCATTATAACCCATCCGTGAGGATTTCGTCCTATCTTCTCACGCCACTTATATTGTGTGTGTTAATTTTATACATGAGTAGCGGGACCTACAGTTTAAAATCGAGTCCGAACGACAGATGTTTGAGAAACTTTTTCATGACAATTTTATTTACTCTCAGGGTTGTGGCCAGAAATCTGCTGAGAGGAGGCCTCGCGTCTAATAAGGCAACACACTACCTATTAGATTCCGGCAATGTTTTTCTCAAGTGTATGTGAAATAGAAAATGGGAATTCGATTGAGCGGTTATGAGCGCTTACTTTCTGTGATGACTGGATTAATTAAACTATCAGTGGTATTGATCGTTGTAAATGGACCTTCAGGATCTATTTACAGTGATGGTATTTTCCCAAATTGTGGATCTATCCATTCTAATACTGTCAATACTGTCGGATTTCGCACTCCTTGTGTTTCTCAAAATATTTCCTCTTTCATTAGAATCTTTTTTTTGTTTTTCTTAAAATCCTAGAGAAGGACCAAATAAATTATTTCTAGTAACAGTAAAAAGTAGTCCAGTTTTCAAGAATCAAAACCAGTATTTGCTACAAATAATCCTTAAAGAATGCAAAATATTCCAAAGCGTGTGACATTTGAAAGAAGAAGGGAGAAAACCTGTGTAAATAAATTGCATGCAAATTGCATTTCATTGGAACTCTACACCTGGCATCTTTGAAACAATTGTTCTGATTTTAAATATTCTTAAAAAACAAAAAATACTTCATCACTATGGACTACAGCTACTATATGCTGTATGAAACAAGATAAAAGGAAATCTCTTTTGTTTTCATATGAAAGAGAACAAGAAGAAGAACGAGAACTGACAATGAAACAAAAATGATGAATGCATTCTTTTTTGCTGTTGTTGTTTTGTTGTTTTTTGGGTCTTTCGTTAACATTCAATGAAGAAGAATGAACATAAAAGCAAATGAAAACCCATAATGCAGCCGACACTACAAAAATCACGAACTAAATACACAACAATTGTTAAGTTAATGCTGCACAGCATTAACAACACAACACCATCACTAACAATAACAAGAACAACAACAACATTAACAATGAACAACATTAACAACCGACAAGTAACAGCAACAACAATGTAACAAGACGACAAGAAGAACGAATAAAAAAAACACGAGGCAAGAAATACAACAAGAAACAGAAACAGAAAAGAAATCTATTTTGAAAATGCTAGACAAGTTGGCGCGTTGTACGACAATAATAGCAACAACAACAACAACGTGAACAATGTTACAAATCTTAGGTAATTCACCACACACAAAATACAGCAATAACAACAAGAAGAACAACATCACTTAAATGCAATTCATACAATGGTAGTGTGTGTGTCTCTCTGCTAAAAGACAAGGGCTGCAAAGTGTTGCATTCATACGTATGTATTCATGTCCCAAAATACTACCAAGAGACAGAGATGGACAGACAGAGATGGACAGACAGACAGACTGATGGTAGACAGAGAGACAGACAGACATATAGGCGAATGGTCAATGGCACAGACATTTGTCGTTCAAAGTATAGAAAGCAATGAATTGCAAGGTTTCATACTTTAATTTTATTGTTGTTGCTGTTCTTATGTATTTGCTGTTGCTGTTGCTGCTGCTGTTGTTGTTTTTACTAAAGGTGTCAATTCTACGAACAAATGCCACTGGGTGATAAAAACAATACGCACACACAGCAGGAAGCACAAGCCAATAAAAATAAAATGACAAGAAAATTGTTATGGGGATATTGAATGCCAGCCAGGCTCTAGCCAACAAACAAACACTTCTTGTGGAATTGCATGGAAATGGAAATGGAAGAGGCCGAGTCAGGGGCAAATACCGATACAGGCAGATATAAAGACAAGACAAGACAAGACAAACCAAACCGAAACTACAATACAAAAAACAATAAAATTAATGATAAATTATGTGTAATAATGAAATCATGGTCAACAAGCGCTATACAACACCAATGGATTGAAGATGCAAAAACAAAAAAAAATGAAAAAACGGAATTGCATTGGAACATTGCATAGTAACTCTTTTAGGGAATTTTTTCTTCTGTCTGTTGGCAGATAGAATATGTAAATGGATTGCACAAGGATGGTTTGTAGTTACGTTTAATTGAAAATTGTTATAAATGTTCAAGAAAAAAATGGATTAGGGCTGTATAAATCATAGCCATAGGCTAGGAGCTAAATGCTGCTCTATAAGGCATAAGACTTATAAAATTATTTTAATCCATAGGATGGTCTACTTCATCCGCTTCGATACCTTTTACAGAATCGAAACCGTCATTTATTTCCTTGGAATTCAAAGCAACATGTGTGATGGATTTCCAGCTTGCTACATTAGGTATGCATGTAAACAGTCGCCGTAGTCTAGTAGGTAGTGTGTTGGCTTATTAGTCGTAAACACACGGTTCAAACCCCAGGCCAGACATCAAAACAAAATACAAAAAGTATTTCTTCGGCGACTTTCCCTCAGCAGATTTCTGGCAAAAAATGTAAGAGCAAATAAAATTGCCATGAAAAGTTTCTCAAAAATCTGTCGTTCGGAGTCGACTTTAAACTGTAGGTCCCGCTGCTCATGTATAAAATTAACACACACAATATGAGTTATGTGAGAAGCTAGGCCGTAACCTTGACTGAAGGTTTGTAATGGCCAATTATGTATTATTATGTATGTACGTACATATGTGGCGGTAACTGGTCTATTTTTTTCAGTGTACAGTGCCGATGGCAAGTTCGAGACTTAGACTTACAATTGGTTTTACGATAATATTTACCGAGCTCCAACCAGTGTTGCTTTTAATTCTGTTCTAATTGATAGCATTGTAGTTAAATACATTTCGTCAAGTATCATAACTTTTTCGCTCTTTTTCAAAAATAGTTATTAAGTTCTTAAAAGCTCCAGCGGCAAAAGTAGAATTTAACTTAAGCAACTGAATTTTACTTTCGAATACATTCTAATCTTTTTTTCTAATGATTAAACGCTAAAATGATGTTACTGCTGCCTTTAGTGCTATTGAACGGGAGTCTACTGAGATGGGTTTGGCAATAAATGAGAGCAAAACAAAGTATATGTTATCGACAAGTAGAGACGTGCGGCATATTAATTCTCAGATTACGGCCGATAACTATACTTTTGATACAGTCAAGGAATTTATTTATCTTGGCGTCGCCGTTACCACCAAAAATGATGTCAGTCTGGAGATCAACCGCAGGATCACTCTTGCCAACAGGTGCTACTATGATCTCAATAGGCAATTGAGTACAAGAGACTTATCTTTATGGAGCAGAGACATGGACTCTATTAAGTACCGATGCAGCCGCCTTGAGAGTGTTCGAGAGAAAAGTCTTACGTAAGATCTTCGGTCCAGTACGAGTTGGCGATATGAGATCCTCAACGACATAGACGTTGTGCAGCGTATTAATATCCAGCGGCTGCTCTGGCTCGGCCATGTCGTTCGAATGGAGGAGGATGCTCCAGCGAGACGGGTATTTGAGGCGGGGATCTGCGGAAGTCGGCGCAGAGGACAACCTTGTATCCGTTGAAGGGACCAAATCGAGGAAGTCCTGACATCGACCAACTGGCGAAGGCGCGCAAAAAATAGAGGCGCCTGGAAGGATGTGTTGCGGCAGGCCGAAATCCGTTAATCGGGTTGTTATGGCTAATTAAGTAAGTAAGTAAGTAAACGCTAAAATGTGATGATGATATAATGCTACCAGCATTGAAAAGCAGTTTTTAATCATCTGAAGTGCATCTACAATCAATTATAACTCTATTTCACAACGTGCTGCTTAAGTAGGAGCCATTCCCGGAGTATACATTGTACATTAAAACAGGCGATGCAGTCTAAGCCCTAAAAATTCTTAAACGAATAAACACATAAGTACTTACTTAATTGGTGATTGCAACTCTTCAGTTAGGTTTACACCTAACTTCGGGCTCTATTTGTGTTGTGTGTGTTAATTTTATTCATAAGCAGCGGGATCTATTGTTTAAAGTCGTGTCCGAAAGACAGATATTTGAACAACTTTTCATGGCAATTTTATTCGCGTAGAGTTTTTGCCAGAAATCATCTGAGGGGAATTCGTCTTATACACCAACATACTACCTACTATGTATGGTAACTTCACTAAACATTCATTAAATTTGATGTCGAATCACAAAATTAGGCAACCAAATATGAAACATAAATAAGAATTGCAATGAATTTCTTACACAAGGGGAAAGGATTGGATCCGTCGGTGCCTAGAAATAACAGAGAATTCCATGTATTCTCTTCGTTTATGGTACTGGGCATAGTGGTTTGCTATTATCCGTATTGAGTCCTAATCAGTCGACGGTAAAAAAGGAATGTTTGCTAGCCAGTTAATGTAAAATATTGTATATGATCGACTAAATTATCTTCCTCATGTAGGGATACTGGCAAGTAGTCTTATTCATTGTGGTTCTTATCAATCAAGGGTTCTACCTTTCGAACAATGAAGATGAATAGGAAGAGAGAGAGTGAGCTTTATAACAGACGAGAAGCAATTCTAAATCTTGATAATCATGTCAACAAGATGTTAAAATGTATTGAAATATATTCGCCGTAGTCTAGTAGTGTGTTGGCTTATTAGATGTGAGGCCACGGTTCAAACCAGAAAACGAAATAAAAAAAATATTTCTTTGGCGAGTGCCTCTGATCAGATTTCTGGAAAGAATTCTGAGAGTAAACAAAAATTACCATGAAAAAGTTTCTCAAAAAAATCTGTAGTTCGGAATCGACTTTAAACTGTAGGTCCCGCCACTCGTGTATAATATTAACACACATAACATAAGTGGTGTGAGAAACTAGATCCATAATCCTGACTGAAGGATAGTAATGACCAATTACGTATGTAGGTAGTGTAGTAGATAGTGTGTTCGCTAATTAGACGTGAGGGCACGGTTCAAACCACAGGGCAGACAACTCCATCAAAACGAAATAAAAAAATATTTCTTTAGCGACTGCCTCTCAGCAGATTTCTGGAAAGAATTCTGAAAATAAATAAAAATTACCATGAAAATGTTTCGAACGACAGAGTGTTCTAAGTCGACTTTAAATTGTAGGTGCCGGCACTTATGGACAAAATTAACACGTACAACGCAAGTGATGTGAGAAGCTAGGTCGTAATCTTGACTAAAGAGGTGTAATGACCAATTGTGTATGTATGAATGCATATATGGAATTAAGAATGTATGAATGCATATATGGATTATGCAATGAAAACCTGCCGACAAATTTTAATGCGTTCGAAGGATTGAAATACGGATGCGGATGTACTAAGTCTACCATAGAGAACATACTTCAAAGTTAGATTTTATAAATTTTTTTATCAGTCATTCCCTAAGTATGCATGTACTTCATTTGCTATTGTGGTAAATGTGCCAGGTGTTTCAATATCGTATACATTTTATAGAACAACAATAAATATTTTTTTCAATTCAATAAATAACAATAAATCAGGGATTCTTAAGCCAAACCAAGAACAAATAACACTTTAATGCAAAGGAAAGGATGTTGAATGCGTTTAATGAAATGAAACTAAAGGACAATGGCATTCGTTTAAATGTTTTAAATGGCATTGTTTAAATTCATTGCCACTACAACAATTGAGATTTTTTTGTTGTTTTTTCGTTTATTTTTTTGTAGTAAATATCCTTCAAGTGGAAATAACAAATGCAGACATATAGCGTACACTTGCAATCCTTTGCCAAGGCATATACAATTGAGGGCAATAAAAATTATAAAAAAACAACAACACACAATGGCATGTAAATGAAATGAAAAATATTTAACACACTTATGAAATCAACATCAAGAAAAGAGAATGAAGAAAAAAGAAAACAAAAACAAAACAAAACTATTTTGAATGAAAGAATGAATAACGAATGAATGACTTTCCTCTCAAGTATGGTAGATGAAGATGTGATATGTCTGTCCATATTCCAAGGGACTTTTGACATAAAAACGTGATACCTGTCTGGTAAAGAGATTTATTAGAACATGATTTCTTTTATTTTTTGTGGTAAAAGTTGTAAAGTAAAGATTTACTTACAAAAAACCCAAAAAAAAATCCCAAAAAAATTCCCAAAAAATTCTTTTCGATTGATAACCTTTGGTATTTTGTTTTTCTCTTGATTCTTCTTCTTATTACTGTGAAAACGATGTGGCAAGTTTGAATGCAGAAAACCTTTAACATCCAACAGAATTTTTTTTTTTAAACAAAAACCATCTACAGTATGCGACATAATTGTAATGATAGTCTGGTTATGGTGTTGAAAAGTGTTCGAAACGGCTATTAAAGTAATGAAAAGAGACTTGTCATCATCATCCTCATTCTTAATATTATTTTGATTATTATTGTAACTACTTAATGTTCCTTGTCTTCTTCTTTTTTGTTTCGTCATAAGGTTGTGTCATCATTTTCAGCCATCATTTGGCCGTTAAGCAATACGAATGGTAATGTCATCATCATCATCATTGTCGTCGTCGTCATCATTATTGTCATACACGTCAGTTCAACATCAACATTGTCATAAAACTCAAACTCAACATGTTTGTTACTTATTCTACGACGAGTTTGTTGTTTTATTTGCAACTTTATGATACCTGTTTAAATGTTAAAAAACATTAAGCTCGTGCCACTATGTGGCATAAACACTAACATGGCTCAGACGTACATACGTACATACTTTAAGTACAATATGTTGCATTATTAATGTTGCTGTTGCTGTTGTTGGTTTTCATAAATGTTGCAATAATCTTGGCCATGCTTTGGCTTTTTCTGTACAGCACAGCACAGCACAGGCATTAACTAACATGGGTTCATGCATGAGTTTGAACTTTTTACTTTTATTATTCTTATAAAGTTTTTTTTATTACTTCTCTATCTCTCTCTCTCTCTCTCTCGCTCTTTCTTTGTCTCTGTCTCTGATTTTCTTTATATAAAATTGTTTATTATTTAAACTTATAAAAAATAAACTTCAACTTTTTTATATTCAAATTTCTTGTTAAACATTGTTTTTTTGCCAAAGTTTTGACATTTTTCCTGTAATATTTTCAAACTTTTCCTTTATTATGAGCCAAAAAAAAGGTGGCTTGAATTTTTGCAAATCAAATTTTGTTAACCCTGGAAGGCAACAAAGGAACTTAAAGGAGAACAAAAATATCATTTCAATACAAATAACTGTTGCTGTTGCTTAATTTTAAATTTGAAACCCTCTAGTCAGGATTACGACCAAGCTTCGCAGACCACCACCCATACTGAGTGTGATAATTTAATGCATGAGTGGCGGGACCTACAGCATTCATTTTTCTTTTTTCCAGATGCCTAAACTAAGGTTTGAACTCACAAGCTGGACTTTGATAATAACGCGATTGATGTCTTTTTTTGAGACCGACACTCATGAACTGCATGAATAGAAGTACATTGTGTTGTATTAAAGCAAAGATAGTTTGTTGGAGAAAGAAAAGAGGTGGTAGTGTCCGACAATCCAGCAGTCTTGGACTTGAAAGTAAATGATTGTCATGAAAAAGTGTCCCAAATCTGTAGTTCGGAGTTGGCAATAAACTAGAAGATCCATCACTCTCGCATAATATGTTATTTCCCATTATAAAAATTTTAGAAATTCCGTCCATATAAAGCACAGCTCACGCAGAAACTGAAGGCGGTTAACCCTTCACACTACCCTAGTAGACACTATGTAGTAGGCACTAAGTAGTAGAACATGTTTTTTATGCTGATTTTTCATCAAAAATTTCTCTGGCAATGAAGCTCATTTCTCGCTTAATGGTTACGTCCACTAACAAAGTTTTCGCATATGGTGTTCATAGAAACGTAGAAGAGTTTGCTAAGCATTATAGTCTGTATGTGTCATTTCGCTGACGCTCGAACAATTGTTGTGTACGCATGATATCGGCTCTACTAGTTTGATCAAGGAGGTACCAGGACCTACACAATCGTCTTTGGCTTTATTGATAGATTTCAAAAAGAGCAAAGAACATGATATCAAAATCAAAACCGCGAAACGTTTAAACATATTCCGTCATTGTGGAATTAATTTTTTTTTTGGGCTTGCAACATGTGAGCGATCGTTATCTCTACAAAATATAACAGCTTCTGGTTGAACATTCTGAAAGTTTTCTACCCAATTTTCAATTCAACAATTTCATTAGATTGCACGATCCGATTTCAGTACGCCATAGTAGTTGAGGCGCTTATTCAGAGCATTTTCATGGAGCTTTGTATATTCATGCGACTCTGCTGTGGATTGTTATTCGTTGAACGAACTTCACATAGTCGTTGTAGTCTAGTAGGTAATGTGTTGGCTTATTAGACGTGAGGTCTGGGTTCACACCACAGGCCAGACATCTTCAACTAAACGAAAAATGAAAAAATATTTCTACGGCCAGTTCCTCTCAACAGATTTCTGGCGAAACTTACTTGCTTACTTACTTAATTCGCCGTAACAACACGTTATTGAATTTTGGCCTTCCGCAACACATCCCTCCAGGCGCCTCTGCTTCTTGCGCGCCTACGTCAGTTGGTCACACCAATCGATGACAGGGCTTCCTCGATTTGGTCCTTCCAACAGATACAAGGTCGTTCTCTTCGCCGACTTTCGCACATCTCCCGTCTCGCCGGAGCATTCTCCTCCATTCGAACGACATGGCCGAGCCAGCGCAGCCGCTGGGTATTAATATGCTGCACAACGTCTATGTCGTTGAGGAGCTCATACAGCTCACTGTTGGATCGGATGAGGAAATCATCGCCAACTCGTACTGGACCGAAGATCTTACGTAGGACTTTTCTCTCGAATACTCTCAAGGCTGCTGCATCAGTACTTAATAGGGTCCATGCCTCTGCGCCATAAAGAAGCACGATGAGCGTCTTGCAGAGTATTAGTTTTGTCGTACGAGAGAGGTATCTGCTACTGCAATTGCCTATTGAGACCATAGTAGCACCTGTTGGCAAGAGTGATCCTACGCTTGATCTCCAGATTGACATCATTTTTGGTGGTAACGGCGGAGCCAAGATAAATAAATTCCTTGACTATGTCGAAAGTATAGTTATCGGCCGTAATCTGAAAATCAATATGCCGCACGTCTCTACTTGTCGATAACATATACTTTGTTTTGCCCTCATTTACTGCCAAACCCATCTTAGTAGACTTCCGTTCAATAGCACTAAAGTCAGCAGTAGCATCTCGCCTGGTACGCCCTATGATGTCAATGTCGTCAGTGTACGCAAGCAACTGGACACTTTTTTGAAAAATAGTGTCATTGCGATGCACTCCCGCCTTTCGCAGAACACTCTCCTTTAATTCTCACACATGCTTAGATAAGTCAGGAAAACCATATTGGTAAGTCCAATTCCATTAACGCAGGTGTTCATCAAGTCTGTATCTAAAACAAAGGAAAAGATAGGGAAACATACAGTTTAGACTTTAGATCGGCTCCTTTTAATTCTACAGGGTGCAGGGTTCATCATAAGATTAGATTATTCGACTCAAATGAAATTGTGGGATACTACAACACTTGAAATCCTTTTAATTCATAAGCCGATGCATACATTCGAAGATTCCGACCAGCAATCATTCCTTATCATAGCTTATGGTAGAGCGGAAACACTAAAAAACAGCGAAGTTATTAAGACATTCTCCAAAAAAACTACCGAATGAAGTGACTAAAGTAGCAGAAGACCCCATAACGTATCCGGAGAGGTCGGACTTGTAGACTCAGAAATGGTTAAAGTCGCATGGTTAAAGTAACCTAGTGGTCAGGCATCGCCAACTAAACGAAATATGACAAAATATTTCTTGGGCGACTTCCTCTCAGCAGATTTCTGGCAAAAACTCTGAGAGTAAATAAACCTGCCATGAAAAAGCTTCCCAAAAATCTGTCATGTATAAAATTACACACAATATGAGTAGTGTGAGAAACTAGGCCGTAATCCTGACTAAAGGGTTGTAAAGACCAATTATGTATGTATTGAACTTCACATACGAAAAAAGTCATTCAGCTTCGTTTGATAGTCATTTTTCATGTCTTTTTGTCAAATTTTGTAACTTTCGAAATGTTTTGAAAATACTGCTCGAGTGGCTGTTCAAAGACTCAGGTTATTTTCTTAACTATACCAGAGCAGATTTGAAACTGAAATTATGTTCCTTTTCTCTCAAGAACTAACAAATAAATAATTTTTTTAAATTCCATACAAGTAAAAGACTTGTAACTATAAAAAGACTGTGTAAAGGGTTAAAAAAAATTCAAAAAAAAAATCGTACGAACGAATCAACCAACCTGTTGCACGCTCTTATTGTTGTTCTTACTGTTGCTGCTGCTGATTATCTGGAAATGTTAAATCAAGGTTCATTGTTTTTTATGTCTCTTACGTTTTATTCTTATTATTTTTTTTTCTTTCTACATTTTTGTTTAGCTTTTCTTAGTACTTAAAGTAAATTTTTTTTTATTTTTTAACAGAAAAATTTTGTTTTATTTTTATGATACATTTTTAGTATTTTTGGGAGGTTAAAGGTGAAGCCGTTAAGAACTTACTGTTGTTGTGTAGAAAAAAAAAACTGTAACGAGCATATCAACTTTAAAACAATTTTTATTGCTTAATAGGTTACAGTTATAGTAATGGCGAAAAGACACTGGCACAGCCATAGTTGCAGATACAGAAACTCAAACAAATAAAAAAAAAAAACTGGCACTAAAATAAAACGAAATTAAACTGTAGGAAAACCATTAAAATCATACTCAAAAGACATTTACAGAGAAATAATTGTTATTATGGTAGACAATTGGCATTTATTAGATTACTGGCCAAAAGGTGGGTCAGCAAATTGCATTTTTAGATGATCAGCAAGTAAATTTATAAAAAAAAACATTTTTAAATTTATTTTTTATTTAAAAAGATGTGGGAGGCAAAAAGTTCTTATTAAAAGAAATCCGTAAAAGAAAATTATCCAAAAGAAGCAAAACTGTCTTATTTAAAGCGTTTTTAACATAGGGAGCGTAAAATTCCTGTGCCTGGAAGCTTCTTAGCAAATGCAAACCATGCTGTGTAACTGGTAGCAGCTCGTTGTAGGAACCCCAGATCAGTCAGTTCAAAATCTTCATTTGTCAGACCAAAGAATGTTACACTTATGGTATTCTGAATAGAGATTAAAAGTTCTTCCAAGGTAGGGAACCAGGAACCAGATTTTTATTTCCATTCTTGCATATAATAAAGCCAGGTGAGGTAATTTTAAAAATGTTTCCACTTTATTTTTATTAAACACACATCAGCGTTAATACAAAACAATCCCTCTTTAAATGCTTGTTAAATCCTGACAAGGCGTTTTAAATTTCCGTACGCGTGCGCAGCCGTTTGCTTCCATACACCATGAGTTATCTACGGAACCTGATTTATAACAACAACTGAATAATCTACAAATATACATACATATACCTCACAATTCATGTATTATAGTTTATCTAAATGCATACCAACAACAATAAAAATCAAAAGGATCCTATTGCATTCAAGCGAAATTTTGTTGTTGAGCCTTAACCATTACAGTTGATGTTGATGTTGAGCCGATGGTGGTGGTGGCAATAGTTATAATGTAGCATAATGAAGCTCAATAAAGGCTCAAGATGTTTCCATAATTATTTTTCTAATTTTTTCTTTTATTTTTCCTCTCTTTAGAGAATAATAAAAATTCAAATTAGTTTTAAACAATTTTTCAACAAGAATTCTTTGCTTTTAAGGGTGCATACGTAGCTGGTTTTTGTCTGTTAAAAAATAAAGGACATGTGCTAGAGTTCCTATATAAAATGAAATTTTTGTAAATTTTTGTTTTGGTAGAGATTTAAAAGACGATTTAAATTCCGTATCAATTGAAACTGAAACATCTGCCTTTTTTTGAAGTGTTTTTAATTGAACTTGTTTAAACAGAGGTTCGTTTTTAGTAAGATATAGTTGAGTGTGATATAAAATGCGGAGTATTTCAATAGATCTCGGATGGTATCAAAGCTGATGCTCATTAATATTTAAATTTAATAGTCATAAGACATTTAATAATTATCAAAAGCCACACTCATCTTAATTCATTGGCCATTACAACCCTTCAGCCAGCATCTTCGGCCTAGCTTCGCACACCACTCATATTGTGTGTGTTAATATTTTACATGAGTGGCGGAACCTACAGTTTAAAGTCGATTCCGAACGACAGATTTTTGAGAAACTTTTCATCGCAATTTTGTTTTATTCTCAGAGTTTTTGCCAGAAATCTGCTGAGAGGAAGTCGCCGAGGAAATATTTTTTCATGTTTTCGTTTTGATGTCTAACGTGGGCTTTGAACCGTGGCTTTACGTCTAATAAGCCAACACCCTACCTACTAGACTACGGCGACTCCACTCGTCTTAATATTAAGCCAACTTCTTTGATTTATTCATGATTTAAGAAAATTGAATAAATATGTCATCAAGCAATTCTGTTTATCGCTGAGTCCCAGACATCAGTACCGAACATTAGGGAGAAGTCAAGCAGTAAACGAGTGAAGTTCATCATCCAATACATTTCCATAAAGTGTGCTGTTTCCTGCCAACGAAAAATGGCAACCTTGAATTCTAGCACCCATTGAGAGCCCCTACATTAGTTGAAAAAAATTAATAAATGAAATAATGAATAATGTTACTTAAAGGGAGACTGAGTATTTCTACTGTTATCATATAGGTAGACATGAGTTGGTTCAAAACCAAATTCGTGCGGGTTACTCAGAGTGATGCAGCAAATACTGCATCCAGGAGAAGTAATTTTTCTTCGTTGCATGTAACTGGTATTGAAACTGTTCGTAAATAACAACGTCGAATAAAACTCTAAGTGCGAATTAATTTTCTAAGACATATTTTACTACTTTTGTGAATTCTACTCGGACAATCACGCATATTTTTCACTATATTTTTCTATATCACTATTCAAACAAACCTACTTCAGTCAGGATTATGGCCTGCGTGTGTTAATTTTATCCATGCGTGGCGGACTCCGTATGACAGATTTTTTGCGAAACTTTATCATGGCATTTTATTTTACTCTCGAAGTTTTTGCCAGAAGTCTGATGAGTGATAGAGGCCAAAAGAAATATTTTTTCATATTTATTTTTGTTTGAGATATCTGAGCTGAGGTTTTAACGACGGCCTGGCGTCTAATAAGCCAATACGCTACTCACTACACCACTTTATTGATTCCACATTCTAAATTCTAATGCCTTTATTGTTCCACAAATGTGTTCCATTTTAATAATTTCTGATTCTACAACTACGACCTCTCTGGATTCTTTATGGGTACTAATCTTCTGCTACTTTAATCACTTCATTCGGTAGTTTTCTTGGAGTATGTCTTAACCACTTCGCTGTTTCATTTTGTAGTGTTTTGACTTTGCCATAAGCTAAGAGAAGGAATGTTTTGCTGGTCTGAATATTCGAATAATCTAATCTTATGATGAAACCTGCACCTTGTCCAATTAAAAGCGGCCGATTCAAATTCTCGACTGTATGTCTCCCTATCTTTTCCCTCGTTATAGATACAGACTTGATGTACAATTGCGTTAATGGAATTGGTCTTACAAAGATGATTTTCCTGCCTCACCTAAGCGTATGTGAGAAGCATAGTGTTCGCCGCTCCAAACAAAAGTCTAAAGATGTCTGCTGGGTTGCATCAAGCCTATGAATACGGAGCGAAAATTAGCTATTAATTGTTGTTTTTTGGCACGATAAGCGATTGCTCCGGTTTTAAAAATACATCTTGAAGAAGAATATATATAAAAAAACTAGCTTCTGCCTAAATTTCTTCTGTTCGAAGTCGACGTTAGCCTGTAGATTCTGTATGTAAAGACAGTAGTATGTTAACACAGATATCTTACAAAGTGTGAGAAGCAAGACCGTAATCTTGGTTGAAGTGTTATAATGACCACAAATGTATGGTATTAAGTAATGGATCTCGACAATTTTCCAAGACATTGACAGGTTAAATATTGGGATGTTCGGAAAGTAATTTGGTTTTTTTTGTGAAAATGAGAGGCAGTTTTCTTATAATATCAATCAAGTGGTCATAAACTGTTGAATTTGATAAATTTAAACTCAATCCGATGTCACGTGTTGTTATTCGCCGGTTCGCATCAACGAATGTCTTTTTAGCGTCTTTATCAGCTTCAACCGGCCTTCCCGAACGTGGTGCATCTTCGACATTAAAATTGTTGAATCGAAATTTAGCGAACCAGTTCTGGCGTACTGTCAACACATCTTCTCCATACACATCGGCCAATTTCTTTCTGCCTTGAACAGCATTTTTACCCTTTCTGGAGTAAAACAGTACGATACATATGTCGAAAATTGTGCTTATAGCTCTCCATATTTACAAGGGCACCAACCAAAAACTACTGCGTAGAATTAGTTGAAATTTTTCACACAATCCTTGCTATATGAGCTCTCAAAGCATATAAAAATTATACGGTTTAAGTGTGAAGTTGGGTGCAAAAAATACAATTAAATCCTCTGTCGGGAAAAAACGAAATTGCTTTCCGAACAACCCAATAGTTGCCGCTTCTCATGTGTACTCCACAAAACATGGATAATAAATAGGTAGCCGTTACATATACAGTTAGTATAGCTAGAATAAAATTTCTGTACAGTATTATAATGTAACAAGGAATCGATTTAATACATTTAAAAAATTGCCAAGTACGTATAGCACAATAATTTCGATCTCCGTAGGCTCTTCTTATAGCGAAAGTCTCCCATTTTGTTTGTAATTGGGAAAAACATCTCCATTTTTTCATTCAAATTTTCAAATTAAATTACGATTGCAGATGCTATTTGATGCATTAAAATTAAAATATTGGCATCAGGTCAGTCATTTAGAATATATATTCAATTTGCAAAAAAAAACAAAAAGAAAATGAAAATGAAAATATTTTCATCAATCAAAGAAAATTTGATTTCTTAGGGACAGGTGAAGCGTATAACAATTGATTCCATTGCTGTTTTTTTTTTCTAATCCTCAAAACAAATGATTAGAAAGATTGATAAGAAGAATTTGTAAACAATTTCTTTTTTTTGCAATAGGAAGCACGCAACAAAGCAAAAAAAAAAACAAACCACAATACAGGATGAGAATTGGAAAAAAATCCATAATAAAGCCACCTTAAATAAGGTGCACAACAGAAAAATCACAGATAAGCAGATGTAGAGGAAAAACCAAACAAAGGAGATTTCTTTCTACGATGAACACGATAAAATTAACCAAAAAAGGAGAAATCAGAGATGAAGTTTGTTTTCCTTTTTTCTGTTTTTTTGCTTTCTTTTTTTGAATGGCTTTTGCAAGGTGTTTCTGGAAATTTATTGCATCACCGCAGATAAAAAAACAGCAATAACTGCGCAAATGCTTGCCGAACGTTGTATAAAATCTAGTTGGCATACAAATGTGGACATTTCAGTTAAACATGCAAAAAAACAGGCTCGTAAATTAGACAATACAAGTGGGATCGTTAGAAAGGAGAGAAAAAAAACAGAGGGAAAAAGAAGGTGCGGGTGTTTAAAATCAAAAGATTGCAGAAAGTCTAGAGAAATGATAATAAAAAAATACTGTAAATAGCCAGGCAAGGTGCTAAAGATTTAATCTTTATTCGCTTTAAACCTGACTTTTTTTAGGCTGGTGTCGTTAAATAGAAAATAAAAAAATGCATACGTTGCATGGCAGGATAAATAGCCTAACAAGGTGGAATCTAAGGCATATACGCTATACTTTGGGGGGTCTTGCTTAAGTAAAAGGAAACATATTTAAACCATATTTTATCATCATATTCATAATAAATTGTATTCAGGTCATCATAACTCTTTTTTTTATTCATCTTTTTTTGAAAATTTAATCTCTTCTCTGCCTTCGTTTTTGGTTCAAAACATTAGTCATAATTTTTCTCTTTCTTTTCTTATTTTTTGTAATTCAAACCAAAATGAAATAAATTTCATAATTTTAATTGATTTTTATTTTCGTATAAGAAGAAGAATTTAATCTTTGGGTATTTTTGGTCTGGTTTTTAATCCATTTCTGATTTAATAACTGCCTGGCATAAGTAAAACATCTTTTTTCTGCTCTTAACTTCACTTCATTTCTTTCATTCATTTGTCTGCTACAGTTCAGTTTCAAAACAATTTTATTGTTTGATTTCATTTGAACGGAAGTTTCTTGTTTATGAGTTGGCTGGCATAGAGGTTATATTTTCATTTCAAATTTAATTTTTTAGCCGGTGTATCCCTGTTATTAAATGTCATAAATCTTGATAACGTAATAAGCTGTCAGTTATTGGTTCTCATATTATTGCCTTTACAGGCAGTCGATATTGTTGCCTTTCTTCTCAATCGATAATCAAGAAATGTATGATATTTTGTATTAGAAATTAAAGAAGGTTTTTATGTTTATTTTTAGAAAGCTGAAGGGTTTAAGGAGTTAACCTGCTATTAAATACAGAAAATTTTTTGTAAATAATATCGTAAAAATTGTTAGAAAGTTTAACACAAAAAAAATGATTCAATTTATAAACCTTTTTGTGTTTCTGTAGACGTATTTAATTTTGAATTCAAATATATTTTTTTATGAAAATGATCGGTTTTAACCAAAACCTAGCTTTCTTGAACGATTTAGAGATTCTTCTCTAGGTTGACTTGGAACTACCTCAGTCAGAGACTTCTTGTGCTTTCCACACAGTCATATGCTTACTTGCTTAATTGAACATTAATAACCCGTTTAACGGATTTCGGTCTGCTGTAATACATTCTTCCAGGCGCCTCTGCTTCTTGCGCACCTACGCCAATTGGTCACACCAATCGATGACAGGGCTTCCTCTATTTTAGCCCTTCCCAAGCAAACAAGGTCATCCTCATCACCGACTTCCGCAGATCCTTGCATCAAATACCCGTCTCGCCAGAGCATCCTTCTTCATTCGAACGATATGGACGATCCAGCGCAGCCACTGGATATTTATACGCCACACAACGTCTATGTCATTGAGGCGCTCATACAGCTCACTGTTGGATCGAATGCGGAAATCATCGCCAACTTGCACTGGACCGAAGATCTTACGTAGGACTTTTCTCTCGAATACTATCAAGGCTGTTGCATCAGTGCTTAATAGCGTCCATGCCTCTGCGCCGTAAAGAAGCACGGGGAGAATGAGTGTATTTTATAGTATTAGTTTTGTCGCACGAGAGAGGCCTCTACTATTCAATTGCCTATTGAGAACATATTAGCACCAGTTGGCAAGAGTGACTCTGCGCTTGATCTTTAGACTCACATCATTTTTGGTGGTAACAGCGGAGCCAAGATAAATAAATTCCGTGACTATATCGAAAGTATAGTTAGCGGCCGTTATCTGAGATCCAATACGCCGCTCGTCTTTTCTTGTCGATACATACATACATGATTGGCCATTACAACCCTTCAGTCAGGATTACGGCCAGCCTCTCACAACACTCATGTTGTGTGCGTTAATTTTTTACGTGAGTGGCGGGACCTACAGTTTAACGTCGACTCCGAACGACAGATTTTTGAGAAACATTTTCATGACAGGTTCAGAGCTTTTGTTTTTTTCATATTTTGTTTTGATGTCTGACCTGGGATAAGAACCCGGGATTTACGTCTAATAAGCCATCACACTACCTACTAGACTACGGCGACTTCGATAACATATACCTTGTTTTGCCCTCATTTACTGCCAGACCCATCTTAGTAGACTCCCATTCAAAAGCACTAAAGGCAGCAGTAACATCTTGCTTAGTACGCCTTTGTTGTCAATGTCGTCAGTGTACGCAAGAAGCTGGACGCTTTGGTGAAAAATAGTGTCATTGCGCAGCACTCCCGCCTTTGCAGACCACTCTCCATGACGAAGTTGAAGAGGTCGAATGATAATGGATCGCCTTGTCTGAAACCTCACACGGTATCAAAAGTTTCGGAAAGTTCTATTCCTACCTTGACGGAGCTGCAGGAACTGCTCAACGTGCATAGCCTTATCAGCTTCGCAGTTATGTAAGTATCCTCGTCTTTGCAAGTATTTTACCCTAATCCTCCTGTCTTTCTCCTTATTCAATAGAACTCTTATTGAAACATACCATTGTGTGGAGATACTAGAAAAATCCACTCTCATGTGTTTTGTTCTTCAAATATTAATGCTTAGAGTGTTCTATTTTGAATGAGGGCAAGCATTGCGCTGTTGCAATTAAACCGAAGAGATATGTATCATACATCGATCTAAGTTTACCAAATTTGTTTGTGAGTTATAAAGAGGAGTGCAATTCACTTCATAGTCTTGTTTGCACCACTTTTGAAATGAAACGGATTGTTGATTTGTTCAGATAAAACCCGGAATAATTACTCCAAATCAATATAAATCTTCTAAATTTATCAGTCTATTGTTTTAAGGACTGTTTAGTGGCAATGCGATCCTGCTCAGAATTACGTTGTCCCCAACACCTACGATACGTGGTTTCAACAGAACGGCTTATGCCATATTGGTTATTGTGCATAAGCGATTTGAAGCCTTGATTAACCTATGTACGTCGCAGTAGCCTAGTAGATTGTGTGTTAACTTATTAGGCGAGAGCCCGTGCTTCAACTCCTGTGAACAGCAAAATATTTCTTTCGACGATTTCCTCTTAGCATTCATTTCTTAGCAAAGTTCTGTAGGTAAATGAAATTGCCATGAAAAGTTTCTCAAATCTGTCGTTTTTAGTCGCCTTTAAACTGTAGCTGCCGCCACTCTTCGATACGAATTAACACATACAACATGACTGGCGTAAGAAGAGGTATAAGAGGTATAAGAAGCTAGGATGACTAAATGGTTGTAATGAACAATTAAGTAAGCAAGTAAGCATTGGACATTTTCTTGTGGGGTTTTTAACTTACAGGAGTGTGTAAATAAGCCGTAAGCCAAGCCGGTATTCAAAGCCGGTCATGTCATGTCATCGGTTAGATTCAGTTTGGTTTATGAGCCAGAATCTTTTAAAATTGGACATTTTGTATGAGCTCTACCTAGAGATATTATATTATGTTGTTCAGAAAGTAATTTTGTTTTTTTTGTGGAAATGAAAAACAGTTTTCATATAATATCAATCAAGTGGTCATAAACTGTTGAATCTGATAAATTTAACCTCAATCCTATCTCACGTGTTGTTATTCGCCTGTTCGCATCAACTAACGCCTTTATCGCGTCTTTATCAGCTTCAACCGGCCTTCCCGAACGTGGTGCATTTTCGACATCAAAATTGCCGGATCGAAATTTTGCGAACTAGTTCTGGCACTGGCGTAATGTCAACACAGCTTCTCCATATACATCGGCCAATTTCATTCTGGCTTGAACAGTATTTTTACTTTTTCTGTAGTAAAACAGTAAGATACAATGTCGAAAATGCTATTTATCGCTCTCCATATTTAAAAGGGCACCAAACAAACACTACTGCGCAGAACTAATTGGAATTTTTTACACACAAGCCTTGCTATATGAGTTCTCAAGACATATAAAAATTATATGTCTTAAGTGTGAAGTTGGGTGCAAAAAAATACAATTAAATCCTCTGTCGGGAGAAAACGAAATTACTTTCCGAACCTAAGGGCATCAATAATTCCTTAAAATAAAAACTTTCGATGATATCTCACATACACTTTGTTTTCTTTATATTTAAAGAGACGAAGCTTTTAGTTACAGACTCAATGCAATATGTGGCCTGAAATATTGGAAAACTATAAAAGTCGATCTTGTGGTATAAATATAAACTACTTAAGCTGCATGTGGCCCATTTTGATATAATAATCTTACATTTCTGCAAATCTTGAAAGCATACATTTAAACTCATAATGTCGACTCTCGAAAGATCATTTAGATTATCTGCATAATAGATTCCAATGTACATTCTTCTCTCTCGTAATAGCGTTAGTACTGAGCTCAATATATGAAAAACCGATTCATTTACTACAGAATTAATTTGTTTTGTATACAGATCAATGATATTGACATGAGAGGGAGTAGTGCAATGCTCAGTAATGATTCCAGCTTTTCCGTATGCCCTTTATCCATCATTGGCTAGATTTATGGCTCGCAGGTTCTCAGTGTTAAGAATGCAAGGAAGTGTTCGATTGTTGTGCCCCGTCTGGATAGTTAATACATTCTGCCGCATCGTTGAATATCATTATATTCGGGTCACGGATATTTTAGAAAATATCTGCACAGAATGGGCAAGACCGCCTCCCCTTACTGTCTTTACGAGAAAGGGGAGGTAATTGACAATGCAAAGCACACTGTTTTCGAATGTGCACGCTGGCAGAGCTATCGCTCTACACTGACGTCGATAGTCGGGACGATCACGGCCGGTAACATTGTCGGGGTTATGATAGCGAATAGAGAAAATTTGACCTCAGTGGCGAATTACGTAGAGAGCATTCTAAGACTGAAGAAGAGGGATCTTGAGGCTGCGGAACAAGTGGGCATGCCGGCATAGATGAAACTGGCACACGTGTCAAGCGAAATTCGAAACATGGACCTGAACGAAAGGAATAGTGGAGACACTTAGATGTCTCTTCAACTTATCGACACGCAATCCGGACGTGGATATGAACACGCAGGGGCCAAAGGGACTCCACTCCGAAGTAATACCACCGTAGTTCCGGAGTGGGCACAACAAGTCCACGAGACGAAAGGGGGGATTTAGTGGGTGAGGGCCCCACACATGGAGGATGTGACGACTTCCTCTATGGTGCGGTTAGGTACATTTATCCCTCCTCGGCGTAAAAAAAAACTATATTCTGGTATCCATATTATATGAATGTCATACGTATGCGGCTCATTAATAGAGCAATGTGCGATAACAATAAACCATTAATCTCTTTTACTTCTTTTCATATGTTTTCCATAATTTTCCAAAAATATTTATAATCTGTTAAGCTTGCCAGTACATTTCGTAACAACTCCTTAACTGATATTAGCCATTTCAACTACCAATTCAATTAAAACTTTCTTAATTAAGACAAAAACAATCAAAAACTTGAATTACTTTTCAGAGAAGCCATGCAAATCAAACACTTTAATAACTGTATGTAATAACTGTAATGTAATTTGTTAAAATAATATGTTTTTTTTTTTTGCTTCAAAAGCTATAAATTAAAAAATTGTAAAATGCATATAATTTAATCACTTTAATAACAGACTGACTGTTTACAAGGAATCAAAATAAAATTTCAGCACCTTTCAAATGATTAAACATTTGAAAAATGCAACACTTTGATTTCTTTAAAACGAACTCATTTGAGCGACAACAAATAACTCCTGTGGCTGGAGAGTGTAATTAAATGAAATGAATTCAAAAGAAAGAAAAAAATAGAAGAAATTAAAAAAAAAATGAAAAGAAAAGAAAAAAAAATTAAAACAATAAATACTACCCTGAAGTATTTAAACATCAACGCGTGTGCATGATGAATGCATCATCGTCATTATCATGATCATCATGTGTCAGAGTAAAGCCTTTAAGGCGTATGTATTAAACTAAATAGCCAACTGACTAACAACTAAACATCAAATAGTTGGCCATTCAAACTAAACACCAACCAACACTGGCTAACAGCGATCAAAGCTTAAGCTGATCATCAAGCCAAAACGAAATCAACAAACACATCAAAGAGAAAGAAAGAGCCATTAACGATTGAAATCTTAAAGTGTTGCTATAAATGCCACTATTAAACAGGCTTATGGAAAAAAAATAATGTTCGAAAATGTGAAAAAATAATCACTTCCAAACACTATTATCTCTTGAAGAAAAAAACAAAAAATCGAAAGAAAAAATACTCTACGCTTGTCAAATTTGATGGACATGATTAGAAAGAATCCAAAGACAGAAACAGTTTGTTTTTTCCACCAGACAAAGAAAACAAAAAAAAAACCGAAAACACTAAAGATCCGAAAAGTTTCAAAGTGAAGGCCACAGGCATTGTTGTCCTCTAACAGCTCATTGAGTGATATTTTCTTATAACGCCAAGGCAAGAGCGTATGCGTGTAGCACACACATTTCACTGACAAAATACAAGAAAACAAATGCATTTTATTTGATTTAATAACAAATCAAACAAATAGAGGAGAGAAAGGGAAAGAAGAGATGACTGAGAATATTATTTTAACATATAAACGACAATAATTGATGAGTTTCTGTTTCCATTTTACCGGTTAAAGGGTTTAGAATTCTTTTAGGCCCTCGTATATTTTATGTGTGTGTGTGTGTGTGTTTTTTTGTTTTTTTGTAACATATTAAACCATGTTTTAAATGATGTTAATGGCGTTGTATTTGTAGCATTCAACAATCTTGAAAGCACATCAGAATACACTCAATGGATGGATATTAATTGTGCTTATTTGGAAGAATATTAGGGGCATTCACATACAAGCAACTCTCAGTAATAGAGTAATATGACATAGTCTTTTGGACATATATACATACATAATTGGTCACTACAACTCTTCAGTCAGGATTACGCCTAGCTTTTCATACCATATATCATATTGTGTGTATTAATTGTATCCCTAAGTGGCGGGACCCACAATTTAAAATCGATTCCGAACGACAGACTTTTTAGAGAAACTTTTAATGACAATTTTTTATTTACTCTGAGTTTTTGCAAGAAATCTTCTCAGAGGCAGTCGCTGAAGAAATATTTTTTTTCAAATTTCGTTTTGGTGGAGATGTCTGACCTGGAATTTGAACCCAGGCCTCATGTCTCATAAGATAACACACTACCTACTAGACTATGGCAACATCTTGAGGACATGGCCTCTGAAATTCCTTGAGTCTTTTATACAATCTTCGTGAGAGAATAAATAAAGTCATTTCAATTCAATAAAGAGACTTTATTTACCAGGTCGCCGTAGGTAGTTTGTTGGCTTACATGTAAACTCTACAACAAAATGGAATCAACACTCAAACTTAGTCTAGTGAAGTCTGGTTCACTTTAATTATAGAAAAAAATCGATTTCCTTGTCTTATGAATTTGATTAGAGACTTCTGTTGACTATGCAGTTAACTCACTCAATACCATTGGGGCTATCAATCGGGTTGTTCTACTCAATTTACATCTACTGACAACTCTTTCAAATACTAGGGTGGGTGAAAAAAATTACTCCCCTAGTCCAGAGGTGAAATTACTTTCGATATCAAACATCCGAATGCCTAGCGGAAACTCTATTTCAACTTGCTCTACAAAAACAGGGCTTTCCAGCGAATTACACTGGTCAGTGCACATACAGTGGACAACTAAAGTCTTAGTACGCCAATATATTTTAGCAATTTCATGAATTTTAACCAAAAGTTTGTATAAAAATTTATAGTTTTCAAATTTATTTTATTAATTTATTTCTGTTTTATTATAAAACAAACAATTTTTTAATGTTTTTCATAAAATAAGAGAAAAATAAGTAAAAGTTTCACATGACTTCATAGGTACCCCCAAGGAGAACCTTGAGTAAATTTAAAATTCAAAGGCCGAATGAAAATGTTATCCCTTGTATTTTGTAGAATATCCCTTATTAACCCATTTGGAATAGAATGTACAAGTTTTGTTTGGTATTTTCTGGTGGCACCATGAGCAAGTTTATCGGTTGGCTTTTGTTTGAGGTTTAGCGATTACGTAATCGTTCTTTAAAATGATCTCCTTAAACGCTCTTGAAGTCATATCGGGACTTTGTGTAGGAGTATTAAGATTGTGGGTACTTTTTTTGTAAAAATATATTGGAGTACTAAGACTTTTGCTGTCCACTGTATATTGAGGATTTAAAGAGTACTAGAAGCTATAAAGAAACTTATGACTCTACTTGATCAGAGCTACTTATACTACCGACATCAGATATCTAAATTTCTAGGAAAAGCTTTGTTGATGGCCAAGAGCTAAACATTAGCAGCTCTAATACAATCCTTCGATTCGCTATTGCTATCTTCCAAACTTAACTTACAGAGAGGCAGAATACTTAGGCAATAGTTTAAAGGGAAATTGTCGTAGTCTAGGAGGTAGTGCGCTGGCTTATCAGACGTCAACCTCGGTTCAAACCCCAGGTCAGACATCAAAACGAAAATATAAAAAAATATTTCTTCGGCGACTTCCTCTTAGCAGATTTCTGGCAAAAACTCCATGAGTAAATAAAATTGCCATGAGAGTTTTCTCAAAAATCTGTCATTCAGAATCAACTTTAAGCTCTAGGTCCCACCACTCATGTATAAATTTAACACACACATCATCAGTATTGTGAGAAACTTGGTCGTAATCTGGGCTAAACGTTTGTAATGATGTTATGTTTTATGTATGTAAGTAAAGTATTAACCCATTAATGCCGAAGTGGGTAGAAAAATACCCATGCCCTACAGAGGCCCCCACGATACTTAAAAAAAATTAAAATATTCATATCAACACAAATACTCCGAATACTATTTGTGCCTAATTTCACCGAAATCGGACAGCGGATTCTGGGGTTAGGCGTTAATTTGTTAAAGGGACTCTTCCGATTAAAAGCACCAATACATCAAAGAGCCTCTAAAATCTGTTGAAGTCAAATGGTTTATGAAATAGATAAGGAGTAAGGAATAGGGCATAAGACATATCTATATTTCACTACTTTTAATTGATTCAAAGTATTTAAAATCTGTTCTAGCATCTAAAAAATAACCTATAGAACTTAAGTCAATTTTGTCTGAAAAACCATCCTGAATATCCTTACTTTTTTTGGAATATCAAAAGTGGCAATAAAGTGTTAAACATACCATACACTCTACATTTCATATTTTGCCGACAATACTGACAAACCCTTCAAAACTGTGCCCCATGTATGTTCTGGTGTTGCTTACAAGCATAAAACCAAAGGGGAAAAAACACGTTAAAGTTTCTTTTTCACAAAAGAAAAACAGAAACAAACAAAATTGAAATCATTTTTCTGATGGATCATCAGCTAAATTTCAACAATAACACCGACAACACCAAAACTATTGTATGTTTAACCCAATATTTAACAAAATGATTAATCATTTGGCAGGTGGCAATAGAAATGCAACAAAACTCTACACTGCCACACTGCTCTTGAGTTTTTCTTCTTTTTTTGTTCTGCGCTTAATAGGAACAAAACTAAAGAAATTTTTACAGAAGAAAAAAAATTTTTTTTTTTTTTGTATTTAAAACGGTACTTAACAAAAAGGGTTTGACCATTAACAAAACATTTTTTATATGTATGCGCATGTGTGTGTATGTATAGAATATATGGCCAAGACTTAAATGAGGTTAACAAGAATGTTGTTAAAATCCATGTTTAATAATGCACGAGAACAAATGCACTGAGAGAAATATTTAAGAAGTTTCCGTTTAATTTAGAGTTCAGTATTTGCACTGCAAAAAAAAAATTAAATCATACTACGACTATAATTTAAAAACTTTCCAGCATTTACCAGCAAAATGTTGGAAAACAATTTTACCTTGAAATTTCTCCAAGTGTATGAAATTAATATCACCTTCCTTATCTTCATCCTTTTCTAAACACCTTAAACTGTCAAGTGTTTAACGAAAAAACGAAAGGATACCAAAACCAAAAAACTTATATGAATCTTTAACACAAAAGGCGTTGATTATAGGCTTGCCTTTGGTCTGCTTAACTCAATACAATAATCAGTTGTCTACAGCCATGGCTGTTGGCCTTTGTATGAGTCAGTTAAAATACAGGCAGGCACCAGCAAAAGGATTAAGAATTTGATTTCTTCAACTCAGACAACACCTTCTCGTTTTTAATTTCATTAATATCCCCCTTTTTTCCTTCCTTTCCTTTGGAGTTGTATGTTTCAACTGAAAAATGTGCATTTCACTGTTGTTTATCGCTGGCATAAGATTCATAATGAATTTCCTTGTTGAACAACAAAAAAAAAAAAAGAAAGGGGGCGCCTTTAATAATTTTTGAGCAAACATGTCTGCATTTTTAATACAATTAACGAATGGAAAGGAGAAAATTTGAAAATAATATACGGCCTTCATTAAATAATTTGTGTTTTATTATTATTGTCCGACGTTTACCGTTTTATTTTTTTGTCTACTTTGCCTTGTTTGTTAATTATATGGCCTTATGGCCGTGTATCTTAACGTTGATTCATTTCCCTTTTAGATATCCCTGAAGTTTTATTATTGGCGGCTTGTTATTTAAGCCTTCCTTTTGAATTAATAAGATTCACATGTCGGAGATTTCATTTCATTTCATTTGTAAGGTGTTATTTAAACTTCTCATATTTCGCTTAAGACAGACAAAATATGTAAATGAGTTTGAATAATTTATTTACATTAAAATTACAATATGGAGATTATAATCTGAATTTGTGGAAAATATGCAAGATATTGTTAAAGAGCTCGATTACATATCCCAGAGAAGGCGAAAGAATTGTCTTCAAAGTTTTTAAAATTTATTTATTTATTACAATACAATTACAAATTATATTTTAATTATACACACATACATACATAACTGGTCATTACAACCCTTCAGTCAGGATTACGAGCTAGTTTCTTACACCACTTATGTTGTGTGTGTTAATTTTATTCGTGAGTGGTGGGACCTACAGTTTAAAGTCGACTCCGAACGACAGATTTTTGAGAAACTTTTCATGGCAATTTTATTTACTCTCAGAGTTTTTGCCAGAAATCTGGTGAGAGAAAATCGCCGAAGAAATACTTTTTATATCTTGTTTTAAACCCTGGTTTTACGTCTGATAAGCCAACACACTACCTACTAGACTACGGCGACTTCATTCGGTTCATTATATATGAACTGAGTAACTTCGACCATATGCTCGTTGTAGTGTAACACACCAGAGACTCTGTTGGAAATCGAACCCACGACCCTCACGCTAATAGTCTAATACACTACCGACTAGACCACCAGAACACTCTGTTCAAAATTTAAAAAAATTGGTTGGTTTCCATACTCTTCGAAAAATGCATTTAGAAACCTCTACTACTTTTCATCGGACAGAGGATAAGGTTAAAGACGAACAAACCATGGAAAGACTCAACATCAGTGAAGCAATCACAGGTTTCCGCACAAGAAGAATGAACGAGACAAAAACTTCAGTCTGATTAATAGTAACAGTTTAGATCGCAACACTCTTTCTCAAATCAAGTTCATTAAGTTTGTTTGATTGTAGTCGCCGTAGCCTATGGCTTATTAGGCTTAAGAGGCGAGGGTTCAAACCCCAGGTCAGACATCTCCAGCAAAACGAAATATGAAAAGATATTTTTTCGGTGACTTCCTCTCATTAGATTTCTGGCAAAAAGTCTGACAGTAAATAAAATTACCATGAAAAGTTTCTCCCAAAAATCTGTCATTCGGAATCGATTTTAAACTGCAGGTCCCGCCACTCATGTATAAAATTCACACACACAACACAAGTGATGTGAGAAACAAGAACGTAATACTGACTGATGGTCTGTAATAACTAATAATGTGTGATTATGTTCTCAAAACTATTGCGCAAACCAAATAATCCAGACTGCCTGTCTGTTCTATAACATCTGAAAACTATGATATATTTTCGGTGGTAATTGGTGTCTTGAAATCGATAAAAAAATCAAAAATCACTTTTTTATTCTGTCAAATCTTTTAAATTCATCCGGAGTTTGTTTGTCTTATCAATACAGTTACTATGTGGACGAAAGATTACTTGTTTATATCTCAATAGCTGTATTACATACTGTAATCTGTTGTAACATAACAGTTTTAAAAAATTTAAAATTCGAAAATTGTCCATTCATCGATAATTTGGAAGTATAGTGGCAGATAGAGGGTTCGTCTAAAAAAGTTTTAGAAGAGTATCACCCCTCAAAAGCCTTATGGTCTTTAAGCTTTATCATCGCTTAGTTTCTTACATCACTTTCTAGGATTTCTGAATGTTTTTTCTTAATTTTATAAGAGCTCAGCCAGTTGATCTGCCTACGCGACTAGCATGTTGCCTAAGATATATCGGTGCCCACATCTTATAAAGATGGGTAAACGTGAAACTAGTTTTCTTATTTCCAACCTCGCTCTTCGCCAGGCTGTTGGTATATACGGAAGAACTAGGCTGCTCCGGAATATATTTATTAGAAATGACAATAGTTCCTCTATACTCCTTTATATTGCTAAGTTTATTTACTCAATATTGGGGTGTTCATTGTCACTTATTCTGATAAACGCAGTTGTTGAGCTCTAAACTTAATTTTGATTAATGATTGATCTTATCTAATTAGCGGTTCAGATTCAATTATGCTTCGCATTTAATGAAATTGTGTGTGCTGATACAGAAGTTATGTATATGCACTCTTGGAATTGCTAAAACTTCTATAGTTTGCGACTGCTTATGTATTAAAATACAAGATAAATAATTTAATTTAAATTAAAAAAATCCAAGTAATCGCTATTATCTCTTATGGCATTGTAGCCGTAGGAGTTTAAAGTTTTCAGGATTTTATATTTACTTGTCTTTCTTTAAACGTCGATAAAGGTTTTTGTAGTACAACCCTTTAGTCAGGATTACGACATAGCTACTCGCAATACTGATGTTGTGTGTGTTACTTTTATACATGAAGGGCGGGACCTACAATTAAAGTCGATTTTGAGAAACTTTTCATGGCAATTTTATTTTACTCTGGGAGTTTTTTCCAGAAATCTGCTAAGAGAATGTCGCCGAAGAAATATTTTTATTCATATTTTCAATTTGATGTCTGACCTGGGGTTTGAGCCGAAGTCTCACGTCTAGTAAGCCAACACACTACCTATTAGACCACGGCGTTAGTAGTTACTGGGTGTCAAAAATGTTTTCCTCCAGATCTCTCTACCTATAGCAGCCACCAGGCTTAACATTTTCGAAGCGTGACGTAGTCATTTAAGACTGCGACCTTCTGGAAAAAATCCGCCACATTTTTCTTAAGATAATTTGGCTTACATTTCGCTGTAGTCTATTTATTACAATACAATTAAAAATTATATTTTAATTATATATGAGCTGAGTAACTTTGACCATATGCTCGGTTTAGTGTCACAGACCAGAGTTTCTGTTAGGAATCGAACCCACGACCCTCACGCTAATAGTCTAGCACATTACCCACTAGACGACTACCAGGGCACCCCGCTATAGTTTAATTTATTTGTTTGTGAGAATAATTTTACCCTATGTAATGAATCGATATCAATTAAAATCAATATTCTAAATTGACGAATGCATTGTATGTTGTAGATGATTATAAATTAAATTCCCACGTAACTTATTTTGAGGAACTCGTTTATCTATTCATATTCTAAATAAATAATAAAATTCCCACACAACAAACCCTTTAACTTGTATAAACAATTGAAAATTTGATAAAAAAAATTAAAGGAAATAAATCAACAACCTGTAACGATAAAAACGAGACAAGTGTAAACAATATCCTTTGAAAAATACATTCGAATTTATAAAATAATTATCTTTTGTTATTGGAAATGATAAATAAAATTTATCAATAAGCCAACAAAAATTTTTATTTTTAAGGTACGTGTGCATGCATGCACTCATACTCAAATGAAAGGATAATATACAGTGGACAGCAAAAGTCTTAGTACGGCAATATATTTTAGCAATTTCATGAATTTTAGCCAAAAGTTTGTATAAAAATTTATTGTTTATATATTAATTTGATTGAATTTATTTCTGTTTTATTATAAAACAAACAATTTTTTAATGTTTTTCATAAAACAAGTAAAAAATAAGGAAAAGTTTCAGATGACTCCGTAGGTACCCCCAAGGAGAACACTGAGTAAATTTAAAATTCAAAGGCCTAATATATGAAAATGTTATCCCTTGTATTTAGCAGAATATCCTTTAAGGTCAAGCACTCCATTTAACCCCTTTGGAATTTAATGTACAAGTTTTTTTTAGTGTTTTCCGGTGACACCATGAGCAAGTTTTTCGGTTGACTTTTGTTTGAGGTTTAGCGATTACGTAACCGTTCTTTCATATGATTTCCTAAATACTCTCTTGAAGTCATATCGGGACTTTGTGCAAGAGTATTAAGCCTGTGTGGACTTTTTTGTCAAAATATATTGCCGTACTAAGATTTTTGCCGGCCACTGTAAATACACCAGATTATCTTTATGGACAAAACTAACCCTTAACTACTGCATTTATCTGTTTCACATCATATCTGTACTACTTTTTGCTGTTGCTTTTTATTTATTTAAATACGAATATCAGAACTTATTTTTATTGCCTTAACCTTAGTGGCCAATGATAAACGAAGTGACATAATGACGTGACACCTGAACTGTTTAATTTTTAGTTTACGCGCTGAAGTAATTTCGTATTTGGTCGTGAAACCGCAGATACAAGTGTTTGTTCTGTTTAGAAGATAACATTTGGTTTTCGAAAGTCAGGTATTTTAAAAAAAAATTGTTTTTGAAATATTTGTTTCCCAACTAAGGTTCAAAATTGAATTGAGTAAATAAACACTTGTATGTGGAAGATGTTATGGCAGGTGAATTAAAAAACAACGAGTCTTCCAACAAAGACTTCCTAGCTTGCAGGAGCTACAAATGTCAAATTAGTTGTCACTTATTCAGTCTATTTTGTCAAATCACCATGGACGACCATAGATAACGACTGAATGGTCTGTGGGTCGAGGATAGGAAGCGCTTAATAAAATACCTCAATACATCTAAGCAAGACAATTAATCCTAAAGTATTCCAATCATACAATCATAGGTCTCAGACGTTATAGAGCAGACAGGTAGTCTGGATTATTTGGCTTGCTCTATAGTTCTGAGAACATAATCACACGTAATTGGTTATTACAGCCCTTCAGTCAGGATTACAACCCAGTTTCTGACACCACTTATGTTGTGTGTGTTAATTTTATACGTGAGTGGCATATAACAACGTGCACGGAGAGACAGTAAATGTCGACGATGCCAGAAAGCGAACCATACAACAATGGAAAGAGAAATGGAACACTGAAACAAGTGGTAGGTGGGCGGTAAAACTTCTCCCAGCTTTTATCCGTTGGATTGAGAGGAAATTTGGTGAGGTTAACACAGTTGTTATCTGGACACGGTTATTATGTAAATATCCAAATTGCATCCACGATGATACGTCGATTGATGACGCGAAACACACTTTCTTTCATTGTGAGAGATGGAGTTCAGAAAGAACCAATCTTAAGAACCAATCAAAGTAGGGGTCTGTATTGTCGAAAACTTTTGCGATATACCTCTGAACAGCCAAGATAATTGCAATAGAATAGCCAGTTACACTGAAGCCTTGCTGAAATCTAAGAAACTTGACTTGGATGAGGGAATTAGAATGGATGTCTAAACATCTTTTCAGATTTTGTTGTGCAATCCGGACGCGGATATGGATATAAAAGGTAAAATGGCCAGATGGACTCCACTTTAAAATAATACTACAGTAGTCCCGGAGTAGGCACAAAGAGTCCAAAAGAAAAGGGGGAGATTTAGTGGGTACATTTACTCCTCCTACCTACCTGTACCTACCTGCGGTTAGGTACATTTACTCCTCCTCAGCGGAAAAAAAAAGATACATGAGTGGCGCGTCGTACAGTTTAAAGTCGATTCTGAACACTAAATTTTTGAGAAACCTTGTCATGGCAATTTTATTTTACTTTCAGAGATTTTGTCAAAAAACTGCTAAGATGAAGACATTTTTTTTATTTCGTTTTCTTTAAGATTTCTGTCCTTGAATTTGAACACTGGCCTACTCTACCTACTAGACTACAAAATTATAAAACTTGATTAAAATATCTTTTTTGATTTCATATCATCAAATGTAAAGCACTGACAATAAAATTTCTCCAAAAGCCCTTGTTTTTAAGGTGCCACACCACTTCGATTTTTTCATGTTTTCAAGAGTTGCATACCACATTGTATCCTCTTGATTTTTTGATGTCAAAAGCGATTACTTATTGCGGTGAAAAGTCAATTTTTGATATTCAAACATTAATAACAGAAGCTCGATAACTCTCTCTCACTCTCTCTCTCTGACTCTGACTCTGCATATAAAATCGAAAGGATTTATTGCAAATCGCAAAAACGAAAACGTAAAACGTCTAAAGGAATTATTATTATAAATTTAAACAAGTTAATATGATAAACTACCGACATATGTTAACAGAAATTGATTTTGAACATGTTAAACAATTTTGTTGTCATCTGCCAAAAAGAATGATTGTAGTTTTCGTGCAAAAAAAAAGTTCCCAAAAAATATATAAAAATTGTCCGTAAAAAAAGGAACTAAAAGAAACTTAATTTTTCAAAATCGAAAATAAATAAACAACAATAACAAAATATTGTAAAGCATTGAAAGACTATATATGTATGTATGTACGTACGTACGTACACACATGATTGTGGATGATAACCAAGAAATATTTTCACTTTAAAGTCATAAAGTTTACCAGAGAAAAAACGAAACGATTTCAATTTTAACAACACTTGTTGTTAATTCATTTAAAATTTTTTGGCGAATTTGTTTTCTTCGAGGATTTCTTTTTTTTGTATTTGTTCTTTATGGTGGCTTCATTTCATTTTTATTTGTTGTTATTTCGTTTTCAGTTACAAAACTATAATTTTAAAATTACATTTTTATTTATTTAGTTTATGATTACGTAGGTCGCCAGACAAGGTAATTGTAGTTATTTACTGATCAAGAAAAAGTAAAAGCGATCAGGTCATATTTTATTCTTGCCCACAGATTTTCTAGAACAGCGATTAAATAGCCTGTACGTATAATAAAGTGTCCAAGTGAAATCTCGCTGACACTGTTATCCAAGTTTAGATATTTCACTCCGGCTACCGGATTATTGCAGCGTGTTCCAGGCGGAAGTAATGGCCATCTACCGAGCCGCGCAATGGATTCTCGCATACAGTGTTCCTTTCACCCGCATCTCGATCTTTTCTGATAACCAGACAGGATGCCATAAAGTCTCTGTCGAACGTTGCGAATAATTCCAGAATCGTCAGATTATGTCGCCGCTGCCTCAACCTTCTTTCTGGGCGCTTCAGTATCACATTTATCTGGGTCCTAGGACGAGCTAGCCAGAGCCGGCGCACTAACTCCGGAAGCCTCTTCAATCAACTAGATCAATGATGAGTCCTGCTCCACCACTAGGCTCACTTGGCCCTCAATGGATAGAGGGAGCACCAACCATTTACTTGGACTTGGTCGTAACATTATCTCGATCACAGTGGCCATGCTTACAGGTCACTGTGAAAGAATGCGGCTCCCATTTAACGACTTATGCCGTGGGTGCAGATCACCTGAGGAACAGGAGACTGTTATCCACTTTCCTTGTCAATGCCCGTCTCTTGCGAGGTGCAGATATAGATTGTTTGGCTCTCCAACCCTTGTCAGCTTAGCGGAGCTATCATCTATTGGTGTCAAGGATAAAGCTTCGTGGTTTAAAATATGCAGCCCTTTCGCCGACCTACTTCTCCCTCCTTGGTTTGGAGGAACTTGGTCAGTAGAAAGACCGCGTTCACCTGTGGCATCACAACGGGCCGCTATGCGTGCTCAAGTCAGTTTTTATTATGAAAGCTACCATACTAACCTAACCTATCCAAGTTTGCACTGATAGGCTAGGTTAGATTAGGTGACGAAAACCCGGGTATTAAACATTCCCTAAAGGAATTCCCTCTCCTTTAGACACTAACACATGATGCAAAATCGCCGTTGTCTAATATATAGTGTTTTAGCTTATTAGACACGAAGCCACGGTTCAAAACCCAGGTCAGATATCTTGAACAAAACGAAATACGAAAAAATATTTCATCGGTGGCTTCCCCTCAGTAGGTTTCTGGCAAAAACAACTCGGAGAGTAAATAAAATAAAATTGCCATTTCTCAAAAATTCTGCCGTTTGGAGTCGACTTTAAATTGTAGGTTCCGCCACCCATGTATAAAATTAACACACACCATAAATGGTATGAGAAGGTTGAAACGTTGTAATGACCAATTATGAATGTATGTATGTTATGTACTAACACAAATGTGAACGATATATATTTTCCACCTTCTCAGACCCAAGTTTCTCAAAGCACACCTTTCAATAAGACTGAGGCCGAGGAGGTTAACCATAAAGATAGAAGTCAATTATATTTTTATTTCTATAAGTCCAGTCCAATCTAGCAATATTCCACGTACTCTCCTACTCCTAGTGAAATTAAAGCTCTCTGTAAAGCGACGGGCGACTATCAAGACGAACTGAAGCAATCGAAAGAGTTTTGCTCTATAACATCTCATTAGTAACGCAATTTCCTACTATGTCCCTATGTGCTGGAACCCAGGTTGCACAACCTTTGATTGATCCAAAATGTCCCTCTGGAAACCTAATTAATCATGGCCGAACAGCCGTTAGGAACTTAATTGCAGCCTAGCTGTCGCAATAAATTGAATGGCAATGCAACACTGCAATTGTCAGACAGTCTATATACCTTTAATATTAGAACTCCATCATCTTGAAGCCATAGATATAAACCACAAGGGAATTTCGGGAACTTCAGGCCAAAAGGCCTCAGTTGGTATAATCAAAATCAAATTACATAATTAGCAAGTCATTACTTACTTACTTAATTGGCCATAAAAACCCGATTAACGGATTTCGGCCTGACGCAACACATCCCTCCAGGCGCCTCTGCTTCTTGCGCGCTTATGCCTGTTGGTCACACCAAGCGATGAAAGGCCTTCCTCGATTTGGTCCTTCCAACGGATACAAGGTCGTCCTCTTCGCTGACTTCCGCAGATCCCCGCATCAAATACCCGTCACGCAGGAGCATCCTCCTCCATTCGAACGACATTGCCCAGCCAGCGCAGCCGCTGGATATTAATACGCTGCTCAACGACATAGACGTTGTTGAATCGGATGCGGAAATCATCGCCAACTCGTACTGGACCGAATATCTTACGCAGTACTTTTCTTTCGAACACTCTCAAAACTGCTGTATCAGTGCTTAATAGGGTCCATGCCTCTGCGCCATAAAGAAGCACGGGTAGGATAAGCGTCTCGTAGAGTATTAGTTTTGTCGCACGAGAGAGGTCTCTGCTACTCAATTGCCTATTGAGACTATAGAAGCACCCGTTGGCAAGTCATGAGGAATTTTAAAATTGACTGGCATATGTTTTTATTCTCTCAGAATAGCAGCATGTATCCGGTATAGTTTGAGAGAGGACAGTATTGAGCCTTACTGCCACCAGCTTAGTCAGCAAAGTCAGGTGAGAATTTTTTTCCGATGAGATAAGTTCTGAACTGCCTAATTGTGGAAGTATATAAACGGCTATAAATTCAACTGAGGATCAGAAGCAGATATGAATATATATTGAAAGGGAGTTTATGCCTACTTAGGGACAGCAAACTTGTCATTTAAGCCGTACGAACTGCAAATTTTCTTATAAGCCACTAGTCAAAACATTTGGCACAAATAAGGATTTCATTTAAGTTTCGAAAATGTAGTCGAATTAATTATTCCCACACAACCCACGCTATCGAGCCTCTGAGGCAGCCACCTTAAAAACAATTCCGAATACTGTGTGCGGTGCCAGTCACTTTTGGGTTGAAATGGTTTGCGTTCTCTCATCCATTTAAGCTGTCCTTTTAAACATTTTTATTGTCGAAATTTTTAAGGGCTTTTATTTCGGCGATTTATGTAACCTTTAAACATAAACATGATTTTGGTGTGTTTTCACTCTCTATACCAACAGAAATATATTGGCCCAAAACAACAATAACAACAAAAAATGGCTCTTTAGAATATATATGTCTGTATGTATCAGTGTGTAAAAAAATATGTAATAAAACAATTCTTATTACTCGTTGTTGTTTGTTTATTTATTTCTACGGTATAATGTCTGTTTCTGGAGGGTTATTAAAACACAAAAAAAAAAAACGAAAAAAAAATTTTCAAAAAATTTCCAATGACCCTGTTTCGATTTTGAAATTAAATTTACTTCAGGGTTTTACAGGATTTTTGTCTCAATTTCAGTTAAAACGCTCATTAAAATGTTAACTGGATTGCAGTCTTCACTTTATTTCTTCCTTTTGGGTTTTTGTTAATTTTTTCTTTTTAATTTTAATTTTAACTTGTTGTGTGTTAAAATCAAAATGAAAATCATCATAAAAATGTTTTATGCTTTTAAACGAATTGGAGAAGTATTTCGAATCCGAAATTAAATTGGTGAGATAGTTTGTTACACAAATAAAACTGAGGAAGTATTCTATTCACATCAAACTTTACAAAACTAAAGAAATTCTTTTTTTATAAAGGAAAGCTGGATGAATCTTTGATATAACATTTGTAAGTCGAAACCGCAGACTAATCTCCACATAGGACCACCCAACAGGAGACAGGATAAAAATTAATCTTATCTTCCGTCATTTATTTCATTTATTATTGTGTTTGCGTAGTGGGTTTTAAAGTCGCCTATAACTGTTGAATGCCTCAATACTTTCAAAATCCTTTAATACATAAAATGTCTGTACTACTGCTTGCATTTTGTATATGCAGGGCGTTGAAACCTTAATTTTCTCTCATAATGAGGAGAAATCTTAAAACTTTCTCCAAATAAACTTTAGTATTTAAGCTTAAAAGTATGAAAATTACTGCAAATGCAAATACAATAAAGTATTATAGGGCCTTTAAATCATCATAATCTAGTAGGTAGTGTCTTGGCTCAAACCCCTGCTCAAATATCTTGAATAAAACGAAATATGAAAAAGAAAATATTTCTTCATCGACTTTCTCTCAGCAGTCCTCTGACAAAAACTATGAGAATAAATAACAAAATTGCTATGAAAACTTTCTCAAAAATTTATCGTTCGTAGTAGACTTTAAACTGTAGTTCCTGCCACTCCTGAATAAAATAACAGACAAACAATATGGGTTGTGTGAGAAGCTAGGCCGTAATCCTTGCTAAAATATTGTAATGACTAAATAAGTATGTATAGAGCCTCTACGAAATTGCTTCATTCCTTGCTATCTGCTGTTATGATCTTCTGCTAGTACTACATTTTGTTAACCTTGATGCCTCTGTGTTTAGTAGCGCAGACGAGTGAACACATTCATTCATTCATTTTGTTGCTTTAGGGCACGCAGAAGTCTAGCTTTGTTTCTAATTCAACATTCAATAAAGTCTTGCACGCAAAGTTTTGGATTCATATACCACTGAGCTCTCAGAGCATCTCTATTGATATTTGAGGTCAAGATTTCTTCTGATAAAAAAACAATTCCTCTTCTATTAGTGACAGCTGGCCTTTACCTTCTCTCTGATTGTTAATTTATTAGCAGACTAAGTCTGAATCTAAAAGATTTTGATGGTCTGAGAAAAGCTTGATACGTGAGAGAAAACCATTCGGATCTTCAAGTCTGGTTTGAACCCTAATTGCCTTGTTACACCTAGGTGGACGATATGAAAGTAATCTCTCACATCAGAAAGAGGCCGCTAAAGGAACAATTCTGTATTGAATTTTAGGCATACATGCGGTGTATGAAGTTTATCTCCCTTAATTCGTATGAAACCTATACCAGGACTCTTATACATACGTAATTGGTCGTTACAACCCACACGACTTATGTTGTGTGTGTTAATTTTATCCATACATACATACATACATTGGTCATTACAACCCTTCAGTCAGGATTACGACCTAGTTTCTCACACCACTTATGTTGTGTGTGTGTTAATTTTATACATGAGTGGTGGGACCTACAGTTTAAAGTCGACTCCGAACGACAGAGTTTTGAGAAACTTTTTCATGGCAATTTTATTTACTCTCAGAATTTTTTCCAGAAATCTGCTGAGAGGAAATCGCCGAAGAAATAATTTTTGTATTCTGTTTGATGTCTGGCCTGGGTTCGAGGCTTTACGTCTAATAAGCCAACACACTACTTACTAGACTACGGTGACTTCTTAATTTTATCCATAGGTGGCGAAAATTAGAGTCATCTCCGAACTCCACATTTTTTTGAGAAACTTTTCATGGCAATTTATATTTACTATTAAAGTTTTTGCTAGAAATCTGCTGAGAGGCAGTCCTTAAAGAAATATTTTCTTCTTATCTGGTTTTGATCGAGATGTCTGACCTCACGTCTAATAAGCCAACACACTACCTACTAGACTACGACGACTTCTAATCTATGAAGTTTATCTCCCTTAAATCGTATGAAACCAATGCAAGCACTTGCTATGTCTAACCTAATGCCAATTAAGGCTTTACATACGTGAAGCCAGAGAGAAAATATTACAGAATTCCATGCGTATTTTAAAACTAAGCGTAAAAGTCCAGATAGATCCACATATTGCAATGTGATAGAGTTCGAAAAATTTTGATAAGGTAAAGCCAGGGTTCGATCCCCAGGCCAGACATCAAAAATAAATACAAAAAGTATTTCTTCGGCGACTTCCTCTCAGCAGATTTCTGTCAAAAACTCTGAGAGTAAATAAAATTGCCATGAAAAGTTTCTCAAAAATCTGTCTTTCGGAGTCGACTTTAAACTGTAGGTCCCGCCACTCATGTATAAAATTAACACACACAACATAAGTGGTGTGAGAAACTATTATGTATGTATGTATGAATACGTATCAGAAAACCACTCGGAGCTTCAAGTCTGGTTTCACTTAGGTGGACGGTATGAAAGTAATCTTTCACATCAGAAACATATCCATGAAGACACAATGCTGTATTGATTCTTAGGTATACATATGATTTATTCGTGTGAAACCTATACCAGGGCTTCTTATACATACATACATACATACATACATACATACATACATATACATAAATGGTCATTACAACCCTTCAGCCAGGATTAAAACCTAGTTTCTCACACCACTTATGTTGTGTGCGTTAAATTTATATATGAGTGGCGGGACCTACAGTTTAAAGTCATCTCCGAACGCCACATTTTTTTGAGAAATTTTTCATGGCAATTTATATTTACGCCCTCATTACATATTGATTTTACACGATACGACCAGTTTTCTTCTACACAAAAACTTAAAATGTCGTACGACTTGTATGACCGTCTAAATCCCCCTTTTAATGGCTAAATTCATCATGTATTTTTAGATGCTTTTCATATGTCACAGATGTCAGTATTAGCCTATATTTTCTATAAACTATAATTAATTAATTTTTATAAATTAATTATTAAAGTGAATTCAGTTGAAATTAAATTTCTCATACTCAGAATTTCTAAATCAAGCAACACTTTGAATACAGTTTGTTGACCCAAATAATATTCATACTGCCTAAATGATTTGCCCGCATCTTTTAAGTGTATTTAATAGATGTTGTTGCTACAATTAAATCAAATCAAGCCATAAGTTTCTTTTTTGTATTGGTCTTGTTAACAATAACAAAATTATGGAATTTGAGGCAGGTTTCATTGGACATACCACACACGTTGTTCCCTAATACTTGGGTTTTTTTTTAACATTTTTTTATAAAAAGAAAAACTAAAACTAGGTGAACTTGTTAAAAAATTAATTAAACTCAGTAGGCATCTGTTTGATGTTTTTGTGGATCCTACATATTGGACTAAGCAAACACCCATTGTTACATAGAAAGTATGGTATTGAATGTAATTATCAGTTGAAGAAATCAATGTTTTCATTATTGTTAACAACATGACCGGTAACAACAGCTTAAGAGCGCAGCTGTAACAACTAACCAACCCACCAAAGCGTTATTTATTCCATAGAGTATCGAGAGTAACAACAATGCAAAGGGAATTTCTTTTTACAGGGTTTCACTGCAAACGAAATCATTAATGGCCTTAATAATGGCTCAACTAGAACCACCAAATACTGACACCTATTTTGTGTATTTTTTTTTTTTTTACGACTTTCGTTTAAAGGTGGAACAACTAAAACAACACTTTAGGCAATTGGTTAATTTGTCGTCTCTTGAAAACCACAGGATATTTAAACACAAAACAAACACACACACACACTTTTAACCATTTAACTGACCATGTTATTCAGCTAATGCTCACATACTTGCTAATCTTGTGTAGTTTTTATGGTCTGTGCCATGGTGTGTGTCTGGTTTGTCTCTCCAACAGTGGTTATGGCGACGTGCAAATTTTCTAACCTGCATAAATTAAAAGATAAGATAATGACTAGATTTAGTCGTTATTTTGGTTTATAATGTTGTCAAGACAACAACAACACCAACAACAACAACCGCATTAACAAAGACAGTAACAAACAACAGGATCATATGATTACAGCAACAAATGGAGTGCAGAGTTGCAAAAAAAAGAAAAGAAAATTGAACTTGTTTTTTAACAGAGAGAGAGACCAACCACTTAATTACCTGGTCTAAATGTGTTTATGGGCCTTTTGCCTCGATAGAGTTATTTGCCTGGTTACGTGTATGTGTATGTCTATATGTCGTGTTTATCAATTGCTTATAGAACTAGTCGAGATAATTTATCACCACAACCGTGCTGTTGTCTATGGTAGACCACACAGACTTAAAATTCAGTTTCAAGCAAAACTCCCATTGCACCAGATAAACTATCTGTTGGAAAAACATATTCAAGTTAAACTTACATTGGTAAACTTTGGTTTTAAATATTGAAATTATTTTTTTATTTTAAGTTTTCATTATAGATTTTATGATTGCATACATAGGCGATATAAAAAATAAACGCGGTTTTTATAGTCAGTGTTGATGTACATATTTCAGACGATTATTGTCGTCCATTGTGGTAAATATGAGCTTTAAACTGCAATTTCTGTTTTTTAAGAAAACAATTCTAATATTTATTGCACATCTAAAAAGCTATATTACTTAACTGGTCATTAGATCTTTCTAGTCAGGATCGCAACCTATCATAACACACCACCCATATTGTGTGGTCCCTACTTGAGTGGAGCGACCTACAGTTTAAAGTGGACTTCGAACGACAGATTTATGAGAAACTTTTCAAACCAAGAAATATTTTTTTTATTTCGTTTCATTCGAGATGTCTGAGGTGGGGTCCAATAAGCCAACGTACTTCCGACAGGACTAGTATATTTATTTTAAATTTCAAGAATGAAAACCTTAAAGAAAAAAGCTTAACACAAATATGTCGATTTGAAATATGTTTAATGCCACTATGTTGCCTGATTACCGGAAACAGTAAACGCTGGACTTGTTTCTGAAAATTTTGTTTTCAAACATGATACTCACTTCGGTCGAACAGGAACCAAAAAGGGGACATAAAATTGTGCAAATACTGGAACAACACCAGCACGCATCCACTGCTGGACATAGCGAAGAGAAAATCTCCGAATAGTTTGAAAATATTTTAAAACGTAAACAAACAAAATTATTCAACTCGAAACGATTCTAATCCACATGAGATTCAAGAGCGCCCAATTCATTCCAAAAAGGAAAAAAATCTGTCAATATTTATTTTAAAACGACGTTGGCCGGGCAATCATTGTCAACAGCAAGCACCGATGTTTACAAACTTCGGCCTGAATTGGATGATTTAGGCACCAATGATATGTGGTTCCAACAGACCACACAGCTCATGTCAAACTGCCTATTCTACAGGAATAATTCGGGGCATTATCATGGATGTGAGGTGAAATGGTCACCAAGACTCCGTCAGACGTTTTGTTGTGGATTTGCAGTAAGTTTTAGGTGTATGCGAATAAGTACAGGCTTAAAGCCTACATAATCCATACATAAATACACAATTACTTATTACAACCCTTCAGTGAGTATTACGACCTAGTTTCTCACACCACTTATGTTGTGTGTGTTAATTTTATCCACAAATGCAGCTACTGTTTAAAGTGGACTCCGAACAACAGACTTTTGAAAAACGTTTCATGGTAATTTTTATTTACCCTCAGAGTTTTTGTCTGATAGCTGCTGAGAGGAAGTCACCGAAGAATAGTTTTTTTTCCATATTTCGTGGCCTCACACCTAATAAGCCAACACACTATCTACTACACTTCGCGACTTCATACATAACCTATACCATTTGTTAAATTCAGCCTGATATATGCACCAGAGTCATGGTAAATTGGATATTTCGGATGCTCCCCATCCAGAGAAGCAGTGGCAGACATTTGAACGACATTATATTCCAAGCTTAATGCCATCTTTGTTCTACTTAAAGTTAAAGATAGGAAACGCTAAAGGATATTTAAATGTTGTTTCACATCTCGATCCCATTCTCAGCCATCTTATTGCCAAACTTTCTCTTTCTTCTGGATGCACATTTCCCCTTTCTTTGAAAAGAGAAGAGCAGTGTAAAGCTATATTGCGTTTAGCGAGAGTCAATGTCAGGATTTCTTGACTAAATGTTCGCTTAAAAGCAGACATTGTTTTTTTGCCATCAAATTTGACACTCTGGAGAAACCTAGAAGCCTATATACATATGTGTTGAAGTTATTAAAGTTTTCTAAACGGATGTGATTCTTAACCAATTGCTTATGATATTTCAACTTATATGTGAACCATGTAGATTCCAATATTCATTAGAAATAACGAGAGTTGTATGGTCTAGCTCACCAATTATTGTCCCTTTAACACGATGACTGCCGACTACGAGATAACTCGTAGATTGCGTTCCCTTCTAGGGCGCCGAACTACGAGTTATCTCGTACTCACTAATGTGAAAAAATCAAATTGTCGTTTTTTAACAAGTTTTCTGAAAATTGCCGCGGCAGTCAACGTGTTAATTAAGCCTTGTTTATTGAATATCGTCTTTAGATTTATAGGAGAACTACCTTCTAAAAATAAATTAAAATTAATTGTATAGAGTAGATAGGTCGTAATTTTGACTGAAGGGTTGTAATGACCAATTATTTATGTATGTATGTATGTATATAGAGCAAGCAGAGAACTGTGATCGAAGAGCTGGTATAATCAATAGCTAGCTAGTGACGAAGCATTGGAAAATAAGCTCGTTTTTTTTGTCAATAATTATACAAGAAAAGCAGGAGCCGAAGAACTATAACCCTAAGGCAAACAAATCAAGAATATATTTTATTCCCAGTGATAACTTATTAATTAAAACAAGACTTGAAGAGCCTCTTAAAAAATCTTCTCAAAACTATCATTCATTTGCTTGTTAAAATTCATGTTTATTTTTCGTTTTACACATGGCAAAGAACATGAAATCCTTTTATTTTTAACACCTTCTTCTAAATAAATACTAAAACGATCAGATCACTTCATTTCAAGTGGCACATGCCAGATGTGGCATTTGGCATGCATATGAGTACGTAAAACAACAACAACAAATTCCGTATATGCAATATGAGGTTCTAAAAATGTTACGCATGCTCCTGAGCGTATTTAATATTTTAAAATTTCAAACAGAAAACCATTAACGAAAAACAACAAACAATTTCGAAAACTCTTGATTGTTTTAAAGACGGAGAGAAAGAAAGAAAAAAAAGTAACCCCTAGAAAAAACACCCCGTTTTTCTAAGCCATTCAGTAGCAATGCTAGCTGGGTGTCATTCATCAATGTTGCATGCATTTTTAGCTGCTGATACATTATTACGGCACTCACTCGCATTAGGATGGATGGCGCGTGTGTTATTATTTTTTGTTTTTAATTGAATGCAGTGGAATGTTTCAATATTGTTGCACCAACACCACCACCATCATAGATACATGGATAGATGGATGAGTACTGGTTGTACTCATATCAGTGATGAGCATCATAGGCGACATGTGTTTAGATGTTTAGGTTGCATTGAATACAAGCATAAGGCTTGTATTTGTTGACCTTTTTTTTGCGATAGTTTTTCAAAGTTTCCATTTCAAAGGGGAGTTGACTGTTCTTTTGGGCTAAAGGTTATGCCATACGATTATGCGTCATTTGGTTTTTGCAGTTTTTTTTTTAATGTTCAATGAACATTACATTGTGTACGTAATGTAATGACCCTTATCAAATTATGTTGTAATGGATGTGTGTGTTGGGTTGCTGTCTATAATTTTTAGTGCCTAATTACCGCTCATCATGTCAATAATTTATGGCATATCTTGTTTAAATGATGATGTTGCTGTTAATGCCAAAATTACAAAATTTTTTGTATGGTGGCCTACTCGTAATTGATCACTTTAATGAAATGCCATTTGTTATTAAAATTAATTTTGTTTCTATTTTTACAGTTGAAAAGTTTTATAAAAAAAATAAATGCCGATTTTGAAAGAAGAAATTTTAGATAAGGCTTAGTTTTTTGAAGTGTTTAATTTGGAGAGAAATTACTATTGACACCAAAAGCAACATGCCACGCTTTCTCAAAGGCTTTAGAAGTGAATAGAGCCCTAACCTTAGTCTGAAGGAATTGAGGACGGTTTTGTTCCATTTTTCTGAGATCCAATATTTCACCAGTAAAAGGGTGTTGCCTGTCGCTATTCAGCTTGTATGCATACATAACCCTTTAGTCCAGAGTACGACCTAGCTTCTCGCATCACTTATGTTTTGTGTATTAACTTTATACATGAATAGCGGGACCTACATTTTAAATTGGACTATGAACAACAGATTTTTTGATAAAAATTTCATGGCAACTTTATTTACTCTCATGGTTTTTGCCTGAAATCTGCTGAGAGGCAGTCGCCAAAGAAATATTTTTTTATTTCGTTTTGCTGGAGATATATAACCTGAGGTTTGAACCGCGAACTAAGTATTAGACTACGACTACTGTATGTAACTGTTTGTTGTTAATTTTTCATAATGTAATGGTTAATAATATTTTCCAAAACCTTTAAAAATGTGTCAAAAATTTCCACACAGGCTGTAGTCTTCATAGTAAATGGACTCATCCTTTTTGTAGGACAAGTGCTACATTAGCAAACTTCCGAAAAGATGGAACAATACCTGGACTATAGCGCACTGATGCCCTACATGCGTCAAGGTGTTAAGAGATTAGATAAGAAAATTATATTACGGATTACGACCTAGCTTCTGCATTACTTATATTGCGTGTGATTGACAGATTTTTTGACAAACTTTTCATGGCAATTTCATTTATTTGGCAAATTTACTTTATTAATCAAAAGTTTTATAGATGAATAAAGCCACAACCTTAGTCTGAAAGAGCCGAGGACGGGCTTCCCTTTTTTTCTGTGATCCAATATTTCCCCAGTAGAACATGTTTTACGAATATTGTGCAGTCTGTCGCTGCTTAGCTTTTGTGCTATAAAGATTTTATAATTTTACAAAACCTTTGAAAATGTGGCAGAAATTTCTGTAATTTTCAAAGTAAATGGTCTTATAATTTTTAGGGGACTAGCACTACATTAGCAATCTTCAGAAAACATGGAACAATACCGGGACTGTAAGATATCGAAGTCCCATATGCTTCAAAGACTTAAGAAACGGGTTTGGTAAGCAAATTATCTTACGTTTTGAGCAGATCCTTGGCTCGTACGATTTGGCCACACTTATACACTTATTTAATGGGAAATTAAATCCCTTCAGTCCGGATTACGACCTAGCTTCCACTTATGTTGTGTTTGTTAACATAATCCGTGAGTGGCTGGACCTGTACTTTAAAGTCAACTTCGAACGACAGATTTTAGAGAAGCTTTTCATGGCAATTTTATTTACTCCCTGAGTTTTCATCAGAAATCGATTTGACCACACTGGGTAGGCAAAATTTCAGCCCCAGAAAACTATGACATTATGAGCTGCCATTGCTGAAAAAATTTAGGCTAAAATTTGTGCTTTCAGATGTACCGTATACGACGTAGCCAGTAGCAAGATTTACATGAACTAATTTTCAGAAATCGCCGTAGTCTAGTAAGCAATGTGTTGGCTTATTAGACATGAGGCCTCGGTACAAACCCTATGTCAGATATCACCAACAAAACAATATATAAAAAATTTTCCACCGGTGACTTCGTCTCAGGCGAATTCATGCAAAAACTCTGAGGGTAAATAAAAAAATTGTCATGAAAAGTTTCTCACGAATCTGGTGTTCGGAGTCGACTTTAAACTGTAGGTCCAGCCACTCGCGTATTAAATTAACACCCACAACATAAGTGGGGACCAATTATGTATGTATGTATGTATGTATGTAATCTTTACAAAGCAAATTGAAAGCAGCGACACCCATTGCCATTTAGGGCATATTTATTTGGGTCAATAAATGGCTGTCTTCATTTTGCTTTCTAAAGATTACATAGCTGGTCATTACAACCCTTTGGCAGGATTGCAACCTAGCTTCTTACACCACTTTAGCAAATTTTCTGTGTTTTTTTTAATTTTTAATACCCAAGATGTCATCAAGTCTAACCGAATTGAATGCTTATTTATTTATACAAATGTGCTCAAATGAATTTCGAAAGCTCGATGCATAACTAGTATAACTAATCACAGAACAGCGGCTAAATATAGCAAATATGCTCCGCTGTTGGGTCATAATATTTTGAAATTTTTCAAAAATTTCTGTTTAGTGTGGGAAATAAAATGCGGAAATTATTTTTATAAAAAACATGTTTTTCCCAGATACACAATATACACAGTATTCGCAAATAACCGTTAGTTTCATTTACACAACAACCGTTATCAATTAATAATGTCCAATGACCTTTTGGGAAAATCTTTTAATTAAAACGAAAACAGACGCTGCAAGACCCCAATTTTTAAAAGCGGCTCTCCAAGTCCTTTTTGCTTTAAAGTGTTTCTATTTTAAGTGACTGAGTGAATGAATGAATTATTCGAATGAAAACAACCCCCAATGAAGGATATTCCCTACAACTAGATTAAGTTACAAACAAAGATCATTAAACGAAGAGAAACGTTATAAAAATGTCTTTTATTTTAACGATAAAATGTATCCTTCTGTGTAATAACTGTAAACTCTATTAAGGATACAATGAAATCTGAGTAGCAAAAAGAGAGGGGAGACAAAAGAACATGCAACAGAACAGACAATAGAAAAACAGGATATAAGGGGAAAAAGAACGCACCCGTACACTTAGAAATGAACTGTTATTTTTACAAGATTCTGCAGAGTGGAAAACAGATGCAGTTTTTCCGGTGTTTCCCTTAGAGGGAAAGGAAAATAAACAAATCACTCAAGATCCTTTAATACGAAGCATACGTTTGCTATTGTGATGTTGCCAAAAAAGGTGTGTTTTGAAGGTAGGCAAAGTGTGCCAATTTTACGAAATATGCTTTCATAAGAAGAGGTGGTTGCGTTTGGAAGAAAACTAATATTTTAAATCATTTTTTTTTTCTCTTAAATAATTGTCAATTTCTCTCAAGACTTCCAATATGAGAGCCAGTCTTTGTTATATTATATGTGTATTTAACTAAAAAATATTTTCTCGAAGATTACTTATTGAGATGATAAAGAAAAAGTTTCCAAAACTAAACCAATTTCCTATTTTGAAATGCTATTCATGTTCTGTTTGATATAAATTCCATCGATATGGGTCATAATTTATTATAACAGATAGCTTAAAGGGTTTTTGTCATCCAATCAAATCCAGTTTCTCTTTAAAGTTTCTTAAGATACCACATTTGGTTCGCTGGAAAAGATCATTTAAAATCGATAAAGAAATGTTTTTTTTTTTGTTTTTTCATGCTTTCCATGCATTTGTTGACCAAATATGTAAAGTGATGAAACAATGATCAGGCAAATGTTACATATAAAACGCTTTCAAACATAAATATGGAATTTTTAACTACAGTTGTGGATGGAATAATATGTCATAAAAATAAGAGTGCTGAGGTTTATTGTATATATGAACTTCTAGAACTTACTAGTAAGTAAGTAAGTTTCACAAGCAATTGTTCGAACCATGGTTGTTGCTCTCGCCTTCAATCAAACATGGATTTTCTACAAATCAAAATATTTATTTTTGCCATAGGCAAAATGCAATTGAGTTTGCAACTGTAAGCATGGATGCGCAATAAAGCGAACTTTTAGGGTGTCTTCATGAGATAAAAATCGGATATTAATTGGCAGTGGTTTGAAATCGACATAGTCTAGTAGGCAGTCTATTCATAGTCTAGTAGGCCTTGTATCCTTGTTCAATTCCTAGCTCAGACATCTTCAACAAAACGAAATATGGAGAAAATATTTCTTCAACGACTTCCTTTCAGCAGATTTCTGGCAAAAACTATGAGAGTAAATAAAATTATAATGAAAGGCTCCTAAAAAATCTATCTTTCGGAATCGACATTAAACTGTAGGCCCCTCCACTCACATACATATAAAATTAACACACACAACATAAGTGGTGTGAGAAGCTAGTTCCTAACCCTGACTGAAGGGTTGTAGTAAACAATTATGTATGTATGTATGTGTAAAATAAAATTGCCATGAATAAGTTTCTTAAAAATCTGTTATTCCGAATAGACATTGAAAAGAAGGATAAAATTAACACACACAACATGAGTGGTGTGAGAAACTGTGTTGTAATCCTGACTAAAGGAAGGTAATGATCAAATTAGTAAGTAAGTAATGTAGTTTCTAGACGACATGAAGTGTTAACTTTATCATCCTAGGGCCTGATATCATTCATATGCTGAACTGAAATAAAAATTTATTTAAGGAATTGAAACAAAGCAAAATCAAAACAATCATAAGATGGAATGATGCTATGGAACCGCCTAATGCTCTTTAAAAATCTGAAACGTAAAATTACTAAACCTGTCGGTATGCACCTTTGCACTCGTATGTCACACTGGAGGTGACAACACTAATTTACTCTACAACTCGCGTATTAGTCTGTAGACGATAAAACTAAATAACTGTGAAACACATTGCGGCTTACACTGTAATAATTTGTTAAGTTTTGTCAGTCGAGTGTTAGTCGTGCCCGGAATTTGGTCTCTTTGTCTAATTCAGTACAGATCTACATACCCCAATTTCCTGTTCAAAATGGATTTTGAATACAGTCAGGATAATGACCGTGAATTTCTATTTACGAGTTCAAACGGTACTATATTCATCTGATAGTGAAAGTGATACTGTACCAGAGCCTGATAGGGATAATGACACTATAGCAGAATCAAGTTGGATTGATGTGAGTGAAGAAGGGGATGAGCTGCCAGCAGAAATTACATTACGTGTTGGAGACGAGAATATTGGGCTTCAATTTCGAGACAAATTGTTTGAGCCAATAGACTTTTTTAAAAGATTTTTCACTGATGAACTTATTCCAGATATTGCAAAGCAAACAAATATTCATTCAGCTAAAATTAAATACAAGTTGTCAGATAACGATCTTGAAAATTAATCGAGTGCAAGAGGTTAAGTTCGCTTAACTAAAACCGTGAATATGCAAATGTATTCGGACTGAGAGAGCTATTATAAGTTAAAGATAAAAAGATTCGGTTACCACCAGAGACTCTGGTATCTTAGACTACACCGAACATATGGTTGAAGTTACTCAGCTTGTATATAATTAAATATAATTGGTAAAGCCCTAAAGTAATCTAAATTATTGAAAGCTCTTTGTATTCGCTTATTTCTTTTATTTGATATAACGATATTGAAGTTCTCCGCATTATTTCTTATTTTATTGGTTTTCCTAAGAAACATGTCTATTTATCAAGTGTCTATTTAAATTAATTTAATTTAAAGTATATAAGACAGTCTATATGTAGAACTATCGTCCGCTGAAGTTCATATCATTCTAAACTTCAAATTTTGTATGTTTTAATACCAAAAAATTTCTCTTTAATAAAGACATTCATATGCCGAACTAAAAAACCTCTTCACTTATTGGATACAATCAATTCCCTTAATATTCCAAATACATAGTTAACTTAATAAACTTCTTAAAAATTTCTCTTATAATAAATGTTTCAATTCCATTTTATAAACACAATATTTCCAACACGCTCTTAAAAGTCAATACAGAACAAACTCTTTAAAAACGTAAATATACTCTTAAAAGCGAACCAAACACTCTATTGGCAATAATCAATAACTCTTTTCAATATAAAATTGCTCCATAAACATTACGTATGTGTGTATGAGTTGCTTGTGCGATTGTTTGTATAATTGTTTGTGTTCAAAGAGTTAAAATAATGAAAGTGCGTGACTGTTTTAATGCAGGGATAATCAGTCACACAGTATTTGTTTATTTGTGGTTTGAGGTGTGTGTGTCTCTGCTAGTCGTTCACACACAAATATTAACGATCTCTGCTCACACATGTTGTCTGACTCATATACCAGTCCTGTCGTTTTAACGAAAGTTCTAGCCGTTTGTGTATGGTTTATGTTGTTGCTGTTGATTTGCTTTTGAATTTTCTGTGATTTTAGAAAAAAAAAGAGTTAAAAAAGCGTAGACGACGACAAAAAACGATCGTTTGAAACACCAAACAACTTTGTTTTGTTCACGGAATATAAAAATAAAAAAAAGAACACGAAACACAATAAAAGTTGTTGTAAATTTATAACTTCGTTTATTTATTCATGTTTAGTTTTGTTGTTTTCTTTTTGTTTTTTATATAATTGTGTCGTTGGTGTAGTAGAGCAGAGCAGAACAGAATAGCGTAAGTGATGGTGGTTGGTAGCTGTTGTTTAGCATAAATTCAGTTTGTGTGTGTGTTTAAATATGAATTTTGTGTTAAATTGTTATGGTTTTTGTTGTTATTATTGCGTTTTAACTTAAAATAAAACAACTACAACAAGATTATAAACATAAAACACTGATACACTATATTAAGCTGCCACTACTACTACATTTGCAATTTCATAATATCGCAGCAAAACAAATAAACATTTACTAAGTATAACCCGAAAAATATTATTGTCCAGGTGTTCATGTTCATTCGTTCGTTCATTCTTTTTCTCTCTCTTTTTAATATATTTTTTATTTTTAACTTGTTGTTGTTGTTGGTGTTCCTATTATTGTTGTTAGGATTGTAAACTTTAGTAATATTTGTGTTGAATTCGATTTTTTTCTTTTAATTTTTTTTATTTGGGATCATTTAATAAAAGTAACAACAAACACCATTCCTTGTATTAGTAAGAAGCAAAAAATGAATTTAAAATTATTTCTTGTTTTTAATATTATTGTTCTTGCCCAAAAAAATACCTGGGCAACAGCAGCAGCATAAATGTGCTGTACCACCCTTAACAAAATTTATGTAAAAATGCTGTTCGTTTCTTGTTCTTGTATTTCTTTAACGTAAATTAGAATGGGTTTTCAGGCTATTTCTGTTTACATGCATGAACTGTAGAAATCAATGCATTTTCAAGCTTTTCTGCATATATTTGCAAATAATTAAATTAAAAAGGTCCATTTATGAATTGATAATTAATTAATATTGCATGAAAACTGTGTTACTTTCAATTACAAAAATTTTCAAATTAAATCAGTTTTTATAAAATAAAAAAAGAAATAAAAAATTTAAATTTTTAGTACGTATTTTAAAAATTTTTTAAATTATGTATGCTCGCGTTGTAGTTAAGAAATAAACATTAACTTCTATAAACTCAAATTTTTGGTTTAATCTTTGGTAAGAAGAAATCTAACTGGTATTTCGCTTTTAATATGAAAAAGAATTGCTAAAGAGCCATCATCACAGTTAACGTAAATGTTTAATATTTTCTGAAAAGCCTTTCAACTACTTTGAATGAAAACAGTGACATTGTACTAGTGAAACAGGCTGTTGTTGTTGCGATCCAAATATTGTGGAAAACCTTTGATGGTTTATTCATGTCCAAGCGAAAGCTATGAACAAACTGTCTGACATTGGGGAAGTTGGTGGAGATTGGACCAATGCGCTAAAAGCACTTCGGGTGGTATCTCGGCGATAACTTAGCAAATATTGATTTTCAAGGATTTGAACTTTAGGATATTATTCTCCAAGACACACTATATGATGTAGCTTTACAAAAAAGTCATAAAATCTCTTAATTTTGGTGGGAAGGTTGATGTCACCAAATTGTAAAATTTTTCTTTCTGGAAACTACTGTAAGTCTGGAATCCGAATATATGTATTGTGGTATACTGAGACTCAGGTCAAAAGGAAGTATTATATTATTAAGCAAGCAGTAAGCTAGTTTGAATTGCTGGTAACTGTTTTTTTCGTGATAATTTTCCCAATTACATCTCTAAACCATAATACTTACCAAACAGTCACTTTATCATTTACAATGGCTTTCACACAACCCCTTTGCTGTTCTCCGACCTCATATCATAGCAATTTTTATTGTTCAAGTAATCACCGAGTGAGAAATGAACTTCAACATTGAAAACCTGTTGCAATAGCCCACAATCACCATACCTAACGCGTCTTGAATGGTCAACCGGCTATAATTTTTACGTGAGTTGTATTGCATGCGGTTGGGGGTACAAATTCAAATAAAAAATATGTGATAATGACCCGAAAATTAGTATTAATTATTGGAAATTATTCTCTAAAATAAAAATATAATAACATTTCTTCGGTCTAATCTGCAAGGTTAAGGATTGTGAGTTCGATATACACCAGAAACTGTGATGTGATAATATAATGAGTGTAACTTCTAATTTCTAACTTAAGGTCACCAAAATTTAGCGATTAGGATGTTGTGTTTGCTAAACGAGAGATTAAATCTGAAACATGAAAGAAAAAGGAATTTTTGGCAGAATTTCTGAGAGCAACTAATTACCATGAAAAACTATACTTCTCGACAATGTAAAATGAAGCCAGGCAACAAGGATGAAACTAGGCCGCAATCCTGGTGAAGTGTCTAGTATGTTGTCTAGTAGGTAGTGTGTTTGCTTATTAGACTATGAGGCCTCGCTTCAAACCCCAGGCCAGATATCTCCAACAAAACGAAATATAGAAATAATATTTCTTCGGCGACTTCCTTTCAGCAGATTTCTGGTAAAAACTGTGAGGGTAAATGGAAAATCTTTTCAAAGAATCTGTTTAAAATGAACACATACAACATTAGTGGTATAAAAACTAAGTTGTAATCCTGAGTAAAGTGTTGTAAAGACCAATTAAGTAAGTAAGGAATGGTTAATAATATATATACATACGGGTAATAAATAGAAAAATATGAGCACATATACGTTAGAGCGACTCAAGTTGCGAAATTCGTGCAAGGTGTACGCCACTCAAAATGAACATTCATATTTTTTGTAGTAACTCTAATATGATAGCGGGTTTAGTTTCTAGGTCATGTATGGATGAAAATAGGACTACAGAAAGAAAAAAAGAAATGATCATATCATATCATAGATTTAAAATTTTAAAAAATATGCCGCCAAAAATTCGTGGATAATTTCTTTTATTCTTTTTTAGTACTATTTTCTTCCATACATGACCTAGAAACTAAATCCGCTATTATATTAGAGTTACTACAAAATTGCTTTTATATATATTCCAGAGCACAGTGTAAAATGAATCTAATTTTCAAAAATTGTATACCCATATTGGCCTATTTAAAACGAAGGATTACCAACCCATTGCATTTGTCAAAACGCGAACTAGAGCGAATTTCAAGAAAAGCTGAGACCCGTATTTAATTAAATCGACTAAAGATTAAAATATGTTAATCTGGCGTTTTTCTTACAAACAACCCTGAACAAAAAATTCAAAAACCGTTTTTTTTTACAGAATATCATTAAAAAAGGATATGGATGCTCGACCTTGGCAATATTGTATATACGTTTGGACGCGCCTTAAAAAACCTTTCTTATGATATCCATATTGTATATGTTGGTAAGGAAACAGATTCTCAAAGTAACAAAAATAGACCCTTTTTCAAAATGGTCCAGCTCATGAGAGGTCAAGCTGGAGCCGAAATATTTTAAATGTCATCTTAAAAACTCCAAGGTTCATTTTTGCGAGGGTACATCGAGCACTTTTTTGGTGAGTCGCTCTAATATAAATACATACGTATACAAAACACAAAAAACTATAACTTTGTTCTTCATAGGTTTTAAATTACATTGCTTAACTTTAATTCACGTTATATTTGCCGTATTTTTGATCTACTTATTGTAGCCGAAATTTTATTTCATCATAATGAAATCATATGAAATTAAGAAAATAAACAAATTTGAAATCAATTGATTATAGTATAAAAATGTATTCCTTCTTACGTTTCCCAAAGTATTTTTCAAATAAAAAACAAACAATTTTAAAATAAAAATTTGAATTATAAATTTGATATGAATAACTTAATTTTTTACTGCAGGCGACTGGTTCTCTTCCATATTTAAATTAAAATAATTTTTTTTTTAATCATGAAATTTATTTTTCACTCACATTTACACTCCATAGGCTTAAGCATTATTAATAATAAAATTAATATAAAAAAAAAATTAAAAACACAAGCTCAGGCAATTATTTTTATTTTTTATCATCGAAATATCAAAATTTGTTCAACTTATTTTACAAATCCAAATATCATGCTTATATCTGTTATTCTAATACGTTTATGAATAAAAGAATTTTTATTTTCTAATATAAATTTTTTTAATCAAAATTTTATAAATTTACTTTATTTTATTTGAAAAACGAAATCTTTGTTTAATTGAAATATTTTATTTCTTAAATTTTTTTTTTATAAAAAACAATTCGAGTTCAATGAACTGTTCCTGAGAAGAAATCCTTTTCTTAAGACTCTGTGTTATAAGTGCCATTTGAACATGCTTTAAGTAGGTCTCTAAAACAAATGAACGTAAAATAAATTCAATAAATATAGTCCTGTTTTCCGAAACTAAACCATGCGTCTAAAGCAACAACCACCACCTGTCCTACCAGACACATGGAAGTCTATATTTAGACTACTTGAGTTTGAGCAAATGCCACAATACTTAAGTGGTGGAAATTAAGACAAAAAAGCGAACACAGGGAAACGAGATCCTATACAAAAATAACAACAAACAATAAGAGTGTTATAAACATGAAATGACATGAAAAGTGTGCTCCCAAATAACAGGAGAAAAACGAAGCCAATGCAGCAGAGCATAACGAGGAATTTTGAAAAAAGAGAATATTTTAAGGTGTTTTTATCATTTAATAGCAACAGCAACAGCAACAGCTGCCCCCCAAAAGGAAGAGTTTATAAATAGAAAGAGAATTTACTTTTAATATGGTAAAAATGAGATTTCAGAGATTGAGAGATGGAGAGAGAGAGAGTATCTCACACAACAAATCCGGCTATATAATATGATTTTTGTTAATGTATTGGTACTATTTTCTATTGGCCCATTGTAAACGGTTTTATTTAAAACCATTATAACGGCACGCGTATTAAACATGTGCTTTGGACATGCTTAAACAGGTTTGTTGATTGTTTACACACAGATACACTCATACCAATAAACACATAGCGGTTTAGGCCAGTTGATTGGTGGTTGAATATATTTATGCTTGCTTGCTTACAACAGCATTTATATAATGTTATATGAACACACGCTACTAATACAAACACATTGATAAACAGGAAAACGTGTCTGTGTATTTATGAGGGAATGATAAGCTGATGAGAGGGTTTTCGTTCGTTTTCGTTTAATAACAAGAGCATAAGCAGGTGATACTCACAGTGAAACGGAGAGAGAGAATTAAAGTGCGAGAGAATTTTTAAAAGAACCAGTTTTGGTGGAGTGTAGGAATAAAGAGCATTTATAGAAATTTTCCTCTAACCTATAAAAGTACGAGATAGTTTGTGCTCTAGCACAGTTCTTCGTTGCTTTTGCTTGCGTTCACGTCGCTTATAATTTCTTTTTGTTTTGAAAACAGACACAAAAACACTTTTTTTGTTGTTATTTTTTATTTGAAAGAAAAAACGCGCTTAAATTTTAAAAATTACAAAAAAAACAATTGAGTTGCTTAATAATTTCTTTATAAAAACAAAGACACATTTTATTGACTATAAGAAATATGATAAAAATATAATAAATAACGGTTTATTTATAAATTTAAAAAAAATAATATTTTTTAATTAAAAAAAAATTTTAAAAAGTGCTTAAAAACTTATTAAAAAAAATTGAAAGAAAAAACTGAAACAACATGCATAACATAGAAGATATGCTGGTGGAAAAAAATTATTCCAAGTGTCCTTTAAAAAAGCGTCCCGTACACTATCACTTCGATGAGCAGGAGCATGAAATGGATATTAAAAAATCGACTGCGGTTATCATAGAACAACCCCTCAAAATGGATAACGATGAGCCGGAAAATTTAAGCTTAAAAAAGGATGCAAAAGAATGTTCAGTGAAAGTAATTTCCTCAACGGCCGAAGATGAAATGATCAATGTCAGCGATTGCTGTGAGGATGAGGGTGTAGATGTTGATCATACCGATGATGACAGTATGTGTGGCGATGAGGAAGACGAAATGATCGATTGTGTGGATATAGAGGATAATCATAGTGATGATACCAATACTACACAGGCAGCTGCCTTGGCAGCAGCCGCTGCTGTAGCAGCCGCCTCGGCTGCTGTGGTAGTACCTACACCCACTTATCCAAAATATGGCATACAGCCTTGGAATTTCCATATGTCGCCTTATACTGCAGAATTCTATCGCACCATTAACAATCCCCATTTGGCTCCACAGATATCACCCTTAAGAGGTGAATTACTATCGCCCAGTTCACCTTCAGATTCTATTGGTTCGCTATCGCCACCTCCTCATCACTACTTAAATGGTCGTGCCAGCTCTGTATCACCACCCATGCGTTCTGATGTTATACATCGACCCATTGGTGTAAGACAAATGCCTCAATCACCTCAGCAGCATCCACAGCAACATAGATTTATGCCTTATCCTTTGCCTGCCTACGCCAGCCATCATCAGTCGGCAGTCTCCTACGCTTTGGGTTATCCTCCTCAGCATCATCATGCTCCCATTTCGCCTGCTTATTCAGAATCATCTTATTACTCCATGAGATCTCTAACACCCGAATCTTTAGCATCGCCAGTACCAGAAGACCTGTCAGTTAAGCCTACTAACATAATGAAAACACCACAGAAGCCAGTGATCATAAAAACCGAATCTAAAGAAATCTGCCTGAAGACACCACAAACACCAACAATAATATCAACAACAACGGCTGCAACCACTAATGCGACACCCCCTAAAAAGGAAAAGAATGGACCACCACGCTATCAATGTCCGGATTGTCAAAAATCTTATTCCACCTTCTCCGGCCTAACGAAACACCAACAGTTCCATTGCCCGGCAGCCGAAGGTAATCAAGTGAAAAAGTCTTTCAGTTGCAAGGACTGTGACAAGACCTATGTGTCGCTGGGCGCCTTAAAAATGCACATACGCACCCACACTTTACCCTGTAAATGCAATATTTGTGGCAAGGCTTTCTCCAGACCCTGGCTGTTACAGGGCCACATACGTACCCATACAGGGGAGAAACCTTTCAGTTGTCAACATTGTCATCGGGCTTTTGCCGATCGTTCAAATCTACGTGCCCATTTGCAAACGCATTCAGATATTAAGAAATATTCCTGCAGCAATTGTTCGAAGACATTTTCGCGCATGTCTTTGTTAACCAAACATTCGGAGGGTGGCTGTCAAGGTGGCAGTGGTGGTGGTGGCACTTTAAACTCTACAAACAGCATCAGCAGCAATTCTCCAGCCGAAATGAATCCAAACTATACAAGCTACAATGAGCATTAGAAAATATTTATTTTTTTAACAAGAATTTCAGAATACAACTCGTTTGCCATATTTAAACAAAAAAAAAAACAAAAAAAAAACTGAAAAGAAAAATAAGCCACCAAAAATTAGTTCCTAAAAACTCAACTCCAAACTTTTTAAACAAAAAAAAAACTATTTTTTTTTTTAAACCTGGTGTTTTTATTTCACAACAAAACAAAGGCAGAGCCTTTAATTTCCTGTCCTAAAAACAAATTTCTCGCTCACCACACAAAACTCTAGTCAGCCTCTTGAAAATTTAAAAGAAATTTTGATCTTTTAATTTTAAAAACTTTTTTTCCTTTTCCTTCTTTGTAGAGTGCCTGTACAAATGTATTATAATTAATGAATAATTTTTTTTAATTTAATTTAATTTTTCTATTTTCTTACAAAAATTGTATATTTTTTGTATAAAAAAAAACAAACAACAAATAGGCCTTAAGCTAAGAAAAAAAATGGAAAACAAAAATTTTCTTAAATTTATTTACAATTGTAAAGTAGTTTTTAAGCCTGAAATTTGTATATATTTTTAGAATCTTAATGCGGGATTAATGTTTTAAAATTTAAGCCTAAAATATATATTTTTTATAAACAAAATAAATCTCTTCTAAGTACATATATACATATACATATTTATAGATGTAGTTTTATATACAACATATTTTTTATATTGTATTGTATACAAATATTTTTAATATAAATGAAATGTTTTTTAGTTTTATAAGCAATAATTTATTAAAAAAAACAAACCGAGAAAAAACTTTATGAAAAATACAAAATTTTTATTTTTTAAAAAAAGAAAATTTACTGTTCTTTGAATTTTTATTGGGGGAAAATATAGAAATGGGTGGAGAAATAATTAGAAAAAAAGAATTAAAATTAAATTAAAAAAAAATATTTAGAAAAGTAAATCATTTTAGTATTGAAACTCAATAGAGAAATAATAAAATTGAACAAAAATCAGATTCGAATACCTTAAGAGGGAATTTTTCAAAATTAAAAAAAAAAAAATTTTTAAAAAATATTAAGAAAAAAAATTTGTATTTAAAATATTTAAATTTAAATATTATAAATAAATAAATAATAAATTTAAATATTTAAATTTAAATATTTTAAATATAAATTTTTTTTTAAATATTTTTTAATATTTTTTTTTAATTTTGAAAAATTCCTTCTTAATGTGTTTGAAATTATTTTTTGTTCAATTTTATTATTTTTTTAATTGCGTTTCAATACTAAAAAGAGTTACTTTTCGAAATATTTTTTAAATAATTTATTTAATTTATTTAAGTTAATTAAATTTATTTTTTTTTTAAATTAAAAAAAAAAATTTTTAAATTTAAATAAAAATTTTTTTCGCTACCATGTTGTATAAGTGGTTTGGTAGAAGAATACACCATTTTCATCTGGAGGTGATAAAATCCTTTGATTCGTTTACAACACCCATGTTGTGTGTGTTAATTTTATCCATGATTGGTGGTACCTAGAATTAAAAGTCTTCTCCGAATGACTGTGTTTAGAGTAACTTTTAATGGTAAATTTATTTTACTCTCCGAGTTTTTGGCAGAACGCTGCTGGGAAGAAATTGTAAAAGGAAATATTTTGTTCATGTTTCCTTCTGTTGGCGATGTCTGAGTCAGGATCTCTCTCTGAAAGTCGAATTTATATTGAATTAAAACCAAAATAATTCGACTGCTTTATCCCTTTTCTATTCCCATAAGCGAAAGTTCTATAACTTCACGATCCACTTTCTTTTTTCAGTACCCCTCTTGAGAGCATATGGCTTCCACGATGCATTTCTGCCTTCTTTCGGTTTCTTTAATCTGTTTTTATTATTGGCCTGCAGTGACATATTGTAGGATAATGGGACAGCCACCTAACGTTGCCTAGAAACAACACCATCCGAGTATTTAGTGTAGTGGTGGAGAATCTTGCTTGCAATCCCTCTTTTCACAATCCATACATATACAGCGAGCGTCAAAAGAAACTGTACATTATGGATAAAATTCTAACAATCACCAAACTCAACTTTTACCACTTTAAGGTGATTGCCCGAAAAAATGTGACAATATTTCGAAATTTTTTGGAATTTTTTTTTTTTGGTTTCAATTTTAAAAACTGGCAATGAAACGGTTTTAAAATAAAAATAACGGCAATTTATTAATGTATATTTTTTTAAATATACAGTTTCTTTTGACGCTTACTGTAGATTATTGGTTATTACAACCGTTCAGTCAGAATTACAACCTAGCCTTTCATATCACTTATGTTGAGTGTGTTAATTTTATATATAAGTGGTGGGACCTTTAGACACATTTTTGAGAAAGTTTTCATGGCAATTTTTTTATTTTCTTTCAGAGTTTTTCCAGAAATCTGCTGAAAGGAAGTCGCCGAAGCAATATTATTTCATAGTTCGTTTTGTTTGAGATGTCTGACCTGGTGTTTAAACCGTGGCCTACACACTACCTATTAGACTACGGCGACACGATCCATGTTTCCCGTTTATTAAGTTTGTACAGAAGTTAATGCGTTTCTTCAAAAAATAATTTTCGATACGATTTTCGGAGCCCCAGTATTTCAATGCCAGGGAGCTGATGTCGTACTTTTCGAAGCAATTTGATGTCAGAATAATGTAAACGGAATTCAAAAACATTCGTTACCCTATTGAACGATTAGAAATTCAACATTTTCTAACTATATAAGAAAGTATATTTCTTATGGTAAACTTCGATTGCAAGCTATCGAGATTTACCTAGAGATTCTGAGTTTAAACTAAGAATGAAAGGAAAATTGTAATTATCAGTTTGGTAAGAATTGTAATCTACAGAAAAGGACGTTGAAGAGTCAAAAGGGGGTAGCGTTAGTGCTTCAGAAACAGTTTATTGACAACAAAATAATTTCGATACTAGATGAAGTATACTTTGCGTCCTAGAGGTGGTTAGTTTCCGATATACAGCGCATATTATGTTAAAATGTCGTAATGCAATGAATGAATAAACCAAAAAACGCAGTCGGTAATCATACCGTAACTATCAGGACCTTAACGTCATAAAAGACTTCAAAGTGATATCTTTTTCGACTTTCATTCTTTGCTGTCAAAATGTTATTCGAATCATTCGAATAAATTCTCTTTTTCTACCAAAAAAATTAAAAATTCGTCAATCATGTCGTTTACATCGCTATTTCTCTCAGATAGAGGTCGATATGTTAAACGTACTATGTACTCTACTACGCATGTTATCTCTAAAAATTCCTTTTTTTTCGTATCTCCATCATCATGTTAATAGAGGAATATTTAAATGCCATGTCTTTTGTCTTGTCTTGTCTTATTTGTATTAAATTACCATGTGCACCATAAATTTCATATGCAATTTCCTTTAGTTGTTAAATAATGTTTCGGGTTTTATTTGTTTGCATTTGCCTTTTGCTTTGAAATGCTCACACAACACACAACATACCTGAGTGGCTTGAATTTGAATGGGATTTTCGATTTTTTTTTATAATTTTTTTCATATCATTTACAATAATTTGCATAAAATTTACAATTATTTTCTAGTTTTTCTATTTTTGTTCTAATTGGACGGTCAAAATGTTGAAATCACAACGCATCACGCATCACATTCGTATCGTATATCGCATTGCGTTGTTGATTGTTGATTGTTTTGTTTAAGATTTCCATAGGTTTTTACGTTATCAAATGCGAGGCGTGATATCATGCCTTACAAGTGCACAAAATTTATTCGGAAAAATATAAAATTTTTGAGTTCAATAGATGCATAATGTATGGTGGCTGAAAATGTGAAAGAAAAAATAAAAAATTCGTAAAATGTGATCATTGGTTATTCGTTTATGTATATAGAGTGCGTTAAAATATTTGCTACATATTCAAATTCTAGCACTGAGAAAAATATCTACATTTTTATGAATTAAGAAGACATTTTTGAAATGATAATATTTACAGGACCTAAAAGATCGAACAACAATAATACTAAGTTCAGATATGAACTTTTATTGAGTCATTATTCGGTTAAGCAGTTCAGCTTATTCAATATTCATTTGACAGCTGGTTGTTTCAACAACATTGTTTTTTTTTTCGTCGCCTTTTTTTGTTTGTCGTTGTTGACATGCTCACTAAACATACTTATGACAGTGCTGCATTTTAAGTTTTACTCAATATTATAACAAATAGCGTATTTATTGCGCAATTATTGAACTCAATAACAGCATTTATTGCGATTTACGCAATAAAGGTGCATATCTGAACACCGTATAAGGGAACACATACCAATGTTGCGCAATAAAGAAGCCACAGTGCCAGCTGTAATCTGTAGATGAAATGCCTGTATAAAGTCTATAGTTTAGCTTGTAGTGCACCACAATCGCAATTTAGTTTGAAGCTGGTACAAGAGGTTCTGTGATATGAAATCCATTCTGAACTGTAGCCTTTGATTCATCAAAGAGTGAGTATTTTAAATTCTAAAGCTGTCGTCGAAGAAATATATCCTGGAGGGATAAACTGGTACAGTGGTTATTTGCTAAGTTATTATTGCTTAATAGAAGCAAAGAGTGAAATAGGAAACACCATGTAGGACTAGACCTATATTCTACAGAAACATATTCCAGTTCATTGTTCATACCAAAACCTGCAATCGTAAGTAACTTACGTACATACATAATTGGTCATTACAACCCTTTAGTCAGAATTACGACCTAGCTTCTCGCACCACTTATGGTGTGCGCGTCTAATAAGCAGACAAATTACTTACTATACTACGGCGAATATATCGTAAGCACCTTGCTTCCCATTAAGCCAATAGGTAGCCAGTTTGAAATCGCCAAAAGATTTTTTAGAAATAGTTTTAATTACCCCTATACAAGAAGAGCAAATGATCTAAAAACTTACTTTAGGATTCTACGATTAACCATCGTCTTTCCAGGTGACCACCATATAAACGGTAACATATTCTGAGTAGCTTTAGAGGCATATAAAATATGAAATTATGCTCTTATTGGTTTATGCGATTATTAAATTCCAAGTGGATTATTTTATTGTATACCTTTAATAGGTAGTTCCGTCTAAATTGGAGTTCTAATAAGACATTTTCTTTGCAGTACAGTCAGAGTTGGTTGGACATATTCCACTTATATTTCGACGCCTCCGTTCTATAGCATTCTATGCCGAAAAAGTGTGTTTTGAGTTATGAGCTCTCAAAGTTTTCACGCGACATACGACCATATTTGCATTCTAAGGAGATTTTTCCCAATAACTTCGGAACGCATCGGCGCATCTTAACCAAATTTTGACAGTATTTAAGTTAGAGAACGTAGAATTTAAAAATGCAAGAACATTAAAAATGTTTATGTACACTTAGAACATTATAGAATGGAAGCGTCGATTTATATGAAAAAGACAAACGAAACTGTAACGTTTGTCTTGCAAAAACAGGGGATTGAGTTTTTTGGAATCAGAAGCACTACTAAGCCTACGACCAAAACGATTCTAAAACTTCGAATAGTTCAATACGGTAACGAAAGTCTTTGAATATCAGCTTACATTAGTAGGATTCTTAGAAAAACCAGTGTTTGAAATACGGCGGCTTGAAAAATTGGTCGAAAGTATTTTTTAAGAACCGTACAAATCATAATGAACTGATCGTGAAAAGAGGGATGGAAAAAGTGGTAGTAATCAACATTTAGCAAGATGTGGTGGGGAATCTACCTACACCAAATGCTCGGAGGGCGTTGTTTCTAGGCAACGATATATGACATTATCTTAAGACGTGCTACAGCAGACCAAAAATAGACTAAAGAAACTGAAACAAGGCAGAAATGCTATGTGGAAGCCATATGCTCCCAAGGGGGTACTGGAAAAAAACAATGGATCATGAACAGACGTCGGCACAAAGAGATTATGATACAAATGTGAGTGTATTCGTGAGATGCATGTGTATAACCCAGAGGAAAATTGTTAGTAATATAAATAAGTGTACTTATTAAATGTATAGCGATAAATCCATAGACAGCATATTTAACTTGATAAATATTCTTCCAGAAATCGCGATTATTTCTTATTCTTATTAGTGAATCTCATTGAATATTGGTGAGACCTACTGTAATATATCTTTGGGTGTATAATTGAGACCTGAAAAAAGCGACATGAACCTTCTTCTTTAGAAGCTGACAAGCAACTGAATGCATTTTTATGCTCTTTTTGCTGACGTTCGTGTCCTATGTTTGTAAAAAGCCGAAGATGTTCAGCCTCCGGGGGCTATTGGTGCCGACGTCCGATCATGAAGTTATAGAGCTCTCGCACTTGCATTTCTGGCAATACACTACATAACATAATTGGTCATTACAACCCTTCAGTCAGGATAACGACCTAGTTTCTCACACCACTTATGTTGTGTTAATTTTATACATGAGTGGCGGGACCTACAGTTTAAAGTCGACTCCGAAAGACAGATTTTTGAGAAACTTTTCATGGCAATTTTAATTACTCTCAGAGTTTTTGCCAGAAATCTGCTGAGAGGAAATCGCCAAAGACATACTTTTTGTATTTTGTTTTCATGTCTGGCGTGGGGCTCGGACCCTAGCTTTACGTCTAATAAGCTAACACACTACCAACTAGACTACGGCGACTTCGACATTTCTGGCAATGCGGATAGAATATGGATTTATGCAAGTCAGCAGTCTACTGGCAAAAACTCGAAGAGTAAAATAAAATTGCCATGAAAAGTTTCTTAAAACTGTAGTTCAGAGTCGACAGTATACTGGAGGTCCAACTACTCATGCATAAAATTAACACCCAATATGAATATATGTGAGAAGCTAGATTTTAATTCTGTCTAAAGGATTGCAATGACCAGTTAAGTAAGTAAGTAGATATGGAACTATTTCTTGCTTCACTGGGAGTTGCATTGGTTTTAAACAGTTCCGCTTAGATGGCCCAAAGTGTTGGCTATTTTTTGTATGCAACCAGCATTGGTAATCTAAGTTTCATGTGTATAGTTTTACAAAGTTTCTGCCTTCATGTGATGAACACTGATAACTTCAGAGATTTTAGAGTTATGGAATAAAAAGTATGTTAGAGTAGTAAGTCATCCGAATTTGAAATTGCCTGGCATATATCTTTTAATTTTTTAGCAACCTGAGAATAGCATACAGGCTTTCATTATTATTTCCCTCTTAAAATTATGCTTAAAAGTTCAAATTGCAAAAGCTAATGCTAAAGAAAATGCGTGTTTATCTCATTACGGGCTTATCTTTGGCGGCTGGTCCTTTATGCCTTAAATTTAACATGAAATGAAATCACTTGAGATGTTAAGCCCTATGCATGTTACAGCTACAAAATGTAATTTTTTTTTATAATTTATTTATAAAATAAATATATGTATACATATACGTACGTATACATAAATATGTTTGTATATAACAATTCTTAAAGGGCTTCAATGATGGAGAAACAAAAAAAAAACAAAAAGAAGCGGAATAACACTGAATAAAACTGCTATTAAGTGTGCTTAAAGTTAAGCTTTTTGCTATGTTGGTTGGTTGCTAGCTTTTGCTGCTGTTGCTGTTGTTGTTGTTGTTGTTGTTGTTGCCTTTTGCTGATGATCTAATTTGGTAACAATTGTTTTGTCGTGCATCTTTGTTATTCATTCATTCGTTACGAAGAGGTAGAAATTTCATTTTATGGATCATGTGTGCTTAAATGATGAAATATACTCGTATGTATATACACATAGATACTATTCGTATGTATGTATGTATGGTATAGCAAAAGGTATATTCGTAATGAAAAAACAACAACACAATATATTGAATATGTTGATTTTTGTATTTTTTAGTTTCTTATTTTTTTTCTCCTCTTCTTCAATTTAATAGCTAATATGGTTGATTTTCGATCAATTGGTTTCGATAATGAGTTTAGCGCACCCATTTTCAGACTTGGTGTAATTTTTTTTATACAATATTTTCACTAAAAAGACCATAAAAATTTTTAAGGTTCTTCATTGTCAATGTGGTTGACTTATGTGTGTGAGTGTATAAAAACGTTTTATAATATCATATGATATCAACGTATGGCTGCATGGTTTTTATGTGATTTGATAGCTTAAGAGTTCATTTGGTTTTGTTTCATTTCTTTTTTTTTCTTTACTATTGTAAGCCAAAAGGGAAGATCTGCTAATTATAATGAAAATATCTTAGCAAAGTTAGAGACAAACACATACACACACATATTCTATGTACTCATATACCATTGCCAGTTTAGATTTTGACAATGACAATGACTGTAATAAAGTAACAATACCCAGGACATGTTTAGGCGTAATTAGAAAGATTATTGTGGGTTAATTAAAAGGTAATAAAGAAATTCTTTTTATCTATTATTAGATCGGTTTTGAATTTATTACAGAACCCAGTTGGGATTCTTTAAGAAGAAATACATCGTAATATTGATAACGAAGAAATGAATGAATCAGTTGATTCAAAAACAAAGATCATGCACCATATTTATAATATTTATTATCATATGTTATGTAGTCCAGCCATCAAGTTGCCGTAGTCTAGTCGGTAGTGTGTTGGCTCATTAGGCAAAACGCCTTTGTTCAAGCCCCAAGTCAGACATCATAACGAAAAAGATGAAAAAAAATATTTCTTCGGCGACTTACTCTCTGCAGATTTCCAGCAAAAACTCTGAGAGTAAAATAAAAATTGCCATGAGAAAGTTTCTCAAAAATCAGTCGTTCGGAGTCGACTTTAAACTCTAGGTCCCGCCACTCATGTATAAAATTAACACACACAACATTAGTGGTGTGAGAAACTAGGTCGTAATCCTGACTGAAGGGTTGTAATGACCAGTTATGTATGTATGCTGTCCAGCATTCAAACTCTAGGACCCCTGACGCTTCAAATTCTTGTATTTCAAATCGAATGCTACTTTGCTACTAACATTTTATTTAAAAAATTGTCTTGAGTATAAAAATTGATATTCTCGAACGGTATTTCAATAATACACCGGGTATTTTATAAAAAACCACTCAAAAGTATTGTTTATTTAAAAAAATATCCTAAAAAAGTATCACAAAACGTGATCCTGATACTGTTTTATGTAGAAAGACATGAATTTGAACAGTAGAAAATTTCTTATGTATCTTTGGAGTATTAAACATCTATGGATTGTTTTCATATTTCATCTGGAATATACATACATATTTGGCCATTACAACCCTTCAGTCAGGATTACGGCCTATCTTCTCACACCACTCTTGTTGTGTGCGTTTATTTTATACGTGAGTGGCGGGACCTACAGTTTAAAGTCGACTCTGAACGATAGATCTTTGAGAAACTATTCATGACAGTTTTATTTACTCTCAAAGTTTTTGCCAGAAATCGCCAGAGAAGAAGTCGCCGAAGAAATATTTTTTTTCCATTTCTCGTTTTGATACGAACCCGGGCTTTACGTCTAATAAACCAACACACCACCTACTAGACTAGGGTGACTTCTTATTTTAATAAAAGTTTTCTTCAGTTTCCTTTAAAATGGTTTTTTACCGACTTACTCAAGAGTCGCTAGAGAGATTTCATAATATAGCTTCCGTGAGGTATGGCCCAACAATTTTAAGCACTCTCGTATTATTTTCTTATGCGTCATTTGCTAATGTCTTCGGCTACAAAATTTTACGAGTTTTCTTTAGGCATCTGTTTAGAAACCCTTGAGATTTTTGTTTAATAGATGTTCTGATGAGCAATATATCGGCATCTACGTATGCACGACGTATTGAAATTTTAATCATTGTGATGCCTCGCTGGTATTCGAAAAATTTCAGAAGTTTTCGATAGCGACCTTAGTGTTCTGAATACGGTTGTTCAAGTTTTCCGTACTTGGCTTTTTTGTACTTTTTACGTAGCTAATGCATTTTCTCATCGAAAATTAAAGAATGTTAAAAAAAGATAGTCTTCGATTACAGAAAGCCTAGCCGTGTTGGTATTTATGTTGCTTTTAATCTATTTTATACATCATGCACCACTTTAGTGTTCAGTTTATTCAGTTTTTCTAGCAAATATTTCATCTTCTGTGCAATCAACTCGACGTCACGTGCGTAGACAAGATACTCTACATCTACGTTAACTCTCTATACGACTTCGCTTAAAATTGTTGTTGTTTTAGTATCTCATCTAACTCCACTACAAAAAAGTGACCACAGAAATCTTTGCTGTGTTTCCATTTCATAAGTCACGATTATAAGTTCTGCCAAGTCTGTGAATATGTATTGCGTATAGTGTTGAGAAAGTCGCCGTAATGTAGTATGTAGTGTGTATTATTAGACGGGAGGCCACGGTCCATTCCTGACATTGCTATCAAAAAATCTGGGAGTAAATAAAATTGTCATGAAAAGTTTCTCAAAAATTTGTCATTCCTCCACTCATCTACAAAATTTACACACACAACATAAGTGGTGTGAGAAACTAGGTCGGAATTCTGACTGAAGTGTTGTAGTGACCAATTATGTATGTATAGTGCTGAGGGGTATCACTGCCTGACTGCCTGGTTGATATTTTTCTCTCCAGAGGGCATGATTCAGATGGCATCACCATAGGTTCCTTTTGATATAATTGATTGGATATAAACGTTTTCCAAACTTTTCTGCCATTGAGAACTTAACGAATTCATAACAATACTATGGATACCAGGATATTAAAAAAATTTAATATACAGACCGAGTTAGATGCGTTGTTTTCTAATTTACACTCTTAACGTAGTAAACAGAAATTGTTACAAAATAAACGAATTGCGATTTAGTTTTAGGGCTTCTTTTGTTCAGGTTTATTAGTTTTACTAGGCAGCCACAAAAGGGCATATTTGTCCCTCTGTACCATATCTTTATCAATCGTTTTTACAGTTAGATTTTCTTTAATTTTTATAAGTTGCTGCTGCGGCTGCTGATTAGTTGTGTAAAAAGGAAAAAGGCGCGATTTACCACGTGAATGAAATCTTTTTCTTTTTTTTTCCTGCCAACTTGCTCTTGTTGTTATTGTTAATATTATTTCTTTTATATTGTTTTCATTGTTGTTGTTGTTGTTGCTGGTCTCTATTCAATCGCTTTTATTTAAAGGCAAACCATAAATATTTAAATTGTGGTTCATGGACGACCATGTGGTACCCTAAATTTGGAGGAAGTCTTTAAAATAACTTTTTGCAGGGAGACATGTGTATTTGGTTGCAGAACTTCGGATGATACGCGAAAAACTTGGTTAGTCAATGTTTAGAGAGTCAAACGAGTCTTGCAGACACTTAAACAATTTATAGTCAGACGGTGTAATCCTCAAAATTTTCCAGCCAAGTGTAAGCAATTTTGTATTGTCTGGAATAGCTATCCTGGAATACTACAATATCCTGTATACTAATTCTGGCCACCGTAGCTTAGTAATTAGTGCGTTGGCTTATTAGACGTTGGGCCACGGTTCAAACCCCAGGTCAGACATCAGGAACAAAATATGAAAAAATATTTCTTCGGCGACTTCCTCTCAGCAGATTTCTGGCAAAAACTCTGAGAGTAAATATGCCATGAAAAGTTTCCCAAAAATCTGTTGATCGGAGTCGACTTTAAACCCTAGGTACCGCCGCTCATGAATAAAATTAACGCACAGAACATGAGTGGTGTTAGAAGCTACATCGTAATCCTGACTGAATGGTTGTAATGGTCAATTATATATGTAATTCTGGACATTCTTCATTACTTAGTACAAACGATCAACAACTGGATAAATCCTTTCCATTAAAATTTGAGCTTATCCCGGTTTTAAAGAGATTCATGCAGCAAATGTGCGCTCAACAAGCAGAATGTCATTCGGAAGGCTCCAAAAGAGTCGAGAATATTCAACGGAGGTGTGATGTCTTTTCTACAGTTCGGATATTCTGTCATAACAACATCAGTAGCATGGATGTTTGGAATAAAACTGACAAGGAACTGAAGGTGAAACAAATCAAATGTAGAAAATGGTAGAGAATCGAGAGAAAACTTGATAGTAACACAAGAATGATGCCAGAGTAAAATTCTTAAGTTCAAGTGCATTAAATAACACTATATAGGCTATACCTTAAAAACTAGAACAAGGGAAGGCCCAAAACCAACAGCAAATCCTGTAAGATAGCCATATTCCATATACCATATGCCATATGCCATATGCTCCCAAGCTGGGTAACGACCATAAAAGTCCCTTTTATATTGTTTATAATGTTTGGATGCAAAAATAGGTTGAATACTTTCCGTTTCACCAGCTTTTCAAGTTTTCTAAGTCGGTCACTCTCTAGTCCATAAATGTGAAAGGGAATGGTAGTCCAATACCTTTCCGTTTGAGAGAAGCGAATTACATTGCAGCCATGAATACCGTCTAACAAAATAAGTAAATTTGTATGTGACCTTGGTTCCTTAGCTCCCTGCGTTGTTCCAAATCATTTCCATCCTCTAGGATTGCATTTTTTCCATTTCTTTGTTTTAATTCCCTTAATCCAGCTTATGCCCCCTTTTCCATATTTTCAAAGCTATGAGTACCACTTCTTCATCTTGTCTCAAATTAAAGTTCTATTCATGAATTGATTTCGAGTAGATCAACAAAATTGTAGAAGTTTGCAGGTGACACAAATCTTAACACAAACTTAATATACCACTGCACTGAATCAGTCGAAATTGAGCCAGAAAAAATAGCGTTTTTAATACAAACAAATATCGTGACAAACAAATGCGCACGTTATCATCAAATAATCTCCATCAACGTTATTGTTTTTTTTGCGCACACTCTCGCGTCGTCAACGTCGCAATTGTTGTTGTCTGATTTGTTTCGGATTTTGGAAGTTTGTATTACGTTTTGGTATCGCCTCGTTAAAAAATTAACAAACAAAAGGAAGAAGAGGGGAAAAAAAATTAAAAAAAAAAATTATTTTTCTTTACAAACTAAAAATCTAAAATCTAAATTATACTCCAAGTCTTATTAATAAGCAATTACACACAACAAGTTTCAAATTTAAAAGCTTGACAAAACCTTTGTTAAGGTCGTTGATTCGTTTAATGTTTGACAAGCATAGTAGAAACGTTGTTAAAAGCTAAAGTTTTTCGTTTCAGTTTTAACACGCTTAAACGGTGGCTACTAATGAAGGTGTATTCGTTAATCGCAATTTTTACGATATCAAATTAGAAGATATCTGGATAGCACGAATTTTATAAAATCGGGGAATTTATGAAATCGTTTCTGCCTATGGCATTATCAACCATTCTTAGAAAATCATTTCTCCGAACATGGCTTACGTTCAAGCTGAATTATGTCCATAAGAAAAGCAAAAAAAATTTGTGTGAAGGTAAACTCAAACGACAAAGACATAATAGTTTCGGGAGTTTCGAGTAAGACAGCACTAGCGGCTAGTGCCGTAGTCTAGTGGATAGTATATTGGCTTATTAGACGACAGGCTGTGGCTCAACCCCTAGGTCAAATATCACGAACACAAAAAAAAGAAAGAAAAAATTTTTCTTTCGGCAACTTCCTCTCAGCAGAGTTCTGGCGAAGACTCTGAGAGTCACATACAACTGCCATGAAAAGTTTCTAAACAACCTGACGTTCGGTATCTACATTAAACAGTAAATCCCACCAATCTTGTATAAAAGTAACACGCACATCATGAATGATGTGAGAGGCTAGGTTGTAATCCAGACTAAGGGATTGTAAAGACTAATTAAGCAAGTAACTATAGAAGATAACCGAGATGTAACACCGTTCCGTTGAAACTATTTGTCGTTGGGGTATACAGATATATAATTGGTCATTACAACCCTTCAGTCAGGATTAAGACCTAGCTTCTTACACCACTTATGTTGTGTGTGTTAATTTTATACATGAGTGGCGAGGTCTATAGTTTAAAGTCTACTCCGAACAACAGATTTTTTTTTTGAGAAACTTTTCATGGCAATTTTATTGACTCTAAGGGTTCTTGCCAGAAATCTCCTGATAGGAAGTCGCCGAAGAAAAACTTTTTCGTTTTTGTTTGATGTCTGGCCTGGAGCTCGAACGCTGGCTTTATGTCTAATAAGCCAACACACTACCTACTAGATTTCGGCGACGTTGGGGTATACGTATCATCTAATTCAGGCCAAAAGAAGTTTGTAATCGTCGATCTATATTGCTTACCAATGACATTAATGACCGGGCCGATGTTGTTTTCAAAGGAATATAGACCGACAACATTGCCATTACCAAACAGCAACTTCTTAGGCATGAACTGGACACTTTTGGATCTCATGGGGATTGGTATCGTTCCAGATTCCAGAAATGGGTCGCTTGGGTGAAGATGACGTCTAATTTAGTCAAATTATCGGACAGTTCTGGCATCCTTTACTAAAGCGTTTCATACTCATATACACGTGGCAGTCGCGTCTTAAAATTACAGTCACGTATTTGATTTTAAGTTCTGGTGAAGTGTTGGGCTCAGCTTGTCACATGCCTGCTTTCCCTTTCTAGTTTATTTTGATAACAACGGCCTCCACTCATAATCCAAAAACAAAGGCCATATATATGAAAGTTCATACATCTTCAAGGAAAGTTCCTACGTCTTCATCTTCAAGCTGCTGAACAGCATAAGCGGTTAAACGTCCTAATCGTCGTTGCCTTTAAAGAGTTTATTCCCAATCTTACTTTAGCTGTCATCAATTTAAGCATATTTGTAATACTTTTTAATTCGTTTTCACACCTCTTAGAAACGTAGAGCTGGCACAAAACATATTTCCGCCTCTTCATTACTTCTTTACCTTGTCTTTTCTGATATTACTCAAGCTTTTCCGGTTAGATTGGTGGTTGAACCACCATAACAGATCCTGTAAAGAAAGGGATGAATGACTCTATATGCAAGTATGTTGGTTGTTGAATTGGTTGATATATTGGCGAAAAAATTTGTTCTTTAAGTCAAAGCGTTTTCCAAAATATGATGTTCGCTGACCTTCATACAATGTTTTTTGTTTGCGTTATTTTCTCTGGAGGTTTAGTGCACATTATATGACCAACACAAACTGTTTAAATTGAATTACAGATCAAAATTAATACGAATTACTGATGTTGCTGTGTCATCTGCTAGAATATTAAAGCTTCTATTTAATCACTCAAGTCTAATGAAATCATCCAAAATAAATGCCTGACTTAAACGAAATAATTTCAATACTAAGCTCAGCAACATTGTTTCCATTTCTACACTTGTGACATGAAATTTAATAACAAATCCGCAGACAATAAAATAACCAGCTGTTAACAAAAGGCGTGTTTATATTTTCTTATGCAAAAAAAAAAAAACGAGAAAAAAATGTAGAAAAACAAAAAGAAAAAGAAAACAAAAACAAAAAAATAAAAAACGTTTGTTTAAAAGAAAAGTTTCACTTGGCTGTTTAAGGAAATAGAAACGATAGAAATGTCCATTTTTGAGGCGTGCAAATGTTTCCTTAAAAAAAATTGTACTGAAAACAAAGCAAACTTTGAAAGCAAAAAAAATAAAATAAAGACAATAATATATGAAACTTAAGACAAGTAACAGAGAAATAACAAAAAAGTGCAAAAAAAACAACAGAAAGATAAAAAAATTGTGGGTGAATAGGTCAAATGGCAGGCAAGAAAAGAAATCTAAAACTTACTTTGCCACTAAAGGCAAATTCGTTTAAAAAAAAAAAACAGAAAAAAAAAATAAATGAAAACAAAACAAAAATCAATAGAAATAAAAACTGGCATGCATTGAAATCATCACAGTTTAAACTAAAAATTCAGGCTCAATTCGTTCGACATTATTTTCTAAACAATACATCAAAAGAAATGGAAACAAAACGCAAAAAACTACAAAAAAGACCAAAAATTCGACAATGAGGAATTAAAAATGTATTTTACACCATTTCTATGAGAGTTTCTTTTTTGGAATATAATAGTCTAACAGGAGCAATAATAAGTTTAAAATCCTTAGGAAGAAAGCTCTACAGAAATAATTCAAAGACTCTGAACTGAGCTATTTCACGTATGTGTCTTAAGTCTTTTGTTGTAAAATGTCATACAATTTTCTTGAATAATCGTGAATGCAGAGCAACTTTTTCAATCATGTAAAGGATGTTTTATTTACGAGCTTGGCAACTTAAAATGATAATACGAAATGGAAATACGTTTGGAATGAACTTTTTCTAAATTTTGATTGATTTCCACCATATATTCACCGCTGTTACGAGTTGTCCTTTCGAGCAGCCCATTTTTGTACTATAATACATCTGACTGTATGACTTTAGTAGTCACTGGAACATAGGCTTTCAATGCTTCAAGCATCATAAACCAATGTCTTAACATAGCCACACAAAAAATATTTCCGTGGTGCTAAATCGTACGCACAAGGGGTAAATGAACAGGAAGGACTACTCCTAGAAAAAATCTTTTTTTTTTGCAATAAATCCAATATTAAGAGACCTTTGTGTCAGGTTGTCTTGATGGAACTGAGCGTCTTCAAAGTTCTGATGATTAATATTTTGAAACAAAAATTCGGTAGGGCTTTACCGTAACTGCAGATTCTTCCTCAATGCGATAGAATAAAGACCAATGGTGCTACTACCCTTGAAACCAATAGTGGTTTAATTTCTATTCTTAATGTATAACAATATTTTATAGGAACAAAAGCCAATACTCTGATCTCAAATTCTTCACGTAATCGAAGGATAAAAGCCAACAAGTTGAGAACGATGACGTGTTAATATTGTAGGACTATTCTCCTCACTTGACACATTTAATTTTCTTTTTGATTGTATTGAATCGAAAGGAGTAAAATTTAAAGCGAAAACGATTTACAATTGCACGAATTACTTGCTCACAAAGCTGATTATGGCGATTATAAAATAGAGGAAAGTTCTCTCTAAGCCTCGCGATCAGATTTTTTGTTTTTAAAGTAATTTTTACAGCTTAAATGCGCTGTACTGGCATTAAGCAATCCATATCTTTCGGAATATAGATGTCAACACGTCGACAAAGACTAGGTAACATCCTTGTCATTATGATGCTTTTAATCAATATTGAGTGCCTCGTCGACTTACATTGAGAAATCCAGGCAGCTTTGAAAATTTTGGAGAGAGTGAGTATTGCATTGGTGGTGAACAGCAAACCCGGGCATCTCTAACTACGCACCACACTAAAACTGTTTTGATATAAAGCGACCTCAAACTCAAAACATCATTGCATGATGTGTGATATTATTATTCATCAGATGGTAATCAACAGCATTGAAGAACTTAATTATTGTATAGAACAAAGCATGCAGCTCTTTAAAAGATTATGGAACATAAAATAAGTCGTAGAAAAATTCTTTAGAAGGAATGATAGAACTCTGTCCTGTGTAGTCTTATAGTTTACTACTATTGACATCGTCTCTATCAAAGTAACGATTTTGAGTAACACCAGAGAGATCCACTTGCTTTTCGGCATAAATAGTATATACATACATAATTGGTCATTACAAACCTTCAGTCATGATTACGACCTAGTTTCTCACACCTCACACGTTGTGTGTGTTAATTTTATACATGAGTGGCGGGACCTACGGTATAAAGTCGACTCCGAATGACAGATTTTTAAAAAACTTTTCATGGCAATTTTATTTGCTCTCAGAGCTTTTGCCAGAAATCTACTGAGAGGAAGCCGCCGAAGAAGTAGGCATATACTCAGGTTATATTACAAAATGTCTTATTGGAGAGTGCAACCTTTATGCCTTGTCTCGCACACAGATCAGCAATGTGTATGCAAAAAGATGAGTAGATTCGAATCACACTCATAATTTCTGATACGTATACGCATTCATACTTATTTTAATATTATACTCATACTACTCATATTCAAAGTTTGAAGTACTCATCGTATTCATAATTAACAATACGCATGATGTTGTTGATTTCGACTATCCATGACTCAACATTTACAAGAATCACAAAATAAGTATGATTCGCGTACGAATACTACAATACTCACTAGAAGGTTGTGTGTTTGCTTTGCTTGCTGTCTTTGTCTTTTTCTTTCTTCTTTTTTTGTAAATGCAACAACAACTAAGACTGTAAATTTTGATGAATGATTCGAATCATTTATGAGTAATAGAAGTATATTTCTAAATTTATTAATCTGAATGAGTAGGCGTATGCATCAAATATATTTCGAATGTTATGAGTTTGATATGAACGTTGTACTCATACTCATTGCACCCTGTACTTATAAATCAATGTTGCAGTGTTTACGAATGAATCAGAGTAGTCGGATTTCAATATTGTTCACTCACTTATATTCAATATTTCATGAGTACTTATGAGTAGCGAAAAAACCATCCATTGCTGATCTTTGGTCTCGAAGCGTGTTAAGAATGCCACAATTTACAGTTATTAACGACCTAATGTCAAATAACTCTTCTATGAGTTTAAATAAGAGGAAAATAGACTCAAACTTCGTCTTCCCACAAGGCTTGGAAGTTAGTTCAAAGTTTCTTCACTCTCTAGGAGTCTAGGGGCTCTAAATGCAAGCAAAATAGATAAACGGCAGCAACTATTGAAAGTTTGAAACTAGTGACTCTATATTCGTTAGTGATTTCTAGGCACAATGATAATAAGTACCACAGTGTAATTTCTTTTAAAAAAGTTTAAAATTAAACCAAAAAAAGTCTCTTTTAACCACAAATAAAAATTCATAAATCACCGCACAAATGTTGTGCGCAAAAATTTTGCACACTTTCTTAAGCAAGTAAAAACCAAAAAAAATAAAAAATTAAAAAAAAGACAAAACTAGGAGACAACAATAACAACGATATTACTAATGTCTACAAACTAGATGAATAGCAGAGAGAGAGAGAGAAATATTAATCGTGATGATCATTCTTCAATATGATCAATAATGTTGATGGTGGTGGTGGTGGTGGTGGTGGCACTACTGGCAGGTACAAGTTATTGTATGGCCTGCACAATAACTCTTATGATACAGAAAGCAATACATAGCTCATAATTTATTTTTAAAAACTCAACCGTTATATTTTACAATACACTAAACAATATCATTTTCAAAGACAACAAAAAACAAAAATATTAACAATTAATTAAAATATTGAAAGAAAAGAAAAAGAGAAACAATAAAGAAAATAATTCAAGCATAAACAATTTCAAAACATTTCACCCCACATTCATTAAATTATTCGTCAATAGAGCGCACAGTATGGTATGGTATGGTATGCTATGATGTGCAAAATATCATTTGAAAACAACAATGTACAGAAGAAGACAGATTTCTTTAATTATTTTTGAAGTTTTTTTGCATATTTATGCTTACAGTACGTGTGCATGTATGTATGCCAAGTTATTAACGGCGTAGACGAAATGCTTTTAAAATTCTGTGTTTAATTTTAACAAAAGAAAGCTGCAGGGTAATCAATATCTGTTTTTGCCGCTATTTGTTGCTTTAACACAAGGTGGTGGTGGTGGTGGTGTATTGGTCTTTTTTTTTCAATCACTTCTCTATTTTATTTTTGTTTTTGTTTTCTTATTGTGTTAGAAACTGCTTTTGTTTGCACTTGAATGAAGAAAGCAGAGTATTAGGCTTTGAGCATAGTGGGAACACTCTATCACATTGGAATTCAAAAAAATTTATGTTTTGTTTAGAAAGATTCTGTCAGTGAGCATTCCTGCTGCTGAGGGTGCTTCAATGTGATACCTCCAGTGCCTCTAGTGATGATACTAGTAAAAATGTGTTAACTTTTTGATAGATCCTGAAGTCCCCGTAGTCTAGTAGGTAGCGTGTTGGCTTATAAGATGTAAAGCCCGGGTTCGAGCCCCAGGTCAGACATCAAAACAAATCGATGAATTCCTCTCAGCAGATTTCTGGCAAAAACGCTGAGAGTAAATAAAAATTGCCATGAAAAGTTTCTCAAAAATCTGTCGTTCGGAGCCGACTTTAAACTGTAGGTCCCGCCAGTCATGTATAAAATTAACTCACACAACATAAGAGGTGTGAGAAACTAGGTCGTAATCCTGACTGAAGGGTTGTAATGACCAATTATGTATGTTTTGATAGATCCACGGCGAAGACATTCAGAAATAGATCCGTTTCAACATGTCTGCTAACTGATGATCTCTACTAGCAGCCCCATTCCTTTAAAATCCTTTTCTAACGAGGGGTCTTAACCTCTTTTGACTATAAACTTGAAATAAAACAAACAATCTTATAAAATATGATACCCAAGTGTTTTGTTTAAAATATTACTACGGATCTCAAAATAAACAGGTCTTCTGGATTGCACTGTTCTCGTATTGAAACCGATAATCTTAGACTCGATAGTCGCCGTAGTCTATTAAGAAATATGTTGGCCTATTAGATGTAAGGCCAGGGTTCAAACCCCAGGTCAGACATCAAAACTAAATATGAAAAAATATTTCTTCGCTGACTTCCTCTCACCAGATTGTTGGCAAAAACTCTGAGAGTAAATAAAAAATTGCCATGAAAAAGTTTCTCAAAAATTTGTCGTTCGGTGTCGACTTTAAAGAGTAAGTCCCATCACTCGTATATAAAATTAACGCACACAACACAAGTAGTGTGAGAAATTAAATCGTAATTCTGGATGGAGGGTTGTAATGACCAATTACGTATGTTTGTATGTAATCTTCGACTCGCACTCACGATTTAGCTGCCCTGACAGCGGCAGGGTGAGGTAAAACTGTCCATCCAAATAGAAGTGATGGAAAATTATGACCAGATATCTGCTCGTATACCCAGGGCGTTTTTCGGCCAATGCTAGCTTCAAACGTATTAATTGTTATCTTTACAGATGTAACATGATAGTCTGGCCCGGTTTTAGCAGCTCATAATAGATCACACCCTTCTGATCCCACCAAATATAGAGCAGTAAAGCCAGGGTTTGAGCCACAGGCCAGACATCAAAACAAAATACAAAAAGTATTTCTTCGGCGACTTCCTCTAAGCAGATTTCTTGCAAAAACTGTGAGAGTAAATAAAATTGCCATGAAAAGTTTCTCCAAAATCGGTCGTTCTGAGTCGACTTTAAACTGTAGGTCCCACCACTCGTGTATAAAATTAACACACACAACATAAGTGGTATGAAAAACTATGTCGTAATCCTGACTGAAGGGTTGTAATGACCAATTATATTATGTATGCATTGTTACAAATTAAAAAAGATTAAACAACATTACCTTCATCGTACATGTGAAAAAGTGTTTGAAAATGATTACGGAGAAGTTCAGTTCTAATAGAAAGATTATTTTGAGAGGAATCTTTCGACACTTGGTGTAAGAAATAACTAAAGACGAGCAGACCAAATGGATAAGGAATTTACACTGCGTTTATTGATCTCTTAACAATATGAAGACCTCAGTCTGGAGGTAAATCCATTCGGAATACGGTAAAGCATGGTGGTGGCAATAAAGTTGTAGGTTGCGGATAAATTGTAATCCTTCGAAGTTCCATGCTGCATTATGTCAAATATAATATAATAAAAACATGACACTTCGATGGGTGTTCCGGCTGAATGTGGTGTTTGACGTTCGAAGTTTGAAAGTGCTACAGAATATAAAAACCGCAGGCATTAGGCATTGGTCAGTCAATTCTAATTTTTAATGGTGCTTTGAGGGCATACGACTGCATATACGCAATAGTGTGTTTTGGTATTATTCAAGCGCAATATGAATGAATTTTTCAATCTTTTTACAAACGCGGAGAGAACAACACGACAGAGACTACACAGCAGTCAAAACAGGGGGAGTTGCGGTAAGAATCAGTTTCAGGAATACATGTGGTTTAGTGTGAATATAAAAAAGTGTATTAAGTCAAGGATAAAGTTGTCTATCACTAGGACAATGCAAAGGCACAGACATGTGCAGCTTTTATAAGAAAGATCCTTAAATTAAGCTGCGAATTCCTTGCTGATCAGTTTTTCTGCCGTATTTAGCTCAAAGTAATTATTTATTTATTTATTATTATGGAAGCCGCCGTAGTCTAGTAGGTAGTGTGTTGGCGTATTAGACGTAAGGATACACGGTTCAAACCCCAAGCCACACTTCGAAATGAAAATATGAAAAATATTTCTTCGGCGACTTCCTCTCAGCAGATTTCTGGCAAAATCTCTGAGAGTAAATAAAATTGCCATGAAAAGTTTCTGAAAAAATCTGTCGTTCGCAATCGACTTTAAACTGTAAGTCCCCATCACTCGTGTATAAAATTAACGCACGCAACACAAGTAGTGTGAGAAATTAGATCGTAATTCTGGATGGAGGATTGTAATGACTAATTATGTGTGTAAAAAGAAAAGAAGCCAACACTTGTGCAGATTTTTACGATCGCATTAAAAAAAATGAGGAAAAATAATTCCCCAAAATAGCTCTCTTATTCTAGAATCAAATCAGATTTTCTGGCCTTAGTCCTAAAAATTTTAGTTTTTTTTCTTTGTCATATAATTTGTAGAATAGAAAATAGTGTTATTTTAAATGCGACCAATATTTCATTAATTTCATGATTTCTTCTTCGATAGCTGTACTGCCACCATAACCCTCATCTTTGTATTCAAATGTGGTTATGTTGTGTATACGAGTATTTTCAATAGAAATTAGCAAAACTGTCGCATCATTAGTTTTTAATTTTGCATAACATTTTAGTTTTATTTCTTTCTCTGATCATATGGCATTTGATTTAATTTTAAAAATAATTTTTTCTTACAGATTTCATGTTTTTTGCTGGCGATGCTCAAAGAGAAAAACACTTGAATTATAATATCATGGCGCCAGTTTACTTTTACTATGGATGGTATTTATTTCTTTATTATATTTTTTTTTGTATTTTTAAACAGTTTATTGGATGTTATTTATTAATGGAAAGGGAAATTTCTTCAATTTTTTGCATGTGTGCATATGTACATATACTTGTATAAGCAATCAATGTTAATTAATTTCATTAAATGGAGCTTAAATTGAAAGATAAGTTCATAATTTTATACTTTTACGTAAGCAATTAAGTCAAGTTAATATTAAGCCCTACAAATAAATCTATTTGCATATGGCTTTAAAGAATTATTCATTTTTAATTTTTTATTTTATTTTTGGCAAGCAATTTGCAATTTTTTTTATATTTTTTTTGTCTGCCATCAATATTATTCATCCTCTAAAGAAGAAAGAAAAAAAACGTCGAAAAAAAGAAACTTTAAATTTATTTATAATCTTTGAAAGTATGTACCTGCCACAACATAAACAATAATTCCATAAATCTTAAAAATATCAAAATTATACCAACCAACCAACCAACCTAACCAACAATACCTTTTTTAGATTTTTGCAATGCAGCATATCATCATCATCATCATAATGTTCTGCATAAACCTGACTATGCAAAATAGCCAAATACATAATCAAAATCAAATGTAAGACAGAGAGAGGGAGAGAGGTAGTGTGTGTGTTGTATATCGAAGAAAAATCTTCAATTCTATTATAACATAAATATTCTTGACTTTGACTGGAAGTCCATCAAAAGAGTAGGCATATCAACAACAATAGCGCTGCAGTTAACAACATCAAGAACTTCAACTCAATAATATTGAATATAAGCTGCACACATCATCATTAAAAACAACCTCCACCTCAAAACTTAAATAAACACATACACACACACTGTTCGATAGTAAAATTTACAGTCATGGAAAATATTTGAAAACGCTTAAACCACTCAATACAGTATCAATTGCAGAACTATGAAAGACTGTGTTTGCTTAAGGAAAATATAAAATCCTTACAAAGCGGGTTTCTATAAGTCAATACCAAAAAAATATTTGCCTAGAAATGCACATCTCTGGGTAAGCTAAATCAGATAGATAGGGGAAGTAAATTAAACCTCTGCTGGATCCCAGTTCATGAGCAAATTTGTGCCAAAGAACTGGCAGATGCAGAGAAACTTCCACGCAGCTGAAGAACTTTTTTATGGAGTGGTAAGAAATTTTTGGATGGGTATGCTTAGTCAAACCGAAGAGAAACAGAAGCAAAGAGTCTGTTCAGGAGAAATTCTTGGGAAATTAAAATAAAAAGCAAATTCCGTCTTTCACTATATACAAAACCAACTTGAAGTTGGTAGATGGCTTTTTGAGTGGACACTGAACATTTAAGACTGTAGGCACAGGACACTGTAGACAAAGGACACTGTAGACACAAGACGATGTAGTCACTGAATACTGTAGACGCTGGACACTGGAGACTTTAGGCACAGGAGACTGTATACAAAAGACACTGTAAATGATGGATGTTATGGATGGTGAACACTGTATACACCGGAAACTGTACATACTGGATGCTGTAGACACTAGATGCTGTAGATACTGGACACTGCAAACACTGTACACTGCAAACACTGCACACTGTAGATCTGGCACTGTAGTCTTGAATACTGAAGACCTTGACATTGTAGACACTGAATACTGAAGACACTGTAGATACTGAACATTTTAACCACTGGACACTGTAGATCTGGACACTGGACGCTGTAGATACTGGACATTATAGACTTGGATACTCTAGATTAGGATACTGCAGACTTGGACACGGTAGATACTGTAGACATTGGACAGTCTAGACACTGCACAGTTCAGACACTAAACGCTGTAGACACAGGACACTGTAAACGCTGGATACTATAGATAGTGAACACTGTAGACACTGGATATTGCAGACACTGTTGACAAAGGAAACTGTAGACACAAGACGATATAGTCAATGAACACTGGACACTGGAAACGTTAGACACAGGAGACTGCAGACAAAAGCCACTGTAAATGCTCGATGTTATGGATAGTGGGCACTGTATATACCGGAAACTGTGCATACTGGATACTGAACATGTACGGTGTAGATACTGGACACTGTAAACACTGGACTCTGTAGATCTGGCACTGTAGACTTTGATACTGTGGACCTGGCCTCTGTAGACACTGGATACTGTAGACAATATAGATACTGAACAGGTTAAATTCTGGACACTGTAGACACTGTACACTCGAAACGCTGGACACTATAGAATTGGATACTCTAGACTAGAATACTGTAGACTTGGACACTGTAGACACTGGACACTCTGGACACTGCACACTACAGATACTGAACGCTGTAGACAGAGGACATTGTAAACGCTGGATATTATTGATAATGAACACTGTAGGCACTGGATAGTGCAGACACTGTTGACAAAGTACTGGAGAGACAGGACACTGTAAATGCGGTACACTGTAGACTTGGATATTGTAGACTTGGATGCTGTAGAGGCTGGACACTCTAGATACTGCGCACTACAGACACTGAACGCTGTAGACACAGGACATTGTAAACGCTGGATACTATAGATAGTGAATACTGTTGACACTGGATACTGCAGACACTCTTGACAAGGGACTGTAGACACAGGCCACTGTAATTGCTGGACACTGCAGACTAGGATACTGTAGACTTGAACACTGCAGACACTGGACACCATAGAATGCACCCTGCAGACACTGAACACTGTAAACAAAGGATACTATAGATAGTGAATACTGTTGACACTGGATACTGCAGACACTGCTGACAAAGGACACAGGACACTGTAGGCACTGAACACTGCCTATACTGGATATTGGAGATACTGAACACTGTATCAAGGATACAATTAAAGGCACTACCAGCCGTTTGAGAACGTATTATATACTCAAAGTACCCTTGTTCAGAATAGAGATCATTTCGAAGCCAATATACAGATGCTGTGATGATGAATGAAGGAATTCAGAGTACATATACTTGAAACCTATGAGGCATTCTTGCATTCTAGAGGTAAACAGTTAGTTGCTTAGGCAATACACCAGGAAATTATTCTTGTTGACACCGAGCAGCATTCTTAAGAAGGCATTACTAGGGTTCGCTATAAAGTTTGAACGAAATATAATTGACCGAATGGACGCAGGACTATTAGCTACTAGTAGCAAGATAATAAGAATATATAGGCTATAGCTGTCAACCTACCATTATTGTAAAACTCTTGAGAAAATGAAGCGATAAAAACTGTCGGTAGTAGAGGTTGCCATACAGCCTTCAAATTCTATACGTTTATACTAGAAGTTAAGCAAGTACAAACTTTCTTTTGAGAGCTGTTTGCAATCAAATGGAATAATACTGATACGACTTTTTGCTTAAACAAGCCTTTTTTCGACTGTGACTTATGTCCTTATGATGTCATACACAAATCCGCATAATTTGCAGTAGTTTTTCGATGTTTATACTATGTTCAGATATGCACTTTTATTGAGTCAATATTCGGTTTATTGAGTAAAATATTTTAAGTGTTCAGACATAATAGTATACGCAGTTCCTCTGCTTATTCAATATTCCTTTGACAGCTGGTTGTTTCAACAACATTGTTTTTGTTGCTCTTTTTTTTTTTTTTTTTTTTTTTTAATTGTCAAATTGTAATATGCTCACTGAACATAGTTACGACAGTGCTGCATTTTAAGTTTTACTCAATATTATAACAATTTTCGTATTTATTGCGCAATAATTAATTGAAATTTTATATGAAATATTGAGCTCAATAATGACATTTATTGCAATTTACGCAATAAAGATGCAGAACACAGTATTAATATGAAAATTTCGCGATGTCCCTACGCAGTTATCAAATCAAACCAGTCAAACGGAATAGTCCTAATTGCTCAAACAAGCCTTGTCCTTCCATTGAATCCTGTCCTAATAATGTCGACCACAAATACGTATAAATCTCGGTTTTTAACTCGAATATGTCGGGTCAAATGGGCATATTTTTTCCATACACCTCGCCAAATAGAAGTTTTCTTTCACTAAATAAGTGAAGACACTGCTTTAAAGCCAACACATTCTGAAATTGAAAATATTTGGCGCATTATGAGTGCTGCGATAGACTGTTTGACTGACTGACTGTGTTTTGCGTATGTGTGTGTATATGTTGGACTATCAAAATGTGTTATTGTACGATATAAAAATATTGTTTTTATTACATTTAACAGAGAGCATAATAATTCTTCTTCTACTTATTTGCTTATTATTATTCTTCTACTTATTCTGTTGCTTTTTGTATATTCCTTTGCCAGTTAATGGTCTGTCTGTCTGTCTGTCTGTTTTGAAATTAAAATAAAAAAATCAACTGCATCAGCCAGAGTAACAGAACATATAAACGACTATCTGCAGCATGTTAAGGCAATAAATGCAAATTTGTACAACATCATAGAAACAACATCGTCAATTCTGATTTTGATTCTTTTGCTTCTTTTTTCTTTTTTTCATACTTATTCAACTCATTCCTGAAGATCATAAAACAAGAAAAGAAAACGCATTTGTAGAAAACTTTTATAAGAAAAAATAAACAGAAAAACAACATTCATCGATAACTATTGATGGCCTCAGAAAAGCGTTAAGTGTTTAAGGATTTCAGGCCCACAACATGGCCACAACACTGTGGTGATGATCATGATAATGACGTTAAAGTTAATGAACATTGTGATGATGACGATGATGCTCATGCTGATACTTAACACATGAAAATGATGGCGGCAATTGTAAGTGACGACATTAAAGTAAACCCATCATCATGATTTTTACGTTTGCAATTCTTGTTGTTGTTGTTGTTGTTGTTTATTATTTTTCTTCTTTTGCATCTTGTTTGCGGCCTGCTGATATTAAAAGCCAAACGAACAAGTGTGGGTTGGTAAGAATTAAAATGAATGAGGAGAAAATGAAAAGAAGTATTTTTTTGATTTTTTTCTTCTGCCAGCCAGTGTTTTTCAGATATTTTCTAAGTATCATAAATTAATATTTGCGAAAATCAACTTGTCTACACCACCTACCAGAAACCACTAATAATATTAAGGTGGACGGATGATCAGTTGATGTTTTATGGAAGTGTACATACATACATACATTTATTTATTCTTCTTAATTTTTTTTTGTACAATAATTTGCCATTACTTGAGAGAAAATTTTACAAAACTTAACAAAAAAAATTTAAATGAAAATTTTTTAATTTTCTTAACGAAGATGTTATTGGTTACATGTAATGAAAATACAATGTATTATTCGATTTGATGTCACATTGAATTTAAATCTCTTAGGCGTTTCTTTGCAAAACTCTCATCCTTATTGCAAACCTTAAGAACAATCACAAGTTTGATGTGAATTTTTGCAATAGACAGAGGGGACCTCATTCTTGGCCACTATTTGAGGTGAACCACTGTTCACTGCTCTCACAATATTTTTTGGCTGAAGTTACAGTTAAATGACAGGTCGGACACCAAAACGAAATACAAAAAAATATTTCTTCGGAAACTTGCTCGCAGCAGATTTCTGGTTAAAGCTCTTAGAGTAAATAAAATTGCCATGAAAAAGTATCACAAAAATCTGTCGTTCGGAATGGATTTTAAACTGTAGGTCCCAACATCTTATATAACACACACAACATAAATAGTGTGAGAAACTAGATCGTAATCCTGACTGAAGGGTTGTAATGACCAATTATGTATGCATGTACTGCAAATGACCCACTTTTCATCAACAGTTAGTATCTGCTATATTCTGTTTAAGCAGCAAAGATTTCCGTGTTTGTCGTTGAGTCCCATAGATAATAAGCAAGACGGTACTTGCAAAAGTAAACTGTACATACATATATACATATTAAAAAAAAGGGCAAAAAAAAGTTGGATATCATCTCACGGTAGCGCTCACCATTCACAGTTACGTTACGATTCGCAGCATCTTTGAAGAAGTACGGTCCAATGATGCCACCAGCCCATAAACCGCACCAAACTGTGGCTTTTTCTGGATGCATTGGTAGCTTTTGCAATGCTTCTTTCTGGCTGATCTTCACTCCAAAATCGACAATTCTGCTTATTTACGTATCCATTGAGCCAAAAATGAGCTTCGAAGCGAACACCAACTTTCCAAGAGCCCATTCACCAAAAATTCTGCGTTACAGTAGGTTGTTCGGCTTCAATTCTTGCACCAGCTGTATTTTGAAAGGCTTCACACCTAAATCCTTCCGCAAAATTATCCACGTTGCTGAGTAACAGTAGCCCAATTGCTGCGAACGGCAACGAATCGGTAATTGATGGTCATCATTAACACTGGCCGATACAGCTGCGATATTTTCTTAAATTCGCAATCTACGTAAGCGTGTTGATGGTTTAATGTCCAACAATGTAAATTTGGTGCGAAATTTAGTCACAATAGCCCGAATAGCCGCTTCAGTGGGTCGATTAAACTGACCATAAAATGGAAGAAACGCGCGATGAACTTTTTTAACAGAGCACGCATTTAAATAATAAAATTCAATGATTTGCAAGCGTTGTTCGTTTGTAAGACGATTCATGGTTAAATTATAGACCAAACTGAAGATGTTTGACAGTGAAACAAAACACGAAACGTGCGTGAGCTGTTTAAACCATTGTTGCCAGAAAGATAATAGCTAAAAAAATCACCCGTTATCTGCTTCAGGTATTAGTAGGATTACTCCTATTTGAGCAGCAAATATTAGCGTGGTTGTCCTTGAAAGCCACTGGTACTAAGCAAGACACTACTTGCAGGAGTAAACTATGCTTTGTTTTATACGGCCTTTGCTTTGGTTTTAAAGCTGATTAATTTTATGAATTTCAGATCCGCAATAAATATTTTGTACTTTTTTCTGGCTTTAAACCAGGATTACTCTAATTTACAGAACAGTAACCACTACATCACGTCACCTCTTTTAACACGAAATCATAAGTATTTACTCCCAACAAGTATCAACTTTTGAACTGGTCAATGCATGGATTCAATTGAATTCAAAATTGAATTGAAGTTGCCGTAGTCTAGTAGGTAATGTGTCGGCTTATTAGACGTAAGGCCACGGTTCAAACCACAGGTCAGACATCAGAACGAAAATATGAAAAACAGTTCTTCGGTGACTTCCTCTCAGCAGATTTCTGGCAAAACACTCTGAGAGTAAATAAAATTGCCATGAAAAGTTTCTTAAAAAAGTCTGTTGTTCGAAATCGACTTTCAACTGCAGGTCCCGTCACTCACGTATAAAATTAACACACATCAGGTATCTATGTAGAAATTTTGAACCTGTCATACCCTGCAATCAACCTCATAAGTACTTTTGATACGATGCTACCTACTAACCTACTAACATTGGTGTTAAGTTCTTAAGCATATTGGAGAACTGTCTGGAGTAAATTGTGCAGCAATGAACCCAACAGAGATGTGAAAAACATTGTAGACTGAAAAACTTCGAAATGACAGATTTTCATATATTTTGCGTCCATGATGGCATTGTTATCCGTCTTGCATCAACATGTCTCTTTCATTCGAATTGCTAATATTAAATTTTAAAGGATGCAGTAGAGAATTGTGTGTATTTATTACATGTCACACAGTATTGTAAAATTCAGTACTTTAGTGCTTTTTTCGGTACTTTTCCATTTCAAAAATACCGCAGTACTCCTGCAACGCGTTCTGTACTTTTTTATTGTTACATATTTTAGGTTTCGGGCTTTCCTACTGTCAATGCGTTCGCAACATGTTCAACGTAAGGCTTAAGGTAAAATTAGTCTTTAGTACCGGGTAGCCAAACGTTCACGGGACGTACGTTAGTTCTTCTATTCCGTATTCCGTGCATTTTTATTTTTTTTTACAAAAGTACCATTTGATGCAAAAAAAAGTACTCTTTCAGTACCATTTCAAAATTTCAATTTTGCAACAGTGATGTTAGACAGACCAGCGATTTTAAAATTGAAATTGAAATTAATACAATGTATTGTATTTTAGAGTATGTATCTCCTTTCATTCCCTGTTTGAATATGAACTTCACGACCTCAGGAATTATAAAACGGTATCAATCAAGGGTTGTATTATGATGCCATTAGGTATATATATGCCACAAGACATTGGAAAACAACAAAAGCGTTGTCATTATTTCGTTCAAACGAATTACGAAACGTTATTGTTCCATATGTGTAGTCGCCGTAGTCTAATATGTAGTGTGTTGGCTTAATAGACGTAAGGTCCCGGTTCATACCCCAGGACAGATGTTAAAGCGAATGAATAAATATTTCTGCGGCGACTATCTCTCAGCTAATTTCAGGCAAAAAGTCTGAGAGCAAATAAAATTGACATGAAAAGTTTTTAAAAAATTTGCCGTTCGGAGTCGACTTTAAACTGTAGGTCCCACCACTCATGTATAAAATTAACACACACGGCATAAATGGTGTAAGAAACTAGGTCGTAGTCCTGACTGAAGGGTTGTACTGACCAATAATGTATGTGTGTATGTATGTGTATATACTAGGAAAGATGCGAAAGGGAAATGAAGGCAGACAAAGACTTTTCACGGGCAACAAAACTTTTTTGGAAGCCACAATAAGAGGATTTCTAAGCGATGTAATATGTTATCCACGAAAATGATTTGAGGTTGATAATCATTCTTTTGCCAGGTCATTGTAGACTCAGAGTACACTTATACAGAGTGGAAATAGTCACGAGTCTCAGAATATAATTATTCAGAATGGAAGTAGTCTCGACAAGAGGTGTTCTAAGTGTTGTATCAGGTTATGAACGAAACTAATTTGAGCTTCATGTCATTGTAGACTCAGGGCACACTTATTCAGAATGGTATAGTCTCGAGCCCAACACGTACATACTATGACAACGTGAATGAATTATTGGAACATATTCTTGAAATCTGTAGAGCAGTAATATATCCCAGGAAGTCACACCAGGGTACATAACAAGTACTTGTTGACACTGAGAAGTATCGTGAAATTTATCAGGGCTACAGTCTTGGAACTTACATTATAGGTGTACCCTACTAAGTTTCAGAGGAATGTATGTATGGATGTGTATTGTTCCACAAAAATTATTAATGTTTGGTAGTAGGGGGATGGGGCAAGAGAGATTATTTTCTTTATACGACGATACAGTAGAGCATATCCTTAAAAAGTCGGATGTGGGGAAATTTTTGAAGACAAATTATCGAACATACTACCAACGTGGTACGATTTACAGGAAAGTTTGGTCCACTTCGTCAATCTTAAAGTAACAAGAGACATACTTTGTATGTCCAATGTATCGTTCCCTGAATATGCTCCATCGATTTTGTTACAAATGGCAAATAACGCTCAAGTTACCCAAAAATTTCTAATGATGATGATGGAATCATTATTCCATAAGTGATTGTTACCAAGCGTAAGAAAATCTACTCAAACAACAATTTCAAAACGTTAGCAGATCACGGTACTGATCCCTATACCAGGATATTGTAAAAAGGATGGTGGATATTGCATTTAATATATTTCCAATGGCGGAGTTTAATTAAATAAATTTAAAACATGTTAATGTTATGCCTAAAATTATTGTAAGGCATGCTGTCTTCAGATGATATGATAGTATAGAGGCTGCATTTAGTGTGTGAAAAAATATTTTTTCTCTACAAGGAATTTTTAAGGAATTGTGGTATAAGCTGTCTTGGTTCGATATATTTGATAAATCTATTTTGATATCAAAAATACTTTATATTTTATATTACCACAGAGAATATTATAGCAATTTCACATGACGGCAAAAGAAAGAAAAAGAAAACCTCAATATTTATGATCATTTCCGCTGCAATAAATTTAACACCAAAAAAAATTTTTTGATTCTTATAGAAAACAAATGCAAAATAATGTTAAAATACTTCATCTTTTTTTTTGCATAAATTTGCACTTTGCACAAGCTTATCAAGACCTCGAAAAAAAAGAAAAAAAGCTACAACTTTCACATATGCCAAGTTGGCTTAATGCCGACAAAATAAGTTCATTCTTATAAAAAAAATTGTTTTTTTCTTTCGGTTTTTGTTTGGAAGAGTGTTTAAAGTGGAACTGCCCACAGGTCAGAAAAATAACAACAACATTTAACTTTATATCGTATAAAAAGGCAACAAGTTTTTTTCCACAAGCACATGATTCTCGTCAAAAAAAAATGTTTTTTCTTTAAAAAATTTTCCATCAATCTATACAGACTGTCGAAGACGTCGTCTGCATTACTTGGCTGAACTTAAGAGATTAGCCAAACAGCATGATTTAACAAATAGTTTCAACACCATTATGTTCATCATCGAAATGTTCTTCGCTTTTAAAGACTTTCAACATTTTTTGCATTACTTTGTTGAATTGTTTATCGATTTTGCTTATTGAGGAAAATTTTTGAAAGAATTTTCTTTTTTGTAATGTTTTTCGGCATTCTTGTTTATGGGAGTTTTAATACAAGTTCAATTGAATTTAAAGTTTAAAGAGTTTAAGTTTTGTCTTAAGTTTTTAGCCATGGATCTGTGAATTTTTTCTAAATCGGCAGATATAGCACAAGGTTAACGGATCACTACAGCATCATTCGGAGCGAAAGTGTCAGTCATACAGACTGCAATAAGAATTATTAATGAAGAATGGGAAGAACGTTAGCATACTTGCTTATAGCTAAGCGGTTGTTAGAGCTTGGATTCTAACTCCAAAACGATTTATTGCTGCCGCAAATCTTTCAATGAGATAGTGGAGTGATACAACATTAATATCATATGGGTACTGGGACCACTACTAAATGATTCAAGACTCAATGAACTGGCCAAGCTTGGTACAACCATTAAACTCTCCGATGAGTTAAGCTACATTGGGCGCCGCTTTGAAGACCTTTGTGTATATAATTTAAAAAGCAGTTTTGTATTCCCTTAAGGTCTTAGCAAACGCCTTTTGCAAGAATTTTAGACGCAAGGAATTAAAACAAACTGTTCATAAACTATTGGGTACATACACAGTACTAAGTCTGAAAGGGAAGAACCACCTTTGTGTCTACTATGCAGACGATCTGAATAATATGTCGGCAATAGGCATTAGGCATTAATTCGCCGTAGTCTAGTAGGTAGTGTGTTGGCTTATTAGAGGTAAAGCCCGGGTTCGTATCTCAGGTCAGACATCAAAACGAAATATGAAAAAATATTTATTCGGCGACTTCCTTTCAGCAGATTTCTGGCAAAAACTCTGAGAGTAAATAAACCTGCCATGAAAAAGTTTCTCAAAAATCTGTCGTTCGGAGTCGACGTTAAACTGTAGGTCCCGCCACTCACGTATAAAATTAACGCACACAACATGATTATTGTGAGAAGCTAGGCCGTAATCCTGACTGAACGGTTGTAATGGCCAACTATATATGTATGTAATAGGCATTAGGAGCCTAAGTTGTTGCTTTAAAAATTCTGAATAGTTCCAGTGCATGCTAACTGTGATGAATGGTGGAGCCTCTTCTCGATATCGTTCAAAAAGGTCTTGAAAATATCAGTCATTGGTGCATGTCAGTGGGCCTGAAAGCAAGACTGCTCAAAACCACATGATTTATAAGAGGAAGAAAATGAATAATTTGACACCAGGGTGAAATAATATTTTAGAAAATAGTGTTAAAATATTTAAGAATATCACTGGAATGTAATCTGCATGGAAGGCTCATATAGAGAGCATCTCAAGAAAGGTTAAACATTCCACAACGGTATGCAGATTGCTTGCAGTGAAGCTAAGAATTAAGCATTGGATGTATACCAGACTAATGGTGACCTAAGCAGCAGTTGTCTGGAAAGATAGAACAAATATGAAAACAGCTTAAATGGAGTCGAAAAATATATAGAGAGACTAATGTGTGTTGACAAAACAGGGACAATGAGATCCCGTCGTACAGGGATGCTAGAAGCTCTGTTGAATTTAAGTTTGCTGCATGTGTTAGTGAAAACCCAATCTTTGGAGACTATGGTTAGGTTAGGTTAGGTTAGAGGACGTGTAGTTGTCAATTTAGACAAGTACAGTACCCGGAGGTCGAATTGACCCATTGTACAACGACTAGTTTCTCACACCACTTATGTTGTGTGTGTTAATTTTAAGCATGAGTGGTGGGACCTACAGTTTAAATTCGACGCCGAACGACAGATTTTTGAGAAACTTTCTCATGACAATTTTATTTTCTCTCAGAGTTTTTGCCAGAAATCTGCTGAGAGGAAGTTGCCGAAGAAATCCTTTTTGTATTTGCTCTTGATGTCTGGCCTTGGGCTCGAACCCTGGCTTTTCGTCTAATAAGCCAACACACTGCCTATTAGACTACGACGACTGCAAATGGTTACTGAGAAACCAGCCTAAAAAGCAATTCATTTAGGGTTATGTGACCTAAGGAATAGCTTTGCGGATAGCTCTCTCCTCAGCTAGCCCCTAGAGAGAATCAGTGTACTGTATCGTTTTGAGACGTGGTGCTGAATATTGCATCTGTACACACTAATATTGTTTCTCTTTAAAAATCTTATTGTCAAGAATGTTAGATTAGGTTATGGAAGATGGAATACCCCTTAAAAAATTGGGCATCATTTAGGTCACAATGAATTCTATCTGGGGATCAAACATTCCCTAGAGAAAATCAACACAATTTGCAGTATTACTTATATTCTCTATGGCAAGATCAGAGCACTTATATATAAGGTGAAAGACTGTGTCCTTTTTAGACCCACAGCTCATGCAGAACACATTTGACGCAATAACGAGTCTTTCGGCAAGTCCACCAAAAAGACAATGACTCGTAAGGATCGTAAGAATCGTTATTGTGCGATAGATGACCACACGATTTAAGGACAGAAGTGAGATGGACCTCTTCTTGTTCACATGTGTCCAACAGAGTATAGCACGTCTCCTTTTAATGCCAATTAGATTGAAGTTTTCTGTGAAACGAATGGTAAAGGACATCTAATGGATTCTAAACATTTTGTTTTAAGAAAAATTCTGCTTTCAAATGAAATTCCGTATGCAAATCAGTCTCGTTTCGCATGGCAAATGAAAGTGTTACAATTTAAACAATAAATTTCACTTTTTTGGCCTGTTGGAGCAGCTAATGATTCGTGTAATTTTTTTGTGTTTTTTTTTTTGCTACAACCTCCTGTCTAGAAGCTTAACGGCATAATTTCATATCTATTGAAAAACCATTAAATAAATCTAAACGTTTTTCTGCTACAACCAACAGGCGAGAAAGTCTAGCCTTAAAGTTGAAAAAAAAACTGAACAAACAAACAAATAGAGAAGCCAGTCAAAAATTTAAGAAACTAGATCGACATAAATTTAACCACAAACTAATATTAAAAGCAAGCACAAAGTAACAACAACAGACTCAAAAACATGCTAACAGAGAGAGAGAGATTCCACTTGAACAAGAAACCGAAAAAAAAATGCAAAAAAAAAACAGTCAAGTAAGGTGATCATATACAAGAGTAACAATACTTCATACCTTCATAATGTTAAAAAAATCATTTCTCCTACAATTATTGTGTTGTTATTTTGCTTTTGTTTCATTCCTTTATTATTGTGTTATTAAATATTTTAAATAATTTCTTTACATTTGAACTGATCTGGTTTCTTTTCTTCTTATTTTTTTACATATGAAATGATGTTGTATGATGTTTTTCTTTTTTATTAAGAAAGGGGGGTTTCATTTTAATCTTAAAATAATATTGTTTCAATCAATATGTATAATTATTTGACGTATACCCAAACAATTTCTATAGAAAACCTTTCAAAGTATTCACAATGAATTTATCACATATGAAGCAGAGAAAAAAAAACAACAAAAAATCATAACCGAAAACGAAATCGAGCACTTTTGTAAAAACATAGAGCCCCCAAAAAATCATCGACTGCTCTATGGCTGTATCATAGCGGGATACCAATTGGAAAGCTCTTCAAAATTATCCGTCATATTGCTACCTTATAACGCAATTGGATGCCGCCCGCCAGCTATACACTCATTTGAAACATTTCAAATCAAATTGTTATTAAAACAATAACAATAATGTTAAGAAAAAAAGAACAAAAAACGATCTCATATATGCTTAGAAAACTAAACTAGAAATAGAAAAATAACCTTCCTTAAGTTGCTGGAATTCCTCAAACAACATTGAAAGAAAGAAAAACAAGAAGAATTAGAAACAACAAAAAAAAAACATTGTTGAAGACGACGTATGGCATACGTCGTAGTCATGTAGCAGGTACAATGCCAATCCATTATCTTTAGCTCGGGTAAGAGTTAAAGTGCTTGTACTTTTTTTTTTCACTAAAAATCCATGAATTTCTTATAATTTCTTTACCCAGCTTGTTTTCTTTCTTATTTTTTATTTTTTTTTCTATTTAAACGTCACAATTTATTGTTTGTTATGTGAGTTCACCTATAAAATGATCGATTTGAATGCGCACCATGAAAGCAAACAGCCAAATTGTTGTTGAACTCGAAATGCTATTGAAACTGGGGCAGTGAACCTGCATAAAAACGAAAATTTTAAAAGAAAAAGAAAATCTCCGCTTTCCTTATGAATAATTGCTTGAAATTGTACAAAAAATGTCCAATAGGAAAATGATAACCCTGTAGATACATACATAGAAAAACATAAAGAATGCATGAAGAATTTTTGTAGACTGATAAGACGTAGAATGGTCTTATAAGGTGCTTCCATTTAATCATCATTTTGAATGATTTCAAATGTGTTATGGTATGTAGTATTTGTGGCACGTAGCGCAGTTCTTACTTACTTACTTAATTGGCCATAACAACCCGATTAACGGATTTCGGCCTTCCCGTATCGCTGGAGTATCCTCCTCTATTCGAACGACATGGCCGAGCCAGCGCAGCCGCTGGATATTAATACGCTTCACAACGTCTATGTCGTTGAGGAGCTCATACAGCTCACTGTTGTGTCGGACCGAAAATCTTACGTAGGAGTTTTCTCTCTGCATTAGTTTGTAATAGGTCCTCTGCGCCATAAAGAAGCACGGATAGTTCTATCGTACGAGAGAGGTCTCAATTGCCTAGTGAGACAATAGTAGCACCTGTTGGCAAGAGTGATCCTGCGCTTGATCTCCAGACTGACATCATTTGTGGTGGTAACGACGGAGCCAAGATAAATAAATTCCTTGACCGTATCAAAAGTATAGTTATCCGCCGTAATCTGAGAATCAATACGCCGCACGCCTCTACTTGTCGATAACATAGTAGCGCAGTTGTATTGAAACCAAATATTGTCGTGGTTATTGATGTGTCCAGATCATCCAATTCAATTTATGGCCTGGCCAACATCCGCTTCAAAGAAATATAGACCGAATACGCCACCCATTTTCAAATTCACACCAAAAACTAATTTTTTATGGACTTATTGGACATTCGTGGCTTTTATGTGGATTGGTATTGGTCCAAATTCGATTCATTCGTACAGAAATGAGCTTCATCGCTGAGCATAATTTACCGATGAATATTAGGGTCCATTGTCAACTGCTCCAGAGCCCTTTCAGCGAACACCTTCTATCTTTGTCTATCCATAAGTATAAACTTGTTATGCAGATAAAGCTTCACCAAGATGACAGCTATCAACTCTCAAAACCGTATTTATGTAAGCCGATGATTTGATCTGGAAGTCGCCGTAATCTAGTAGGTAGTGTGTTGGCTTATTAGACGGTTCAAACCTCAGGTCAGACATCAAAACGAAATATGAAAAAAATGTACATTGGCGATTTACATACATGGCAAATAAAATTGCCATGTAAAGTTTCCTAAAATCTGTCGTTCGGAGTAGACTTTAAACCGTAGGCCCCGCCACTTATATATAAAATTAACGCACACAATATAGGTGTTCTGAAAAACTAGGTCGTAATCCTGGCTGAAGGGTTGTAATGACTAATTATGTATGTGTTATTTGATCTGATCATACACTTGACTATTTTACTTTTAGTTTTTAGTCAGGATTAAAACCTAGCTTCTCATACCACTCATGTTGTGTGTGTTGATTTTATCAATGAATGGCGGGACCTGCAGTTTAAGGTCGACTCTGTGAGTAAATAAAATTGCCATGAAAAGTTTTATCTTCCAGAGTCGATCTTAAACTGCAGGTCTCGTCATTCTGGCAAAAACTCTGTGAGTAAATAAAATTGCCATGAAAAGTTTCTCAAAAATTTATCTCCCAGAGTTTTTGCCAGAAAACTGCTGAGACGAAGTCAAAGCACAAGAAATATTTTTTCGTATTTATTTTGTTGAAGATGTATTGGCCTGGAGTTTGAATCGAGGCATCAAGTCCAATAAGCCAACATGCTACTTACTAGACTATGGCGACTTCATTGAACATTAATTCATTCAATTTTATTTCAACGAAACAAAAAGAAAAGAACTCAATGTTATGGAACTATTCAGAGATCAAACTAATAGAAACGCAGTACGGTATTTAATTCTCCCATATTTTGAAACACTCCTTAGTATTGTTAAACATTTTCGTTTTCAATAATTCTCACGCATTTCTTATACTCACATACAATACACAACACATAATATAATAGAGAATACCTAATAAAATCTCTGTTTTATTTCAGTTTTTTTTTTAAACAATCACACCCTCACGTTCTAAATAAATTTTTTATTTTAATTTCAATAAAACGCTCTCAGCTCCAAACAATATCCAAAGACAAGTAAGAAAAATTAATGAAAAGGCCAGCATCTCAAATTTCAATGAACCTGTTCTCATGTTTTCTTCTCTTTTTTTACGATTCTAAAAAGTTCTCATCACACATTATTTTTTCTCAAAATTTTTATTCTTCCTTGTTACTGTTCGTTTACATACTTGGGTGCGTTTGCGGTCTCGCTTTAATCCTGTTTCTATTTATAACACATACACACACACACATTGGAAATAAGATTTCATTTTGAGATTAAAATTTGTGATGACATGTTCCCATCAAAATTCATCAGTAGGAAGCTGAATGAAACAATTTTAACAACCATTATTACCACCACCACAACCATTATTCCCACGTGCATAGGAGCACAACATCTGTTTTTTATTACAAAAAAAATCTCGGAAGTAAATTAAAAAGGAATTACGGATACTATTTTTAATGCAACACACAAAATGTGCTGTTTTTTTTTGTCATGCTGCTTAGAATTTTTATGTGGAGCATATTTTTTTATATTTTTTAATTTTGAAAAAGTGTCGTGATTATTAGATTAGGATATCTAGCTGCCACTTGGGTTTAAAAACGTTGCTACGACATTGTTACAAGAATATAGTTCTTGGTCGTTTAAGTAGCTCCAATTTTGTTCAATTCATAATAGAGTATAGAACTGTACCACTTATCGGCCAATAGATCAACAAGGTTACTTCACAAGATCGTGTTTTATTCCTAGATATTGCAAGAATTTCTGCAAAGGACTTTACTTGATTGGTCAACATTTTTGAAGGGGTCACTATAGTCCAATGACTAGACTCCATTGTTTACTTAATTGGCCGTTACAACGTTACGTCAGTCGGGATTACGACCTAGCATCTCAAACCAACCATGTTGTGTGTTTTATTCACGACTGTAGTGATCTATAGATTAACGACTCTGAACGACGGATTTGAGAAGCCTTTCATGAAAATTGGATTTACATTCAGAGTTTTTGCCCGAAGTCTGCTGAGCATATTTTGCTTTATTTGAGATATCCGAGCTGCGTTTTAAACTCGCTTGCTCTCGTCTAATAAGCCAACACATTACCTTCTAGACCCTGATCATGACTAGCATTACTCACAACATTAAAACACATTCAAGAAGCTGTCGAGCTAAAACAAAACCTGTTCGAACTCTTTATTATTCAAAATGAGAGGGAGAGAAATACAAGACAAGCCAACACGTTATCATAACCCGTTTAATAAACTAATGTGGAAGCTGATGTGTTAAGATATCAAAATTAGAACTACTGACATTACTTCAACAAAAATCTGTCAATGCCATGAGTACACTATGATAGAAGACTAGGCCATGCAAGAAAGAATCCATGGATTGAATAAGAAGCTGCAGTACGCAAAAGACTGGAACAACAGACGTTCTAGTCTACTTCAGGCTGAATTAGATCGAAGACAATATAAAGCGACTGCCTATCAGCAAATGTCTGGCAAAAACTCTGCGGGTAAATAAAATTGCCACAAAAAAAATTATAAAATCTGTCATTCGGAGTCGACTTTAAACTGTAGGTCCCGCCACTCATGTATAAAATTAACGCACACAACATAAGTGGTGTGAGAAGCTAGGCCATAAGCCTGACTGAAAGATTGTAGTGCCCCATTATGTATGTATGTATGTTAATAAAAAATAAATAAACTCTTGAATTTTATACAGATGATGAATCTGGGTATTTTCCTGATAGATTTTCTTTCCACATTGCTTGGCTCATTGGATGCTACTTTTTTTTAGCGTCGAAATGATATTTTAAAACTGGTCACATTGCTGTTTTCTATTATTTATTCTTTAAATTGGTTGTTGCGTTTCTCATTTTAATGTATTGTATTGTGCACTACCGTAATCGCCGTAGTCTAGTAAGTAGTGTGTTGGCTTATTAGACGTAAGGCCACGGTTCCAACCCCAGGTCAGACATCAAAACGAAAATATGAACAAATATTTCTTCGGCGACTTCTTCTCAGCAGATTTCTGGCAAACAACTCTGAGAGTAAATAAAGTTGCCATGAAAAGTTTCTCTAAAAATTTGTCGTTCGAAATCGACTTTAAACTGTAGGTCCAGCCACTCATGTATAAAAAAATTACCACGCACAACATAAGTGGTGTGAGAAACTAGGTCATAATCCTGACTGAAGGGCTATAATGGACAATTATGTATGTACACATGTATATATTGTGCAAATGCCTTGATTGGGTCACCAGTCTCCACCTATTTGGGGTTCAACTAGTAGCAGATTGTACTGCGAAGTCTGACCAAAGGCTTATTTCTGGTACTACTGGTGTCGGGAGACCCAGAGACTCGTCTCTACTACTCTTTCGGCTACGGCGAGGCCGCTTGTGGGAGCAACGTGGTGGTTGAGGTTTGTGCCAAAATCGCGAATGGAGAGCGAAAGCTCTCTTAATCATCGTCAAAGAGGAGTTCGAATAGTCTTCGACCCCTAACCAAGAGAGAAGTCATGTCCAAATGCATAGCTTCGAATTGGTGCTCAAGTACGTTGATGAAACCTACTAAGGCTGCATCACTGTGCGTGGGTGTGTTGGTAGACGCATTGTTTCCAACCGGGTTTAAAGCATTGTTGGGTGTGCCCTCATGGCGATACTCACGTTAAGCCCTGGTCTAATGTACAAATGCACTGAGTGGATTCATATTGTTAAACGACTTCGCCGTAGTCTAGTAGGTAGTGTGTTGGCTTATTATACGTAAAGCCAGGTTTCGAGCTCCAGGCCAGACGTCAAAACAAAAATACAAAAAGTAAAGTAGAAATCTATCGTTCGGAGTCGGCTTTAAACCGTAGGTCCCACCACTCATGTATAAAAAAATTAACACACACAACATAAATGGTGTGAGAAACTAGGTCGTAATCCTGACTAAAGGGTTGTAATGGCCAATTATGTATGTATGTATGTAAACGACTTTTTCACTACCTTCTGTTTCTTTCTCACTTATCTTCTGGTTCTATAAGATTGAAGGAAAAACATTCAATTGCTCATATATTTTACAAAATTTTAATTGCCTGAAATCATTTGTCTTAGAGCAACAGGTCGCAGTGGTGGCTCTGATGTCACAAAGCACACTTGAGCACGCATAGCGGCCCGTTGTGATTAGAGCAACAGGTGCTTGCTCAAAATTTAATTTTGTCTGGTTATTATAAGGAACCCTTTATGTTAATATATAATAAATAATTCTTATTATATACTCTTTTATTTTTAATAAACGTTTCTGTCTCCCAATTGTAAAACCACTAATGAACATACTATAGGGTATGTATGGAACTCGTGTGACATTTTTGCCATTTGGTGACATTTATGGATCATAACTACAATTTCAATAAATTGATAAACTTTTGAATAAAGTGATTCTATTGTACTCGGGTACCATAATAAAAAAAAATACAATACACAGCAAAAAGCATTGCTTCAAGCTTAACAATAAATGTGGACGAAATACCCTGGGGTATCAATTTACTAAAACAATTTGATTTCTTTTTTGTTTTCTTCTTTTTGTTTTTTTTCTATTCTATTGTATTGCTTTGTATGTGTATGTGTATAAATAAATAAATAAATATAGTTTTGGTTAGTTTTTTTTGGCATACAATATTATTTTAATGTTTAATATTTATGCATAAATATGTAGTTTTTATTACGAAAGGGGATTCAAATGTTGCAAAGAAAAATAGAAAGAAGTAATGAAGTTCGTTCGTTTGTTAGTTAGTGCTGTAGTTAAGTGCTCATTTGATGTTGACATGTGTTCGCCTATATATGTTTGTTATTAAATTTCCTCAATACACTTGAGAAAACCTTCAAAAACAGTTGAAAATTTCTTAAAATTTTGCTTTTATTTTACATTTCTGTCTGCGTAGCATTTTGTTAAGTGTACCGAAAAAATATTTCAATAATGACATGTGCGTGTGCTGAGTTTTGCATAATGGCCCAGTATAGTACAGTAAAATTGAAAATCAATTAGTGAAGATATTTAAAATAATTGGACCATGTCTTACTGTTCTTGTTGCCCCCGCTAGTAATATGCTCTGGGTGGTATGGCATAAATTATGAAAATTTTTCTGTATATTTAATCTATTGTATACAAAGTAAAATAAATATACAAATGCTTTGATAATTGATTTTTAATTGTATTTATTTTCTTATACATTTTAGTAAAATTTGTAGTTAATTTTTAACTTTCAAATTAAGAGCAAAGGGCATGGTGTAGGGGTTAAAATGCAATCAAGACAATATAGAATCCCTAAAAAATGAATGAAGTCGCTTTAGTATAGTAGGTAGAGTGTTGGCTTGTTGGACGTAAGGCCACGGTTCAAACCCCAGGTCAGACATCAAAAAGAAATATCAAAAAATATTTCTTCGGCGACTTCCTCTCAGCAGATTACTGGCAAAAACTCTGAGAGTAAATAAAAATTGCCATGAAAAGTTTCTCAAAAATCTGTCGTTCGGAGTCGACTTTAAACTGTAGGTCCCGCCACTCATGTATAAAATTGACCCACACACACATAAGTGGTGTCAGAAACTAGGTTGTAATACTGACTGAAGGGTTGTAATGACCAATTATGTATGTATGTTATAAAACAAATAGAGATGCTTCAACATTTTTTAATTAATGATCACGGAAGTCTCTTTACACCTGTACCCACCCCAAATATAGAAATATGTATCGCATGTTATCAGAAAGTCTCAGAACTCTTAAAGAGTTAAATCAAAGCTATCTTGAGCACACATAGCGGCTCTTTGTGGCAACACCTAAAGCGATGCAACACAGTTGACTGACGTGAAGCCTCGGTTCAAACCCCAGGTCAGACATTTCCAACTGAACGAAATATGACAAAATATTTCTTCGGAGACTTATTCTCAGCAGATTTCTGGCAAAAACTCTGAGAGTATATACTCGTATGCCATGAAAACTTTTTCAAATATCTATAGGTCCCACCACTCATGTATAAAATTCACACACACAACATAAGTGGCGTGAGAAACTAGGTCGTTATCCTGACTAAAGGGTTGTAATGGCCAATTGTGAATGTTGGATGCGTAGTTAACGATCCTATCACTGCTTTAAGCTATCGAAGAATGATTAGCCAAATGAGAAAAGTTTGCACCGACACAGTAAGAGAATACAACAACCGATCTGCAATCATCATACAATACAATAAATTTTCTAGCCTTATAAGACGATATAATTTGCCAACCTAAAATGTAAATGTTCTTTAATCTTTAAGTAATTATTAAACTATAAAAACTAATACATTTATTACAATAACGATGTAAAATCGAATAATACAGATTCTTATAAAGCCTTGAACATTCTTGTAGAAATTCACATAACATTTGTACGAATTTCTATTTCAAACAGACCTTTAAGCAAAATTTTAATACAAAAAATTCTACAGGTAAAATAGTTTGAAACAAGAGGTGCCTTAACAGCACCCAGATCACTTTTTACTAGAGTTTTCATGAATAAAATACTCACTGAAACATAAATATGCGGAGTATATATCATACATATGCTTGAATGTGTTAGTTGGAATCAGAGAGGCGTTATTCCAAAATGGAAGTCTTTATAGAAAGCCTTTAAAAATGACAAGGCACCTGTACCGAATCAGTATAATAGAAATTGTTACTGATTGTCGTGACGGGAAGCATTAGTACAGCGACCATATGATTCATTGTACTCCTCTCAAATTTTGTGGGATATGCCTATAATGTCACCTCCAAGCCCATTGACCTGAGAAACTTCAGAATGCTGCGGGATTTCAACATAAACAATTCCCTGTCCAACAATTGATATGAAGCCAGTTTCCGTCTGGGATGCATTAATGCCCTACAGGCTCCAAGAATGTGTTCTGATGATTCGTACTCATCATCACAGAATCTCCATGTTGGTTTCAAGTCAATCGCTTTTGTGAACAAAGGTAATCTGTCTTTAATGGTGCTCTGCCAAAAGACCTGTTACCAAACTCAGATTACTTCTGCATGATCTGACTCAAATCTCCTCTCATTGTTTTCAAATATTGTCTACGAAGGGGAGTTATTTGCGTACATGTAGTACTTGACTGAGTTTAACAAAAAAAAAAAGCTTAACGGCATCTGATCGTAAAAGTTTTTCTCTTTCCTTGAAGCCAAAATCAGTCATATTGCGTGGCTCGTGGCACTGTTTGATTAAAGCCACACACCATCCTGTTCATAATATTCAATTGCAAACCAAGAACATTCGTTTACCATACGACCAAATTTGACCGATTAGGTGGTAATGGATCTACCAAGTTTGTTTTTTGGAAAAAGTACCATCCAATATCATCTACAGACCATCGCACTCACCGAGCACAAATTTTTTCCACAAACAATTATGTGTTCTTAGGGATCAAATTGTCATTGTTGACTGAATTACCGAGTAGTTTCTGCGCTGTGAATGATTAGAAGACTTTAAATGTTACATGGGATGAACTTTATATACACGAAAGTGCAAGTCCAAACTCCAAATATGTATGACTTAATGAGTCAAGGGGTCAATTTGGATCATTTGCAGCGTTTTCTCTAACAGAAGCGATATTTTAGACTGTGACATCATGACACACTGTGTGTCGCTCACAATCTCTTGAATTTTTTTACAGTCTTTCCAATTCCTTACGCAGGAGATCGATTTAAACGTTTATAATCACCGTATAATACTCGAAAAGTGCCCAGGTTTTAATTACCACTTTCGTAGTAAATTTCAATCATCTGTACCCATTCTTTGGTCGTTAAACGACACATATTCGTAAACGACAAATGTTTCATGAAATAAGTGACACTTCAGCTAAACAGTTGGCAGCCAGAAAAACGAATTTCCAACCCACTAAATGAAGAACCCTATAATATCTCATAAAATCTGTCATGTATGAAGAGTTTAAATTTATCAAAAAATTTGAAAAATTATTGAAATTTTTGTGTATAAACACTCAGTAGTAAGAGAATCACATTTAAAATACCGTAAAAAAGTGTCTCAGAAACAATGTCGTTTGCTATTCTTGCTTTAAGCCACCAACCATTAACGCATGCTTAAGAATTTCATGCCAATAGACCAGAGAACGAAAAAAAATGAGAGAAGAAGAAAAAACACTTCAGCTATGATTATCACTGTTTATAAATCTAACACTCTTTAAAGCGCTTCTCACACAAAACGTGCAAATAATAACACCATCTTTTGCTAATGATCTACGCCATGTTAATAGAGAAGAAAACCACAACAAGCCAGCCAACAAATAAAAACGCGTAAATACTTGCATTAGGCCAAAACGAAACAAATAACAACAGAAACAACAACAGCAACGACGCTAATGTTGTTGAGGCCTAGCAATTTTCTAAACAGAAAACTTAGAAAAAAAAAATTTAAAGGTTCAGGCATATAAGACATCATAGCAGTTGCTTGTCGCTATGGTTATTGGAGTTGTTGTTGTTGTCATCATCATCGTCATCATCAAGTTGTTGTGCCGCAAAAACTTACAGGGAAAAAAAGAAAAACCGCGTTAAAGAAATGGCAGTGAAACATTAGTTGAAAAAGAGTGTTTCTATTGCGTTTTAACTCATCGCGTTTAACTACTGGCACTACTGTTAAAAGCCATATTGTACGTTGCCACTAATTGGCGTACAACTTATAGCAATAACAACAATACCAACAACAATAGCAATCACATTAATAGTTAAGGCCTAAACATCTTCGCATTTTATGCTCATATTTTTTTTTATTTTATTTTTATTTTTAAGCTTCAATTCACACACACAGACACACATACACTCACATATGGATTTTATAAAACAAAAAATTTATTTAATTTTCTTGTTTTTGTTGTTTTTCTATTACAACTTTTTATTTTTTTTAATTTTTGTTTTTTGTTTTTTTTCACGTTGATTACTATCTTGGCTAAGGGGAAAATGGCTTATAGAAGGTGGTAGCAATTGTTGTTATTGTACGTGAACCATGGATATGGGGTTTTTAAACAAATTAACGAAATTGTCGTCGGTGGCAGGAAATAAATGTTACTTTAGCGAAATGCGTGTGGACTTTAATTTTTTTGCATTATTACGTTGTGCTACATGTGTATCTGAGACACTGGAAATAAACAAAAAATAATGCATTGTTTTGGCACAAGAAAAACAAAAGGAAAGAAAAGAAAACTTATTCATATGTACACTTGAAGTAATTTTGTGGCAAAGACAAGCCATTAGTGAAACTGTAGGCTGAGCTTCTTAATATCCAATGTTACAATTTTTCGATTGAACAGTTAAATGATTGCCTTTAAGTTGATTGCAATAGTCCTTTGACTAAGTATTCTCGTACATTTCCGAATATATCGTGGAGATAACTTGACGATATACATGTTTGGCTTGAGGCAATTCTGTTTCAGCATACTTTATGTTTACAGATGCGGTTACTAAACTACATGTTAATAGTACGATACATGACTTAGATCTCCTCCTATTGTTGGTTTTCGAATGCTGTAACCATGAGGTGTTAATCGCGTCGTTTTTGTACTTGATGTTGCTCAACAGAACGAAGTTTAATGGCTTCTGAACGAATTATTTGTCTTTCTCTCTCAATAAAGTCATAAATCGGCCATATCACAGACCAGGGCCATAGCGGTTACCACACGACCATAGCGCATTGGATGTGTTGTAATTGATCTTCGAGGGTTATTTTCGAAGAAATATCTCCCAATGACAACCCCAAACCATAATGCTCACCAAACTCTTACTTTTTCCATATCCAATCTGGGTTCTTAGAGCGCTATTTTCGACAATTTTGATAATTAACTTTATCCCCGAGTAAGAAATTACCTTTATCGGAATGAAAACCTGTTGCCTAACATCCAGCCGGAGTTGTTAATTGTCAGATGGCTTTAAATTTTGCAATCTTTGTGTGGATTGAAGCCCAAATCCAAGTGCTTGAAATTGTACAACGAGTAGCAAGAAAAGCCCAATTTCTGAGAACACGGCGAAATCATTGCCGAATATATCGTGGAGATAACTTGACGAATTCTAGTTTTTAAATGTTCAACGTTATGGTACACTGTCTTTGTAGTAACCCCACAAAAAAATCTAACGGCAGTAAATCGCATGAACTTGGTGTCCAATTGATTACAGATAGGAAAAAATTCGACCACATTGTTCTGAAATGCCCTCTTCTAGACAAATTTTCAAAAAAATACAGACCAAACAATTAGCTTTGGGATGTCTGAACAACATACATACGTTACAAGTTTTTTTTGTTGACATAACCACCGAGTAATAAATGAGGTCCATTGCTGAGGAACATTTTTCAAGAAAATTTGACATGGAAAGCCTAATCCTCTGGCCCGCAAACCAGCTAATCCGTCACATACATATATACATTATTGGTCATTACAACCCTTCAGTCAGGATTACGACCTAGTTTCTCACGCCACTTATGTTGTGTGCATTAATTTGTATACATGAATGGCGGGACCTACAGTTTAAAGTCGACTTCTAACGACGGATTTTTGGGAAACCCTTCATAGCAATTTTATTTACTCGCAGAGTTTTTGCCAAAAATCTGCTGAGAGGCCGAAGAAATAGTTTTTTCACATTGAAAGATAAACCCCATTTAGGCCACTCTTTAGGACCATACCATAATTAATATTCAACTCTAGTAGTAAACCTTTCTTGCAGGCAACCAACCTGAGTCAATAGTAAGCCTTGCGAAAACAGTAAACTTTACGTAGGACAATTCGATCAATGATGTGAGAAAATTAAAAGTCAAGGACCTCCACCTCTTTAAGGCAAGAGTAGGACATGAAAATAAGTCTTTTCCTCTTATTAAAACCTACAGCTCCTGCAGAAGGAGGAAGGTCAAGTCTATCGGCATACCATCCAAAATTACAGGAGGCCGTGTGTGAGAGATGGTTATGTGATTTAAGGATGGAAGTGCATTAGTTTTCTTCTTATCCATACGAGCATGATTTAGGAATATTGCACATACCTTCCTGTTATTAACGAAATTGAATCTCCCTGTAAAACGAACATATATTATCTGGTCTAAGTGGCACAATTGTGATAATTATGCCTTGTAGCATACAGTGGTGACCTTATAATTAGAAACGACTTAGCAACATGTATGTTTGTTAAATTGTTTTGCAGTTTTCACTGTGTACCTGGGATCAAAGGCTTTGTTTGGAGGACGTCTTACATACGTTTTTCCATCGGATTGGGAAAAATTAAACTGAGATTCTTCACTCCAGAGAACTCTGTTCCAGAAACATCGTTTCTATTTATAAGGCTACCACTGTACACACATTACATTCATTACAATCCTTTGGTCAGAAACTAGGTTCATGATCCTGACTGAAGAGTTGTAATGACCAATTATGTATGTAATCGTCTTATCATCTTTGGATCTAGTTTCGCACACCATTTATATTTTTTAGTTATATATGCCTAACCTGGCTTTTGAACCAAGGCCTCACATCTAATAAGCCAACACACTACCTACTAGACTACGGCGAATACGGCCCTATAACATGTGATCGGTAAATGGGGAGCTCAGTCCCGGTTCTGATAATTTCACGAGCAATACAATTCCCGATGATGTCGTTGTGTTCCGGATCCCACACAAGAATGTTCCGAAATTCCCCTGCGATGTCCTAGGCATTCATTAAGGCCTTAATTGTAGTCTAACAGTCCTAGTAAATTAAGAGATGTTCAGGGTAAAATCCCGCTAACCAACAAGCATTGCGCTGCCTTCAAAATGGCAATGACCTACATCTGGAAAGCCTGGAGAAGTCGGGCAACTAGGCACCCCCGAATATTAAGAAGTACTCGTATTCCAAACAATATTTCAAATATGAAATTCTCTCTTAAAACATTTATTTTTTTCTGTGTACATTTGTATACCTACATGAGTAACCTTACCTACACCAACAGCCAACGAAAGACAAGAAGAAGAAGTAGAAGAAGTGGATAAAAATAGATCACAATAAAAAGAAAAAATCATACATTTTCATCTACCGTTATAACAACACGTTACTGCCAAGTTCAATAATAAAAGCATCATTTAACATTGAGAAAATGCTCACAAATAATAACTACGGCGGCAAATTCGTTTCACTCGTTTTGCTACTACTTGCAGCAGATGTGTGGCATAGTGCATTTGGCTCAGCTTTCTGCTAACAAACTAGACAGACTTCTTGTATTCGTAATCGTATAAATGCGTTTAAACACAAAGATGAACTCATAAACGCATTATTGTATTCGTATTTAGACAATAAACTTTTGGTTTATTTGGATGTTTTCTACACGGTCTAACCACACGTAAGCTGAAGCAGTGAAACCACACAAAATTCATGTGCCTCGTATAGTAAAAAAAAATAATATGGAGAAAAAACAAAACCAAAGAAACCCACATGTAATTTTCTTCAATCTACAGCTTCAAATCAAATTATAAAACATTAAAAAAAAAGAAGAAGAAGAAAAACAGAAGACATACTGCACATAAAAATGAGGAAGGAGAAATGCCATATTCCCTTAATAAATAACAGTAACAGTGGGATGGGTTAGTGCTTGAAATATAGTTCAAGGAATATCTATGTGAAGTCTACACAAAAAATACGTATCGCACCAGTACTTTTAAGTTGTGGATTAGCTGTTAGTTTGCTTATATATTTATTTCCGAGATAGGTTATGTTAGTTTTGGTAAGCCATCGCACCCGACTTGAACAACTTATGTCTGTATTTAGGTCCATTGCGATACCGCAATCAATATTCAACCCAGCAATCAAACATTTCCTAGAGGAAACTAAACTGAGTCCAAAATAATTCGTACTATTGCAGCAATCTTTATATTAGAGAGATCGCTCGAAGATATCAGAAAGTCTCTTCATGACGAAAGCAGGTCACTGACACATGTAGTGTCCTGCAGAAATCGTTTCCCAGAATGCCAAGTAAAAAAAAAAAAAATTTGTAATAATGCACATACACTCTTGCTTCCAACTAGGTTGAGCCTCTCTATAAAACGAATGAATAATATTAAATTTACCTGAGACAACGGAGTACATATGCCCTGTAACATGTCAGAGATTGCGAACCAGCTCATCACCAGTGCAATATCCAATGATATTCCTACGTCCCGACACTCATACAAGAGATTTATTTAAATGATCAATAATTCTCATGAAAAATCTTTGACATTCATGAACAAGAGATCTTCAGGGAAAATATCGTCACCCAACAAGCATTGTGAAGCTTCCAAAGTAGCTAATTGAACCTGGAAACTCTTCAGAAGTGAGGCAGACTTTTATTTATTGGAATCCTTAACCTTATTAGAACCTCAACCTTTGAACCACCGGAATAAGCCTCTCTCAGGAGACAAACCAGCTTCCTTAGGGCGTAAAATTCTCTACTTAGCTGAGCGTATTCTGTGGAGCATTAAGATGGCCATGAATGTTTTAATAGAGTTTTGCAAAGTGGATTCTAATTTGCTCCCTTTGTTGTCCAAACTATGCGTAGAATTGGTAAATACAACTGGCTCTGTTGGTTCACAATATTTCAGGAGTCCAGATAGTATATCATTGGGTCTGCTAAATCTCCCATTTCTCAACAGATAAATATCTTCATATGTTGACAGATCAATGGAAATTCGTAGAAAAAGTGCCAAAATCAAGGATTCGAAGGCTTGGGGGTGAAATGAGTTTTTATCGAAAAAAAATTCAAGCCAACGGCTTAATTGCATAGTAAGTTCAACCTCGTTTCGGTCTTTAATTATTGCAATGATTACCACGTAATTTTTTGTTGTTGCGTAGACTTGAAGCATATTTTCAACATCTGATGTATACTCAACTGCTGCAGCGATCTGAATCAGGGATCAGCAATGAATCATAAGTACCCATGAAATTTTGAATATAAGTGTGTCAACAATATTGAAATTCAACTATTTTGATTCATTCGTACTCACTGCAACGTTGATTTATAAGTCCGGGTTGCAATGAGTATGTGTACAACGTTGACATCGAACTCATACCATTCGAGATAAGTAGAAAAATACTTATAATACTCATAAATCATTCGAGTGACTCGAATCATTCATCAAAATTTACAGTTTTATTGTTGTTGCATTTACAAAAAAAGAAGAAAGAAAAAGACAAAGACAGCAAGCAAAGCAAAAACACAACTTTCTAGTGAGTATTGTAGTGTTCGTATGCGAATCATACTTATTTTGTGATTCTTGTAAATGTTGAGTAAAGGAGAGCCGAAATCAACAACATCATGCGTATTGTTAAGTATGAGTACGATGAGTACTTCAAACTTTAAATATGAGTAGTATGAGCATGATATTAAAATAAGTATGAATGCGTATAAGTATCAGAAATTATGAGTATGATACACTTCTACTCATCTTTGTGAATACTCATTGCTGATCTCTGATCTGAATGTGCAAAATATTTGACAGAGGCGGTTGATTATTGATATTGGGAGGTTCTCCCACCCTCAATCTACATACAAGAACTTGCTTTGTAAAATACCTGACATGAGTAGCTGACTACTGATAAAACATATAAAAACTTGTTTTATTGGACTAGTTTTTGTTTCGAACGATGTGAATACGTACTTCATATCTTGCCTAGGAGAAAACGCCCAAAATAACAGTGTTTTTGTGTTATAAACTCTATAGTACTCGTAGCACATTGGCTCGCATCCACTATTCATACATATGTAAAGACTTCAGGTTTTAGGAATTCCTGTGCCTTCATAATTATTACTAATTTATTAATTTTTTGTTTGTTTTTCGCTTCTTTAGCCCCACTGTCATACAGGGTTAAGCTGTGAGGAGAAAATCATGGCAGTAGTTAAACAAATAAATAAAAAATAAAACTTAAATGGCAGTGAAATATCGCATCGTTGGTATTGAAAATTTTTATTTCACAGTTTGGTTTTGTTTTTCTATTTATTTATCTTGGTTTCTTGTTAATTCTCTCACTCTCTCTCTCTCTCTCCGTCTGTCTTCTTTTATAATCATTATTTTGAATATGGTTTTAATATAAAATAATAATGGTGCTACACAGATCAAATGGTAGTAATAAGTACAATTTTTTTTCTTCTTGTTTTTGATATAAGAAAACCATGATGAAAAAACCCCATTTATTTCGTATGTTTTTTCTTCTTATTTTTTTTTTTAAATTAGTGCGCGTGATGATGGTGTTTAGATATTAAATGTTACCTTCTTGTTATTATTATTAGTGTTGTTATTGTTGTTGTTGTACATTTTGGTTGTCAGTTATTATTTGTAATTGTATTTAAAATAAATTTAAAACGAATCGAGGGAGAAAAAAGAAACAAAACTTTCTTTTTATATAAAAAAAACAGAAAAACAGAAAAGAAAACAACAAAGAAAACTTAAGATGATATTAAATTACAATATTAGACCTATAAACAACAAAATACAACAACAAAAATAAAATAAACTAAAGGGTTTTTGCATTAAAGTTAAGCATTTAAAATGCGTTTAATGGCCTAAGCAAACTAGCAAACAGAAGCCTTGTTTTTTTAAGACCATATCAAGATAGAGCAGCACAATTGTATGAGGAAATTACTGTATAAAGGGAAAACTGTTCATAAATGTTACAAATTGTAAATATTTTGAACTTAGACATTTATGACATGTCACGGCTACTGTCAAAACTTTACCATTTACTCTCTTTCTCTTTTTTTTTTGGCTGAAAATGGAAATAAAATGAAGAAAGTTTTTGAAATGTGTCAAAATAGAAAATATATGCAGATATTGGACATATTCAAAACGCAACAACGGACAACGCTTTGTGTTATCACATCTCATTAACATAGTTATGGACAACGTTATGGTAACATCCTCGCAAGTTCATAGAGTGATAGCTTGGGCTTAATTAGTAGAATATATTAAAAGACTTCAATTATATCCTCGATTATGTCTGCTATCCCTCAACAGCACAAACTTGGAAACGAAATTAATTGCCCTATGAATTAAAGTAGTGTGCTGGATTATTAGCCGTGAGGCCACGGTTCAAAACCCAGGTCAGACAACTCCAACAAAATGAAATATAAAAAAATTTTTCATCGGTGACTTCCTCTCAGCAGATTTCTGGCAAAAACTCTAAGAGTAAAATAAAATTGCCATGAAAAGTCTCAAAAATCTGTCGTTCGGAATCGACTTTAAACTGTAGGTTCTGCCACAAATGTATAAAATTAACACACACAACATAGGTGGTGTTGGAAACTAGGTCGTAATCCTTACTAAAGGGTTGTAATGACCAATTATGTATGTACATATGTAAAATAGTTGTCAACATTAAAATCTTAAACTCCAAAGACCTAAGAACAATCATCGAATAGATCGAAATCTTAAGAATTAGATCGTCAAGCCAGAGAACATTATGTAGTGGAGTTAATGAGTTTAACTACACGGTTATTCGAACATGGAAAAAAAAAATAAGTGGCACCATTCCCACTACAAATAACTAAAGCATCAGGATTGTGGTTGATCTCTAGTGAAAGAGTAGGACATAATAAACAAAGCCACTCACACGTACATACATATGTATGTATATCCAATACATTTTCAGAGAGAATGTTATTTCCAGTCAATGGCAGAAAGCAACCCTAACACTTAAGGATCTATTATTTTAAATTTAATTTAAAAGTTGGTCATTTTTTATCTGTGAGTGGAGTTAGCTACAAGAGTTAAATTTTTTTGCAGTGAATGTTATGTTCACAGATACTGTTAATCTAACATAGTTTGAAAAATCAGCCAATATCGGATAAAAAATGGATCTAGGGGAGCTAGTGGGCTGGATAGCTATAGTAGCAAGCCGTAGTAGATTGCCATAGATTGAAAGGGCGTTGCTTGGGACCAGAGTGCAAATGTCTGTATATAAATCGATCAGCATTGTAGCTGCATTTTTTGGGAATGACTTGTACTTTTTGGTTGATAACTTGCATTTTTTTGCCGCTGACTTGCATTTATTTATACAGAGAATTTTTATTTGCTCATTTGAGGAAAACAATTAGCTTCATTGCCATTATTTCCGGTCTTAAATAACAGCCGACAGTAAGGAACTTGATAGCATGGCTATCTAGGTCCAAAAATCGCACTTTTTTTCTATTTTTACCCGATTTATATAGAGCACTTGTTTGCTAGCATAAAAATCTTATTTTGCTCTTGATTACCTCAAAGATTCCCCTACAGCAACGAGAATTTTTTTGGAATCACTAATAGTTACTCAACCCACTAGGTACGAAAGCCGCAGCTTTTTAAATTGTATGGCCCCATGTGTTACCCGACCGTAATGAATACTGTTTTGGAGAAACATTGTGGGAAACCTTTTTCAAAATTGGTACACAAAACATAGAAGTGTTTTAACGATAATCAATTAGAAGTCGCCGTAGTCTAGTAGGTAGTGTGTTGGCTTATTAGACGAAAAGCCAGGGTTCGAGCCCAAGGCTAGACATCAAAAGCAAATACAAAAAGTATTTCTTCGGCGACTTCCTCTCAGCAGATTTCTGGCAAAAACTCTGAGAGAAAATAAAATTGCCATGAAAAAGTTTCTCAAAAATCTGTCGTTCGGAGTCGACTTTAAGCTGTAGGTCTCACCACTCATGTATAAAATTAACACACACAACAAAAGTGGTGTGAGAAACTAGGACGTTGTACAATGGGTCAATTCGACCTCCGGGTACTGTACTTGTCTTAATTGACACGTACACGTCCTCTAACCTAACCTAACCTATAATCAATAATGTTTCCACATTCTTCCCTATCAGTGACTGCACCTTGAGAGAATACTGTTGATGAAAACTAAATTGTGGCGGAATTAATGATCCATATTTCATCGCTCATTGTTTACATACATACATAATTGGTCACTAAAACCCTTCAGTCAGGATTACGACCTGGTTTCTCACACCACTTATGTTGTGTGCGTTAATTTTTATATGTACATGAATAGCAGGACCTACAGTTTAACGTCGACTCCGAAGGACAGATTTTTGAGAAACTTTTCATGGCAATTTATTTACCCTCAGAGTATTTGCCAGAAATCTGCTGAGACGAAGTCGCCGAAGAAATAGTTTTTGTATCTTGTTTTGATGTCTAGCATAGGGCTCGAACCCTGGCTTTACGTCTAATAAGTCAACACAATACTTACTAGACTACGGCGACCACTATTGTTTACGTACATAATTTTCTTTTTTAAGGCAGCATTTCTTACATTCAATATTGACTTTCAATATTTTTTGGCTTCAATGCATGTGATTACTAAGCTCCTCGTTCTTGTAAAACTTTTTCACGTTTAAGTTGATCTGGAGAATTCCTCAACATTTCTTTAACTAAACATTTTCCCTTTTTCATCTAAGCTTTTAATATGTGGTAACATCCTTCATAGATATTTACGTTTTTTTTGTTGCTTTACTTTGCTTGTGATATTTAATTTCTCAAAAAAAAAACACTTGTAGTGGTTTAATGGACTTATCCATCTAATCAGTTACAATTTATCCTAGTCTTTTGAAAGTAACCGCCATGGCTAATATAGTTTTTGGTTAAAATTATATCGCCTACTACATGTCTCATAATGAAATGATTTGTTTTACACAAGAAAAAAAAAGAAGGCCAATAAAGCCTTTAAAAAGTTTAAACAGTTTGTTTATATCGACTCAACGATGATTTAAAACAAACACGCCATCATCTCATTCATTAAGTTACAACGTTTTTAGCTTTATTTGAACAATATGTGTATGCCCTACAATGGGTAGTTGTAGGACAGTGTCATAATTTTATTTTAGATTAGAATTAGAGAAATGAGTAAGCCTTAGACTATGTAGATATGCTCCCGAATAACAATTCTTCACTTGGGAAAATGATTTCTTTTTTTTTAACATGAGAGATTGCAGTTGCATTAATGAGATGAAAGTTACATATGGCTGTAGGTGCTATCACGTATTCCATATTTATTGACAAAATCTTTTAAAATCCAAATCTACGTTCAAGTTCCTCTTTTCATTCACTAGTCCAGTGCGCCGGCAATTGTCAGTAGGAGTAAGTATGAAAAGTTGTTGCAAGTACTTTAACAGTTTCGCTACAAACTTTCATTGTGTATGAAAAATTATACGAAATAATAATTATGAGCGCGCACCATTACAATGTACAACAACTAACTGCTCATAGTATATAACAGAAGTGAAAAAGCAGTTAGAAAAAGTGCAGTTAGTAAGAGACGAGTGTTTTAGCCATCATTTTTAACAAAATGCTTCTGTTAAATTTTAACTCTACTCAGTTGCTGTTGCATTTAATGCAGATGCTTCTGTTGTTGTTGTTGTTACTGCTATGATAGTGCAACAAAGGCGGCTTAGAAAATCTAGAAAAAAGCGAAAAGAAAATATTAAACGTTTTGATTGCTTTTAACCTCAAGTTGTCGTGTCTAGATGAAAAGGTCATCATCATCTCTTCTTCTTTAGACTTTTTTCTCGATTTACTTACCTTAGTTTAAAAAACTAAAAAAATCTCTTTGCCACTTGCAATGGCGTTTACAATTTAGTGTGTTTTGGTGTTTTTTTCTCCGGAGACTTTTCTGAAATAGACAGCTTCACACTTCTGTTTGTTTTGGGGTGTGTATTATAAGCTGCAATGTGGTTGGTTGCTTTGGCGCATCAATATAATTTTCTTTGTTTTTATTAAGACGACCTTATCGCAATTTGTTAAAGTTTAATGGAAGGTGGCGTATGACTGCAGCAAATTACTGAAATTAAACGATGTTTTAATTATGCTTGGAAGGGTGTCTTTGATGAAGAGATTCTGTATTAAGAATATTATTTTTAAAAGAAAAACTTAATATTTTAATAACTTCATTGTTATTCTAATAATATACTTAGGAATATAATTATTTACAGTATTCTTATCCGTTCAGAATGTTCCTTTACGCACATTTCTCTATATTACATACATAATACATAAATAATTGGTCACTACAACCCTTCAGTCAGGATGCGACCTAGTTTCTAACACCACTCATGTTGTGTGTGTTAATTTTATACATGAGTGGCGAGACCAACAGTTTAAAGGCGCCTCCGAACGACAGATTTTTGAGAAACTTTTCAGGGCAGTTTTATTTACTATCAGAGTTTTTGCCAGAAATCTGCTGAGAGGAAGCCGCCGAAGAAATACTTTTTGTATTTTATTTTGACGTTCTGGTCTGGGGTTTCAACCCTGGCTTTACGTCTAATAAGCCAATACACAACCTACTAGACTACGGCGTCTATCTCTATATTAGCCCAGGGTTTTACGTGAGTAATGCCAAGATGGCACACCCCACAGTACTCTAAGCACGTGTGGAAATAATGTGTCCCACGCACAATGATGCAACCACATGATAAGCAGAACCATATCATTGATTGCATCAGAATACGTAAGTACCAATTCGAAGCCATGCATTTGGATATGACTTCCCTCTTGGTTAGGGGTCAAAGACTATCTGAACTCCTTTGTGAAAGTAATTAAGAGTGCAACGCCACACCGAGCTTTCGCTCTCCCAGCGATTTGCGTATAAACCACAGCCGCCGCGTTGCTGCCACTAGGGGGCCTCACCATTGTCGGGCAAAGACAAGACTCTGGGGCTCCCGATACCCGTGGTACGCGTTAGGCTTCGCAGAAACCAATGCTCCTTTACGCTAACATTAAAAGGCAACTGTGCGTTAAGTCCTATCGAAAAACAAGCTACGCTATTAAGTTAGCTATTTAAGCTATTTATTATTATTTTGAAGTCGCCGTAGTCTAGTAGGTAGGTTGGCAGACATCAAAGCAAAATACAAAAAATATTTCTTCGGCGACTTTCTCTCAACAGACTTCTGAGAGCAAATAAAATTGCCATGAAAAAGTTTCACAAAAATCTGTCGTTCTGAGGCGACTTTAAACTGTAGGTCCCGTCACTCATGTACAAAATTAACACACACAACATAAGTGGTGTGAGAAACTAGGTCGTAATCCTGACTGAAGGGTTGTAATGACCAATTATGTATGTATTTAAGCTATTTAAAGACAAATTAAAAAAATTAATTGCGTGTCTTCCTTAGTCGATATTGTTTGAGGGATACTAAGCTTGAGAAATACTATAAGAACTCTGCATAATCAATTTCAATGGTGAAGTTGCTGAAGATCGTTTGGGACCAACAAGCACAAAAGGAGGCTTACGTTCTGTATGCTCGTCTGATGTCTGGTAATCTAAAAAATTTAAAAACTTCACAACTGAGATTATAATAAGTCCTGTGCCAGCACGTCCATTCTCTTTAGTAAAATCACGTAAATCCCTTTAGTACCTCTTACAAAGCCGACATTTTTCCGCATTACTTGAATATGAGATCTGTAGTTATGGAAGCCCCGGTATGAAACTAAAAATCCGCTCAATGCCAAGCATTGACGTATTACTAAAACTCGTTCCACTGGTGACTTAGTGTCTTTACTCTTAGATAAGTAGAACCAAGACCTTTCTATGATTTGGACCAAACAAGCTTGTGCCACGATACGCTGCACTTTTTGGGATTTATTTTACTTCTCACGTTTGATATCTAGTTTTCTTGCGGAATTCCAGAACATGACTATAAACTAAATTCAGGACCAGCACAATCTAATGGTTCATCTCTAATATTAATTTTTGTTTTTCGTTCTTTAGTTTTAGTACCAAGTCCATTGGAGATTGTGGTGGAAAAGTGGACCTAGATCAAACAGTGTCCATCAGTTAGCGTCGATTTTAATGTGGGAACAATCCAATGTTCTTCACTCACGCAACATTATGGTGTAAATGTTAACGAGTTAGAAGATTTTGATGTTCTGGCCATGAAAATTCAACAAGATGTTCACTGGAACTAGCTTAAGACAATAGCAGTAATTACTTTACTCCATCTGATCTGTTCTGTTACAATTTAAACCACTTATAATTGAACGAAAAAGGATTACAACTGTGATGTATGTGGTTCTCGATCGTGTACAGAAAAGGGTGCTCTATTGTTATATTCGCGGTCGTTTGGCCAGTAGATCGTACAATGCGTTACAGATAAAAAAATACGTCATTAAGACTTAATTTCCATATGTGCAAAGCTCTTTCTACCGAAGTTTTGCCTGATGCAAAATACCCATCTCTTTTTTTTTCCCACAACCTATTTTCATAGTGAAGGCCATTCACTGAGTGTTGGTGGCAAAAAAGTCTTGTAGGAATTCCTTTAGTCTTGCGTTCAGGCAATTTTGAGAAGTTTTAGGAGAATACGTGTGCGAGTTATTCTGAAACTAGAGACATTGTGGATCTGGTATTAATCTTTCGCAGAGTGTTGTAGAGTAATTATTTCCATTCTGTATGGAGCAGTGGGTCTGACAGTGTTTTAACGAAAAAACCTGGACATGGAAACAGGACTTATGCGCACATTAAGGAAACCGTGATTACGATGGGCATATCAATTAATTCCAGACATAATTGTTTTCCGATATGCCACCAATGCCCCAATAAATCATCGTATAGCTGGAGCTACACTGTCGTGTGATGCTAAGGGCTGTGAAGAATAGAGGAACTGGCACTTGAGAAGCAAAAGGTCATCCGCCGACATAATGACATGTACTAATATGATGAACTATTGCCAATTGATTTATTCTACAGTACATATGGCATATAGGACTTAAAGTACTACTTTAAAATATTTCCTTCTAACGCATGCAAGGTTGTCCTCTTTGTCGACTTCCTCAGATCCCCGCATCAAATACCCGTCTCGCCAGGGCATCCTTCTCCATTCGAACGATATGGCCGAGCCAGAGCAGCCGCTGGATATTAATACGCTGCACAACGTCCATGTCGTTGAGGAGCTCATACAGCTCACTGTTGGATCGAATGCGGAAATCATCGCCAACTTGCACTGGACCGAAGATCTAACGTAGGACTTTTCTCTTGAATACTCTCAAGGCTTCTGCATCAGTGCTTAATAGGGTCCATGCCTCTGCGCTATAAAGAAGCACGGGGATGATGAGCGTTTTGTAGAGTATTAGTTTTGTCTTACGAGACAGGTCTCTGCTACTCAATTGGCTATTGAGACCATAATGGCACCTGTTGGTAAGAGTAATCCTGCGCATGATCTCTATACTGACATCATTTTTGGTGGTAATCGCGGAGCCAAGATAAATGAATTCCTTGACTGTATCAAAAGTATAGTTATCGGCCGTAATCTGAGAATCAATACGCCGCACGTCTTTACTTGTCGATAACATATACTTTGTTTTGCCTTCATTTACTGGAGAACTCATCTTAATAGACTCCCGTTCAAAAGCACTAAAGGCAGCAGTAACATCTCGCTTGGTACGCCTTTGATGTCAATAACGTCAGTGTACGCAAGAAACTGGACACTTTTTTGAAAAATAGTGCCATTACGATGCACTCCCGCCTTTCGCAGAACACTCTCCATCACGAAGTTGAAGAGGTCGCATGATAAGAGATCGCCTTGTCTGCAACCTCGCACGGTGTCAAATGCTTGGCTGCAGTATGAGATATTGTGGCTAACAAATGAAAGAAACGGTGAGATGCTTTAGTGTGATTTATTGAAGGACCTAAGGACAAAGATTTTATAATTAAATTAGATGAAATTAAGTTGAATTACATTTATAGATCAAAGGTTGGTTCATCCTGGCTTCGACTATTTTGGATTATAAGCAGTACTAGTTTTATTTCTGATTCCAAAGTCGGTACTACTCATTATTCTTGGCCATTATACAGGAACAATATTATTTAAAAATATTTGTTTCCAATATTTGTAACCCATAGCCCCAGGCCAGACATTAAAAACAAAATACATAAAGTATTTTTCGGCCACTTCCTCTTAGCAGATTTCTGGCAAAAACTCTGAGAGTAAATAAAATTGCCATGAAAAGTTTCTCAAAAAATCTGTCGTTCAGAGTCGACTTTAAACTGTAGGTCCCACCACTCATGTATAAAATTAACACACACAGCATAAGTAGTGTGAGAAACTAGGACGTTGTACAATGGTCAGTTCGATCTCCGGGTACTGTACTTGTCTTAACTGACAAGTACACGTCCTCTAACCTAACCTAACCTAACCTAACCCATATTCTTAATGACGACATCTTTAAAACATTTTTGCTTTCTTTTTAATCACAATTTTCGCTTTCTATAACACTTTTATTTAAAATCAGTCCAACATACAAACCCGAACACAGCCAAAGTCTTTATAAAAACCAATCACTTGATGTACTATTTCCTTAACAAACTGTGGTAATTTATGGCCAAATATCTATACCAACAATATCAATATTTATTCTGTCAACTAAGGCTAAATAAAACACTTATAATACAACAACAACAATAACAAAAAAATTACCATAATTGTGACATTTCAATTTCATTTGAAATAACAACAAACAGCCACTAATTTAACGATCAACCTGATGCCAAATGGGGGGAAAAATCTGAATGAATAACTTTTGTGCCACATAAAGTGGCACTTAATAGAACGAATACCCCTTAAAGTCAAAATAATATTTTTTTCTTTTGTTGTGTTTTGATTTACATTACGTTTGTTACTACAACAACAACAATAAATGAATATGATTTGAAGAGCCAACAACAACAATATTACGCTACGATTTCTCCACTTTAAAGTACTTAAAGTGGTTAAGAAGACGAAAAAAAGGAAAAAAAGAGGAGAAAGAAACATAAAATTTCAAATGATTTTGAAATATAAAACCATTGATCACAATTATAACTTCAATTACGCTGACAGTAGCTGTGATCTTCATCTTCATTAGTGGAGATTTTGATTAAAGTTTGAATATGCTTTAAATTCCCTCTTTCCCCCCCCCCCATTTCAAAGGTATTTTTCTGTTTTTCTGCGGTCAAATGGCTGTATTTTTTTGGTCCACCATCAGTTGATTTGTTTGTCTTTCTTTACAGCCTGACTGTATGAAGATATTTAGAAACAAATTTAATTTTTTTTTCTGTGTTTCTTCGGTTTGCCAACAACTGTTTATTGAACACAAATAATGAATTTCAGTTAAATGATCTTATTTTTCTAGTGAGTTTCAGTAACATTGAAGAGAGAAGAAGAAAAAAATTGAACTTTCCTTTGCTGAATTTATGGTTCAACCATATAAACTATGACTAGACAAAATGAGAGATGACTTGTTTGGCTTTTGTATTCATGATAGTGGTTGAGGTTTTACTTTCAAAGTGAAATGCCCGCATTTTAAGAAGAAATTTGTTTTCTTTTTGGTTTTTTTTTCTTGGGAATTCTTTAGATTTTTTAAAAGTTTCAAAAGGAAACATTAAAACGGCGGTACATAATGTCATATTACACTTGAGTATTCTGCTGCGGTCATTTACATGAAAACTATGCCATTTAGCTATGGTAATTATATGCTATAAACTAATCACCTTCTTAGCTGCAACAATGCAAGGAAATTAGGGGGAAATATTCCCCATTTTTGCTTTCTAACTGTTCGTAACGTTTAAACATTTAATATAATATGAATTAATTCGTACGGGAATAGGTCAATAAGTTCATGACTTTTTGAATTTTTCATCTCTTAGCTTTAAGAATTAAGCTTCTATGGATTTTCTTTCGGGTCATGGTTATTTCCGAAATATCTACACCGCATGGGCAAGGTGAATGGTCCTGGCTGCATTTATTTGCGAGGAAATGAGTGACGACGCTGAACACACATTCTTCCATTGCATCAAATGGCAAGACGAGAAGAATGTGTTGATGGAACAGATTGGCGATTCACACCCGATAACATTGTGGACGCAATGCTCGAAAGCGAGACGAAGTGGAGCGCTGTGAGAAGATACGTAGAATATGTACTCCGGAGGAAGAAGGTCGACCTGGATGCAGTACGATAGAATGATACATGAGAAGACGAGCCAATAGCATGAAGCTGGCTTCAAATATGGCGTACCCAGACGTGGGAGATTAGACAACGGTCCTTAACAGGCCGTCGTTCTGGACCCTTCCCGAAGTAATGCAGATTGCCGTCCCGAGAAGGGAATATCTCCAGATGAGGAGGAGGGATTGTTTTCGTGGAAGCCCCACTCGACGCAGCTGACAACGGTCACTGCCTACCTCACACGCAAAAAAAATGGATACATAGTCATCTGTCAGATAACTTGTGCCTAAATGTGAAGAGAAAATGAAAAAATGAAGAAATTTATGAAAGGAATGTAAGAAATCCATGAGAGGAGTAAAAGAAATTAATTAAAGGAGTGGAAGAAATCCATAAATTAGACAATGCATCAAACACCTGCTTTCGGCCTGATTTAACATTATGAAATGCCATGGCGTAAAGCGTCAATTTTTATTACCTTTGAAAAATGTTGTTATTTTTTGTAGAAAGAAAAAAATTGGCAAAACGTTTGACATAGTGATCTCAAACAAAAAACGGTGTCGTTAAAGTCGGTAAAATTTTTAACCCACTTTCATATCTATGTATGTATCTAAGCATGGAACCAGAACATGGAACATACATACATACATAATTGATCATTACAAACCTTTAATCAGGATTACGACATAGCTTCTCACGCAACTTATGTTGTGTGTGTTAGATTTATAAAAGAGTAGCGGAACGAAGTCGCCATAGCCTTGTAGGTAGTGTGTTGGCTTATTAGACTCAAGGCCTCAGTTCAAACCCTACGTCTGACATCAAAACGAAATATTTCTTCGACGACTTCCTCTCAGCAGAGATCTAGCAAAAACTCTGAGAGTAAATAAAATTGCCATGAAAAGTTTCTCAAAAATTTGTCGTTCGGAGTTGAGTATAAACTTTTTTTAATTTACATTTTGCTGGATATGTCTGACCTTGGGTTTGAACTGTGGACTAACGTCTAATAGGCCAACAATCTTACTACTAGACTACGGCGACTTCTTTCTTTCATTGTGATAAATGTGAAATTAATTCTAATCAGATGCACCATAACCGTCAATCTCATTTCACATGTAATTAATATATTCAAGTTTGTGCCTTAAGTCTTTTGATATTTATTTCATTTGCCTAACCTGGGCAGCGTAAATCTTGTGCTCATTTATTTTTCTCAATTAGTTGACCACAATATTTTATTTGAAATCTCGCGTGGCTTCACATCTAATAGGCCAACGCACTACCTACTAGACTACAGTGACTTCCAGACAAAAGGCACTCCTAACGCAATCAAAATCAAACAACACTATTTGATTTGATTGTACAAATTACTTATGTACTTAATTTGTCGTCAAAACCCTTCAGTGAGGATTACGATCTACCTGCTCACACCACATATAAAAAAAAACTTCTCTAATGCACGATACTCTTTGGTGAATCGGTCAAGCAATTTGAATTCGTTCGAGTTATCTGTGTGATCTTGTAATCCACATTTTGACACAGCAGCAGATCCCATTTATGCTGCCATTCTTTAACAGAATGTGAGAACTCCTGTTAATTTTTGGCAACACTGCTACAGCTTGTAGATTGTCCCTGTCCACCTTATGTTACGACTTACAGTGGAGACTAAAGTCTTAATAGAGGCAGGTTATTACAATTTTTAAAGAATTTTTTTTTTGCATTTTAATTACACATGCTTTGATATCCATTTGCAGTACCATTAAGAAAGTTGTACAGTTTGTGGTTGTCATTCAGGCGGAGGTGTCAGCAATTCAGGCTGCGGTGAAAATTATTGTGGGCAAAAATGTTCACGGACGGAAAATCATCATACTTTCCGATAGCCAAGCGGCTATCAAGGCATTGGATTCCAGCGTAATAAACTTCAAGACGATGTACAACTGTCGCAGATATCGCAATGAGGTGGCGAACCGATATGATGTTTGTATCACATGGTTACCGGGATAATGATATTCATGGCAACTGCACTGGCCAGAAGGGGCACGACCATCGAACTCTCTGATGAATTCTCTACGTTGGAGATCCCTTTGGGGATCTGCAAACCGAGGTCTACGGTCAACAGAATGTAGGCAACTTCGGATAAGGGCAGAGCAGCGCAAAAGATCTGGCCGAAGCTGGATAGGAGGCGCACGGCGACTCTGCTTAGACTCCAAAGAAAGTAGGCTCAGCACTGTTATTGGGGTTATTACGGGGCATTGCATTATAGGAGCGCATGCGAGGCGTATTTGTCTTGGACACCTTGCAAATGATTTCTGCAGAAGCTGTGGGGATGAAGAGGAAGATGAGACTATTCTTCGCCTATTGTGCACATGTCCGGCACTTAGTCGGAGGAGAAAGAGGTACCTGGCTGCCTATTACATGGAGGATATGGATGAACTGTCATGTATGGATATTGGCAGCCTGAGTCGCTTCATCGGAAGCTCCGAATGGTTCCTCGAATAGGGGAAATGAGGAACTGTGGTATCACAATGGGCCCTGTGTGTGGACTAAGTGTGTCTGCTCATGACTCCATCGAGGGGACAGCCACTTCTACCTACCTACATACCTTGTGGTTGTAGAGCATTCCACAGTCTCTTTCAACATCTACAATTCATTCATTAGTCTCCTAGTTGCTCTTATTATGCCATATCTAAACATTGAATTTAATGAAAAACGTTCATGAAAAACAAAAGGATTAAAGTGAAACCACTGTATGTACTATATTTGCTATTGACAGGTACAAATGGCAGTTATGATGCAAATTATGATTATAAACGATAGTATGCTACACCAGCAAACACGATGACTACAATGACGATAGCAATGTTGATGTTGACGACTATTGTGGCTTCTCCTTTACTATACGTACTATGAATAGCAATGTTATAAAATCTGTCAATATTCAGAAAATGTTGTTTATAGGTCTGGCTGGCATAGGCTTTCCTGAGATTTTTATTTTCTATTCGTTTAGTTAAATGGATTTTTAAATAGAGTATGAGTTGTTATACGGTGTGTTTAATCGCATTGTTGTCACATTATTGCTGTGTTGCAATATGCGGTCTTATGCTCTTTTTTGTTTATTGTTGTTCCCTGTGTTTTGTTATAATTTTGCGAAATGAAATCAATTTTTCTTTATTGTTTCAGCCTTGTTGTTGCATGGCTGTTTATATTGTTGTTGCTGGTACTGCAACAATGCAGTACTTGTGCTCGGTGCTCTATGAGTGAGATATTTAGATTAACAGGTTGTTTTTTCATGCCATTTTAACAAGGAAAACGTGAACTTTCTCCGCACGCAAACCCAATGACTCTCTGAATCGATATCATTTCCAAAATAAATTTTTTGTTTTTTTCTCTTCAGTTTTTTATAATTTTATTGTTTTATTTGTCTTTGTGTTGCGGTTTATGTTTAAATAAAATGCTGCATTACTTGGCTTACTTAAGCTTGGGCTTTAAACAGTCAATTGTTTACAAAACGTAATTTAAAAAAAAGAAAAAAATTGGAACTAAAAACTCCAACAAAATGAAAATAATCTTAATAATGGGCCCCTAATGATATTTAACATTGTCTTTACACGATTTAATACAATGTTTGTTGTTGCTGTATTTGTCTAGGAAAAATGAAAATATTTTCATTATTTAAAATGTTCATGTTAAATTCCAATAAATGAGTTCAAATACTTTGTTAGGGATAGCAAAGGAGAGCTTCAAAATAAATAAAAATTTAATATTTAAAGTGCGTGAATTTGTACAAGTGGAAATCGATCAAAGCTCAAAGCCTAAAAGGTGCAATTTTAAATTGGAAATTTCTCTCTAACAGTTACTTACTGATGAATTTATTTTCTAAACTTCAATAAATTAGATAAGTTGGTTAGATATTTACAAAAACAGGGCATTTACGTTAGATAACATCTCTTGGCTATGCATTCTTTTATATCAGTGATGTATACGTCATTTTAAAAAGCACTCCTTGAGCAGTTAAAATCACGCAACACTATTTGATTTGATTGTACAACTTACTTACTTAATAGGTCGTTATAACCCTTCAGTGAAAATTACGATCTAGCTGCTCACACCATACATGCTGTGTGCCCTAATTCTATACATGAGTGGCCGAACCTACAGCTTAAAGTCGACTCCGAACGACAGATTCTTTTGAGAAACTTTTCATGGCAATTTTATTTGCTTTCAGAGTTTTTGCCAGAAATCTGCAGAAAAGAAGTCGGCGAAGAACTATTTTTCATATTTTGTTTTGTAGCAGATGTCTGACCTTTGGTGTAAACGATGGCCTTACGTCTAAAAATCCAACAGACTACCTAATAGACTACGGTGACCTTTATTTTATTACGATAAAATGCGAAATTAATTCTAATCAGATGCACCCTAGAACAATGGCCTCACGTCTAATAAGCCAACAGACTAGGAGGCTTTGGTTGTACAAATCATAATTTTTTTTCATGATGGAAAATCTTTCAAACTCTCTAAAAAAAACTTAATTTTCATTAAGTGTCGTTGAACCACTTCATTGCACAAAAAACTGCTCTTGAGTCGTTATTTATTTGTAAACCTTGGTGGTGTACATGCTCTATGAAAAACACAGTGGTTTTGACAATATAGGCAAAGAGAGCATACGACATCCAAATCAGTTTGAAGGCTATAAATGGAAAACATTATGCAATCATGTGTGGTGTCCGGCACTAGGCGTGCTTCCAGCAGCCATCTTGAAGCATTTAAACGCAGCAGGATTCACTCAAGAGCTAGGCATTTGTGGGCCACATGAACTGAAACCAAGAGACGTTGAAGGACAATTTTGCATGTGCATACTGATAGATCGCCTTAAAAGGAAATAATTTTCGCATCGAATTTTCACTTTCGAAAAAAACTGGATTCGTTACGATAATCTCAAGCTCAAAAATCATACGCAAAGCGCGGGCAACGAGCAAAATCTACTGCCTAGTAGAACATCCATTGCGCCAAGGTAAAGCTCTGTATTTCATGGGCTCAGAATGGTGAATCCAAAAACTGGATTCGTTATGATAATCTCAAGCACAATAAACCATATGCGAAGCCCAAGCAACGAGAAAAATCTACAGCCAAGCAAAATAACCATACCGACAAGGAAATGTTCTGTATTTGAAGGAGCCAGAAGAATGTAATCCATTGTGAGCTGCTGAAATCGGGGTAAAACATCACGTAAGCCGTTTACAGACAACAATTATTTCAATTGAAGCAATCATTAGAGCATACACGAGGCAGCAAACAATTTTGAAAGAGAAGTTTTCCCGCCCCCGCCATACCTAGCCACAGTTTGTTTCAAACGATGCAGAAAGCTTTCACTGGCATACGTTTCACTTGATAGCAGGATATCAAAAGTTGGCTCGATTCATTCCTGGTCGCAAAAAAGGAGATGTTTGTTTTGGAACGGTATCCATAAATTGTCAGAAATATGGAAAAAAATCATAGCTTCCTGTGGACAATACCTGGAATTAAATATTCTTTCAAAAACAGGGAAAAAAGTAAGTCACTCGCGTTAGAAACATTTCGAGTAAAAGCGTGCTATTGTCTCGGGGACAACATTCGAATAACCTCAGGGAGGTTTTGTTTTTGGCAGTGTACCTATCGTTTATTTTCACATTGGTCTGCGTTCATACGAACAATTTCGTGCACGAATATGGCTGATTTGCTACATCCAGTTCATTTTTTTTTGTTATTCTTTGGATTAATTTACAGTATTCTGACACACAGTGCCATGTACTGGCTTCTGACATCATTGTAACAGATCTAACTATCAGGGGCTATCTATAAGTTAATGGATGGTTAATGTCGACCTCGAACGATACAATTTTATTTTACTCTTAGAGTTTTTGGCAAAAGAAAGCCAGGTTAGGTTAGGTCGTAGTGGTAGCTTTGATCATGTCACAAAGCTCACTTGAGCGCGCATAGCGGCCGGTTGTGATGCCACGGGTGAACGCAGTCCCTGTGCTGACCAAGTTCCACCAAGACCAGGGAGGAGGAAGAAGTTGGTCAGCACAAGGGCTGCTCATCAGAAGCACGACTACCCCACGCTGGAAAACCAGCCAGAAAGTTTGATGAACGAAGCTATATCCTTGATGTCAATAGATGATAGCTCCGTCAAACTGACAAGAAACGGAGAGCCAAATAATTAGTTCCTGCACCCAACCAATGACGGACACTGACAGACGAAGTGGACCACAGTCTCTTCTTCCTCAGCGGCAGAAGTCGTTGAATGGGAGTCGCATCCTTACTGCGTGTCTGCCAATAACGCAATGGCTTGTAAGCATGGCCACTGTGGTCGAGATGATGTTACGACCAAGTTCAAGCAACTCGTTCGTACGCCTACTATCCATCAAGGGCCAGGTGTGTCTAGCGATGGAGCAGTACTCCTCATTGACCCAGGATAGGTTGGCGTCTCGAAAGAATTTCCGCAAAATAGCCAACTTGAATTAGGTGAAAGGAACACCATTAACGAGGATCCATTGAGCGGCACGGTAAATGGAAATCACCTCCGCCTGAAACACGCTACAGTAGTTACAGCCGGAGAGAAATGTTCAGGTCCAGTTTCCCAGAGTAGATTCCGCTTCCAACACCGTTGTCAAGCCTTGAGCCGTCGGTGTACATATCAAGGTGTACCGGGTGCACGACCATACTAGAATCCCAGTCGTCCCTGTACGGAATCAGAAAGCGGATACCCCTATCCAGACAATACTCCGCAGGAATATAATCCAAGTTCACTGGGGCAGCGGGATCAACCTCCAAAATAGTGGAGTGACCAGAAGGTACAATGCGCCAGCGAGACAGGGCATTAAGTCTAGTCGCAGCAAACTTGGCTACCTGCTTAACGAGAAGCTCAGTAGGAAGTCAGTTGAGCATTGCGTATAAGGCCTTAGTCAGGGTGGTGCGCAGAGCACCGGTTATGTATACGGCCGCAGACCTCCTAACCTTGTCAAGAAGTCTGACGTTGCGTTGTTTGTTTAGAGCGGTAAACCAGAAACTAACAGTAAAAGAAAGCTAAAGAGGTGGTCATTGAAAGACAATATTTTTTTTTTGTTAAAATTTTTTTGCGAGGAGGAGTAATATTTTAAAGAAATTTAAAACTTACAATGATGATGGCACGATGAAGTCGCCGTAGTCTAGTAGATAGTGTGTTGACTTATTAGACGTAAAGCAACGGGTAAAGCATCAGGTCAAAAATCAAAACGAAATATTAAAAATATTTCTTCGGCAACTTCATCTTCTAAAAAAAACTCTGAGAGTAAATAGAAATTGTCATGACAAGTCGTTCGGAGTCCACTTCAAACTGTAGATCCCGCCACTCATTTATAAAATTAACACAAGCAACATAAGTGGTGTGAGAAGCTAGGCTGTAATCCTGACTGAAGGCTTGTAATGGCCAATTATATATGTAAGTTACGTATGATGATCATTATAGTTTTAATAATTTTTTCTCTTTTCTTACTGTTGACTTCTGCGAAAACTTGTTACAATATAGAGCCACGGTTTACTTATAACACACTTGTAAAACTCTTTGACAATCGTGTTGCGTATTGATCTAATCGGTGTATCGTGTCTTTGGCATATTAATAATTAATTTCTATTTATTTCCTTCTTATATTTCTTGTAGTTGTGATATGACGCCCTAAAAGTGGTTTTATTTTCATATCAACTGGATCGCAAACGAAATATTACGCAAACCTCTATGAGGTATATGGATATTAATTTTTTAAAAATTATATTTTAATGTTTATAAATTTATTTGATTTTATTTTATTTCATATTCTAAATGAATGATAAGAAGAGAAAAAAACGGAGGAGAAATAAAACTAATAAAACATCATAAATCCTGGTCACGTTTAATATTTGTCCATTAAATAAACAAAAACGAACAAAATTTTTAAAACAGAAAATAAACAGAAAGAGTTCAAAACAGCTTAAGTGTCAATTTATACTTGTTTTGTTTTTTTTTGGTTTCTTCTGGCTCTCGGTTCTGTTAGTGCTGCAAACATTATGGGTTCTTTATTTCTGTTGCTTATTGTGGATGTGATTGTTGGCAGCATTATAATTTTGTTTAACACTTTTTCCTCAACAGGCGATTTGAACGTTTATAGAACGTTGTCTTTTTCACATTTTTCTTTTTTTTCCGTTTATTTCAGTTAAGTTTTCATATTTCTTCTAAAGAGGGAAACACATCTTTCAAATGTTGTTTTACAATCGCTATCCTGTGGTGCAAAAACGTGCAACTTATGTCATAATATTGCGTTTTTGTCGTTGCTTATATTATTGCCTGCTTATTGTTGTTGTTGTTGTCTTTATTGTCGTTTGCCGTTTGTGGCAAAGTGTTTGCTGCTGCCATTGCTAATGTGTGATTTTTGTCAAGTTAAATACAACTACTTTGGTTAAGAAATTACAAACATCAAACGTGGTGTAAACATAGTAACAACAACAGCAACAATCAAGACAACAACAACAGCAACAGTACAAAAGTACAAGAAATAAAACACGTACAAACTAACTGGCCAAACAAAAAGAAGAAAAAAATGAAAAAAATACAAAACCGCCAACCAAACAAACCAAAACAAAGCAAAAAAGAGTCAAAAATATGGCAAAGACACGATTTTATTTAATGGAATTCATAAGTTTTGTTACTTTTAACATCATAAAAAAAATTGTAAACGAAAGAAAGAAAGACGAGAGTAACAAAAAAACAAAACCAAAAAACAAAACTAACCCGAGAAAAAGTCGTACACAAAAGAAATTCTCCTTTTATTTCAAAAAAAAACCAAAAAAAAATCCATAGAAATGCGTTTTCGGTAGTTGGCACGAGTAACATTTTCCCACACTTGCCACAGAAAAACGTATAAAAAATCGATGAGCAAGTTGCAGGCTTTGACACCGAACTCTATGACATCCTACCATCACAATTATATACAGATTCTCCAAAGGCGGAGTAGTGTTAATGGACATTAGATTTAAATCTCTCTATTTCGTAAGAAAACGAAAAAAATAATCCATACGACCAGTTTTTATATGATATGCTTGCTAATACGAGAAATAGGAATGTAATAACAATACATACATACATACATAATTGGCCATTACAACCCTTCAGTCAGTATTACGACCTAGTTTCTTACACCACTTATGTTGTGTGTGTTAATTTTATACATGAGTGGCGGGACCTATAGTTTAAAGTCGACTCCGAACGACAGATTTTTTTAAGAAACTTTTCATAGCAATTTTAATTTATTCTCAGAGTTTTTGCCAAAAATCTGCTGAGAGGAAGTTGCCGAAGAAGTACTTTTTGTATTTTGTTTTGATGTCTGTCCTAAAGCTCGAACCCTGGCTTTACGTCTAATAAGCCAACACACTACCTTCTAGACTACGGCGACTTCAATGTAATAACAATACTTTCTTAAATAGACCCAACTCAAGTAGCGACTAATAAGAAACTTTACAAAAATGTCTCAGAAATCTATATTTACAGATAATAAGCTAATGCTTATAAAGGACACTCTACTACTCTCAGCCTGATTTACCGATTCATCAGTAGATTCGTTCTAAGTAACCTATAAAGTATACTGACGACCCTTGACATCAAATTGTCAACAGAATTAGTTTCCAATTTCTCGAAAATGCTTTACATTTTTATCATTGAAAGTCTAAATTGATACGTGAGCTAATTTTCTACAATATGTTACTATTAGACTCGCAAACTTTTTGTAACTAGCATGCTTAGCTTCTCACTGACAATCAGTGAAAACGCTAGTACGAGCAGGTTTTCTGGGCCATATGGCATATATCTTCTGATGAAATTGTATAGTTTCCCAATCGCCATTTTCAAGAGATCAGTGAGATTATCTATATGATAAATGCAACTGGGCATGTACTCCATGGACGTAAATAACAGATTTCCTCCCTTTTCCTGGCTTTTAAACTCATGCAGAAGAGTTAGTACGATATGACCAACATTTGTGCATTTAGCATGAGTACTCAGAATGCAAAAATCTGTCTCCAACAAAGAAGCTGAGAGTGGTCCTCTTCAGTGCTCGCTCTATTTAATCTTGACAAGAATTGGTGCTGCGCACGCTAATATTTTCAATACTAAGCTTGAAGTCTCGCAATAAGTTCTCTATGTATGTAAATAATTCGTCCCAAAGTTCGATTATTGGGGCACATCTGAATAATTATTTTGCTCCACAGTTTGCTTGATACTAAGGTGCTGTATTTGATGTGAATACTTTACGTCTCTACCATGTCGTCAATATTCTCGTAGCAGCCGAAAACCGTTCTCGAGCTTATTTTGGAAGAATCCAGTGCACTGAGAACTTTATGTTAAACCCTTTCCTAGAGATATCTTCATCTTTAATAATTATCCATACAGCCCGTATAACAAGCAATTCCATTCACAATTTTTTTTTTTGAGGACTTTATCTTCATTGGTTCAAAAGATTGTCAGGAGTTTTACTTTGTAAAGGAAATGCTTGTCGCCGTAATTTGCTGGCTTGCTAGAAATAACGCCACGGTTCAAACTCAAGGGCAGACATATCCAACAAAATGAAGTATCAAAGAAATATTTCTTCGGCGACATCCTCTCAGCAGATTTCTGGCAAATAAAAGCTTCTCATAAGTCCGTCGTTCGGAGTCGACTTTAAACTGTAGGTCACGCCACTCAAGGATAACTTTACGTCTCTTCGTAAATGGTGTGAGAGCTAGGTCGTAATCCAGGCTGAAGGGTTGTAAAGAGCAATTATGTAGACATGTATTAGACGAGGAGAAGTTGCACATAAATTGCTGTCCTCCCACCTATTCTTCCTGATGGATTGTTTCAATCTTTTGGTGATTGTCGTTGCCATTAATAGGCGGTTTTCATAAGAAGATTATTGCATCGAGCAAGGAAACTGAACTTTTAAATACTTAGAGGATGAAGTAAAAGCCTTCTATACCTACTATTTATTGGTTCAAGAGATGGAAAGGAATTTGTAATAGCACCATAGCTGAACCTTGTGGTAAAGCAAGGTATTGAACTGCCGTAGTCTAGGAGGCGTGTTAGCTTATTAGCCGTAAGGCCACGGTTCAAATCCCAGGTAAGGCATCAAAACCAAATAAGAAAAATATTTTTCCGGCGACTTCTTCACAGCAGTTTGCTGGTGAACACTCGGAGAGTACATAAAATTGTCATGAAAAGTTTCTCAAAAAATTTGTCGCTACGATGTTAAGTTATAAAAACAGCCTTAAAGTCCTATGGTGTAGGGTGCCCAAACTACAAACTGTAAATACCAAAAAAAATTATTTTCTATTTTCCACTCTTTTTTTGTGAACATCACTTACATGCTGTTTAAACACTTGTTTTTATTTCCATTTTAGCCTTGTAGTTGCATCTTTCTATTTTACTGCATAACTATTGCTGCAAAACAATCTCGTCTAAAAAAAAAATTCCCATCATTGGTAGTCAGTCGAATTGTATTTGCATTTTGTGTGTAAGTTTTTGAGTTTTTTTTGAAGGTTTTTAACTTGACTTTTATGATTTTTGGTTTGGAATAGGTTTTTGGGAGCTTTGAAAAACAGTAGAGAAAAATAGAGGGAGAGAAAGAGAAAGAAAGATTTTATGCATCTTGTCTGTTATGAAGTTTATCAATGTCATGTTACACGGTCAATTTCATATGAAGTTTTGTACTAATTTTGAACAATTTCTTGTGAAAATATAAAATCCGCTACCGATTTTACATGGTGCTGCTACCAGGTTGCGGTATCATCTTTAAATATGAAATGAGATTTTTTTTTTGTTTCTGTTATTTGATTCAAGTTTTGCAGTGATTTTCTTTTCCTTTTTTTTTGTGGCAGTCAACTGTTTTTATGTTTCTCCCCATTATGATTGTATGATAATGTTGTCGTGTTGCGACCATTAAAAGTGTTGGCAGAAGACATCTGGTTTGGTTTTTTTTTGTTTTTCTTCTTCAATGAGTGTGTATCTGTGATAGTGCTTTTGTATGTCTATGCTAAGAGATAAAGCGTTTAACTTAATTTAAGTTCAACTTTATATACATTTTTAATAGACAGGTCTAGCTATTATTACCAATGATATTTGACACTGAAGCCAAAATCAAAGTTTTATCGTAAAAAAAACAAAAGAAAGAAAGAAAATTGAATTATGGATTGTTTTTCTCATGTTAAGTGAAGCAAAAAAAAAGAGACTCCAAATACCGTCTTTTTATTAAAAAATATTGTTTGAAATTCCCACAATATGATATTCGTTTTACGTCTTTTCATCATACAATTGGATTTAAAAGTTGTGGCTTTATTGTCGTAATTCCCATTGGAAGATTTGACTTGAAATGAAATTTTTTTATGTTTCACTGTGTGTCACTTGATTTCGGTTTTTAATCCCTTAAAAAACACCAACTGTCACAGGTTCTATTGTTTGATGTTTGATAGATGCATAGTTTGTTTCTAATTTATTTCATTCATTCCTTCATTGTTATTATTAAAATGTTATTATTTTTGATTATTATTCCAACTACGTTTGGCGGCAAACATCACTGGCTGCCGCATATAAAGATTAATAATAATTAAAGGCAGCATATGTTATTGACAAGTCCATTAAAAACAATCTCTGTTTGATATTAAGCCATGATAATAGAATCAAAATAAAAGTAAATTATCTAATATGCTCCTATATGTACATTTTATGGATATTTTTGGCTGATGACATATTTCGGTTAAAAAATATTTTTTTTTGAAAAATAAAAAATGAATGCCGCTCTTATTATTATTTCAGTTTGAACCAAATAATTAATTAATAATTAATTAATTTTCTAAACAATAGAACTTGTTGTATATTATATTGTTTCTAAGCTGAATTTTTTATATGCCAAGTTTAAATAAAGCCAAAGCTCTTAAGGGTAGAAAAATATTTAAAAAAAACGTGTAAAAAAGTTGCTTATATTTCTATGACTAATAAATCGTTAACATGCAAACAATATTGAACGAAAATGTCAAAAGATAACAACCAAACGCCGCCGGATAATATTTAACAAGCATACACTCACAGAAAATTATACAAATATGCTCTAAAAAGCCTCCAACAATATTTTATCTTCTGTTCTGCTCGTATAAAGAATTCGAATGAACGCAAACTTTATTCATTACATACATACATATATAATTGGTCATTACAACCTTCAGTCAGGATTACGGTCTAGCTTCTCACACCACTTATGTTGTGTGTGTTAATTTTATAAATGAGTGGTCGACTCCGAACAATAGATTTTTGAGAACTTTTCATGGCAATTTTATTTACTCCCAGAGTTTTTGCTACAAATCTGCTGAGAGGAAGTCAACGAAGAAATACTTTTTGTATTTTGTTTTGATGTCTGGCTTGGGGCTCGAACCCTGGCTGTACATCTAATAAGCCAACACACTACCTAGTAGACTACGGGGACTCCTTCATGGCAGAAGACAAATTTTAGCTAAATAAGTACGTAAAGAAGCAGAAATTTTAAATTTACTGTGAAGAGTTATCACAGACAGTTTAAGAGACATCGTAGACAGTTGAAGAGCTGCTAATGGACCTCGATAGACGCAATAATTGGTATTGCTTGTGAGCTGATAACAGCATTGAACAGTACTACTGTCAATTAAGCATACCCTGCTATGATTACCGACTTTTTTGTCCCAGATCGTAAATTGGACTTAACTGGCATGTTGCCTTAGCAAAACATTAATAAATACCAGAAGCCAGTTCAGGTAACATTACTCTCAATTTCTGAAGCAGAGGATTACCAGCCAAAATCATTACATTTGTATCCTACTTGACTACTTTTTATGGAGATAAGTATAGTTTCTGGTGTACAATGCAATGCTACAGTTGTCATAAGTGACATATTAGACAAGATGTGCAAAGAACTTAACCAAATGAATGTGTTGAGCTAGCGAAAGAAACACGTACGTCGTAGTTGCAAGTAATATTTTCATGCAATAACACAGCCCTGCATGAGATTTGCAAATAAGATGGCTCCAGGTGCTTCCGGTGATCACGAATCTGGTTTCAAAAACTTTCCATTACGTCAAGTTTTCCATAAAAAGGGGGTTGAAACCCCTAAAAATAGCGTTTTTGACCATTTTTGAAACATTGTAGAGCTAAACACTGACGTGCAAGAATCATCGCTATTGTCAGAAATTGACAATTGATCTTTGCTCTTTAAAATGAGCCCAAAGCTAAATTGTTTGCATGCACCCTTAAAGTAGGGGATGGGTGTATGTCAAGGGGTGCAAGCGAAAAAGAAGCACATTACGGAGGTCCTTAAAACTTTATTCAGATTTACTTGAAAATTATTACTCAGGGGTTTTCTGGGGTCGCTGATTATAGATCTTCATTCAGATTTAAAAAAATTAAAATGGCGGATCCAATATGGCGTCGAGGTTTATAAAAATTAATCAGATTTACTTGAAAATTGTTACTCGGGGGTTTTTTGGGGTCGCTGATTACAATTTTTTCTTGAAATGCCTTCGGAAACACCTGGAGCCATCTCATTTACACAAAAAAGTCCAAATTTGCAGGGCTGTGTAATCTTTATTTCTAATTGGGAGGTAATAATACGTCATCCCCAGGAATATTTCTTTCCCCTTAACAAACTTGCTGTGTTTTTTTTTTTTTGAATGTTCAAAATTCAAACAAATTAATCGCTTAAAGATCTGTTATGATCACATAATCACAGATCTGGTGTTTTTGAAGCAAATGAATCAGATTAGGCGTTATTCTTTCGTCTACACGGTCATTACTTACTTACTCCTTCAATTCGTCATTACAACCCTTTACCGCGGATTACGACCTAGCTTCTTACACCAAACATGTTGTGTGCCATAATTTTATAAATAAGTGGCGGGACCTACGGTTTAAAGTCGACGCCGAACGACAGAATTTTGAGAAGCTTTTCATGGCAATATTGTTTGCTCTCAGTGTTCTTCCAGAAGACTTCTCAGAGGTCGTCACTGAAGAAACAATTTTTTTTTTATTTCGCTTTGTTCGAGATGTCTGAGCTAAATTTTGAACCACGGATTTGTGTCTAATAAGACAACACACTACCTACTACAGCATACTCCAGTGATAGCGTTGCGAATCGATCAACAGAATTGGTAGTCAGATGCGGCAAGGTCTGAGCTATACGGAATGGTTGATAAAACTTGCTGTTCACTGTTTTCCAAATCGTTTTTTACGAGGCCAGCAACATGTCCCCGAGCATTGCTACCGGTCTCTTGTCTGATTGTGTATTTTGATCGTTTTTCGGACTATGCCTGTTTCAAGCAAATTAATTGTTGTCTGTACAGGTCTACCAAGATAGTTTGGCCCTGTTTTAGCAGCTTATAATAGATTCTACGACAGTCGCCGTAGTCTAGTAGGTAGTGTGTTGGCTTATTAGACGTAAAGCCAAAACTCTGAGAGTAAATAAAATTGCCATGAAAAGTTTCTCAAAAATCTGTCGTTCGGAGCCGACTTTAAACTGTAGGTCCTGCTACTCATGTACTATAAATTAATCCTGGCTGAAGGGTTGTAATGATCAATTATGTATGTATGTAATGGATCATACCCTTCTGATACCTCGAAATACAAAACATTTCCTTGGTACAGCACATATTCTGCTTGGGAGTAGATTTTGCTCGTTGCCTGTATTTTACACATATTTTCTTACCCTTGTAGTGGTCGTAATGATTTAATTTTTCATTACCTGTCATAATTCGTTACAAAACTGATTTCTTTTTTAAATTACAAGCATAACGAAATTCAGCCTCAGTCAATGTTGCGGCTTGCTTTTGCATGGATCCTGCTGCTCTTAAACGATTTTAAATGACTACTTGAGTTACATCTATTGCTGTGAAAGACATTCTTACGTCAGACATGAATCTTAAGCAAATATTACGAGAGATTTTCATTCTGGGTTTTTAATGAAAGAAGTTGATAGGCTTTAATCTTCTGTAAATTACTTTTTTCCCGGGGATTTTTTGACCCACAGCAATGATGATGTTAGAAAGGTGAGGCAAGGCCACTTCTTGGAAAAGTTAAGAACTTAATTAACAAATTTCTTGATTACTAGACCCAATACATACTCATAGGAGGCTTTAGTTTTAGGCAACAACATCTCATATCCTGCTATTGTAGAAATATCAGTTGTTTAGCTCCGAAATAAAATTTAAAAACGTTAATGAAGAGGCTTTATAACAGCTTTACTTTACTTAAAGTATTCAAAGTAAATTAAAAAGTAGAGAACAATTTTTATCCTGCTGATTTGTTTAATTTCTTCGAAATTGTTAATTACTAACAATAATTTTTGAGTGTAAACCCGCAACAAGCTTGTTACGCTTGAAGAAAAAATTGAATTGAAAAAAAATATGCAAAAATAAAAACCAAGAAATTAAAATCAAAACAAAAACCAAAAATAGTTTCTATTTGAATATCTCTGCTATATTATGACCATTTTTACGATTTTTCCTCTTATGATTCATTGTTTTGAAATGCAGTTAAAATAATAAATTTTCCAGTCATATATTGACACACAAAGTGTTACAAGTGCAATTGTTTGTTAAATTGTTGAGCGATTTTTCTTATTTTTTTCTTTTTTTTTGAATTTGTTTTGTTTTTATTTTATAAAACGAATTTTGCTTTTTCTCAAAACAATTTTTTTTCTTTATTTTTTTTTTTTCATTTCAATTTAAATGTTGACTTTTAAACTGCCATAATAAAATACACACTCATATACATACGAGTATATGCAAGCATATTCCCAGAGACAATGGCTGTTAAAATGCAATGGCCATGTCCAAATGTACTGCTTGTGGGTAACTCCTCGAAATGGTGACCAAAAATTTTTCACTGGCTCTGTACATAAATCTTAAATATAATTTCTGTTCATGTACAGTTTCAATTTCCCCATGCATTTTTGTAAAATATTGCATTTACATCCATAAAACCGGGCTAAGACAAGTAGCTAAAGTTGTTAACAAATTTTTCACGCATTTTAGCAAAAAAAAATTTTTTTTCATTTTTTCCGTACTTTTTTATTTCCTAATGTTGTTTGTCTATTTTTGGATTTTCTTTGGGGATAAGAAATATTGTCTATTGCCTCAGAGTATATTGTAACTCTATTGACTGTGTGTTAAAGACCTCTCTATACAAATACAATACATGTATGTATATGGTATGTATATGTGTGTGTGACAGTTCCTTTGTGCACAATTTTAAATGACATTTGCCAAGATAAACTATCGACCTGTAAACGTGAACTACATTTGGCCAAAACATACATACATATGCACATGAACATACACAATCAGTTTCAATTACAATTATAAACTGTTTTGAAATATTAGACCACACACTGCCAAGTAATTATATTTCATGTAAAATTTTCTTAACCGTTTAGTTAATTGAACAGCAACATTTCCAGTGTTTGCTTGTTTGTTTAGTTTTTTCTTCGCTTTTCGTTTTAATGAAAAAATTAAAATTAAATTTATTAAAATATTGTAAACCTTAGGATACCAAAAACACAAAAAAAAACAAAAAAAAAAATGTGCGTTAAACATTAAGTCTCGGCCACGACTGTGTATGTCTCTAATGCATACATAAATAGATTTTATTTCCCCCATTCGTTCAGTTGTTTAGTATGTTGGTTTATTTGGGTTGTGCGTGTATCTGGCCAAATCACGATTGTGGCTATTCGCTTCAGCAATAAAGTCATTAGATTCTTGAGGCTAATTTATCAATTTTTATATGTTGAAGTTTAAATGTTTAAATGTTAGTTTTGTTTAATTATTACCAACAACCATAAATAATTTCTTTAAATATGCGTCGTTATGAATCAAAAATAAAGGAAATAAATTTTAAAAATATGCCACAAAATAATGTTCTTGAGGAAAACGAAAAAAAAAAGTTACGTGGGCATATATTGAGTCGTAGTTTTTCTTTGGAAAAATTGAGAACTAAAATTTCCTTCATTAAAAATTGATTTTTTCCAAGTTGATATCAGTCTTTACACATATGTATGTACACACATACATATATAATTGGTCATTAAAACCCTTTAGTCAGGATTACGACCAAGTATTTCGGAACATTTATGTTGTGTGCGTTAATTTTATACATGAGTAGCAGACAGATTTTTAAGAAACTTTTCATGGCAATTTTATTTACCCTCAGAGTTTTTGCCAGAAATCTGCTGAGAGGAAAGTCGCCGAAGAAATAATTTTTGTATTTTGTTTTGATATCTGGCCACACTACCTACTAGACTACATCGGCTTCAACCTTATGATAATTAAGAGCAAAAAACCTGGTCAAGTGATTTCCAGTGGCTCTTATTGAGAGCTTTTTATATCCCCTTTCGTTTCTTTAACCAACATAGGCTGTCATAAGGCACTCTGGGGATAATAAGATTGGCTTGAAAAACTTCTCAAATCTATCTGACGAAGACGACAGTAAAATGGAAGTCCCGCCACTCTTGGATGAGATTAACAACCACAACATGGTGTGACAATTTAGGCACATTATCCTGACTTGAAGGTTGTAATGGCCAACGACGTAATGTAATGTAAAGTTCCTAAGGAAGTAAATTTACGCAAAATAAAGAAATAATAATTTAGTGAAGCATTCATCGTGAATAGGCAAAAAAAGATTCAATGCAGAACTAATAACTTTTGGTTTTTCCCATGCCAGAAGCAATGGTTTTAATTCTAATTCATGATTACATAGCCTTGCACGGGTTTTGCATGATGGCTCCAGGCGTTTCTGAAGACATTTTGCACGCTCAACACGAATCTTTCCATAACGTCAGGTTTTCGAGCAAAAGGGGGTTGAAAACCCTAAAAATAGCGTTTTTGGCCATTTTTGAAAAATTGTAGATCTAAACACTGACGTGCTAGAACCATCGCTATTGTCAGAAAGTGACAACTGCTTTTTGCTCTTTAAAATGAGCCCAAAAGCCAAAGTAGAGCAAAGTGCACCCTTAAAGTAGGGGGTGGGTTTATGTCAAGGGTGCACGAGAAAAAGAAACACATTACGGAGGTCCTTAAAAATTAATCAGATTTACTTGAAAAATGTTACTCAGGGGTTTTTGGGGTCGCTGATTACAGATCTTCATTCAGATTTAATAAATTCAAAATGGCTTTAATGTATCGTTGACACTTCAAGTGGTTGACTGTAATGCTATTTGACTAGGCTTTTTGTACCGCCTTATTTATACTTTTCCATTCAATATTTTGTAGATGTAAACGAAAGTACATCGCTAGACTAGAAACAAATCATAAAGAAACTCAAAGACAACCTTAGTTTACAATTTTCAAGTCATCTTAAGCAGAAAACGTGAGAAGAATCAATATCAGCTCGATGATTATGTGATGGTACAATACCAGAAGTCTTTAATTATAGCTATCTCGACAGCTCGGGGCAGACAAAAAGACTCAGGCAGGTTGTACAACCATGTTGCTGTCCTTAGAATATAATGCCTGCCGTAGGTAACAAGAGTATTTAAAGTTCTTGCAAAGGACACCTACCTTAAGAAGGATGAATGATAGCTGCACAGATAGCGAAAGGTCTGTACTATTGCTGCGAACACACTTCCCAGCAAGTGGTGGTGATGGAAATATGCAGCCAGATAGTAGGCCAGTTACGTCTGGTATTATAAATAAGCAGGTTGTGGTTTATATACATATGTTTCGAAAAAAGGACAAAATGGTTTTTGAGCACAATGGATGAATGGATGGATAGAGGAACTAATGCCATGCCTAACTAATATACATACTAAGCTAGCTCTTGGTTATATACTACCAGTATGGCGAAGGGCGACGATATTGTTCCTCCCAAAATTTGGAAAAAAATTCTTCAGATCAGTTAGCCTCTAGTTACGGAGACTCAACTACTTCAAAAAGTTGTGAACAACTATATAAGATACAGGATATTAGAAAAGGTATCACGGCACCTTTGGCAACACTCATATAGAACAGGAAGATCTGTAAAAACATCTCGTGAACATTTTGATCCACACAGAGAGTTTTGAATGTGAAGGATTTGATAATAGGAAGTGTATACACTCATCATAGAGAGATGAATGACACAGGCCTTATAAACATGATCTCAGTAATCCAACGCGCTGAGGAAATAATAATGGTCGGTTTATGTTTAGGCCGGAGTGGTAGCTCTGATATCAAAAAGCTCACTTGAGCACTCATAGCGGCCCGTTGTGATGCCACAGGTGAACGTAGTCACTGCCCTGTCCAAGTTCTACCAAAACCAGAGAAGGGGAAGAAGTTGGTCAGCTCAAAGGATGCACATCAAAAGCACGACTACCCTACACTGGAAAACCAGCCAGAAAGTTTGATAAACGAAGCTATATCCTTGACATCAATAGATGATAGCTCGGTCATGCTGACAAGAAATGGAGAGCCAAATAACCTATATGTGCACCTCGCAAGAAATGGGCACTGACAAAAAAAGTGGATAACAGTCTCGTCTTCCTCAGCGGATCTGCACCCACGGCAGAAGTCGCTAAATGGGAGTCGGATCCTTTTCGTGTGTCAAACCATAACACAATGAACTGTAAGCGTGGCCACTGTGATTGAGATACTGCCACGACCAAGTCCAAGTAACTAGTTGGCACGCCTTCCATCCATCAAGGACCAGGTGAGACTAGCGGTGGAGCAGGACTCCTCATTGACCCAGGATAGGTTGGCGTCTCGAAAGAATTTGCGCGCAATTGCCAACATTGCCGAGACAAGTGGCATACCCATGTTGATTGAAGAGGATTCCGGAAGGAGTGCATCAGTTCTGGAAAGCTTGCCGGCCTTGCAGTTTGCCGGAATGTTATTGAGTCCGGGACGACTCTCGACCGGGAGGTCGAGACAGCGACGACATTCCCTAAGGATCCCGGAGTTATTCACAACACCCGACAGAGAGCTTATGGCAGCCTGACTGTCAAAGAAGACCGAGACGCGGGTCAAAGGAAAACCATTGACGAGGATCCATTGAGCGGCCCGGTAAATGGCCATTACCTCCGCCACCCCCGTCAAGATAATACTCCACAGGGAGATAATCGATGTTCAATGCGGCCACAGGATCAACCTCCGAAATAGAGGAGTGACCAGAAGGTACAATCTGCCAACGAGACAGAGCATTAAGTCTAGTCGCAGTGAACTTAGCTGCCAATTTAATGAGAAGCACAGTAGGAACCCAGTTGAGTATTACGTACAAGGCCTTTGTGGGAGTGGTTATATAAAAGGCCGCAGACCTACTGATCTTGTCAAGAAATCTAACATTGTGTAGTTTGTTCAGAGCAGTCCACCAGAAAGCAACAACATATAGGAGGTTGTGTTCGATAACCGTATAATAGATCTAACGCATGATCCTTGGGCGAAGACTCCATCCGCTCTACTGCAGCAGTAAGCAGCACAGGCCGCCTTACGTGCTCTAGCACCCAGAGGATCAGGCTCATAATGGTCGGTAAAGCTAGAGGTTACCTGTACGGTGGGATCTCCCATTTATACAATTCACCCTCAAGTTAGCAGGAATAATGTTGTAAAAATGTATTCCTTTTTTGGTAGAGATTCCAAAAACTAATTTCTTCACCGTTTTTTATTAAAAAAAATCAGAAAATAAATTTAAATTTTTAGGCTTAAGTTTTTACGATACAATAATTATCAGTTGTTTACAAAATTTCTAAGAAATTGTTAAATTTCGATATTTTTTTCCACGAATAAGCTTTTTGAAAATTAGTGAAGATACAAAAAAAATTGTTTAAATCTTTTACGCTATTCTTGCCACAAGCTTATAAATTGCCTCGAAAATAAAAAAGTCATTTAATGCCGGCATATGACAACCGTAACGAAGACCTAAATTGTGATATGGGATCGGTCATTATTTCCAAATTGCTAGAGTGTTTCATGTTGTTTAGAAAACAACAAGTGTTACAAAAAGAGTCTCCGATTTTAAGTTTCTTTTTTATTTCTGGTTGTTAAATCTGATTAAAGGGATTAAGTTTAGAAAGTCAAAAGGTTTCAAATACATTTTTTAATCCTTTTTTTTTAAATATACCTTTAGGCCTCAAACATAAACTTTTTGTAGGCAAATGAATTTGATATACAAACAAATTTTTTTTGTTATCATTTTATGGCGACAATTGGTTGAAATCTTTGTGTTTTTTTTTCTTTGTATTCGAATACATTAGAAATTATTTGAAATGTTATTAAAGATTCCCAGTGAATGAAGAAAAAAAAGATACAGATTAATGCGGTATGTTTGACAATTTCTTAAAAAGACTGACAAGTGAGGAATTATTTTTTTTTTTTTTTGAAAAAAAGTGTTTTGTGTCTTGGTTTTGTTATTTTTTTTATTTTTTTTTAATTAACTTGTGTTGCGGATTATTAAATACCGTATGGAATTTCAAGTAAATTGTATTGGGATTTTCGGAAAATAACTGTTGTTTTGTGGCAGGCAAAATGTTTATCTTTCCACATTAATAAAATATTATGTCTCATCTGCCTTTTTGGTTTCTGCATTTAACATGAAATTTTGTGATTTATAGACATTTCTTAAGGTCTGTGCTGTTGTTTTTTCTCTCTTTCTATCTCGGAGTTTCTTCGCAACCGTACGTTATAAGAATTTGCCGGCAAAGCCATAAATAATTGTTATTGTTTTTGAGGATTTTTATAGAGGTTGCAGTTTTATTTCAATGAAAACCTTTATATTTAGTAGTACTCTACAGTCGTTCGTAGTCGACTTCAAACTGTAGGTCCCGCCATTCATGAACGCAATTAACCCACACAACATAAGTGGTGTGAGAGCATGGTCGTAGTCCTGACTGAAGGGTAGTAATGAAGAATTATGTATGTTATGTATGTAGTACCCTACAGTGGCAGCAATTGTAACTTTCTTAGGCACTTTATTTAACAGTAAGTGCAAATAAAATAATCAGAAAATTGAACCAAAAAATTTCAATTTAAATAATGTTTTCCTCCTTGTGCTTAGAAGTTCTGCTCAAACTTTTGGAAAAAGTTTGACAATTTTCCAAAAACAAATTAAAATTTCAAAATTTGCCCCCCTTTTCTCCACTTTTACGCCAACATTTCCAAAAACTTGACTACAAGGCTTTAATGATGGCTTGAATATTGGTTTTCGATTGTTAGAGAGTAGCAGGTTTGTCGGCACAATGCACTGACTTAACATACATACATACATACATACATACGTAACTGGTCTTTACAACCCTTCCCACCACTTATGTTGTGTGTGTTAATTTTATACATGAGTGGCGGGACCAACAGTTAAAAAGTCGACTCCGAACGACCTATTTTTGAGAAACTTTTCGTGACAATTTATTTTATTTACTCACAGAGTTTTTGCCAGAAATCTGCTGAGAGGAAGTCGCCGAAGATATATTTTTCATATTTCGTTTTGATGTCTGACCTGGGGTTTGAACCGTGGCCTTACGTCTACTAAGCCAACACACTTTCTACTAGACTAAGGCGACTTCAACATAGCCTCATAAAAAGTAATGAAGAGGAGTCTTATCATACGATTAACTGGGCCAATTGATAGGGCCTTATTGACTTCGCAATAAAGTGGTTGTTAAGCCCACTTTATAGCCAGTTACGTCGCCTTATTGGATCCAAATATCATTGATGTTTAACTGAATAAGATTTAGAAACATAATTCAGTTTGCATATCTTGATAGCATTCCTTTCTAAGCTTCTTGCTTATTTCGAAAGAAATATGAAAAGGTTATTAAACATTCAATTTCAATGGATGTAATGATGATGAGTGCCTACGTAACAAAAAATGTTTCCTTATATATCGTAGTGAGTTCCAATAGTCGCCTATTATTTCAGCATTTATTAAATTTTGTTTTATTTTATTTCTGCTTTATTTTCTTTTAAATACTTTTGGGGACTTTAAATCTTCTTTTTCAGTTTTTAAGTTTTTTTTCTTGGTACCCTTTTTATGTTTAATTTTATTTACGTATTGAATTTATGTTTTTATTTTTATTTAAACTGTTTTTGTTGTTGTTGGTGTTATTGTTAAATGTAAAGTGTTTTGATATGTCTTTCCTTCATTCCTTGAATACATAGTGTATGTATGAACTTTTTTTCGGCTGGCATATATAGAATGTCCGTCTAAACCGTTTGTTTGTCTGTTTATATGGAAAAAACTTTTCTTAACTTTATTTAAAGCCAAATTTTTTTATTTTATTTTAAATTCATTCATTCATTTATTGTGTACTTTTTTTGTCTGTCTATCTGTTTCATATAGAAGTTCAAGGGTTAAATTGTGGGAGTCACGTTTTTTTTGGAAATGCTTTTTCATTGTGTGTATGAAACTGAAGATTGGTGAAGTTTATAAAGCAGCCAGTTTAAGAAAAAAATAAAAAAGTTGTCTCTTTCCATATGTTTAATACTTACAATATGTACGTATATATATATGAATCCATAATCGTTTATACTATACATACCTACATACATATGTGTGTATTTGGCAATCTATATATGCATGTCAAGTTAAGTTTTCTTTATCATATTTTTTTTTTTCAATAAATATTTAAATTTCATTTTATTTTAAAGTAATTCCTTTAAATGATTATATTATTAAAATTAAAATGTTATTTAAAATGTAAATTTTAGTAAGAAATTTTATAATTTTATAACAGATCCCTTAGTACATACTTTCTTAGGATTTGTATTATATGAGTACCAAAAGGTTGGAAACGAGTTCAGTTGCACTTCATCTGCTTGAACTTATAATCTGACGGAATATTAGAACAACTGAAATGTTCATTAGAGTACGAGTACGCTGGAAGCTGGCACAAGATGCTCTTGAACTTAAGCTTACTTCATCGAGTTTTATTACAACCCCTTCCTCAAACTCGCATTAAGTATTCTCAATTAAGGCTTTTTTTCTCTATTCGATGTTCAGATTGAGAAAAAGCGATTAAAACAGAATGACAATAGAAGAACATACATAACAACCCTTCAGTAAGGATTACGACCTAATTTCATACACCACTCGTGTTGTGCTTGTTAATTTAATACATGAGTGGCGGGACCTACAATTTAAAGTCGACTCCGAACGACAGATTTTTGAGAAACTTTTCATGGCAATTTTATTTTACTTTCAGAGTTTTTGCCAGAAATCTGCTGAAAGGAAGTCACCAATGCAATATGTTTTCATAATTCGTTACGTTACAGATGTCTGACTTCAACAAATTTAAACTGACTGCAAAAAACCGAGAACTCTATCCAAAATGAAACCTTCATTGATACCATGGGATCCGTATGACCGAGCCACTCTCATATTCTATATACGAATAGTTTCCTTGTTTGCAAGGTTCCAGAGTTTCATGATGAGCGATGAGCAAGAATTTTCACAGAAAGCTCTGCAACAATTATTCATGAATAACTCTAGACTTTACACTTGAGTTAAATATTTAACCTTGGATACTCTCTCGTCTGGATATTTATAAGCCTCTTCACACTGATTATCTGAATACCGTTTATGTCTGTTTCTGCGCCCTCATTAGTTGTCACTACACTTGTTGTTCTCGGTGCTAGTACGGTTTATTATCATGATATTAAGATTAAGTTCTGGAATAACTGCTAACCTTTCCTGTTTTTCGTATTGCTTACACGTTCGAGATCTTGTGCGTAATCCAAATTCTCGAGCTGGTGTAAAAGCCTCCGTTTAGATATCAATCATCCGATTGCGAATAATTGAGGGGATGGTCAACCCTGTTTTACCCTATGGTACGTATAAAATTATTGGTAGATAATCTCATTGTAAAGTACAAATAGTTGTATACTTTCGATTATGAACATTATGTGTCGCTTTATTTTGTAAAGTATGTCTGTCTTCTAGTGCTTTGTATGCAGCAGTCCGGAATCAAAGGATTTTCTAAAATCCATGAACAGTAAGTAAAGGGGAGCAAGCCTTTATTGTTTAATTGGTCTAATATACCTGCCTATTTTGGAAGAGAAAGAGAGTATAGAGCTTCTTCGATGAGTTTAATTTTTTAAAATTCGTATTGGCTTTCACCGACATTACTCGAATTAATAGTAAAGAAATTTTAGAACCGCACCGCGCTACCGTGTTTACTATCGTCTGTTTCCTTTGCTGCATAAAAACTACGATCTCAATAACTTGGATTTGACAACTGAGAAAAGCAAACTGTGTTGGCATTTCTATTCAGGAAAGTTTGGTAAGTCATCATGCGACGCTTGAAATGGCTTGAAAAATAGCTCAAATAGAATTGCAGCCATACTACGTTCAACATAATCGTGCAGTTGTTAATCAGTTTCATTTATCTTGAGTTAAATAGTACTTCTCTCCCTAAAAATGATCTTTTTGAACCATTGGCTGTATAACTTACGTCTTGAATACAGTCTCAATAAATATATCTTCGTTAATATTCTTGCAGTGAATAAGTTTTACATCAGAAGGCCATCTAGAGCATTTTTCTAACAGTTTCATTAACTCTGTACGATTATCGTTTTCTTGTACCGAACTATCTCTGTTGTTATTGCTTCTTCTTGTTGAAGTGAAGTGAAATCTGTTTGTGCAAAACTCGTGTGAAGTTCAAAGTGCTACTTGATAAGCGCATCTGTATTTTTTTTACGAGTTCACTTAGATTAATTTTTTAATTCTAAAACAATTATTGTTAAAAACTTAGTCCTTTCAATATGAAGAAAATCCTGAAAGTACATAAGTCCTACCTATTATAAGTTATCACAAACTAAAGAGTTCTTTAACCCTATCAAATCACCAAACATGATTTTGTTAATAACAGATACATTAGGTTTGAATTGTTATTAATCTACCTGTATGTTTGTTTAACAAAAAATTGTTTGTTTTTAAAAAAATAAAAAAAAAAACTGAATACAATACCCGAACATTTCAAGTCATGTGGGAAAGCTTTAGTCTATTAATAACGATTTGAAAATACCCTGCAATAAAATACAAAAATTTTAAATGAGGTATTTGATGCTGTCAATACCGTATTCAGTAAATCTTGATTTTCTTCACCATTTTGGGTGAAATTAATGACTTTAAATGGTGTTATCTTTTCAATGGATATTTTAAATTGTTCACTGAAGCCTTTGAAGCCCATTGAATGCCTTATAAACTGGAGTATTGTTTTCCACTGTCCGAGTATGCTAGTATGCAGTGCGGCTTAAGACCTGGCAAGTCTACCATCGACCAGATCGTCACACAAATCCTGAAAAAGACCCACTAAAAACAATTCGACACACACCATATTTTTGTCGATTATAAGGCTGACTTGGTTAGCCCCATATGGGATCGTGTTTTTGCCGCAATGTCTGAGCTCGGTGTACCTGTGAAGCTGATAAGGGTATGCAGAATGACGTTGAGCAATTCCAGCAGCTCCGTTAAGGTGGGAATAGACCTCTCCAACCTTTTGATATCGTATGAGGTTTTAGACAAGGCGACACCTCATTATGCGATCTCTTCAACTTCGTCATGGAGAGTGTTCTGCGAAAGGCGGCAGTGCATCGCAATGGCACTATTTTTCAACAAAGCGTTCAGTTTCTTGCGTACGCTGACGACATTGACATCATAGGGAATACCAAGCGAGATGTTACTGCTGCATTTAGTGCTATTGAAAGGGAGTCTGCTAAGATGAGTCTGGCAGTAAATGAGGGCAAAACAAAGTATATGTTATCGACAAGTAGAGACGTGCGGCTTATTGATTCTCTGTCAGGGAATTCATTTTTCTTGGCTCCGCCGCTACTACCAAAATTGATTTCAGTCTGGAGATCAAGCGCAGGATCACTCTCGTCAACAAGTGCTAATATGACCGCAATATGCAATTGAGTAGCAGAGATCTCTCTCGTATGACCAAACTAATACTCTATAAGGCACTCATCCTACCTGTGCTTCTTTATGGCGCAGAGCTATGGACCCTATTAAGCACTGATGCAGCAGCCTTGAGAGTGTTCGAGATGGCGATGATTTTCGCACCCGATCCAACAGTGAGCTGTATGAGCTCCTCAACGACATACACGTTGTGCAGCGTATTAATATCCAGCGGACACGTCGAATAGAGGAAGATACTCTAGCGAGACGGAAATTTGATGCGGGGATCTGCGGAAGTCGACGAAGAGGATGACCTTGTATCCGTTGGAAAGACCAAATCGAGGAAGACCTGTCATCGATTGGTGTGACCAACTGGCGTAGGCGCGCAAGAACCAGAGACGCCTGGAAGGAAGTGTTGCGTCAGGCCGAAATCCGTTGATCGGGTTGTTAATGGCCAATTAAGTAAGTAAGTAAGAGTATGTTAAAGCGCAGGTTGTTATCAAATCTGAATGTGTTCAGCCAGCGTATCTACCTCAAACCGGATCTATGAATCCAAAAACCCTTTTAGAATACTGCCTTCAATTTGCAATGCCTAACAGTTGCATTCTAAACTAGGCTTTGCTTTACGAAATTGCCTTAAAACTTCAACTTCGTCATCACTTATGCTGATGTAGGGTACAATGATTTTGTACTTGTTGTTACAAATGTACCTCACACAGTTTAACATGATCAATTGTATTTTAATATTGAAAACAAAAAACAGAAAAATATGCTTGAATTTGATTTCAGAACAAACGAAGAACTTGTATTGCTGAAAAAAAGAATGAAAGAAAGACAGAAAAAACATTGTACAAGACAACACAGAAACCCCAGCAGTCTGTCAGTTACCAACTGGGTGAGTCTGTATTTTAAAGTTTTTTTTTTGTGAATTGTGTGAGTTGGCGTATGGCAAACTCTCAGTTACTTTTATTATATTATCGACATGCTCGCATAAAGCCAAAAAGAACGAAAGCAAACAAGAAAAAAATACAAAAAAAAGATTGAAAACGTTAAAAGAAAAAGAAATGGCCACCAATTGTGCCAAACTGTATTTTAATTAATTGAAAAGAAAACAAAACCAAAAACTTACGAAAAAAAAACTCCACTTTAAACATCACCACCTGTGTATTTGTTGTATGTAAAGCAGTAATTGAAGGTAAACGTTTGTATGTATTTACACAACAAAGGTATCAATGTGTGGGGGTTTTTGTTTGTATAAAACAGACATTATCTCGATACGTGAGGATCTCCATAAAAAAACAAAACCAGACATGCAAAAGTGCTGAGAAAAAAAAAACCAAAAAACAACACGATCCACCAAGAAACGTTATTCATCACAGGTGGTAATAGCAACGCCCTTATTTGTGTCATACACTTTATGGCACAAGCCAGACTGAAGAGAAGAATCACAGAATGAAATGCCGTTTCTTATTTATTTGTGTCTTTAACTTAAAATTTTTATTTTTAATTTCTTTTTTTACTTATTTTTTGTTTTTGGGGTCATTAAAACGATCATCATTCATTCAAAAGTAAGCAGACAATCGAAGAAAAAATTAATTAATTATCTGTCCAAACAGCAAACGTATTTCATTTTTATTCCCCACTTTAGGAATTTAAAGCACTTTTTTCTGTTGTTGCCTTTGTTTGTGTGAAATTGTTGGCAGATTTATCAAAATTCAATCATGAATTTAATTGAATATAAAAAAAATAATAAAAAAAACAATAAATAATTAAATTGTTAATATGCTGGAAAAATATGTACTTATGCTGATGATAATTGTGTTAAAAATATAAATTGGACCGACCAATCGAACAAATATAAATTTCGGCATATGTCTGCTACGACTACGATTTATAAACGTCATTCGATTAATAAAATTTTAGAATTTTTTTTCCAATAAACTTGACTAGAAGACATTAATGATGATTTGGATATTGCAGTTTTATTTTCATATGTACTGATTTAACGTACATAACATACATAATAGGTAATTATAACCCTTCAGTCAGGATTAGGCTTCTCACACTATTCATGTTGTGTTTATTAATTTTATACATGAGTGGCGGGAACTAGAGTTTAAAGTCGACTCCGAACGACAGATTTTTGAAAAACTTTTCATGGCAATTTTATTTCATTTTTAGTTTTTAGAGTTAGTTTTTAGAGTTTTTGCCAGAAATCTGCTGAGAGAAAGTTGGCAAAGAAATATTTTTCATGTTTCGATTTGATCGAGATGCCTGACCTGGTATTTGAACCGTGGCCTTACGTCTAATAAGCCTACTAGACTACGGCAACATTGACTTAACATAGCCACATAAAATGTAACGAAGAGGCGTTTAATCATGCTATTGAGAGGGCTAGCTGACAGGACGATTTCTAGAAAGGTAGTCACGAAATTCATTTTGCGATAAATCCACTCTTAGTAAGATATGTATTCAAGTCGTCTTTAAACATTTTTAATATATTCATGGATTTCATTTAATCAGGCTCACTTTAGAGTAGCTTAGCAATATTTTCTGTTATGCTATGTTATTCCACAATAGTCGATGCCACGTTTCAGAACTAACGACCTCAGTACCAACCACATTTGCAATGACTTCTTAATGACTAGGTGCCAATATAATTCGTAACATACTACCATGCTTGAGGTAATTGTTAATCGCCAATTCCAGGACAGTCCTCGATATCGATTACCTGGAAGTTTTTGCTTTATTTATCATTTAACTATTTGTGAAGATATTTAAACATATTCCAATACATCAAGTTTATCAAATCATGATTGTTCAGATCGTGCATTCCCAGATTGCATAAATATCCACTTGGATAGACAGAAACAAGTGCTTCAGATATCAATATGGCCCTTACTACAGCAAGTCTTGAGGCCATATTTATGAAAAGCTTCTTCTATTGTCGCCGTAGTCTAGGAGGTAGTGTGTTGCTTATTAGACGTAAAGCCAAACCATAGGTTGAACGTAGTATCGGTGCTATTCTCTTTGAGCTATTTTTCTGAGAAAATTTCCACAATTTTGAAAGCGCTGAACTTGAACTTTCCTGAATATAAATGCCAAAACAGTTTGCTATTCCCAGTTGTCAAATCCAAGTTATTAAGATCGTTGTTTTTATGCAGCTAAGGGAACAGCCGAAAATAAACACGGTAGCCCGGTGCGTTGATGAAATTTCTTTGCTATTAACCCGGTAATTCCAGTGAAAGCCAAAGCATTTTTTATAATGCGTGACGAATTTAAAAAAAGTTAAATCCCCTTTTAAATAACCCACCAAAGAAGCTCTATACTTGCTTTCTCTTCCAGAATTGGCAGATAGATTAGACCAATTAAACAATAAAGGCTTGCTCTCCTTTACTTACTGTTCATGGACTTCAGGAAATCTTTTGATTCCGAGATATCATATCATATCATAATCGAGAGTACACAACTATCTGTACTTTACAATGACATCATCTGTCAATCAATTTATACGTGCGATAGGGTAAAACAGCGTTGTCCATACCCTCAATTATTCGCAATTGGACGGTTGATATCTTGAGTTAAATTTCTTCAGAGAGGAAAGGGACTAAACGGAGACTTTTACAACAGCTCGAGAATTTGTATTACGCACAAGATCTCCAATGTGAAAACAACACGAAAAGACAGGAAAGGTTAGCAGTTATTCCTGAACTTAATCTCTATATCATGATAATAAACCTTAGCACTGAGAACTACCAATGTGGTGACAACTAATGAGGGCACAGAAACAGCTTAAACGGTATTCGGATAATCAGTGTGAAGAGGCTTATAAATATTCAGACGAGAGAGAATCCAAGATTAAATTTTTAATTCATCAAAATGAAATACAAAAAAGTATTTCTTCGGCGACTTTCTCTCAGCAGATTTCTGGCCGAGTCGACTTTATACTGTAGGTCCCACAACTCATGTATAAAATTAACACACACAACATAAGTGGTGTGATAAACTGGGTCGTAACAGACGTAATCGGCATTCGGATAATGAGTGTGAAGAGGCTTATAAATATCCAGAGGAGAGAGTATCCACGACTAAATATTTAACTCAAGTGTGAAGTCTGGAGCTATTCATCAATAATTGTCGCAGAGCCTTCTGTGCTTCTTCTTGCTCCTCGCCATAACCACCATGGAACTCTGGAACCTTACAAACAAGGAATACACATGGAAACTATTCGTATGTAGAATATGAGAGTGGATCGGTCATATCATAAAGCGAGAACCCATGGTATCAATGAAACTTTCATTTTGGATAGAGTTTAAGCTGAATTATATTTCTTGTTTTTTGCAGTCAGTTTAAATTTGTTGAAGTCAGACATCTCTAACGAAAAGAAATATGAAAAACTATTGTTTCGACGACTTCCTTTCAGTAGATTTCTGGCAAAAATTCTGAGAGTGAATAAAATTGCCATGAAAAGTTTCTCAAAAATCGGTCGTTCGGTGTCGGCTCTTTAAGGTCCTGCCGCTCATATATAAAATTAACACACATAACATATGTGGTGTGAAAAGCTAGGTCGTAATACTGACTGAAGAGTTGTAATGACCAATTATGTATGTATGTACGTCATGCTTTCTTTATATTTTTATTTCATTATTTATTGTGTTTATTTTTTAATTTAAGCCACTGATTGTATTACACTTACTGTTTTTATATTGTTGATTGATTGTTTAGTCATGTCCTTCCATTGCTTACGATCTTTTAAACCATATGGGGCTGTTAAGCTTTGTAAACATCGTACACTTTTAAATCATTCATATTTTAAATTGATTAATTAAGTATTCACGTGTTGGTTTTTACAAAAATTCCAACAATTTTTATATCATTTCATTATACTCTGGAGTATTGATTTCCTTGCTAAGGTATTCAGCCTTAATTACTTTTTATTGCCTTAAAATATTCAATCTTCTTCTTCTTTTTCTGGCTTTCAAAGGCAGCAACAGCAACAACATTTGCAACAATGTTATATGTAAACCATAATACATATTTTGATTTTCAAAAATGGATATTAAAAATTGGGTTTCATTTTTCCTTGTGTCTTCGTTTTTTTGTTTTTGTGACTTATTTTCAGGCATTATTTGCTTACAATCTAAATGCTCATATCAAAAACGCATGTTAACGAGTTCTTTTTGCGTATTAAACGCAACGTGTTTATACTTGCAATTTATAATGTAAACGCTAAACAATCACGCAATTTAGTGGCAAAACAAAGTTACTGAAACACAGGAAAAAAGGGATGGAGAGAGAGAGAGGACGTACATTCGTTCAAATAAACCCACCAGCAGTAGATGAAGAAACGCGCGACCGTTTAAATTGATGGCAGTGAATTTTGAAAAAAAAGGAAAAAAACCAAGGAACCTAATATTCAACAGTAGAAAAAAGAAATCTTTTCTTTATAAAACATTGTCTTATTTTTGTTGTTTTGTTTTGTTTTCATTTAATTTTGCTTTATGTTGCAAGCAAAGCCTACTTAACAGGGCTGTTTTAATAACAGACACATGGCAACTTATGTACTCATTACGGTACGAATGTCATGTGATTTCTTCAAGAAAAACAACAGAAAAAAAGAAGGAAAAGAAAAAACACTATTCACGCCAAGTTAAGGCAGTCAATAATTTCTTGGTGTTATTTGGCTGTTTAAACGCCTCAATGCATTCTGCCAGTGCCAGGGTTTGAAAATGATACAAACATTTTAAAATTCGTTGTTTCAAGTGGATTAAAAATGTTCATAATTTTTATATATTAAGAAGTAAGTATTAAGCTTGGATTATAGGTTGCCATATAACCCGTCTTAATCACATAAAACGTTCTGTCTTTACAATTTGTACCTTTAATATACAATACTTTGCATTGTATCCTTTACAAGGAAAGGCATTGATATGTACGTCCTATAACAGATATTATATCCCGCTCTCTGATAAATTTAAGATTATAATAAAATATATTCAAAAACATCTCTCCTCTACAATATTATTTTACATTTTATTTTATTTTATTTTAACACATTCATGTTATGGCATCATGCCTTAATATGTTGTTCTTACTAATGTTGTTGTAATACTCTTGTCGTCATTCATTCCGTCTTTCATTCATTGTTATGTACCTTTAGTGGCTTTAGTGTCCGCGTTGTGTTTAAATTTGAGTAACCAAATACAACACAAGTATTTACTATAGACATGTACATTAATGTTGCAACAACATTAATAATAATAACAACATCAACAACAACATTTTGTGTATCTGGACAACACCAGGATTGAGAGAGAGAGAGACAGGGAGAGAGAAAAAAGTAACTCAATATTTTGCAGTTACACGTTAATTTAAGCACAAATTGAATTAATAAAACATGTTAAACATTGTGTGCGGTCCGAAAATATTTATTAATTTATGCACGAATATCGCCTGCCAACCAAATCGAAATCAGAAAAAAAACACACACAAAAAAAATTTGAAAATAAAAGCACACAAAAACATTAAATGAGTAAAACACAGGCCATATCAAAAGACTTAAGACCCAAACACACACTTCAAATTTACCAAAAAAAAAAAAAGAAAATAAACGAAATTAAATGGCTTGTAACAAAACTACTACACCATTTCCCTAAAATTAAATACTTCTGATTCTTTGAATTTTCAGAAATGGTGAAAACATCTGCAGGATATGTAAAACGAAGAGTTCGCTAAGGCTGTGAGCTCTTCTTTCATCTCTTATTAGCGCTTAATTTTATGCTTGTTACAGAACAATTCAAACACTTAATAAAGGAATTATGATGGAACTATACGATCGGGTATGCATATGATATTATTTATTATATATATGTAGGTATATAGAGGGTGTTTTTTATAGAGGTGTAGAACTTTAAGTTGGCATTACTTTTCAAGATGGCGACCGATTTAACAGCTGTCAAGTGATTTATTCTCAGTTTGGTTTGGCAATTCATCATGAATAGACTCACGCCTGAACAACGCTTGCAAATAGTGCAATTTTATTTCGAAAATAATGGTTCTGTGCGGAAAACGTATCGCGCACTACGTCCATTTTATCGTCGACAAAATCGTCCATCAGAGCAGTTAATTCGATTAACCATGGAACGTTTTCGCATCACGTTTACTCTTATTGATAACTCGCATCCCCAGAGACGCTGTACGGTGCGTACAGAAGAAGCTATTGCTGCTGTAGAGCGTAGCATTGAGGAAGACCCGAATGAGTCCCTCCGCCATCGAGCACAGGAATTGGATTTGTGTCCATCCACATTATGGAAGATTTTGCGGAAGGATCTTGGTTTGCGTGCTTACAAAATCCAACTCATGCAAGATTTGAAGCCAAACGATCATCAAGTAAGGCGTAGATTCGTCGAATGGGCCCAAAACGAGATTACCGTTGTTCCCGATTTTCATAAGCGAATTTTGTTTAGCGATGAAGCGCACTTCTGAACAAACAAAACTGCCGCATTTGGAGTGAAGGTAATGCTCAAGTGTATGTGGAAACACCGTTACATCCAGAAAAACTGACTGTTTGGTGCGCTTTGTGGGCTGGTGGAATCATTGGTCCGTACTTTTTCAAAAACGATGGTGGCCAGAAAGTTACAGTCAATGGTGATCGGTATAGAGCCATGATTACTAACTTTTTCATTACTGAATTGAATAACCAAGATGTGCAGGAGATGTGGTTTCAACAAGACGGCGCAACATGTCACACAGCTCGTGCCACAATAGATTTATTGAAAGACACGTTTGGTGACCGCCCAATTTCACGTTTTGGACCTGTGAATTGGCCTCCAAGATCTTGTGATTTAACACCGCTAGACTACTTTCTGTGGGGCTATGTAAAGTCATTGGTCTATGCGGTAAAGCCACAAACGCTTGACCATTTGGAAGACAACATTCGCCGTATTATTGCCGATATACGGCCCCAAATGTTGGAAAAAGTCATCGAAAATTGGACGTCCAGATTGGACTACATCCGCGCCAGCCGTGGCGGTCATATGCCAGAAGTCATATTTAAAATGTAATGCCACAAGATTATCTTTCGGATAAATAAAATTCAAGTCAGTCGAATAATCCATCGTTGTTTTATTGCAACTTAAAGTTCTATACCTCTATAAAAAACACCCTTTAGTACAGGAAATTGCATGAGGTAATGGATCGAAAACAAAGTTTAAGGAAACCCAAATGACTACGAGTCATAGTGCAGGAATTCTTCATCCAAAACCAGAAAGTAAATGAAGCATTTTAGTTCTGTTACCAGACCAGTGTCATAGACAAAATACGTAGGTAAGGAACTAAAAAAGTCTGAAGTTGGCATCCCCAGCAATATGATTGTATGGAAAACGCAGAGTAGTAGGTGAACTACGAGATCACAAGAGTATTACGTAGATATGATCAATTGTGTTTCCCTCAATCTATACACGTTATCTCTGTATTGTATCTTATAATCCTATGCTTATCAGTACGGTGAAGATTGTTCATCTCACATGCTAATCTGGCATCAAATCTCACATGACCAGGGATCCAGCAGTAGATAACCCTGTTGCCTGATCATAGCTAACTTCAGTCTCAGTTTGAGTTAACCTCACAAGGATCAAGGAGTCAGATTGCTGTTCCGTTCTTTATACTCTCTGTCCAAGAGAGATTTCAACAGCATGGAGTTACTCTTTTTAGATGCCCGCGGGTTTCTCCATAAGTTTAGGAATGTATTTGTAGGTTCCTTTTATTTTCCTTTGCTTTTATGTGTATCTTTTTAACAGTTTCGTCTTTCCAAGACTGAGAGTTCGACCATGGCAGAACCTATATGATACTGACAAGGCTCATCTACACTTGAGTTCGGCATGGTTTTCAAGAGACTTTATTTTTGAAAGCTTTACTGATTCTTAGTATTGCTTGCGTAACATATTAGTTACTGCCACCCAACTACCTTTCTAGCATTAGTGACTCTATCGAAGAGAGAATAAGTGCAGTCGCATGAGTCCTTGTAGCAGCACAACAAAGTACTTACCTTATCGTGAGTAGAAGTATTCTAACAATGTTGCCGTTTTCTTATAGAATTGGAGCTAAATAGTTGGCATTCTCTAGCAGCACAGTCTATCTCCTTTCTGTTAATATATCTGGCGCAGCATCATACCCTTAAGCACAAAGCAGAAGAGAGAAACTGGCTTGAGCACCTGCTGCTGCGTCTAATACCATTCCGTAAGTTTTCCATTCATAGCCTCTACAATATGGGTCTGCCTATAGAGTCCTATGAATATAAACATTTTGTTACATAAATCGAAACGACCTAATATCGTTTAACAATAAAAACGATAAACAAAAGCTACCAGCTACACCAACACAAAAGCCACACGATACAAATACACTCTAACACTAAGAATACAATGAACGTGCTGATTATCTAAAGCTGCACACACACATATGTACGACGAACCTGGTTGCGCCTGGTACCAACAACAACATGTATGTAACAAAAAGGGAAAGACAACATAAGCAAAGTACACAAACAACAATGTATTAGCAATAGAGCTCTCTAGAAGGCAAGATCACGAACCTTCCACTTCAAGAATGTTCGTTAGACTGGTTGTGTCGGACTATAAAAGGGCTGGACAAAGCAGGCAGCAATTAGTTATAATTCAGTCAGACTTGTGTGAAGACGCGTTGTGGTTTGAACGTACAAGTGGTATTGCTTGCAAAAAGGTTGTAAGCAGAAAAGATCTAACGAACAGTTGTTAGTGTTAACGCGGATAGAAGTGTGAAACAGAGTAGTGTACAAGCAAATTGTTGTTGTATCGTTAAGTCATAAACAGTGGCACAAACGTAGTATGAGTAATAAAGAGAGTTTAAGAAAAACTAAAGACATATATGTTTTTACTTGGTTTGCAATTAACGAACTCATATTTAAACGTTTTTAAAAAGGTAAAAACGTAACAATATGTATCTGTCGAAAATAAGACATTCAACTCAAAATGGAACCATTTAGAATGGAATGGATAGTGATAAATCAGTTAAATTTACAACCTATAATCTACAACTGCTACGGCTATTATTGACCACTTTCGTTCTGCAACAAAAGCTCTGTATAAAATAGAGCTGATTTCCATTTACTGTCGAATGCGGCTGATTCTGATAAAAACAAAATTTTGTTATAAGAAATGTAATCCTTTTTAAGTTTTTATTATCCTTTGAAAATATATTAATTTATGATTTATTTTGGAAATGGTGTTTCTACTAGTGCCACTTTTTGTGGCAGCACGTTCCTGTACAAAATCAAATCTTTCCAAAAAAATAAAGAAAAAAAGGTAAGAAAATCGGGCGTATTGATCGCATTTTAACTGTGTAAACGCAATTTGAATTTACAACCGATTCGTATGCGTTTTACTCTTACATTTCACTTTGGCCAGCCATATTATTCCTTCCTTAGCCTTAGAGCTGGTGTTCCAATATGAAATTTATTTTTTTTAGTCTGCAAAGAAAAAAAATGACGTGATTGGTTTGCATTTAAACAGATGAATAAAATAGAATGTTTATGTGTATGTAACACATAAAAGAAACCTTCTCTTTCCGTATAAGCAGCCGCAAACTTTCAGAAAATAAAAATCATAATTTTCCACTAAAGTTTTTCCTTCAGTTTTTCGTTTGGTGTATTGGTATATGTGTATGTATGTATGTATGTATGTATATGGTTTACATAAAACTATAAAGCAAATGAAACATAAAAATTAGAACATGTTAAATGTTTTGTATAAAATTTACATGAACATGCAACAACATTCATAACTGTGTGGCATACACAATATAACAGTGACTGTGTGTGTGGCTCAGCAATTGGTGCAACAACATCAACTTTGGCGGCAAATATCGTTTGCTTTCCGTTTGATCTCTGGCGTTGGGCTGCTTTACTTATACTCGTATTACCTACACTTGAGTGTGTTTAACAACCTGTAAAATACGAAAAAATCATATCAAAGGGTCCTAAAGTTGACAAGAGAGTTTGTGCTGGCCTGGCTGTTGTCCAAAGCCATTTCAAAAGGTATGAAAAATTGATCGATTTTTTTATATGGTAGGTATGACAAATATCTTCGCTTTTGTTTCTTTACTTTGTTTTTTAGAAACTTTTTTTATTACCACGATTTTTTTGGTTTTTTTTTTGTCTGAAATTGTACGTTGTGTATAATTCCTGTTGGCATTATGTTGACATTATTTGGTAACAACAATTTTTATTTCTTTTTTTTTTTTTGCTGAAATGATTACTAACCCAATGGGAATTTTAAGCGCAACTTTTTTTGGAGGGTATTTTATTACTGCGCTTGATTAATTCACTCCACATGGTTAAGACTAAATAAAGCGTCTGTTCAGACGTTAAGTAATTTAAAATTAAACTTTTTATTGAAACGTTATGGGTTAGAATTAGAAGCATAGAATCAATGTAGAAAAGTAATGTTGAAAGCATTTAAAATTTTGATCGAGAAAAAGTGCAAGTAAGGCCATCACCTTTTCTATAAAACAAGAAATAATAAATTTGTCCTTGCTTTATAACAAGAAAACTCACAGAATTCTTCCAAGAAAACTTTCTATCCAATTGAATTCAATTGCATTATAAACCGAACTAATAGATCGTACAATAAAATACCCTGTGTCCTGAGGGATAAGGATTTTCATGTTCATTCACATGAAGTAAATCACTAGAGATTCAACTTGGGCAGGTCGTGGAACATTATTAATGAATATATACATGAATGGGCAGAACCAAGGAGAAGCTCTACGCAACAGCAAGCATTGCATACGTAGTTCGTTAGACCAACAGCTTTTCTGTTCAGTGTAGAAACTCCTTGACAACATAGCTGCCAGATAAATGAGGTACCAAATCGTCAAATATTTGAGAAAAAATCGTCAATATTGTCAAAGAGTTTATTAAAATTATCAAAAAATCGTCAGAAAAAATAAATAAATAAATTAAAAGTTTTTAAAAACCAAAATTATTTCTATTTTAGCAAAACATATAAAGTCAATATATGCATGTACATATCTGAGTTCAAAAATAAAACATTTCAAAATTATCTTCATTTATTAATTTTTTTCCAAAAATCTAGAAGTTTTATAACATTTTCAGGAAAAAATTTATTAAGGTTTAAACAATCTAACCCAGTGTTGTTTATTGATATATAAGCGCAGCAATAATATTGCATCATCTTAATCTATGGGTGGTGTAAATATTAAGGAGTCAGAAGCTCTTGACATGAAAATTTAGTGTAATGTTGGCTGGAACCGATACATTTTTCAGTTCCTTCAGTTCCTTCTAACATCTTATCATCTATTTACACCATTTATAACCGACCGAGAATGGAATACAACTTTCATGTATGGGTCGGTGCCTCAACGTCTATTTTGATGTTTCTCGACCGCAGACAGGAGAGGCCGTAGTAGCTCGTTAATGACGGAAGTGTATCCCACTACATTGAATAAATGGAGCATCGGTGCAGTTTGGTTTGTGTTTCACTGTTCTATAGCTACTACAGAAGAATTTTGCTCGTACGAAATAAGGGGATTTTTTCCCGAAAATCATGTATTCCTACGTAACGCTCGTTTCTCGCCCAGCACATCCATATGTGGTCGATTGGCCAGTGGATCGCACACTGTATTACAGTAATAATACGTTTTTTAGTCTGACTATTCGCATTTGCAACTCAATTCCTGTCTTTCCTGTTACTTATGGTATAAAAATATACAAGCCTTTCCCTCTGCCATAACATATGGAAAAATCCACACAGCTCCTAGCATGTTTAAGACTACAAACTTAGTACTACCGTTAGAATATTAGTGATTGCAAGATATTTCATGACTTTGACGTGGCTGTAGCAGAGTACCGTCAGAATATTATTGATTATAGAATTTTACTCGACTTTGGAGCATAAAACAGGCAGAATTTCACCGATGGCATAAGTTATGTTGGCTTTAAAAACCGCTGTGCTTTGTGGCTTATAAGTATTCACCTGGGACTTAAGATAGCCCCACAAGAAAACGTCAAATCTGGTCAATTTGCACGATCTGTGGGTGGCCAGTACAAATCGCCTCCACACCTGCAAATTGTTCGTGCAACTGAAAGGAAAAGAATCGATGATCTACCCAAAATGGTTTTCAATGAAGTATGGAATATGAAATCGCCGTAGTCTAGTAGATAGTGTGTTGGCTTATTAAATGTGAGACCACGGTTCAAACCCCAGGTCAGACGTCTCCAACAAAATGAAATCTGAAGAAAATATTTTTTCAGTTACTTTCTCTGAGTATATTTGTGGCAAAAAGTGTGAGCGTAAATAAAATAAAATTGCCATGAAAGATTTTTAAATACGAGTCGACTGTAGGTCCGACCACTTATGGATAAAATTAGTACCCAATATTGGCGATACCAGAAGTTAGGTCGTAATCCTAATTGAAGTGTTGTAATGAAAACTCCACCACTAAATCCTTACTAAACAGTGACTTTGTTCACGCACCGGTTTCTATAGAAAAGGGCCTCAACGCTGCCAAAAATGAATGAAATTTTGATGAAACAGCACGTGCTTTTGAATGCTATATCCGACCATTGTTATTTAGCAAAACAAATTGTGTTCGTAATAACTATTTGACAGTTCTAGCTTCAGCAAGATGGCCGCCATCAACTAAAAGTGTGGGAGTCCCATGCTGGAAACCTCGCGAAGCTCTTACTCTACTGGTCTATCAAATCAAATTATCTTTTCGATTTTCAATGACATTCAAAACTAACTCCACTGGTCTACCAGTTTGGTATGGGAATCGAATTATTTTTAAGGGGTTTCAATGCAATTGTAGCTGATATGACTTATGAAACTTAGAGCAGAATTCTAATTCCCCTTGTATTCATATTGTAGGCAACCAATTGCAAATTTGTTGCAAATCCATACAGCTTGTCACTGCATACATTGCAAAACGTTCGTCCAATAAAAGAAAAGCTACACTGAGCGCCAAAAGTGACTAAACACCACTGAAATAATTCATTTTCTTAGGATAGCGAGAAAAGTAAATGAGAAAAGTCGAATAAATTTCCAAAAATAAAAACGTTTATTTATTACTTATAAAATGTTAAAATAAAAACAACAATTCATGATAAAGGAACTTTTTATACACTTAAGAACAAAACTGTTTTATACTTAAGAACAAAAGTGTTCATGGCGCTCACTGTATCTCGTTGGCATTAACTGCTTTAATAAATCCTATCGTTTGACAAATTTTACTGCACTCGCTGAGCGAATCTTGTTTAAAGCAACATGTGGTCTTAGGCCGCCGCAGTCTAGTAGGTAGTGTGTTGGCTTATTAGACGTAAAGCCAGGGTTCGAGCCCCAGGCCAGACATCAAAACAAAATACAAAGATCAAGGACTTCTTTTCAGCAGATTTCTGGCAAAAACTCTGAGGGTAAATAAAATAAATAAATATTATATAATCACATACTGTAATTTAAAAGATTAATTTCTTGTTGTATGTGATATGCTACAGAATAAATAAATAAATAAAATAAATAAATAAAATAAATAAGAATAGTGCCTTGAAAAATTTCTCAAAAATTTCTTCGGCGGCTTCTTCTCAGCAGATTTCTGGCAAAAACTCTGACAGTAAATAAAAATTGCCATGAAAAGTTTCTTAAAAGTCTGTCGTTTGGAGTCGATTTGAAACTGTAGCTCCCGCCACTCATGTATAAAAATTAGCACACACAACATAAGTAGTGTGAGAAACTAGGTCGTAATCCTCACTGAAGGGTTGTAATGACCAATTACGTATGTTATGTGTATGTATGTGGTCTTATTGCCTCATCACTATAGTGTAAATGATTTAGGGTTGATTGTACGGATTGTGATTATTTTAATTCAACAAATAAATCATTTCTATTTTTGTCAATCTACATATTTCTGTTAGACAGAAACTCAAGCTTCTAATTAGAAATTTGAGATCAAATGTGTCTTTTCTAATTTCACTACTCAAAAGCTATTACGATTTACAACACAAGCTAACAAATCAAAACTACTTGACAATAAATCCTCATCAATCAATCCAACATGAAATAAAAACTCCAGTCAATTTACTATAAACAGACATAAATTGTAAGCAAACAAACACACACATACATATGCATTAAGATAAATACATGAAGACCTACAAATCACTACACTCCCCGAAAATGAACGAAATAAACAGAAATAAAATACATACTTATATACGAATACACAGATTTTTATTGTGCAGCTTTAAAAAAGAAACGAAGAGAAAAAAAATCCAAATTGTGACAGAATAAGTTACTGAGTGAATGAATGATTGGGTGAGTGATTGAATGACTGTTATATTGGTGGCATGTACTACTGTAAAACGTAACAAAGTCACGATTTGCATAAACGACAAAAAATCAACAGGGAGAGAGAGAGAGACACACTGAGAAAAAAACAAATAAGCAAACATGCATCGATATGGCCACAAATTCTCAAATAAACGTTGGCTTAATAGTATGACACAAAGAAGGAAGAAAAAAAATTATAAAAAAAATAAGCCAATGAACCACAAAAAAATAAAGGAAATAAACGATAAACACTTTGCGCAAAATAAAAATACAAAAAAAACATTTAAAAACAAAATCAACAGCAATTATAAGTAAATAAACAAAAAATCCGTGTATACTTTATTATTTTTATTTGAACAAATTCTGTGTTTTTTTTTCTTATTGTATTGTAGTTTTTCTTACTCGACTATTTAAATTGTTGCCACAACCATACTGCATTGGCAACAGTAACAGGAACAGTAAAAGGTTACACATTGAACTGTCATTGACACAAAGTTGTTAATGGTACGTAGACAAATGAAATATAGAGAGAGAGAAACGAAACTTATTACAGACACCTGTAAAATTTTGCAGGTAATAAAATGCCTTTTTTTACAATTTAAAAGTTTTAACAGTTTAGCAGCCCGTATAAAAGAGGAAAAAAAATTAAATCGTGTTGGGGGAATTATGGCAATTATTGGTCACGTAATATTGTATTAAAAACAATCCTTTTTTTATTTCAAATGTAATGCAATAATAATAATAATAAGAAAACAAATCTGCATTATTTAAGAATCACGTTTGATACCAATTTGCTGCTAAATTTTCTTGGCTGCTGAGTTAAATATTTAAAGTTTTTTTCTTTCTTTTTTTTTTTTTTTTGGTTTGAATGTAAGGAAGTAACCATTGTCAACAGAAGTAAAATTTTCTATATCTTTGGAATCGGGTACATACATATATACATAATTGGCCATTACAACCCTTTAGTCAGGATTACGACCTAGTTTCTCGCACCACTTAGGTTGTGTGCTGAGCGTTAATTTTTTTAATACATGAGTGGCGGGACCTACAGTTTAAAGTCGACTCCGAACGACAGATTTTTGAGAAACTTTTCAAGGCAATTCTATTTACTTTCAGAGTTTTTGCCAGAAATCTGCTGAGAGCAAGTCGCCGAAGAAATATTTTTTATATTTCGTTCAGTTGGAGATGCCTGACTTGGGGTTTGAACCGAGGCCTCACGTCTAATAAGCCAACACACTACGTAGTAGACTACGGCGACTTCATTAGCTATTGTAACATTTAGTCAGACTTACTGACTTACACATTTGAATAGATTTGACCTCTGGCTGCTTTTCTATATCAATGTTAGGAACAGTTTATTGAATAGAACTTAATCACCGAAAGCCACATTCTGACATATGCCTCTAAGTACCAAGAAAATATATGATCTTATTTAGGTTGATGATATTTCTTAGTTATCACATAATTTCCTTAATGTGTTGGAGAAAATAACGGCTTATCACACAAAAGCCTTAAAAAGTACAAAGACTTAAAATAATAGGAAACCACATACACTTTCTGCTTCAGTCTCTATGACAAAAACGTTCATTTAGGTGGTCGTAAGGTCATGTACTTGGTGAGGGAATTGTTGATTTCTACACACATAATTGGTCATTACAACCCTTTAGTCAGGGTTACGACCTAGTTTCTCACACCAGTTATTTTGTGTGCGTTAATTTTATACATGAGTGGCAGGACCTGCAGTTTAAAGTCGATTCCGAACGACAGATTTTTGATATACTTTTCAAAGCAATTTTATTTACTCTCAGAGTTTTTGCCAGAAATCTGCTGAGAGGACGTCCCCGAAGAAATATTTTTTCATAGTTCGTTTTGATGTTTGACCTGGGGTTGAACCCGGGCTTTACGTCTAATAAGCCAACACACTACCTACAAGACCACGGCGACTTCACATTGTTGATGTCTACTGATTTAAAAACAAGTCCAAAATATATGGTTGCGGAACATAGGTAATAAGAGACAAACATGCCAGCTACACATCTTAATGATCGATAACCATAGTGGTTAATCCGTGGACTATAAATAGTATTGAGCTGCTTCGTACTACATTCTGAGAAAAAAGTTTACATCGCTTTGACATACACCAACGAAATAAAAAGGCAGCAACGTAGTCCTACCCATCTTTACTTTAATGGTTAAAAATTATTTATAGTCTATAACAAATGTTTGTCGTGTAGCTTGAATTAACCCGGGAAGAAGAATTCAAAGTGTACATTACCACCAACGCAATACCCCATATTGAGTTCGTTTCTTAAGTCTTTCGTTGACGATCAATATGGCTGCCTTCCAAAATGTATCAATACAAAGTTTGTATGCAGTTATACTACGGTATATAAACTATGTAGATATGCAAAGTAACCAAACAATGCATCAACTATAAATCAGATGCCTGATTGTGTTCATGTTTAAAACATGTCTTCTGTATCAAAACTTTATTCCTTTTAAGAGCTTTCGTTTTTTACTATGCCGCATAATTTTGTGTGTTAGAAAGAAAGAAAATGGAATTGTCGGAAAATAGTTTTTCATAATTGCTCTATTGCAGCAGGTTGCAGAAGAAGGAATTGCCAACTGGGATCAATGTCCTCTGCAAAAGATCATGCTGTAAGAAAGGTAGGATAAAGAGTAATTACGACACTTTACAAACCAAGTCCAGTCATGCATTAGACTATCAAGAAATAATCTGAGGTTGATAACTAGTTTTCTGACAGCACAGTCAAAGTACACTTATTGAGGGCTGTCTTGTGTCCAACATATAAGTTGTGTAACGATGAGAGTGAATCGTTAGGATATACATTTGGAACCTGTGAGACATTAATGGAGACCAAAAGAAAATACTTGGATAAATACCAGGTACTGGCAGGGAATTGTCGTTGTTAAAACCGAACACCGTCTGGAAGCTTGTAATTGCAATAAGCTTAGAGGGGACGTTTAAAGTACTCTTTAAGCACAATATACTAGGCATGTCTTAACGAAAATAATAATTTTATATTACTTACTGTGCCAAAATATGTTATTCATTGTTGCTGTTGTCATCCCTTGCCTAAGTTGCCAGCAGGCTTCATAGATGAATTATTTTAAGGAGAGCTGCTAAATTCAAAACTACAATATTCGTGGTTATAGGTTAGGTTAGGTTAGAGGATGTGTACTTGTGAATTAAGACAAGTACAGTAGCCGGAGGTCGAATTGACCCATTGTACAACGTCCTTAAAGAGGGAAGGATAATAGAGGGAATTGGATAAAAAAGGAGAGGATGTAGGGAAAGGGAGAATGGGAGGTGGAGGAATTAAATAGATGAGACACAACAAAAAGAGGGGAGTGCGCGACAACACTGATGATGCCCTAGAGCCTCTCAACCAGCCTAAGCCAATAATGAATATGTGAAGAGCCTTGATGTCGGCTCTCGATACAGAATTCAAACTCTCTCCCTGCCAAGGGTCCTCAACCTCAACCTACGAAGGGCTGGGCAGTTACAGAGGAGGTGTTCAATAGTCTCCAACTCCTCCCATCGCAACATGCCCTGCAATAGACCGGCTGGGATCTGTTCCAGATCCCCGTCAGCGACCTAATCTTGTAGTGCCCCGTGATAAAACCGACAACCAACCTTAAGCTGGCCTTATCCAAGCCCAGCAGCCAAATTGTTGTCCTATTGAAACATAACATTCGTGGTCATAGGTTTACTGCTTCTCAGACTCCCTATTCTATTCGGCATACTTCCCTTTATTTATTTGGTTTTAATGACTATTTTTTGTGTTGCTGTTCAGTTTTTGTGAAAATTAAGCCTGAGTGAATTGTTGTCAAATTAATAGTAGAGTTTTTTTTGTATGTTTTTTGTTGTTGTTTTTATACAAATTTAAGCAAATGCTTGTGGCAGTGGTAGCAGTTATTTTTTGGGATAAATTTTTTATGGAAAAGACAAATTATGAAGCAAAATTATGGCTTAACATGTAAACTATACACCGCTGCGCTTGTTTATGGCAGGTTAAGAGGTGAAGCACGAGCCTTAAAACAAATATACAAACACAGACATACACACACACACACACATACAAACATTGAATTATTAGCAATAATAGATTATAACAACTTTTTAAATAAACATTTAATTTAATAACAAAATTTAATTCACTTTACCATAGCGTAGCTTAATTTACTTTCCCTATTGACTTACGATGATAAATAATGCGACAAAAATTGTAATTTTTTATACAGAGCATATAGAAAGCTTATGTACATATGTATGTAGATATGTATGTATGTTATATCGCGTTTAATCTAAGGTGTATACCAACTCCACCTTAATAAGCTTTTATGAGGATTTATTATTTCTTTTCAATAATTTTTTTTCTGTTTTTTTTTATTATTTTCTAAAGACAAATCATTTTCTATGGAAACAATTTCTTAAATTATCTATGACATGGCAATTGAAATGCGTATCTAAAGAAAACACCTTCGTTTTCTTTATAATAAATAATGTACTCATACGTTCATGTTCATATTGATGTTGTAGGAGAAAATAAAACTTTCCTTCCTTGTCTTGTCTGTCTGTCTGACAGTCCATCTGTCTCTAAAACTTCTTGCTTGCTTGCTTGCATGCCTATGATCATCTGAATACTTGTCAATTTTATTTGTGTCTGTATGAAGAAATTTTTTCATTGAAATCATGTTCAATTTTAAAAGAATTTTTATATGAATTATTGCTTGCATTATAATGCATCCCAATTCAAGAAAAAACGAAGAAAAAAAGTTAAAAAGATTTACAATTTAAATCTCTACAATTTACATTGTTGTTGTAGTTGTTGTTGTTCTTCTGTGGTAATCAATCAATTGTTGTTTGATTTCATGTACTTACTCAACCACATATGTATGTACATACATACAATATTTACAAGACGCAACATACTATTTCTCAATACATTGTACAATGCATTGTACAATGCATTGTATTGTGTTTGATTTTGTCTGTGCTTGTCTACATTACATTACATACATACATACATACAAGTGTCTGTTTTTTTTTTCGTTTCCCCACATTTTTATCGTGTTAATTTTTGTGGCTGTAGGATAACCTGTTGCACATTTAAAAGGGACAGGCGTATTATAATATGTTAATTTAGAAATTATTGTCTGTAGTACACCATCATACAATAACAATATAATACAATAAAAACAGCATTTTTTTCTTTCTTTATTTCTTTAATTAATAACAATAAGAAAAGAGAAATTTTTTTAATGGATGTTGCATTTTTTTCTAACATGTCTCAAGAATGTCTAATGTGACCTTTATTTTCTGAAGCTTTTAGAGAAAGGAGAAATTTTATTATTTAAAAATTTCATTTCAATAGTGATTTACACATACATTTACATGAAGAAAATGTAATTGTATGATAATGGGAGACTGTAAAAAGTAAAGGGTTTCAATTACGTTTATAGCAACAGACATTTAATCAATCATGCATTCCTTACGCCAGAGACTCAATAACAAATTTTAGTTTCTGAGTTAAACTCCAAAAGTAAACATATCGTACCTTGATTTATTTCCTTTTTTTATTGCTTGGTGAACTTGCCCTGAACATATTCTACATACATACATACATAATTGGTCATTACAACCCTTTAGTCAGGAAAGCGACCTAGTTTCTTACACCACTTATGTTGTGTGCGTTAATTTTTATACATGAGTGACTGTAGTCTTAACTACTGGGCCCAAATACAGCATGTGTCTACCAAAGCAGCAAAACTAATGGGCATGTTGAGCAGACTGATGGCAAATATCGGCGGACCAACGCCAGTCCAAACGCAAATTGATCATGGCAACGACTAACTCGATACTACTTTATGGCAGCGAGATATGGGAAGATACGTTGGAGTTTAAACCCAAGCGGAAAATAGTAACAGCGGTGCAACGAACAGCGGCACTAAGAGTCGCTTCGGCCTATTGCACGGTGTCGGGCGCCGCAGTACTCGTGATCACCGGTGAGATACCTATCGACATAATGGCTTTCGAGCGACGAAGATTATGGAAAGCGAATAGGGAAAACCTCTCCACTAGTACCGCAGATGTCAGATCTCAAACTATACGGCGATGGCAAAGTAGATGGAGCGATGAAACAAGTGGAAGATGGACTGCTAGACTTATTCCATCTATAGAAGCATGAATACAGAGAAATTTTGGGGGAATTAACTACCTCCTGACTCAGTTTCTTGCGGGTCATGGTTATTTCCGATAATATCTACTCCGCATGGGCAGGGTGAATGATCCTGGCTGCATTTATTGCGAGGAAATGAGTGACGACGCTGAACACACATTCTTCCATTGCATCAAATGGCAAGTTCTCGTCTTGTGTGTTGATGAAACAGATTGGCGATTCACACCCGACAACATTGTTGGCGCAATGCTCGAAAGCGAGACGAAGTGGAGCGCTGTGAGAAGTTACGTAGAATGTGTACTCCGCAGAAAGAAGGTCGACCCTGATGCAGTACGACAGAATGATACATGATAAGACGAGCCAATAGCATGAAGCTGGCTTCAAATATGGCGTACCCAGATGTGGGAGAGTAGACAACGGTCCTTAACAGGACGTCGTTCTGGACCCTTCCCGAAGTAAAGCAGTTAGCTCCCTTCCAGGAGTATCTCCAGAAGAGGAAGAGGGATTGTTTTAGTGGAAGCCCCACTCGACGCAGCTGACGACGGTCACTGTAAGTGCGAAGGCATTTTAAATCCTACCGCACACGCCAAAAAAAAATACATGAGTGGCGGGACCTACAGTTCAAAGTCGATTTTTGAGAAACCTTTCATGGCAATTTTATTTACTCTCAGAGTTTTTGCCAGAAATCTGCTGAGAGAATGTCGCCGAAGAAATATTTTTTCATATTTCGTTCAGTTGGAGATACCTGTTTGAATCGAGGCCTCACGGCTAATAAGCCACCGTACTACCTACTAGACCACGGCGACAACAAATTTTACTGCTTTTCTTATTTATGTTAAGCTGATTTATGTTTGCCTGTTAGTACATGTAAATCTTAGCTTCAAAAGCAAATCAACTACAAATTTCATTCGATAAAGGGGATGCACAATACTTTTAGGCCATCAGAGTAACTGCGATATATTTGATAAGAAATGTACAAAAGATCTATTTATTGGTGCATGTGATTAAATACTTTTAAAGGCTATCCTACGCATAATTGGTTTGTTCCCTCACGTAGCCTATGAGTAAAAGCAGTCGGCGTCGGGTTAGACCCTCGTTGAAGAACAAGGTCCCATTTATGCCAGCCAATAAGAATATTCAAAGGGGAGATTAAATATTTTCTATAGAAACTCAACTCGATTCGAGAAAGTAGAAGTACTCTAGTAGATACTGTATTGGCTTATTAAACGTGATACAAGTCCCACCCCAGACATCTTCACCAAATCGAAACATGAACATATTTCTTCGGCAATTTTTTCTCAGCAGCAAAAACTCAAAGAGTAAATAAAAATTGCCATGAAAAAATTCTCAAAAATATCTGTTGTTAGAAGTCACCTTTAAACTGTAGGCCCACGCCACTCATGTACAATATTAACACACGCAACGTAAGTGGTGTGAGAAGCTAGGTCGTAATCCTGACTGAAGGTTTGAAACGATCAAATATGTACGTATGTTTAGGAGTATGAGAATCTGCTCCTCTCCATAGCAGGAGCAGGATCCCAACACATGATGTGAAAGAAGTATCAGCCGTCTTTACAGATTTACAGCGCCTGCTGAAGTTATTCCAGGGAATGTTAAGATGATTTTTAATGTAACAGGGGCCCGTGAGATGGACAGGCGGGCAGAAAAAATCTCAATGACCTTCTTGTCCCTAGAATTCTAGCACGGGTCCTCTTTCTTTAAGACGGTTTGTTCTGCTGCCAACGGAGTTAAGCCTTCCTGTGAAATAAGCAGAGAATACCTAATTTAATACGTAGTCTAGTAGGTAGTGTGTTGGCTTATTAGCCGTAAAGCCAGGGTTCGAGCCTCAGGCCAGACATCAAAAAAAAATATAAAAAGTATTTCTTCGACGACTTCCTCTCACCAGATTTCTCGTAGAAACTCTGGGAGTAAATAAAATTACCATGAAAAGTTTCTAAAAAATCTGTCATTCGGAGTCGACTTTAAACTGTAGGTCCCGCCACTCTTGTATAAAATTAACACACACAACTTAAGTGGTGTGAGAAACTAGGTCGTAATCCTGACTGAAGGGTTGTAATGACCAATTATGTATGTATGTAATCGGAACATCTAAATAAAAGTAAATAAAAAAAACATCTATCGTTCGGAGTTATCTTTAAACTGTAGCTCCAGCCACTTATGGATACAATTAATTTACACTACATAAGTGGCTTGGCAAGTTGTTTCAGATTATCTTGTACCAGTAGACCATACTGATGTAGCTCGGCAGTATTTTTGATGGTTTTGGTTCGGTTAGGTCGTCCACGTCTTCCAAAATGCTTACCATTTATATGCATTACACCACATTCCTTCTGTTTTGTTTAGAAATGTAGGTTTCTGAATCACAGTCAGTTAAGCTTGCATATTTGAGAATTTATGAGTGTGCAGTCTGCATTCAGCATTGAAGATATCAGATAATTGTTATAATGTGTTAGTTTCATTTCTATTAAGTCCATTATGCAACTACAAAACTGTACACTATTGGAATTCGAAGTGTAACGTTAGTTCTTAAGTCCTTGATGAGTATTATACTTGTTATAGGTATCCTATTATAAAAGACGGACTGGTTGAGACAGGCAGTTTAACGATTGTTAGCTTATGGACACTGTATTTAGGGAATCGGATACTGGTATTTTTCCTTTTGATAATTAAAGTTATAAATTGTAGTTACCCTGAACTTATTTAAAAGAAAATTTTTGAAACATTTTTCTCTATACCTCTCTCTTATTAGTTGATTGATTTACTGTATGAACACAGACAAATTAATAAAATTCTTGTAATTTTTTATTATACTGTCCAAATCACACAAATTATTTCATTAAAAAAATATTGTGTTTAATAGTTAGAAGCTGTGATATTAGCTTAAGAAAATAACAGAAAAAACAGGCAAACATTGCATGCATTAAACAAGCATTAGATTTAAAATAAAACTTAATTGCTTAATTCATTTGTATTTACAGCTGCAAAAAAACAAAAAAATCTTTGAATTCAGTCACTTAAAATTCCCGAAAAACACTTAAAAAAATATTTAAAATTGCAAAATAAAAATGGAATTCTACCTGTTATCTGAGAACAGAAATTAACAATAATTAATTGTGAATATTTTTTGTTTTTTTTGTTAGCATCAGCGTTTATCAGCAAACACGTAGGATTATTAGTAAACTTCAAAAAGCTTTTAATTTTAACTCCACAGAAACCCCATAATAAAAACTCACATCATATCAGTTAATAGCGACAGTGAGAGCGAGAGGCAAAGTGGATAAACATAATAATTTATTAAAAAAATATTCAACGTTTTAAATAAATTTCTTTAAAAAAGTGAAAGAATTTAAATTTTTTACATTTTTTTTCTGGCACAAAAAAACTACACTTTAAAGTGGCGTACAAATATTCAAACATATGGTCCGTTCAGTAAGTGAAACATGCAAAACAAAAACAAAGTAAACGAAACAAAAATATTTAAGTTTTAAAACAATCTTATATTTGTTGTTTCATTACCATAAACAAAAATCATCCTTTCATCTACATTTCGTTTCTTTTGTATATGAAAACATTTTTTCTTATAGAGAAAGAGAGAGAACGACTACAACAGAGTTTATAAGCTTTCGAAAAATGTGTCAAATTGCAAACGTTTTTACATTTTTCATATGATGACAATCTTTTCTGAATATTTTGTGTTTTTTTTCTCTCTCTCTGTTTTGCTTCACTGTTTTTTGGGCTTTTATTTAATACGAGAGCACTGCTGTGTGTTTTCACTTCCTGTGAATTTTTGCGCTTTCAATAAAAACAAAAAACAAAAAAAAATTATTTACGCAGACTTTGTCGGACATACAAAACTATACAGAGTCATACACAAATATTTGCCAGTCAATAATCGAATCAAATCAAGAACAGTGATACTTGGGACGAATGAAACCGTGTCACTGGTACTTTAATTTGGTACAGAATACAGCATATTTTAATTGAAGGTAAAATAATTTGTGTGATAAAAATTTTTTTTCAAATTTTTTCTTCAAATGTTTCTAAATAAAAAGTTTGTTTCTTAAGTCTTTTGTTAGAAAACGGTACTTTTAAGAAATCCATTATTTTCAGGACTTTTTTTACGTTCTTTTTAAGGGAATATAGTGCAGTGTAGTGCAGAAAATCAAATCTGTCGCTTGAGGTCGACTTTAAACTGCAGGTGTATGTATAAAAATTAACACACAAAACATAAGTGTTGTGAGAAGTTAGGTTTTAAGCCTGACTGAAGGGTTGTAATGACCATATATATACATATGTATGTAGTACTGCTTTGTAGTCGCCGTGGTGTAGTAGGTAGTGTGTTGGCTTACTATTCGTAAAGCCCGGGTTCGTATCCCAGGTCAGACATCAAAAATGAAATATGAAAAAAAAATATTTCTTCGGCGACTTCCTCTCAGCAGATTTCTGGCAAAAACTCTGAGAGTAAATAAAATTGCCATGAAAAGTTTCTCAAAAATCTGTCGTTCGGAGTCGACGTTAAACTGTAGGTCCCGCCATTCACGTATAAAATTAACGCACACAACATGAGTGGTGTGAGAAGCTAGGCCGTAATCCTGACTGAAGGGTTGTAATGGCCAATTATGTATGTATGTATGTAGTACTGCAACGAAACATCTCCTCCACCATTTCAGTTTAATAATGAAATCTTTTAAATCGGTCTACCTCCTTATTGGTCAGCTTCAGCTAGTACAGTGGACAGCAAAAGCCTTAGTACGCCAATATATTTTTAGCAATTTCATGAATTTTAGCCAAAAGTTTGTATAAAAATTTATAGTTTTTATATTTATTTTATTAATTTATTTCTGTTTTATTATACAACAAAAATTTTCATAAAATAAGAGAAAAATAAGGAAAAGTTTCAGATGACTCCAAAGGTACTCCCAAGGAGAACCCTGAGTAAATTTAAAATTCAGAGGCCTAATATATGAAAATGTTATCACTTGTATTTAGTAGAATATCCCTTAAAGTCAAGCACTCCAGTTAACCCATTTGTAATTGAATATACAAGTTTTGTTTAGTGTTTTCTGGTGGCACCATGATCAAGTTTTCCGGTTGATTTTTGTTTTAGGTTTAGCGATTACGTAACCGTTCTTTCGAATGATCCCTAAAAACTCTCTTGAAGTCATATCGGGACATTGTGCAAGAGTATTAAGCCTGTGGGCACATTTTTTTTTGTCAAAATATATTGCCGTACTAAGAATTTTGCTGTCCACTGTATACAATGACTGCTGTACATCTGTTGTGGCCTAGGAATGTGTTGGCAATAGCGGAGAATTATTTTTTTAGTTCGAAGTATATTTTCCTTTTACGATCCTTGTAGTAGCAATCATGGTGAATTAATAATTACCAGTAGCAGTGTATATCGAGTACAGATATTTACTGCGAATTTGAGGCGACTGGAAAATGCTTTAATTATGCAATGGCCATTAGAGGGCTGGAAGCCTAGAGAGTAGAGACCTAAACTTGAAAACCTGCTATTAAAAGATTCGTTTCTACCAAATGTTTACCTACAAAACGTATGTAGCCAAAGGAGAGATGATTGCAACATCCCAGAGATGATGGCAATATCCTAGCCAGAAGGATTGACGCAGTTGGATAACTTCAACTTCTGCCAAAAATTCAAAACGTCCACTTCGGTTACAGGACATGGATAAAGTCTATAAAGTAACTTGTAAACGTCTACATACAAAACTTTACAGATCCTTTGGAAAACAAATTTTTCAAATCAAAGGTTATAGTTTATTCGATATGGCTATCAAACCACTACAGCCATGTGACATGAATGAGTGATGACAACATCTCTGAAAGCAATATTACCATTTATTCTGATAGCTAAGCGACTGTTAAAATACAGCGGGTTTCTAACATTATAACCTGCAGGACTGGCTACGGTTTCCACAAGTCTTTAAACGAGTTAGCAGAGCGCTATAGTTTGTACATCTTAGGAGTACCGAGACATATTGGTATTCTAGGCAACTGTGGAAAAACCACTGAAGTTTTAGGCGAGTTCTCTACTTTAGGAATACCATTGAGAGCGTGCATGCTTAACAATGTGTAATAGGCTACGTTATCGCTTTGAATACGAACAAGATTGCAGAAGTCTGGACCAAAGCTTGACAAAAAAGTAAACGAAACTCCTTGTTGAAGTAAAGTGTCCGCCAAATAACTTTTTTTTTTTTTGAAAATGCTTTAAAAAAAAACTTCTGAATATTTTCTCAAATTTCTTTTTTTATTTGAAAGTACAATCCTTCCGGTTAATAATGGAAAATAATTTCATTCAAATGACTGCCTCGGCTGGCCATGCAGTAGCCTACACGATCGGTCCAATTTTTATCGATTGTGTGCAGCTGTATTTCACCAAAGGCTTCACGAATATTGTCCTTTAAAGCGTCAATTGTCTCTGGCTTGTCGGCGTAACACTTATCTTTGACGGCACCCCACAAATAATAGTCCAACGGTGTCAAATCGCAGCTACGAGGTGGCCAAACGACATCAGCTCTGCGACTGTTAATGCGATCTTCAAAAACAGGGCGCAAGACATCGAGTGTAGCTTCGGCTAATGGCCCAATTATGCCTCTGGACCAAAATCCGCACCAAACAGTGACTCGTTTTGAGTGCACCGGCTTTTCAATGTATGCATGCGGGTTTTCTGTGCCCCAAATGCGACAATTTTGCTTGTTTACATAGCCGCCAAGATCAAAATGAACTTCATCTGAAAAGATGAATTTTTTGCCAAAATCGGCATCTTCTGTGAGTCGATCGCTGGCCCACTTAGCGAAGCGAAAACGCATTGGATGGTCAATTGGCTTCAACTCCTGAACCAATTGGACTTTGTATGGCGTCATACCAAGGTCTGTATGCAAAATTCGTCTCAATGATGTCTCCGAAATGTTCAATTGTTGAGAACGATGGTGAATTGATGTTGATGGCGCTTCACGCCCACTTTCTGCCACAGCAGTAATATTCTCGGGTGTACGCACTGTTTTTGGCTTTTCACGCTTTGGTTTATCGATGAGGATGCCAGTTTCTTTCACTTTTTTCACAAGATAAGGAACATACGGAGCTGACGGTGCTTCTCTTTTTCCAAAATCCGTACGCAATTATCGCACACATTCCGCAACATTACCATGATTTTCAAAGTAATGTCGCAATATTTCCCAGCGTTGTTCAAGTTATTCGTTCAGCGGAAGTATAAAACTGATTATCTGTCAAATCAGACATGAGCTAAGTGTTACCATTCACGAAATAAGCACGAGTTGAAAAAAAACGTTAGATGGCGGACCCGATACTTAGCATATTTTCCGTAGTTTTTACTGGACATTGAACTCCTGCTGTACATGCCAAAACTAAATAAAAAGCGCATGAAAATTATTTTCGAACTCCTCAGCATATTTTCCTAGTCATTGCTGGGCATGCGAAATGAATTGATCTTAGCCGTTTACCAGTTACAGTTCCAGAGATGATGAAGAGCGGGAACTGTTCTTAGCCTATTGGGCACATGCTTAGCGTTATCTTTACTAAAGAAAATGATTTCACTGATATATTGCTTTATTTGCAGGTTCGGATAATATCAGAACTAATGGAACTGAAATACTGTGGTATCGACAATGCAGTCATACATAGCTTAAGTGTTTTTATACTCCCAGGTTAAAAGTCACAGTAAATTTCCTCCTATCCAACTTGGAACTTTTATTCGAAATATAAAAAGTATTTGCCACACGATTTGATTTAATTTACGAAAAACAAGTTCGTTTCCTAAGTCTTTTGTTTAATGTCCTTTCAAAACTTACATAAGCTTGCAAAAATACATTTTTGTTTTCGAAAAAGTACCTTAAAAATGTACTTAAGTACCATATTTTCTTTTGTATTATAAATACTAAAATATGAAATGAAAAGCAACGCAATCTTAAATTTTTTTTGTTTATTTTTTAATAAAAGCCAACGAAATTTTTTATCTTAAGCAACAGGAGCATAATAAAGCTTATGTTGTTTGTATTATTGTTACTGTTGCTAGTGCTGCTGTTTGTTTGCTGCAGTGAACTTTTGCTTAAAACAAGTGCACAGCAGGGGTTGTCGTTACGTACCATTCTGTTTTTTATTCTTTTAAAAATTTTACCTTTTTTTTGCTGGGTATTGATAGCATAGCAAACGTTTAACAATTTATATTTCCACAGGTCAAATTGCCGATCAATAGTTATGGTGCATAAGAGGAGCAGGGTATTATGGTAAATTTAAAAGTAAAATAAATGTGAGCATGAATATATTTGTACAGGTATTGGCAAAACTTTATCATATTGTAAGACATATTAATACAAAACAATATAAATTCCCCAACAAAAGAAAACAAAAACTATACTTACGTGTGTTTTATTTTTTGTATTTATTTTTATACCCTTTTTGAAAACATTTGGAGCATTTCTCTTATGAAAATAAGGAATGCAAAGCAAAAAAAATGGTTTTTGTAAATAAAATTTGCATATTTATGCGATAAACATGATTGTTAATTTAAAAAACAATACTAACTCATATGAGACAAACAACTACTTTTTAAGCATTGATGATCAAGTCGTGACGAGAAAAATCTTCTTCAAAAAAAAAAAAAAAACTCAATAAAATATCCAAAAAAACCAAACAATTGCTTACAAAGCACGCATTACGCTTATTAATCTCCTAAAACTTAAGAGTTTCTGTTTTTTTTATCAATTCATATCACAATCAATACGCAATTTAACCGCCTTGCATTTGCTGCAACAAATTATCAGCAATTAATAGGTTTTACTGGATTTTCATGCAACTAAAAATCTTTAATGAAACAAAAGACTTAAGCAAGCAACTCTTTATCTTGCTTTTCTAAAGAAAAGTGGAAGAAAAAAATATAACAATGCACTTAATTACAGTTCAACCTTAGCTCACCACCTCCATAAAAACTAAAAAAAAATTAAATGAAACGAAGTAGACAACAATGGCTTATTGGTACAATGAGCTTTGAGTATGGTATGGGTACCATCACACTCAGCACGGCCAGTGTAGTGCAGTGCAGTGCAGCTAGATGACCAACAAAGCAATCAAGTGTATTATTAACAATATGAATTATAAGAACTTAACAATATTGCCGACAATTAAATGAAAACCTACGCAACTTGTTTTAATTTTATTTTATTTTTTTATTGTTGTTATTGGATATTCCATGAGTATAGGCGAAAAAAAAAGAACGAAAAAAAATTCATTGAAAAAGAAATAAAATCAACGAATAATTCTTATTTTTCTTTTCAGTCATTTGCTGGTATTAAAGGAAAACAATACAGAGTGAAAGGCAATAAACAATACAACAATTTAAAAGAAGTGATATTGTGGAATTGAGTTTCAATTTAATCCTTTAACTTGTGTATATTATTGCTAGCGCAGAAGCTATTAAACAAGGTGCCTTTTTCATACACTTGCTCTGCACTAGTTAATGCCGAAAATGTGAATTTAATTTCAACCTTTGAATCACTGCTGAATTGCAACACTATCTTTTTTTTATTATTATTGAATATTTCCTAATGAAATTTTGAATAGTTTTTAAATCTTAAAGCTAGTTTTGAAGGTTAATAGTTAGCACCAGTGTGTTAACTATATATTGTATTCAAATCTTATAATAATACTGCATTAAAAATTAGGGTCAGTGCAGCCGTCGAACGAGGCTCAATGTGTCACTTCGTATTAACCTCTGATGGCCGTCGAATTGAAGCAGGTCCCTTGCCAATGTGTTGGGGTGAATCGTTAGTTTTGCGACGTATTTTATGGCGAATTTTTTAATTTCTTCCTGAATTGTAGGAATATTGAGATCTCTATGGACATTGTCGTTACGAATATACCATGGAGCCCAGACAATTTGTTGTAAAAGCTTGGACTGTCTTCTTTGTAATTTCAAAATGTTAGGCGCGCAAGCTTTACGCCAAAGCTGAATGCCGTAAGTCCATATTGGCTTTATAATGCATTTGTATAAATGAACCTTGTATTCTAGGTCTAGTGTTGAATTAGGACCAATATCCCAGTGTATTTGAGCGAATTTCAGCTTAATGGCCGCTAATTTGGCCTCGATGTGGCGGGACCATGTTAGACGCCGGTCTAAGTGGACTCCCAGGTATTTGAAGTGATTTTCAACAGGGACATCAATATTATTAATTTTTATTTGTGGGCAGCCTTGTCTTATGAGTGTGAAGGTTACATGAGCACACTTGGATGGATTCACCTTTACTCTCCACTTTTCAAACCATTTTTCCAAATCGTATATGTGCGACTGCAGTTGTGTTGAAGCTACCTTCGGGTCCTTGTTGACGCTTATAAATGCGGTGTCGTCTGCATATGTTGATGTGTATGTGTTAGACTTTGTGGGCATGTCTGATGTATAAATTAAATATAGAATAGGGCCTAGTATGCTTCCCTGGTTGACACCTGCAGAGATCTTTATTGTTGTAGAGAGTTCGTCCTTCAATTTGACCTTAAAAGTTCTATCAGTTAAATAGCTTTTAAGAAATTTGTGTGTGTTCTCGGGGAGCAGTCGTGTTATTTTGCTGAGAAGACCATCATGCCAAACCTTATCGAATGCTTGTGAGATGTCGATAAAAAGAGCTGAACAATATTGTTTCTTTTCAAATGCCGATCTAATTACAGTGACAATCCTATGAACCTGCTCAATGGTACCGTGATTAGATCGAAATCCAAATGGATGGTCGGGGATAATTTGCCGTTCGTCAAGGAACGTGGCTAAACTTTGGAGAAGAATTTTTTCGAACACTTTTGATAATATTGATAGCAAGCTAATAGGTCTATATGATGTGATTTGACTAGCATCTTTTCCCGGCTTGGAAATCATAACAATTGTAGATATCCTCCAAGATAGTGGGAAGTAGCCAATTCTTGACATTGCGTTAAATATGAATAGTACAATTCTTATAGCAATAGTGTGTAAGGTGATTAACATTGAGCCTCTAATACCATCGGGCCTTGCCGACTTTTTCACGTCAAGGCTTTTAAAAGCGGCCTATACGTGAGAAAGCCGGAGTTTTATAGGTGCGTTAACAGTGTTACTTATGTTTGGTGGGCAGATATGAGCATAAATGTCGGCAACACTATCGATCGACAGAAAGAATGTGATGTCGCGAATGCTGGCCAGAACATACGAACAGCAGTGATTCGGTATGAGTTCAGTAAGATTGGAAGGCAAACATCTAATAAGGCTTGCTTCTCTTAGGTTATTTCCTTGATTGGCCTCCCGACTTTTGGCATGGTAGTTATTTAAAGCTTTTCTTTAGTGATTACCTTCAATGCTATTTCTCATTTGGCTAAAGCAGTGAGTATTGCTCTTCGCAGTTTGTTTGTTGTTATAACCCTGCTTGGGTTATGATAATATGAGGATGGGCAGGATAATCATACATTTTCAATTCTCCACAATATGATACAACTAAGCTAAGCTATGCCATTATCAATCATGAATTCGAATTTTTCGTATTGCTTTATAATTTTCACACTGTCTTTAAGCAATGAAGGTGTATACGATGGCGATGATTACGGACACAAAATAAAAAAAAACAGAAAAAAAAACGCGGGCATTAAATGCAACATCATGACAAAACCATTACACTTGACCATCTCTTGTAACAATAATTTCAAATCATCTCGTACCATTATAAAGCGAAATAGAACCACTAAAAATAAATAAAAAAACAACAACAACAAGAAAACAAAAATTTAATATTCCCATATTACTTTGAAAGAAGCAAAATAAATGGTATTTCGCCTGCAGTAGAGAACATTTAACAAACGCCGTGTGCAACAAAAAACCGAGTGTCGGTGCAAATGTTCATACATACAACAAAACAAAACTTCAAAACGAGATGAGTATCTAAAGAAGATGTGTTACTTGGTCTAAACGCAATAACCCATGCAATAGCACTTGGCCAGTACGACTATAGCAGTTGGCTATAGGAAAAGCTCAAGATGCTGGGGCTTTGTGGGGTTTTCTGTGTCTTGTATTTAAGTGAGTTAGTGAGTGAATGAGCGAGTGATTGATTGATTGGCAGCATGAAGTGCTTTTTATTGGTGTTATTGTAAAATGTGAATGATGTTCGATGTGGCCGTGGCTAGTGTTCTCCCTCTCTCTCTCGCTCATAGCTGTTAATGTAGTTGATGTTGTTGTTACTCATTTTTTTCCTTCTTTTGGTGTGGCTTGAACAAGATGAGCAAAGACTTTAATGCAGTCGAAGTAATAATGAACATTCAATCTATTGGTGTGATGTTAGTTGTTAGTGTATTTATGTTTTTACGCGTTTTAATGCAATGTTTTCTTACCTGCGTTTTTTAGTTTATATTTTCAATTATTATTGAAAGTAAAAGAAATTACTTATCAAAGTAAGCAGAGCTGGAAACTCGATGTGTTGTTTGGGATTTCTAAACAAACTTCCAGTACTTGCAGCAATTAAATGCCGCTTTTATTAAACATATCACAAGACCAATAAAAAAAAAAAAAAACTGTATGCATATCTTCATGTCCCTGGTTATAGAACAATATACCCTTGCGTACGTACTAACGTAGAAGCTTCATTAATATGCCACTCTTAACATTGGAATTCGTTAAATATTTTGTTTGTAATTTGCTGGCTGGTAAAATTTTAGTAGAAATGTTGCACGATTTTTCCTGTGGCCATTAATTGTTGTGTTACTGATGCACAAGTTTTACTTTAATTCGTCTTGTTTTAATATCATTTCGCTTAAGGCTGAAGATATGAGCCTATTGCAACAGGTGGATTTCACAACGCCTTAAACTTTGAAAGAAGAAGAAAAAAAACTTTTTTTTTAAATTTTGTGCAAATCTCTGTATCAATATCCTTTCCCAGTATTAGCATCGTAGTCATCGTGATTTTAAAGGGGAAATTAAAATTTAACCACTAAGGTGGCTGATGATATAAAAAAAATCACAATATTCTACAAATTTATATTATAACTGAACTATTATGGCTCCGAATACAATTGGTTTCAGCTCAGGTTAGGTCCATCAATCAGTTTCTAAATACAAACCTTTAGTCAGGCTTGAGACCTAGCTTCTTACACCATCCATGACGTAGTCTTTAATTATATCCATGAGTGGAGGGACTTTTGATTGCGAAAAAAGGTGCTTCAACGAGTTGAATTTTGGATTGTCTCTTGTACTGTAGTGCTATTCAAGTTATAAAACTTCCGCAGTGTAGATTCGCTATCAGAGTATATCGAAAGAAGTTATACTCATATTTACAGACAATAAATACAGCTGGCAATAGATCCCACAACAAGTAACATTATTGAAAAGCACAGAATGGCTCTGAAGGAGACATTTCTGTGAGTTCCTGGAATGTAACAACAAAGTTGACGAATTTGTTAAGGGAGTACAACAGAAAATTCAAGTAAATTCAGATGTGCTATTCGGAAAGGTAATATGTGATTATGAACCCACTTGACCCCAGAAAAATCCGGCCTGTTATGAACACACAAGGAACAAAATTAGGCGTTGAGCCTAACCACAGTTTTTGCTATCAAACAAGCTGCACGCACTTACCTCCTTCGAACTTGATCATATGTGTGGACAGTCAGGCTGCAAATAAGGCGATATGATCCCATCTCTTCAAAAGAAAGGTCTTTAGGGTTTGCATGGACTCTCTATATCGTATACGATGACACAACAGCCGCTGTGAGAAACGAAAATGAGGACGAACTGGCACGGAAAGGATCACAGATGTCTGATGAGGAGACGACAGAGGGGTTATATGGGCCTCTAAGAGAACTAAGTGAATACTTTTTAAAATTGGAAAAAGCGGAATGAATTCAACAAAACGTGGGTGGACATACTTGGTTGCCGAATTTCAAAACTGCTATGTCCAGCAGTGGTCAGCCAGTGGAGAACCGGGGAACAACTGCTAGAAGCAGTTTAGCTGACAAGCTTGTTCTATCCACCAAAATTACTACAGAAGCTGCTGATGTGATGTGAAGGGAACTGAAACGGTGCAATAACTTTTATACGAGTGAGCTGCACTTCAGAACAGTCGTCATCGGTTTTTGGGTGACAGAACGTTTGAAGACCTGGACATGGTGGCGAACGTGCTACGTATTGAGATGGCCAGTTTCATCCGGTGCTCGATGTGGTTCAAAGTCACCACTAATGGATTACGGCAAGTGGGTGGCGTAATGGACCATATGGGCCACCGGCATTTGGGCACTTAGGATTCTTGTATTGGGGTTATGACTCTTGGGTCAGGCTAAAGGCGATTTGGATAGAATCCACAAATACACCAAGCTATCGGAATGTTGTATGACGGTAGGTACTATCAGCATTTCAAGCATCGTCTATTTTATCTTCTTCCCAGCATGGATTCTGTAAGTCTCGATCAATAATCACAAATCTTCTTGAATTTACAACTTTGGTAAATGATGGATTTATTGTAGGCAAACAAACTGACGTCATTTATATCTATTTCAGTAAGGCATTTGATAAAGTAAATCATAACTTACTCGTTCACAAGGTTTTAGTTCATCTTTATTGAATTGGATTAATTCGTATTTAGTTGACAGAAAACAGTGCGTTAAATTCAGGAATACGCAATCTAACTTTATTGATGTACTGTCAGGCATACCACAGGGTAGTCATCTTGGGCCGCTCCTATTTACTCTTTTTATAAATGATCTCCCTTCTGTTATCAAAAATTCAAACACATTAATGTATGCAGACGATGTTAAAATATTTTTATCATTTAATAACATTGAAGACCAAGTACTTTTACAAGAGGAATGGATTAGATTTTACACAATGAATGGTGCCGCTCTTGAACTAGTCAATACCTTTAACGATTTAGGGATAGTTTTCGATTGTAAATTGGACTTCAGAAATCATATTACATCAACTGTTAGCAAAGCTACATGTACCATGCGATTTATCAAACGATGGGCTAAAGATTTTTCTGATCCTTATTTTACTAAGCAATTGTTCACCACACTGGTTCGCCCAATTCTTGAATATGGATCTGTAATATGGGACCCTCAATACGCTGTACACTCTGACAAAATTGAATCAGTTCCAAAAGAGTTTTTATTATTTTGTCTTCGTGGATTAGGGAATGGAAGGGATCCTAATGAAAGGCTACCACCTTATGAAAAACGCCTAGCACTCATTAAATTACCAACTTTAAAAAGCCGTCGTAAAATGCTAAATTCTGCCTTTCTTCTGAAGCTGATTAATGGTGTTATCAACTCTTAATTTCTTCTAGAAAAACTTTCCATAAAAGTACGTGTTCGTCCAACAAGATACCATAATTTCTTAAATACAAAATATTACACAGTTAACTACGCCGATCTTCGATCCATTTCGTAGAATCTGTAATAATTTTAATAATCTGTACCTTCATATAGATTTTAATAAAATTATGGAATCCATTAAAAAGGATATAATTTTACAATTAAACCCATTTAATTAATAATTTCAATGTTGTCTCTTTTTTAACTTATTTTTTGAATTGAAATCATAATAATAATAATTCTGAATTGAAATATAAAATTAATTGAAATATAAAATGTAATAGTCTGTAAGGATTTTCCATAGACTTGAAATAAATAAATAAAATAAAAAATAAATACGGCGGGTACAACAGTCTTGAGGCGACTGCCCATTTAGCATAACTTCAGAACCAAACAAAAATGTTACTGTCTAACTAACTGCATGTATGGTACATCCTAAAAACATGCTAGAGCTGCTGAAATTCATCTTTCATAAGATCCTAGAATAGGTCATCCATCTCTACAATCTCCCACCTTGGTTTTCTTAAAAATTAAAGGAAATCCGAATACCATTGAGGGTTAATATTGATTTACTAAATAAATAAAAAGAAGAAAACAAGCAAGTTCAAGTCATGAATTCTCTATTTCAACGCTATTAAAATTTGAATTTTTATATGATTTTTGCTTGAAGCTTTTAAGGCATTTAATTTCGGATTTCTATGTGTGCAGCACTTTTATAACAACCAGCTCACGCAAAAATATTTTGTGGCGATTTTCTACAAAAAAAAAAAACAAAAAATTTAAGAAAAAAGAAGGAAAACGTTTTCATTTTATCGATCGTTTAGTGGGTATTCTATCGTATTTCAATACCAAAACAGAAAAAAAAATTGAAGAATTTGTGTGTATTTGTTACACTACAAAACTTTTTTTTCGTTTTTTCACAATTTTTATTGGATTTTTTCAGTTGCCCTAAGCACCGTTTCTTTTCTTGGTTATTTTCTTTTATTTTTTCTGTTCTTTTTTTTTTGCTTTTTTTGGTATACAACGCACGAGCATATGGTATGGAGTCTTAGTGAGGAGTGCGATTTATTTCATGAGTTTAAATAACTAAAGTTGTACCAGCCTATACTCACTCATCATGATGCCTCATGATGTCCGTTCGTCTGACTAACCGTCTGTATACAGACGGTATATTGTGGTGCTTAATGTGGTGGCGGAAAGGCCAACAGTGTGCTTACAAGTGCGTCTGGTATGTGATAATGGGATGATGGTGGTATGTTGATGATGCATTTGTTTTTTTTTCTCTCTCTTTTTTACGTTTGTATGTTGTTTGAAGCGATATTATACAGTATTTGCCAGACAAAACACACATACACACACACATACACACACATACACATAATCCGAGATTTTAAACTAAATGATTCAAGGTTGTTTTATATCGTTATTTTAAGTTTACTACACTGCCTCTACTTCATCTCTCTCCTCTTCACTTCACCATCATTTTAGTAATTGTTGGTGATGAATGCTTTAAGGGTTTTTGATTGTCTGTTGCACTTGTATTATCATGGATCCTGGGAATATTATTGTGTTTCTCTTCAAGATGATTTGTACAAAAAGAACAAAAAAAGAAAAAGAAAACAAATTTTTTAAGATTTATTTTCTTTAGAGCAGAACGAATGTTATTATAGAGTCTATGCGGGTGCTGTTATAAATAGTAAAAGAAGACGAAAAACAAAAATATGTTTGTAATCAAAATGATGTGCTGCAGTATAACAAGTTTAATTTTCTTTAAATATAAATGGTTTTAAAACGAAAAGCCTTAAGCCTCCAGTTATATTAGTAATTTACTTGCAGAAGAAACGCAAGAGAAAAGCAAAAAAAAACTTTTTCAATTAAGTCCGGAATGAACTTAAGAATTGTACGAATAGTTTTACAAGAAGTTTTAACGAAATTTTTTAAAATTGTTTAACAATTTTTATTACAACAGGATTATTTTTTATTATTATTATAGACAATGAATGTAGAAGCAAGCATAAGTTCCACATACAATTTTCTTGTGCCAGAGCAATGAATTCCTGGGTAGATGATACATATAAAAACTATTGACATCTGTCGAGCTTTAACATAAGAATGAAATCGATTTCGGAAAGCGAAAATAACACAGATATTCTGCCTTCCAAAATGTTAGTTGCCTTCTGTTTGAACAAAGTATCGTGTTTCGTAATGGCGATGGACAAAATATATACAGTGTATTCTATTTCAAAACGTCATCAATGTGTATTTTTAACGCAGTAAAAAAGCAATCAGACATCGGATTTATAGTTGATGCATTGTTTGGTTACTTTGCAATCTACATAGTTTATATACAGTAGTAGAACTGCATACAAACTTTGTATTGATACATTTTGGAAGGCAACCATAGACTGCACAAAACAATCCACTTAGAATTGCCACAGCCTGCGTTAAAGTGACGAGAGTAGTTTGCAGAAGAAGGCAAAAATTATGTTAGCCAAAGAGCGCAACGAGCTATTGAAACATTATCTAGTAGCTTGCCATGTCCCTTCTCATCTCAATCAATATCTCGTCACATTCGAAAAGAGTTCCAACACTTCCATGCTGATTCCTGGCTACCCTGGAAACTGTCATCGACAACCTATCAGTATTAGATGCCCAGCGGATATAGCATCAGAGTGATCAGCTATAAATAGCGACAGATACTGCAGAGTACTCAATGATTACCAACCTAGAATTTCTGGCAGTGAGGGGCAGCTGCTTATTAAAAAGATTAATACTAGAGGAGCTAAGCTTCAGCTGATTAAGCATTGTCAATTGCTGTCGGGAAAAGATCGTTCCTGGGTGCTTGAATCATTATCCGGTATATCATCTAAGCCTACATGTCACTACTCACCTCTTGAACTGTGCTGCTAAGAGCAATGCCTTGCTTCACTTCATGTAGTATGAAATTTTAAGAAAGACGCTCTAAAGTCGATTCATCGTCATTCTCAATTTGTTGGCCTTTGTCCGTCAACTTGATGAACAAATTTACGTAAGGATCGTGTCAAGATCTCTAAAACACAAATTGTTTAAGAACTAAAACAGAATGAACACCGTTGCTGTACCATTTTTCATAATTTGGAGTATTGGAAACTGGCGGAATATAAGCATTTTCATCAAAGAATTGTGTTTAAATGGCGACTTCAATTAGCAGAATTGTTTAACTGGTAGCGCAGACAATTATCTTGTCATTAGCAAATTACCATTGCATACGTTAAAACTCTCTGTTTGGGGCGGTTCACACTCTTGCGTTATCTCTTTCGAAAAATCAAAGTCTTGCTGTTACAGTAAATGGAGAGTGAGCCATTCTAATCGAATTTTTAGTTTCGAAAAATTAATCAGCTAAACCTGAATGCCTTTGGATACCAACAAAATGGCGCAACTTGCCCTACAGCACACTCAGCTATTGACATTTAATGCATTGACAACATCCTTTTCAGAAGAGATCTTGTTCACAGGCTACCCTGTTCATACGATTTAATGACTCTGGATTACTCTTTATGGGACTACTTATGTTAAGTCATTGGCTTATGACGACCAAACAGCGACTTTTGTAGAATTGGTAGCCAATATTCAAGCTACCTTTGATTTCATATAGTCAGATCTATTGTATGAAGAACTAAAACATTGAATTGAATTAAAAAGAATTGACGATATAATTGTGAGCTGAAGCAGATGTATGCCAAAATCATATTAAAAAAAACACGAAATTATTTACATACAGACGTTGGTCATTACTAGCCTTTAGTCAGGATTACGACCTAGTATCTCACACCACTTACACTGTGTGCGTTAATTTTTATACATGAAAGGCGGGAACTACAGTTTAAAGTCGACTCCGAACGACAGATTTTTGAGAAACTTTTCATGGCAATTTTATTTACTCTCAGAGTTTTTGCCATAAATCTGCTGAGAGGAAATCACATTAAAAAAATACTATGAAGTTATTTATCAGATCATAATAAAAAAATTCAAACTTGAAGTCGTTGAGTCTATTCAAACTCCAGTCCAGACGTCTGGAACAAAACGAAATATGAAAACGAATCTCTTCGACGACTTCCACTCAGCAGTCTTCTTGAAAAACGCTGAGAGTAAAATAAAATTGCCATGCAAAGTTTCTAAACCCCGGACGGTTACTGTTCGTCGAATCGACGAAGCTCATTTGCTTTTTATCATATAATTCTTTTATGTTTGACCAAATTTCGATCTTTTATTCAACAACGTTAGTTGCTAATGAAAGTTATCAACCAACATTGTTGATAAAAAAGAGCGAAATATGGGCAAACATAAAAGAACTGTATGATAAAGTGTAAATGAACTTCGTCGATTCGACGAACAGTAACCAATTAGGGTTACAGTGTACGTCGATTCAACGAAGAGTAACCTTAATGTTCAAAAATGAAGAGTAACCGTCCAGGGTTAAAAATCTCTCCTTCAAAGTCGAGTTTAAACTGCAGATGCAGCCACTCGTTTAGACCGTTTACATATGCAACATAGTTGGAGAGGGAAACCAGCTTGTAATCCTGACAGCAGGGTTGTAGTGACCAAAAGTATGTAAAAATTGTCTTGTATTATTATTTTAATTTCTCAAGCCCTTATAAGAACGCCGTATATTGGAGCCCATTTTGTACGACATATATACCTCATTAATGGATTTAATCACTGAGCTTTTTCGAAAAACTGCTAAAATTGTGTAAATAAACTGAGGTTTTCTTTTTAGTGTATTAATGAGTTGCTTTATATGTTTTGGAAAAATCCACATGAAAACCTATTAAATCAATGATAGTTATGCAAATTTTCAATAGAAGTAAAGGTGTTTTATAAACATATAATAACAAAAGCTAAACAAAAAATAAATAAAATGAAATAAAATCTTATAACACCTGAACTAAACAATAATTTTAAAGCATTTTAACGTCGATTATTTGGTAAGAAAACAAAATCCTTCACAGCAAATTCATATGAATGCAAGAAATACAAATTGAAAGTTTTTTTTCTCTTTTTTGCTGTTGCCATTGCTGTCTATTCCTTTTTCTTTTTTATGTAACATTTATTTTTAAATCTCCCACTACAGTCCTACGTGGTAGATGTCGAAATCGAATGTGGTACGTAAGGCAAAAAGGCATATGGTGGCGGTGGTGGTGGTATTGGTTTCCTAATAAAATTTATGGCTTTCGGTAAAGGTAAAATGAGACTGTTTTGTTTACTTTTGCAACAAAAATTTTCCAAAAAAACCAAACAATACAAAACATTACAAAAGGAAAAATTATTCTAAAATGTGAAAAATATAATGCGCTATAGCAGCATTGATGCGGGAAATGAAGAAGCTTTAAAGGCTACTACTGTTAAGCATTGAATTATGGGATTAACTTACTAAACTGTTGTTAAAGGTGTAGGGTATTGAAACGAGACAAAATTTTAACACTTGTTCGTATTATATTTTGTTAAGAAACAACAGAAAAAAAGAAAAAATTATGCAACTGATTTAGAGAAAAGGATGGGGGAGAGAGAAAAAATAAATAAAAAGAAGCATTCAAGGAAACCCAAAGACACAATCTCTTTTTAAGCTGCAAAAAGCAAGGCAAAAAAAAGAATACATGCTCCTTTATAACAATGGCAGAGATCTGTTTTAAGAAGATACAAAATATATTTTGAATTGTATTTTTTGTTTTTTTTGTTTTGGCAAAAGATTTATGGCTTTTGCAAATAATTTTTGAATTTTATTGTTCAACAAAGCGCAAACGATTTAGTAGCAGTTAATAAGAGAAATAAAGAAAACGTTTTTTTTTAATTCTTAGAATCAAATATAAATTGAAAGTTATTCTACGTCGTCCACGTACTATGGTATAGTCGTTGAAAATTTTTAAGCTTAATTTGAACGGGTTTATGTTTGATGTTTTGAAAAAAAATTTCAACAATTTCGTAACATAATGTCTGTCTTGGTGTTTAAAAATAAGAAAAATTAAAATTTTAATTCAGTTTATAATAAAATTCTATGATTCATAATCTCATGTAATTTAAATATACGTTCACTCTTATAACACATCAAAACAAAGTTATTTAATTACAATCGTTTTTTTTTTTTCGTTTGTATAATTACTGGGTATAGGTTTCAATTATTTCACCTTAAACGTTGTTGCATTCAAACTACTCACCTGTTTATTTAAGTTATTAGTTGTTTCGTTTCTTTTATTTACGGCTTTTGGCTTAAAGCCATTCATGTTCAAACATGCTCAAGCATTGACGGTTCTCACATACCATGCCATACAATACCATACCATACAACCAGCACACATTTGATAATGGTGGCTGTAATTGAAACCGAAAATTAAAATTATGTTTTGCCTTAGTTTTTATCACCTAAAAAAACTTTACTAAAAATAAACAATTTTCGATTGCTTTACTCCGATAATTCAAACAAATTACAAACAATTATATGCTGTGTTGTTTGTTTATGAAATTAAAATAAACATGATGGCTTAAAAGCGATAAATAAAGTCTTGGCAAAAAAATTTAATTTAAAACCTCAAGGTCAGTATTTGTGGTTTTAAGAACAAAAGAAAACATGAAATTTTTTTAATCAATTTTTAGGATTAAAATTATTGAAAAAGAAGGCAAATCTCAAAAAGAAAAAAATTTAATTTTGTATGTAAGAAAACAAGTTTGTTTCTTAAGTCTTTTGATTTATTTCAAATATGCATTTTTTTTGTTTGTATTGGGAACTTTTTTAAAAGATTGATTAAACACTTTGATTTAATGTCATTGAAATTAACAATAAATATTTCTGTTGAATATATCAGGAACCCATTGTAGTGAATGTCAAATCCTAGACTTGTCAACAACTTCAAGTGGAATTTTTAGACGCCATGTAAACTTGACTGTTGACAAGAGAAGCTGCTAATCTTCTTTTGATATTATTAAGCAAACAACATCAAATATAAGTGGTGGACACAATAAAGCTTAATGCAAACACAAACACAACACAAACATTGAACATTTATGTCATCAAACAATTGCGCCCAAACGAATTGCTGCTTCAAACCAAAATGCATTGATTTGTTGCATATGCTTAACCAAACTTATCGAGTGCTATTGTGTAAACGCCTAGACTGGAAAGGGTCTTTACTTTCAAAGATGAAGTAATCATATCTCGAGTTTCTTTAGCTGCATGCATCTTTATCGATAACTATTGTTTGTTAGCTGAGAATGCCATACTATGTTCACCATCATTGGTGCCCTGGTAGTCTAGTGGGTAGTGTACTAGACTATTAGAGTGAGGGTCGTGAGTTCGATTCCCACCCGAGACTCTAATCTGAGACACTGCACCGAGCATATGGTCAAAGATACTCAGCTTTATATAATTGGAATATAATTTGTAATTGTATTGTAATAAATTAATAAATAAATAAAATATGTTCACCTTTCTGTTCAGTAAGTATTTTCCCAATTGCAGAAATTTGCTTTGAAAAAACAAAATATTAATACAATCGACCTAGTGGAAGTCGGCGTAGCCTAGTAGGTAGCATATTGGTTTATTATACGTGAGGTTATATTTCAAACCTCAGGTCATACATTTTCTACAAAAGGAAATATAAAAAAATATTTTTAAGGCGACTGCTGCACAGCAGATTTCCGGGCAGATATCTGAGAGTAAATAAAAATTTCTATGAAAATTTTTTTCAAAAATCTGTCGTTCCTAGTTTGACCTGCAGGTCGCATACATAAACCACCAACACATAAAATTAAGACACACAACATAAGTGGTGTGAGAAGCTAGGTCGTAATTCTGAATGAATCATTTCAATGACCAATTCTCTTTGTTTTATAACCGACCTAATGAGCAAGCACTACGTGCAACTCTTCTTGAATCAAAACCAACAACAAGACAAAGAAGTATGCACACCGTTTACGAACACTTGTTAAAGAGGCGTATTTTTATTGAAGAATTGTGAACAATAAGCAACATTCTGCTCTGGGAGCGATATATTATGAAAACATCTTTTTACTCACGCGTATAACGTGACTAAACTACTGCATTCATTACTGTTTGAAGTCGTCATTATCTAGTAGGTAGTGTGTTGGCTTATTAGGCGTAAATCACGGGTTCGTATCCCAGGTCAGACATCAGAACGAAATATGAAAAAAAAATATTTCTTCGGCGACTTCCTCTTAGCAGATTTCTGGCAAAAACTCGGAGAGTAAATAAAATTGCTATGAAAAATTTCTCAAATATCTGTCGTTCGGGGTCGACTTTAAACTGTAGTTGGAGCCACTCAATTATAAAATTAACACACACAACATGAGTGTTGTGAGAAGCTAGGCCGTAATCCTAACTGAAGGGTTGTAATGGCCAATTATATATGTTATGTATGTATTCATTACTGTTTGTTGCTACATCGAACTGCATCAATGGCTTAGTAAAACTCACCAAGCTTAGGACACATCTATTGTCTGTCTCGGCAACGCACGGTCTCGAAATACATAGCACTGCGGCGTTACATTACACTGTCTTTAGTCTATATATGATAACCCCATATCGTCTCTTCTAATCCTATTGCTCTGAATGATGTACCCATGAAGTTTCATTTTCTAGAAAGTTCTTGAACATGACAGCTGCCGAAAAGCTTTAGATTTTTGGATTTCTTTTAATGCGTTTAAAATGTAAATTGTATGACTATTCTATTCTATTGCTAGTTCTAGCTATAAGCGTTCATGGATTCCTCGTTCGTTTAAACCACCAAATTAAACTTTTACGACAAAAAGCAAAGGCCACAGTTACGTTTTGCAATATTTGTTCCGTGATATCTACACCAACTATGTACGTACATCCTATGTGATTTCGAGAGAAAACTTTTGCGACGATTGTATACTCAGGAAAGGTCCTTTTATATTTTAACTGTGGAGCGTGACCTTATGCACATTTTCCCGCAGCAGAATGGTATGTGTTGATTATTTTTAACATTACACAAAGCCACAAAAGAGTTTTTATATCGCACACTGCCGAAAAACCATTATAAATATCCTTGTTATACCATTTACGCTTTCTGTTAAGTTCTGACAAGGGTTTAAGGCCCAAGAGTATCGGAAATACGCACATTAAGTGATGCAAGTCTACTAAGATGGGTATGAAAGTAAATGAGGGCAAAGCAAGGTATATGTTATCGACAAATAGAGACGTGCGGCGTATTGATTCTCAGATTACGGCCGATAACTATACTTTTGATACAGTCAAGGAATTTATGTATATTGGCTCTGCCGTTACGACCAAAAATGATGTTAGACTGGAGATCAACCGCAGGATCACTCTTGCCAACAGGTGCTACTATGGTCTCAATAGGCAATTGAGTAACAGACAATTGAGTACAAGACACTCAACGTACCCGAGCTTCTTTATGGCGCAGAAGCAAGGACCCTATTAAGTACTGATGCAGCGGCAGTGTTCGAGAGAAAAGTTCTACGTAAGATCTTCGGTCAAGTGCGAGTTGGCGATGATTTCCGCATTCGATCCAACAGTGAGATGTATGCGCTCCTCAACGACATAGACGTTGTGCAGCGTATTAATATCCAGCGGCTGCGCTGGCTCCACCATGTCGTTCGAATGGAGGAGGATGCTCCGGCAAGACGGGTATCGGGATGCGGGGATCTGCGGAATTCGGTGAAGAGGACGACCTTGTATGCGTTGGAAGGACCAAATCGAGGAAACTCTATCATCGATTGGTGTGACCAACTGGCGTAGGCGCGCAAGAAGCAGAGGCGCCTGGAATGATGTATTGCGGCAGGCCGAAATCCGTTAAATGGGTTGTTATGGCCAATTAAGTAAGAAAGTAAGTAAGTGATGCAATTAGTTTCTTTATTTGCAAGCTCTATTAATTTTTTTTTTAAATACAACATTATAATTGGAGTTCTTCTAATGAAACATTAACATGAACAACACTGAAGTGTTTTCTTTACTTATTTTACAATATCATGTATGTGTCTTAAGTCTTTCGATTTTCGTTAAGCAAACAAAACTTCTGCAACAAATTAGTTATTTTGAACTCGTAAATAAATCATAATTTTTGTGTTACACAAAAATGCAAACAAACATTATTAAAAAAAATCTCTACCCATATGCAGTAATATCGTATGTGACTGACCAAGCCCAAAAATGGTATAAATTGCCAACTTCATCATCTCTAACGAAGCAAAGTAAAGCAAAGCAAATAACGAACGAAATGCACAAATTTAAAGTGCCTTTAACGATGACTATGACGACGATGACGATGAGTATGCAATACAATGTTTTTAGCGATACGAGATACACAACAAAAGCTACTTAAAATTTAAAAAAGAAAGAAAGAAGCAAAATGAAATAAAACTTGTCGTTCGGTTTGCTGGTAAGGTCCACTTTTATGGAGAGAAATTTCAAAATGCGTGGGTGCCTTACGCAAACTTTAACAATCTCAAAAACTATACGGCTTATACAACTAAGGCAGGTGATTTTAATCTCCAGACAGGAATCTGACTAAAACAGGTGAACTCAAGCGTAACCTGCTCAAGTAAATTCAAAAATCCAAAAAAAAAACAGAGGGAAAAAAATACGTAACGAATGCATGCAGGTTATAAGGAAAAAAAAACCAAGTTTAATAAACTTTTTTAAATGAAACTAAAAAACAAAATAAACAAAAAAAAGCAAAGCAAAAACGCTCTTCTTCAATTTTTAACAACGTAAATAAGATGAAAAAGGCAACAGAATTCTTAAAATAAATGTAAAATCACGATTTTTGCTTAAAGCTATGCAAAGCAGCATAAAAAAGGAAAGAAAAAAAATACGAAAAAAGGAAAAAAAACTTAAAGAATAACGAAAGAAGCATGAAAAAAAAATCGAGAATAATCGTTATACCCTTTTATCGAAAAATGTAGAAATTTATACACCAGCAAATTGAATACAATTCGCGTTATAGTCGATCGAACTAGAGCAAAAATCATTTTATAAAGAATCTCTTTCACACACACTCGTGGGCTCATATCATATACACTCTCCCAGGCAAAAGGCATCAGTTTTTTTTAAAGGCTACTAACAATTGCAATATTTCCACTGAACTTTATGCATTTTTTTCTACTTTTTTCCTTCACTTTTTTGTGCATTTTTTAGTTATTAAGTATTCAAGTTTTTATTTGCAAGTTGGCAGTCAGTAGAAAGAGAGAGAGAGCGAGAAAGAATTTGTGGTGAACCTGTCGCTGTGATAAAGAATCATGTAAATTTTTATATGCCTGGATATGGATTTTTTTTTTGGTTTGCAACAGCTAATCTGCATATGGGTGTAGTAATGTTTTGACATTTTAAGCAATTTCCATAAAAGCTGGCGAACGCCCATGATTTCTGTTTTGGAGGTTTGTTTCATATTTCCAGTTGAAAACATAAATATAACCTTGATAGAGGACAATAAAAGTTAACATGCTTAAGACAAAACGTTTTATTAACCCATGTGTGGTATAAGCAGTGAAATTGTTTTTTTTTTAATTTTTTTTCTATTTTTTGTTTTCTCTTTTGCTTTAAAAATATGTCATAAAGGTAGTGCTTCAGACATCCTAAACATTTCCTTGAGGTAGGCGAAGAATTTTTTATTACTTTGTTTAGTTGAGTATAATTGAGCTGATTGAAATAAAACAAAGTACGTGTGATATATCAGCGAAATGTTTTATTCATTTATGTCCAATATAATGGGGGGTGATTTTTTAAGAGCTATAGGAAAATTTAAAAAAAAAAAAAAAACACAAAATTCAGAAAAATGCATGAAATCTTTATTTGAATCGATAGTACGCTGCTTAGTCCAATTTTGGCATACTCTTTCCAGCATTTCGGCCGGTAGCTCACGATTAAATGCTTCAATGTTGTCTTCCAAATGCGTCAATTGAAGCGGGCTTGTCCGTATAGAGATGAGCTTTAACATAGCCCCACAAAAAATAGTCTAAAGGCGTTAAATCAAACGATCTAGGCGGCCAATTGTCCGGTCCCGAACGTGAAATAAAATGTTCACCGAAATTGCCTCTCAATAAGTCCATTGTTACGCGTGCTGTGTGGCATGTGGCACCGTCTTGTTGAAACCACATGTCATGCAAGTCAAGCTCTTGCATTTTGGGCAAAAAAAAATTGGATATCATCTCATGGTAGCGCTCACCATTCACAGTTACGTTACGATTCGCAGCATCTTTGAAGAAGTACGGTCCAATGATGCCACCAGCCCATAAACCGCACCAAACTGTGACTTTTTCTGGATGAATTGGTAGCTTTTGCAATGCTTCTGGCTGATCTTCACTCCAAAATCGACAATTCTGCTTATTTACGTATCCATATATAGCCGCTTCAGTGGGTCGATTAAACTGATCATAAAATGGAAGAAGCGCGCGATGAACTTTCTTAACAGATCACGCATTTTGATAACAAAATTCAATGATTTGTAAGCGTTGTTCCTTTGGTTAAATTATAGACCAAACTGAAGGTGTTTGACAGTGAAACAAAACACGAAACGTGCTTGAGCTATTTAAACCAGTGTTGGCAAAAAGATAATAGCCAAAAAATCACTCTTTATAAACTTACTTAATTTCTATTCATGAGTGGCGGAACCTAGAGACTGAAATCGACTCCGAACGACATATTGAGAAGCTCTTCATGGCAATGGAATTTACCCACATGCTGTAGCCAGAAAACTGCTAAGAGCAAGTCGTCGAAAGTAATATTTTTTTCTTATTTCATTTTGTTTCAGATGTCTGTGCCAGGTGTAGAACCATGGCCTTTAGTCTAACAAGCCCAACTTATTAGACTAGCTTGGGTTGATCGAATATATCACCGTTCAAACTTCCGCCACGTCTTTTCTTGATGGAGCCTATTAGAAGTGTTCAATTTTCCATAATTCTGGTACATAAATAAGACAGAATTTGAGCGATGGCATGTATTACATTACCTTTGAGGAACGCTGTGGTTTGTTGCTTATTTGTATAAAAGTATGACTTAAGGAAACTCCACGAGATAAAGTCAAACAGCATCAAATCGCATGATGTCCATGGGTACTTTACATCAACTTCACGTGAGATGACCATGCCCACAAATCTCTCGATCAGATTATCGAATGTGTCATGAGCTGTCAAGCATTTAGTGTTATTCTGTTGAAATCATATGTCCTTGGTATCCTTACTTAACTGCTCATAACAACCCTTAGTCAGAATGAAAACCAAGCTTCTTATATCATTCATGTTGTGTGTGTAAAATTTATCAATGAGTGGTGGGACATACTGTTTAATGTCGATTCGGAACGACAGATTTGACAAACTTTTCCCAGAGTTTTTCCAGAAGACTGCTGAAAAGAAGAAATATTTGTTCGTATTTCATTTTGTTCGAGTTGTATGAGACTTGTCCAACAAGTCATCATACTATCTACTAGAGTACAGCGAGGATACCAACGAAATTAAAGCTATTCAATTCAGGTGAAAACAATTCAGGTCAAAACAAGTTGTACAGTGCTCGCTGTTGACCCGATGATGACCCGACCAAACAACGTTCTCAAAGAAATATGAACCAATGACGCTGCCAGCCTAAAATCCACATCAAACAATAAATTTTTGGGAGGCATTGAACGCCTTTGGATCTCTTGGGCAATGACCTCATCGATGAAGTAGATTTTTCGTACGGTATATTGAACAGAATACCCAGTTTGGTGAAAGAATTAATTTATTTGCACATGTTCTTAAATTCAATATCCCTCCATAATTATTTGACAAAATAGCCTCACATCTAATTTGGCCGGTGTAGCTACACGAAGAAGCTCATAGACCCTACATAAGCTAACAGTCAAGTACTTTTATTGTATTGGACTACGCTTTATATTTGTTAGGTGTTCCTTCTTGCAGTCGATAAGCATATGAGTACGATTCCATATATTTGTTCCTCAGAATTTATTCAGTGCAATACAGTCTGCTTTTAACAGCGATTCCAAACGTCCAAGCAAATGAAATTTTGTATCTTCGCAAGTTTAACGACAGATTCAGTGCCGCAACACATCCTTCCAGGCGCCTCTGCTCCTTAAGCGCCTACGCAAATTGTTCACACCAATCGATGACAGGGCTTCCGCGATTTGGTCCTTCCAACGCAAACAAGGTCGTCCTCTTCGCCGACTTTCCCAGATCATCGCATCCCGATACCCGTCTTGCCGGAGCATCTTCCTTCATTCGAACGACATGGCCGAGCCAGCGCAGCCGCTGGATATTTATACGCTGCACAACGTCTATGTCGTTGAGGAGCTCATACAGCTCACTGTTGGATCCACTATTTGCATAATTTAAGATCCTATTTTTGTCACTAAAATCTCCGAAACTGAACCGAGCACACCATTACCGTTAGACGTGCACCCAGTATTTTTCCCGTACACATTACATTTTTATTCAATACGTTCTTGCAGTGTCTGGCCATTATCTTGGCATTCCATAATGTCTTGTTAAGCCAGGAGTTTATGAAACCATTTTTAAGTCTATAGTTATAGAGTTGCTGTAGTCTAGTAGGTAGTGTATTGGCTTATTAGACATAAGGCCTCAGTTCAAGCTCCATGTCAGACATTGAAACGAAAATATGAAAAATATTTTCTTTGGAGAGTTCTCTCTACAGATTCCTAAAAATTTTATCAAAAATCTGTTCGACTTTAAACTGTAAATCCCGCCATTCATGTATAAAAATCAACACACACAATATAAATGGCGGGAGAAGCTAGGTCGTAATGCTGGCTGAAGGGTTATTATGACCAATTATGTATGTACATATGTATGTAGTTTTCGGTCGATGTTTATAATAAAATTAGCACACAAAACATGATTGATGTGAGCAAGCTATGCAGCAATGCTGACTTAAAGGGTGTAATAGTTGAAACATGAGCCAGTGAATGTTTAAAGTATACAAAAGTGTCTTACAAAATTTCTGCGAATCCTTTCTTTTCTCTACGAAATGTCCTTTCGACCACCTGTTCATGCTGTCACAGCAAACAATTCTCTATACCGTACCTCTCCAATTAATAACGAATTTATTTAAAACCTCAATTAATTTACTTTTACTTTTATTTTTCGGCAATATTTTATTACAAGTTTTTCTTTCATTTGTTTGTAAGTTTTGGAGTTTATTGTCGTATTTCCTAAGCTAGACTGCCCCACCCTAGCCGATATAGTTTTATGGTTGCAGATTTGTTATTACCGTGAATAGTTTTCTTGGGTCATAATAATTTGCTCTAATTTTTATATGTTTTTCCAATAATTTTTTTCTCTTTTTTTACTCCTTTTTTTGCTATTTGTGATATCAGCAGCAGCATTCATAGAGCTGTTAAGAAAATAATAACAATTGTTTTGGAGAAAAAGAAACAAACATGATTGTTATTGTTATTAGAATTGGAATTGGTTTGGGTTTTTGGAATATTGGATTTGCAATTGAAATTGTATTGAGTTTAAGTGCTCAGTCATATTTGTTAGTAGAAACCGTAAACATGTTTATGACTTTTAACATGTTGTTGATGATAATATCATCAATAAAATAACATACGAAAACACTTTACACCGACCCGAACTTGACTAACTTGGCTTAATTCTTTGGCTATTTGCCACAAGAAATACTCATTTCGATTACATCCATAATTTCTATACGAAAACGAGCTGAAATTCAAAGTGTATGTAATATCCACCACAATACAATGCAACAGTCTAGAGAAACCCACAACAGGTTGTTCCAAAATAAAAACGAAAAACGAAAAGCGAAAAGTGGAAAAAAATAATATTAAAACAGCACATAAAAACGTTGTTAACGAAATGTATGGCCAAGCATAGAGAGATAGACGTTAAGACGACGGACAACCATATGTTAGTGGCTAATTTTCTTTGGTGTTACGGGGCGTATGTAACACTGATTAGTTCCTAAACTAACTGTTTTTTTTTTCACATTAACAATTGCTTGGTTTAGTGGTAATGGTTATACTCGCAAGCAAATGAATATGGTGGTGGTGTAGAGGAAATGTAAGTTAATCGGTGTAGTAATGTTGAGATCAATTTATTTTGTTCTTCCATTTTGGAAATAATTGTTGCAATAAAAAAATTCTCTACAATGTCCCTGGAAGTACTTGAGCTTGCCATTAAGCTTACAAAGCGCGCTGGTTAATACTACAAGCACAATATCCACAAGCAACGAATAGTTTTAGGGTAGCCAGGCATACATTTTTATTTGAAACAAATCCCACCCGCCTATGTGAAGGAGAATGAGAATACTTTTCAATGCAGATAAAGAATACAAATGCCAAGGCAAGTATACCGCCAGAAGTGGCATGGCATTGTTACAAACAGACTTTTGTAATGCAATATTGGGTGGCTAATGCAATGCCTAACTACGGGGCATTAGCTCATACTACAAGTGTATGAGTGCTCATACCCCAACGTACAGCACAAATTCTCGACTCCAAGAAGAGAAAAGTCATAAGTCCTGGATGTACGATATGACGCTGCATAGAATAGCAAACCGAAGAAGATAAAAAACCAAGCAATCGCTTTTAAACAGCAAAAACTACAACCAACACTAAGACTGAAGGCTATTATAATTGGCCAATTCACACGACTTTGTATCGTGTATGTTGGATTGAATACACTTGGTTGTTTGTGAACGCTCAATGCTATGCTGTATTGTGTACGTCGTATTCTTCTTCATAATTTTTGGCATTCAAACAATTTGATAGCACGAAATCAACACAACTTTTTAAAAACATATGAAAACATATACACATTTTTTAAATTCACACAATTTGATAGCACAAAACCAATACAATTTTTAATGACATTTGAAAAAAATGTGTATAAGTGTATTGGAATTTTACATGAAAATTATCAACAACAAGCATACACTATTGTATAGTCGTCCAACAATACAATGAATACAACGATACAACGGATTGTGTGAATTGACCAAATATTTGCAAAAGTGTGGAAGTTGTCAGCGCTATGCTGGTAGGAAGGCACGTTCGTACAACTGATGTGATATGACCAAGGGAGCAATTAGTTACCATATATCTTCTCTGAAGTCACCGTGGTCTAGTATGTAGCGTGTTGGCTTATTAGACGTGAGGCCTCGGTTCTAACCCCCCAGGTCAAACATCAAAACGAATATATGAAAAAATATTGCCTCGACGACTTCCTCCCATCAGATTTCTAGCAAAAACTCTGAGAGTAAATAAAATTGCCATGAAATCGACTTTAAACTGTAGGTTCCGCCACTCATGTATAAAAATTAACGCACACGACAGAAGTGATGTGAGAAACTAGGTCGTAAACCTTCCTTCCTTCCATTAAGGAACACGTTGACATGTCCTGTTTAATACCCTGATACAGCTATCGAGTATACTCCAAATGCTGAACTGAACCTATTCAGAAGGCATTGTCACTCCAAGGAATAAAATCTTGACAGCAATCATCACTGTCTGAGATACTGTACACATCTTAAGAACTTGAAAGCATCTGGTGCTACAATATCCCCTAAGAGCCAGGTAATAAGTATTCAGTTAAGAACCCTTGCTCCCCGCTCAGACATCTTGAATAAAACGAAATTGGAAAACTATTTGTTTCAAATTCCTCTCAGCAGTTTTCTGGCAAAAACTCTGAGAGTAAAATAAAATTGCAATGAGGAGTTTCTTAAATCTGATCTTTGGAGTCGACATTTAACGGTAGGTTCTACTGCTCAAGGATAAAATTAACACATACAACTTGAGTTGTGTAAGAAGCTAAGTTGTAATCCTGAATGAAGGGTTGTAATGACTAATTATGTATGTATGTAAGTATGAGAAACCAATTGAAGGTTTTATGCCCATACTAAGAATAGTATGAGAGCGTCCAAGGTGGACCCTGGCTTGCTGGAAAGAAAGTATGGTAGTTGAGGGTGGCCTCAGACTATATCTGTAATATATGGAGGGATATATGGATATAGGAAAGACATATGACTGCTGTCAATAAGCTGTCATCTGTCGTAATACTGAATTAATTATCCCCAGTTGGAAACTGGCACGGTAAGGGTCTTATGCGAACCACATTAATACTGTGTTATAATTATTATCAAACAGATTGAACAGATCATTGAACATTGTATTCAATTTGTCAATTTTTAGCATGCAACCATAACGAACTTATATCGTCTGAACTTTAGGAGCCACTAAGAAACAAGTGCATGCTATCGAAAATTATGATCCCTGAGTCTAATTCAAATACAAACAATACAGAGTTAGCTACACAGGAGAGGAATATGAGCCTTTTAAAAGCAATCCAGGTTAAAAAACACAGCTGGATCCTTTCTCGCACAATAGTCTTAATGATTTTGAACAGTGAGGTCCAGCAAACAAAAGTCTAGGTACCATAATACAGCTGCTGGAATATCCCACATCACTTTGAGTTGGAATCAAACAGTTGAGCTGAAGTAAAAAGTGTTAATGCAGTTAAGACAGACAGGATAAATAAAGCCTCAAAATTCTATGTATATACTGAAAAGATTAAAAGGTCTTTAGACAAGCGATGGACTGAAATCCACAGTAAAGGCAGATTGTGGCCACATATAAAGAAGTATTGAAAGAACGAACATCGTACAGTAACAATAGAGATGCTGTATTCGAAAACATCGCAGTATAATTTAACGATCTCAGTCTAAATATGTTTATTTATATATAATACGTGTTCAAATACAATTAGATAGTGTAAAAAACCTCCAAAAAGTATAATTTTTAAAGAAAAACATACATAAACAACATCGTATATGTATATATTGTATGTATGTATATATTTATTACAGAAATTAGGCTAAAAACCCCACAACAAAAAAAAAGTAATGGCAATTGGAAAATCAAAAATCCACCTTGTATAGCCACTAGTTTATAAAGATTTAAAAGCACAAGTATTTTGGGTTTGGTCTACCACCACCATGGTGTACTTGCAGACGACCACATGTTGGGACCATGTCTAACTTTACTGACCAATTTCAAAATCATTTATGCATTTAGTTAAAACTATTATGCAAAATGTATATAGAAATATAACAATAACAACAACAACAACAACAACAACAAATACTATAGATGCACATATGCATGCAATTCTTTAGAAAAATCGAAAATTAAAAATCTGAACAAAAATAAGAAACAGATTTTGTTTCGTTTTTCTTCATTCATATGTAGGAAAATGAAAACAAATACAATTCTTTCTATTTTTTTGTGAAAAACAAAAATCAATCGATATATTTTTCGTTTAATTAATTACAATTTATTGACTGCATGTTGTTGATTACTTTACGACGAAATCGAAATCACAAACGTATACGTAAACGTCATTTACAGTTTTGATTTAGTTTTTCAGTTTTCCAAGCAGTTGTCTTCGACTCAATAGATTTGTTATTTATTTGCTGTTTTAGTAATTGTCGCGTTTTTTATTTTCGTTTTTCTGCCAACTCATGCTTAGCAATTATTTAAATTGTTTTTTCTTTTTTTGTAGCAGCAGCAGCATTGATTGTTTCAACATTGATTTTGTTTTTGCTGTCCGTCTATCGCTGTTGATTTGCCGCGTTGTTAGCTGTGTGTCAGTGACATGTGTAGAATTGTTTTCGGGAAAAATTTATGGTTTCTGCCAATATTGGCAAAAAAAACAAAAAACAATTTTTTTTTGTTTAAAAGAGATTTTTGAAAAGTGATAATTTGTTTTTCCGATTTTGTTTTTCTTTTAAATTTTGGCTTAATAACGCAGGTGGTTTTTCTTTAGGTGGGCTGCACATTGATGAAAATAAATTTTGCTTCACTATACCGATTTAGTTCATGATTAAAAAAATATTAAAAAATTTTATTTTTTTCATTAAATTTTTATAAAAACCATTGGCTTACAAAATTTCTCTAAGTGTTAAATAGGCCTCCTAAAGGCCAAATAATTCCTTATTCAAGAAAGTGTACTTATCAGTGACTCTCTTTCAACAGTCTTCTGATAGAAACTTTAACAGTAAACTTAGACTGTCTCCCAAAATGTATCAATACAAAGTTTGTATGCAGTTCTACTACTGTATATAAACTATGTAGATATGCAAAGTTACCAAACAATGCATCAACTATAAATCCGATGCCTGATTGCTTTTTGACTCCGTTAAAAATGCACATTGACGACTTTTTGAAATAGAACACATTGTATATATTTTGTACAGCGGCATTATGAAACACGATATTTTGTTCAAACACGAAGTAACTAACATTTTAGAAGGTAGGCTTACTGTCATGAAAAAGCTTTCAAATCGGTCTTTTGGATTCAAAGTTGAACTGTAGATCCCGCCACTCATGGGTAATATTTAAGGGCACTAGCTAGTTTAGATAAGAGAAGGCAGGCTGTAATACCGAATACAGGTTTACAAAGGTCTATAATGTATTGGAGAGAATGGAGTAAAAAATGTTCAATTATATCTGTTGTCAGCCAATGATTCTAATTCATCAGATGATTTGTTGGTTTCAATTTAGCGCCATGTTGTTTGAGGCTACATACCTACATACATAATTGGTCAGGAGTACAGCCTAGCTTAACACACCACTTATGTTGTGTGTGTTAATTTTATACATGAACGGCGGGACCAACAGTTTAAAGTCAACTCCGAACGACAGATTTTTGAGCCGGCACAGATTGTGATTGATTTCAATGCCTGAACAATATATGCAGGATCAGCATGGTAAAGGGTCCGCCAAATATTTTTTAAATGCTTTAAAAAAACTACTGAATATTTTCTCAAATTTCTTTTTTTTATTTGAAAGTACAATCCTTCCGGTTAATAATGGAAAATAATTTCATTCAAATGGCTGCCTCGACTGGTCATGCAGTAGCCTACACGATCGGTTCAATTTTTAAGCACATTATCGATTGTGTGCAGCTGTATTTCACCAATGGCTTCACGAATATTGTCCTTTAAAGCGTCAATTGTCTCTGGCATGTCGGCGAAACACTTACCTTTGACGGCACTCCACAAATAATAGTCCAACGGTATCAAATCGCAGCTCCGAGGTTGCCAAACGACATCAGCTCTGCGGCTGATATTGCGATCTTCAAAAACAGGGCGTAAAACATCGAGTGTAGCTTCGGCTGTGTGGCACGTAGCGCCGTCCTGTTGAAACCAAATGTTGCCAATATCCTCCTCTTCAATTTTTGTGAACAAAAATTCGTTCAACATGACCCGATAACGATCGCCATTGACTGTAACGGCCACCCCTTGCTCTTTTTCGAAGAAAAATAGCCCAATTATGCCTCTGGACCGAAATCCGCACCAAACAGTGACTCGTTTTGGGAGCGTCGGCTTTTCAATGTATGCGTCCGAGTTTTCTGTGCCCCAAATGCGACAATTTTGCTTGTTTACATACCCGCCAAGATCAAAATGAGTTTCATCTGAAAAGATGATTTTTTTTTGCCAAAACCGGCATCTTCTGGTGTAGGTGTACTGCATGGCCAGGCGAGGCAGCCATTTGAATGAAATTATTTTCCATTATTAACCGGAAAGTTTGTAGTTTCAAATAAAAAAAGATTTCATAGATTTCGATGAAATTTTGGTGGGTAATTCCGCTCCTAATTAGTTGTATTGAAAGGCTAACATTTGTATGGAGGATATTGTCTTAAAGCGTTACCATTTGCCAAGTTTCCCTTTTTTCCAAGTTTTTTGAAGTGCAAAAAAGTTTTCATCGAATTTGTTTTCCAACAATACAAGTTTTTTTTCAATAAATTTCAATTTTCTCAATAAATTCAGTAATAATAACATGAAATATTTACTCTCCGGCAATTTAGCAAAGAAACACTAACAGGAGAAGTAAGAGAGGCACCGGGCTCTGGCATTTTCTTTTAAAATTTTGGTACTATCGTAGAAAACAAGATTTTTTTTGTAAAAAACAAGGTTTTTTCAGGAAATGAAAAGTTTTTAAAAAAAATGTTCTGGCAACGCTGCTGCCTTATGAAGATCTACAGCCTTGTGTTCATCGATTTCTAATTAAGTTCGATTACGTCTGCTTCATGTATCATTTGTATACTTAAGATCTTTAATACATTCATTTAGACGCCAAGTGACGCTCTGTTTATTGCAAAAAGATAGGAAGTATGAGATCATGCTGTCTGATGAACCATAGCAAATTGTTCTTAAGCTTACAAGTGTGGCAAATACTAGATTTTGCAAGACCTTAGCTATTGAACATTAAATTTCTAGCCTTCCATGCTATGCCCATATTTTGTCATGTACATCAGATGAGTTCTCTTTTTATTGATTGAAGGCCCATTCATGATTGTTAAAATTGTTATACTTGAGACAATGTTCCTTAACAATCTGCAGACACTATAGCTTCGTTTGAAAGCATGCATGAAAGCAAATCGACTGAAAATCTGGCGAAGAAAACATTATGCTCAAGATAGGTAAAGAGTCTCCTCATAGAAACAAAACCATCATTGTGTAAACGTTTCAATAGAGAGATTCCAGTATTTCATGGCAATAAAGTGTAGTTTTTCGTCGATTTTCGAAAAGAATGGTGAACAAGTCTTTCTGCTTAACTTAAAGCTGTGATAAATAGATAGTCAATGCAGTGGAACAGTCGAAGCTGTAAATAAGAAGAATCGTGCACAAAGAAAATCGCCGTGCTAGGTAGGTTGGTTTCTTAGAGATTAGATCATGGTTCAAATCCATGCTCAGACATTTCGAACAAAGCGAAATATGAAAAAATATTTTATCAGTGACTACCTTTTAGCAGGCTTCTGGCAAAACCTCAGAGAGGAAAATAAAATTGCTATGAAAAGTTTCTCCAAAATATGTAAGTCGGATTCGACTTTAAACCAAACACAACATGGTTGGTATGAGAAGCTAGTCCATGAACCTTACCAAAGGCTTGTAAAGACCAATTAAGTAAGTGGAGGAATATAGATCAAAAGGACAGTATGAAAAGGGCATTGTAAGTAAGTCAATGGAAGAAACTCCCCGTGAAATGTATGCGTATATTATTGGATATTATTGTAGAGTAAATTCAAAGACAGCAAACAATGAAAAGCAATTACTATTATACCATATAATGCCAGCATTTTTACGTTGAAATTAAGGAAGAAGTTCAATATTACTTTGTCTAATTGATTGATTTATAACAGACTTTACTTGCCAGGTTTATTTAGCTCTATCAGGTTATTTTGTTTTCCATTACGTTTAGGCTCTGTGGTAAAAGATTTGCCAACGAAGACAAAAGTATTAAATTTGTTCGTTAAAGTTCCTCCTCTGTGATGTAATTAAATGGTTTATTTCTATTCTTATTCCATAATGATTTGCTATTATTTATGACATTCGAACAAAATTTTGGTTACACGGTTTCAACGCTCCTCGGTTACACTTCTCGTGATATTTCTGCTTTTGCTTGAATTCTATGACTTTTTATGACTGTTCTGAAATTCGTGCTTGAGTGACTTCCAATAAGTATATATTAAATCTTTTTTGCTACTAAGAACTGGCATCCCTTGCTCCTTGAAATCTACAGCAGAATAATGTAACAATTCTAATAAAAACCTCAATGAAGGAGTATGTGGAACATATATATTTTTTTTCCATTTCTTACTGTCACTCAATCATCAATTCATTTAATACTATATGTAATGCAATTGATTGAATCATTTATATTTATTTTTACTTTTCATACACTTCATTCCCCCCAAGTTTTCTTACCTCCACAAAGTCGACAGAATAAAAAAACAAACGCGATCGCTTAAAATATTTACCAAAAAATGTAAACGAATTTATCACTCTGATATCAATAACGTATCATTAAAAGTCACATAAATATTAACGAAAAAACATACACGCTCTTATAAATTTTGTGAAACTGGCAAATCAAAAAAACAAAACAAAAAGGAAACATAAAATATCTTCAGAAAACATGAACATGAAAACTCTTATATCGGGGTACTTTTTTGTTGGTACTTTTTTTTGTTGAAGCAAAGGAAACTTTTAAAAACTCATAATTTCAGTGTAAACTATACTTTTGCTTTTATTCTCCAGCTTCTTTTGCCTTCTTGTTATGGATTTAAACATGAATATTACCAAATTACTACTTCTTGGTACGTAAACGTACGTAATTACGTACATATGTACGGTACGTGCAAATATAATATGATACTCTAAATAAAATAAATATGATACTCTAAATATGATCGTATATTTCGTTCGATTTCCTACACACAATATTCCTGTGCATGTTACTCTCAAAAAATAAGAAAAAATAAATAAAAAAGTAAACTAAACAAACTAAAATCGTTTGTAGTTTTAAGAAAAGGACGAGGGAAAAAATAAATCGAGGGTTTATTGTATGTGGACAGCAATATGTTGTGATCAATATTTAGTTAAATGATTTATCTCAACTCTTAATAAATCACTTTTTAAAATGTGTTTTTAGCGATAAAAATTAATCAATATATTGGTGGCACTTCATAATAAAACACACAATATTTATGAGTGTATCCAATATAATATAACATGATATCAATACTTAGTTATTACAAAATTATACATACGTACATACGTACGTATGCTACATACTATTACCACAAAACAGGAAAAAAAACCAAAACAACCATGCAAGGATTTAAATCAAAGTTGCAGAATATACGAGGTATGACTCTAATGGCTAGAAAATTACTTTAACTAACTAAAGTTTAGCAATTTTGAAAATAGGGCAAAAACATAACTAATTCTGCCTGAGCAGAATAAGAATTTTGTGAAAAATTGTAGACGATGACAAATGTTACCATACCCAGTCAAATAGAACAAGCAATATATTAGATTGCCCTCAATCTACATACCCTAGGGATACACTCTACCTATGTCAGCAACTGTTTTCCTAGTACTTCGGCGACTTCCTCTCAGCAGATGTCTGGCAATAACTCTGAGAGTAAATAAAAACTGCCGTGAACAGTTTCTCAAAAATCCTTCGTTCGAAATCGACTTTAAACTGTAGGTCCCGCCCGCCACTCATGTATAAAAATTAACACACACAACATAAGTGATATGAGAAGCTGGGTCGTAATCCTTACTGAAGAGTGTTAAGGACCAATTATGTATTTATGTAAAGGGTCCGCCAAATAACTTTTTTTTTGAAAATGGTTAAAAAAAAACTACTGAATATTTTCTCAAATTTCTTTTTTTATTTGAAAGTACAACCCTTCCGGTTAATAATGAAAAATAATTTCATTCAAATGGCTACCTCGGCTGGCCATGCAGTAGTAGTAGCCTACACGATCGATCCAATTTTTAAGCACATTATCGATTGTGTGCCGCTGTATTTCACCAATGGCTTCACGAATAATGTCCTTTAAAGCGTCAATTGTCTCTGGCTTGTCGGCGTAACACTTATCTTTGACGGCACCCCACAAATAATAGTCCAACGGTGTCAAATCGCAGCTCCTAGGTGGCCAAACGACATCAGCTCTGCGGCTGATAATGCGATCTTCAAAAACAGGACGCAAAACATCGAGTGTAGCTTCGGATGTGTGGCACGTAGCGCCGTCCTGTTGAAACCAAATGTTGCCAATATCCTCCTCTTCAATTTTTGCGAACAAAAATTCGTTCAACATGGCCCGATAGCGATCGCCATTATCTGTAACGGCTACTCCTTGCTCATTTTCGAAGAAGATTGGTCCAATTATGCCTCTGGACCAAACAGTGACTCGTGTTGGGTGCGTCGGCTTTTCAATGTATGAGTGCGGGTTTTCTGTGCCCCATATGCGACAATTTTGCTTGTTTACATACCCGCCAAGATCAAAATGAGCTTCATCTGAAAAGATGATTTTTTTTGCCAAAATCGGCATTTTCTGGTGTTTTGAGAAAATATTCAGTAGTTTTTTTAAAGCATTTTTAAAAAAAGAAGTTATTTGGCGGACCCTTTACATATGTATGAGAGTTTTTGTCAGAAATTTCTCGGCAGTCGCCGAAGAAATATATTTTTCCATATTTCATTTTGTTGGAGATGTCTGACTTAGGGTATATATCATGGCCTTACATCTATTACAAACACTCTACCATCCAGTCTACAACCAGTTTTCTAGTATGTGTTCTGATAATTCATTCTCATCATCACAATTGGATGTAAGGGGATAACCTTTATAACAAGAGTATTTAAATCTACAGAGTCCGGTCAAACGCCGGTCTTGAATATAGTGAAAGACTCAAATCTCTATTCTATTGAATTTCCCAGCAAAAGTATAGAATGAGGATATGTTCCGTCTTTTACTATCTTCGCTTTTGTTGTGAAAGGTTTTGGTCACAACTAGAAGTCGGCTTAGTCTTGTAGGCAGTGTGCTGGCTTATTACACTTGAGACCATGGGTCAAAACCCCAGTTCATACATCTCCAACAAAACGAAATACGAAAAAATATTTCTTCGGCAACAATCTCTCAGCAAATTTCTTGAAAAAACTCTGCGCGTAAATGAAATTGCCATGAAAAGTTTCTCAAAAAATCTGTCATTAGGAGTCGACTTTATACTGTGGGTCCCACCACTCGTGTATAAAATTAACTCACACAACGTAATTAATGTGAGAAACTAGGTCGCAATCCTATCTGAAGGGTTCCAACGACTAATTATGTATGTACGTAGGATTCTGGCCTCAACAGCGGCGTGGAAGCTTCTCTTCTCGCAAGCTGATTTGTTAGCTTATTGTCGCGAATTCCCTTATGATGTGGAAACCAGTAGTGGGTGATGTTTTTATAACAGTACATTTGATTCAGCTGCCCCAACTGATTCCTTACAAATTTTGATTTACCCACAGAATGTTCCGTCATTTACAAATGAAGTGAAATTGAACACATGGTTCGTTGGCGTACACTTTCGCTTGCAAGTGACTGACGAGTTTTCTCGTGGAGTCGGTCCTGTTACAATATTTGATCTCGTTCCACTCGTATTTCACAGTGTATTCTTTCTCAGGATCTGTCAGCAATTAAATTATATAATTAGTATCGTTTAGTAGTATTACGTACGTAATTGGTCATTACAACCCATCAGTCAGGATTACGACCTAATTTCTCACACCACTTACATTGTGTGAGTTAATTTTATACATGAGTAGTGGGACCCACAGTATAAAGTCGACTCCGAACGACAAATTTTTGAGAAACTTTTCATTGCAATTTTTATTTACTCTAAGAGTTTTCGACAGAAATCTGCTGAGAGGAAGTCGCCGAAGAAATACTTTTTGTATTTTGTCTTGATGTCTGGCCTTGGGCTCGAACCCTGGCTTTTCGTCTAATAAGCCAACGCACTACCTACTAGACCACGGCGACTTACATCGTTTAGTAGTATTTCTCAACATTAAAAAGTCTACTGATTCTGTCTAGGGGACAGATTTTTAAGCACTCAGTTTGTCAAGTCACATTACCACGTACAACACTTGGTTCCCATTTTGTGGTCATTACAAGCGGACTAGAAGTAATCACGCAGAGTTTATGATTATAGATTTGATTAGTTCAATACTTTTTTTAAATTTTTATACCAACCCTCGTATCTCAATCTGCTATAGATTTTTAGTGCTACGCATATATGCAATATATTCAGATCGATATACATTCAATAGAGGATTAAACAAACAGGAATATAAACGTCGTTTACATGGGCTAAAGTAACGAACAGCAGCCAAACGTATGTATGAGAGAGAAAATCGACTGAAACTTAAATCAAGAAAGGAGAACTTTAAGTAAAATGGCAATTACTTTGTGTTTGTTCAAGTTGCATGCAACTTGTTTTCGTAAAACAGTTTAATGTACTTATGCCGCTACGGTCGTACTTATGTACGTTCATTATATTTACTTACACAGCAAATCTTTTATGTGCAGCAGCATATTAAGTAATAATCATAATCGTACGTACGTACCACAGATTTGTTTACTGTTAATATTGTTCAGTGTTGTTTTGTTTTTGTTTCTTTTTTCTTCATCGTTGTGTTATATTGTTGCAATTGTTTGTTGTAAAGAAATTGCTTAAGGGGCTTAGTTGATGTTGTTGCTGCAGCAACAAAGAAAAAAAAGAGAATCATAATCTGTTGACTTGTTATGTTTGGCGGCTTTGGCTTTTTAAAGTTAAAAATTTTTGGTGTCTTGCAACTTTTCAGTTTCAATAAATGTCAAATTGTATGCCAGTGAATATATACGCAAGTACCATAATTGTATGTTTGTTTGTTTGTGATGTTATTGTATGCATGTAGAGAGATGTACTATAATTATGACATCAGCAAAAGAATGAACACACACCTGATGTACTATAAATAAGAAAATTTTATAAAGCAAGTACGTTTGTATTTGAAAAGTGCAAAATTGTAATAATTAGAACTATTAGGTCTTCCTTTAGGGACTTTAGAACTTAGGCAACTAATGATGACAACTGTTCGACAGATCTTCAAACCACAATTACTCTCTTCAAACGCACTGTGTCTTCGTACAAGACTAACTGAACATTTACTAACTCAGTTAGTAATGTATGATCAATATTCATGAAGGCAAATGTCCGTGGTTTCGCCTTCTCAAGATCCCTACAAATGAAAACATCGTTGTTTCATTATTGTTGTTTGCGTATTTTGTTTACATTTATTCTTGTAGTGTTTGTTGGTATATTTTTGTTTACTTGTTTATCATTTTTTTATGCTGGTGTTTGTTGTTATCTTACGCAGTGCAATAATTTGTAAATAAGTTCGTTGTTTTTTTTTTTTTTTTTTGTAACTTTAGTTTGTAATTTAAATGTTAAACGATGTAAATGCAAAACACCAGTATCTAGATTTTTCCATTTTCGTAACAATATTGTTGAAGAAGCATCTCTCAAAGTAAATGGCATTTATTCAGTGTGTTTTGCCAAATCACAACGGACGCATAAATCAGTCAATAACACGAACAGATAATTAAAATTGTCATATCAAAATGGGTATTCTGCTTAGGCAATACGTCGTAAGCCTATTAAAGCCTATTAAGGCCTATTAACAATCGTCACCTTCGTCTTACAAAGAAGACTATTCGAACTATGATGGACATATTCGAGACCACATTTCACATTACGTTAAACGATCGACCAATAAAACATTAGAGTTGCCTTCCAAAATGTATCAATACAAAGTTTGTATGCAGTTCTACTACTGTATATAAACTATGTAGATATGCAAAGTAACCAAACAATGCATCAACTATAAATCCGATGCCTGATTGCTTTTTGATTGCGTCAAAAATACACATTGACGACTTTTTGAAATAGAACACATTGTATATATTTTGTACAGCGGCATTATGAAACTCGTTACTTTGTTCAAACACAAAGCAACTAACATTTTGGAAGGCAGCCAAGATTTGCCAAAAACACCGGCTCTGTGAGAGTGTGCGGGAGAATCGCTGGCAGTAGATTTCGTGTCTAAACACACGTCTTTCTCGATGGTCGTTTACCCTGACTCAGATAACTCATCACACAAGAAAGAATTCAGCTTTTCGCAGACCACAACTTGGAGAGTTTTATGGTGAAGAGTTATGTATGTAACGATACAAAATTCAGATCCAGGAGCTGAAGATAAACGATCACAGAGAAAGAAGTGTGTTTGCTGAATGGGCTGTGCAGTAACTAAAGGCCATTTATAGATGAATGGATATGTGAACAAACAAAATTTTTTTTGGATTTAAATTTATTTATTTCGTGTGGATTTCGGCCTGGCGGCAAAATTGGTTCATACTTCTTTGAGAACAACTTAGGCCAGACAATCACTGTCAATGTCAGGTACTAAAGCTTGATTGTTACCAATTTCTTTTGGCTTGAATTCGATTATCTGGACACCCACAACATGTGGTTTCAACAGGACGGCACTACGTGAAGGTATGATCATCTTTCATAGAGAAGATGTAAACTGGCCACCATGGTGATGCGACTTGACTGCATTAGATTTTTTCTTATGGAGTTTTCTTAAGTCGCAATTGTGTGCGAATAAGCCACAAACCACAACAGTCCTTAAAACCAATATAACTCATGGCATCGTACAAATTTAGCCTGATTTATGCACGAGAATCATGGGGAATTGGACATTTCGAATGCATTTCATTATATTCAGCTCATAAAGGCATCAATAGGTCTTACAAGCGTATTTGGTAATATCTTACACACTCTTACTTACATGCATAATTGGTCAGCCTTCAGTCAGACCACACACAAGGTTCTGACACTACTCATGCTGTGTGTATTAATTTTATACATGAGTGGCGCGACTTATAGTTTAAAGTCGATTCCAAACGAAAGATGTTTGAGAAACTTTTTCATGGCAATTTTTATTTCCTCTCCGGATTTTTGGCAGAAATCTGCTGAGAGGCTGTCACCGACCTACAGTTTGATATCGACCCCGAACACAAGACACTTAATTACTTACTTTCTTACTTAATTGACCATTAACAACCCGTTTAACGGATTTCGACCTGCCGCAATACATCCTTCCAGGCGCCTCTGCTTCATGCGCGCCTACGCCAGTTGGTCACACCAATCGATGACAGGGCTTCCACGATGTGATCCTTCCAACACATACAAGGTCGTCCTCTTCGCCGACTTCCGCAGATACCCGCATCAAACACCCGTCTCGCCGGAGCATCGTCCTCCATTCGAACGACATGGCCGAGCCAGCGCAGCCGCTGGATATTAATACCTGTTGGCAAACGTGATCCTGCGCTTGATCTCCAGACTGACATCATTTCTGGTGGTAACAGCAGAGCCAAGATAGATAAATTCCTTGACCGTATCAAAAGTATAGTTATCGGTCGTAATCTGAGAATCAATTCGCCGCGCATATCTACTTGTCGATAACATACATATACTTTGTTTTGCCCCTCATTTACTGCCAGATCCATCCTACTAAACTCCCGTTCAATAGCACTAAAGGCAGCAGTAACATCTCACTTGGTACGCCCTATGATGAAAAATAGTGTCATTGCGATGTACTCCCGCCTTTCGCAGAACACTCTCCAGGACGAAGTTGAAGAGAACGCATGATAAGGGGTTGCCTTGTCTGAAACCTCGCACGGTACCAAAAGGTTCGGAGAGGTCCTTTCCTACCTTGACGGAGCTGCAGGAATTGCTCAACGTCATTCCGCATAGCCTTATCAGCTTCGCAGGTACATCGAGCTCAGACATTGCGGCAAAAATACAATCCCTTATGGGGCTATCGAAGGCTGCCTTATAGTCGACAAAAAGATGGTGTGTGTTGACGTGTTTTTATTGGTCGATAGTGGACTTGCCAGGTCTGAAGCTGCACTGATAAGGACCAATCAGTGTTTTGACGAGTGGCTTCAGTCGTTCACACAATACGCCTGTAAGAACCTTATATGTGATAGGGAGAAGGCTTATACCCCTGTAGTTGGCGCATATAGAAGGGTCTCCCTTTTTCAGGACAGGACAGCGGACACTGAGGTTCCAATCGTTGGGCATACTTTCCTCTAGCCGTATTTTGTAAATAAGCTGGTGCATGCGCCCTACCAACTCTATACATCCGGTTTTAAACAATTCAGCGGGGATAGTATCAGGACCAACAACAAGATACATTTGTTTTTAATAAGAACTTCTCAGCCGATTACTATCAGTATCTTGCAGGGAGTTACATATATACTATTGACCAGTCATACATATTTTATTCTACCTTTAGGAATAAATTTCCAAGCTAAAGCTCTGACAATTAAGGTGAATGAAGAAAAGTATGTTGATCACTGTCAACCTTGGAAATTTTATGTGGAGACCAAATTAGCTCAAATCCAATTGAATGGCAAACTTTTTTAAAACTCATGAAGATTGTTCACAAAGATAATAAATATCCAAAAAGTTTTTGGGCAATTTTGATTCATTGTTACAGAACAAGTGTTACAAACTGTCTGAAGGCTGCCATATAACCATTGGCCATGGTTGAGAGATATTTATATTTGAAATATTCTATAGAATTCAACGTATAAACAACATGTAGAATATTTTATAGCATAGCTATGGACAAATAATACCAATAAACATAAATCAATATTTCAATTAAATTTTACAACACAACACAAAATGCTTTCCAACAATGTACGAATATGTGTGTATTCTGCCATATTTTCAAATCAATTCAAATAATTTCATACACCCACACATTTCTTTTTTGGCAAATATTTAGATTAAAATCAACAGTGTACGTATGTACGAGTACGTTACATTTTTGTTTGTTAAACAAACATAACTCTTCTGATATTTTTCTTTCTTTTTTTTAGAGAAGAAAAGTTCAATCACTCAAACCAATTTTCTATTTTCATTTGATGGGGTCACTACAAGTAACTTGTAAGGCATGTTGGGTTTTTGTAATTGCATGAGACATGCAGTAAATCTAAAAAGACCTGCGAAATACAAGGATAGCACAGATTGGCATTTGTAGTATATTTTAAGTGCCTCTATGTGCTTCCGATACCTGTCTGTCTGACTGCCATCCACAATGTTTTAATTCGTTTATAGGAAACAGCACAGACTCTGAACTAATTCTCTCTCTCTCTCTGTGTACTCGTACTTTCATATGCGAATGGTTGGATGGATGGATGTATGGATGGATGGATGGATAATAATGGCAAGAAAACAGAATTCAAACTGGGAAACAAAAAGAAGAAAAAAAAATCGCTTGGTAAGTGTAATAAATTTTCTTTAATTTCTCATAAATTTTACTTTGCATAAAAGTTTGAATATTGTGTTGTTAACGCCAAGAACAATACAAAATAATAACGTTATACAACAATAGCAACAGCAACAAAAGCAATACAATGAAAGCAATAACAGTTGCAAGAGCCGCAAAAGTACCATTACATATATACATACATACATACATAACACCCGCAATAATTTGCATATGTTGCATTTCGTTATCCTGCAAACAATATGCAAAACAAAGACAAAGACAACAACAACAAAAAAATGCTTTTATAGTAGTGGGCTGTTTTCACAGACGCCAGCCAGCTAGCCAGCCTGCATTAGAAATTAAACAAAATATAGAGTTTGCGGCATACAAATGCAGTGAATAAAAAAAAAGAAAAAACACTTGAGCGTTAAGAAAACGTGACACTTTCTATTCCATAAAGTGGGACTTTTAGTTGATTCGTATAAAAATCATCAACGACTGGTTGTTCCTATTTCTATGGATTTTTTTTTATCACAATGTTTTGTATTTAAATTGGCGACATGATGTCCAAAAGTGTAGGTAAAAGAAGTCATAGTTTTTGCATTTTAACCCTTTGGTAATGGCTGAGAGCTGAACAAGTAGAATTAGAAAAAGAATATTGATAGAGAACGAATACAAAGGACTTTATGTAATGCAATGGTATTACAATTGGATTACAATTTTTGTTTAACTATTTGGATCATAAAGAGACTGAAAATACGATGCTAAACGTAACTGAAGAAAATTGGCCCAATCCTCATTAAATTCTTAGTTCTTAGAAACACCAGCTGATGGACTCTCACTCGGGAAGCTTTTCGTGAAGGATTTGGTTGATCTTAAATTGATTGATTGGTTAGATTAATTAAACGCTTTAGTAGGTAGTGTACTAGATTATTAGACGTGAGACTAAAAACCCAGGTCAGACATCTCAAACAAAATGAAATATGCAAAAATATTTCTTTAGGCAACTTCCTCTCAAGAGTCTTTTACCAAAAACTGCGAGAGTAAATAAAATTGCGAGGATAAGTTTCTCAGCTCAGTCATTCGAAGTTGATTTGAGAAAGTAGAACCATAAGAACGTTTTCCTCCGGATACATGAGGTAAAGGATATTTTCTTCCTTTTCAAATTTACAGCGTATTATAGCACTCATTCGAGGAATGTCATGTATATCAACATGATTTTTAATAAAACTGAAACTCGTGAGGTGGACAGGCAGCTTAAAGACAGAAAAAATCAAAAAATCCCACTCTACCAGATTTCGTTATGCTGCCAACGAAGTTCAAACTTTCTGTAATATAAGCGAAGAGTACCTAATTTAGTGAAGGAACAATCGGAACATATAAATAAAATAAATAAAATTTTCATGAAATATTTCACAAAAAATAAGCAATTGTTCGGAGTTACGTTAAATTGTAGGTCCCGCCACTTATGGATAAAAATTACATGGTTGGTGTGAGAAGCTAAGTTGTAATCCTGACTAAACGTTCGTATCGACCAAGGTACGGCAGTATATAGAACTCAACCTGCTTTGTACTCTTTTACAGAAAGATCTGCAGATTTTCCTTTGACGATTGCACAAAATATGAGTACCGAGAAGGAAGTGACAAATTCCGCATTCATAGAGGCGCTGCAGAAGATTTATAAAATAGTGCGTACCTTACCAAGACCATTCATCTACCACTAATATTGAAGAACTAAGTTCGATTTGCTGTCAGACGACACCAGGGCTTTAAAAACAGCTTATCTGTCGGAGTATCAGTAGGAACTCAAACCCTCAGCATTTCATATGTCTTCAGATCTGATGTTAAGTTAAAAATTTAAATAATAAATCCAAGTTTACAAAGCAATTTGGCTACGTTCAGAATATGCTGAGTTGTGGTTTTCGGTCAAGTTGACAGTTTAGTTCTTTTGTCTGTCACAACAGAATAATTAAGATAATACACAAACGTAATGGACATATAGAACTAGATCGCATTTTCATTACTTATTTGAGAAGCATTGATATGACAATTATTAATCGCATAACTCTTGCCTAAAAACTTCATCTTCCCAGATGTCACAGCTTAGGTGTGAACACACGAGTTCTCGTCTAATGAACTAACACACTGCCTTCTAGACTACGGTTATGTAACTTCATTCCATTAGTACTCATAAGATTATTCTGGTTTTAAACTCTTATTAGTCGCCGTAGACCAGTTGGCTTATTAGACGTGAGACCAAGTTCCAAACACCAGGTCAGACTTCTCGAACTAGACGACATATGGAAAAATTATTTCTTCAACGAATTTTTCTCAGCAGATTTCCGATAAAAACTCTGAGACTAAATAAAATTGCCATGAAAAGTTTCTTAAAAATCTTTGGTTCGGAGTTGACTTTAAACTGTAGATCACGTCATTCATGTATAAAATTAACACACACAACATAAGCGGTGTGAGAAGCTAGGCTGTAATCCTGACTAAGGGATTGTAATGACTAATTCTCTATTTATGTTACAAACTCTTCAATTCAAACCCCTTACAGTACTTTTCCTAAACCGAAACTAACATAGAATAGCTCTAATTTTCTCTATTTTCAAAAGTCGCATATTACTTTAAAGCAATCGAGATAAACTTCACATGCAACTTGAGTGCTGCAAGTTAATATTAACTTGGTTATAAACATTTTCAATGTTTTTTTTTTTGTTTTTGTATTTTTTTACTCTTTTAATCACTTCAAAAGCATTTGGCGCCATTGTTGTTTTCTAAAGCTCAAGTTTTTCTTTTGTTAAGTTTTCTTCTTAACGGGTCTTAAATACATTTACACTTACACTTACTCTCCTAAAACTTTTAAGTACATACGCACTACTCCACCGCCACCATGCCATACCATATGTAGCTGAAGAGCGTGTAGATGTCATATGATCCCTACATATGAGTACTTTGATCATTCATTACCTTCTTTGTATTGTATTGTGTTGTGTGTTGCATTGTGTGTTGCATTGTGTGTTGCATTGTGTGTTGGTTTGATAGACAAAACAAAACTGTTGTTTATGGTTGACAGCAGCAAATCATGTTTATGTCGCCGCTGTTTGTAACAGTCACAGCATAGTTGCTGTATCTTTTTTTCTTTTTTCTTTTCTATTCATCATAGAGTTCTCCTAAAGTGTAGTGAAGTGAAGTGAAGTTTCATTGGAAAAAAAGTGGGGGTAAAAACTGTTTTAACTTTATTTGGTTTCTTGTTATTTTCTTTATTTTTTGTAGCCCTAAGCGCCCTTTTTTATGTGCGTTGTCTTAGCGTTTTGTTGTCGTTGTTTTTATTTTGTTTTAAACTAAAATGAAGTGTTTAATGTTTTATGGATATTGTTGTTATTGTTGTTATATGGTTGGTATGGTTCTTTATAATGTCAAAGACAACTTACAGCTTAAGTAACTGTTGTTTTAAGTATTTCGGCATACATTATTTAGTTTACACGTATGTATTCCCCTCATTTTTTTTTTCTTTTTGTAGTGAGTGACTGTTTTGCAATATCTTTTTCAAATACATTTAATATCCATAAATCTTGTTAGACATATGAGAGCCGTATGCAAATATATTTTAATTTCTAATCAGAAAGCGTTTTTTTTCATAGAAAACCTTAGGGAAAACATTGTCAATGGGAATATATGGTAATATCGGTTGTTGGAAAAAGTGGGCCAATTTTTATTAATAGAGTGTAGGGGAAACGATAGCTGTTAAGGATTTCAAAGTTTCTTAGGAGAGTATCTAAAAGCGTTTACTAGAATTGTATTACTGTTGATATATTTTAAAACACTAAATATTTAAACTTAAAACACTTAACCTATGGACCTTACACAAATTTTAGATTGCTTCAGAATCTTTCCTCTCATGCCACCAAGTATTGTACAATGGGAATTGAATCGATCCTTTCAGGGTAGCTTTAACCAGTGGGTTTATATATATGTGCGTCTAGAAGCCGTATTTAGGATCGTTTCTAAATGGAATGGATTACAAATCCTGTTTTCTCTCTGGCCAAAAGTTCCCCATTTGTCTAGTCTTTTTACCTGTGGCATCACTTTCCATTCTTTCCTTAACTAAAATGTGAAATTTTAAAAGCGTTTTTATCCCGGTGTTATCTATTTTACGTCAATCTTTTCTTTTCATAGAAGAAGTTAGAGTTTTTAACTGCATTCTCTTAAAATGTAAAGCGAACACCCATTATTTAGAGTGCATCAGTCATCACAGCTGCAGGCAGTATGCTATACTGATAAGGCAATGTTTGCTATTTGTTATAATGGCTTGCTATTACTTGTAATGGCTTGCTATTACTCTCAGAAAGATAACAAAAAATCCTATGAAGATATGATTGTGGCTCTAGACATATTCAATGCGGATAATAGAGGATTTAGTAAAGGCGAAGTAAAACTTATTGTAATATCTTCGTGTTAAAAAATTATAAAAGGAGATCCTTCAGAAACACATACAATAAGTGCGTTCATATTCCAATTTGATTTATCTTAATAATGTATTTTATACGCAACCGTTTAGATATAATTTCAATCAGGTACTTTAGAGATCTAAGCAAAACTAAACTTATCCGATAAGTTGCTTGTTGTTTGATCTTAATCCTCGATTGAGAATTTATCACAATTGTTATTGGGATGAGGCTCCCTTTCAACGACTTCTGCCGTGGATGCAGGTCCACTGAGGAAGAGGAGACTGTTATTCACTTTCTTTGACAGTGCCCGTCTCTTGCTAGGTGTAGATATAGGTTATTTGGCTCCCCATTCCTAGTTAACTTAACGGAGCTATCATCTATTTACATCAAGGATATAGTTTCGTTCATCAAACTTTCTGGCTGGTTTTCCAGACGGTAAAAGCACGGCGTAGTCGTGCTTTTGTTGTGCAGCCCTTGCTCTGACCAACTTCTTCCTTTTCCCTGATTTTGGTGGAACTTGGTTAGTACAGGGACTGCGTCCACAACGGGCCGCTATGCGTGCTCAAGTGAGCTTTGTGATAACAGAGTTACCACTCCGACCTAACCTAACCTGTTATTGGGAATGGAATTGGATTTTGGGAAGTCCCTAATGAGAATTGCCCATCCTTTTTCTTTAATCTTAAGGTATAATGTACAACCAATAGCATAATTACCGAATACAAATCTTAATAACTCAATTGGCCATAACAACCTGTTAGTTCCGGAATATCGGTGCTGGGAATGCAGCACACTATACATCAGTCGATGGTAGAAACATTCATAAACAGCCACAACTATTACATGGAACTTAACGAACATTCATCCCCAATATCAAACAAGGAAAACAAGAACTATTCTTGGCCGGCTGAGGCCCAACCGGTCGAACAACCTCAATTGCTATCGAGAAAAGATTGTTCCCGGGACCTTGAAATGTTGTCCAACATGTCATCAAGGCCCATACGACACAGTTCGCCTCTTTAACTGTTCAGCCATGCCCAGTTCTCTACATCCAGTGGACTTGTGGCTGAAGACTACCGACGAGGCATGTTTTCTGGAACTACCAACTATTTGGCAATCACATTTCTATCGCTTTCGAAACACCACCTTTGGCATACAAAGTTAAAAGAATTTAATCAATTTCTTCTTGATTTTTCAACAGATAAGTACTTGCAGGTACATCAACAGAGCTGTTTAAACAACAACTCTACCGTTAGTACCTTGCTTCTCATACTATCCATGTTGTGTGCGATAATTTTAGCCATGATAGGTGGGACCTACTGTCTGATATAGACGCCGAACGACAGAAGCTTTTATTTACTTGCATAATTGGTCATTACATCTCATCAGCCAGCATTACAACCTAGCTTCTCACGCCATTTATGTTGTGTGTGTTAATTTTATGCATGAGCAGAGGCATCTGAAGTCGCCATAGTCTAGTAGGTAGTGTGTTGGGTTATTAGACGTAAAGCCAGGGTTCGAGCCCAGCCCAGACATCAAAACAAAATACAAAAAGTATTTCTTCGGCGACTTCCTCTCAGCAGATTTCTGGCAAAACTCTGAGATTAAATAAAAATTGCCATGTAAAGTCTCTCAAAAATCTGTCGTTCGGAGTCGACTTTAAAATGTAGGCCCCGCCACTCGTTTATAAAAATTAACACAAACAAACATAAGTGGTGTGAGAAACTAGGTCGTTATCCTGTGTTGTAATGACCAATTATGTTATGTAGAGGGTTAAAATCGACTCCGCGCGATAGATTTATGATAAACTTTCCATAGCAATTCATTTACTCTCAGAATTTTTGCCAGAAATCTGCTGAGAGGAAGTTGCTTTGGAAATATTTTTTCATATTTCGTTTGGCTGGAGATGTCTGACCTGTGGTTTACATCGTACTCTCTCGTCTGATAAGCTAACACATTACTTATTAGACAACGGCGACTTCAAATACTTGGAAACTATAATATCACAGTACTTTATACCGGCTTTAGGTCATTTTTATTTTTTATTTATTTATTTATTTATTACAATACAGTTACAAATTACATTTTAATTATATACGAGATGAGTAACTTTGACCATATGCTCGGTGTAGTGTCACAGACCAGAGTGTCTGGTGGGAATTGAACCCACGACCCTCACGCTAATAGTCTATCACACTACCCACTAGACCCAGGTCATTTTTAATTTTTGCATATTGCTCGTGATCTGCTTATAAGTAACAAACACATTCATGTTCCATTTATATTCAATATTTCATTTAAAACCTTTTATTCAAACTCTACACCATAGTGTTACAAATTTCATGTCATACTCATATACGAAAAATTAAATATGCTTGCAGTCTGCATAGGTTGGAAACAAATAAAAATTTAATAAAATTTATGATACCATAATCATCAAAAAAATAAATTCAATTGAATTAAACAATTATAAACACCTCATAACACTTTCCCATTCCCATGACGAATATCAATCAAACGAACGTCTATTAGCAACCCCCCTGTTTATATTCGTGAAATTATCCCACACTCTCTGTTTCAGTTTCAGTTGCAACAAACGGCGAAAACAATAAAGAATTGAAAACAAATGGACGAACAATAAAATGAAGAAAAAGAAAAAAAGAAACAGAAACTGAAACAATTTCAATTGATAGCAATAATTGAAACGCTCCACAACAGACCATACCACCAGACGATAATAAACTCCAGAAGAGCCGTAACGAAACAATATTGAACACTTCAGAAACACTACAAACCCATTATCATGGAAAGTAACTACGATTGTAAGGAAATTATTCTGCTAAAATAGCAAATAATCAACACAACAACAATAGCAAACACGCAATTCCATGCAAATAGAAAACAATAAAGAAGAGGGAGAAGGCAAATAAGGGTGTCTTAAGGCCACAATAACCGAATGGATAAGCCATAACCGAATTAAGGGAGTGTAATTAAATAAACAACAGCAATGATAAAGCACTTGCAACAACAAATACTCCATTATTAATACATTGTATCAATTTAAACTATTGTCATGGTGAGAGTCTAAAAGAATGAATGAGAGTGAATGGGAATGAATGAGAATGAATGAATGAATTGAAAATGCTGCTGGTTATTTCAAGTACCAGCAGCAAATACCACGTCATTGTCAGGTTTGTTTTATTAACAGCCATGGATGAGCATCACATTAGACCATGTAAGCTGCATGAGTACCAACGTGTGTCAGTGTATGTTTTGTATAGTGCTGTTGGCTTAACGATCTTGTTTTCTTTAAGTGGAGACATCAGCAACACTTTGCAACGTGGGAACTTTTCTGTTTAGGGTGGCGGCAATTGGTTGGTGGTGGTGAAAATTTTTCTTATCTGTTTGCGAGTTGGTGGTTAAAATGTTAAACCCGTAAGTGTTTAAAAGAATAAATAAGCACAAGAAGCAGACGCACAGTGGTGCTAGGAATCTTAATTTTTAGTTTTATTTGTATGGGAGGATATTCATACCTAAGGAGGCCATATTTTGCAGATCCTTTGCGAACAGGAATTCAACAAATATTAAAGAAAAGATTGAATTGCTATTAAAAGGTAGCTAGGTGAACAAATGATATGCTAAACTACAGAAGGGTCCATAAATAAAAGCACAAGTTATTCTAAAATTATCGAGTGTAGTAGAATACCAAGCCTACTTCTGACAAATTTAATCAAATTCACAACATTTAAGGTTGAAATAACTATGCACCAGAACGCCGGATTAAAATATATTGCATGCTTAAGCACTCTCTTGATTCCACTGTGTCATTACATAAAGGGTCCACCAAATAACTTTTTTTTTGAAAATGCTTTAAAAAAAACTACAGAATATTTTCTCAAATTTCTCTTTTTATTTGAAAGTACAATCCTTCCAGTTAATAATGGAAAATAATTTCATTCAAATGGCTGCCCCGGCTGGCCATGCAGTAGCCTACACCAGAAGATGCCGATTTTGGCAAAAAAATTATCTTTTCACATGAAGCTCATTTTGATCTTGGCGGTTATGTAAACAAGCAAAATTGTTGCATTTGGGGCACAGAAAACCCGCACGCATACATTGAAAAGCCGACGCACCCAAAACGTGTCACTGTTTGGTGCGGATTTTGGTCCAGAGGCATAATTGGGCCATTTTTTTTCGAAAATGAGCAAGTAGTGGCCGATAATGCCGTCAAAGGCGATCGTTATCGGGCCATGTTGAACGCATTTTTGTTCACAAAAATTGAAGTGGAGGATATTGGCAACATTTGGTTTAAACAGGACGGCGCTACGTGCCACACAGCCGGAGCTACACTCGATGTTTTGCGCCCTGTTTTTGAAGATCGCATTATTAGCCTCAGAGCTGATGTCGTTTGGCCACCTCGGAGCTGCGATTTGACACCGTCGGACTATTATTTGTGGGGTGCCGTCAAAGATAAGTGTTACGCCAACAAGCCAGAGACAATTGACACTTTAGAGGACAATATTCGTGAAGCCATTGGTGAAATACAGCTGCACACAATCGATAATGTGCTTAAAAATTGGACCGATCGTGTAGGCTACTGCATGGCCAGCCGAGGCAGCCATTTGAATGAAATTATTTTCCATTATTAACTGGAATAATTGTACTTTCAAATAAAAAAAGTCCTAGCTTCTCACACCACTCATGTTGCATGTGTTAATTTTATACATGAATGGCGGGACCTACAGTTTAAAGTCGGCTCCGAATGACAGATTTTTGAGAAACTTTCCATAGCAATATTATTTACTCTCAGAGTTTTTGCCAGAAATCTGCTGAAAGGAAGTTGCCGAAGAAATAATTTTTCATATCTTCGATTATCGTCTATCTGACCTGGCCCCACTGTGCCATTATGACCAACAATTATAAAACTTCCACAAGCTCAGCTATTGCGTACAAAAACTATAAGACAATAAGTACATGCGTAACGCTTTAATTGTAAATACATTATCCTTACGTTATCCTGGCCACTTATCTCGATAAGACCTAAAGTTGCGTAGTAACGTGCATAACCTTTTGTATGCCTGCAAACGGTTGGTGGTGATGGGCTGCCGCCGCATTATCTTTAGTTCTGCAAAATAACTGCTTGTCTACTATGTTGGCCACTTGTATTTGATGTTTTTGCGTCTGCTGGTGCGTGTCTAGCTATAAATATATGTCCGTGTCTGTGCAATAAATGGTGTGAGAATACAATCTTGATGTTTATGAGAAGCTGAACATATGCTTTTCAATGCTGTTTTCATCATGTCTGATAGCGTGTACAACATGTATGTTTATACTGTATTTAATGGGATTTTTTTTCTTTTTTCTTTTTGCATCACATTTATTACTGACAAGCAGTTTGTGATTTTTGGTTTTTTCCTTTTTAATAGCCAAGCTAGGCTATCAATTTTCAAAGCCATTGGCATCTTTAATTTTAAATATGTCTTTACATGACACGTGCTCATTTTGATGAGTATCATCTGCGTTCTTCCCATTTTTTTTGTTGTTTTTCTTTTCTGTTTGGTATATAAAAATTCTGCATTTATTTTATGGAACCTGTCACTATCACACTATGCGGCATACGCTTGTTTGATTAGAATGAACACATTTTTTTTCATTACTTTTCTGCTGTATTGAAATTAATCATAGTTTTGGTGGAAATTTTGTAGTGTTGATTTTGGTGAAACAAATATTCTGTGTTTGAGTGCTAGGAAGTTCATATCATGACATAAAATAAAAGCTAAGTTCCTTAGTTGGTGTAAGAGTAACAACTACTACTATATACATACATAATTGGTCATTACAACCCTTCAGTCAGGATTACGGCCACCACCACTTATGTTGTGTATGTTAATTTTTATACATGAGTAGCGGTACCTACAGTTTCAAGTCGACTCTGAACGACAGATTTTTAAGAAGCTTTTCATGGCAATATTATTTACTCTCAGAGTTTTTGCCAGAAATCTGCTGACAGGAAGTCGCCGAAGAAATATTTTTTCATGTTTTCGTTTCGATATCTGAACTGCGGTTTGAACCGTGGCCATGCGTCTGATAAGCCAACACTCTAGATCAGAAGCTATTTTCCATAAATTTTTTTATTTGACATAATTTTTATCATCACTGCAGTTCAGGATATCATCGGTTTTTTGGGTGACAGAACGTTTGAAGACCTGGACACGATGGCGAACATGCCACTAAGGGAACTCGCAGGTTTCGTACTGAGCTGGGCGGGTTTAAAACCACCACTAATGGATCTCGACCTCACACTGGGTAACACAATGGGTCTTATGGCCATCGACTGAACTTGCCTGTGAACGGTATGCTGCCCGCTAACCTAGCATAAGCTAATTCTTATCATTCGAATGTGAAGAATGATGGAATGAAGAATTGGAGGAAGGAATATTATTTCATACTCCGTTTTATTAGAGACGTCTGAGATGGGGCTCTATTCTAATAAGGACCCTGATATTGATAGTGTTCAGAGGCAGTTAAATCTTGTATTGCAGATGTATAATATTGGTAGAAATTGGTGCATAAATTCACTGAGCATGTACACCTAGGCCTCTATGATTCTGCATTCCCAGACATCTAGCTTTCGCTAATGGCGAAAACACTTAGCCGATGTGGATAAACATCGTTATGTTACGTTGTGGTTATCCTACTTGTATATTATGGTATCACAGTCGTTCATTTCTGTTAGTACTTGAACCATTCAGAGATTCTGATCGCTTCACTTAGGCTTTCAATTTCCATGCTCGAAAAATTAAATCTAAACAAAGTGTGATGCAAAATATTTCCAAACCTTTCTATCCAACATGACTACATGATATCATGTAGACGATACTTTTGGAAGCTTCAAATTCACCTCGTGTATTAATATTTGACCAGAAGCACTAATTTGTTTTAACTGCTAAGCTTCTTACAATAAATGTGAAGTTAAATGAGAAGCAAACGCAAAGTACTACTTAGAACGATGTTGTTTGATCTTTGTGTCTGCATATCAAATTGAGGTTCATTTTTCTGACAGGCTGGTTGTGCAGTTTCCATGCATACGTACATTAAGACAGATTTTAACTACTTCTTCATAGATCCAGTGTAGTGCCCAAAGTTCGGCTTTACTTACTTAATTGGCTATTAACAACCCGATTAACGGATTTCTGCCTGCCGCAACACATTCTTCCAGGCGCCGCTGCTTCTAACGCGCGTATGAAAGTTGGGCACAGCAATCAACGATGTGATCCTTCCGCCGATTTCCGCAGATCTCCGCATCAAACACCCGTCTCACCGGAGCATTTTCCTCAATTCGAACGACATGGCCGAGCCAGCGCAGCCGCTGGATATTAATACGCTGCACAACGTCTATGTCGTTGAGGAGCTTATACAGCTCACTGTTGGATCGGATGCGGAAATCATCAAAAACTCGCACTGGATCGAAGATCTTACGTAGGACTTTTCTCTCAAGGCTGCTGCATCAGTGCTTAATAGGGTCCATGCCTCTGAGCCATAAAGACGCCCGGGTAGGATGAGCGTCATGTAGAGTATTAGTTTTGCAGTACGAGACAGGCCTCTGCTACGCAATTGATTATTGCGACCATAGTAGAAAGGTATACCGAGCTCAGACATTGCGACAAAACCAAGATCCCTTATGGAGCTATCGAAGGCTGCCTTATAGTCGACAAAAAGATGGTGTGTGTCGACTTGTTTTTCGTGGGTCTTTTGCAGGATTTGGCGTAGTGTGAAGATGTGTCGATGGTGGACTTGCCAGGTCTGAAGCCGACTGATAAGGTCCAATCAGTGTTTTGGCGAGTGACTTCAGTCGTATGGCTGTAAGAACTTTATATGTGATAGGGAGAAGGCTTATACCCCTGTAGTTGGCGCATATAGTAGGGTCTCCCCTTTTAGTAAAAAATTATCTCCAATGAAAACCAAAACAAAGGTTCGGCTTTACCACCCAACATTTAATTTAATGGCCTTTTCATTCTATCAACCATAATTGATTTCCATGACAGTTTTCTATTCAGAATAAGTCTCATACGCAGTACCTCAACAGTGGCAATGGCGACTTGTGGTTTGACGTGAGAAGTACCATCAAGTGAAGAGCCAATAAGCTCTGGTAAGAAGTATTGTTTTCTCTAGAATTAAATGACACGATCCTTGCCCTTGCAGGATCTATAAATGTTTTTGAAAGTGTAAGTGGACATGATATTTCTTCATGAAATTTTTGATGCAAACATTGTTTGAAAATTTTTGTGGCCATAATTTTTTATATAATTTAAGAAGCTAGGTCGTAATCCTAACTGAAGGGCTGTGATGACCAATTATGTTATGTTATGTATAATTTTTTGACATTAAAAGTTCGACAACGGCTGGTTATGCAATTCTTATAATCTTAGCAAGATTTACAAGCGAATTCAAAAAGCAAAAACTATATTTGAGAGAAAGAAAAAGAAAAGCGAAGCCTTCACAGTTCATTTAAAATTGTATTTCAAAAATACAAGTGAAAGTAATTGGCAAATAAAATTCAGATTCAGTATCTGCACAAGAATTAAAATAAATGATATTCTGTTCAACACATCATCAAATATACAAAAAAAAAATTGTTCGCACATGCACGTGATCGCACTCAGTCTTAATCACCAAAACATGCTTTTAAGCAATTTCCGTTTCCCTAACAAAAGAAAAGTGGTTGAAGAAAAAGAAAAACAACATTTTTTTCTACAATTCAGACACGTGCCTTAGAAAAAAGAAAAAGAAAAAGAAAATGGAGAAGGGAAAATTTTAAGTTAAGTAAACAAGATAACATTAACTGAAGATTTTAACAGACAAAAAGAGAAAAACATTTGTGAGGGAAAACAGAACAAAAAATTCCGACAATAAAAACAGAAAAAAGTGCAAATTTACCAAGAAAATCTCTGGCAAGTGACATACAAGTGGCTGACAAGAAGCAGTAGTTGGGCAGTTGGGGTAATTTTCGGACAGCAGTTGGAGATTTGTTAAAGCAAATAATCGATTATCTTCCTTTAATGGTCATACAATGAATTTTGTGACTCAAAGAAAACGGGCAGGGAAATTTTCTTGCAAAACAAAGTTCAGCCTTAAAAATGAAACTCAAACTTGTCCAGTTTATTCTACCTATGTGAGCAATACTCAAAGCAAAGCTTATACTAGAGCAGTACAATTGTGTTGGAACTAGAAAAATAGGTTATGAGAACAATGAAAGGGAGAGTCCCTTGTATGAATATGAAATGATCATAAACAAAAACTTGTTTACATTGTAGTGACAGGCAAAATTTCATTAAATTATCGACCTCCTGGAAACAAATACACTTGCACTCATTAGAGCCCATTCCATTGCAGTATTAATAAAACAAAGAACAATAATAGAACAAAGAACCTGAATCGAAATATCAGTCGTTATTATTTTGTATACTTTCTAAGTGAGATCTTTCCCTTTAAACTGTTTCCGCCACCTAACCTAACCCAAATCGAAATAGTATTGTTACTTTCCCTTCTTTCCGGGATAAATAGAGTACATACCTCTTGTAAAGTAAAGGACTTTCAATGCAAAATGCTACTCACGTAAAGTTTTTTGGAGTCTCATTTTGAGTGTAAATGAAATAGTCTTACGGTTGCGGAGCAATTCACTTGCTCGCTCTATGCCTTCTGTTTGATTCACTGATCTTGCACACAGCCAAGTAAGCCTTCAGCTGTTTCTCGGTAAAACGGTACCTATTGCCCCAGAAATTAGGTTAGGTTAAGCGGGAAGCTTGCCTTTCACAGGCAAGTTCACTAGGTAGCAATATAGCCCATTGTGATACCCTAAAGTGAGGTAAGTCCACTTGTCATGATCCGTTAGTGGTAGCTTTGAACCACCCCAAGCTTGGGATGAAACTAGTCAGTTTCCTTAGTAGCACGTTCGCCAACGGCCCCAGATCTTCAAACGTTCTGTCACCCAAAAACTGACGACGTCTGTTCTGAAGTGCAGACTACTTGCCTAAAAGCTGTTGCAGCGGTACTGTTTCCTCCAGGTTAGGTTAGAGGACGTATACTTGTCAATTAAGACAAGTACAGTACCCGGAGGCCGAATTGATCCATTGCACAACGTCCTAGTTTCTCACACCACTTATGTTGTGTGTGTTAATTTTTTAGTACATCAGTGGTGGGACCTACAGTTTAAAGTCGACTCCAAACGACAGATTTTTGAGAAAATTTTTCATGACAATTTTATATACTCTCAGAGTTTTCGCCAGAAATCTGCTGAGAGGAAGTCGCCGAAGAAATACTTTTTGTATTTTGTCTTTGATGTCTGGCCTGGGGCTCGAACCCTGGCTTTACGTCTAATAAGCCAACACACTACCTACTAGACTACGGCGACTTCACCGTTTCCTCTATATCACGTCAGCTTTTGCAGTAATTCTGTTGGTTCAGTTCCAGCTTGATAGCGATATTGCCAAGAGAGCAGTATTCCGTTAGAATTCCTGTTAGAATACGAAACGTTCTCTTGCGGAACTCCAGTAGTTCCCTGGTTTTCCTGATGTCCACTGCTGGACACAGAAGTTCTGAAATTCGGCAACCACGTAGGATGAACCACCCTCGATTTGTTGAATTCTGTGCTCCTTTTTCCAATCTGGAAAAGAATTCCTGTAGAGGCACAGATATCCTTTCCACGATCCCTTCCCTGGCGTCCGCATTTTCGTTCCCCTTTTTGACTACTCCAGAAAATTATGAGAACATTTTTTTGAACCAATATTACTGTGTTGAAGTGAATCAAAAATTGATCAACTACCAGGGCACCCTGATACATCAATACATCAGCTAAAATCCTTGTAAATCAATCATGGAATTGTCATTTAATGTCATCCTGCAATGGCTAAAGCTTGATTATTTGTGTGGAATCGAATATTCAGCAAATAGTTCCAAACTCTACTCGCATTTTCTGGCAAATGTGATCGAAAACTGTGTATGAAGTTGAAGTTTCTTACAACAATTAACGGCGTATGGACAAATTTAACAAAACACTTGGCTATAAAACATGTTGACGATGATGACGCTGGTGATAATGATGATGATGTTGATGGCACAGACAACAAACATAATAATCAAGGCATTGAAAACAGTTTTACCACTGATTATGACGATACTGTCTGGGATTTATTTTTTTGTTTGTTACTGACAGAAAGACAAAGCCAAACACCACCACAGAAAGGCTTAGTCTCAGTAGTTTTTTTTCTTGTTTTTTTTTATTGTTGCTGTTATTGTTGTTGTGTTAATATAGTGCAACAAATTAGATTAAATACAAAAAGAAATGCTTTTAATGGCTGTGGTGTGGGTTTTGTTTTATTTTGCGTTACAATTTAATGGTTTCAAGATATGGGTGTCAATTACGAAGCAAAAAAAAAACAAAAAAAAAGAGAAAAACTTCAACCATTTTGACTTCATTTAACTTTAAAGGTTTAAAAATAAATCATCAAAACTAATTAAAATCCCCAGTCAAAGTAACAGGAGAAGTTGTTTCTTTAAACGAAGCAGACGACTTTATTCAGGTTGTGCAGATTTTTTTATAGTTTTTCAGCAGAAATGCGTGGGAATCAACTGGAAATTAAAAGTAATAAAAAAACTTTAACATGTCCTATGCACAGATTAAATGCATGCGGTGTTGCAAAATGTATTCTTTAAAGCTTAAACAGACTAATTAATGAGTAATGAGTTGACAACTAAAGAGTGAATGGGCTTATGACAGTTTTGTGAAAGGACAAAAGATGTCACATTTGGTTGGCGTCACATTTTGTCAATTTTTGTAAGAGGTTTTTAGGGTTAAAATGCGAAGGACGGCTTGTCAGATTGCCAGTAGAAATAAGTAAAACTTCTGTAGTAAGGAAGTTCATAAAAGATAGTTTTCCAAGTTATTATAATGCCTATTGACTCTACTTTTGGTTTGTTTTTCATTGTAGAAGATGCAGGAGAGTCTTTAACGAATAGAGCGTATAAAGAATGAATTGCCTCTTTTGATCCCATGTGAAATTTCCTTGAAAATTTAGCAGCAACGAATGTATTCTTCAATAAAAACTAGTAATACGTAAAATAATACACATTACTGGCACAAGTGCCTTTATTTCATTTTCCTATTTGCTATTAATAAAACAATGGAAAATAGGCCGTATGAGATCATCAATCTTAAACACGGAACCTAGAGAATCGGCCAATACGAACCCCAAAATAAAAAGATATCAGTCAACGTGAATTTTTTCCAAAAAAGGCTAAGAGCTGGAAAGCTTTTTTCAATATTTGGCAATACAGCGGATTCTGGCAAATAACAAAGCTTTTGATTCTCCAATAGATGCCATATTCCATTATATTCGCCCACATAAGTTGCTCAATAATACACTGAACCTTTTGAGTATTAAATTGGACTCTGTATCTGCATTTAATCTACCCATCTCAGCCTCAAAATGCATTGGTGTTGTTATTTCTTTTTACTATTGGAGGAAAAATTTTTTATAAATTAAAAACACTCTGATGTGGATGTGGGATTACTTGCTTACTTAATTAGTAAATACAACTATTTAGCTAGGATAATAACCTACCATCTTACATCATCCCATGTTGTCTTTGTTAATTTTATCCAAGTGTGGCGGGGCCTACAGTTTAAAGCCTACACAAAACGACAGTTTTCTAAGAAACTTTTCTTATCAATTTGATTTACTATTTCAGTTTTTGCCAGAAGCTGCTGCTGAAAGTCAGCCACGGAAAATTTTATATTTTTCGTTTTGTTCGGGATGTTTAAGCTGAGGTTTAAACCACGAGCTCGCGTTTAGTAAGCCAATATAATACGTACTGCAGCACGGATACTTCATGGTGAATGCAGGAATAATAGCAATTAGAACAGCTTCTAAAAAGCCATTTCCATAGGAATGGAGTACGTACGTAATTTGTCATTACAACACTTCAGGCAGAATTACGACATAGTTTCTCACACCACTTATGTTGTGTGCGTTAATTTACAATTTAAAGTCGACTGTGAATGACAGATTTTTGAGAAACTTTTCATGGCAATTTTATTTTATTCTCAGAGTTTTTGCCAGAAATCTGCAGAGAGAAATTCGCCGAAGAGGTACTTTTTGTATTTTGTTTTGATGTCTGGCCTGGGGCTCGAACCTTTACCTTTACGTCTAATAAGCCAACACACTACCTACTAGACTACGGCGACTTCAAATGGTTACGTTAATGGGAAACCAGCCTAAAAAAATTATTTAGGTTTTCGTAACTTAAGAAATAACTTGGCGGACAGCTCCCTCCTTAGCTATACCCTAGAGAGAACCAGTGTACTGTATGATTTTGAGACATAGTGCTGAATATTGCATCTGTACAGGAATGGAGTATTCTTTCTAATTAAACCCACTTTCTAGGTTAAAATCATATTCATAAGGTTTAAGATTACTAACCTCCTTTGGAATTAAAGGTTCTTACCTATTAAAACCGACTTCATAGGAACATATATAATTTCTGTAATTAAAATCACCTCCATGAATATGTAGGAGGAATTGATTCGCCCTCACAGAGGTGTAGGCAATTGGATTGGCTTTTCCTACACATTAAATGTCACCTTCATTGGGATCAGAAATTCTTTTCATTGAGATCAAGTATTGTTACTAATTAATACCAACCCCATGGGTATATTGCCAAACCTCCATGTGAAACGGTCCTAAAATCAATATCACTTCCATGGGAATAAAAGGTTCTTACAAATTAAAACCATCATTATGGCAGCTAGGATTCTCGCCCACGCTCGTAGGGATGTAGTTTTTTACAATTGTTAACATAATACTTAGGATAAGACTATAACATACATCCGAGCCGTAAGACATACCTGAAATTGTACCACTTTTAAACGTATTAAAAATACCGTTTTTCTATGACAGTGGCCTGCAACTAATGTACCATTTTATATTCTTTTTTTCTGCTCCATCCTTTTCTAATTTACATTTTCTAATTTCTTAATTCAAAAGCTTTTCACGATAATTTTCCATTTTCTAAACACGACTTAAGAAAATATAGAAAAAGCAAAAGAAAGAAAGAAAAAGGAAAATAATTTAATTTCTGTTCTTAACGAAAACAAAAGAAATTTAATTTCACAAATTTATGGAAAAAATTGGCCAAAAACAATATATAATTAACTATGAAAACAAAGCAATTGGCAACAATGGAAAGAACAGGTCAAAAAGTAAATCACGTTCTTAACATAACAAAAAAAATACCCGCGAAAAAAAACTGTATGAACTAGAGAAAGAAACCAAATCATATGAGCACACATGACCATTTAAAAGTACATAAAAGCTGAAGCTTAAATAGTTTTAAAATTATAATGAATACACCCTAGAAATGCAAAGGCAAACTAAGAACCAAAAACGTGCCTAAGAATGTTAACAAAGTTTTCAATTTCCTTAAGGAGTTCAAACAAATAAAAACTGAAATTTGGTTTTCTGTTTTCTTCTTTTACATTTTTTGTTGTTGTTGTTGTTGTTTGCCAACAACAATAGCACCCACATATAAATATAAAGAACCAATTAGTTTTAATTTTATAAAAATTCATAAAAATTTTGGCATATTTCTTCCATTTATTCTGTGCAATTTCTTTTTCTTCATCTTCTGCTTCTTCTTCATAGTTTAACAACCATAAAAATTTCAATTATAGCTCATAATTGCCATAATAACACCATAAAAATAAGAATTTCTTAATGTTACATTGCAAAATAGACCTCTACACTGTTCATTCACTGATCAGTAGAAAAGCACTGGGATGATGATGATGATGCTGGGGATTGCTGCTGACTGCAACCGCTGAAATCCCACAAATAGTGAACTTGCCATACAGCAGTGTATATGTGTTTGTATAAACAAAAAGGTGGCAAAAATATAAGTCTAATTGGCTGTGATAAGAATACATGGCAATGTTTGTTGGCCATAAATATTTGCTTTTTTAATAAAACGGCTCAGGTGGTGTGATCCGCGTTGGAGAAATGAAAAATATTGTCGCTTGTATTCCTTGAGCATTTTAGAAACAAAGAAGAATACAATGGCCATTAAGAGTTATTCACAGGTTCTAAATAAATTGATGGGTATTGAGCGACATGGTTAGGAACGGTATTTGGATTTGAGGGTTTGCCGCCGTAGTCTAGTAGGTAGTGTGTTGGCTTCTAAGACGTGAGATCACGGCTCAAACTCTATTCCAGATATCTCGAACTAAAGGAAATATGATTTCGTAGCAGTTTTCTGGCAAAAACTCTGAGAATAAAATAAAATTGGGTGCCCTGGTAGACTAGTGGGTAGTGTGCTAGACTATGAGCGTGAGGGTCGTGGGTTTGATTGCCACCAGAGACTTTGGTCTGCCACACTACACCGAGCATGTGATCTAAGTTACTCAGCTCGTACATAATTAAAATATAATTTATAATTGTATTGTAATTAATATAGGGTCCGCCAAATAAATTTTTTTTTTAAAAAGGCTTTAAAAAAACTACTGAGTATTTTCTCAAATTTCTTTTTTTTATTTGAAAGTACAATCCTTCCGGTTAATAATGGAAAATAATTTCATTCAAATGGCTGCCTCGGCTGGCCATGCAGTAGCCTACACGATCGGTCCAATTTTTAAGCACATTATCGATTGTGTGTAGCTGTATTTCACCAATGGCTTCAATAATTGATGTCCTTTAAAGCGTCAATTGTCTCTGGCTTGTCGGCGTAACACTTATCTTTGACGGCACCCCACAAATAATAGTCCAACGGTGTCAAATCGCAGCTCCGAGGTGACCAAACGACATCAGCTTTGCGGCTGATAATGTGATCTTCAAAAACAGGGCGCAAAGCATCGAGTGTAGCTACGGCTGTGTGGTACGTAGCGCCGTCCTGATGAAACCAAATGTTGCCAATATACTCCTCTTCAATTTTTGTGAAAAAAAATTCGTTCAACATTGCCCGATAACGATCGCCATTGACTGTAACGGCCACTCCTTGCTCATTTTCGAAGAAAAATGGCCCAATTATGCGTCTGGACCAAAATCCGCACCAAACAGTGACTCGTTTTGGGTGCGTCGGCTTCTCAATATACGCGTGCGGGTTTTCTGTGCCCCAAATACGACTGTTTTGCTTCTTTACATACCCGCCAAGATCAAAATGAGCTTCATTTGAAAAGATGATTTTTTTTTGCCAAAATCGGCATCTTCTATAAGTCGATCGCAGACCCACTTAGCGAAACGAAAACGCATTGGATGGTCAATTGGCTTCAACTCCTGAACCAATTGCACCTTGTATGGCGTCATACCAAGGTCTTTATGGAAAATTCGTCTCAATGATGTCTCCGAAATGTTCAATTGTGGAGAACGACGGTGAATTGATGTTGATGGCGCTTCACGCACACTTTCTGCCACAGCAGCAATATTCTCGGTTGTACGCCCTGTTTTTGGCTTTTCACGCTTTGGTTTATCGATGAGGATGCCAGTTTCCTTCACTTTTTTCACAAGATAACGAACATACGGAGCTGACGGTGCTTGTCTTCTTCCAAAATCCGTACGCAGTTTTCGCATACATTTTGCAACATTACCATGATTTTCAAAGTAATGTCGCAATATTTCCAAGCGTTTTTCAAGCGTAAACACAACCCTATTCGTTCAGCGGAAGGATACAACTAATTATCTGTCAAATCAGACATGAGCTAAGTGTTACCATTCACGAAATAAGCACTAGTTGAAAAAAAACATTAGATGACGGACCCATTAAATAAATAAATAAAAAAAATAAAATTGCCATGAAAAGTTAAACAAAAAATCTGTCTTTCGATGTCGACTTTAAACCGTAAGTCCCGGTACTCATGTATAAAATTAGTACACACAGCATAAGTCATAATTCTGACTGAAGGGTTATAATGACTAATTATGTATGCATAACTACATTTTAAATGTTGTTTTGAAGAAGTATTAGGAATACTACTAGGAATTATTAGGAATAGTACTTAGAATAAGGGAGCTCTCTACCCCGTTTTTGCGGTAATGGTTCCGATATGTATACGCTTATTTAAAGTTTATTTACATTAAACACATTTGATATGATGTATGTAGTCCACCATTTGTAGGGTATTTGTAGCTATTAGGCCACTAAATATCATAAAAATAAAACACAATCTTTGTTTTATTATTTTATTTTCATACAATGCCACAGGTTGGTTCTCAGGACTAGAGAAATTCTTCTTTTTCTTCTTTTCTTTTTTTTATTGTTATGCCATCTTGTGTATTTAAAGTCATAAGGCAACTATTTAAACAATAAACAGCCTACCTGTTGTTGTAGACTCTTTCTCTCTCTCCTTATAGCTATTATAGGTCCTCCCATATGTCTTTGGAACATTGCTTGTTCTTATCGAAATATTCCATGGGTTGACAACAATATATTGGCCTCTAACAAATGCACTTAGACACACTCCACTATGCTGAAGGAAGTAAAGCTATTTAACATTACAGTATTGTTGTTGTTGTTGTTGTTGTCGTTATTGTTGTTGTATGTTTATATAATTTATCAGATATAATTTTCTAGTATTATTGTTATTAAATTTTTTTCATTGTATACATATATTATATATACATACATATGTATGTACATAGATTTTCCTTCTTCTTTTGTTGTTTTTTTTTATTTTTGGTTTTCCTTCAGTTAGTGCAACTGTTTATGTATTTTTATTACCTTTGTTTAGTAGAGTTTGTTGTGTCGTTATTGTCGCTGATATTGTTATTGTTACCAACTCTGTTAAACATGATCTTTTATTAGTTGTTGCTCTATGGATCCTTGCTTTTATTTTTTTTTTTGCTGTTTGTTATTGCTGTTGTTAAATAAGCTCCTACTAATAATGGTCATTTATATGGTTATTTTCTGCTCTAGTAACTATTGGTTTGTAGAAAATAAGTGTCTCTGTTGCTGCCCATTGCCACAACAATTGTTTGTTATATCTTACATATGTACACATTTAGATAGTGCGCTATTGATAATTCCTATACTTTTTTTTTTTTGATTCTTCTTTCTTTCTTTTTTTTTTGGAACAATAAAAGACAATAAAAATATTTATTATTTTTCATATCCAATACAATTGTATTGTTTTAGAAGGATTAAGTAATTTTAAAAAATTTTTTTCTTCATTCAATTCGTTTCGTTTACCAAAAAAAAGTGTGGTGTTTAATAAAGGTCAAGGGGCTTTGTATGAACGGCAAAGTAAACGAAAAGTTGTTTATAATTAACAAAGATTGGAAAAATTAATAATAATTCACAGCGTACGTAATATCCCCTTTTTATAGGGAATATCCATCAGTATTTACAAATCCTAGTAGATAGTGTGTTGGCTTATTAGACGAAAGCCAGGGTTCGAGCCCCAGGCCAGACATCAAAACAAAATATAAAAAGGATTTCTTCGCCAACTTACTCTCAGCAGATTTCTGGCAACAAACTCTGAGAGTAAATAAAAATTGCCATGAAAAGTTTCTCAAAAATCTGTCGTTCGGAGTCGACTTTAAACTGTAGGTCCCGGCACTCATATATGAAATTAAAACACACAACATAAGTGGTGTGAGAAACTAGGTCGTAATCCTGACTGAAGGGTTGTAATGACCAATTATGTATGTATGTATGTATTTACAAATTGAAATCGTTAAAAAATTTTCTTCCAAAAAAAATATTTTCATAAAGTTCTTTTCCTAAGTCTTTTGATTTCCTTTAAACATATACGGTGGGCAACAAAGATCTTAGTACGGCAATATTTTTTATCAATTTCATGAATTTTAGCTAAAAGTTTCTACAAAAATTTATAGTTTTTATATTTATTTTATTAACTTATTTCTGTTTTATTAGAAAACAAACGATTTTTTAATGTTTTTCATAAATCAAGTGAAAAATAAAGGAAAAGTTTCAGATGACTCCATAGGTACCCCCAAGGAGAACATTGAGTAAATTTAAAATCCAAAGGCCTTAAAGTATGAAAAGAGTTATCCCTTGTATTTAGTAGAATATCCCTTAAGGGGCAAGCATTCCATTTAATCCATTTGGAATTGAATATACAAGTTTTGTTTCGTGTTTTATGGTGGCACCATAAGCAAGTTTTTCCGTTGACTTTTGGTTGAGGTTTAACGATTACGTAATCGTTCTTTCAAATGATCACTTAAATACTCTCTTGAAGTTATATCGGGACTTTCTGCAACAGTATTAAGCCTGTGGGGACTTTTTTTCGAAATATATTGCTGTCCAGGCGTTTGAAGGGTACTACTGATTATGAGCTAACGGCCACAGCTAACTTGTTGCACACAAAAGTAATTCGGTTGCGTCCAAATTTTCAAGGTACTTTCTTAACGAAACAGTCTGTCTCGAATCCAGCAGTTTTTAGCTTCTTTATACACTCCGTTAACTCGTTCTTTAAACGTGGAGATGTATGATGTTGCCACTCTCGCCGTACTCTTCTTTTCTTAGCTAGTATTTGTAATTCAGTTGAGGTGAGAATTGGCTGAAATCAAAAGTTCGCCAAATAGATGTTCGCTGTCCCTGCAGACTAATATTTGATTCGGTAAATGCGGAATGGTTTGATATGTTTTAAGATCCTCATTTCTAGTTTTCCTAGTCCTTTCAATGATCCCTAAGAATCTTCAAGCCGAATATTCTATTGAATTTCTGCAAGAGTATTAAGCCTGTGGGGACTTTTTTTGTCAAAATATATTGCCGTACTAAGACTTTTGCTGTCCACTGTATATGCACCGGTTAAAACAAAAGGGTTTCTTTAAAATTACCATAATATGAAGTATTAGTATATGAATATAGAAGAATTTCCGTCTAAATGGGTACTTGAACAAACAAAATTATTGAATACGAAACGAAGCCAATCCACTTGAGATTCAAGAGCATCATATGCATATTGATAAAATCACCACCTGATGTAGGTTCTGAGAACGATGTGGGTCAGGCCGCTGATTATGAACTTCTTTTTTTTTCATCACACCTCAAGCCACATTGGATTTTATGCACGAGCGATTTGAAAGTATGGTCATCTCACGTAGATTAAGTCGCATTTTGATTTCGATTTGGGTCCAGCGGTGTTATCGGTTCATATTTCTTTGACAGCAACGTTGGTCGACATCACTATATTTCGGTGATAATCTGTTTCTTTTAGCGTCAGTAGAATAATCTGGATATAAACGAAATGTGGTTTCAATAAGACATCACTATGTGGTCCATAGCTCAGGCCACATTATACTCTCTGCACATCTCTTGTAGATTAAGTCTCAGGCGTAAGCGAATTAGCCCCAAACCACAGAGGTCCTGAGAGCCAAAATAACCCTTGCCATCAGTCAAATTCAGTCTGAATGTTTGAAAATTGGACACTTCAGCTTCACTCCTATCAGAAAAGCCTTGGTGGATATTTGTATGATTTTATATTCCACACATAATGGCATCAATAGGTCTTTTAAACAAGTAAAAAGTTTCGATGATATCTCACACAGATTGTATTTTATTTAAACTTAAAGATAGAGAGCGCTTTAAAAGGGACCCCCTAAATGTTTGTTCATTGATGATCAACACAAATGGAGATCTTTATCCAAAATATTCAAGGCCCATTCAACAAACCTAAACGAGGTTGTGGTATGGCATCCTGCGCAGCAGCTGTATTTATATGACTTCATATCAATGTTATTACGTAGAATATTCGAGGTGGTTGAATAATAAAAGGTCACTTCATGACCTTCGATATTCATTAACAAGGACGGATACACCAGCAATTTTTCGCATACGGCTTGTCGAATGAATATCTAACAAAGCGGAATTTATGCAAACCTTGGCCACCACAATAACTTGAATAGGTTGCTCGCTAGATCGATTCTGACTACTATAATGTAGACATAATTAACGAAACATATTCCTCAAACTGTCTTAAAGTCGCCGGGCTTATTAGACGTGAGGTATCGGTTCAAACCCCAGTTCAGACTTCTCCAACAAAACGAAATATGAAAAAATATATTTCTATGGTGACTTCCTCTCAGCCGTAATTTAGTAGGAAGTGTTTTGGCTTACTAGACGTAAAGCCGGGGTTCGAGTATTTCTTCGACGACTTTCTCCCAGCAGATTTCTGGCAAAACCTCTGAAAGTAAATAAAATTGCCATGAAAAGCTTCTCAAAAATTTGTTGTTCGGAGTCGACTTGAAACTGTAGGTCCCACCACTCATGTATAAAACTAGCACACACAATATAAGTGGTGTGAGAAGCTAGGTTGCAATCCTGACTGAAGGGTTGTAATGACCAATTATGTTATGTTATGTCTTCCTGGCAAAAACCCTGAGAGTAAAAAAAAAATTAAATTAAAGCGTTCAATAATCTGCCGTTCGGAGTCGACTTTAAACTGTAAGTCCCGCCATTCATGCAATCACAATCTGTGCCGGCTCAAACATTTGTTGCTCAAAGTCGACTTTAAACTGCAGGTCTAGCCACTCATGTATAAAATTAACACGCACAACATAAGTGGTGGGGGAAGCTAGGTCGTATTCCCGACTGAAGGATTGCAATCGCCAATTATTATGTATGTGTTTATTTATCACACAGCACAAAATTTGACAATAAGATTCAATGGTTTGCAAGGGCCTATGTATGTATATACGATGAAATGAGTATTTTTCACTTTGTAAGGCAGAAAGGACCTACAGTGTATAACTAAACAATTTGCTTGAAATTTATATATGAATTCTTTTTAAAAAATTATAAAATTGTGCTACTATTTCATTCCTTTTTAAATTAAGACACTTTCTAATTTTAAAATTAATTTTTCTTTTAAGAATTTATTACTTCATACTGAATATCGTATAACTTAGTGCATTTGACACAGTAATTTCAAGTATTTGTCTTAAGTCTTTTATTTTTCAAAAACACACACACAAATTACATATGTAGTTGTTGTTGTTGTTTTCTGTTTTCTTATTAACTAAAATCTGTTAAGAAAAAAATATTTCCAACACCATAACTAAAAATATCGTTTTTAATAAAAATAAAAAAAGCAGAAAAAAAAAATATTTAATTAAGAAAAATTTGTTAAATGCAACATAAATTTGTAAAGCAATTTGCTGGTTAATTGACAAAGCATTAAATGGAAAAATAAAATATAAAAATGGCAAATAACGGGGCAAACATGCACTGCATAAACTAAACTAAAAAAAGAACAAGTAAAACCTACCAAAAGAAAAAAAATTAACGAAAAACCTATCGAATGCTATGTGTTATAAAAAATAAAAATAAAAAAACCATATTCAATACAAAAAACATTTATTTTAACTAATAAAATCATAAACAACAAATAGAGTTTTTCCAAAAAAAAAAGAAAAATGTTGGACTCTGTTCTTTTCGCAGACAATTCCTATGAGTCATACCAAAACCGCAGACATATGGCCAACAGACCAAAAATCTATAAAAAAATACTACGTTTACATTCAGAGCTTTATAAATAAGTAAACTTGTTAAAAGTTGCCAAAAAAAATAACAAAAACATTTGCAAAAATATTTCAAACGTTCATACATGCTGATATGCGCATAAATATGTTTGTACGTGTACGTTTTTTTTTCTAACAGAAAAAACAGGCGGAAAAAAAGAAACTGAAAGAAAAAATAGTCATAAAGTCTCGCTTAGACATGCAAGTGCATTTTTGCTCTCGAACAACAAGAAAAATCTCTGTTAAAAACGTTAAAGCCTTTAGTCATATTGCTGTAACATGAATACATTTACATACACTTACAACAACAGATGCATGCACACACATGCAATAGATATCTGCTATAAAGCAACATATGAGTGTAGCTGTTTTGTAAGTGTGTTTGAGAGAGTTAATAAAATTTATATGAAAATATTGTATGTAATGACGTTGTTGTTGCGTAGACAAACCATGTAGACATTGTTTAAAAAAACAAAACAAAAAGACAACAATAACAGCAAAAGCAACAAAACAAAAACTATTTTAATAATGTAATGGGTTTGTACTTTAAACAAAAAAAAAAAAACAAAAAAAGGAGAGAAAAAAACCAGACAAAACAGAAAAAGATTTTAATTGAAATATTACAACAAAGTCGTATGGATTTTGGAAAGTTTTTGCAACAATTAAACTAAAAAGTTTTCAAATATTATATTGCGTTATAAAAGTCTAGTAGGTAGTGTGTTGGCTTATTAGATGTGAGGCCTCGGTTCAAATCCCCAAGTCAGACATTAAAAATGAAAATATAAAAAAATATTTCTTCAGCGACTTCCTCTCATCAGATTTCTGGCAAAACCTCTGAGAGTAAATAAAATTGCCATGAAAAGTATCTCCCAACAATCTGTCGTTCGGAATTGACTTTAAACTGTAGGTACCGCCACTTATGTATAAAATTAACACACACAACATAAGTGGTGTGAGAAGCTAGGTCATAATCCTGACTAAAGGGTATGTATGTATGTATGATATAAAAGTTTAATTTGATTCACGTAAATTTACATCTGTGAGCTTTAAAATTTTCAGTCACACTACGGTAAATTCTCATTAACAAACAAAATTCTATTGAGATTACTTCAAAATAAATAATAAAGTTCGTAACTTCATTGAGTAATATGGAGAACTAGGATAGTTACTTTTACTATAAAGCTATAAAGCTGCTGAGGTACCTAATGGTCTAATAGTCTAAACCACCCAGACTAACTTTATACCAGGCATATACATAATTGGTCATTTCAACACTTTAGTAAGAATTACAACCTAGCTGTTCCTCCCACTCAGGTTGCCTATGTTAGAGGGACCTACTGTTTAAAGTCGACTTCGAACGATTTCACTTTTACACGGGGATTAAAAAACTTCTGCCGCCATTTTTAATTCCGATCGCTTAGTAACACTGGCGCATATATTTCTTGCCCCTTTTTAATTTCATTCTGTTATCAATTCCATTATTCCAATCTAAAAATGGTGAAACTCCATTTTGTACAGTCAAAGTTTCTGTACATGTAGTTCAGTGCGATAAATCTTGAGTACTAAGCCATCCTCAAGGTTTACAACACGAAAATGCAGAAGTTGTATTTTTACCCAAGAATACGAATTCTTTATTGCAGCCTTAAGATCAAGCGATAATTTCGACCTTGAAGGCACTGTACATCAAGCAAGCTTTTAAGTACATTTTAAATCAAATAGAAAATGATGGATCTCTTTCGATTATGGATGCTTGGAAAAGATTTACAATCTTAGATTGTGTTAAGCATATTGGACTGAGCAATTAAGCAATCACCGCTCAATGCCTGCTGGAAAAAATTATGGTTAGAAGTTGCTGGTGAGAATCCCAGATTACCATTGGAGCATGAATATTCTATGATAACGGAGTTGGCGCATACAATAGGAGGAGAAGGTTCTGAGGATTTAGCTACGACAGACATTGTAGACCTAATGGCGGAAGAAGAACTAGATAAGAATAACTTAGCTAACATGGTTAACGAAACAAATAGTCGTGAAAATGATCCTGATGAGGAGGAGTCTGAAACAGATGCGTTCACCGCAAAAGTCATCCGCGAAGGACTTGAATTTGGGCAAAAATTGGGAAATCATTTTCTACAAAATGACCCGAATGTTGAACGAGCTCTCCAATTCCAGCGAGATATTAATAAATGCTTAGCTCAATATGAGGAGGTCTAGAAGGATTTAAACAAACACCAAAGGCAAATGTTAATTACGGGTTTCATTACGAAGTCTCGCCAGTATAAAATCGTTCCTAATCCATCTAACACCGAAACTGAATCGCATAAAGTATTATCGAGTTATGAAAGTGAGATCATACCAATCAGGAAGAAAAGATTATACATTTCCTATGCCAGTGAAAAAGTACTAAATTAAATTTTTGGTAAATTTTTTTAAATATTTATATTTCTAGTTTCCGTATGTAAAATGAATAACATATCCATATATAGGAGTACACTTTTATATATTTGTATTTTAATGAATAGATAGCTACTTTTATGTTTTTCAAAATAATTACTTTTATTTTACGTTGAAATAAATGACTGAGTTCTGCCTATTTTACTTTGTTTTCGATTTACACGGTTCTACTTAACAAAATTTACGATTTCGGTTTACACGGTTTTTTAAGGAACCTATCCTCAATGTAAATCGGGGGATAGGTGTACGTAAAACAAAGGCCTCGCTGACATTACTTGTCTAACTCTAGAATATCTTCCAAACAAGGAAATCATTAAGCCCGAAAAATCGTTGTTGTTGAATCAATCCCAAATCCATATTTTCAATGTAGTTTTAAATATTTTCTGGTGTTTGAACGGTACCACTGATTATAAGCTGATGGTCACAGCTAACTTGTTGCGCACAAAACTAATTCGATTGCGTCCAGATTTCCAAGGTACTTTCTTAACGAAACAGTCTTTCTCTAATCCAGTAGGTTTTTTTGCTTCTTTATACACTCCTTTAACTCGTTATTTAAAAGTGGAGATCTATGATTTCTCGCCGTACTCTTTTTTTCTCAGCTAGTAGCTGAAATTCAGTTGAGGTGAGAACTGGCTTAAATTAAAATAGCCCAAATGTTGCATGACTGCTCGAAATCCATTTAAAAAAATTAATTGATTATAAAAATTCGTCTCATCTGGTATAGATGAGACGTTGTCCCTACAGACTAATATTTGATTCACTAAAAATGCAGAAAGATTTGATATATTCTAAGGTCCTCACTTCAAGTTAACCAAGTCCTTTCAATGATCTTCAAAGAATCTTCATACTGAATATTTTACTGAATTTTATCAGAAAAAATTGAATTAAGTGTGCTTAGGTTAGATTAGGTTAGAGGACGTGTACTTGTCAATTAAAACAAGTACAGTACCCGGAGGTCGAATTGACCCATTGTACAACGTCCTAGTTTCTCACACCACTAATGTTGTGTGTGTTAATTTTATACATGAGTGGTGGGACCTACAGTTTAAAGTCGACTCCGAATGACAGATTTTTGAGAAACTTTTTCATGGCAATTTTATTTACTCTCAGACTTTTGTCAGAAATCTGCTGAGAGGAGAATAAATACTTTTTGTATTTTGTTTTGATGTCTGGCCTGGTGCTCGAACCGTGGCTTTACGTCTAATAAGCCAACACACTACCTACTAGACTACAGCGCCTTGCATAGAACTGGAACATATTTTATTGATTTTGAGATATATTTCTGCTCCAGTAAAGTCTTCACAGTAACGTAAAGTATTTATCTGTGAGTAATATTGGGAATGGAAAGTAATGTAAATGAGTAATATTGGGGAAGTTTTGCAAAAGCCCCTTAAAGGCTGTTTTTAAGCCGTATGTCGTGTATCCTTTTGATATTGACCATGTTCATTTAAATTTCTGAAATATTTAATTGAAAAATACTTGCATAACTCCTCTGGTTTTTATCATTTCCATATCCAACAGACTCATTTTAAAGTGCAATTATAAACAATTTATATACCTTTTAGTCTTTGAATAGAACTTTTACTCTAAACATTCCGTATTAATTTTTAACAATTAAAAGAACAAAACGGCAATTAATTTAGTTTGTAGTGCATTTTTGTGTTGACTCAACTATTGACATTTTTCTTACCCTATCGGGTGCCTTAACGGCACACGTCTGTCCAGGTGTTTATTTTTCTTCATACTTTTTTTTTCTTTTTGGGGTTCCTATACTCAAACGAAACAAGTCGAGAAAAAAAAGATCTCTTTAGTTTAAGATAACGTCGTTAAATGTGTAAAATTAAAAACAGAAAATAATAATTGAAACAAAAAAAATCACCGAGCGCCAGACTAAATTTAAGGTGCAGTCGAAATATTTAAATTTAAATAAAAAAAAAGAAACAAAAACAATGAAAAACAACTTTAACAACATAAAAAATAACGAAATTATACACTAAACATGCAAAATTAAACAAAAAACTAAAAAATAGCAGAAACAAAAAAAAAATATTACAAAATAAAATAATATTTTGTGCAGTTGAGTTTATTTTTTTGTTTTTTTCTTTCGTTTCTTTTTTTTTATGTTTTTCTTAGCTGGTGTTTCATTTTAAAAGCCAAGTGTCTTGTTGTCACATGCAATTCAAATTCAAATTACTATTTATTTGCTATTTATTTGCTATTGTTTCGCATTCGTATTCGTATTGAATGAATATGTCTGTCTATAAATCGATATACACACTCTACTTCCTTAATAATCTTAGTGGAAATACGAAACTACCACACGCCACATACATAGTTATTTCGAAAGTTTAATTTATCTGGGCAGAGGTGGTTAAACATGGGTTTTGTCACAATAAATGTGAGACGTTTATTGAATGTGGAATGAAATTTGTTAATTAATGTAAAAAAAATGGAAAAATGAAAAATACGTCATTTGCCCTACACACGCATATGTTTCATATGGTTTGTGTCTTTAATATCTTTTTCGCATCTGTTGGACTAAACCGTCTGTCTTTTTATCCTCTACAAAATTGCTTATTTTTTGTTTCACTGTATCATTTCAACATTCGAATGATGAATTGCGCAGTTCAGTAGCGATTAATTAAAAGAGTCCGCAAATGGCGAAATGGAGGCATTACTGCAAAAAGACAGTTTTTAACAAAAGTAAAACATCCAAAATTATTAGGAGCCGTTCCAACAGCAACTTCCAAACACTTTTAACCGGTAGTAGTCATTGAAGAAAGAAGAGAAACTTTGTGTGGGCAATTTATATCCAAAATATTTTGAAAGGCAATATTGTAAGTACGAAATGCTACTGGAACTTCATTAGGGGTAATCGTTTTATTCTTAGAATTATTGATGGGAATGAAAAATAATGTAACATAACTAACCGAATTGCAGGAGCAGGATTAATATTGCCCTAAATTGTTGAGGCCTTTGTGGGGCAAAACCCGGTCAAAGTAGTTATTAAAACTAGATTTCGATTGAACACTGTACACTGGAAACTAGTAAATGAAAGAAAATGGTTGAAAGACATTATAATGGAGTCAGAACAGGGGCGTCATGCACACATACATGGTATACATACATACATACATAATTGGTCATTACAACCCTTTAGTCGGAATTACGACCTAGTTTCTCATACCGCTTACGTTGTGTATGTTAATTTTACACATGAGTGGCAGGACCTAGAGTTTAAAGTCGACTCCGAACGACAGCTTTTTGAGCAACTTTTCATGGGAATTTTATTTACTCTCAGAGTTTTAGCCAGAAATCTGCTGAGGGCAGTCGCCGAAGAAATATTACGTTCAGTTGGAGATGCCTTACCTGGTGGTTTGAACCGAAGCCTCACGTCTAATAAGCCAACACACTACCTACAACACCACGATTGCAATATTCTTCTTGTTAAACGTAATACTCGAGAACACAAAAGGTGCTGAACAGAGAAATTGCTATATATTGGGTACAGGACCAGACGAAGGAAATATATGGGAACACACGGTACATTGTTTATTCAATGAAGGACTCAAGTTCGAAAGAATTTTTAGTTTTAGGTAATTGAAACAAATCATCTGAAACACCTTTTTTATTCTTTTCCCCAAAAACATAGATGCTTCTTTGGAATGTAATTCTTATGTTATCTAATAATATGGAGGAATGAAATTCACACCTAATGACAGTCAATATTGCTACGAAAATAGAAATTGTGTTATGGTTTAACATTAAAATAATAAACAAAAGCTACAAAAACAATGGACTTGTTTACAAGAAAAGGGGTTAAATAAGTAAACAAGAAGCAACAACAACACTGCAATGACAAACGTAAACAAAATACACAAACAACAATAATGTAAACAACATGTTTACATTTATAGAGATTTCGCGAAGGCAGTCATTCTCCTTCAAGAGCATCCATCAGACTGATTACCCAGCGATATAAAAAGCAATACAAAGCAGGCAAGGAGATCAGAAAGAATTTAGTCAGTCTTATGTGAAGCGTGTGAAGAGAATAATTGTGGTTGGAGGATCACTGTTATAAAGATCTATTGAACAAATGTTATAGTGTACGCGGAAGAGTGTAGAGAACAATAACAATTAAAGCAAATTGTTGTTGTTTAAATCAAGTCGTGAAAGGTGACACACGGCATTGTGTGAACAATAAAAAATTGATTTAAAATTAAACACAAATTTATTCTTATTTTATTGGCAATCTACGAACTCATAATTTTAACGTTTTTAAAATGGTAAAAACGTAATAATATTCTCTATAAATTTATAAGATTCCCAGTAAATGCTAATAATTTTCCAAAAATCCAATATTTTTCGTTTCTATTCCATTAAGGTTGTAATATTTATTGCAATATTTGCTTAAGCTACGGTCAGACAATGTAAATTTCCATATTCTATTACGTATTTCCATATTATATATACATAGTTTAGGAATAATTATATAAATTGCAAAATTATGTCATTGTGTCTTATATCTTTCCCTTTAATAACTTAAAAAAATTTAATCAAAAAAATATTAATCATACGCCTAATATGACAAAACATTATACGCAACGATGGCTTGATATAAAGAGACTCATTTATGATTTTAGACATTTTATAACAAAAGAAAAAATTTTAAATGAATATAAAAAATACAAGCCTGTACACCTATTCATTTTCAAAGTATATTATTGCGTATGGTAGTCTTCCACATCTCGTTCCTATATGATGGAAAAGATTTATTAAAAATGGTTGTTGAGACTTCCAGTAATTGTTGAGTTTACTGTAATTAATTCTTAATATATTAGCCTGACCAATATCTCCTAATTGATTTACAAACTAGAAATAGTTTGCGATTAGACCCATTAATGTGGACAGTTTTGGTCTATGCTCTGGGACTCTATCAGTACTAAGTGCTTAATCGTGTTCAAAAGTAGCCGTTACCAGCAATCTACTCATCCAAAAAATAGATCAACAAATCATCAAAGACAAATCCATAATAATACGAATAAAATGTAAGAGATGGAAGTGGATCAGCCATAACAACTGAAATAATCCTGATAGTATAGCAGGAGTAGAGATAAGGTGGAAAAATCAATGCGCAAGAAGCTGTGGAGGGAGAAGTCACCTAGAAACCTATGATGCATTCAGAACTATTATAGGATAGTACTATCATACATAGGAAGAAGCAAAAATAACAACAGCAAACAGTATAGGATGATAATGTTTTATGGAAGTCATATACTCTCAAGAGGTAATATGACAAAAACAAAACAGAAAACTACAAAGGGCTTTACGATTTTGACTCATGATAAGATCTATGAGTTTAATGAGTGTGATTTTGTTTGTTGTACCCAGTAAGCTTTTGTTTCCTTTGGTTCAGTTTCATAAATTGGTTTTTGATCCTATGAAGATAGCATCATCCTCCATCCTTGCCTAGAAACTGCACTGGCAATGTATTGGTAAATTTTGTTAATTAATTCGTATTCTTTGTGAAGAGGTGGTACCGCTTGATATTCATATAATGTTCGTTTTCGAACCAGGCAGAATATAAATTCTGCTTAATTTTATAAATTGGAAAATCGGCACGAACATTTTTTCACTACTTACTTATTTACTTAATTCGACATTAACAACCCGATTAACGGATTTCGCCTTGCCGCAGTACATCCTTCCAGGCGCCTCTGCTTCTTGCGCCAGTTGATTACACCAATCAAGACAGGGCTCGATTTGGTGCTTCCAACTCAACGTGCTCTTCGCCGATTTCCGCAGACCTCTTTATCAAATACCCGTCTCGCCGGAGTATCCTCCTCCATTCGAACGACATGGCCGTGCCAGCACAGCCGCTGGATGTTAATACGCTGCACAACGTCTATGTCGTTGAGGAGCTCATACAGGTCACTGTTGAATCCGATGCGGAAATCATCGCCAACTCGCACTGGAGCGAAGATCTTACGTAGGGCTTTTCTCTCGAAATCCATAGTCCATAATTTCTACTTAGTTGGTCATAACATCCCTTTAGTCAGGATTACAACCATGTTGTATGTGTTTATTTTATCCATAAGCGGCGGTATCTATAGTTTAATACCGATTTTGAACGATAGATTTGAGAAACTTTTCATTGCAATTTTATTCATTCGTAGAGCTTTTTTGCCACAAGGCTGCTTAGAAGAAATCGCTGAAAAGCATATTTTTTCAGTTTTCGTTTTTGTGCAGATGCCTAAACTGGGCTTTTGAGTTTGGGCTCTCATTTAAGAAACCTATACACTACCTGCTAGACTGCAGCAACTAGAGATAATACTTATTTTATTAAAACTAGTCTGTGTGCTATTGCAGAAATAAAGCTTCTAGCAGCATAATTAATTTTAATAATTTAATTTTATATTCTTGTATGAAATTATTATTAATAACTATACAATTTAACAATAATAATGCTACATAAAAGGTTAATAAGTCATAGAGTCATTCATTACCTCCTTGTTATTCAATCAATATTCCATAAGTTACACAATAATACACCAAACTCTGCCACATTTCAATTGATTTTCAATTTAATTAAAGACAAAATAAAAACAAAAACAAGAAAATAAAACTAAGAAAATAACAACAAAGACATTTACATTTATATCTTGTTTAATGTTTTTGTTTATTTCGAAATAACACATGATTATTTTCTTATCAAGAGTGAGTTAAACAAAACAAAAGACTTAAGACACGAACTTGTTTCATGCTAAACATTACAGTGTAACAAGTAAATGATGTTTTCTACCTTAACAACCTTGTACTTGAAAGAGAGATCACACGACCTAAACACAAGAATTAAAAACAAAATTAAATTGAAAAATAAAAATTAAACACAACCAGCCGAAAACCAAACCAAAACCAACAATTGTACACTTTAAACGAAAAAACAAAAAAGAAAAAAAGACCAGGAAAAAAAATAAAAAAAAATTTGTTGTGTAAGAAAAATAAAGAATAGAAGCCATGGAAATGAGCTGAGACACTTTAAGTAAATTTGTTGTAATTAACAAAAATGTCTTTCTAATACTCAACATTAACGAAAACGTTAATCAGCCACTTAGTAAATGGAAAACGGTTTTTTTTTCTCCTTTTTTTTCAAGCAAATTTTCCAAGTGTTTTGTGGTTGCATTTGTTTTTGTTTGTTTTTTCTCCCCCCATTTTTATTTCATTTCAAGTAGCTGACAATTGATAGTCAATAACATTTGAATGGTTTAACCAAATGCCGTATAAAACGCATTTGTTGGCTTTACACTTTGTCTACGTCTGCTTTTGTTTTGTGGTTACCAAAGGAAAAAAAAACAGTTGAAAAGAATAAAATTTGCAACAACTCCAAGGAAACTCCAGCCAACAGCTTCAGCAGCGTAACAATATTGAACTTGGCTTTGGTTTTTAATTTTTTTTGTTTTTTTCTTTTTTTTTTTGTGTTGTTTTTGCATTTGTTTGTTAACTTGGTTTTATAAGGTGTTTCGGTGGTAGAGATTTTCTTCCTTATTTCCATTATTATTGTTCTTGTTCGTTATTTTTTTCGGCGTTTCTTTTTCTTAAGCAGCAATGCTTTCATTTCATTTGTACTGGTGCTGGTGTTTGGTGTTTTCTGTTTTCTGTTGGCTTTTGTTTAAGGTTGGGAGTTTTATTTGTAACGCGTTTTTGATTAGCTTTCCGCATTTTTTTCTCCTTCGTTTCAATTTTTGTTTTCAATTTTTTTTCTGTTTTTTTCTCTTTTATTTGCTTACAGTTGGCACTTACAAATGATGCTTATCGGTAATCACGAATATTTGTTTTGTAAAACCTGAAGAAGTTGTGTTTGTTTGATTGTGTTCTTCTCGGTTTTATTGTTTTTTTCTTTCGTTTTTTTGTTTGTTAACTTTTGCTACAAATGTTTAAACAACAAGTAAAAACATGGCACAATACAAATGCCCAAATTCAAGCAATTGAAATGAAGAAGAATTCTTTCAGGAAATAAGTTCCAGGTACACTTGAAAAAGCAAGTGTTTAAATATTTCAAAAAAAAAGATCTTTTCACAGGTGATAGAGGTAATCATGTGTTACTAAATTTATACAACATAGCCTTAGGCAAGACTCATATATTAGATCTATCGGGTCGTGTCAGTACCAATCTTACTTTCTGTAGATTTTTAGTGGACGGTGTGGCAAAAACCAATGCCACTGTCGATTGATAGATGGAGTATGAAAGCAGATAGCTATCGCAATTACCAGTACATTCGTTTTGCTAAGACTCTGTTTGAAACTTCTACTAAAAAGAGGTCTGGCACTAGGATACAATGTAGCGAAATCTTCGCTAAAATTATTAGAAAATATAAACACTTCTGGAAGTCGCCGTAATCTAGTAGGCAGTGTGTTGGCTTATTAGATGTAAAGGCAGGGTTCGAACCCCAGGACAGACATCAAAACAAAATACAAAAAGTATTTCTTCGGGGACTTTCCAATTATATGTATATTATTTCCAATTGACCAATTATATTTGTGTTCGTGATGGAACCAATCTTACTTTCTGTAGATTTTTGGCGGACTACCGCAATTACAAGTACATTCGTTTTACTAAGACTCTATTTAAACCTTCTACTAAAATAGAGGCACTAGGGTTCAATGTCGCTAAATCTTGGCTCAAACTGAACCACTGACATGCTGAAATTATAAGAAAATATAAACACATCTGGATCGATAAAATGGTTTCCTATAACTTTTTGAATACAACATTTGATTCTGGAATTCAAACCATGTTCTATCGGTTTGAAAATCCGGAGATTCCCAGTAGGATCCTTAAGGTTTATACCGATGGCCCAAAATGCTGGACCGAGTAGGATGTAATATAGGATGTCTGAACCCTGCAGTGTTTTTTTGGCGATTGTAATTTTTAAAGCGACACAATGCTTGAAGTCGCCGTAGTATAGTAGATAGTGTGTTGGCTTATAAGATGTCACGGTTTAAACCCCAGGTCAGGCATCTCCAGCAAAACGAAATAAGAACAAATATTTCGTCGGCGACTTCCTCTCAGCACATTTCTGGCGAAAACACTGAGAGTAAATAAAATTGCCTTGAAAAAGATTTTCAAAAATCTGTCATTTGGAATCGACTTTAAACTGTACGTCCCGCCACTCATGTATTTATAAAATTAACGCACACAATACTGTTGGTGTTACATGCTAGGTTGTAATCCTCACTAAAGCGTTGTAAAAATTATGTATGAACGTATGCAATGCTTGTCAGGTGATGGAATTCTGCTTGAAAATTATTTTATTCACTCTCAGAGCCTGAATGTCGTTTTTTTAACTTTCTTCCGCTGCCATGAATGTTGAGTATTTCTCAGGAACCTTTCGGATTCAAAGCATTCTTTTATATGGAATTTCATCGTAATTGAATTGATCTCAGCTGAAACGAAGCCGCCATTTTACCGAATCTCACTATGACAAGCAAGAAAAATGATACCACAGTTCGTTTATTGAGAATGAATCGAGGCAATTGCAAATATCCTGATTTGAAATAAGGTGGTAGCCATAAATAGTGCTGTGGAACTGATTCTCATTAAAACCTCCTAAATAGTAATATTTCTACCTCCTGTGACAGCCAAACTAAATTCGGATTTTTTTTCTTTTGGCTGGATGCCATAGGGGTAAATAGGACCACATCAGCCACCACTGCCGTAATAATCTCGCGACAGTTATGTTGTAAATTCATGCGTTCCTAAGCACAGAAATATCTCGTGTAATTGCTTAGCTGATAACTTTATTAAAGCAGATACACTATCTGCTCGATTGCCGCCCAATGGCCAATGAGTAACCAGATTGGTTTGCGAGAAGTGAAGCTAACACGTCGCTGATAGAACCAAACCTTTCTGAGGAGAGAAGTTTGGAAGGGTATCCCCGACGTAAGAGAAAAGGAGGGCTGTGGAAACTCTTATCAAGCCAAATGTATTTGAGGCAATCTAAAAACTGACCTTTTGAGCGGATTTTGGGAACTCCTCCCGTTATATACATACATACATACATAATTGCTCATTATAACCATTCTTCTCACACCACATATGTTATGTGTGTTAATTTTATATATGAGCGGCGGCCCTTACAGTTTAAAGTCGACTCCGAACGACAGATTTTTGACAAACTTTTCATGGCAATTTCTATTTACTCTCAGAGTTTTTGCCAGAAATCTGCTGAGAGGAAGTTGCCAAATAAATATTTTTTTATATTTCGTTTAGTTGGAGATGTCTGATCTGGGGTTTGTACACTGACCTTACGACTAATAAGCCAACACACTACCTAATAGGCTACGGCGACCTCTAAGTCCGTTATATAGATATAGAATTTGAGCAGTGTTAAGGCAATTAAGGGTATTATACTACATGCTACTGAACAATATTCTGAAGATTGTCAGGGTAACAGAAATAGGATAGACATAATAGTGCTATACTATACAGATTGAGTGCCGAATGGATCATATAGGTGCAGAATTCTTCCACTTCCTGAGGACAATGAAACTGTTTTTGAAACTAAAAGACTGTTACAGTTATGTATGTATACAGTTTTTTGTACTTTAACCGTTAGTTGGATAATTGTCTTTATAGCCATCTACACTTTTGTTTGCTGGCTTTGAAAATAAAAATAAATCAAGCACTTAAAGTGTCAACAAATCTTTGAAAATCAACTCCCAGTTATTATTTTTTTTATTTGTTGTTTTTTTTCTATCATTGTGGTAAATGTTTTATAGTTGCACGGTTGGCAATATAAACTAAGCAAATTACTTGATTCTTTACGATTGTAAATGCAGCTGCTTGAAGGAAAAAAAATTGAATCAATTGCACGTACCATTACAAAAGAGAACCCCATAAAAAAGTAAGAAACTGTAACACATTATGTGGCAAATGAATAATCTTTTCTGGTTTCTGGTAATTGTAAGTAGTGTGCTCGTATTGTATAATAAGTATACATAGCATATGAATGAATGAACGAATAAGTGAGTAATTTTTTTTAATGTCTATGTGAATATGAAAAATTTAATGTCATATTATCTGCATCATAATTACCCACATTAGATTTATTTTTTTTTTTCTACTACTTACAGCACTGCACGTTTAAGCGTTGTTTGCCTTCCTTCTGTTTATTTCGCTTTTTTTATTATTTTTCGTCGTCTTTTTTTTTGGGGTTTATTTGTTTGAATTGTTAGTTTTTCGTTTTAATATATATTTTTCATCTTTATTGTTGTTGTCATACATATATCTTAATAATATAAGTTTTACAACAATACTTACGTATTTACGTAGACATAAAATATATATTCTTTACTATTGTATGCAAATTTTGAATATAAAAAGCAGAAAACATGATTCATATTTGTTATTACGTGCAAGTAAAGTAATGGGTCTCTGCACTATTTGCACTTTTTGATCTGTAAGAAAAAAAATCTTTTTCAGTCGAAAAAACAAAAAAAATGAATGAATAAATAAATAAACTTTATCAATTTAACATTTGTTTGTTATGCAAAAACAACAAAAATAACAAAAAGATCTTATATGACTGTCTTTTTTTCTTTTATTATTATTTAAATTTTTATTTTTATTTATTTTTGCTAATAAAACCCACGCTTCAATTTATCTTGTAATATGCAATAAAAAAATAAAATTAAAAAAATAATGCCGCTGTTTCTCTCGTTTATAAAATTCTATTAAATTTTTAACTACATTTATACGAAAAACTTTTTCGGTTTTTCCTCTGATTATGATATTTATTTGTGTGTTCATTTTATGAGATTTTTTCTAATCATAGATTTGATATGTTAATTGACACGATTATGTGTTTAGTTTATTGATAAAGGTGTGAAGTTTGGTAGGAACATTTTAATTTTTTATAATAAAATTGTTAACAACTGCAGTAAATACTATAAATGCTGCTTAAACTCAGTGCTAAATGGCAAGTGCTTTGAAAATAAATGGAAAATTTTCTTCTCAATAAGTTGAAATAATAAGTTTATTTTCTTTTTAAATAGAAAATTACAATCTTGGAAACCTCCATCAAACAGCCACTATAATGAAACACTGACCTCTGGAAATAACAGACAATAATTTCTGGGGAATTTGTAATTACGCAGAAGAACATCTTCTCTGTTATTATCCAAAACTTATAAGCTTGAGATGATTTATTCTTGGCATCTATCATAGAACTTATTTACGGAACGTATTTAGCTAAATCTGATTTAAATAAAATGCACATTTTCATAAAAACTATCCCTCATAGCTAGCCAAGAGTTATATTTGCATGACGCATGAGTTATAGTTGCATAATTACATACATAATTGGCCATTACAACTCTTCAGTCTGGATTACGGCATAGCTTCTCACACAACTCATGTTGTTTGTGTTAATTTTATACATGAATGACGGGACCTACAGTTTAAAGTCTATTCGGAACGACAGTTTGTTGAGAAACTTTTCATGACAATTTTTATTTACTCTCAGAGTTTTTGCCAGAAACCTGCTGAGAGGAAGTCGCCGAAGAAATACTTTTTGTATTTTTGTTGTGATATCTGGCACAACACACTACCTACTAGACTACGGCGATAGTTGCATAATTACGATTATTATTACAACATGACTTTATATTACCCAAGTGAGCTATGCTTTCTGGATAACATTCGTTTTAAATATTTTTCTGTTAATAGGCTATGTTTCAATTTTATTATAGGACAGAATTGAAAAACCAAAGCATAACACATAAATTTACCATTAGTGGTCGAAGATTTAATATCAGGCACTGGGCAGAGCTCATAGGATATGGGGACGTATGCGAAAACTCACAGACAATCTTCTCCTACAAATAATCTTACCCACTGTCGACCGGATTTGTTGCAACTTTTACTTACTGACTGACTTATGGTCAGGATTACGATCTAGCTCCTCACACCATCCATGTTGTGTGTGTTACGATTATCCTCATCTGGTGGAACCTAAAGTTCAAAATTGGCTCCGGTCGACAATTTTTTGAAGAACTTGTCATGGCAATTTTAATTAATGTCAGAGTTTTTGCCAGAAGACTGCTGACAGGAAGTCGCCGAAAGAAATTTCTTGTATTTTTCATTATTTTTGAAATGTCTGAGCCAGGGGTTGAACCACACACAACACCATCACTACTAAACAACTGTTACACGCAAACGAAACTCTGAAGAACAATAATGGGCGATATAACCCCAACAGCAACTCAAGCGCTTCCTATATTTAAATTTTAAAGAAAACAAGGTGCCATCATCAAAATGTTTTATTCGTTTGAAAGCTCTATTGATGCCATTATATGTGGAATGTGGTGGTCATTCAAATGTCTGCTATGATCTGGTCGAATCCCAATTGTTCGATTTTTTATTGCTCAGGAACATAAATCAATCTGAATTTAACAACTGAGAAGGGTTATGCTTTTTCACATACACCTGCGATTTAAGATAAATTTACAAAAAAAGAGTCTAACGGGGTCATATCATACAACATGGTGGCCTGTTCTCCACGTGAGATAATCATGCCTTCAAATTGCTGGTGCAAAATATTCAATGTGGCATGAATCGCATGACAGGAATATCTGACTTGTAGAAACTTTATGTCCAGATCATCCAGTTCAAGCCAAACAAAATTGGTAATCATCATCAACATCAATTGTGCTTGCCGTTGACAGTGATGGTCTGGCTAAGATCGTCCCCACAGAAATACGGACTGATGAAGCCGAATGAAATCCACATTAAACAGTGACTTTTTCGGAATGCCTTACTGTTTCATCTATGTAGTGTAAAACTCAGCTGATGGCACTTTAACATGTCGATAGTGAGTCTGAATAATACCGCAAAACTAAAAATGGTTACGGTAACCTCAATTAAATCAATTTTTTCTGTTTACTTTGGTTGGATTGGAAGTCGCCGTAGTCTAGTAGGGTAGTGTGTCGGCTTATTAGACGTAAGGCCGCGGTTCAAACCCCAGGTCAGACATCAAAATGAAAATATGAAAAAAAATATTTCTTCGGCGACTTCCTCTCAGCAGATTTCTGGCAAAAACTCTGAGAGTAAATAAAATTGCCATGAAAAGCTTCTCAAACATCTGTCGTTCTGAGTCGACTTTAAACAGTAGGTCCCGCCACTTATATATAAAATTAACACACACAACATATGTGGTGTGTGAAGCTAGGTTGTAATCCTGACTGAAGGGTTGTAATGACCAATTATGTATGTACATATGTTATGTTTGCTTTGGATCATGGCAAGTACATGCAACGAGACTGAATATCTACAAAATTTTTTTTGGAATTTTCTTATGTCTCATATTAGGTTTGTTAAGGTCCAACAGCGTGCAATTTTTTCTATCGCCGATCAGCTGTTCTTAACTCAGCCTAGAACAGCGGAACCCATATCTAAATCAGTATATAAGGATAGAATATTGGGACCAACAATGATATAATTAAGCCAACTCGTTTCCCAGGATGTTATTGTGCCGCGGAAAACAACAAAATCTGTTCATGATAGAAGGGCCTTCAAGAGTATTTAGAAGCACAGAAATCTTCGTGTTTCTGTCTATCTAGTCATGGTTAGGTGGGCTTTATTCATCTCGAATTCTTAAAATTCATATGTCAGGACAATCTATATTCAAATCAAGATGCATTTTCAAAAAGTATAATCTGTTAAAAGCGGCATCTGGAGGAAGTTTACTCTGTAAAGCATCGTAAAAATGTAATTGAATTTATAATGTATTTATAGCGTTAACACTGACGCACATAGAAATTTATGACTAATGGTGCTGCTCATCATTATCGCACATTCAATCGACATCACTTCAGCTATGGTCTTTGGACTTATAAAGGCTCCGCCAAATAACTTTTTTTTGAAAATGCTTTAAAAAAAAAACTACTGAATATTTTCTCAAATTTCTTTTTTTAATTTGAAAGTACAATCCTTCCGGTTAACAATGGAAAATAATTTCATTCAAATGGCTGCCTGGGCTGGCCATGCAGTAGCCTACACGATAGGTCCAATTTTTAAGCACGTTATGGATTGTGTGCAGCTGTATTTCACCAATGGCTTCACGAATATTGTTCTTTACAGTGTCAATTGTCTCTGGCTTGTCGGCGTAACACTTATCTTTGGCGGCACCCCACAAATAATAGTCCAACGGTGTCAAATCGCAGCTCCGAGGTAGCCAAACGACATCCGCTCTGCGGCTGATAATGGGATTTTCAAAAACAGGGGCACATAGCGCCGTCCTGTTGAAACCAAATGTTGCCAATATCCTCCTCTTCAATTTTTGTGAACAAAAATTCGTTCAACATGGCCCGATAACGATCGCCATTGACTGTAACGGCCACTCCTTGCTCATTTTCGAAGAAACATGGCCCAATTATGCCTCTGGACCAAAATCCGCACTAAACAGTTACTCGTTTTGGATGCGTCGGCTTTTCAATATATGCGTGCGGGTTTTCTGTGCCCCAAATCCGATAATTTTGCTTGTTTACATACCCGCCAAGATCAAAATGAGCTTCATCTGAAACTATGATTTTTTTTTTGTCAAAATCGGCATCTTCTGGTGTAGGCTACTGCATGGCCAGCCGAGGCAGCCATTTGAATGAAATTATTTTCCATTATTAACTGGAAGGATTGTACTTTCAAATAAAAAAATAAATTTGAGAAAATATTCAGTAGTTTTTTTTGTTAAAGCATTTCCAAAAAATAAAGTTATTTGGCGGACCCTTTAATTCCTCACATGTAATGCTTACTATTATTTTATGATTTTTAAATATCTTTTGGTAAAACATTTTTGTATTCGTTAATTTATACTTTTAATCTCTTAATAAAATATTTAAAAAAAATTATTCTTATTTAATACCGCATACAGTTCATTAATGGTAAATCTATCAGTGTAATGCAATAAATAGTAAAGACCACCCAGTTTGCTATTTAATTACCGTAATTAATTATTCTTAATGATTCAATGGTTTTATTATTAGCAAACGAATTGCAACAATAGTCATAATCCTAATCATAACGATTAAGAACATTAACAAAAGCCATATTTTATGCAACCAACGCAATTTAAAATTGAAAAACCAACGAGAAAAACATTTTTTATTAAAACATTAAAAAAGAAGAAGAAAAAACATCATCTTCTGGTAGAAATTACACTCATGTTGTTGAGGAAAATGTAGAAATAAAACAGACAAGCAGCAGAACATCATCATCGCTCTGTAGAGAGAAGTTTCCACTCGTACTCATACTCCTTATGCGAAATGATGACCAATTTAGGTAAAAAAACGCCTTTAAAATGCTATAAAACCATGACAAGTAATGAATATGTTGCTAATGCTATTGCTGTTGCTGTTGCTGTTTCTGCTTTTAGTTTAGTTGTTATTGCGCCTGGCGACATCCACTCACTATATTTGCTGGCAAGGCAGTGCACTTAGCTAGCAAGCAAGCGAGCAAGTACATTGCCAATGGAATGAATGGCTAGCGCACTCAAAGTGTGTGTACACTAGAGTGCAAGAGTGTTAATATTGGTTTGGATATTTGATCTGGTAATAAATCATTCAATCTATTTAATTAATGTGCATCTAAGAACATTTAGATGCAATTTATTTTAATACGATAATTTATTAATTTATTGACTTTTAATAAGCTCAGGCTCAGAAATAAAACTACATCATCAAATAGTACTCGTACAAGCCAATAACTGCATCATTGTGTAAGACAACGACGACAACGATGATCATGCAACAACAAAGAAAACTAAAACGTAAAAGATAACAGGAGGGGAAAAAAGAAAAACAAAAAAGAAATATCATTATAAAGTAATAAAGCTCGTATATCAATAAAGACTTTAAGTGCACTATGGCGCAAGAAAGACTTATTAAAGAGGGAATCGAAACATTTATAAAAATTTTGCTTAAAAGTTTTGCTTAAAAGGGTGATTTAAGCATTGTCATTGGAGTTCACATTCAGTGCAACTCAGACCACGATGTCTTTATTGATAGGTAAATAGGCTTGAGGACTACAACAGCGGCCATGGAATGCATGCTTTTCATTGTTAAAGAGCGAAGAAAAAAAAAGGATCCAGTGAGTGAAAATAGAAATAAAAAATAAAAGGTTCAGCTACTTCAGCATAGACGTACCATGTCTTAGTCAATATTAACACAAAATAATCCTCATAAGAGTCTAAATATTGACTTTCGCTAGATAATTGAAGAAACTCCTTCCCAGAGTATTTTGATTTTTTCTATCAAGAGCCGGCTAAACACAGTGTAGGTGCTCTATTGTCTCACATTCCTTTTCAATCTTCAAATGCAGACGTTATTGGTCATTGTAAACCTTCATTCAGGATTACGATCTAGCTTCTCATATCACTCATGCTGTGTATGTTAATTTTATATTTGATATAAAGTCGACTGTGAAACTTTTCATAGTAATTTGTACTTACTCCCAGAGTTTTTACCAGAAATCTACTGAGAGGAAGTCGCCGAAGAAGAATTTTTTTATATTTTTGTTTAAGAAGTCTGACCTGGAGTTTGAACCGAAGCCTCGTGTCTAATACGCCAACACAATACCTACTCGACTATGAACCTAAATATTGGCTTTCGATTGTTAATTTAAGAATTAAAGAAACTTTTCCACAGCCTATTCAGTCTTCTCCTACTAAGGACTGGTTAACCACATTGTAGATGTACTATAGTCTCATACTCCATTTCTTTCTTTACACGTTTGGAAGAAATACAAATGTGATCTATTCCAGCTCAAAATCACCGACTTGAAGCTACACTGTAAGGAAACTACCAGTCTTATAGGTTAAGACTCAACAGCGTGTACTTTTTTCTATCGCCGATATTGCTGCAAACAAAAGTTCTTAACCAAGCCGATTGTACCCTCCTAGAACAACTGTTTCTTCGCCTGAATTCATATCTAAATAAGTCTGTAGGCGTAGAATATTGCGACCAACAGTGATATGATTAAACCAAAGACAACCCATCAATTAGTAAAGACAACAATCTACTCGTTCCCAAGGATATAACTATGCCGGGGAAAGCAACAAAATCTGATCACAGTGAAGGGCCCCCAAGAGCATTTAAAGATAAAGAACTGTTCGTGTTTCTGCTTGACTTCAACCCCAATCTTATGCCATAAAGCCGCCGTAGTCTAATAATAACTGTATTGGCTTATTAGACGTGAGGCCATGGTTCAAACCCTAGGTCAGACATCTCGGACAAACCGAAATAGGAAAAAAAATATTTCTTCAACAAATTCCTTTCAGCAGATTTCTGGCAAAAACTTGGAGAGCAAAAAAATTGCCATGAAAATGTTCTCAAATTTTCGGAGGCGACTTTAAACTGTATGGTCCGCCGTTTGTATAAAATTAACACACACAACATAAGGGCTGGAAAAGCTAGGTCGTAATCCTAAATGAAGGGTTGTAATGACCAATTATGTGTGCTATGTATAGGAATTTTAGAAAATAAAAAACATTTTCTTACCTGATTTGCACTTTGATAACTACACGCTGTCGAGTAAACAATGTATTTAGATGGATAAAATATACAGCCGGAGCAATAACAGTACATTGGAATGCAGGAATAGGCCTTTCTGTTGACAAATTCATTCGATTTATTATTGATTTTGTACTCATATCCAAACTAATTCGTTTCAAAGCCATCATAAATAAAATCGTTGTTTTGTGGTGATGTGTAGTTGTTGATAACTTTTCAATAAGGCACCAAAGTAAAGTTTGGTCTGTGATGGGTTCTGAAGGACTTCATATTGTTTGATCTGCTGAGATTAAATTGCTGATCAGACGATTAAAAGTTTTCTGTGTCAAATTTAATTAAGCCATGGCTTAATATTCCGTCATTATGATATGATGTTTGAGAGGTTTTACCTCACCTGCCTTATAGTTCAGATAGTGGCCTATCTGACTCACATTTCTTGCAGATCAAAGTGAAAAGTGGTCACATTAAATGATGTTTTGAATAAGTCTTATATTAATCGAGCAAATATCAATACAATATCAATAAAAAACTGTTTTGGCATGGTCTACTTGCTAGCAATAATACCCCAACTTTTCAAATTCCAACCCATAGTGCATTGTGTTAAAATAGCATGCTTTTCATCTTATACAAGATGATTTTTCTTATTTTTTTTCTCTCTCTTAAGTATTAACAATTTATTACACGCATACTTCGACTATTTAAATTCATATTCATTACACTTTTCTTCATGCTGCACTTTACCGACATGGATATGGATGAGTTTAATAAAGTGTACGGTACGGTACGGTAGACAACAACAACAGTGGAAAGCACCTTGCATTTTCAGTAGTAGTTACACTGTTTTACTGATTCTACGTGTTTCTTCTTCTTTTTTTCCTTTTTTTTGCAACATTTTAACTTACAATCATGGTTACATGGACTTACCTAAATGGACGAGCAAGTAGTATGCGATAGTATATGGATGGCATATGAGTATATTTCTTATACTATGGCCCCTTTGATTCAGGTGCTAAAAGATTTACGAGCTGACAAGCATTAAAAGTGTTAAAGTGTGTTGACAATTATTTTCAATGTGTTTTTCAACTGTTAATCAAAGTCAGACTGCCTGTTGCCTGTTATTTGCTTGGATTTTTTTCTTTTTGCATTCGCTTACTCACAACTTACTCAAGTTGTATGTAAAACTGTGTGCAATACTTCTGTGCTACACTTGTAGTTTAGTTTTCAATATACAGTTTATTTATGTGTTTGTTGTTGTTGGTTTTTTCTCCTGTATTCTATTATAAATCGTTACTTAAAATGATTTCATGCAACTCATTATTTTCTTTTTTATTTGATTGTTGTTGTTTGGCTTCTTCTATCTTAAGAGACGTTTGAGAAAAGTGTTTGAATGAGCTGTAAAGCAACAACCAACCACCCCCTCCTTTGTATGGAGACAATGTTTTGCTGGTCTCACACTGTAAAATCAAGTCAAGTTAATTGACACGCTTTGATGTTGTTAAAATGTTTGAAATTTTTCACTAAAACATCTCACAAATTCGCATGTTTAAACAGATTTCACATATTTCAAGCAAGCTGATCAACTGGTATACAGGTAAAGAAATAAAGTAAGAATTCAAAGCAAGAACACTAAGGAAGTTTTTCGAGGAGTTATCAAACATTGTAATGTTGTCCTTCTATTTTTTTTAAATTTTTATACGGAGTTAAATATTGAATTGAATTTTTCTTCAATTCAATTCATTTTTTTTACCGTGTACCTACACAACACATCATGCATTTAGATTTACTTCACTTGTTACTGTTATTTCACTTGTTGTCTGGACTCTAGTTATTTTTTTTTCTCGTGTGAACATGTACATCTCTTAGCCTGTCCATCCATCTATTTGTTCGAAATGTTTGTTTGTCTGACTGTCTGCTCGTCTTACAGCCTCGTCCATTTGTCTGTCACTAGTTGGCCTAGACATGGCAGACAGCCAGCCACTCATGCCTTTCTTTTTAACTGCAGTTGTTACACTCACTCTCTGTTACAAATGATTTATATTTGTCGTATTGTTGACGCTTATTTAACTAATTTTTTAACACACATTTAATGAAATCATTAAGTTTCCATTAAATATTGCAGTTTTGCATTTTTATTACAATCAACCTCCTCTACTACTACTGCTGCTGCATGGCTTTGATATCCATAAGGCATGTGCTTATATGCTCTTGCATGGCTGTCGCTATTGTGAAAATTCAGAAAAAAAAAAGGAAAAAGTATTCAAAGTGAAAGGTTGTGTGACTGACGGACTGACTGGCTCACTGGCAACTGTAAGATGGTGGTTAACGACTGTAGTTAACGCTGTCAACTAACAGCCAGAAATATTTAAAGAAATCTTTGATTGATAACAGGTTCAAAAGCAAAAGAGTATGGCTTATATTTGAGAATTAATGTTTAACAACGAACGGTTGTATTCGACTTTGGCATCTCATCATACATACATACATAATTGAACATTATAACCCTTTAGTCAATATTACGACCTAGTTTCTCACACCACTTATGTTGTGTGCGTTAATTATTTATACATGAGTGGTGGGACCTACCCCGAACGACAGATTTATGAGATACTTTTCATGGCAATTTTATTTACTCTCAGAGTTTTTGCCAGAAATCTGTTGAGAGGAAGTCGCCGAAGAAATATTTTTTTATAAAGGTATAGAACTTTAAGTTGCAATAAAACAACGATGTATTATTCGATTGACATGAATTTTATTTATCCGAAAGATAATCTTGTGGCATTACATTTTAAATATGATTTCTGGCATATGAACGCCACGGCTGGCGCGGATGTAGTCCAATCTGGACGTCCAATTTTCGATGACTTTTTCCAACATTTGTGGCCGTATATCGGCAATAATACGGCGAATGTTGTCTTCCAAATGGTCAAGCGTTTGTGGCTTTACCGCATAGACCAATGACTTTATATAGCCCCACAGAAAGTAGTCTAGCGGTGTGAAATCACAAGATCTTGAAGGCCAATTCACAGGTCCAAAACGTGAAATTAGGCGGTCACCAAACGTGTCTTTCAATTGACTGTAACGTTCTGGCCACCATCGTTTTTGAAAAAGTACGGAACAATGATTCCACCAGCCCATAAAGCGCACCAAACAGTCAGTTTTTCTGAATGTAACGGTGTTTCCACATACACTTGAGGATTACCTTCACTCCAAATGTGGCAGTTTTGTTTGTTGACGTAGCCATTCGTTTTGGGCCCATTCGACGAATCTACACCTTACTTGATGATCGTTTGGCTTCAAATCTTGCACGAGTTGGATTTTGTAAGCACGCAAACCAAGATCCTTCTGCAAAATCTTCCATAAAGTGTATGGACACAGATCCAATTCCTGTGCTCGATGGCGGATGGACTCATTCGGGTCTTCCTCAATGCTACGCTCTACAGCAGCAATACCTTCTTCTGTACGCACCGTACAGCGTCTCTGGGGATGCGAGTTATCAATAAGAGTAAACGTGGTGCGAAAACGTTCCATGGTTAATCGAATTAACTGCTCTGATGGATACAGAACCATTATTTTCGAAATAAAATTGCACTATTTGCAAGCGTTGTTCAGGCGTGAGTCTATTCATGATGAATTGCCAAACCAAACTGAGAATAAATCACTTGACAGCTGTTAAATCGGTCGCCATGTTGAAAAGTAATGACAACTTAAAGTTCTATACCTCTATAAGAAACACACTTTATTTCTTTTAGTTGGAGATGCCTGACCTGGGGTTTGAACAGAGGCCTTACGTCTAATAAGCCAACACACTTCCTACTAGACCACGACCAGAGACTTCATATACCATCATAATGTTTTTAATGATGCCAATTCTTAGCCAGAAACTTAAAAGATTGTACTCTATCACTTGTTAAATTATGTATGTACACAACTACAATACCTATGACTTCGCCAACACCTACTGCCTTAGAGAGTGTAGGGTATCAAGAAAAGGATTTTTTTTTATCGTAATGTAAAGCGTTAAGAAATTGTGATAATTGGCAGTAATTGAATTATTCAATAATTGATTATGTATGGACTTGGCTTGCACTAGACTATTCGTAATTGTGGGCAGCAAAAAAAATTTTTTTTATTCAATCAGTGTATGTGTGAAAACATTTGAGGTATTTTATGTGAGAAAGACCATTTCAAAAGCGTTGAACTAGTTACAGAGCTTGTTAGTTAAAATACATTAAAATTGCTTTTAATGTTAGTTTTTATTGGCAAAATTAACGACCCATAAACTAACACATTATAAAGGACAATATTTTATACGAATTGAATTGCAAAACTAAGTTTTAAATTAAAACTTTAGGAAAATATTTCCATTAAGTTGCCATAACTAAATAATATCTACCAAGTTTTTTTATGAATCTATTAATTTATCATAAAGAATTAAAATATAATTGCTGGCATGATTGCAGCAATTGAATTGAGATCAAATGGCCGCATAAGCTCGTAAATGGAATGGAAGGCGCATAATATACTAAGAAACTACTTTTAAACGACACGTTTAGACCGAAATAACTGCAGTTAGTAAATAAAACCTTTGGTCCTCTCTCTTATATCTTATCTTTGAACGTGAACTAAAAAATTGTTGAATTTGGGACGATAACCACCCATATGGCATCCAAGAGTGTCCAACGCATACCGAAAAACTCCCACTTATTATTTTTAATGAGGACATATGTCATCCTCATCTTCGGCAATACTGTGCGTTTCATTAGAAGGTAATTTCTCACACCACTTATGTTGTGTGTATTAATTTCATATATAAGTGGCGGGACCTACAGTTTAAAAGCGACTCCGAATGACAGATTTTTAAGAAACAACTTCATATTTCGTTTTTCTGGAGATGTCTGACCTGAAGTTAAAGTCGTGGCCTCACGTCTAATAAGCCAACACATTAACTACTAGACTACGGCGACTTCATTCATCCATTATAAAGAGAAAAAATATGTCTTGTTATAGCACAGACCGATTCTCTTTCCTAAACGTGTGCTTGAGCTAGTGGTTGAACTCTTATTACTATCTACCTTAGCTATCCAATCACCGATTAGATTACTTTCATTGGCCACATAACCATGGACCCAGTCAAGGACAAGATATATATAAGTTGACTTTGCATCAAATAACTGCATGGAATTTTTGGAAGCCTCATCTCCAGTCACTGGTTAGTATGGAGTTTGTGCAAGTAATGTCCTATCACTGTCAACAGGGAACCGAACCAACTTCTATGATTACATAATTGGTCATTACAACCCTTCAGCTAGGAATACCACCTAGCTTCTCTCGCCACTTTTGTTGTGTGTTGTAAGACAGAACTTTTTCATGGCAATTTTATTTACTCTCAGAGTTTTTGCCAGAAATCTGCTGAGGGGAAGTCACCAAAAAAAATGTTTTTCATATTTCGCTTTGTTGGAGATGACATGAAGTTTGAACCGTGCCCTCGCATTTAATAAGGCAACACGCTACCTACTTGACTATGACTTCATTAATTTTTGGATTATAAAGAGAAAAAATTTGTCTTCTTATAGCATAGCGCTTGAACTAATGTTTAAACTCTTATTATCGAACATTTTATTACTTTCTGCCTTAGCTAGCTTATCGGAGACTAGGTATATTTTTCTTGCCCACATAACCATGAACCTAGTCAATGAAAACAAATTTATGAATTGACTTGGTGGCAAATAATGGAATGAAATTTTCGGAAGCCTCATCTGCAGTCACTGTTTAGTGTGGAGTTTGTGCTTTACTGACACCTTTGGTGTCACCATGAGTCCTTTGTTCTTTGAGAATGATATTGTTCAGGTCATCACTATCGCGAACCAACTACCAGAACTACAAGCGAACCGAACCAACTTCTATGATTACCAACTTCTTTTGGCCTGAATTGGATGATCAGGAGGCCAACGACTTGAGGTTTCAAGTGAACGGTTCTATCTGCCACATAGCTCTTGCCGCATTTGATATTCTGCACAAGCGATTAGAGGGTAGGTATCACACGTGGAGGTGATGTGAACTGGCTTCAGAGATCGTGCGATTTCACCTAGATAGGCTTATTCTTAAGGAGTCTTCTTAACTCGCGGGCGTATAAGAATAAGCCGCAAATATGCTGAATTTCAGATCGTGCGATTTGACCCTCATAGACTCTTCCTTGTGGAGTTTTCATAAGTCGCATGAAGCACAATGGTCTACAAACCAACAAAAAACGTGCAGTTGAACAAATGTGCCAGATTTAAGCAAAATCAGACATTTCTGGTGAACTCCAACCAGGCATTACTTTGTTACTAAATAGCATGATAAACTTACCATGAAAATTTTTTCCCAAAAATCTGTCATTCTGAGTCGATTTAAACTGTAGCTGCCTCCACTGATGTATAAAATTAACACACACAACATTAGTGGTATGAGAAGCTATGTTGTATTCCTAAATGAAGAGTTGTATTGACCAATTATGTATGTACATATGTAAGTATGTATAATAAGCTGCCGGAGTAACTCGTTGTTCTTCAATTCATCTTGATTTAATTAATATTCTTATCTATGTAGAGAGAGTAAAATATTTACAAAATGACTTTTACATGGCATGTAGTTGAAATAACTTTCAAAACCTGTAACTTTAAATTGAAATTCTATGCTACAAAAAAATTTTTAAAATACAAGTGAATACAGAGAAATAAAAACCGTAAAGTTCCCTTCTCTTATACAAGTGTTTTTGAACTGATCACACCTTCAAACTGGCAACAATCAATTTAGACTACCGTAGACAAGCAGTAAAACAATCACTATCTAATTATAAAATAACATGATGCCTCACAACAATTTAATCATTAATTAATACAAGTATCTACAACAATAACAACTGCAAACAACAAATAATCTATCTTGTCCAATACAATTACTACCACAAATTTTATTAAGAAAAAAATTGTTTATAGGCCTCAAAAAAAAAATAAAAAAATATGCACGAAATATTCTCAATCCAATGTTAATGACCCAAATTAGCAATTCGTTATGCCTTCATATAGAAAAAGAAAAAATATTAAAGAGGAGAAAAAATTACATGTAATTAAACGCTAAATACCTTAAATAATAATAATAAACAGTGGTTGTTATTAAAAACTTGTAAAATATGTGGATTCGTAACGCTTTCCTATGAGAAATATTTAGTACCTCAAGAGACAGACATAACAAAAAATTTGCCCAAAACAACATGTGTTTTTCGAAGTTCGATTCAAATGAATTAATTAAAACGCTTGGATATCTTTTTTTTTTATGGGGAATTTAATTAATTTTCCATTGAAATAGCAATATGGTGTGTTATGTAAAGAGCCCTAAAAAACATATTACAAATCATTTACAATAACAACAATAAAAAAAATTCATTACTAAAGATCACACTATAACACCTTGCTAATATGATGGGGATATGGGAATAAACTTGATAAACATTTTTTAAATACGTGTGTAATGAGTAATAAAGCAATAAACTTTTGAATATAAATTTTTGATTTAACAAGTGTGCTTAGGAATGTCGGTAAATTAATATAACATTTGCTTTAAAACTTTCTCACGCTTAGGCTTTAGAAATTGTAAGCAAAATATTAACTGGCAATAATGGCAATAATGGGCAATAATTTCTTTTATTTTGCTGAGCCGGGTATTAGTGCAGAAAAAAAATTCATGGAATCAGTACACTTATCTAGATCGAACACGTGCTCAATATTTCTACATAAAACGGATTACTTGCTGTTTTTGCAAAAGGAATCGATGTACTTAGGGATATATGCCTAATGCCAGGGCAAATTAATTGAGCAATATACTCTTCCTAATCCTCTACTCCACTGCAGCAACAAGATAAGCCATTAAGCGGAATACACAACATTTTTGCTCAGCCAATGTTAGCCACTGAACAGAAATCACTTCAATTACCACACGTAGTTGATTCCTTGTGTAACTAGAATCCATAGCGCATTTAATCGGCGTTAAATTCTAGTCATTAGCGAAGCCTATGGCAAACAAATCATATCGGCGTTATCATTACAACCCTTCAGTCAGGATTACAACCTAGTCATTTTTTGTTACTGTAGTTGTGTGTGTTAATTTTATACATGAGTGGTGGGACCTACAGTTTAAAGTCGACTCCAAACGACAGATTTTTGAGAAACTTTTCATTTCAATTTTATTTACTCTCAGAGTTTTTGCCAGAAATCTGCTGAGAGGAAGTCGCCGAAGAAATACTTTTTGTATTTTGTTTTGATGTCTGGCCTGGGGTTTGAACACTGGCTTTACGTCTAATAAGCCAACACAGTACTACTAGACTACGGCGACTTAAATTAATATCATTTATATTTACTTAATTGTCTGGATTAATGGATTAATTTAGGATTACCACCTAGCTGATCTCACCACTGATGTTGTGTCTGTTCAATTTAACGTCGATTCCTTGTGTAGATGATCTAAAGTACTGCGTCCTGACCACTGTTATAAGACTCAAACCTCTTTACACCATTATTCTCTATCTACAGTTTATACCCTGTGAAGGGTGCGGAAATCTTTGTCCTTTAAACGTTTGCTGTGGTCGTCAACTTTTGAGGTGATCTTTGTGTATTGGTTTTCATTGTATTTTATTTTTACATAGTGGGTTCCAAGCTCTACGTACAACCAAAATTTAATGTCCAGCTGATTGGGCTTTGCTGCGCGCATTAGTTAACATCTAGCGGGTGCTAGTATGCCATACAGAAGGGGCCAAGAGGAGGCTGAGTGTCAACTTGAAAGAGCAAGACAAGGATCATCCTGGAGATCGCCACGTTGACCACATTCAGAAACTTTACCTTGTTTGTATGCATCCATCCCTCGTCTTTTTACTCCATAAAAATGTTCTTCCGACGTGTAAAAAGTTTCTTTCTGTCTAGTTCATTTGAATATTTCATCTGTTTATTTTTCAATTTCCACATAAACTGGGAGCTAGCAAACAGTGATCCTATTTAAAATTGCAAGTTGATTTAACTTAAGTCAACAGTCGCATGATAATCTCGAGATAACCTTATAGAAATGTTCAGATGGCGGCCTGACAGTCAGATAGTATTCATTCCTGAGTTGAACATCTTAGCATGAATGTTGAGTTTTTATGTTACAAACTTAAGAATTAAGTAGTGAAGGTAGATGAAGACGAGTAGTGGCTGAAATGATTGACCATCAATCCAAGCAATTCAACAGCATTACCCGAGAAAATTAAATCTCGTTTTGTATGGAGATAGGAAGCTCCTGACTCAATCAGATAATCTCAAAGTACCCAACTGCTTTTCTTTCCTGCAACATAAGCTCGTAGAGGAAAATTTTAGAATGTATCCATTACGCCTACTCTGGGTAGTACGCTGGCTATGTTTTCTCATCCCACATAACTGAAGGGTTTCTCTGAACCCAGAAAATCATTCAATGTAAATTAGAGATGTGTCTGCGACTTGTCCATCAAACATGTTAGAGTCTGTAAGGAGGTCTCTGCTGAATTTCCTTTACTTTAAGAGTGTTGTCCCTTGATTAGGATGTTAGCAGATTGTGAGGAGGTTGGCCTTCAACAAAAATGCTCGGTAATGAAGCGGGATTTATAACCCGCCTTCGGCATGAAGACCATCCCCATCACATGACATACTATTCCCAAGAAATGTGATTCAAACGATTCTTTCACCACAATAAACATTAAAAAGCTTAGGAGTGGCCTACTTTGTTAATTAGTAGCCATTATTGTGAATATGTTTGTAGTTGGAAATTTCCAAAAAAAAAACCTATGAATTGAATGCCATACAAAGGTTCCTATTAACTAGATTCAATTATTAAAAAATATGCGAAACTTACATTTGATAGGCAAACTATTTTCAAGTCCGAAACACCAATTACAAGACAATGACCATCAGCTGTCTTAGTAAATTTAGAGCGATTAAAAAAGCAAAAATTGCTATTTTGCGATAGAGACCAACCGCTGTTAAAAACTAATTAAAAACTGTTTTTATATTAACAGGTCGAAAACTGCCTATAAACTAAGAAACACCAAAAAAAAAGAGAAAAAAGAAGGAAAAAAATTCAATACAATTGGCGGTTTATATAAAAAGGTAAAGCCTTTTAAGACTGATAATATGGCCTATTACATACGTGTTAAAAACAAAAAAAAGAAAGAAAAAATTAGCATAAAACCGTTAATATTGTAAAAAATTGTTGAAGCAATTTTTCATTTACAAAAGCCCACTTGTAGCAGCTTTTTGTTTGCTAGTGTACGTATAAATATGATTCAGCGACGATGGTGTTGGTGGTCTTTTTCTATTCACAGCTAAGATAATGAAAGAAGAAAATCGAAAAAAGAAACAAAAATAAAATTAATAATAATCCCAAATTGTTAATAAATATTTTACAACATTTTAATCTAAATATGCTTGAAAAACTCAATTTATCAATACGAACACAAGAAACAACGAAAAAAAATTTTTTTCGAATATTAGTGTCTACAGACTAATTTTACAACCAATTTGTTTTGGGGAAGACAACAACAAAAACAAAAACCCTAAGAAAACATAAAATTCAAATTAAAAAATTCACACAATTATGTTCACACATCTTCCCTCTTCTTCGTAGCCTGATGTTACAGCCAAGCCAGCTTTTAATTTGATTGCCACCAACCATCATGACTTATTTTCATGGCATCCTCATCTATCAAACCGTATAATAGTTGCCTGAAATTAAATATATTTTGATGTTATGGCAGTCCGTTTGCCTATGACTTAATAGGCCTTCTGATAACCAATAAAAGCTCTGTTGGTGGTCATTTCGTTACTGTTACTGAATATTTTCTGTTTTCTTTTCAATTCCATGCCATACTCGTTGTCTTTGCTGTCTTAGTGGCAATTGTGAAATTGGTGATGATTTCTCTGTATAATGTTTTTCTATGTGATAATGTTTATGATTATTATTATGATTGTTGTGATAATCATGATCATCATCATCATCATGGTTATTGTAAAACTTTATTCGTTGAAAAAAGCAGAGAAAAAAATTTTCGCGTATATTGTTCATATCGCATAAAATAGTGGAATCTTTTCTTCGTCGCATTTCTGTTTTGACGTTTTCCAGCAACCAAGTGTTGTGTGCTGTTAAGACAAGATCATTAAAGTGGCATACAACATGTTGCTGAAGACATATAATAGAATATAAAGTTAACTAGCAGATGATACTTTATTTTTTTTTTCTATTTCATAAGGATAAAGGATGCCACATAGTGAAAGAACTTCTTTTTTAAATGGAAAATGAAACTTTTAACCATCAATTAAAAACTGAAGTAAACAATTTTATTTATTTAATCATACTTCCTGCTAATGAACACTTTTGTCCTCTTTTCTATAAGCAATCAGTAATTATCACACTAATCTCACACTTCCCATGTTGTATGTGTTAATTTTATACTGAGGACTACAGCTTAACGTTCACTTCAAACAATAGATTTGAAAAGACTTATATGAAACTAATTACTCTCAGCGCTTTCCCCCGCAGCATGTTAAGATTAGGCGTTGAAAAAATATTCTTGTATACCCTGTTTCTGTAAGACGTTAGGTAAGAGGAAGGTCTGTTTTTATTAGAACACAAAATTGAGTGGTTTTCCATACAAACAGACGTTTGTCTAAAACCTTTCGTTTTAAAGAACCAGACCCTTAATAGTTTGTCTCAAAGTTGATTTTGAAATTGGAAACACCACCTCCTTCTGACATTTAATATAAAGAGTCACACAAAGATTTAAAAAATATCACTTCCTGGGAGTATCAAATAAAAAAGTTCGTTTCAGTTTGTAGTTTCCTTTGCCTAGCCTAGGTCAGATTTGCTACGGTATTTTGACTTGTATCCGAAGATGCCCATGAAAAGTTAACGGAACCTATTAGGTCGTTGTCAAGTTTGCATCATGATTCTTATGAGAGTATGAATATAGAAAATTTCTCCGAAAGTTTCTGGCCAATTCATCTTCAGTCCTTGTACCCATATGATGTGAATACTGTACAATCCGTACCCACCTATCAGGCAGATTAAAACCTCTTCCAAATACAATCTCCTCCTTAAAGTTATTTATCATATGAAGTGGAAATTAGTCATCTCGCTAAGTAATTTCAACAATAGCAGTCATCAATTGGACAAAGTAGGTCTCCCCGCCCATTTGTAGATCGAGTGAGTTAGCTTCAGATTAAGGCCGCATTCCCAAAACTTTATTGTAAGAATGAAGACTGATGGAGGCCTGCTGAATATATTCAGTTTGAAGACAGCTTCCTATTCAAAATAAGCGCAAGGAAGTACAAGGAAATATACTTTCTAAAATTTTTAAAAATTTTATATAAATTTAGAGTCGTGACTAGACATTACTTTATAACTCTCCCTAGCATAAGTTTTATGATTTCCATCCTCCATAGATGGCATAAACAACAGGAGCTTCCAGATGTTTAATATTGAGCCACAATTGGCTCAATAAGGCTCATTTTGTCTTCCATGCATTAACATCATACGTTTGTTCGTATGATATCGCCTGTATGGAGGTTACTAATGAGTGAATCATACACATTAAGCCTTTCAAATCATCTGGATTGGACTTCACCTAGACGATGAAATGTCAAAATAAGATTTTTATCTGGGGAGAAGTGCCGAAGAGAGGGTCATTAAGAAAGTTAAGAAAGAAAGTTAGACTCGTGCTACCTCCAATTTTTGTTCTCTATTAGATCACAACTTATGCGGTCGAATTCCAGTCCATCCTGTATAGTGCTAACCCTGAAATGTTTGTACAAATATCGATAGAAGTGGCAATCGACAACAATTTTGAAATCTAAGAATATATTTGTTATGTTCCACTAGGCTCAGTCTCATAATCATTTTACTTACACCACAGGCAGCCTATTTAAGTTAGAAATAAATAAGTTAGGCTACCGAATCCACGGCTAATGTGTCCGTACTTAATTTTATCAGTGATGCAAGTGAAAGTTTTGTACAACTGACAACAACTTTGTAAGCAATCTGCAGTTGTACTGAAAAATTGCCACACAAAAAAGCTCCAGCTGGACATTAATCTGGCAACTCGTTGCATAAAAATGTTGCACAAACAACGGCAATGAGAAATAAAGAGAGAAACAGAAAATCGACTACAAAGAATTGACGCGTGAAAAAGAAAAAGTACCTGTTCTATTAACAAAATTCAGTTATTCTCACACCACAGAAAACAACATACATTGTTAAGTGTCTTCAAAAAAAAAAAAAACAGAAAACTTTGAAAAAGAGAGAACAAAATCAACAACAACCAAATGCCGCTACCATTAACGAGCCAACAATAAAGACAAGGAGTTGAAACTTCACAGATATAAACGTTTGGATAACTAGACAGGTCTGTCGGTACATGCGGACAGTTAAGAAGCGACTATAACATCTAGTGTAGTAGACTAAAGTGCCGCTTAACTGACAATTTTTGATTGAATTCCCACATGAGTTGTAAAGGCCGTCTTCAGTCGTCATTGCAACAGCAACAACAACAATGTGCCCAATAGCAGCCAGTGTGCAGTGTGTGAAAAAATATTCTACGATAGTCATCTAAAACATAAAACGACGCAATCAGCTTTTATTCTCATTTCATTTTAGCTTTAAACACCTTCAGCCGTAGAGTATCGTCATCATCAGTAACAGCACATAAGTTTATAATAACGAGCAGGAGCTGCAAATGTCAATCCCCTCCTCAAAAAATTTATGCCTGTCTGGCCTTCGACATTAGACCGAAAACAAAAGCAAGTGTATTCCTTTAAACATTGCGCTGCTGTTTGTGGCAGAGTTTTTTGTGTGGCATGGTATGGTATGGGTATTAATAAACAGGTAGGTCGTCAAAATCAACAATACGTTTGATTATCTAGACATATAGTAGTCCCATAGCACTATCACTCACTCATCTAGCAGCCAAGCAAACACCAGCAACTAGTCAGTCAAAAGCGCGACATTTTAACTAACCAATCCATCGATCAAACGTATCAATTATGATGACAGCGCGCGTTCATAGAGTATTTGATTCTTTTTTCGTTTTTTTTCCTCTTTTTCTCTTTCGTTTATTTATGGTTTTATCCTGATTTTATATCTTAGATGGCATATCGTCAACATAGCCACCAATCAAGCCAACTACCATTAAATTTGAATAATATTAACGCTTTACTCTTAGAGTGCCAGTAGCAGCAGGCGACGTAGTAGTTGCCGTAGTGACACCATAGGCCCACAATATACTCGCAAGTATATTTATTAAATTCGTTTATTTTTTTCTCTTTGTTTTCGTTTTTTTGTTTGTTTTTAACCATATGCTGCGCCATGCATATAAATGTCTAATATGACTTGCGATAAACGCAACTTTGAGAAGAGTTTGATGGAAAAAACGCCACTTGTTGTCACTATCTTACGCTGCCTGGTATACATTTTTTTTGTTTTTATTTTCACATAATCAAGTAAGTCTGCAGCAAAAAGGGGAAATGTAATGCAGTCCTGTTTTTCAATCTCTTACGTACACACTTATACTGTGCCAGTAATTGTTTTTGTTGCTTTAATGCCTATTTTAAAATTCTAATGTGGCTACTTTTTTTTGTCATGAATCTGATAACAAGTTGACAGATAGTTAAGTCTTGTTAAGTTAAGAACTTAACTAGGCAGTCAATATTTTTTTTCTCTCACACACATCATATTACGGTATGATGTTATAATAATTGAAAGGAGAAACGGTAATTTCGTTTCAAATCTTCGTTTTATTTTTCGTGGTCTCCTTAAGCTTGAAGAGTAACATGCGTTATGCCCTGTAAATTTCCTAGAAGAAGAAAGGCGGACCAAAAGGCAGGTAACTCAAAAAAGTGACTTCAGTATGGATCTTATATCGACGAGTGGAAATCGCGCTCTGTTTTCGGATGTGATGAGGATTTTTCTCCGCAATAAAAGAATTTATCAGCAGACAGCCACTGGTTAAAAAAAAATCAAATGAACTTAAAAATCTCGGATGATGTCCTCGAGGGATGGACTATCTTCACAGACGGTATGAAAAGTAGACGGGACCGAGAGTAAGTGCCTTCATCTATGGAAACAAAGTCAGAGAATCGCATAGTTTTCCATTGGAATGAATTATTTTTAATGCCAAGATTTTAGGGTTTGTTAAGGTAAAGGATTTATTTAAGAAACTTATATTGAAGAGGTCAAGAGTTGCAATTTATGTGAATAGTCTGGCAACACTTAAGGCTTTCCATTGGAATGAATTATATTTAATGGTAAGATTCTAGGGTTTGTTAAGGCAAAGATTTATTCAAGAAACTTATATTGAAGAGGTCAAGAGTTGCAATTTATGTGAATAGCCTGGCAACACTGACGGCTTTGAGGGGACATAATTTTAGGACGCGTCTGTCCTGGTCAAGTAAAATACTGCATAGTGATCTTATGTCGGATTATCGAATCAGATTATGCTGGATACCTAGCCATTGCCAGGTTTCAAGATCAGAAATAACTTTTCCACTAACAATAGGCTTCTAAAGGGTCCACCAAATAACTTTTTTTTTTGAAAATGCTTTAAAAAAAATACTGAATATTTTCTCAAATTTCTTTTTTTATTTGAAAGTACAATCCTTCCGGTTAATAATGAAAAATAATTTCATTCGAATGGCTGCCTCGGCTGGCCATGCAGTAGCCTACACGATCGGTCCAATTTTTAAGCACATTATCGATTGTGTGCAGCTGTATTTCACCAATGGCTTCACGAATATTGTCCCTTAAAGCGTCAATTGTCTCTGGCTTGTCGGCGTAACACTTATCTTTGACGGCACCCCACAAATAATAGTCCAACGGTGTCAAATCGCAGCTCCGAGGTGACCAAACGACATCAGCTCTGCGGCTGATAATGCGATCTTCAAAAACGGGGCGCAAAACATCGAGTGTAGCTTCGGCTGTGCGGCATGTAGCGCCGTCCTGTTGAAACCAAATGTTGCCAATGTCCTCCTTATCAATTTTTGTAAACAAAAATTCGTTCAACATGGCCCGATAACGACCATTGACTGTTACGGCCACTCCTTGCTCATTTTCGAAGAAAAATGGCCCAATTACGCCTCTGGACCAAAATCCGCACCAAACAGTGACTCCTTTTGGGTGCGTCGGCTTTTCAATGTATGCGTGCGGGTTTTCTGTAGCCCAAATGCGACAATTTTGCTCGTTTACATACCCGCCAAGATCAAAACGAGATTCATCTGCAAAATCGGCATCTTCTATAAGTCGATCGCAGGCCCACTTAGCGAGCAAACGCATCGGATGGTCAATTGTTCAAGCGTATACACAACCATATTCGTTCAGCGGAAGGATAAAACTAATTATCTGTCAAATCAGACATGAGCTAAGTGTTACCATTCACGAAATAAGCACTAGTTGAAAAAAAAAGTTACATGGCGGACCCGATATTTTGAAATTATTGCGATAAGCCTGGATTCACTCAGCAATGAGGCAGACAGACGTAAATTGAATTGTAGGGTTTTAAGAGTTTTATGACCAACTAATCTTAAGCGTTAGAGCGAGGAAGTTGAGAGTTACTATAGGAGTTTTAACGCTGCAGGATTCTCTTAGATACGGAATAAACAGATGAATAAATATATAAAGTGTGGCTTACGTAAAGAGACAGAAGGAACAGTTGATGACAGTTTATGTCCCTGTCAATGACTGCAAGTATGAAGCCAGAAATGGTCGTTGAGGTTTTGAGGTTGATCTAAAGGACCGTAAAGTTGACGATTTAATAGAGTTCGAAAGCTGGATTGACTGCCAAGGTAATTATCCACAGACCATGTATCCTCGAAGTCGCAGTGGTGTAGTAGGCAGTATGTTGGCTTATTAGACGAAAAGCCAGGGTTCGAGCCCCAGGCCAGACATCAGAATAAAATACAAAAATTATTTCTTCGGCGACTTCCTCTCAGCAGATTTCTGGCAAAAACTCTGAGAGTAAATAAACCTGCCATTAAAAAGTTTCTTAAAAACTCTCGTTCGGAGTCGACGTTAAACTGTAGGTCCCACCACTCACGTAAAAATTAACGCACGCAACATAAGTGGTGTAAGAAGCTAGGCCGTAATCCTAACTGAAGGGTTGTAATGGCTAATTATGTATGTATGTATGTCTATAGCTCAGTTATCATTATCAATGTTTCGTTTAGCACAACTAGTTTCTTCAGTGACATACTAACTTTCGAAATTTCTACAGCCTTAAAGCCTTCCTGGACATTCAAGTACCAACAATTTGTGACAGCACATTTTGCAACAGATTTAAACGTTCACTGTATGTTTCATATTTCGTTTTGTTGGAAATGCCTGAGCTGAGTTTTAAACGAAGGTCTCTTCTGTAATAAGCTTACATCTACCAGACTGCGACGATATTTCAATACATTTTCAACATACGAGTATTTATGCGTTATTTCTCCCTTTGATGGAAATAACTTTTACCCCTAGACAACATCACACATCAAAAGAAAAATAAATCGATAGTGGCTGTAGCAGAAAACACAGGCACACTCTGATTGATCATTAGTGGTGGATATTCATTAAAAAGATTTTCAAGTTAAACTTATTTTTAACAGGGCAACAAAGTGGCCAACCAAAGTGGCTAACAAGTGCATAATTGAAATTAATTGGCACAATTAAAACTGAATTGATTAGTCTTTTGATATTTCTTAACATTTTGTTTCAAATTTTTTTGAAAGAAATTAATGAGAAATTGTCTGCCTTAATTCGCCATATCAAATATGAGAATAAATTATAAACTATTAATAGTTTTAATACCTACGCCTTTAAACAATCTCTTTTTCATTTTAAACTTTATTTTTTTATTTATTTACAAAGGAAATGTTAAAACTAGAACGACTTTATGGGCCTTTAGTTAACAGCAAATGTTGTTTAATTGAATCTGGTTTATTACAGTTGATGATGATGATGCTGTCTGGTGGTGGTATTTGTTTGTAATACCACTGACTAGCAATCATTACACAGGAAATACAAGATTTAGCAACAGGTTGTTTGGGCATTCAGTTTTTTCCGCTTCGCTCATGCCAGGTTTAATGAACGCCCGCGCATTTAAAACGATAGTGTTGTTATCGTAATGCGATAAATGCAAGTGACTGTTATAAGTAATCGGTTTAAATGTAAACTGAGAAGATGTGTATGAAGGTAAATAGAAAATATATAATTTAAGTATGTTTTGATAATAGAATTGTGAGAAATTGAAGGAATTAAAATATCTTTCATTTGAAGAATCGGTTATGGTGCGTTTAACAACCACAGAAATGAGCAAAGGTGATTCAAAAGGGGCCAACTTTTCAAGTATTATGTTTCAAGATTATTAAGAAATTGTATGTGCCTCGTAGCAGTGCAAGATCTGTAAAAATATTGCTTTTCTTACAAAAAATGGCGCAGACAGGCTAACTTAATTAGTCATTACAACTCTTTAGTCAGGATTAAAAAACAAGTTTTTCACACCACCCGTGTAGTGTGTTACAGTTTAAAATCGACAGCGAACGTCAAGTTTTTGAGAAACTTTTTGTCCTTATTAGACGTAAGGCCACGGTTCAATCGCCAGATCAGGCATCAAAAACGAAAATATGAAAAAATATATCATTGGCAACTTCCTCTCAGTAGATTTCTGTCTGTAAAAATTGCCATGAAAAGCTTCACAAAAATCTGCTGTTTGGAGTCGACTTTCAACTATATGTTCCGCCACTCATGAAGGGTTATAATGACCAATTCTGTATAAGTATGTTTTTTTCCTAAGAGGCTGCTGAGAGGAAGTCACTGAAGAAATATTTTTTTAAATATCATTTTTGTTTGGGATGTCAGAGTTAGGGGTTGAACCTCTTGCTCGCGTCTAATATGCAAACACACTACCTATTAGACTAGGGCGACTTCGATAATTAGAATTTGCAAAGGAAAGATGCTCATCCATATCTGACAAGAAATAGGGAGCCAAATAGCCTATATCTACCCCTAGCAAGAGACGGGCACTGACAAAGAAAGTGGATAACAGTCTCCTCTTTCTCAGCGGATCTGCATCCACGGCAAAAGTCGTTAAATGGGAGCCTCATTCTTTCCGCGTGTCTACCCATAACGCAATGACCTGTAAGCATGGCCACTGTGGTTGAGGTGACGTCACGACCAAGAAATTGGTTGGTACGCCTTCTATCCATCAAGGGCCAGGTGAGTCTAGCGGTGGAGCAGGACTCCTCATTGACCCGGGATAGGTTGGCGTCCCGAAAAAATTTCCGCGCAATACCCAATTCAATTGCAGGGGATTCCGGAAGAAGCGCACCAGATCTGGCGAGCTCGTCGGCCCTACAGTTTCCCGAAATGTTACTGTGCCCGGGGACCCACACCAGTGAGACACTGGTGAAGCACCCAGAAAGAAGGTCGAGACAGCGGCCACATTCCCTACAGATCCTGGAGTTATTCACGAAAACCCGATAGAGATGTTATCGCGGCTTGACTATCAGAAAAGACGAGACGCGAGTAAAAGGAGCACCGTTGACGAGGATCCATTGAGCGGCCCGGTAAATTGCCGTCACCTCCGCCTGAAACACGCTGCAGTAGTCCGGCAGACGGAGATAAATGTTCAGGTCCAGTTTCCCATACTAGACACCGCTGCCAACCCCATTATCGAGTTTAGAGCCTGAGGTTATCTGAGGTTCTGAGGTTGTCAATAAGCAGCATTTTTAACATTAATTAGTTTAAGCCGGGTTTAATTTCAATCGCCTGGCATTTACATCAATTCACAATACATATTATATAGGGTGAAAGCTTTATGGCTTGGCCCTATTTTTCTAGAATCTACGTGCTTCAGTTTGTCCGTGAAATCGACAAAAGGGTGAATTGCGATTTTTGTTTTAATTTGAAAATCAATCTACAACCATAACTAGAGCAAAGTGATTTGAAAATGATTTAAAATTAAATCAATAAACATAACAAATAAATTGTCATGGTCAAGGGAATAAAGTAAAGAAAATAATTCAATCACTTCACTTAATGAATCGATTACTTTAATTAATTTCAAAACAAATTAACATTCAAAACACTTGAATGAAACTGTAGCAACGTGTGCGGTAAAGCAGCAATTTTTAAACAACAACATATCCCAACCAATCGCAGAGCAATGGAAAGATAAAAAGTAATGAGTTCTTCTTAGTCTGAGGATGTCGCCGGATTTCAAATAATTCTTTAAAGCAAACAAAACAAGAAACCTAAAAAAAATATAAAACCTGAAAAGAAAAAAAAAACAGATATACTGCCTTGCCAGATAATCTATCTATCGACGTACGCCAGAGAAAATGCGCAATTCGTACGGATACTCTTATAAATTGGGTGCGTAGTTATTGATGATCATCATGATCATCATGGTGTTAGTGTTGTGGTGTGGTAGAAAAATAACCTTGAAAATCAGCAGCACTTTTTTTTGCTATTTCTTACAATAGGAAGGAACCTGTAGAAATATCTCAACAGCACACTCTAGTTGCTCTTCTATACTCCTCCACCAGTGCCTTGACAACCCAGAACAAAGATGAAAACGACAAAAATGCAATGATAGCTGCTACAGCAGCAAAAAAGGCAGACTTGTTACAGGGAATAATAAAAAACAGCTTAAAATAACACACATTCGCAACATATGCACACACGTTTTAAGTAAAATACCTGGAAACGGTATTGAAATTCTTAAGTCCAGTCACCCGCTAAAAATATGATAAAAAGGAAAACGAAGTAAAATTCTAAAGAAACCCGCTTCCAGCCCCTGAAAATGATGCTGAAAGGATTACAAGAAGGTTAAGTTGTATGTTTCCAAAAAAAAAAAAACTGTAGTCATCTGTTATTCATGCCAGTCGAAATTGGTAAGATTATGTGAGGCTCATTCCAAGTTATGTTTCGAGTAAAACTCAATATTACACGCCACAATTTGCAATCTTTTAGTCAGGACTACGACCTAGCTTCTCACACCAACCACGTTGTATGCGATAATTTATACATAAGTGGGTGGGACATATAAATTAATGTCGCTTTCGAACGATAGATTTGAGAGACTTTACATGGTAGAGTTTTTGCAAGAACATTGTTGACAGCAAGTCGCTGAAAAACATATTTTTTTCATATTTTGTTTGATTCGAGACGTCTAAGCTGGAGGTTGTACCACAGGTGCTCATTTAATAAACCAACACACGACCTTCTCGTCTGTGGTGACTTCATTGCGAGCGTATATCAGTTGAAAACAAGCCAATGCTTAAGTCTTTCTCTATCAATGATTAAATTGGTTTGAACCCCTTACAAACTCATTCAATAGAAAGAAGTATGTGCTATGCAAACATAAGATATGCGATCAAACATCCCATAGATGAACTCAGTGGAACTGTATTGGGTCTCCAACACAAACTCCTGATTATTGACATTGATGCCGCATCTGTCAAATCACTGCTGACGGATAGCAGAAAGCGATGTAGGTTCACTAAATGAGGCAAATTTCTGTCAGTTTTAGTCCACATTCAAAATCCAACAGCGTCCTATGCATTCCAAAAAAGTAACTCTTTGATGAGGATTTGAAGCGGGCGACTTCATTGGTACAAGTTTCTTAGAGACAACAGCGAGCACTGCAGGTCGATGATTACCGACCTCTTTTGCTCTGCACTAGATGATCTGAACACTAACAGCTATCACAGGACGTTGCTATATGCCAAACAACTATGCATTCCGAAAAAATGGATAAGACCCATTTCAGTCAGTTTTAGTTCACATGCAGGATCCTACAGCTTCCTATGCATTCCAAAAAAGTAACTCTTTGATGAGAATTTGAAGCTGGCGACTTCATAGGTTCATGGTTCTTAGAGATAATACCGAGCACTGTAGATCGATGATTACACACACAATTGGTCATTACAACTCTTAAGTCGGGATTACGACTTAGCTTATCCTACCACTCATGTTGTGCGTGTTAATATTATACAAGAGTGGCGGGACCTACAGTTTAAAGTCGATCGCGAACGACAGATTTTTGAGAAACTCTTCATGGCATTCTTATTTACTCTCAGATCACGTCAGGTCAGGTCTGAGTGGTAGCTCTGATTTCACAAAGTTCACTTGAGCACGCATAGCGGCCAGTTGTGATGCCACGGATGAACGCAGTCCCTGTACTGACCAAGTTCCAGAAGAAGTTGGTCAGCGCGAGGGCTGTACGTCAAAAGCACGACTACCACATACTGAAAATTGCCAAAAAGTTTGATGAACGAAGCTATATCCTTGATATCAATAGATGATAGCTCCGTCAAGCTGACGGAGTTTTTGCCAGAAATCTGTTGAGAGTCAGTCGAAGAAGAAGAAGTATTTTTTCATATTTTCGTTTTGATGTCTGAACTGGGATTTGTACCGTGGCCTTACGACAAACCACTAGACTACATCAATGATTACCAACCATTTTTGACCTGAATTGGACGATCTGGACAGCAGCAACTATCGCAGGACTTCGCTACGTGCCACACAGCTCATGCCACATTAGATCTCTGAATGAGTGATTTGAGGGTATTGTCAAGGTGATGTGAAGTGGCACCGACCCCGTTACACTATTTTGTATGGGGTTTTCTTAAGTCGCACATGTATGCAAATAAACTACAAATCACAAACCAACAGACTTTAATAAAAATTAGCTGATAACAGTGCTAAACATGAAGAAATTATTTTTACTACCCCTTATATTTTTTGCCCGATTCTTTATAATTAAAGTTGTTGTATCTCTTAATCCTATCACTAGAGGAATTTCTCTGACAGAAATTTGTTATCGTATCGAAAATTTCGTAACCATTCTCGTATATTTGTGGGTGCTTAAGCAGGGTTTATAAATATAGGGTTATCCATCTCGTGGTTTCAAAAGTAAACGTAAATAAAACACATATAAAATATTTTTTTCATGATATTTATTTTTTATTGTAAAGTTTGAACGTTGACATTATGTGTGAAACCCTACATCATTTAAATGACCTCCACGCAAAGTGTTGCAAGCATTGATTCTTTTGAGGTAATTTTCGATCACTTTTTGACACATATTGGGCGGTATCTCAGCCATAACTTGACGAATGTTGGTTTTTAAGTGCTCAAGAGTTGAAGGTTTATCTGCATAAACACGGTCTTTCGCGTAGCCCCACAAAAAAAGTCTAATGGTGTCAAATCGCATGATCTTGGTGGCCAGTTGATATCGCCACGAAGAGAAATTACGCGGCCAGGAAATGTCTCTTGCAATAAAGCCATATTCGCTCGAGTTGTGTGGCATGTGGCACCGTCTTGTTGAAACCACATATTCTCCAAGACGTATTCTTCAATAGCAGGCAAAAAAAAATGTCGGTTATCATATGACCATAACGCTCCGAATTGACGGTGACAGTCGTTCCATCGTCGTTTTCGAAGAAGTAAGGTCCAATTACACCTTCGGGACCAAAGAGCGAACCAAACAGTGCCTTTTTTTAGATGTAATGTTTGTAACCACTCCAGTCTCTTAAAATTTCTTCACAATTTTGCCAATTGCTTGCGTAGTTGGACGATTATGTAAACCATAATCTCCTCTTAAAGCGCGATACGTGGCTGTGGCAGAATCACCATTTTTGTAGTAGGTTTTGATAATTTTTATGCGGTGTGTGATAGTTCCATTTTCGATCCATTTTCGTCAATGTCAGACTTTCAACTGAAAAGAAAAAATTGATTTCACAACTTAATTTGACAGATGTCGAATTCCAGTCCCATACTTTTGAAACAACGAAATGGATAACCCTTTATTTCTTTGTCCACCTTTAAGCGAAATAAGAGTTATTGTTACGCATTAAAAAAAAGAAAGAACAGATCTTGAGTACTTAAAGGCCGGTAGAATTAATGAATTGTTTTTGCTTTATTATGAATATGATCGATCCTTTGCTTTAATAGTTTTTGGGTGTGTGAGCGTCTCTTAACGTTATTGTTTCACATTCATGTATGTATGACTGTCTGTAGATTTTTTTTCTCCAGTCAAATATATGTCTGTCCACTGTATAAGGCTGACTGTTGTGAAGAACAAAAAAACCAACAAGAGACAGAGAAAAGGAAAAAATTGTTGCGGACTTGTTGATATTGATATTATTAATTTATTATTTAATCAGTTGGTGTGGTTTGACTCGCCCTGAATGGCAATTTGGTTTATTTTTTTTTTTCTCAATTTAAGTTCTATCTTTGTCGTTACTTCTTTCATTCCTTTATTTTTTATTTTTTTGTCTGTATTCCCTGCACATTTTTGTTTGTTCTTTACGAAACGATCAATGACTGTCCGGCCGCAGCAAGTGTATTCCAATGTAGATTTTGTTTTTACGTTCGTTTTCGAATTTTGCACATCATCGTTTAAAAAACTCCTTTGGTGTCCATCATAAACGTTTAGGTTGCGCTCTGTGTCTGTATACATACATGTTTTCATAAGAAGTGGTTCCGTTTAAATTGCATGACACAACACTTAATTTTGTATTTGTTCTTGAACGTACGTATGTATTCTTATGCAGGTTATTTAAAGCGAATTAATGAAATGAAATACAAGGAAAACAAAAAGCAACTGCCTTTAAACCTGAATACGTAATGTATTGGCAGAGAAACAAAATATGAAAAAAAATTCAAAAAAACATTTCTTTGATCGCACTGATCAATATTGAAGAACCCATAATTTAATAATGATGACACTTAAAAATTTATTGCAATTTATTACGTCACCTTACAAATACTGATTAATGTGATAATGATCACGTTCGTTTACATTGTAAATTTCTGTTTAAATTTTCTTACAAATTATATCAATGGATTCATTTGAATTCTTTCTCTGTTCTGTGAGTTAAACACTTTGTGACAATAAGCCTTGAGCCGATTTTTGATAATTGTTAAGAAATTTATCACCATATAAAGTGGGTCATATGGGCCATAAAATATTTCACAGGAAATAAGTTTTATTTTATAAAAAGGTACAAATCATTCCGAAATTTTGTTGGCTATTTGCTTAATTCATTGCTGTCCCCTTCTTTTATGGTCTTGTCATCCCCCTGTTTTAGTGGTTGTTTGCTCAACAGAACAACTAACACCTTCTAGACAATTAGGAATTTCCTTTTGAGTTGCATGTTCTTATGATAAAGGGTCCGCCAAATAACTATTTTTTTTTTGAAAATGCTTTAAAAAAAACTACTGAATATTTTCTCAAATTTCTTTTTTTATTTGAAAGTACAATCCTTCCGATTAATAATGGAAAATAATTTCATTAAAATGGCTGCCTCGGCTGGCCATGCAGTAGCCTACACCATCGGTCCAATTTTTAAGCACATTATCGATTGTGTGCAGCTGTATTTCACCAATGGCTTCACGAATATTGTCCTTTAGAGCGTCAATTGTCTCTGGCTTGTCGGCGTAACACTTATCTTTGACGGCACCCCACAAATAATAGTCCAACGGTGTCAAATCGCAGCACCGAGGTGGCTAAACGACATCAGCTCTGCGGTTGATAATGCGATCTTCAAAAACAGGGCGAAAAACCTCGAGTGTAGCTTCGGCTGTGTGGCACGTCGTGAACACATGATGTCTGAGCCAAGGTTTAAGCCACGAATGCTCGCCTAATAAACTAACACACTATCTACTAGTCTACCATGTCTTTCGCTGCATGACTCAAAACTCCGTCTATTGCGGTTACCCAAAATCGTTTTCAAACTCATTTGGTTTGAAGCAATCTCTCTATCTTTCCTTTGCAGAATATAACCTTGCAAACATATCTTCCTACTAGGGTGCCGTCGTAGTCTAGTGGGTAGTGTAGACTAGCAGTAGTGTTGTGGGTTCGATTACCACAATTTGTAATTTGTAATTGTATTGTAATTAATAAATAAGTATATAAATAAATAAACATCTTCCCACTACACAGAAATATCCTTCAGAAAAATGGTAGAACCCTTCCTTGTAAACTTATTTGGCTGCTCATTCTCACGAATTCCCGCATGACTTGGGATTGAGCAGGGGGAAACTGTACTTTCCCTGCATTGTTGATGCATTACCTGCGTTCCATACAACAACATTTTTTTGTTGCGATTTCTGTCCAAGTTAAATTCAGCACATTTTTTTAGGCTATTTCCCCCACGGGTTCGGAAAAACGAAAAGCTCTCGCTTCAGTCTCAATATAAAGTAACACATTACATTTACATTTAATAAGATTGTCCAAGATTGCCGAGTGCATCTGGTGGAGACGGCGACATATTAGACGTTTAGCCTCATTTGTGTTCTTGGGTCATCGAAGGTAACAACATAGCCGACGCATTTACTGAAGCTCGCACCGCTGAGAATTTTAATGAATTCCTGCATAAGATTGGCATTTCGCTGCAAAGAGTCAAACACACGGTTAATAACGGGATAATGAAACCACTTCTAGAGACACCAAACAATGGACCAACATGAATGTATGAAACACTAGTAAATCTATCTGTGAAACCTCATAGCATTGATAACGACAAACTGGCTGGGTATTAACACCAGAAGGCTGGGAGTAGCTTTTAACAACTTCTATAGAAGCTGCAACGACCAGGCAGAAGAGTTAACCACAGGACCCTGGAAGAATAATTCTAGAATTTCCAGAATTTTGTGACGAAACATGTCTAGCTTAAGGGGACTTGAGAAGAATTCACACCTTCATAAAACTCTTAGAATGGTTGAGAGATGCCAACCAGGAGCTGTAGTTAAATGACAGAATATGTAATATTAAAAAGGGACCTTATGGGATTTAAGTAAGCTGTGCGTAGTTTAACCTAATCTAACCTGCATTTACATGAAATAAACCAACTTTATAACTTACTACTCTGCTCTGTAACTCACAACTACATTGTGTCAAGGTTTTTGACAAACGAGGAGGAAATGTGGTGTTAATGATCAGCTTATGTGAGAGAGACGCTGGTTCTACCTCACGCGCTCGCTGTAGGATATAAGTTGCTTGTCAAAATCCTTAGCGGTTCTAACTTATTCACTGTGTGTTCAACATTAAGATGAGTATCGTTACACAGCTTAGTTTAGGTTAGGTTAGAGGACGTGTGCTTGACAAATACAGTACACGGAAATCAAGTTGACCCATTGGACAAAAACGACCTTTAAGTGAGAGGATAATAGAGGTGATGGCGAAAAAAAGGGGAGGCAGTAGGAAAGGGGAGAATAAGGAAGCAGAGGAATTACACAGATCAACAAACACCAACACAAACACACGCAAGAGAGAGTGTGACTACAGTAATGAAGCCCTTGCACTTTTCATTCAGCTCAAGCTACTCAATGAATCTATGGAGAGCTTTGATGCCGGCTCTCGACACAGAATACAAACTCTCAAAGAAGCCTCTGCTAAGAGTCTCCAACCTCAACATACTAAGGTCTGGACAGTTACAGAGGAGGTGTTCGATAGTCTCCAACTCCTCCTCATCGCAACATACCCTGCAATAGTCTGGCTGGGATCTGTTCCAGATCTCTGTCAGTGACCTAATATAATTGGTCATTACAACCCTTCAGTCAGGATTACAACCTAGCTTCTCACACCACTTATGTTTTGTGTGCTAATTTTATACATCAGTGGCGGGACTTACAGTTTAAAGTCGACTCTGAACGACAGATTTTTGAGAAACTTTTCATGGCAATTTTATTTCCGCTCAGAGTTTTTGCCAGAAATCTGCTGAGAGGAAGTCGATGAAGAAATACTTTTTGTATTTTGTTTTGATGTCTGGCCTGGGGCGCGCAGCCTGGGTTTACGTCTAATAAGCCAACACACTACCCACTAGACTACGGCGATACGAATAAAACCAACTACTAACCTTAAACTGGTCTTATCCAAGCCCAGTAGCACACCTGTTCTATCACTGTCTATGGCAGGCCACAGACACCTAGAAACATAACAGCCAGGTCCATTCTCCCAACGCCTTTGCTCTTCCCCCCTGACCCATCCAGGAGGATTAGGGTATCAGGACCAACTAATAAATTGCTCACAGAAAGCGAACCCAACCTAGCAAGATCATCCGCCGTCTCATTACCGAGTATTCCGCCAGCATAGACGGATTCGATCCGGTCCAAAAGTCCTAAACGACTTCTTGCACTCGTGAACGGACAGTGATTTGCAATGGCCATTAGGGCAGCCTGACTGCCAACGTCATATAAAATTGCGGGCCCACAAGCTATCATTACACGGCTTTCTGCCAAGTAATACTGTTATGGATTCGATGATAATGTTTACAAACTAAAGACTCTTTCTGTGGACGACATTACTTTTGCTCATATTGAATATTAAAAAAAATATAATTTTAATTTGATTTTTATGTCTATAGACTCTAAGGTAGAGAGACTATACAAATATTCATGAGAAGTATTTGTCTTTTGCTGGTTTTTGAACACACTTTGAACTGCCAATCAAAAGTTATTTGACTGCCTAAACACCCTGGCGTATAAAACTATCAACTGAAAAAGCCACTTATCTCCTATACAAGCTGTGCGCACATGCGTAATCGTTTAACAAAATATTCTAAATAATAAAGTTATAAAGACACGAAATGGGAAAACGGCATTTGCATTTATATTTGAAAATTGCTTAATTTAAACATTTTATTTATTTATTTATAAGGCAACCAACCAACCACCAACTTTAAATTGCCAATAAATTACCATTGGGGCTAGAAAACTTCAAATCGAATTTGAAAATAACGAGTGAACGATACGTAAACGTAATCCATTATTAAACACTAATTGCCAAATGGTGGTTTATGGGATCCAATAACCACTATACTGTCTATTTTTTCGAGCATTGCGTTTCTATGCCATTACGTATGGTACGTACATACATGGCATACGTTGTAGTATTTCGTTTGAGAATAGTAATGAAGGAAACCATAGAAAAAAACGCAAAATCCAAAACAATATTGAAAAGTGTATAAACAAGTGCGTTAAAAATTAATAGCCTGGTAATTGAATGTAAAGTATCTTGCCAAACAAGATGTTTTATTTTAAGCGATACATTAAGAAAGTCTCATACAAACTGCAGGCTCAGGCTCATATGCTATATGGTAAGAGGGTAGCAGTGGTTGCTAAACTCAAGTAATTAAGATGTTAAATGAATTGTTCACATAAAATAATTGATTTAACAGAATAAGTAAACAACAATAACAACAACAAAAACAAAATTTAAAAAAAAAATCAAAGAAAAAATTTTAAATTGAAAATAATTTATGGTTTCTGTTTCGTTTAAAAGAAGAAAAAAATAATCATGTTGTTGTTGTTGTTGTATTTATTTTTCCTTATTCTAAACCCTTTTTGTATTGGAAAAAAAACGTTTATTTATTTTCAATTTTTTTTGTTGTTGTTGGCGTTGTTTTTAAACAAAAGAACACTGTATGTTTGTGTTGTTTAACCCAAGGACAAAATCACCTGTACCCGTATAAATATAATGAACCTGCTGTAGGCTCATTATTATTGCCAACATTAATTTTATTTTATTTTCTTTTAAAGCGAACCAAGAGGAAGAAAGAAAGAAAAAAAATTTAAAATGAAAAAGTAAAGAAAAAGGTTCAGTAACGACAAAAGTGCCCAGTAAATATAATAAGAAACGTGTAAAGCCAACGAATTGAACGGCAATAGCAACGTTTTATTATTAAGGTGGTTATTTGAAATCAACAAGATCAGCACGATCGACAAGTGTGTACAGTGGAGCAAAAAAATATTTATTAATTGAGAGCCTTAAGCTAAGTACCTAACTTGTCGCATGGCGTATACTGAGGAAGGATTTTTTTTATTGTAATTGGTGTACTGTCTGCTCCACTGTTAACCATGGTCAACCAACGCAATTGTTATGTGACCAGACCAAAAAAAAAATATATATATAAAAAAGTTGTCTGTAATGAAAACAATGTATTTTACTTGCTAGACTCGCATTCATATGAGTACAATAGGCTGCGAACTGAGGCTGAGTAATACGGAAAAGTACTTTTTTTTATTATTCTTCTTAACAACAGGTACTTGTATTGAAGGGCCCCAACATACTTGAAATACTCTTTAGCCTTTACACATCATCGTCATCGTCATCGTCATCGTCATCGTCATCATCATCATCATTGTAGTCATCTTGAATCAACATCTCTAAAAACACAACCCACATGATCGCTATTTATATTGCACCAGAAAGCCTACTAGACATATACGGCCAATAATCCACGGTATAATCACCTACAAAACGGCCCTTAACGCACATACCGACATACAGACATACATACACCAGCATAATAGAGCAGTAGTAAGTGGTTATACAAATGAACAGATATGGATGGCAGGCAGCATCTACCACCACCGCACCACAATTGAAAGGCACAAAGAAAAAAAGCTATGGCTGTAGCCGTGGCTATGGAAAAAAACCTCAATTCCATAAAATGAATTGGCAAGATTATCACAGTATAAGAAATACTACTTACGAGAGTAGAAAAATTATAAACGTGTATCGCTTCAAGGGCAAAATTGAAAAACAAAAACCAATAAAAACCAAAAAAAAAAAATAAAAAAAATTTTGTTTTAAAGCCAAAAACCTCAGAAAGAACAAAAAAGTTCATCTCTGTAGCAGGTTGTTTTTGTTAAGAAACACAAAAAATTATTCTTAAGAAACTAAAATAAAAGCGATTTCTTTTCTTTTTTCCTCTTGATTTCTTATGTTTTGTTACCATAGACACGATTTTTAACGAGTTAAAGTTGGAAGAAAAAAATACATTCTGAAATTCATTTGTTTGTTGTTGCTGTTGTTCTCTTCTGATGAAAAAATACTACAAGAAACGCATCATCAGCAGAACAAAAGATCTTTTATTGAAAAGCAACAACACACAAATACAATACAATTGCCAAGAAACAAAAAACAAAAAAGCGGGAAGAACATAAAATTATAGAAATATGCTACGCATTGAATACTTTTTTTTTTTGTTTTTGTTCGGTTCTGTTCTGTTTGCTTTCGACCACAATATATTTGCCGCAAATGAATGCGTGGTTTACGTTACGTTTCCAATTGCCACCATTTGGCCTGAGTATTTGGTCATTGAGATGAGATTTCAAATTGCAAGAATAGAAAGACAGACAGACAATCCGAGAGGAGCAGAAATATTTACACTCCACTTACTACACTTCAATAGAAACAGCATTGTGTGTGTAGCAAGATTATTAGACGTAAAATTGACGATAGAAACCGATTGTATGGGACTTTATTTATCAACAGAGAGAGCAACAGTCAGTTCGAAAATTTTAAATGAATGCGTGGTGCAACCAGAACATCATTTTTGAACCCGTTATAGAACACAAATCACTTAGGTTAGGTTAGGTTAGAGGACGTCAATTAAGACAAGTACAGTACCCGGAGGTCGAATTGACCCATTGTACAACGTACTAGTTTCTCACATCACTTATGTTGTGTGTGTTAATTTTATACATGGGTGGTGGAACCTACAGTTTAAAGTCAACTCCGAACGACAGATTTTTGCGAAACTTTTTCATGGCAATTTTATTTACTCTCAGAGTTTTTTTGCCAGAAATGTGCTGAGAGGAAGTCGCCGAAGAAATACTTTTTTCTTGTATTTTGTCTTGATGTCTGGCCTGTGGCTCGAACCCTGGCTTTACGTCTAATAAGCCAACACACTACCTACTAGACTACGGCGGCTTCACACACCAATCACTTATTTAGCTGGAAAAACATGATTCATTAAGACGACCCCTGTTCATATATTGCATTCTGTTGAAATACCGGATAGTAAATTACAGTAGAAAGTAAGGGGAGTAGTGACCGGTAAAACGATTTTTTTTTGATGATCAGTGCTATACGTTCTCTACATTTTTTTTTTATTTTATAACCCACAAATTTTTTAAAGACCAGGGATTCTTGTAGGAATCGCGCCCACAACCCCTACATTTAATCATTAGCACCAGACGACTAAGGCACTCACTGAATTGCTTTCGCTGGAAGTTACAAATAACTTGGCTAAGTTTTCAATATTCTCACCACCTGCCAAATATTTCAGTAGCCTATCTGAGCTCCTGCTAACCATATCTACTGATATTACGAACAAACACCACTTGTTGTATTGAAATTATGCTTACATTGTTTGTCTGAAGTTCACCGAATTTGTGGTTCAGCAGTCTTCAACCACTTTGGATTCAATTGGTAGCAGCGTCTAAGCTATACTGTGAATTTTGACTGGAGACTATTTCTCATGACCTCACAGTTAATGTTTCTGTCGGAAGTTGAAGACACATTGTTTCAGTCTGTCAATTTACAAGCTACATAGTTATAGTGGGTTGATGGCTAACTTGGCGGAGTTTAGAGTCATGCAACAAACTAGAGAGGAATAACCTGATGGTAGTAACCAAAACTCAGAGAAAATAAAATTGCCATGAAAAGCTTCTGAAAAATATTTCGTTCGGAGTTGACGTTAAACTGTAGGTCCCAAACACAACATGAATGGTGTGCAATCCTAACTAAAGGGTTGTCATAATCAAGTAAGTATGTATGTATAGTTATAGTGGATCAAACACAAATCACATGTAGAATGCCAATTTAGTGTGACCCTTAATTAAAGGGAGACCAAATATGCGTCTTCACAGAGGGCAAGGCAATCATACAAAACGCCGATTGTTGATCGAATAAGCCGCCTAACATTACATACTTATGTATGTGCACAGTGAGTAAAAAATCCAATATCTGGAAAATCCATCATTATTGCAAAAAGCGATGTTGAGAGTAAGAATTAAAAAGGCAATTAGTATTCTATCCAAATATGTATACTCGGTATTGAACTTGAACGTATGCAGCTGATTCATTCCACATCTATTTAAGTCCTATATCTCTCCGCGTTTGTACTCTATGTTGTCAGACTTGGTTCATTACAAGCATCATGCAAAGTTAACTAAGCGTGTAAGTGAATTCATGGTTTAGGAGAATTCTAAAAATATTACGTCCACTTTGTTGTATTGCAGAAGTGAGACATGTAATCTTAGTCATTCGCTGACGAAAATTTGGTAGGATCGAACACACTCCTCTCAAACCGTCTTTGAAAATTAGTTGTAAATCCTTTATCTTTTTAACCGTCAAGGAAGCTGAGACAGAAAAACCAAAAAACACTTGGCGGTCATCCACCTACATACATACATACATATATACATACATGCTAACTATGCAGATCTCCCGTGATAGTCTGGCCCAGCTCATAATAGATTACACCCTTCTCATCTCACCAAATACACACAGACATACATACATAATTGGTCATTTCAACTCTTCAGTCAGTATTACGACTTAGCTTCTTATGCCAGGTATGTTGGGTGTGTTAATTTCATATACATAAGACTGGCGGGACCTACAGTTTAAAGTTGACTCCGACTGACAGATTTTTGAGAAACTTTTCATGGCAATTTTATTTACTCTAAAACTTTTCGCCAGAAATCAGCTGAGAGGAAGTCGCCGACGAAATATTTGTTCATATTTCGTTTTGGTTGGCCATGTCAGACCTGGGCCTATAGTCTAAAGTCGATTCCGAACACCATAGAGGAACAGTTGAAGACAACTTATGGACGGCTTATGCTTAGTATAGAGGCAGCTTGTAATCAAATGGCAATCATGCTTATCATACGTTGTACACTTTCAGTTTATAAGTGTATTGACAAGCAGAATTTCTTTGTAATTTCCACTATCGTTTATGGAATTCTTATAATTACACCCTCGTTACGTAAAGTACGACTGAATATCCCATAATATTCTGTATTCTTTGTATTCTCTTGTAGTTCAAAAGTGTTTGGCTTAGGAATTCTGTTTTCACCACAAATGCTACCATAAACTTTGCATATTCGACAAAAAATTCTTTCAAACAATCTTTGGAAAAAGTTTCTTAACGCAAAGCCAACAACAGATATATTTCAAATGAACTTTTGAAAGATCAACAACAGAGGAGATAATAATAAAAAAAAAACCGAGAGAAAAATACAATAATAATGGCAAGAACAAGAGCATTATCAACGCATTGTACTTGTACGTTGGTTGGCATTTCATTCTTCACTTATTTCTTGATTTTTTATTTTCCTTTTTCTCTTTTTTTTCATTTTGAGTCTTTCATTTTTATATTTAAAAATAAAGGATGATATAATGATGGTCTTAAAAACCACAAACCCGCAGCAACAAGTGTATAAACTTACAAGTGGCTAGAGAGGAATATGATCATTGATCTTGGCAATCGATCGTTCTATAGGCTCAACGAAAGTCTTGCAATTTCTAACTCTTCTTCTTCGTTTTCTTTGTTCTTTTTTTGGTTCTTCTTTTTTTCTAAAATTGCTGAACGTTTATTTAAAGCTTTCTGTGGCATAAGAAAGATGATGATCTTTGGAAAGGTCTTCTTCACAATTTTTTTCTGTTTTTTTCTTTTTTTTTTGCTATATTATGTCGGTTTAAGTAAGAGAATGAATGAAAAAAAAGAAGAAGAGAATGAAAAACATGATCATCTTCAACACCTTCGACAGGTTAGAAGACATAACTAAAGTGGCAACATTATTGTTCATCTTCTTGCAATACCTCGATCTTGTTGCACATTTTTTTCTTTCTTAAATTCTCTGCTAAAAAAGAAAAAAAAATTGTAGAAAATAAGATTCTTTTTTGTTTTTGTTTCTAGAGAATTATTATATAAAAAAAAAAGAAAAAGAAAACCATGTTCGGTCCAAAGTAGGTGCGGTATTGGTTATTGTAGTTGATTGTTTCAGCTTGTGGCATAGCATAGCAGCATTAGCACTCGTAGAGTAGGCATATAGTGGAGGTTGTTGAGTTTTGTATACAAAACGTTTGGGTGCGTAAAAGTTCATTTTAAACGTGTGAATGTCATGCTCCCTGAAATTTAATGGTCATACTCGTAGATCGGTGTTTTTTTTTTCTTCTTCTTCATTCTTTTATTTCTTATTACTGCAATGGTACTGTGCGGTTCATATAAGATTTCTGAAGGCAAGAATAAGACGAAAGAAAAAAAACAGGAACCTTTATATTATTTATTTTCGTTGCAGTTTTTATTCATTGCTAAGCGTATAGCATGTACAATTGTAAGCACAGTACCAGAGGTCTAAAATAATGTATTTATAGAAGAGAAATTTTTTTTATTTTTAAACAAAATATTCAAAAGGAAATGTAGATCTTCAAGCAGTTTAGTTATCAGTAGCTGTTCGGTGTCGCTGTTGTTATTAGAGTTAGTCTTTTTGCTTTATTTGATCAGGCATTTAGAAGTCGCCGTAGCCTAGCAGGTAGTGCGTTCGCTTATTAGACGTAAAGCCCGGGTTCAATCCCAGGTCAGTCATCAAAACGAAATATGAAAGAAATATTTCTTCGGCGACCTCCTCTCACCAGATTTCTGGCAAAAACTCTGAGAGTAAATAAACCTGCCATAAAAAAGTTTCTCAAAAATCTGTTGTTCGGAGTCGACGTTAAACTGTAGGCCCCGCCACTCACATAAAAAATTAAGGCACACAACATAAGTGATGTGAGAAGCTAGGTCGTAATCCTGACTGAATGGTTGTAATGGCCGATTATGTATGTATGATCAGGCATTTGGTGCTCTCCTTAGGAAGTCAATAAGAAGTCTTAGCAAAATCGCAAAATCTAAGACATTGAAAAAGCTGGCGATGTTTAATAAGGACTTCCATGCACAACTAAGCAAAATAAAAGAAGTCTGGGCAAGATCCGAGATCGATGCTGTCTGGTAATATCTAATTGTCTGCTTGGTTAAATATAGAAAAACTATATCGACGATGTAAAACTTTGTAATGATATGTCTCAGAAGAACATAGTCAAATTCATCCAGTCAATTTCTAGGTGATATTTCTGTATCTAAACTTGTCACAAGCTCTATCCAACTACTCCTTACAAGGGAATATTGTACGCTTATAGTAAACAGGTTTAATGTTTTAACACCTCAGTCCTCATTCACAGCATGTACAACAATTTCCACTTTTGAATTCATAGTTCCCAATGTGGTACCATGTATACCGAAGCCCTTGAATTAACTTATAAGTTTTGATTAAATGTTCTCACCGATCTGCATTCATGTCTCCAACTAAATCAAGCTGAAAACCTGCCTGGAAGTGTGATAAATTTAAGGATCGACCAGTGAGGCTAACTGCATTAGACCCTCACGAAAAGGGAAGTCAAATGAGAGAGATCTGAATCGAACTGAATCAAGTTTAAACAATTGTTAGGTGAGCTGGCTGAACATCCTACTGTTGCCAGATGAGTTTGGCAATGAAGCAAGATTCTTACTCAGCCAGATACTTGTCAGCAGAACATAAAACGCTTTGACAGCCTAACCAAGGCAGGATGTATAACTATTTCCATTTGTGGCTTGCTATTCGTTAGAAGTGTGCGTGTTCTATTAAGTTCATCAGCTACCTGCAACAGAATTAGAATCTAAGCGTGAAAAATGCACCACGATTTTTAAACCGATTTCTAACTATCACTGGCAACTGAAATTTGATTACTACAAAGGCAGGAAATTATATGTAAAGTTGCGAGCAACGAGCAAAACCTACGACCAAGCAGAATGTATTTGTAGTCTAGTAGGTAGTGTGTTAGCTTATTACTCGGTTCAAACCCCGGAAATACCAACAAATATTTTTTCGGCGACTTCCTTTCACCAGATTTCTGGCAAAAACTCTGAGAGTAAATAAAATTGCCATGAAAAAGTTTCTCAAAAATCTGTCGTTCGGAGTCAACTTTAAAATGTAGGTCCCTCCAGTCTTATATGAAATTAACACATGCAACATATGTGGCGTGAAAACTAGGTTGTAATTCTGTCTGAAAAGTTGTACTGGCCAATTACGTATGAATGTATGTGCGTATTGGTGAGATCTGAAGGGTGTGATCTATTATTTTATCTATTATCTATGTAGTTTTCATCCATGATAACGCTCATCCATTTGGAAAATGATTGGAAGATTGGAAGTTTTGGCTCATTTCCCTAGTTTCATTTCAACAAATTTGCATTCTTTACACATCAATAAAAGAAATCTCAATATTAATTGCATTCTTTTAAAGAATGTGTGGTCGCATGGTGTTTGTAGTGTTGTCTGCAAAACAGTAGTTAGAATAAATAATGTTTGTTAACTATTGTTTTGGGTTGGCATTAAACAGAATCAACACAACACAACACAACATATTTACAAGAACAGCAAAGACAACAACAACAACTTTACCACAGATAAAGCCAAAACCGAAACTAAGAACAGAAAAAACAAAAAATAAAATTACGATTTTCGTATAAAAGAACACAGCGCTGGAATAAAAAATGAGAAATGATCATGACAAAAACAGAAGGATATTATAAATTTGCTATAATATGCTACTAAAAAAGCTACTGTGTTGTAATGTTACAAGCAAACTACACCAGCAATAAGCAACAGCAGCAACAGCAACAACAATAATAATTTAAATGCGTGTGGGTACAAATATAATAAACCATGACTACTATTTCGTTTTCATTTTTACAATTTTTTCAGTTTTTTTGTTGTTTCTGTTTTTAAGTCTCCCTTTAAAGCATGATCATTAATTCGTTTGGAATTGCAGTTTGGCCACTACGTTCTTGGCATTATAAAAAGGAGAGCAAAAAATGAAAAAATGACAATATGGTGACCCATAGTAGTAGGTATACCATAACAATGTTGCAATCGTGTTCCTAATTAAATGCATTCGAATATTTTGGAAAAATTTGAATATTCCGACTACTTTGTGGCATAGCCTCAGGATATTTGGCAAAATGGAAATGAAAATGTTTTGATTTCTTAATGATTTAAGTTTCATGGAAATTGATTTGTTCACTGAATTATGAAAATTTTATTTGTTGTTTTGAGCTGCTTAACTTCGGGTAATACGGAATGAATGTAAACATTTATTTAAAATTTTAAAACATTAATTTTAAACTCTTTTTAATTAATATTTTTTTCTTACCGGAAGGAAAATCAAATGCGGATTCACATTTGATGCAAGTTTTATAATTACAATCGCTTTTAAAGTCCTCGTTATCGTTGAATATTTCGCCTTAATTACATTCACAAATGGAGTTAATAGGACATAGCGTGAACTGCTGTAACGCATCAAGATTGAATGGTGTACCCACTTATTTTAACAATGAAGCACTTGACCGCTGCTTATTTAAGACAAACCTTTAATAAGCACCTTTAAACCAGCACACCTTTATATAGGATTCTTTTTTAAACGTTTCCTTTTTTAAATTTAAAAGAAAACAAAGGGTGTATGGTAGATCACCAAAAAAACCTTGTGATTCCATTCCATGAGTCGCATATAACATCGTTCAAAGCTTCACTGGCTGGAGCGCACGCAAAATGCCAACTTTTAACCGATGGTCTGGGTTATGTTGGCTTTGTAAGCCGCTGTGGTACGTGGCTTACTCGCATGCACCTGTAACTTAAACAAACCCTACAAGAAGAAGTCTTAGCAAGACAAATCGCACGAAATCGGTGGCCAGATCACATTACACCTAAGTGAGATGACCTGACTGAAATCGTTTGTGCAGTATATCCAATGAGGACGTAGCGCCTTTCATTTTAAACCACATGTTGGGGTGTAAGTTATCCCATTCAGGTCAAATATTATCATCAAACTATAGTGCATGACATTGAAAGTGATGGCCTGGCCAACGTCGTACACCTACCACTCTGTCAGCCAAAAATTAATCCCAAATAGTAACCCTTTTGATTGATTGATGATTTTTTGATGAAAATTATTTTCAGTTGCCAAATGTTCAATGAACTTTCGTCCTTTTCTTTGCTTGCTTACCCTCAGTTCCTAGTTCAGTTGAATTTTGTAAGCCTGCAGGTCCAAGTCATGAAGAAAAATTCGCAAAATTGTGGTCCGCGACGGACTAAGTTCTTGTGTGTGTTGGGAAATCGACTTTGTCGGATTTTCCAGCACATTCTCATGGACATCAGCGATGCTTTGGATAAATCTTACGTTGCATCAACGTACGAATGTTGGTCGATTGTTTACTGAAGCAGTAGGCTCAAATTCATCCACCATCCATCCATATTCCGAATAGACCTCTCGGTAGGAGGTTTATACATACATAATTGGTAATTACAACCCTTCAGTCACGATTATGGACCTAGATTTTCCCAGCTCTTATGTTGTGTGTGTTAATTTTATAAATGAACGGCGGGACCTACAGTTTTAAGCCGACTCCGAACGACAGATTTTTGAGAAACTTTTCATGGCATTTTTATTTGCTCTCAGAGTTTTTGCCAGAAATCTGCTGAGAGGAAGTCATCGAAGAAATATTTTTATAGGAGGATTATAGCGATCGTAGAACGTTCGAAGTGAACAGACCACATATTTTGATAAAAAATATGATATATCCGAACATGGTATTTGGCAAAAGAGATTGAATAAATGACAACTAATTTGACAGATATGGTCTCTACAAGATGGCCGTTATCAACTGCCAAAGTTTGGAAGTTCTTGTTGGACGACTCGATATATTCCTTCACATGGCAAGACTTTAACGGCAAATGGGCTTAAGTAATATCTTTCGTCTCAACTTGTCTTGCCATATTAGACTATTTCCGTCTAAACAGTTTAAATTTTGCCATCCTTGAGTTGTAATAATCTGCGCCTGATGTAGATCAAGTAAAGCCAAATATACCGCTCAGGGGACTAGTCTACAAAAGGCCCTCTCAGTTAAATTTAACCTTTGATTTTATCACATCATACGCAAACCAATATTGGATTTAGAACTTTAATATTTAATTTTATTCTCCATCAGCAGCTTCCGAACAATTCTAGAAATTAATTTTTTTTATTTTCTTTTTCTTTTCATATTTTGTTTTTAAATTCAATCAAAATGAAATAAAATTTAGATATGAATACGAGGTTCAATTCTAACTGTTCTTTCTATTTTTATTTTTATCTTCACTGACAATCTAATCCCATAAAAAACAGTTCGTTCGACCACCCAAGCTGGGATCTCTTAATTAATAAAAATCAATAAAAAAAAAGAAAATTGAAAATCAACGAAAAGAATCACATCTTTTTCTACTCCAGATAAAATAAACATTTTTTTTAAAGATTGTCAGCCACTAAAGAATGAACAAAAACAAAAACAACAATATTCAAATCAAAAAATAATACCAACAAATACAAAATAAATAATGATTAACATAACAAAACAATCATCGACAACAAGTGGATTTAAAAGTGATAAAAAAAATTTGAAAGAAAAAAATACTAACTCAACAACAACAACAACAACAAATGTGTGTGGAGAAAAAAAAACAAACAAATCTCTAACAACAACAAATAACAACATGAATAAGAATACATAACTGAAAACTAAAATACTGACATTATTAACACCCAAATGTGACACCACAATGCCATTATAAATGATTCTCTACGTTTTGGTTTTTCACCACTTGGGGCTGTCAACCAAACAGCCACTAATACTAGCCATAGATGAGAGGTTTAGAAGAACAAAAAAAAAAATACAAAGAAAACTAACCGGCTAAACTAACGATAGGCCTACAGGCGCACGCACTTTGATATCAAATACACGCATACCGTAGTATACAGTTGAGTAGGAATAGTTGAGAACAGTGTGTCACAAAACTGAAGCGACGAAACTCAGCTCAAATTATGCTTTCACTTTCGGAAGTCCATTATATTTTACTTCGTTTGATTTCCAATATAAAGGCAGTCACCTCAGTCCATTGTGCTGGCTTATGAAGTCGCCGTAGTCTAGTAGGTTAGCTGTTAGCTAATGAGACGTAAAGCCTGGGTTCAAACCCCCAGGTCAGACATCAAAACAAAGTACAAAAAAGTATTTCTTCGGCGACTTCCCCTCAGCAGATTTCTGGCAAAAACTCTGAGGGTAAATAAAAAAATGCCATGAAAAGTTTCTCAAAAATCTGCCGTTCGGAGTCGACTTTAAACTGTAGGTAACACACACAACATAAGTGGTGTGAGAAACTAGGTCGTAATCCTGACTAAAGTGTTTTAATGACCAATTAAGTATGTTGACCTATGAAAAAATGAAATTTTTCGGCGAATTTTTGCCTTTAAAAACTCTGAAAATAAAATAAAATTGCCATGAAAAATTTCGCCCGTACTTTAGGCTTCACCACTCATAGATTTACACACAACTTGAGTGCAGTATGAAGCCAGGTTGTAATCCTGATTAAAGGGCTGTAAGTAGGTAAGGTAAGGCCGGTTCCATTTTAGTCAAAAGAAATAAGAACAGTAAGGTCATGATATTATCTGTAATTTATACTTCTTGTCATACTTTATTTGATGTAAGTACGGATCCATTAAGTTGTTTTCCTCATTTTCTACTTTATATTACAAAGTAACTTCTTACGACAACTTTTTCGCCACACTGTATACTGCATTGTTGCAGCACATTCCGACAACATTTGGAAGAGAATTTTTGTTTTTTTCTTGTTTTTTTGGCCATAAAATTGATTTTACTTATAAAGACATTCATGTGTCACCTATACGAGACAAGTGTAATAAAAACAAAAGATACAATTGATTGTTTTCATTGTTGTTGTTATTGTTACTGTATACTGATGACCATGAAAACTTAACTGCTGAACTCAAACAATACCAACCGATGGCTGGCCAATACTAAAATGTATCTTCTGGTACTTGGTATCAAACGAAGAATTGATTCAGAATTCTCTGCCATGGTGGTCCTTATCTAGTTAATGTGTCAAGAACGAAACCGTATGTACAGCGAAAGACAAAAGCCATGCAGCGACATACAGACGAACCATAATTCAATATAAAAATTAAAAGAAAATAAAAAAGATGAATATTTAAACGAGGCGGCAGCAGTGGTGGCGGTGATGGCGGCGTCTCTATTTCTCGTATTTCTTAATGTATTTATTTCTGACGTTTTTGTTTTTTTTTTGTATTTTAGTGGCTAAATGGATACCGCGTATGACAGAGGAGTTAAATTTGTATGGTAAATGATACACGAAGACAATTTCATTTCATTTATAATAGACAGACTAGTTTATTAATGACAATTTTACATAATCATGTAAGCAAGTACGCATGCTAAGAGTGATTCATCCAATATTTTCAATTTCGTTACGATTAAGCATTTGCTGAGGAAGTTTTGAATTATTTGAATGAAATTGTAAATTATTATGTATTTATTAACCGGTGATGTACAATTGAATTGCATTGAAAACATCTCATCTTCTTGATTGAGAGCTTGGTAGCCGCCTTTCTGCCTTTCATTGCTTTGAAGTCTAAGCTGACAAAGTAGTCTGACATCTAGCATCGTCACAGTACTAAAAATTGCGATGATAGTCTGTAGCATTCTGATGGAAGGAAAACTATGAGTGGATTAGTAACTTAAGCACACTTTGTGCCTTAAATATACACTTCAACTGGATAAACGCTGTAAATGATAATGCATGCTAGACATGGAACACTTTTCATGTTATTGCCCAGCTTTCTTGGCCTTGAGATCGCTATATTTTAGGGAAGCTATTATTACCAGAAATAAGAGATAAAGAAGTTGAGAAAGCTTTTACAAGATACAGGCGTCCTATAGAAAATAGGCTTTAACAGCAGGAGAATGCATGCAATATTGCTAGACTATGCAGGAAACGTATGGATAAGTGCAGAACTGACTCAATTCTGTCCTTAAGTTGTATGGCCATCCGTCGCCTGATAGAGATTTTTACCAGCCATTGTCCTTTTGGTAGGCATGCCGAAATAATCAGAGCTCTAGGAAATGAATTCTGGAAGAGCTGTGGGTCTGAGAAGGAAGATAGTATGCCTGGAAGAGACTGTGACTACTCTTGTCGTTTTCTAGCAGAGTTCTCTATTACAAGGATTGCAGTAATACACTCATAACTGTTCATTACAACCCTTTAGTCAGGATTACGACCTAGCTTCTCACACCACTTATGTTGTTGTGTGCGTTAATTACATACATGAGTGGCGGGACCTACAGCTTAAAGTCGATTCCGAACGACAAATTTTTGAGAAACTTTTCATGGCAGTTGTATTTACTCCCAGAGTATTTGCCAGAAATCTGCTGATAGGAAGTCACAGAAAAAATATTTCTTTCAAATTTGGTTTTGTCTGACCTGGGGTTTAAACCGTCGTCTTATGTCTAAGAAGCCAACACACTACCTACTAAACTACGGCGACTTCAATACAATAGCAATATTTATTTTGAATTCGGGTTGCTTTTCTCTAGGGAAAGTTTGATCCCCTAGTAGAAATGAGTATCACAATTGGCCCAAAATTCTGGCTTTAGAAAGTCCACCACTGACGTTCAAACTAACGTAACACGTAACAGAAGTGAATGAAATATTTACTGAGGACATTAAATTAATGGCTAACATTACTTGTTAGTGTCAGTCACCAGAGTCTAGTAGGTATTATACTTGCGGACTCGGAGCAAACCAAAGGTCAGACATTTCATTTCAAAACGGAATATGAAAAAATATTTCTACGGCGACTTCCTCCCAGCAGGTTTCTGGCAAAAACTCTGAGAGCAGAAAAAATTGCCATGCAGCGTCTGTCGTGCAGAGTTGACTTTAAACTGTAGGTCTCGACATTCATGTATAAAATTAACACGCACAACTTAAGTGGTGTGAGAAACTAGGTCATAATTCTGACCAAAGGATAGTAATGACCAATAATGTATGCATGTATGTATTTCATTTTGATACCGTCCGTTGCTACATCGTAGGTGGTTTACCCATAAGCTTCATTATTGGAATTTGTTTTTACAGCATTTCAAGAGATATCCTAGCAATAGCAAATGTAATTTGTCTTCCAGGTCTAGAATTGCATTTGTCTTACCACGTGAGACGAATGACTTTAGAAATTGTCACAAAATGCTTAGTGGAGTCAAATTGAATGATTTAAGCGGCCAAAAGACTACACAATGACATGAGAATAAGTAATGTTAGGTTAGAGGACGTGTACTGTCAATTAAGACAAGTACAGTACCCGGAAGTCGAATTGACCCACTGTACAATGTCCTTAAAGAGGGAAGGATAATAGAGGGAATAGGATAAAAAATGAGAGGATGCAGGAAAGGGGTGAATGGGAAGCGAAGAAAATTACACAGACCAGACACAACAAAAAGGGAGAGCGCGACTACACTGAATGCAGCCCTAAAACCTCTCAACCAGCCCAAGCCACTAATGAATCTGTGGAGAGCCTTGATGTCGGCCCTCGACACAGAATTTAAACTCTCAAAGAACGCCCTGGCAAGGGTCCTCAACCGCAACTTACCAAGGGCTGGGCAGTTACAGAGGAGGTGTTCGATAGTCCCCAACTCACAACATGCCCTGCAATAGTCCGGCTGGGACCTGTTTTAGCTCTTCCTAATCTCGCAGTGACCCGTGATAAAACCGACAACCGGCCTTAAACGGGCCTTATCCAAGCCCAGCAGCCAACCTGTTCTCCTACTGCCCATAGCAGGCCAAAGAAATCTTGAGACAAAACAACCAGATCCGTTCCCCCAACGCCACTGCTCTTCTCGTTATTACATGAGAATAATTGTGCACTAAACTAAACTCTATATGGGGTCAAGGGATCGTATGTCGTATGAAGGGCAAAGTCTACTTGGGTGTTATAAGTTCCCATTGTACAACTATTAGTACCTGTTCCATTACTTAGTTATAACTCCTGTCAGACATCTCTTAGCCTTTCCGGTTGTTTTATAAAGGTGTGGATTCTATCCAAATCATCTTTTGCAAGAGACATTTTTTTTATAAATTCTGGACTTCTTCACAATTGTTTTTTAGAGCAAAATACAAGAAATTTTGATTAATACCATGACGAAGAATAAAGAAATTATTAATTGCTCAAAAACAAAAGCAAAGAAAAAACCTGAACTACAGAAATGTCAAAAATACTTTTAAATTATTGCTTCACGGAGATTTGTAATACGAAACAACAGCAGACGAAATAAAATAAAAATTACAAACAAGAATATTTTTAGCCTAGCGCTGCTCTAAAAAGATGAAATAATTGAGAGGAAAAGGTTTATTCAACACAACACAGAAACAAATAAACCAACAAACAATTGTAATTAATCACGTTACGCTTATCCACGAGAATACTTTCAAATTATGCTCACCATCTGACTGTTTTGTGGCATTTGAAACATGAAAATTAAAAGTTTTTTTATTTGAAAATTATTTTTAGGAAAACTCAAAACTAATATAATATTCATTTCCTTCCTGATTAAAAATACTTTTTCGTTCGTTCATTATGTAAGTTTTGTTTTGTTTTTTTTTGGTTAATTTTATGCACCCAAACAACTGACAGGATTCATAGGAAAAGGTTAGAAAATTACACGCAAACCTGATATAAAAACTTAGCCCGGACACGGCCACCATATGGTGACTGAGACAGTTGAAGCTACCAAAGACCAGAAGTTTCAATTTAATCACACTCTTATACAAACAAACAGCATTTAAACGAAATTAAAATAGAATTTCATCGTCTATGATGAATATTTTAAAAAAATTGCATTTTCATTCATAACCGCCTTCTGCTGGCTATGCTTCATTCGACCCCTAAACGAATGTTGATTTTTTACGTCATCCTCTTATACGTTACGTATGTTTGCCTGACTCGCTAAGGGTAAATGGTGTGGTGGATCTTTGATTAATTTTAGCACAGACAATGATTAAGTATTTCTATGCATCCAAACACCACTTTTAATTCAACAAGGACATGCTAAAGGATGTTCTGTTGTGCAGTTGTAGTGTAGATGATGGTATCAAGTTACCCTGTTTTTAATTATTTAAGAAATTAATGAGTCATGCTTATTGCAGTGTTCGTTGCTTTTTTTGAGATCTCATGTTTATGGGGGCGTAAATTCATGCACCTCTCTGTTTTTGTTCTTTGATATTTTGATGGAACATTTGATGCTTAAAACAACATACGGCATAATACCTGTAATTAATGTCTGTTTAAAAAGAAAAGAACACGCTTTTATTTTATACAAACAAGTCTAGTTCTTGTGTAGTTCAATCAACTTGAAAGTACTTCTTCATAATAATTGTAGCTCCCGTGAAAGTCGTCTTAAAAGAACTCCAAAATGTAATACCAAGTGTGGGGTTTTTTTTCATTGCAAATTTATTTTAGTTTTCTTGATCGTTATAATAATAAAAAACAAACAAACAAGATTTATATCAGCCAACACATGTTGATTATCTAGAATCAATGAACAGGTAGATTTAATACTTGTTAACAATTTTATTACCGCTACAATAAACTACAACACAAACATACAACAGCAAACCTGTAAAGACAGCCCACTTTAAATTAGTATCTGCATGTTTTACACGTTTTTGGCAAAAATCCACATCTAAGGTGGTCATTGTCTGCCTTTTTTTCTGTTTCGTTTAAGATTTTCTCTTCACAATTCCAGAGCTGTTGACAGCTGTTGATTGAAAGTGTTAAAATGTTGTACCAGAATAAAGTGTTAACATGTTAAGACCTGAATTTTTTTTAAGGAAGTAATAGAAGTGATTTATAAATTATAAACAATTCGGAGGGGATTAATGATATATAACGACGGTTAACGAATAATTTAGTTTTTTTTTTTTTTTGATATGTTGGCTGAAGTAAAATAAATAAAATTTTTATTAACTGGTAATGCAAAGCTAAAATATTTTCTAAATATAGAATTTCATGCATGTTTGATTATAAAATATTTTACTATCGAATATAAATTCTTACATTTCTGCCCATTATCTTCTTACTTATCGAAATATTTTAAACTATCAATACAAGTCACCGTTGTTTGGTAGGTAGGGCCACTGTTCAAATCCCCAGGTCAGACATCTTTAACAAAATGAAATATTGGAATTTTGGTAGTCGCCGTAGTCTAGTAGGTAGTGTGTTGGTTTATTAGACGTAAAGCCAGGGTTCGCGCCCCAGGCCAGACATAAAACAAAATACAAAAAGTATTTCTTCGCGACTTCCTCTCAGCAGATTTTTGGCAAAAACTCTGAGAGTGAATAAATTGCCGTGAAAAAGTTTCTGTCGTACGGAGTCGACTTTAAACTATACGTCCCACCACTCATGTATATAATTAACACACACAACATAAGTGGTGCGAGAAACTAGGACCATTGTACGGTTCAATTCGACCGCCAGGTACTGCACTTGTCTTAATTGACAAGTACACGTCCTGTAACCTAACCTAACCTAACCTAAATGAAATATTGAAAAAAATTTCTTTGGCAAATTTCTCCTCTCAGCAGATTTCTGGCAAAAACTCTGAGAGTAAAATAAACTTGCCATGACGAATTTCTCAAAAATCTGTTGTTCGGAGCCGATATAAATTGTAGGTCCTGCCACTCATGTATAAAATTAACACACACACATAGCTGCCAGATATATGAGGCACCAAACCGTCAAATATTTGAGAAAAAATCGTCAAAAAATCGTCAGAAAATATGTACATATCTGAGTTCAAAGTAAAACATTTAAAGAAAAATTTTTTAGAAATTAAAAGCTAGCGTCCCTCATCTTCATTTATTAATTGTTTTCCAAAAAAGGGTAAAATTTTGTATAATTTTCAGAAAAAAACTTGTTTAAGAAGTAAACAATCTATCCCAGTGTTGTTTATTGACACATAAGCGCAGTAATAATATTGCATCATCTAAATCTATGGGTGGTATAAATATTAAGGAGTCAGAAGCTCTTGACATTCTAAGCATGAAAATTCAGTGTAATGTTGGCTTCAACCGACACATTTTTCAGTTCATTCAGTTCCTTCTTAAGATTTGATCATCTGATCTTACTCTTTACACCATTTATAACAAACCGAGAATGGAATACAAGTCTCATGTATGGGTGGGTCCTCAACGTCTATTTTGAGGTTTTCGACCGTGTACAGGAGAGGCAGAAGTAGCTCGATAATAACGGTAGTGTATACAACTCCATCATCGTTGCAATGTGGCTTGTTCTATCGCTATTTCAAAAGGATTTTGCTCGAACGAAGTAAGGGGACTTTTCCCGAAAATCATACAAATACAGAAAAATCATCACAGGTATTCGAAAATAACTTACTAACATACATAAATTTCCAATAGTAACAATTGCAAAGTAAATACAAAGCTTAAAGTGGCTAACTAAAGTGGTACTAAAGTAAAGAATATGATGTAAATTTTTAATTTACAAAAATCGTCAAAATAAGGACATAAATCATCAAATCGTCAATATGATATTTTTGGAGCCCAAAATCGTCAAAATGGCGATAAATCGTCAAATCAGGCAGCTATCCACACAACACAATATAAGTGGTGTGTGAAGGTAGTTCGTAATCCTGACCTACATAATTATTAATTATAGTATATGCATGTATGTGTATTAATACACATTGTCAAATAACTGATGTCAACATTTACGACGGAATGGGATATCTTTTTCAATAATTGTTAAAAGTTGAAGCCAATTTACGACAATAAAATTGGATTATCCAGCTTTTAATAAAATTTAAGACGGCGGTCCTGCCTAAAATATACATGATAGGTGGAAGTTGTCAACCCGAAGGAATGCACACTCAGGTCAAGCACGACCCATTGTGTTACCCCATTAATTTCTTTTCACTTAGGGCCATAATAACACCTTGCCGTTAACTAAAAGGAGTATTTTAACGGGCAGATAAAATGTTTTTCATTATTTTAATTGGACAATATGGCAAGTGAGAGTTAAGCTGAATGGATGATCATTATATCGTTCGTTAGAACTTGTCCTATTATATATTATTTTCAATATGGCAACTTCAAATATAAACAAAATGATCATATGCAACAAAAAATGAAGCACATCGTTGCCACGTTTTGATAAAAAATTGTTTAATTGAGCAATGATATCGACATTGCTTCGGACTGCCATATTTTTGCAAAAGTTTACTTTATTTTATCATTAGATTGTAATAACGAAAAGAAGTTAAAGGTGACTTTAAAGTTCACTTTAGCTAAAGTGACCTTTAACTAAACCCAACTTTAACGTGAAGTTGTAATAACGGCCCTTAGTGTTACACCAATCGGTATGATGAAGCCACATAGTCTTACAATAGTCGTCCTCAATAGGTGTGCGATATCATCTATAGAAGTTCTTGTGCTTCCTTTGCTGGCCATATATCCAATATGTGAAAAAAAATTTTAAATAAATAAATGTCATCGCGTCTGGCATTAATGCCCACTATGCAATGACCAGCATTAGTATGCTGCTTTGAATGCATTGTATAGGTCGTAGTGGTAGTCCACCTGTTTGTTCCATAAACATGAATAAAATGGTCAACCATTTGAAATTCAATTTAATATTTCGGCTTATAAGGTCCCAGTTGAGCTAATTTTTAAGATTCTACTCTGAGCTCCGAAGCGGTCACATTATTTTTCTTATGAGTGAGTTTAGTGCACGATCATTGGAACAGTCGTTTATGGAGTAAGAAATAACACCTGTAAATCGTTAATAGAATTTTGGCAGACTGGCTTATAAATATAAATATGCAATCATCCAGCAGCTTCTCAAATTGTCAATTTCCTCACAGGAAGTGACAATTGGAAATGGATCTCGGCAGTAACGAAGAGCTCATCATAGGTAAAACGAAGACATGGCAAAAAAACCAACATAATTGGTATAACGCAATAAAGAACACGTTAATAGCAACAATAATAGCAACTACAAACAGATCAACACAACTCATTTAAAGGTATCGTAACAATATACACCCCAGTTGGAATAAAAGGACTGGATTTAGAGCGTAAAAAAATATATTGAAAGTGAGGTAATTGGATTTCATTTTTTTTTTCAAAGGAGGAAATTTAAACTGCAGCCAAAAAAAAAAACAAAAACAACTGCTGACTATACTAATAAAGAATGCTGCCAAAAAAAGAGACAAAATAAAGTTCCTAGATATGCTAGCCAGAACCGAGGCTGGACTGCATAACATGTGAAAACCAAAGCAGACTATAATAAAATGTTGAATATATTCCCAGTTGACGTCGCCGTAGTCTAGTAGAAAAGTTTCTCAAAAATCTGTCCTTCGGAGTCGACTTTAAATTGTAGGTCTCGTCACTCATGTATAAAATTAACAAACACAACATGAGTGGTGTGAGAAGCTAGGCTGTAATCCTGACTGAAGGCTTGTAATGACCAATTACGTACGCACGTACCAACTGCTGACTAAACTAATAAAGAAAGCTGCATAAAGAGACAAAATAAGGTCCCTAGATATGCTAGCCAGAACAGAAGAAGGGCTGCATAACATGTGAAAACCAAACCAGACTATAATAAAATGTTGAATATATTCCCAGTTGACGTCGCCGTAGTCTAGTAACAATGTTACATCAATTGTGCGGAGAGGGAGTGAATAAATGGGAGATATTCCCAGTTGAAGTCGCCGTAGTCTATTAGGAAGTGTGTTGGTTTATTATACGTAAGGCCACGGTTCAAACCCCAGGCCAGACATCATATTTCTTCGGCGACTTCATCTCAGCAGATTTCTGCCAAAAACTCTGAGAATAAATAAAATTTTCTCAAAAATCTGTCGTTCGGAGTCGACTTTAAATTGTAGGTTCCGCCACTCATGTATAAAATTAACATACACAACAAAAGGGCTGTGAGAAGCTAGGACGTAATCCTGACTGAAGTGTTTTAATGTCCAATTATGTACATATGTACGTATATATTCCCGGTTAGCTTTCCTCTAAGGTGCCCATCCAATAGATCCTCTAACAAGCCAGAGTGACAAGCTTCGGCAATAAACATTATATTATATTGTGCAGTCTCAACTCTTGGTAAACTGTAAGACTTAATTAGTAAAATTCCTCTCCACTACAGCCTACACAGCAAATACGTTTTCACAATACATACGTTTACATAGAAAGTGATGGCAACTCTGTTATCCCAGAAACTGCTGCAGTATACCGACCAATTGCTTAGATAGACAAAATTAATTAATGAAACTACCGCAAAGAAAATAAATCATAAGGAGTAGAGGGAAATGCTTTGTAATGGCCTAAGAATCCCTCAATTTCTTAGAAAAGTTATAGTATTCCACATTACTACACCCTATGTTTGAATGTAAATGTAAGTGTATAATCTGATTATGATATGCTAAACATTTCTAATTTATTTTGACTTCCTAATTAGCAATTATTTTACAAGATTCATACCATGGCTTGGTAATGACACTTTCTAGCTAAAAGGTCGTCTCAAATAGGACGCATAATTAACTTGTTTACTAAACATTTATAACAATGAATGACACTTGACAAGTGTCTTAGGGTGCTGACCAGTAAATTACAAAAAAAAAACCGGGGTGGAGTTCAAAACTTTTTTTTATTATAATTGCATGCATTTTGTCATTTTATTTTATTATTAATAAAATGCATTAAATTTTATGCCTACTTTGACTAAATTTTTTTCTTTCTTTCCTTCTTTTTCTTTCTTTGTTTTGCGTCACATTAAATTAGAGGCTCATCCTTAGACTAATATTTAGTAAAAATGGAAAAGTGTGCCTGCAGACGTTGCTTTGCTTAGTTTAACTCCAACAGTTGTTGTTGTTGTTGTTGCTTCATGTCATTATTTTGTCTAAATGAGACTAACACGCGTTTAAGTTAAACATTAAAACATACAACAAGACATACTACACGATACAACCAACCATAGATGATACAATTTCCGCTTGAGCTGTAAAAGTCAAAAGGAAAATGTGAAATACAAAGTTTAACCTGAGCGAGTGTGTTATTTAATGTTGCAAGTAAATATTATCAGTCTGTGCAATATGTGTAGGTGTGAGTCACGTGACTATAATAATTTATTGTATACACTTTATGCCTCTACTCACCGCTCTGTCTCTATAATAATAATTTGAGCCTTACTAATGCAAAAGGGGCTGGCTGGCTGGCTCGACGGCTGGTCTGGATGACTGTATGGCTGATTGTATTTGAAAGACATTAATGAACCTTCTGTTGGCTTTTATATTCTGGCTATTTAAGTGTATTTCACTTTAGCTTTTCTTTTACCATTTCATAGACACGCAAATTTTTATTTAGTTTGCAGTGTATACAATATGAGGAAGAGCACACTTTTTTAATACAATTTTATTAATATACGACCATAGTCGATGTCTGTAAATTGAACATAAAAATTAATAATAAACGATTTGTGCGTAATAACAATATTTTTTCAATATAAATTAACCCCAGTTTAATATTTTTTTATTTCTACTCTCCTTAGCAGTCACATGAGATTTCTAAATGTTCTGTTAAAATTAAGGAAGTTAGTTTAGGTAGAGCAGATTACACAAAAAAAAGTTTAAATATTTAACAAATTTTTTTTAATTGTTAACTCAGTTTTTAATTTACAAAAAAGAAAACGTAATTATCTTCGCTAAATTTTTACGATATAAAATATAAAATTTCCTTATCTTTAGGAATTTTAAATGAGATTTAACATGAGATTAACAGTGTGTTATAATTAGTTGTGTTAATCTGGCAGAAAAAAATCGTAAAATAAAGTCGTAAAAAATTAATATTCGAAATTACAAAGTAATTAATTTTATGAGCAACCATTAAAGTTTATTTTTGTGTTAAACACGATGCGGTGATTGTAAAAATTGTGCAAAATTTCGAACATAAAAAATATATCGATTTAGAAAACGGCACATTATGTTACTTACGTCATTTACTTAATTTATCATCATAATCCTTTAAGCAGTATAACGATCTAGTTTCTCTCACCACCCAAGTTGTGTTTCTTGATTTTATTCATAAGTGACGCGACCTACAATTTAAAGTCGACTCCGAACGGCAGATTTTTGATAAACACAGTTTTAGCAAGAAATCGGCTGAGAAAAAGTCGCCGAAGAAATTTTTGTTAATATTTCCTATGTAGGAGCCAGTGTTTGAACCATGGTCTCTCGTCTAATAAGCCAATACACTACCTACCAGACTACGGCGACTTCTTCCCAACACATTATTTATAAACAATGGCAAATGACAACACTGGAGTCAAATGATACGACGATCAGCAACAATCAATGCATTTTCCGTAAGACCCAGTCAATTCAATGATTTGTGACAGTTAAGCTGTAGTTCTAGACAAATTGCAAACCTTTTAACAGAGTATGACACAAAATTGATTGATTTTGGTGTGATAGTTGCTTAACTCAGTTCATGCTAAGCTTTCTAAGGGAGCATAATATATGGGTTGTTATAGATGAGGTCCCATGAATAAAGTTGAAGACAATTTGAACTCTATATTGAATTTTTTTAATGATCTCTTCTCTCCAATTCCTTTGTAATATAGACGACTCAGGTTCCAGCTACAGGAATTGAGTTGTATAACGAGAAACAATTTAAGAGAAAGACCCAACGTTGTTTACCTATTCATTAACGCACCAATGGTGTAAATAGCCGCGAGACCGAATGTCAAGAGGTCCAGTATACATGCATACATTTCATTGTTCATTACAACCATTCAGTCTTGATTACGATCTAGCTTCTCACACCACTCATGTTGTATGTGTTCACTTTATACATGAGTGGCGGGACCTACAGTCAAGTCCGAACGACAGATTTTTGGGAAACGTTTCATGGCAATTTTATCCACTCTCAGTGTTTTTTTCAGAAGCCTGCAGAGAAGAAGTGGCCGAAGAAATATTTTCTCATATTTTGTTGGAGATGTCTAAACTGGGGTTTGAACCGTGGCCTACTTACTAAACCACGGTAACTTACAATCGCATCTTAAGCCTGAAAAGTTAATGCTTTGTTTACTGGAACCAATAATTTTTTCTAGTATCGATGTCTGAAGTATCAAGTGTCTTGGTTGCTGAAGATGGTGCAAGCTTGATTTTATGTTGCTAGAGCCTTTACTAGAAAAGCACCTAGACAAGTAGGTAGGTAGGTAGAAGTAGCTGTCCCCTCGATGGAGTCATGAGCGGACACACTTATGCCGTACACAGGGCCCATTGTGATACCACTGTTACTCATTTCCCCTATTCCAGGAACCATTCGGAGCTTCGGATGAAGCGACTCAGGCTGCCAATATCCATACATGACAGTTCATCCATATCCTCCATGTAGTAGGCACCCAGGTACTTCTTTCTCTAAACATGTAGTTAGTTGAGACCATATAATCAAGTGATACCGAAGTATAAGAATCTGCGACTCTGGGATATCTTTGGAGCGGTTTAGGTGAAGAGTACCGCGATTTCATCTTAATTTTGAAGGATTTACATCCTTTTCCATGAGTAGCTTGGTAGAAATCCAATTTAACATGGCAAAAGTGTCCTGATTTGTTTCGCTCTTATAGCATTAGTAATAAAGTGGCAGAGATATCCCCACGCACTAAAGAATCTTACAGTTAGACGAGCGAACAGAATAGCATTACAGAATAGTGTTACAGAATAGCATTACAGGAAAGTATTACAGGATAATAATACAGAATAGCATTACAGAATAGCATTACAGAATAGCATTACAGAATAGCATTACAGAATAGCATTACAGAATAGCATTACAGAATAGCATTACAGAATAGCATTACAGAATAGTATTACGAGATAATATTACAGAATAGCATTACAGAATAGTATTACAGGATAACATTACAGAATAGCATTACAGAATAGTATTACAGAATAGCATTACAGAATAGCAGTACAGAACAGCATTACAGGATAGTATTACCGCCGTGTATTACAGAATAGCATTACAGAATAGCATTACAGAATAGTATTACAGAATAGCATTACAGAATAGTATTACAGAATAGCATTACAGAATAGTATTACGGGATAATATTACAGAATAGCATTACAGAATAGTATTACAGGATAACATTACAGAATAGCATTACAGAATAGCATTACAGAATAGCATTGCATTCATAAAATTGTTTGTTTTTTTTTTCTTTTTTTTTTTTAAATTAAAAACTAATTTTATTCTAAAATCCTGATATAAACTTCACAATTAAACTTAACGCCATTAAACCTGCATGAAAACCTGACAAATCCCAAAAAACTTCCATTACGAAATAACAAACAAATGAAAGAAATATCGATGCATTATACTCCAGATTATTTTGGTGAACAGCAGACAATTTGTGTATTGTTTTCGATTTTTCTGTGACAATTGTTACGCATGTAGACATGTGTCTACAGCAACTTTGGCAAAAATAAAAAAACAGAATGAAAAAAGCTCTTAAATCCACCTCTTCAATTTCGGTTTACGTGTGTTTACGCGGAATGGTACCCTCTCACACACAGCACAAAGGCTGTCATCTCTTTTACAGATTTGTTACCTTTATTAGTTGATTTGTCGTATATATCGTCGAATCAGACTTTTTACACTGACTGGCATTTTAAATCGTATTGTCACTTGCACTCTATAAGTTGGTATGAATACAACTCGGTATGTCAATGTGTACGTATGTATGTTTGCCATTTTAACATTATGGCATATTTTTATTGTTGGCACCTTAATTTAAGAGCTTAGCAATCAACATTGTAATCTTTTTTCGAAATTTTTTTACAGGCTTTCGTTACAACAAATAGTGTTGACTACACTACACAATTTCAATTGCTTCTTACTATAATAAGTGTCTCATGCCAATGAAAATGTACATCGAGATACTTTGTTTGAATGTGTGTGAGTGTACGCATATTGTGATAAACTACAATACAAGTGTTTTTTGTATCCCTCAAGTCAAGGGCTTAACAGAAAAAAAAACCAGAAAAAAGTGGCAGACATATTTATTTATACGCATAAGCTTCAGATATTTTTGCACCTACATTTGTATAGAGTATGTTATGGGTACGAGTATTTGTTCTGGATTTGTATGTGTGTGTGTAACAATTGTATACGAAAAAAAGTATCTGTAGGATAATCAAATAAACACGGTGGATTTTTATTAATGAAGTACAGTGGATTGATTTAAATGTGAAGTACAACAAATCTTAGATGGGAATCAGGATTATTTGATTGTCTTTAAAGTCAATGTAACTGTGGCAACAAAAATTAAACGCTGGATCTGCTGGCAAATGGACGGCGAAACATATCCCAGATATCATCATAGGCACGGAGAGAAAATTTGGTGGGGTCCATCCGAACAGGGTTATTTTTTTAAATATTTTTGTCAAATGGGCAATACACGAGCCAAGCTGTGTACACAACGAAGCACTAACCGTAGGTGCAGAACACATTTTCTTTCTAAATGAGAGATGAAGCAGAGGAAATACTAATTTTAGGAATGAAATAGGTATCGTCAACGATTTCTGATGGGGAATTCTAAGCAACGGCGATAACTGGGAAATGAGAGCTAGCCTTACGGAATATATTCTGAAATTTAAGAAGGTAAGCGTGCCAACATGTTTTCAGTTCTCTTTACGTAATTCAGATGGGGTTACAAAATAATGTGAGGTCAGAGACCTTTTTTTGATATAAAAACTACACATTGTAGATCAGGAGTTAAATAATTTGATGTTGCACACATGGTGGATAGTGCTCTGAGGTACATCTACTTCTCCTTGCCACAAATAAAAGACTAAAATTTTGAATTTCACTTTTCACTTCAGATAAGCATTTTTCTGCATAGCCTTTAGCTCTTTTGCCTTGCAACTAGGCAATGAGTATCAAGCCATAGGCGTTCGAGTTCAAAAAATAAATTTTATCAGAGTCAAATAGAGTCGTTTAGGCACGTTCAGTTTCTTTCTGGAGGTATGGATGCCCTAAAGATAGTGTGGGCAACAAATGGCGGGCCCCAGATTCATTCCAATTAACGAACACGATTCTATATCTATAATGATTATGCAGACAGCCTTTAGCCTTTCTGAGTCTCAGTATCGGTTTGTTTGCAACAGGGGAATCGAAAAAAATTATGTCCAGATTATGCGCAAGGCATATAAATTACTGATAGATTGTATATCCGGTCAGACATCAGAAACGAAATATAAAAAAATATTTTTTCGGCGACTTCCTCTCAGCAGATTTCTGGCAAAAACTCTGAGAATAAATGAAATTGCTCTGAAAAAACCTGCCGTTCGGAGTCGACTTTTAACGGTGCAGCCGCTCATGTGTAAAATTAACAAACACAACATAACTGGTGTGCAAAGCTAGGCCGTAATCCTGACTGAAGGGTTGTAATGGCCAATTATGTATGTATGTACAATGTTGTTTCCACACTTTATTGATTCAGAATTCTTATGTGAAATAAACTGGGCAGAAATTAAGACAAGGGTGGCCCACATTGTGATGCTTGTGATTAATATTTCACTGATTTATCGATACGATGCAAACGACCAGAAATCATATGGCATAGTATACGAACTCCCATGTTTAAACCCTTGACTTAGACGTCTAGCACAAATGATATATAATCTCAGAAATCTTCTGGTAAAAATTCTGAGAGAAAATAAAATTGCATTGAAAAAGTTTCTCAAAAATCTGTCTTTCGGAGTCGACTTTAAACCACTTACGGATAAAATTAGAAGCTACAGAAGAAGGCGTTTAAAAATTTGCTACCGAAATTAATTGCTGATTAATTTTTATTTATTTTTATCATCTTCACAGTTGTATTTAAATTACTTCAGAAAATCGTACTGTGAAATCCACTGTCCCCTTTATTTTTTTGTGAATAAATATGATTGCAATTAATTTGTAACCGATTATCATCTTCAGGTGCCAAATAAACTTAAAAAAACATTCTTATATTTCTTGCAGTTTCCTTTTTTTTCTTCTTCTTCTGTTCTTTTTTTTAGTTTAACACCATAAAAATGCTTTAAGAAAAGCAAAAGAAAACGCAAAAAAAACACTCAAATAACATGTCGCCAATATTTGTTCACGCTTAACACCCTCTTTCCTAAGGCAGGACATTAAGTTTATATGCTGGTCGTGGTGTTGTATATGTCTTTTTCTCTTTTTTTCTTTTTTCTTCATGTCTTGTATAGAGTTTTATGCGTTCGTAACAATTTTATGGACGACACATCTAAATAAACCATTCAATGTCATCTTCTGGCTTTATTTTATTTTTATTCTTATTTTTTGTCAGTTGTTGTTGTTGTTGTTGTATTTGCTTTTGTTACTTTTAAATACTTTTTTTGAGATTTTCTTGTGATGCTGTAAATAAAAGCGAGAGGGAGAAGGAGAGAAAAGGAAACCAAATGAAAAGAATTGCTTACATTTAGAAGGAACCACACACAATTTAACCGCCAGGCATATAAAGCTATAAAGCGAAGATACTCTTTAAAAAACAACTACAACAACTGCAATAATATATAAAAATTTTAATAAAAAAAAAACTAAAAAGAAATAATAAATAACCTAATATAGAAAAAACTTTTCTTAGTGTATTTAAGCAAAGTGCTTTAGAGGTGCTCAAACAAAATTGAAAAAAAAAATCAAATATTTGAAGGAGTGTTATAATGTATTTCAAATTCAAATGAAAACTTAAAAATTTATTTCAATTCCTTTAATTCAATTCATTTAATTCAATTACATCGTAAAATAATCATTTTTATCACCCATCAACTAGGAAGAAAGGACTTTTCTTTTCCCCGTTTATCGGGGAAACTCTATTAGGAGTAAATTTGTATACAACACAACTTTTGAGACCCGACTGTCTATCTTAGTGCAAAGTAAGTAAGTATGTAAGTAATGTTCAGTATATTCTATTAAAACGATAACGAAAGTCGCCGTAGTCTAGTAGGTAGAGTGTTCGCATATTAGACGTAAAGCCAGGGTTCGAGCCCAAGGCCAAAATACAAAAAGGATTTCTTCGGCTACTTCCTTTCAGCAGATTTCTGGCAAAAACTCTGAGAGTAAATAAAAAAATTGCCATGAATAAGTTTCTCAAAAATCTGTAGTTCGGAGTCGACTTTAAACTGTAAGTCCCACCACTCATGTATAAAATTAACACACACAACATAAGTGGTGTGAGAAACTAGGTCGTAATCCTGACTGAAGGGTTGTAATGACCAATTATGTATGTATGTACCCAGGAAGAAACGACTGCAAAAATAAAATTAAACTTCAATTGCTCTTACGGATTAAGTTATCCGGGAATCTCTATTAGTAGTAAATTTGTATACAACCCACCTTTTGAGACCCGACTGCCTATCTTAGTGTAAAAGTAATCATATATGTTCAGTGTATTCTATTAAAACGATAACATTTAGAAGTTTTCTTATCAATCTTAACCCAAATAGGCCTTCAAAGCAGAATGGAAGAGCCATTACGATATTGTTGTCCCTTAGATAACCCCACAGTATGCCAGTTGCTTTCGTACTGAAAATTTGTTAAATTCCAAATCCTAAAAAATGATTTGCATGATCAGAAGTAAGCTGGAAGCTCTTATCATCGTTATTTGTTCGTTTTGTCCCCCTTAGGCTTTCTACTCATCTAATCTTACATCCGTTTTCTGAGTATTTCTTTGATTGTTTCTATTTCAGTTGTCTTAATAAATTTTTTCCATTTATACGGCTGTCAAAACAAGAGAATATATGCACATCTAACCCTTTGCACTCGGCTGTCCCCTCTGAGGGGACAACGTAAGCCTAGCTTGATAGTTTGTTAGCGATGACGGACAATGAAATTATTCCACCGCAATTTTTTAAGAAACACGTGTTCTCTTGTAGGCTTCTGTTAAAATGGCACAAAAAAATTGATCGAAATGTAATTAATAAATCGTCTGTTCTACACGTCGAAAAGGAACGTGCGAAGGGCGTTCACGATGGACTGTACACTTCTCTGATCCGTTGAGCAATTTATAGATATAGTGGATTAAGCGTTCAAAGCTACATGGGTGTGGTTGAATGAAGTGGGAAACTTGATACGATAATAAAGAAATAATAACCGAGAGAAGAAATATACAAGATCTCAATTCGTACAGAAGCGTCGAATAAAAAAAATTGATATTTTATTGTAAATATGTATGTGTACTTCAATATCCACAAACCCGTATAAAACAAATTTCATTACAATTCTTTACTTGGTTCTAAAATTATACTGTATAGTATCACATTTCCAGGATGTACGTTTTCGTTAAAAAGTGGCGTCGAGGCGCTGGTAGATAAAGTCCGAAACGGTGCCGAGTGTAAAGGGTTAAGCTATGCATACATATATCACCCATTGTGAATCCACAGTTTTTATTTCGCCTAACTCCGTTACCAAACAATGCTTCTTGGAACAACAACCGTTGAATTTTGCATAGTTGAAGCCCAGGTGCTGCTACATAAAACATGTACCTAAAAGCTGAAGAACAGTTTCCTCTTTATTTTTCTTTGCCATATTACCAAAATCTTTTCATATCGTATGTGTATCCAATATAGAATATTCAGTAATGACTCTGATGCAAAGAGAGCTCCTTTAGTGTTTATTTTTGTCCGCAATCGTGCATGGGAGGAGCTTGGCCAATTCATCTGATGTGTAGTTTCCCGATATGCCACCATGCATACCCATGTTATGTGGAAATTGTTCAATTTCCCTATTCGGTGGATGTGATGTCTGATCTTTGTTCCTGATATCATATTCAAAGTACCTTGGGGCGATTTATTTAAAGGAAAATGTAGCCTCTGTATTTATTCTCCTAGGGAATTCAAGCATTGCCCCTAGATTTGTAGTCATACACTTAATTTACCATGAAAACCACACCACAATGAAAGCTGAGCACAGTTTTTATTCAAATGTATTACTTTGCATGTCGGTAGTCATTTCCTTTTTTTATATCGAGTTTTCTTTAGGAACTTATCCTGTAAATTCCATATTCCTGTATCTTTCCCTTATTTCCATAGGTCATATTCATTTGTAATCCAAAGTGAAAAACTAATTCAATACTTCCATTTGATTGCTGGGAATACAATTCAGTATTCTGATTCTAATAAAATGCACTGCATGTGTTGGGATTATTCCGCGTGTGTAAAGGCAAGATTGTAAAAGACAATTAACTCATAAAGAAGTAATGTAGTTTAGAATTTGATTTTGACCAGTTTATCGTGCACGAGCTCGGTCAGTGAGAATTTAATTTCCAGAAAACTACCGTGAACGGGCTCGTTTCATGGAGAATATTTAAAAAACTGTATTGTATGACGAAGCAATTCAGGCTTAAAACCTACATAAAATACATACACTCAGCCACAAAAGTATACATACGGTTAACAAATTTCAGAAATTTTTTAACCAATCCGTTTTCTTTGAAAATCTTTGTAATCGTCTGACATCTTTCTTCGATTTTAAGACGGTCTTTTGCATTGGTTCAGAAATTTGTGAAATTTGTAAATCGGATGCATACCTTTGTGGGCCTGTACAGAGCCACATTTCAGTTCAATTTCAGTTCAATTTTTACCAATGCAAAAGACCCTCTTAACATCAAGGAAACTATAAAGATTTTCAACGAAAACGGATTAGTTAAAAAATTTCTGAAATTTTTTTACCGCATGTATAATTTAGTAACTGTGTGTACGTACATAATTGATCTTTATGACTATGCAGTTAGGGTTAAAACCTAGCTTCTAACGCCACTTATGTTGTGTTTGCTAACACTTCATTCATGGGTGGCGGGACCTACAGTTTGAAGTCGACTCTGAATGACAAATTTTTGAGAAACTTTTCAAGGTAATTTAATTTGTTTTCAGAGCTTGTGCCAGAACTCTGCTGAGAGTCAGTTGCCGAAGAAATACCTGTTTTCATATTTAATTTTTTTGAAGATTTTTGACTTACGATTTAAACCGTGACCTCTGATCTAATAAGCCAACACACTACGTCGAATTAATTCTATTAAAGTGCTGTTATTAAAATGATTTTTGTCATGGTTATGGTGTATATTTGGTTTTCATTTAATATGGTTGTTTTTTTTTTGCTTTCCACCCGCCAACACTTGACGGATTTAATTATTTCGATTTTTAACGTATTTTTTTATTTCCTTTCGTGCGTTGTTTTTTTCATTTTTCATTCTTCATGCCGTTAAACCACAAACTGCAAAAAATTGCAAGAAAAAAAGAGAACTTAAACACACAAAATTCAATCTGGGTTTTTAAGACTTGTAGAGGAGACAGATAGAATTTTCAGAAGATTTCATTTGCTTTGCTTTTTGTACGTGTTTTTTTAGTTCTTAACCGTAAAGAACGATACAGAGTCAGTCAAGTCTTTGCGTGTTACTGGCATTCCAATTCACATGCATCATGTCCACTACGTAATGAGAAAATATGGTGTTTGTGCAACAATAAAGTTTAACTTCGCACTTATGTTTCCGCTGTTGTAGTGTTAGTGTTAGTGTTGGTTGCTTTTGCATTAGAGCAGTAGTAGTAGTGTAGTCTCTTTTAATGGAACTTGTAGTTGTTATAGTTTATTAATACCAGAGTTTAGTTTTGACCCGTAGATGTTGGATGAGAATCAGTTCGTTTTCTGTGTTTTGTTTTCTTTTCGTCTTCTTTTCTAGAATGACAATTAAAATTATGATGACATGAAGGTGGAATTTGAACTCAATCATTATTGCTATGACCAAGGAATAGAGATGTTGGAAATAAATATCATTAGTTACGTACAAGGTGGCCACATGTAGAAAAACAATGAAAAGTATAGTTATTTGAAAACAGTTTAAAACGGAGCATAATTAGTTGAAAACGGAGCTGGCCTCCTTAATATTATTCTATAAAGTTTTCTTCTATGCGTTGCTGGCTAGAGTCAGCTACCCAGACGGTTCTTAACATGAAGCAGACTGTTACAAAGTGTATCCGAATACATAGTGCTACTCACTAACTGTTTTTAATATTGAACCAGTATTTTTGTTGAAAAAACCAGAATTGAAAGCGGCATTAGGTATAGTGTATTCAATAGGTATATCCAGATCAACTGTACCCATCATGTTGGTATGACCATGTGATATTTTCCACAGTTCTATACTTTTGTGACAATTTGTCTCATTACGCTTGTCCGCAACCATTTTTATCGCCAACATGTTCAGTTCATTGACGAAAATGGATCGCTTAATTATCGCACAACGCATAAAAATTATCAAAACCCACTACAAAAATGGTGATTTTGCCACAGCCACGTATCGAACAAAATTTTCTTCAGCGATGAAGATTGGAGTTCTGAGAATCCTCAAGTAATTGAAGAGAGGCCATTACATCCAGAAAAAGTCACTGTTTGGTGCGCTCTTTGGTCCGAAATTGTGATTGGACCTTACTTCTTCGAAAACGACTATGGAACGACTGTCACCGTCAATTCGGTGCGTTATGGTCATATAATAACCGACTTTTTTTTTGCCTGCTATTGAAGAATACGTCTTGGAGAATATGTAGTTTCAACAAGACGGTGCCACATGCCACACAACTCGAGCCAATATGGCTTTATTGCAAGAGACATTTCTTGGCCGCGTAATTTCTCGTCGTGGCGATATCAACTGGCCACCAAGATCATGCGATTTGACATCATTAGACTTTTTTGTGGGGCTACCGTGTTTATGCAGATAAACCTTCAACTCTTGAGCACTTAAAAACCAACATTTGTCAAGTTATGGCTGAGATACCGCCCAATATTTGTGCAAAAAGTGATCGAAAATTACCTCAAAAGAATCCAATGCTTGCAACACTTCGCGTGGAGGTCATTTAAATGATGTAGGTTTTCACACATAATGTCAACGTTCAAACTTTACAATAAAAAAGAAATATCATGAAAAAAATATTTTATATGTGAAATTACGAAATGGATAACTATACTTGTATTACTAAGAGTTTTAAATATGTTTCCCTAAATCTCAAATTTAATGCAAAACCTCGGGCCAAATCCAAATTTAAAATCAATGTTATACCGGATGTCCTTCAGACACCTCTTGTTCTATGCATGGCCTCTTCTATTCCATTTTTACTGATGGTACTTCATATCATATCACAATTTATATGTCCATTACGCTTGCATGTCCCACACATACGTACACTTGTGATCTAAACATGCAACATTATATTCCTTAAAAGGACTACATTTATTACCCAGATATTGCCAACGAAAATTAGAGAGAAAAATAAAAAAAGGCGACAACAAAACATAAAAGTATCCCAAAAAAAACGTAACGTAAAACGTTTACAATCTTGGAAAATAATTCTTTTTTACATCTTTCTTATGGTTGGCAACATCATTTCTTTAAAGTGTCACTGAGAAATGTTCAATAACTTTATCAAAAACATTAAAAAAGAAGAGCATTATTGTAACACTTTGCTTAAATTGAAAACGAAAAAGAGCAGGAAAAAAATATATTTTTATTCGTAATGGAAAAAATAAACAAAAAACTGAGACGTAACATGCAAGGTAAAGTTTATTTGAAAATAAACCGACTACTGAATGATCTACTATAGTCACAGGTGTAGATTATATTCGGGAAATGTTTTTAAGAACAACACAAGAACAACGTAAGAACGGCATCTTTTGAGAAAAAAGAACTTTTAATGCAACACGTTAATACACGTGTTCATTCGTGTTCGATCTCTGTTCCATATTTAGCAGAGATATTGCGTTACATTATCAAAATCTGAAGAGGGATAGAAAAAATATGGAGAAAGGCAACGATAGAAAAACTAAAAACTGTACTGGCAAAAGGCTTATTACTCGTAGAAATTTTATGACACACAGTTCGATACAGAGGGATTCTCCTTATAAATATTTCACTTCTTAACTTCATTGCGTAGAATTTTTAGTCCGTGGGAGATAGATGTGGAAAGTCTAAATACAAACGACTTACTCGCATTTGACATACGGGGAATAGCAAAGTGGACTTAGTGTCAACCCATTCAAGATTCGATATTTTTCATTTCCTGCTTATATATCATTTGAATACACAGCTATTCAGGAACTATGTTCTCTTAGCGTTTCCCTTCTATGTCGTGGGACTTGGTTCGTTACAAGCACCATACAAAGTTAACTAAGAGTGTAAGTGAATTCATGGCTCAGGATAATTCTAAAAATATTACGACCTCTTTGTTGTATTGCAGAAGTGAGACACGTAATCTTAGTCATTCGTTGAAGAAAATTTCGTAGGAAAATTTCGAACACACTCCTCTCAAACCGTCTTTGAAAATTAGTTGTAAGTCCTTTATTTTTAACCGTCAAGGAAGCAGAGACAGAGAAAAACCAAAAATCACTTGGCGGTCATCCACCTACATACATTAAAGTCAACTCTGAACGACAGATTTTTGAGAAGCTCTGCCAGAAATCTGCTGAGAGGCAGTCGCCGAAGAAATATTTTTTTCTAATTTCGTTTTGATGTCTGACGTGGGGTTTAAACCCTGGCCTTACGTCAAATAAGCCGATACACTACGTACTAGACTACGCGACTACATCACTCCGCACTCTGGCCGGAAATGGAATACAAGTCAAGTGTTGAGGCTTCACGATTGTGTGCAAAAGAGGATGTAAATACTAATCCGTTGCAATTTAACTGCTTTTGCCCTGAATAAACTCGAAGGAAACAAAGAGAATTTATTTCGCAGTCCATTCATTATTGACAGAAATTGGTCTTTAGCTGCATCATCCTTACCGTGAAACCATCTTTATGCTGAACTGTTTACTGTGACTTAATTTTTTTCCTCCCGAAATATATTTCACTAGTCCACATAGTAGAGGACATCACCTAAATGTTAGGTAGATCGGCGGGAAAAATAGGACACGATTGACCCATTTTGACATCTCTAGTCCTGTAACCGTATGAAATTTTCCATGGAGAATTGGGCGGAATCGCTTATGAGGCTCGTCTTATCATTTTATCAATCCTAGCTATCTGGAGTTAGCCGACAAAATTTTTTAGAAGAGTGTTAATCAAAGAGTAGGACATTACAATGCTATCCTACGATCAGGGGGTATCCGAGCGCTCTGCTCTTATGAGGATATTTACGTGCTTACTTAATTGACATTAACAACCCGATTAACAAATGTCGACCTGCCGTAACACATACTTCCAAGAACCTCCGCTTCTTGCGCGCCTACGCCAGTTGGTCACACCAAACGACGACAGGGCTTCCTCGATTTGGTCCTTCCAACGCAAGCAAGGTCATCCTCTTAGCCGACTTCCGCAGATCCCCGCTTCAAATACCAGTCTCGCCTGAGCATCCTCCTCCATTCGAACGGTATGGCCGACCCAGCGCAGCCGCTGGGTGTCAATACGCTGCACCACGCCTATGTCGCTGAGGAGCTCATACAGCTCACTGTTGGATCGAATGCGGAAATCATCGCCAACTCGCACTCTACCGAAGATCTTACGTAGAACTTTTCTCTCGAATACTCTCAAGACTGCTGCATCAGTGCTTAATAAGGCCCAAGCCTCTGCGCCATAAAGAAACATAGGGAGGATGAGCGTCTTTTAGAGTATTAGTTTTGTCGCACAAGAGAGGTTTCTGCTACTCAATTGCCTATTGAGACCATAGTATGAGGATAACTCGAAAATATTGTTGAGCTATCTCGGAAGCTGAAAAAGGTAGCTTAGGAAAAATATCAAAAGTCAAGATCGTGTAATGGGGCTAGAATCTTTCTAAGGAGTGAGTAGAGAAGTTTATTGAAAGGAAAGGGCAAGACACAGGCTCTTCGAAAACTAAATGATTTGGAAGCAATCTAAACTTTTGTTAGGTTCTTATGATTTGAAAGGAATTTGATTTGCAGCAGATTATTTAGGAAAACTTTTATTTCAACTTTTTGTTCAAAACTTGCTCAGAATGGGTATTGTCTCGAACCTAATAAGTAGATTCTGTGATTATGAGAGTAAATCTTCAAAACTCATACTTACATACATACATACATAATTAGTCATTACAACCCTTTTTTTAGGATTACGACCTACTAGCCTCTCACACCACTGATGCTGTGTGTGTTAATTTTATACATGAGTGGCTGGATCTACAGTTTAAAGTCGATTTCGAACGACATATTATTGAGAAATTTTTCATGGCAATTTTTATTTACTCTTAGAGTTTTTGATAGAAATCTGCTGAGAGGAAGTTGCCGAAGAAAAATTTGTTTTCATATTTCGGTGTGTTTGAGATGTCTGACGTGGGGTTTGAAGTTCAAGTTTAATAAGCCAACGCAATACCTACTAGACCACGGCGACTTCTAATGCTTGTATAGTATTAATACATTCCACAAGGAACCACATGAGTTGATGACAGGTGCTGGGCCCACTGTAATATTTTGGAAATTGTCAGGGCAATCAATGTAGAGGACATATTATATGTATTCCATCTAGTGTTTGAAGACAGTACAATAGATTGTATGCTTGCTATACTATGGTACCTCTTAGTGATATTAATTAGTGGTATTAATTACAATACAATTACAAATTATATTTTAATTATATAAGAGCTGAGTAACTTTGACCATATGCTCGGTGTAGTGTCACAGACCAGAGTCTCTGGTGGGAATCGAACCCTCACTCTAATAGTCTAGCACACTACCCACAAGACTACCAGAGCACCCTTAAGTTCTGTTTTATTTTCAACAGAATGTAGAAAATCAGAAGTAAAGGTTGCGTTATAAATATTTCGATTCTGTTTGAAACTATGTAGCAAGCACTACAAAGAACTAAAACTACTGAAAATTAACACAATATAATATTATATTGGAAAAGAGAAAAAGGAAATAATGCCAAGAAGGAGGAGTATGGTACCTGTACACATTGCACCAAAAAAAAAAAACATCACTTGAATGTGACACATAACATGTGTATGGTTAGAAATATTGTTGCGAATATGAATTTCCTGGTCTCCATAACTGGGATACACAACAACAACAACAACAGCAAATAAACAGACAAACGAACAAACAAATCAGGTGTATTGTTACACATGCAATAACATTTTTTCTTCCTTAACTTTGTCATTTAAAAACAATTTTTTTCTCTTTTTTTTGTGTTAAACTTTTCATTTGTTTTGTTTCTTCTTTTTCTTTGGCCCATTGGTTATCTCAGGCCCATTGTATGCCATTGTTGGTAATGTGGAGTGCGCATACAGTAATGGTAGTCATTTCGTTTGGTTTGGTTTCGTTTGGTTTGTCTTGGTTTGCTTGATATGCTACAAACAATATTCAATTGTGGGTTATTCGAACTGTAGTTGAAAATGGTATTTACATACGTACCAATATTTTATATCGTATAAGGTGCACTTTTTAAGTTGCTCATTAAAATCGTGTTTAACAATCATTTTTGCACACACTTATGTTATACTATACTATACTATACGTATGTATACTATACTTGTTACAAAGACAAACGTTTTGGCAGTTACTGATATACTTACAGATATATTTTTATGTTTGTTTTTGTTTTTTTCTTTTCTTTAAGTTTTTTTTTTTCAAATATATTATTGGCTTCATTTTGTTATTTGTTATTCTCTGTAAGTTTATTTGTATGTTTTTTTATTTCATACATTTGGTCTGTCATAGTTGTCTTAAGTGTTAAGTATTTGCGACAGTTGGCATGCCATACCATGTTAAGTAATAAGACTCTAAAAACTATGTTGGCTTGTGCCAAACTTATACTGACATTTTATTTCGATTTTTTTTATAGTTTTTTTGGTTTCGGTTTTTATTTTTTTTTTTATTGTTTCTGGCCAAATAATTGTAATATTTTCGTAAATTAAGATGTCGTTTGCGGAAAATGTCAACAATTCTTATGTGGTAAATAATTGTTGCTATTGGTTTCATATTGGGGTTACAAACACATAAAAATAGCAAATTATTAGCGGAAATAACCAGAAAATATAAAATACAAGCGAGTTATTCAATTTGTAGTTTGAATTTCATTCAAATCCCCGGTTTATTATTTTTTTTTTTTTTTTGTTGAAGACATTATAAAAAATTTAAAGTTTGTTGCTTAAGTCTTTTGTTATTAGTTAACAAATGCCTTGGCAAACTTCAACTACTGCAATATCCTTTAGATCAATCACCTCTAGAGCTCTATTCTAAAGCTTTTCAGCATTATTACGAAATATAATAAATGTTTTCGAAGCATGGACACAAACCATTTACAGTTTTTGCAAGATATTTCCTTTTTTATTGATATTTGCTGGCATTGAATTTGAAAATGTTTGTTCTTGAAGTACTTGATAATTCGCCGTAGTCTAGTAGGTAGTGTGTTGGCTTATTAGACGTAAAAGCCAGGGTTCGAGCCCCATGCCAGACATCAAGACAAAATACAAAAAATACAAAAAATATTTCTTCGGCGACTTCCTCTCAGCAGATTTCTGGCAAAAGCTCCGAGAGTATATAAAATTGCCATGAAAAAAGTTTCTCAAAAATCTGTTGTTCGGAGTCTACTCTAAACTGTAGGTCCCACCACTCATGTATAAAATTAACACACACAACATAAGTGGTGTGAGAAACTAGGACGTTGTACAATGGGTCAATTCGACCTCCTGGTACTGTACTTGTTTTAATTGACAAGTATACGTCCTCTAACCTAACGTAACCTAACCTACTTGCTAATTCTAGAGAACCTCATATTCATCATTGTTTTATATATACCAAGCCTACGTAGATTAGAAATTTGCTGTCCGGGTAATAAAATAGTCGAGTTTTTCCATAATTTTGTCCTTAAAAAGCAGGGAATCGGAATTGGTTTTGCACACTTTAGAACTCAATTCATAATTGCCGTATTTATAAATCATTTATTTTATTGTCGATCAATATTTGCTTCAAATAAATAAGGTGTACAATTGGAGCGCATTTCAAGTAATGGCAGTGATGTCATAATGATATTAAAATGGCTTACAGAAAAATATTGGGGGTGTAAAGCTATAAGCACCAAGTGCTACGCAATAATTTCGTAATTACGATCTTAGCCAAGGAGCATGCGCCAAAGTATAAGTAAACAATTAAAAGTGTACCTTAAAGCTTAGATCTGTAGTAACCTGTGTCCTATAATAAATTTAAAAAACGCTTAGATCGAGTTGAACGAGATAACAGAGCTTCACAGTATAGCATATATGGTGCTTGAGTTGGTCAGTATACAGAAACTAGCGGTTATAATAGTACATTGGTTATACACGTCTATCAGAATAGAACTTAATAGTATCACATATATGGTGCTAGAATAGGATGAGTGGCGGGACCTACAGTTTAACGTCGATTCCGAACGACAAATTTTTTTTGAGAAACTTTTCATGACAAAAATTGTCTCTCAAAGTTTTTGCCAGAAATCTGCTGAGTGGAAAGAAATCATTTTATTTTATTCGGAGCTGAGCTTTAAACTTGCAGTTGTTGTCTAGTAGAACAAAACTCTACCCGCGTGATTACAATATTATCTCCTTTAATATTTGAAAGTACAGGTCTCCCTCGTATAACGCGGTACTTCTACAACGCGTTGTCGATATAACGCGATTAAAAAAACAGTTTCATTACAACGAGAAAATTCGACTTGTATAACGCGAAATTGAAAATTTTTAATGCAATAATATATGAAGCTGAAAATTTCAACGAAGAAGAGTTGATTCTATTAGAAACTGGATCTCAAACTGCTTCAAATATCGCACATGAAAATGAAGAGATTGATTATAAGGAAGTTATCTGTGAATCAGTTCCAGATTTCACCCTAAAGCGAATACGAGAAGGCATTAATTTGGCTGCAAGATTGAAACCTTTTTTTTAGATAATGATCCGTCAATGGTGAGATCAAGCAAATTCAAGAGGCAAATAGAATGTAGCGCCTTATTACGAAATCGAAAAACAGTTAGAAAAAAGCAAACGAAGGCTGATTTCACAATAGCACAATCACTGGAAGAACATCCAATAAAATGTTTTTCATCAAATGACGAAAACTTTGCCGAGGAAATTTCTTCTGATGAAGTTATACGCCCAAAGCTCTCACTATTGCGACATAATATGATGTTCGAAGTAAGTGATACAGACTAGTGAAAGCACAAAAATTAAATTAGTTAAATATAAATAATATTTATGTTTTCCGATTGTTTTTTTATGTTTTTTTAATTTTTTTTAAGTAAAGTATGAATTTTGATTTTGAGTTGTAAACGTACATACACCTATTTTATTTTGGAAAAATCTTATTGGAAATTAACCCTCAAGTCTTCTATAACTCGAATTACATAACGCGGAATTTTCCTGGAACGTAACCACCGCGTTATACGAGGGACACCTGTAATATGTTCTTCTCTTTGTGTATTTGATTTCTATGAATCTTCTTCTTAGCCAGGATTACAACCTAGCTTCTCATACCAACCATAATGTGTGTTTTCATTTCATCCGAATGATAAATTTTTTAAACAACCTTTTACGGCAATTTTTTTTACTCTTCGGGTTTTTGTCAGAAGACTGCTGAGATAGATGAGCGAGGTTTTGATCAATAGGCTCTCTTCAAATTATGATATTACGGCACATAATCTCTAGGATTTCATTGCAAAAATTCCTGACCGTGAAATATAACGCCATGGAACTCAAAAAAAGCGAAATATAACTCCGTAAATAGGTTTCAATTTCTATAATGTAAACTTATAAAAATATAAAAAGAAATAGAGGGTAAAAGCTCACATATTTCTATTCATTAACTGTCTTAAGATGGCCAACATATCTCGAAAAAATCAAGGGCTTATAAATGAGCCAATAACCATTAAAAAATCGATAAAAATGTTTTTGTAAAAAAGCCGAAACAATTTTCTAAATGATGTCTTTAAAAACGCATTAAAAATCAATTCCACGATAAAATGTCAACAAAATAGGTGGAACCAATATAATTTCCACAGACATTTCAAAGTTAGCCAGAAAATGCGGTACAAATCAAACACTTGTTTGTAATCGATAAGAAAAAGATTTTCCAATTTCACATTTAGACACGTATTTATATTTGTTAATTTAACTACTGTGATGTTTTGTTAAATTAATTAAATATAAATTTAATGGGATGAACTAAACCAATGCCAGAAAAGAAAAAAATACAAAAAATTTAGAAACAGTTTTGTTAAACAAATACCAGATAATTATGGAAATTTCAATAATTTTTACATGGAATATGTAACTTGAAATCAAAGGGACAAACATAATTTACATAAATTACAATGGATTTGAGAGAAAAAAAATATACGAACAAATAGTTAAACAAAAGGCCCAAAAGCGATGGCGATTGTTAGATAAGTTCGACAAGTCTTTGGTTAAGAAACAAATGGCCAAAAACACTAAAGAAGACAACAACACAAATTAAGTCAACACCTGATTCGTGGATGAGACAAACTAGAGGTAACACTATTGGTGACATATTTAGTTCGAATTTTGGAAAAAAATGTTCAAATTGATTAAAAAACAAACAACAACAACACTATCAAGTGTTTAAAAACAAAAAAAAATGTTTTTTTTAATTTAAATTTGAATTTTCTAACCGAAAATCACGGTAAACATGTTTTTTATAAATTAAAAAATATCATCATCATCATCATCAGCAATTTAAACCAAATTGTATATGAATTCATATGAAATTCATTAAAAAACCAAGAAAAAAACCAACAAAAAAATTAATAAAAAATTAAATTCAGTAACAAAATGTTCCCATTTATATTATGTTGTTTAAGGTTTCCTTCTTTTTTTTTTTGAAATAAATTTTGAATTTTATAACATGGCTGCAGTAATGGGTGTGGTGGTTTGTATAAATTTGCTAAATGGAATTATTGACCCTGAGGTCTTAATTAAGTTTCAGTTTCTTTGTCTTTCAAAGCATTTGAATTTAGTTAATGTCGCCATCTTTAAACTGTAAATTAAATTTTAACTTCAACTCTTTTTTTTAAGGGGTATTTGCATAAATTATCGAATATTTTTAATCGACCGTTTTCGGTCTGTTTCATTCGCTTACGTAGCATACTTCTGCCATCACTGGCAGCCATTGTATGATATTTTGTTAGCGCGTTTAAATGTCAATAATTATTTGTCAAATTTTATGGACGCCATTAAAATTTATTTTTCATTAATTTTTAAGCAGGTTTTCTCCTCCAATATTTGCTGTTGTTTCAAGTTGTTCACGTTAAGCTTAATAAGCAGAGCTGGGAATTTTAATTTATAAACGCGGAAGTGATCGTCACAGAAGTAAAAAGGATTTAAAATAATTTTTTAAAATATCAAAAATTTGAGAGCAATTTATCACAGCTTTTTGCACCTGTAGAAATCATATAAAAATAACGTAGACGCCGTCAATAAGCCTCCTAAAGAATACATAATAAAACAAGCTATTAAGTCGCCGTAGTATAGTAGGTAGTGTGTCGACTTATTAGACGTAAGGCCATGGTTCAAACCTCAGGTCAGACATCAAAACGAAAATATGAAAAAATATTTCTTTGGCGACTTCCTATCAACAGATTTCTGGCAAAAACTCTAAGAGAAAATAAAATTGTCATGAAAACCTTCTCAAAAATCAAACGTTCTGAGTTGAATTTAAACTGTAGGTCCCGCCACTCATGTATAAAATTAACGCACACAAAATAAGTGGTGTGAGAAACTAGGTCGTAATCCTGACTGGAGGGTTGTAATGACCAATTATGTATGTATATATGTATTTAGGCCCCACATAACACCGAAGCACATGGTAAGATTAATATAGTACTAGATACGCTGAAAATACTGTCAAATATCAGCGTTTAAGTTCTACACCCATGCCTTCTGTGTCCATGACCACCTACCAACAGGCACTAAATGCATCTCGATGTGTTGAACTAAGGCAAGAATGGTTATCTTTTCACTCCGATAGATCATGCGTCGACCAAGTCAGTAGTCTTACAGTAGTAATAAGAACTTTATTTAGCATTTCTAGACTTTGAGAAGGCATTTGATACTTTATCACACCATGCTTTTAGGATGGCACTAAAGTTTTAGGCTACTCAGAAGAAAATAAAACATCTCACAAAGAGCTCCTCAGTTCAATGCTCGACGATACGCATGCTGTAGATAGGTTAGGTTAGGTCGGAGTGGTAGCTCTGATATCAAAAAGCTTACTTGAGCACGCATAGTGGCCCGTTGTGTTGCCACGGTTGAACGCAGTCTCTGTACTGACAAAGTTCCATCAAAATCAGAGAAGAGGAAGAAGCCACATAAAATTTTAGGCTACCCGGAAAAAATTAAGCAGCTCATAAAGAGCTCTTTAGTTCAATGCCTGATGATACAAATGCTGTAAAAAAGGAAACCACACAGCTGTAACACAAAAATTGTGGTATTGTGTGGTGTTCCTTGCGATCTCTATGACCGCTTAAAAGACATGGCTTACGCGAATGCCATTTACTTGCTTACACATGTCACGGCTACACAGAAAAATCTAGACAAGGTGGATTTAATGACCACTAGAAACTTTATTTGATCAAAAACTTTGACCATAAATATTGAGAACATCTCATCTATCATGCTATCCCGAGATACGCTGGCTTTTTCATTTCGAAAACTGGTACATTCCAACAGTACATTCCAGGGTTAGGTTATGGTAAAATTGTATATCTTTTCATTTAAAAACAGATACCTTGACTACCTCTCTCATCCATTTCGAACCACTTAAAGATAAGTTTTATATTGATTTTCCGATACAGGAATTGCTACAAAATTTGCTTTGTTGATGAGTTGGCCAGGAAGGATACAGAAATCCCGACTTTCACATATTACTAGGCACAGATGTTCCAATGATTGATTGATGAGATGTTCCTAGTCTGATGTCTGCAAAAGATATGAGTCATCATTTCATGTCACGCCAAGTCCTTAACATGAAGAGCTGAAGGTCCTTAGAGTATCATTTCCTGATATCATTGACTGGAAATGGAGATTACCACAATAGAGAATTTTATTGTATTATAATACCACTCTATACATATACATGTACATTTTAATGCATTACAACTCTTGCAGTCAGAATTACCAACTAACTTCTTACATCAGCCAAGTTGTGTACATTAATTTTGTTCATAAGTGGCGGCTACTACAGTTTCATATCAAATGTGAACGACAGCTTTGAGAAGTTTTTTCAGCACAATTAATTTTCTTCTTTTCTTTCTTCTTCTTTTAATTTTCTTCTTCTTTTTCTGCCAGAAGACTGATGAGGAGGAGTTCTACGAAAAATATTTTTTTAAAATTCCTTTCGAAGCTAAGGTTTTAAATTCCGAGCTATGATCTAGTAAGCTAAAGAACTACTGACTAGACTTTAATGGCGAGCTTTCTTTTGGAGTCGAGATGGGATGATGTGATAGCCTAAGTAGAACCATACTCTTCAACGAGGGTCTACCACACAACCTTACAGGACCTAGGGAACCTCGGTCATTTATAACAACTTTTGATTATTCAGTAACTTATTTTATATTTCAATTGTTTCAAGTGTATGATACTTATCCCCGAGATTTATCCCGGATATCGGGTTATGGATTGGACGGAAAATCGGAGAGGTGAAATACTACACTACACAGATGCTATCGGGGCATGAGTATTTTAGAAAGTACCTGCATAGAATGGACAAGGGAGCCTCCCCTTATTGCCTTTACGAAGAGGAGGAAGTAATTGATGATGCAGGGCACACTATTTTCGAGCGGGCAGAGCTATCGCTCTGTACTGACGTCAATAGTTGGAACGATCACGGCCGCTAACATTGTCGGGGTTATGATTGCGAGTAGGGAGAATTGGACTTCAGTGGCGAATTACGTGGAGCGTATCCTAAGACTGAAGAAGAGTGATCTCGAGGCTGCAGGACATGTAGGCTCGCCGGCATAGATGATACCTGTACACGTGTCAAACAATATCCGACATAGGGACCTGGACGAAAGGAATAGTGGAGACACTTAGATGTCTCCACAACTTTCGACACGTAATCCGGACGCTGATATGAACACGTAGGGGCCAACAGCCAAAAGGACCACACTCCGAAGTAATACCACCGTAATTACGGAGTGGGCACAGGTCCACGAGACATGGGGGAATTTAGTGGGTGAGAGCCCCACACACGGAGGATGTGACGACTTCCTCTACGGTGCGGTTAGGTACATTTAGCCCTCCTCGGCGTAAATAAAAGTGTATGATACTTAGGTAAACTATTGTGTTTTGATTGAATGTTAAATTATATTTCGAGTGCAAGCTGTAAGATAAAAATTTTGTTCCAGTATTTATGCTACTACTTCTATGATTCTTTAAAAATTAATAAAACTGCAAGAGATCTTTAATATTTTCTGATGTTTTTATCAAATTAGCGTATGAATCTTTCTTTTTTTAACAGAATTTGCTACAAATTGTATGCAATTCTTACATATGCTGTCACAATATATTGAAGTTGTTATTGTCATACAACAATGGTGGCATTAATTAATACATTCCACCTCTGCAATTTGAAACAAAAAAAGAAAAAATAATAAAGAAATTCAATGAAAAAAATATAAAGAAACGTGTGTGTATGTATGGTATGTAAATTTAATTGTCGTGATTTGTTTAAAACTTGTTATACAGACAGAGTCACTGTTTAAATTCAATATTAAAAGAAAAAATTTACATTTTCTTGGAAAGAAAAAATAAAAAATGGCGTTTTATAGCTTCAGGTTAGACATGTGCGAGTAATAATAAATAAATAATTTAAACATTTTGAATATTTTAATTCAATTTTTAAATCAATTTTTATTTTTTATAAGACTACAACATACAACTTCAATTAAAAACAAATTAAATGCAAATGAAAGTGAGATTTCTGTAGAGTAAATTCAATGATTTGTATAAAGAGGGTTTATTTGTTTAGTAATAATACTAAATGCCTCAACATTAGTCTCTACTATGTATTACTTTAATAATAAAAAAGAAATTCTAAAGCTTTAGTACCTCTAAGATATATCTTAAAAGTTCTTTGTGTTGCCCTTACCTACCTACCATTCAATAATGTTTGGTACACGTACAGTGAACAGCAAAAGTCTTAGTACTTTAATATATTTTGACAAAAAAAGTCCCCATAGGCTTAATACTCTTGCACAAAGTCCCGATATGACTTCTAGAGAGTATTTAGGAGATCATTTGAAAGCACGATAAACCTCAAACAAAAATCAACCGAAAAACTTGCTCATGGTGCCACCAGAAAACACCAAACAAAACTTGTACATTCAGTTCCAAATGGGTTAAATGGAATGCTTGACCTTAAGGGATATTCTACTAAATACAATGGATAACATTTTCATATATTAGGCCTTTTGAATATTAAATTTACTCAGGGTCTCAGTTCTCCTCCTTGGGGGTACTTATGAAGTCATCTGAAACTTTTCCTTATTTTTTCTCTTGTTTTAGGAAAACTATTAAAAAATTATTTGTTTTATAATAAAACAGAAATAAATTAATAAAATAAATATAAAAACTACATATAAATTTGTATACAAACTTTGGGATAAAATTCATGAAATTGCTAAAAATATATTGCCGTACTAAGACTTTTGCTGGCCACTGTATTTGACAATTGCTTTAACAAGGATTTAAATTGGTTACATACATCAATATTCTGACTCATAATTCTACTTCTATGGAGTCATATGTTTCGTTAAAGCATACCAAATGCCTAAAAAAATCACTCCAAAACCAATCACATCAATCCTGTCAAGACTTTGTGGTAAACAAGAAATCCAAATATGCGCCAAATCTTAAAAAGTGACACTTGAAACAATAAGTTTTTTTTTTGGGTAGAAATAAACTACCGGATTAAAAGCCATGTGCCACACATACGCACAAAATCAAATGAAAACGAAAGAAAAAAAAGGCAGACAGAAAAAAAGGATTTAATGGAACACTTGTGCTAGCCAAGTCAGCAGACACATGAGTATTTGAAAGAAAAAGGTCTAATCAGGAGAGCAACACCAACACCAACACCAACTGCTGCAACAAGGAAATAAATTTTAAACAAAAGAATTGTTCGCATAAATACATTTCAGACATTTAGACACATCCACAATCGGCTAAAAGAAGTGGCCAGTTGCTACTCCTGACTGAATGAGAAGGTATGAATGAATGAGTTTATAAGAGTAAGTGCTGCAATGATATGGTGTTACCGCGTACAAATGCGAAAGGTACTTTATGGTCTGTCATGACAATGTAGTACACATGTTTTCGCTCTCTCTCTTTCTGTCTCCATTATAATGTCCAAAAGTCCAAAAACAGCAACAACAAAAGCAAAGCAAAGCAAAATCAAAACTAAAACCATTTGTAGTGAAAAGAGTGCACCGTACTTTTCAAACTGCACTTTACAGAATCTGTCTACAGAAACAGTCGTACACTGATTGTTGTTGTGGTATTATAACGCCAATAAGTGTGTTTGTGTAGAAGAGTCATGTACCAGCAATAAACCAAGCGTTTGTTGGCTACAAAACATATCCAAAGGGAATAACTTATGTACGCTTGGGGTACAATAAATTCTTTTCTGGCCAAAATAAAAAAAAATAACAAAAATATCCTAAAATAATAACAACAACACCAACAATAACGACAGCAAATAACAAAAAAAATGTCAATTAGGCTAGATTTTGTTATGGTAGAGCCACACTCACACATGTACCAAAAGGCTAATAATGGAAAAAGAAGCAAAAAAAAGAAAGAGAAACGAAATCAAAGAAACAACTTACAACACACAAATAATACGAATTGTTTTGGTGGACATTTTTGATTGTACACACTAATGGGTGGATGTATTGGTAATGATTTAGGAATTTTCGATAATTGTATACAACACACATACCTAAATTATTGATTATTGCAATCCTTTAGTCATAATTACGGCCTAACTTTTCACTACACTTGTGTCGTGTATGTTAATTTCACACATTAGTGGCAAAGCGTATAATTTCACAGCGACTCTGAACTACAGATTAGCCAATCTTATGTGTGGCAATTAGTTGCAAATAAAATTTCTAGAAGACTTACTTACTTAATTGGCCATACAACCCGTTTAACGGATTTCGGTCTGCCGCAACACATCCTTCCAGGCGCCTCTGCTTCTTGCGCGCCTACGCCAGTTTGTTACACCAATCGATGACAGGGCTTTCTCGATTCGGTCTTACCAACGGATACAAGGTCGTCCTCTTCGACGACTTCTGCTGATTCCCGCATCAAATACCCGTCTCGCCGGAGCATCCTCCTCCATTCGGACGCCATGGCCGAGCCCGCGCAGCCGCTGGATATTAATACGCTGCACAACGTCAATGTTGTCGAGGAGCTCATACAGGTTACTGTTGGATAGGATACGGAAATCATCGCCAACTAGTAGAGGACCGAAGATCTTACGTAGGACTTTTCTCTTGAACACTCTCAAGGCCGCTGCATCAGTTCTTAATAGGGTCCATGCCTCTGCGCCATAAAGAAACACGGGTAGGATGAGTGTCTTCGAGGGGTCTCTCGAAATCGGCGAATGAAACAGTGAAATACAGTTCAAAGGCAATTTTTTCAATAATTTTAAGTGATCTTGCAACATGTAGCTCAAATATCAGTAACTTATTGTATAATCATTGAAGTCGCCATAGCCTAGTAGGTAGTATGTTAGCTTATTAGACGTGCAGCCTCGGTTCAAATCCCAGGTCAGACATCAAACTGAAAATATGAAAAAATATTTCTTCGACTACTTCCTCTCAGCAGATTTCTGGCAGAAACTCTGAGAGTAAATAAAATTGCCATGAAAAGTTTCTCAAAAATCTTTCGTTTAGGCTGTAGGTCCCGTCAATCATGTATAAAATTAACACACCCAACATCAGTGGTGTAATAAGCTAGGTCGTAATTCTGACTAAAGGGTTGTAATAACCAATTATTTTCGGCAAATGTTGGTCTCACTTTCACCAACAGCCTGCGGTCGTCAGGGCTGATTTCAACAGCTCATTAGCAACCGAACCCTACTGGCCTCAGCTTAACGCCAAATGTATTTGTCTTAAAGGTTAATGCGACTAACATGGTTAGGCAAACGATATCTTGAGCTTCGTAATAAACAACAATACGTGCAAACATTTAATACTTTTTTTTATTGAAATAAGTGCTCTGTTCGGGCAACATTCGGCGTGAAAAATCAACTTCAGCTATGAGGGTTACTCCTGGATGAATGTATACGAGATCAAAATTGTTGATTTTGGGGCGATAACAATTCACATGAGAACCATGCGCGTTCAATACATACATAACATAATTGGCAATTACAATCCATCAGTTAGGATTACGACCTAGCTTCTCACACCACTTATGTTGTGTGCGTTAATTTTATATGTGAGTGGCGGTACCTACAGTTTAACGTCGACTCCGAACGGCAGTTTTTGAGAAACTCTTCATGGCAATTTTATTTACTCTCAGAGTTTTTGTCAGAAATCTGCTGAGAGGAAGACGCCGAAAAAATGCTTTTTGTATTTTGTTTTGATGTCTGGCCTGGGATTTGAAACCTGGCTTTTCGTCTAATAAGCCAACACACTACCTACTAGACTACGGCGACTTCATACCGAAAATGTTCTTGTTTGGTGTGAGTTTGTTTTGGTGGCGGTGTATTTCTTTGAAAACAATGTTTGTCAGACCATTACAGTTAACGGCGAATTCTTTAGGTCGATGATTATCAATTTCTTCCGTACTGAATTGAATGATCTGAACATCAACGTAACATAAAATGGCGCTACGTGCCACACAGCACATGCTACATTGCATAATCTACACGAACGATTTGCTGGCATGTTGATCTCAAGTGAAGATGATTTGAACTGGCCAAAGAAATCGTGCGATTGTACCAAGTTAGCTTTTTTCTTGTTGGGTTTCCATAAGTCGAGTTTCTTGTGCGAATAATCCACAAGCCACAGCGCTCCTCAAAGCCAATATAGCCCACACATTTGGTTAAATTCAGCCTGATTTATGAACCATAGTTATGAAAATAGGTTATTTTGCATACAGTCCACTCAGAGAAGATGTTGTAAACAACTGAACGATGTTATATTCCATACATTATAGCACCAAGAGGTCCTTCAAACAAATAAAAGATTTCGTTGATATCTCGTACATACTTTGTTTTATTTAAATTTTAAGATAGGAAGTGCTTAATATAAGATCCAATAGGCATTGCTATATATGTACGTATCAATTTTATAAGGAACATAATACATACATAGATTATTATTAAATACGTTCACCATTTATTCGTCGTTCTAGCTTTTATCCAAGTAGGCTATTCAGCATTAATTTGTCTTTGGAAATCACGTTCTTCGATTGCTTTAAGGGTTCTACCCTTCGCTTTTCATTGTGGTTTTGTTATAAACAATAATACACCGCCACGATGGGCTTTCGAACCCTGTCACGCTGGCTTTTTATAATCTCAGGGCAAACCTAGGTACTCCTTTATCCCCGGAGAATCCAACACTCGCCTGGGGCTTAAAGTTCAACCACTTAGAACTTATTACACTGTCTTCTTTTGGAAAACTAAAGTTTGTGTCTCCACCGATTTCATTAACTTATCAATTTATCCACTTCAAATATTTTTCAACCGTTGTATTGAATTTGTGTTGTTATTTTTGTTGTTGTTGTTTTTTTGTCTCATTTGAAAATTGAAGTGTGTTGTTTATTAGTGTTTTTGGTGAATATGTGGGAGCAAAATGTACAAATCATGGGGTGTTGCTAAATACAATTGATTTGTTAAGAAAAAGGACAAGACAACACCTATTGTAAGTGCTTTTTTTCTTCTCTGTCTTTTTGATATTAGTGGCATTCAAAGGCTTTTTAAAACACACAAAGACGATGACAATAACAACACCAGCAGCAGCAACAATTTTATTTTTTGTTTGTTTTTCTACTGATCAAACAAACAACAATAATGACATAAAGGGCCTTTACTTTTCATCGAATACTGGTGACATGAGAATCGAACGAAGACCAGCAGAAGAAGAAGAAGCCAAAAAAAGCACTTGTAGCGTGCGTAAAATCTTCATAAATAATAGCTTATTAAAGTCTACGGCCACGGTAAGAAAATATCTGAAACCAAATAGCTGGACAAGCACACACCACAACAACAAGTGAACGAACGAACGAACGAACGAATGAATCTTTCTGTACAACATACACTCTGTACATCTCTGGGTATGTAACACATGAAAAAATCAAAAATAATTGCCTCTCTTAAAATGACAATAGTGTTGCCAGTTTAAGCCTTGCTTAAGTTTGCAAGACTTAAGCTTTAGCTTGATACTGTGCTGAACACACAATATAATAGCAAATGAATAAAAATTTAAAAAAAAAAATAAAAACAAAAAGATGCGTTTCTGTTGATTAAGGTGATGCTGATGATGTTGGTGTGGTATGGTGGATGCAGCCTACTGAGGGATGTTACAAAGTGTTCAAAATACAACATGTTAACAAACAACTTACCAAATGTACGTGCAACAGACAGACAGACAGACATACATACCCATGTACTTAACTGATATCAATTTTTGCGATATTTTTTCCTCTTCTTTTTTTGGTTTTTTTGCCAACCATTTGGTGTTGTTTCTATACAATCAATATTGACAATACTAACAAGAGTTTGACTGGCCATTAAAGCCCATTCACACACAAGCCTTCACAATTCACACAGTCACACACTCACATCCTCCATCCATACTGACTGAATGACTATACATAGGTCAGTATTTTTGTTGATGGATACAAGATTTATATGACAACATTGGCCATATTTTCAAATTTAATGAGACGATATATAGTTTGGATGTCTTTTGGCTGCTATGTTGGCTTATTTTCTTAAATCTTAAGCTGACACACAATAGAGAGATGATGATTGTAACCTGTGAAAGGAATCACATGCTCACATAATCCCATACTCCCATACTCCAGCTTTATGTGAATATTGTTGAAAATGAGTGTCAAGTTCTAAAAATATGTCATATGTGTTGTATATTTCTACTCGCAAACAAATAAATAATATGTGATGATGAATTTTATTCATTTCAGAACAATTCTTGAAGACAAGCAGAGATTGTTTAAAAATTTCAAACAAAGCTTTTTAGTGTGTAATGAAGAAGGGCTGAGAAGAAGTTAATGTTAACATATGCTACTCAAGATATTTATAATATATTTCGTAAATGGCGCCTTATTTTAATATTAACGAATAAGTTTAAAACCTTATTGACAAGCCTTAAATTACATACATACATACATAATTGTTCATTACAACCCTTCAGCCAGGATTGATGAAATTTTTATACATAAGTGATGGAACCTACGGTTTAAAGGCGCCTACGAACGACAGATTTTTGAATAGAATAGAATTCAATTCTCCTTTTCAAAAGGGTTTATAAAGGATCTGGGATTATGCTGCAGCCCAAACTCTCATGAGGGATAACATAATCGAAAGAGTTAAGAGAGGGCCATAGTACTGTACACTTCTAAAACAACCGTGTGTAAGATTTAAGGACCTTAGACCCATCATCACATACATGTACATATATCTCTATGTAGTCGTGGTAGAATCAACTTTGCTTTATGGTGCTGACTTATGGTATGGTATGCAAATACAAATGGCACTGCCGGCTAATATTTGAGAAACTTTTCATGGCAATTTTATTTGCTCTCAGAGTTCAGAGGAAGTAGCCTCAGAATTATTTGCTTCATATTTCGTTTGGAGATCTCTGACCTGGGGTTTGCATCGAGGCCCCATGTCAAATAAGTCACCACACTACCTGCTAGACTACGGCGACTACGAAATATAATCCTATCTCGTCCATTCCTCTCTCACAATTTTCTCTGCCATTGTAAGGACATGCAGTTGTTGACACTAAAAGTCTTATGGGCACACAATGTATTCGGAGATAACCTTCTTGTAAGCTTCTTTTCTTTCGCAAAAACAATGTAAACTGAAAATCCTTACGCACTCAACACACTTTTGGTGTGTAGTCAGTCTTATTCAAGGGATTCAAAACGATTTTATGCAATGTTTAGCTCTTGAACAATCGCTACAACGCTATAATGATGGTTTTATGCGATGATTTTCGTTATATAAGCGGAGTTTATTTGATACGTTAGAACACATATTTCGTATATTGAAGTGCGTGCCATGGATTTGAAATATTTTCTATAAAAATTATACAAAGTGAAGTGTTTTAAAGCCATATGACTCTTACAAATGCACTGCAATCGGTGAAATCTTAACCAATTACGTTAGAAAATATCCTCAGAATATTAACATATTGGTCCTAGCGATCTTAGTAATTACATCAGTTTGACGAAATGGATTTAAATTACCGGCAGTTTTTGCGTTTCGAACAATCTTATAAACACTTCAAGCGACGCCGTGTCACTCTTTTAAATGCTAGTGGTAGTTAGGGAAATTTGGAAACGAGGCAGGTACTACTGGTAACCACTAGGCTAATATCAACAAGGTGGCTGCCTTCCAAAATGTTAGTTGCTTTGTGTTTGAACAAAGTATCGTATTTCATAATGCCGCTGTACAAAATATATACAATGTATTCTATTTCAAAAAGTCGTCAATGTGTATTTTTAACGCAGTCAAAAACCAATCAGGCATCGGATTTATAGTTGATGCATTGTTTGGTTACTTTGCATATCTACATAGTTTATATAGAGTAGTAGAACTGCATACAAACTTTGTATTGATACATTTTGGAAGGCAGCCGGTATGTACAACTGATTACCTTAACCCTTACAATACAATATACAATATTAATGATTATTACAGCCTTCTATTCAGTAGTCCAGTAGGTAGTGTGTTGGCTTATTAGACGTAAAGCCCGGGTTCATATCTCAGCAGATTTCTGGCAAAAATCTGAGAGTAAATAAAACTGCCATGAAAAAGTTTCTCAAAAATCTGTCGTTCGGAGTCGACGTTAAACTGTTGGTCCCGCCACTCACGTAAAAAATTAACGCACACAACATAAGTAGTGTGAGAAGCTAGGCCGTAATCCTGACTGAAGGGTTGTAATGGCCAATTATGTATGTATGTATGTCTATTCAGAATTACAAACCCACACCATCTACCATACCATGTTGTGCGTCTTTCTTTTATATGTGGCTTGACCGTCAGGTTATCGTCGGCGAGAGACTTGAAATTTTTTGCTTGATATTTAGTTATCTCTGAGTATTATCCAGCAGTCTACTGACTGGAAATTTTTTTCTCAAGCTGCCATACCCGCAGTTGGCGTTCAGTAGGCCAACACACTACCTACTAGCCTAAAGCGAACTTCTTAGGAAATCGAAATAACCAGCCAGCTTGTCCTTAATAAATGAAATAAACCGCTTAACTGTACATTTCAAAGACACATACATATTTAAAAGCCTCTCCTTTGCATATAGAAATTGTACACAAGTTCCAGATGCCATCATACATTATCCGAAAAGGCTTATCAACAAATAAATTTCCTATCCATTAAACGATATATTCTAAACGGCGTAGTGACAGTCGCCGTAGTCTGGTATGTAGCGTATTTTCTTATTAGACGTAAGGCCACGGTTCAAACCCCAGGTCAGACATCAAAACGAAATATGAAAAGGAATATTTCTTCGCTGACTTTCTCTCAGCATATTTCTGGCAAATACTCGGAGAGTAAATAAAAGTTTCTTGAAAAGTTTCTCAAAAATCTAACGTTCTGAGTCGACTTTAAATTGTAGGTAGCGCCACTCATGTATACAATTAGCACACACACAACATGAGTGGTGTAAGAAGCTAGGCCGTAATGCTGAGTAAAGGGTTGTAATGGCCAATTATGTACATATGTAGGAACAGTTGAACTTTGATCTTTAGTTCTTAAATTTTCTACACAATCTTATTCAAAAGTTTAATGAAATGAATATCTTCCCTTCACAGAATATTTTTTTCCTTCCTATTGGCTTGAAATAAATTAACTGCCATACTACTAGAGCCTTGATAACTTGTGTGGTAATCATCAAATCTAAGACCACTCCAAGATCTCATTGCTAAATATTAAAGACCCATAGTTTAATTACATCAAATGGCAAGACGAGAAGAATGTGTTGATGGAACAGATTGGCGAATTCACACCCGACAACATTGTTGACGCAATGCTCGAAAGCGAGACGAAGTGGAGCGCTGTGAGAAGATACGTAGAATGTGTACTCCGCAGGAAGAAGGCCGACATTGATACAGTACGACAGAATGATATATGATAATACGAGCCAATAGCATGAAGCTGGCTTCAAATATGGCGTACTCAGACGTGGGAGAGTAGACAACGGTCCTTAACAGGACGTCGTTCTGGACCCTTCCCGAAGTAATGCAGACAGCCGTCCCGGGAAGGGAGTATGTCCAGAAGAGGAGGAGGGATTGTTTTAGTGGAAGCTCGACGCAGCTGACGACGGTCACTGTAAGTGCGAAGGCATTTTAAACCCTACCTCACACGCCAAAAAAAATAGTTTAATAATGTGCTTTACCTTGTCCGAGCTGTTGAGAATTGCAAGAAGTTTGTCATTCGTTGAATACTCTTCAATCTAAGAACATTTAAAAGCTTTGTATGAATAGCAGAGAAAAGTGTAAGAATAATACAGCCGTTGGAAAAGTTTTGTAATCAAAAGCTCTGTAAGTAAGCAAGTGCTTTATATTTCTTATTATTTCGCACAGAAGTCAGATAGAAAGAAATATTCCTTTTTGATTAAAGGACTTGGTTTTCAAATGCTTTATAATTTGAAGAGACTAAGGCTAATGCACTCAGAGATTGTAAATAAAGAGAAAACTGGATAAAACCTGACATTTGATAAAACTTAACTTTAGCTTCTTAATATTTCGTTCTTATGAAATATTTTCTCTTTTTTTCTAATTTTAAAATATTCTCTCCTCTATTTTTTTTTTAAAGCCTTACAAAGGATATTAAATATCTAAAGAAGATCTTTTAAACAAAAATTACGAGCACCTTGTAGACTAAAATATATTTCCAAATACACATACACTGTACAGGCAGATAATGTGAAGAAGAAAAGAAACCATCGGATTACAATGGAAAAACTTGAAAATGCATTCAGGAATTTTTATTGAATTTCTTTAACACCATCATTATTTATAGTCAAACAATTTGACTTCGAATAAAAAATATTACCCAAGAAGGCTCTTAAATATCAACAACACATTATAGATATTTACACTTTGCGATAAATTATTTGCTCCCAAAAAAACAAAAAAAACCTATCTAGACAACTAAGGATCCTTATGAAAAAGCCAAAAAAAAAACGAAAAAGTAAACGCCAACAAATTATTTGCAATGGCGGCAATACCTGCAGCAATATTGTTGAGAAGAACAGCAAAAAAAAACAGGGAACTTTAACATAAAAACGCGATAAAGTTACGATTTATTAGCGACCTCAGCTTAAAATCAATTATGCTGGAATGTAGAACGTTACAGCATTAATAGCAACCAAATATTGAAAGCAGCAGCAGCAACCTTAATGCTGACATCCCAAAAAAATAAAGAAAAAAATATTAAAAGAGTTGGCGCAAAAGCCAAAGAACCAACAGAAAAAGATTGTTGCTGCTGATCATACGGCTGCTGATGATGATGATGATCACCCAAGTAACAACAAATAAGAAAAAAAATGGAAGAAAAAAAGAAGATAAACACAATTACGCAAACCTACTAATGTTGCTGCAGTTGTTTCTATTTACAGGAGCTAATGATTGAGCAACATGTTTTTCAATTTTTTTTTGTCTGCTATTGGACCATAGTGGCTACTATTACAGCCTTTTTCTCCCTTTTATAAGCTGTTTAACTGAAGATTATGTAATATGACGATAGTTTATAGGTTGTATATGTACATACATACATATCTGTAATCGACCTCTTATGCATCCTCAAAAGAAGTGTGCAGCCACCATTAACTAAGGTTATGTTGTATTGGACTGTTTGGCTTTTTCTTTTCTTAAGATTAACCGCCAAACATCATCACCACCAATAATAGTAACAACATCACACCACAAGTACCAACGTCAGTAGTTTAATGAATACAAATGCAAAAAAAACATTGGTTGCACTTAAAGGGGTTGGACAACCAACTAAGGACGATAGTTAGGGCTCATAGGCAAAGGAATTCAAAATTAAAGACGCAATAGTTTAGGTTCTGAAATTAGTAACTGACTCTAAGAAAAAAAAACTTTCACCCTTCGATTTTAAGAGAAGTCTTCATATCATATTTGTTAAGGAAATTGTGCCCATCCTGTAAATACACTTGACTCTGCATCAGTCATAACTTGTGTAAGTGTTATGTTAAGGAATGTTATATTTATAAAGCTAGGACAAGGACTAGCCTGAAATAGAGAATATTGGAAGCTATAAAATTGTTTGCTCTCTCGGACAAAACTAACATTCTACAAGACACTTAGCCTATCCGTGCTTCTTTATGGCGCAGAGGCATGGGACCTAATAAGAACTGATGCAGCGGCCTTGAGAGTCTTCGAGAGAAAAGTACTTCGATCTTCGGCCCAGTGCGAGTTGGCGATGATTTCCGTATCCAATACAACAGTGAGCTATATGAGCTCCTCAACGATATAGTCGTTGTACAGCGTATTAATATCCAGCGGCTGCGCTAGCTCGGCCAAGTCGTTCGAATGGACGAGGATGCTCCGGCGAGACGGGTTTTTGATGCGGGAATCTGCAGAAGTCGGCGAAGAGAACGACTTTGCATTCGTTGGAAGGACCAAATCGAGGAAGCCCTGTCATCGATTGGTGTGATCAACTTGCGAAAGGCGCAGAGGCGCCTGGAAGGATGTGTTGCGGCAGGCCGAAATCCGTTAAACGGGTTGTTAATGGCCAATTAAGTAAGTAAGTAAGAAGTATAAAATTATTTTATTTGATATTTTGGACCATAAGAACGGTCTTCAAATAACACGTGCGTTTTTCAACCCAACATACATACATACATAATTGGTCATTACAACTCTTCAATCATGATTATGAACTAGTTTCTCACACCATTTGCGTTGTGTACGTTAATTGTACAGATGAGCGGCAGGACCTAAAGTTTAAAGTCAACTTCGAACGACAGATTTTTGAGAAACTTTTAATGGCAACTTTCAGAGCTTTTGTCAGAAATCAGCTGAGATTAAGTCGCCAATGAAATATTTTTCATGCTCGTTTTGTTTGGAGATGTCTGACCTGTGGTTTGAATAGTGTCCTGACGTCTAATAAGTCAACTGCCTACTAGACTACGGCGACTTAAATCACCGTATTCTCATGAGTGGTATACGAGAGTATACGAGAATTCTACTGAATTTAAATACACAGTTTATACCGTTTCAAGTGGCTTCAGTGTATATATTAAGGTTTTTACATTTTTTATTAAAAATAAATAAAGAAAAATCCCTCACATACAATATTTTTCTTTTTTTTTTTTTTTTTGTTAAAGCTGCTGCTCTTCTTGTCTATGGATGATAAATTAAAAGACTAACTTGACAATCACTTAAGCATAGTTTGTTACCCAAAAAGCCGTCTTAGACATAAAACATGGCTGCTATTAGTGTATATGGTTGGCACAAATAGTTCTATGCTCGGTAGGAGCAGTGGTAGTAGTAGTAGTCGTAGTTAATCGTGGCGCGGTCGCCGGTGTTGTCATCATCACATAAACCATAAGGTATCCTTTTGTACAGGTACTGTTTATATCACAATGAATAAAAATAGAACACAGTTCATTAAAATAAGCTTACCTTACCTTACCTTAATACATTGCGCGCACACACAGGGGTTTTTAATTTTAAACATTGAAACGATAGCGGTAATCTTGAACTTTGTTTTTCCAAAACAAAAAAAAAATTCTGTTTTTTGTTTCTTATTTTCTTTACTTTTTTGTTAAGCTTGTCTGAATATTGAATATTTCGGATAGAGCTGTGGCGAAAAGAACAAAATATTGAAAGAATAAAAGAAAAGAGAACTGAAATACAAACGATTGAAGGTGGTATACATGGAGAGAAATAGTTGCATGGGAGTGTCGATAGGCATGGAATGTTTGTAGAAAAGAGCAGAGATATATGTTTAGTAAAGTAATCGGTATGTGAATCTGTTTTTCTACTAGACTGTATTTGAATTTTATGAAGGAGAGCATTTGGAGTCGAGGTTATGTTCCACTGTTCAGGTAAATTAACAGATTTGCAGGGAAAACTCCACAAACTAACAAACGCTGCGACGTTTTCAATCCCACACCTACATCTAGAAAATACTGCAGTGGTTAGGCCAACTCTTGCATGCATCGATATAAACCTCTAGAGTCCCATTGGGAGTCTGTGTATCTTTAGATCAGAAGCTCTTAGTTGGAATTCAACAAGCAAACGACTTCTTCAGGAAATGATAAGACACCATATAATCAAGCCTTATGGGCCAACGTATTTCAAGAAATGCACCAGGACTTACAGTCACCAGCTGAACCTTATTCTTCAATAGAAAGTTAAATGGAAGTCAAGTGAGTACTGCAAACAATAATTAAGTTGAAGTGGAATAGAGTGCACATAGTCTAGTAGGTAATATGTTGGCTTATTAGAGGTGACCCCATATCAGAGATCTCGGACAAAATGTCTTTGTCGACTTCCACTACGCAGATTTCTGGCAAAAAATCTGAGAGTAAACAAAATTGCCAAGAAAAGTTTCTCAAATATTAGCCGGCAGTGCCATTTGTGTTTGCATACCATACCATACGTCAGCACCATAAAGCAAAATTGATTCTACTACGATACTATAGAGATATATAGTAGCGAGCAAAGAAAATGCAACGCCAAGTCGATTGACCTTTATGTATGCCTCTTTCAAAAAAACAGTACGGAATTTAAATACTTTTTTATTTTTATGCGCCACAAACTTAGTTAACAAATGCAGGTTACAATATCACAATTTTTCTATCCACTTATTTTTATTTTTAAAAAATTTTTTTTTTTTTATTTTTTTTTATATATATTTTTAAAATGCAACGCTATGTTATTCAATAACTTTGTTTAAATTAAATGCATATTCTTACAAAATGTTGGTTAAAAATATACTTAAAACTAGTACTTGGTGGTGTAGCCTTTATTTTCTATTACCGCTTGCAGGGGTATTTTCTTCCCATTCTGACTTTAATTTTTTTTCTAATTTCGCTAAATTTTTCTTCTTAACTTTCCGATCTCAAATCTCCCATAGGTTATCTATGGGGTTTAGATCGGGAGATTGTGACGGCCAATCTAAAACGTGCACATCATGGTCGCTTAGGTAGGAACGAAACAAGCGACTAGATTGCTTCAGGTCATTGCCTTGTTGGAATATGCTGTTTGGGGGCATTTTTTTCCATAAGATATATATATTATATTTTCTTCTAGGATCTCACAGTATTTAGTGGCATTCATAATACCATCGATTATCACCAACGGACCAACTCCGTACCGAGAAAACACACCTACCAATAAATTGCATAAAATAAAGAATTTCGCCGAAAAACAAAAACTAACTTTCCCCACACCATTAGTGAATCCCCGCCATGTTTTGCTGTTGGTAGCTGATATCTGGGAGAATATCTCTTTTAGGTGGTCTTCGAATATATTTTATCCCATCAGAACCAAAAATTTACTCATCACTCCACAGCACTTTTACCCACTGTTCACTTGACCAATATTGATAACGCTTTGCAAAATTAAGGCGCTTGATTTTATTGGCGTTAGTTATTAGCGGTTTCTTTCCGGGACGTCTGGCAAATAAATTGGCATCATTCAATCTGCGGCGAACAGTATTCGCACAAATGGAAATACCCATTTGCTCATTAGCGTCCACAGCTGTCATTCTTAGATCAGCTTTAACCAGTCTAACATTTGGTGATCTTTGCACTGGGTAGATTTCCTTGGGCGACCGCTGCCAGACTTTCTTTATACGCTATTTGTTGTTCGAAATTTAGACGCAATTCGGCACACCTTTGATTTGTTTACGCCGAATATTTGCCCAATTTCTCCAATGCTTTTACCTTCTTCCAGAGCCTTAATAATGGCTACCTTGCTATCAGTTAATAACTGTTTCTAATGGTTAATAAAATTGCAAAAATTATTAACAAAAATTTTGTATAAATAATTTTATCTACTTAGTTTCACTTATAATTCACTGCGTTGCATTTTGTTTGCTCGCTGAAATTTGTCACTTTTTTTCTTAAATGTTAAAATAAAAATAAGTGGATAGAAAAATTGTGATATTGTAACATAATAGCATAAAATTAAAAAAAGTATTTAATTTCCGTACTGTTTTTTTGAAAGAGGCATACCTAAAGGTCAATCGACTCAGCGTTGCATTTGTTAGCTCGCTACTGTATATGTGATGGCGGGTCTAAGGTCCTTAAATCTTACCCACGGGTGTTTTAGAAGTGTACAGTGCTATAGTCCGCTCTGTTAACCCTTTCAATTACTTTATCTTTCATGAGAGTTTGGGGGCCAGAATTGTCCCAGATCCTTTATAACCTCTTGGGAAAGGAGAGTTGAATTCTATTAAGGAACGCATGTCTTAATTACATTCAAATCTGTTTGAGGTTCTAACAAGTCCATAATTTCTAATGATGTTTACCAATACCAGCTCAAGTAAGCAATTCTCTACAGAATTTGTGGAAAAGCCTTTAAAGCAGGATTTGCCACAGTGGAATGAAAATTTCGCTAGCTCTACTATTTGTAACCTTTGCGGTAAGCATTGTTAGTGGTGCATCCATTTGATGTCCGTGTTGCCAGATTGGAAACCTAGTATTACCCTTCAATTTCTTTCCAGTGTAGGCTTCGACTAAATAAGCTTTTTACCTGTTTCTGTGCCTTCCTTTATAGTTACGATCGGTTTTTCGCGCTAAACTTTTTGCAAATCATAGAAAAATAACAAAAACAACAACGCAAAGTACAAAATAGAAGCAGAAAAGTAGACAACAAAAAAAGAAAACAGAATAGAGCAAAAACAGCACAATTCTTCTTAACTATGCGGCGGTCCAAAGGTGCTATATCAGCCACAGCTATTGAGAGCTGCCGCGGCTGATGACGACAACAACGACTGTCGGTCTCAAAATGAACAAACTACCACAACGACACTGACGGTGATGAGGATGATGATGATGCCATACCAAGCATAAGGTTAAATTTCAATGTTTAAGGTTAGCAGCTGAACGAACACCAACCAACAAACTGCCACTACCAACACCAACGACAAGCACTAGCAATAGCACCAGCACCATCACTAGACAAAAGGTACAGTGTATATATGCAGATACTACATACCTTACAAACGCTTACAACGAAGGTGGCTGAGTGGCTAACTTTGAGGAACTATTTCTAAACTGTGAACATACAAATTCACTCAGAGAGTTGATAGTGAGCAGGAATATGTTAAAAGAAAAGAAAGAAAAAAGAATTCTGTTTGGAGAAAAAAAAGTAATGAAAAGCAAAAGAATAGAAACTGATACCATTGCGGCATAGAGTAAAAGCAGTTAATTCGTAATACCGCCAACGAAACGATACAGCATCTAAACATTAAGCTGGCAAAACCAAAAACAAAACAAAAAAACCCCTTATAAAAGAACCTTTAGTACAAAGAAAAAAAATATGAACGATTTGCTGGTGAAATTGCTAGTGGAATTGAATTTCTAATACCCTAAACTACGGCTCTTATACGAAATTGTTTAAAATCAAATATTTTCCCATTTTCCAGTCCCTTTTCAATTGGATTTTAAAAAGATTACAAAATTTTCTGATGATGTTGATGGGGATATTGTTTTCAGTGGTAGCAAATTTTTAATTCAAAGCGGATTTCGCTACGCAAACTGTTTCATTATTGAAATAATATTAAAATTATTGAAATATATTCAAAATAAAATTTAACTTAAGCATTTTCAGTAGAATGAGAGCGCTAACAGCCTTAGCCTACAATAGAATATTCTAGGTTATGGTCGTTTAATGTAAATCTTTTGTTGCAGGCAGCATTCAGTTTCACTCCATAGGTCTTTACGATGTTCTGTCTCCACTTTCCGTGGTATCATTGTAACCCTGAAGTTGAATATTCTTCCATTTGAAAGTCTTCTTACTTACTTACTTATTTAATTGGTCATAACAACCCGTTTAACGGATTTCGGCCTGCCGCAACACATCCTTCCAGGCGCCTCTGCTTCGCGCGCCTACGCCAGTTGATCACACCAATCGATGACAGGGCTTCCTCGATTTGGTCCTTCAAACGCAAACAAGATTGTCCTCTTCGCCGACTTCCGCAAATTTCCGCATCAAATAGCCGTTTCTCCGGAGCATCCTGCTCCATTCGAACGACATGGCCGAGCCAGCGCAGCCGCTGGATATTAATACGCTGTACAACGTCTATGTCGTTGAGGAGTTCATACAGCTCACTGTTGGATCGGATACGGAAATCATCGCCAACTCGCACTGGACCGAAGATCTTGCGTAGTACTTTTCCCTCCAACACTCTCAAGGCCGCTGCATCTTCTTTGAAAGTCTTCTCCTCTTCGTAAATGCTATTCAATCTAGCTGACATTCAACACTGACTTCTCATGAAGTTAATCCTTAGGCAGAGATTATCCACTTTTTGTGTTTCAAAGTAAAGTCAAATAAAACACTCTGATTTCGTTGCAACTTTTTATTCCATTCATTTAACATTTAATTGAATACCTTTGGATTAATTACAGCAGAGGATTCTTCTGGTCGCTTTCAACTACTTTTTCATACATTTTGGGGTTGTAACTCAGCGATAACTTTGCAAATGTTGTTTGTAAATCATTATTACCTGTGAAAACATGGTCTAACGATGCCAAATCGCATGATCTTGGTGGTCGAACGAAGTCTTTAAAATGGGAAAATACTCTTTCTAGCAACTAGCAAAGCATAAATCGTCCTGGTATAATGCAGACATAAAGCTCTGTATTGACGACAACGGGTCTTCCAAGGCCCAATGATTTCTCAAGACTATTATACATACATAGTACGTACGTAATTGCTTGTTACAACCCTTCAGTCAGGATTACGACCTATTTTCTCACACCTCTTATGTTGTGTGTGTTAATTTTATCCACGAATGGTGGGACCTACAAATTAAAGTCCACTGCGAACGACAGATTTTTGAGAAATTTTTCACATAATTTTTGTCAGAAATCTACTGAGAGGTAGTCACCGAAAAAATATTTTTTCAATATGTCGTTTTGTTGGAGATGGCTGAGCTGAAGTTTGAACCGTAACCTCATGCCTAATAAGCCTACTAGACTACGACGACGGGTAGAATATTATGCAAATTATAATACTCATCAAAAATCACTTTTTCTGTTTATAATGTCTTTCCACTTCTAGATTCTTCAAGCCACCAAATGAGAACGAAGCAGCATCGCTGAGTAAAGTTTTGTTCGAAAAATCAGGATTGAATGCATCCTACTCTAGAACTTATATCTTCAGGATTGTGAATGTGCAGCCGGCTTTAATTGTTTCTGGATAGAAATTCTAAACTTTTACGAACAGAAGTGATGTTGCTGGGGGCTACCACTTTTGTAAGGCTTCCAGCCTCTATTAATTTCTTTATAATCTGGACAATTCACTGCGCAGTAGATCAATAAAGATGGATATTATTTGGTTGCCTTGTTTTTTATTTTTTTTTTTTTTTTGCTTTATAGAGACGTCCAACTTCCGCTACGTCCGATAACAAATATCTTAGGAGGCCATGATTGGCCTTAAGTGGTCTGACAACGGCAAAGCTTACCCATTTAAGTTTTTAATGATTCTTCTTTTTTGTGACTGTTCTTTGCTGTTTCTATCTACTTGGAGTGGCCGTGGTCTAGTAGGTATTGTGTTGGCTTATTAGACGTGAGGCCACGGTTCCAACCTTAGGTCATATATCTTTAACAAGACGAAATATGAAAAAATATTTTTTTCGGCGGCTTCCTCCCATCAGATTTCTTGCAAAACTCGGAGAGTAAAATAAAATTGCAATGAAAAGTTTCTCAAAAATCTGTCGTTCGGAGTCGACTTAAATCTGTAGGTCCCACCATTCGTGGATAATATTAAAACACACAACATAGTAAACGTGAGAAGCTAGGTCGTAATCCCTACTGAAGAATTGTAATGACCAATTATGCATGTATGTATCAATTTCTATCCCTAGGGACTATTGATTGCAATTTAAGCTCAGAGCTTATGTACAAAGATTAGGTAAAACCGTATTGACTAACTTCTTCAATTGAAAGTTAGGGCGACAAGTCGATGCTTTCTTGGAATATTGTATTTTATTTGTTATTATTATTGATGTTGTCGTTGTTTTAGTTGTTATTATTGTTAAAGTTCAACAAAAAAAATAACAAAAGAAAAAAACCGAAAACACAAGACAAATTCAACGAGTGTTGGTGGTGTTCTTGTTACTGTCGTCTGTTATTGTACTTCGTTTTCGTTGCTCTCTTTATATTGTTGCTAAAAACATTGTCTTGTTCTAACAAATAAAATATTTAAATTTACTTAAAAGGTCAATTACGTCAAATGTACGCCAATGTCTCAAGGATCATTAGGTGTGGATGTTATGAAAACAACTCTAAGAGCACTAGCTGGTGTAGCAATCAAGCCAATGCAGAATATTTTCTAACACTGTTTGCCAAATATACTCGTATATTGAGCCGCTGCAATATCATAAATTTTAAAAATTTTCCACATAATCTGTTAACACTTTCAAATATTCGAAACTAAAACAAGAAGAAGAACAAGAAGAAGAGGAAAAGAAATTTTGTTGTCGTCTATTTTAAGTTCGATTAGAACAAGTGCTTTTGCTATTTAAGATTCTCGCGTTTGGTTTATCTAAGGCAATGTGGTATGCAATTTATTGTTTATTTTAAAGTCTAAAAATTGTTTAAGTTTTGTTTTTATTTTCTTTGTGTTGTTGTTGTTGTTTAATTCTATACTTATAACCATTATTGGAAAATAGAATGTGTAATCGTGGTGACAATTTTCACAAATTTTTCTCTTCCATGGTTATCGCAAGGCAAAAAAAATACTAAAATACACTCTATTCCAGCGTCTGAAAAACTACAACGCCTTTAGGAAAATGTTCTTAAAATTATTTACAGTGGCGAAGAAAAGTTCTTTAGAACATTAAATTGAAAGTAAAACTAAATCTTGAAATAAGAAAATAATTTTTGTTTTGCTTTACATTGTTAAGGCCTCTCTCTCTCTCTGTGTCTGTGTCTGTGGCTGTATTGACCAATGTCCTCTACAGTTTCTGGACTTTACATTATAATGCTGACAACAACAACAACAGATGTATTGTTGTCGTCCAGTATTATTTAAGGAATTCAAGTTATCTTAAGTACGCCTACAAGTACATGTAAATCGACTTTCAATATATAAAACACATACGAGCGATTTACTGCAACAGTCAGTGTTTTTAGCAGTTTTTTTCCTGTTGAATTTTCAAACAAAAAAAAAAGAGAAAAAACTTAAAATAAACTAAAGTAGAATATAAAATCCAAAATAAAATACGTGAAAATATAAAGTAACGCATATGTAACGATCATTGGCTTTCAGTTTTATTCGCCTTTTTTTCCTCTTGTAGTAGAATTTCGAGGAAAAAAGGAATGCAATTTGCTCGCTTGACACTTAAAAATGCAGAGACAATGTTCAAATTGAAACTATTGGTATGATAGTTTTAAGTTAACAAGTTGAAAATAAAAGAACAAAAAAATTATGTTGATTTTATTCTTTACTTTGGTATGCTAAAGGAAAAGCTAAGAGCTGTTACACAGCAAGTGTTAAATGTTGGTAAAATTCAAAGTAAAATTAAAAAGAAATTAATCTGTAAAAACAATAAAGGATAATATTCTACAATATAATTGTATAATATAATAAAAATCCTCTCAAATATATATAGGGTCTTCCAACAGTGTCTTCCTCACTTTCATATTTAATAACGGCCATCTTGTTGAATCTGTATCTTTCAAATTCGTTGTCAATTATTTAGTCTGTTTTATCAAATAACCATGGACGAATAGACATGAATTAGAGACAACAACATATGTTCGCTTGGCTCTGGGCCAGTCAGCAAATAACCCTCATTTTGAACGAAAAATCGTCTCAAACGATGAGGCCTATTTCTAGAAGAATGGGTTCGTGAACAAACAAAATTTTTGTATTTGGGACGATACCAGTCCAACTGAGATCCAAGTGTGGCCAATACTTACCGAAAATGGCACCTTTTTAATATGGCTCTAAGGTTAGAGAAGACGCCGTAGCCTAGTAGGTAGAATTATTAGACGTAAAGCCCGGGTTCAAACCCCAGGTCAGACATCAAAACAAAATATGAAAAAAATATTTCTTCGGCGACTACCTCTCGGCAGATTTCTGGCAAAAACTGTAAATAGACCTGCCCTGAAAAAGTTTCTCATAAATTGTCGTTCGGAGTCGACGTTAAACTGTAGGTCCCGCGACTCACGTATAAAATTAAGGCACACAACATGAGTGGTGTGAGAAGCTAGACCGTAATCCTGACTGAAGGGTTGTAATGGCCAGTTATGTATGTACAACAGTTACTAAATTATACGTACGGTTAAAAAATTGCCGAAATTTTTTAACTAATCCGTTTTCGTTGAAAATCTTTATAGTTTCCTTGATGTTAAGACGGTCTTTTGCATTGGTTAAAAAATTTCTGAAATTGAACTTAATTGTGCCCCTGCAAAGGCCCACAAAGGTATACATCCGATTTACAAATTTCACAAATTTGTGAACCAAAGCAAAAGACCGTCTTAAAATCGAAGAAATATGTCGGACAATTATAAATATTTTCAAAAAAACGGATTGGTTACAAAATTTCTGAAATTTGTTACCCGTATGTATACTTTTGTGGCTATGTGTATGTTATTATAAGGCTAGAGGCATTGTCGTTCCACATTTCTTAGAAACAACGTTGGCCAGACAATGACTATTAATGGCAAGCACTATAGGTCGATGATTATCAACTTTTTGTGACCTGAGTTGGATGATTTTAACATAAATAACATGTTTTAATAGGACGGTGTTACGCGGCGCCGTAGGCTAGGAGGCAGTGTGGCCACAGTTCAAAGCCCAGTTCAGACATCTCCAAAAAATCAAAATATGAAAAAATATTTCTTCAGCGACTTCTGCTCAACAGATTTCTAGCAAAAACTCTGAAAGTAAATATAATTTCTACGAAAAGTTTCTCAAAAATCTGTCGTTCGGAGGCGACTTAAAACTGTAGGTCCCGCCAATCATGGATAAAATTAATACACACAACATAAGTGGTGTGAGAGGCTAGGTCGAAATCCTGACTGAAGAGTAGTAATGCCGAATTATGTATGTTACGTGCCACACAGCACACGTCACTTTGATACCCTGCTCAAGCGATTTGATAGGATAGTCATCTCACATTGAGATGGTGTGTATTGCCCACCGAAATACGATTCCACTAGCAAATTTAGGTGATGTTTTCTGAAGTCGTAGATGTATGCGCATAAGCCACAGACAACATCGATTCTCAAAGTTAACATAACCATCGTTAAAATCCATGCCATCGATAAAATTGAATCCAATTTATACACCAGATTTATAGAAAATCTGATATTTTTGATATTTTCCAACCAAGGAAGCTATCATGGACATTTGAAGAATGTTATACTCCTTACATAATGGCATCAATAGGTCTTGCAAACGTATAAAAAAATTTCGATGGTAACTCTCGCACACTTTTTTATGTAAATTTTACGATAGGGAGAGTGCTTAATCAAAGACCCAATTTATCTCGTTTGCTGTCACCTTGTTTGAAATGGTACTCGCCAAATAGAGAAACATTTCAACATCTTCAACTAGTAGTTCTGAATTTTATATGTACGTTGAATAATTTCTATAGAATGGCTCTATTTCATACCGATTTTTAAGGGAGCTATAGGTGAAGTCGCCGTAGTCTAGTAGGTAGTGCGTTGGCTTATTAGACGAAAAGCCAGGGTTCGAGCCCCAGGCCAGACATCAAAATAAAATACAAAAAGTATTTTTTCGGCGACTTCCTCTAAGCAGATTTCTGGCAAAAACTCTGAGAGTAAATAAAATTGCCATGAAAAGTTTCTCAAAAATCTGTCGTTCGGAGTCGACTTTTAACTGTAGGTCCCGTCACTCATGTATAAAAATTAACTCACACAACATAAGTGGTGTGAGAAACTAGGTCGTAATCCTGACTGAAGGGTTGTAATGACCAATTATGTATGTATGTATAGGTGAAGTGGAGAAACTAGGTCGTAGTCCTGAGTGAAGGGTTGTGAAGTGAAAGCAAATACTTGAATTACATCTTATTAGGAAACGATGGCAGAACAAACGGATGATATATATAGTGCTGATACCGAATAGATCGTTTGTAATTCGTTTGGAGTTCTTTTGCTTGAGTGTCTCCCTTAAAACAAGAAACAGTTTGTCAAATCGTATGGTTCTTTGATGATGTTAAATAATTTTAAAGAAATGGCTTTGAGGTTCTATTGTATTTTATACAGTCAAATGAACGCTTATTGTCTTCATATAAAGGGTCCGCCAAATAACTTTTTTTTTAAAATGCTTTAAAAAAAATCTTCATTCTTCATTGGCCATGGCTTCATTGGCCATTGGTGAAATACAGCTGCACACAATCGATAATGTGTTTAAAAATAGGACCGATCGTGTAGGCTACTGCATGGGCAGCCGAGGCAGCCATTTGAATGAAATTATTTTCCATTATTAACCGGAAGGATTGTACTTTCAAATAAAAAAACAAATTTGAGAAAATATTCAGTAGTTTTTTTTAAAGCATTTTCAAAAAAAAAAGTTATTTGGCGGACCCTTTACTAAGTAAGGGTGTAGGCAGCATTTTATTGCCTGTTCTAAAATCACAACCAACAGCTATGTTGCTCTATATCGCTTTGAGTTTGTAGAGTATGTGGCCTTTTGTTTATTTTAATGCAGAGTCATATCCCTTCCAATATCAAAAGCTTCAAAACTTCTTTTTCATTTCCTCAAAAGCCCTGAATTCATTTGCAAAACTAAAAATCCCGTAGAGCCTTAACACCTGTAAATAGTATAAATTTTCAGTTCCGCCCCGAATATAATCTGCAATTTTTTCCAATGATTCGCAATTGGTTTTCGATCGAAATTTAAAAATAAACAAAAAATTTCACCATTCAGAATTCTAGGAAAGTGAAGTGTACCACACTTGTTTTTTCTATTCTGTGTTCCAAACACGTATACACAAAATATTTATTCCCATGGAATATTTAAAACCCTTGCCGTTTGAACAACCAGAAACAGAAATTTAACAAATTTATGACATCCTCCAAACATCTGAAGGCAAACCTTTTAATTATAATTTCTATTCTACAAATAAATTCAAACAAACAAAGAAACAAAAGCTCTATAATTTGTTTTTCTATGAAATATATTTCCTGCTAAATTCACTCAATCAAGCAACGCAACGAAAAAAAAATTGATTTTCAAATCAAAAAAATTTCATTTGATTTTAGCCGCTGTAGAGAAACAAAACTTTTTTTCTCGTACGCGTTTGGAATAAGAGCGTAAAATGTAGCAACTTTATTGGATTGACGGGCGTACATATTAAATTAATATAAATTGGCGCAGGTAGCTACCAACAAATACTGTACATACGACACACCATGTGATTAAAAACAGACAATAACAGATACATACTCGTACAGGGTCTCTTTCTTGTTGGTTTAAACAAATAATGATGGTGGCCAGCAATATTGATGTGATATTTTGTTGTTCAAAAAGACATTTCCAGGAAATAAAGTCGTAACAAAAGGGTTAAAATAGTTAAGAAAGCATATCACAAACCTTAACAACAGGTAAATACATATTTTTCGATTCTTTTTTTTTATTGACTTCTAATAAATAAATGTTTAGAGTGTCTAATTAAAATAAAATTTCTTTACATTTGCAAAATTAATATCACGCTGCTAAGAAATTAACATAATTAATGTATTAATGAATAATGACTAATAAAATCTGCAAACGATTATCTATGAAACTGGTTCATACCTACTCGTACACTCATATGATTTGTATTTAAATTATCAAAAAAAGAATAATTTTTTCTAAAAACAAAAAAATGTTCCCATGGTTATAAATAATCGTTATACATAAAAACAGTTAAAACTGCATAATTAATATTCATAATTCGTGGAATAATTATTGTTGTTTAGATTTAGTACTGGCTGCTCCAAAAGAACAATCAAAACAGTTGATGATCGCATCATCGCATCTCTTCTAATCAAATGCGTTCAAATTAATGAAAAAAAAAAAACAAATCAAAAATCAACACACAAGCCAAGAAAAATAAACTCTCGTTTAAATTAAGAGACTCTGCATGAAAAATTGGTAAGACAAACAAAACAGATTGAATTAATTTTTATCTCATTTTGCTTCTTGTTGTTGAGGAGGTTTTCAGCAACAGTATTAGATATCTGGATACACGAATCAGATACAATTTCATCAAATTATATAAGATTAGAAATATGGATGAACAAAGTAAGACTCATTAGCATATGGATTTATAAAAAAGGTTGATAATACGCGATTTAAATTGTACACTATAAACAGTGTCTCAAAGGGGAATCCAACTAACAGAAGTGAAGTCGACGTAGTCTAGTAGCAGTAGGTAGTGTGTTGGCTTATTAGACGTAAAGCCAGGCTTCGAGCCCCAGGCCAGACATCAAGACAAAATACAAAAAGTATTTCTTCGGCGAATTCCTCTCAGCAGATTTCTGGCAAAAACTCTGAGAGTAAATAAAAAAATTACCATGAAAAAGTTTCTCAAAAAATCGGTCGTTCGCAGTCGACTTTAAACTGCAGGTCCCACTAATCATGTATAAAATTAACACACACAGCATAAGTGGTGTGAGCAACTAGGACGTTGTACAATGGGTCAATGCGACCTCCGGGTACTGTACTTGTCCTAATTGACGAGTACACGTCCTCTAACCTAACACGACCTAAACTAACAGACCATTAACTTACTAGAATACCAAGACATCACATCTACTAAGTCATAACTTGTACGTTATTCTATTCTTTTTGAAAGTAATTTAACGTCTTGAGCCAAACGCAAATACTAGGACAACCTGGACGGTGAGGAAGATCTGCTGCACTACTAATATCACAAAAAAGTTTCAAGCCCGTAAGTTCTGCGCCGAATTGCCAATGTGGTCAGCAATTTCATTGACATCCATCACGGACTAGGCAGGTAGATAGGTTGGAATGGTAGCTTTGATATCAAAAGCTTACTTGAGCACGCATAGCTCATTTGAGCCATTGTGACGCCACGGGTAAGCGCAGTCACCATACTGACCAAATTCCACCGAACGCATAGAGAAAATTGGTCAGCGTGGAAGCTGCATATCATGGAGTGACAAAAAAAGCACAATTTTGATCGCCACACCGAGTTGATCATTGTATATGAATCCAATTTTATAAGTGCCGTCTGCCTATACATAACATAATCGGTCATCATAACCCTTTAGAATTACGGCCGAGCTTCTCACACCACTTATGTTGTGTGTGTTAATTTTATACATGAGTGTTGGGAACTACAGTTTAAAGTCGACTCCGAAGGACAGATTTTTTAGAAACTTTTCCATGGTAATTTTATTTTCTCTCAGAATTTACGCCGGAAATCTGCTGAAAGGAAGTCGCCGAAGAAATACTTTTTTGTGTTTTGTTTTGATGTCTGGCCTCGAGCTCGAACCATGGCTTTACGTCTAATAAACCAACACACTACTTACTTGACTACGGCGACTTTGAAAACCGTTCCATAATATCTCTTTCGAGTCCACAAAATTATGATGAATCTATCAGCGTCGTAGGGGTTTCCCTCCTCACCAGTTATTCTCTCTGCCTATTGTGTGAATTATTTCCTATATGGCTTGGAATCCAGCAGAGGTTTGACTATTTTTATGAATAGATAAACTTGATGCTTCTTTAAATTATCTTTAGTTTTCTTTATAATACCTTTCCTAAACCGAGGTCTCACGTCTACCTACTAGACTACGGCAACTTCCTATCCGATAACTAAATACATAGAGCTGCTTTTATTTGATCAAAAGATTTCTACAAGGACATCATATGTAAAGCAGTTCAGATCACTGGAGTCAATACAATACTTCGCTGAAACTCAATTTACTGATTCGAGGAACATGAACTCATTAAAAGATCGTGGGTGCCCTGGTAGTCTAGCGGGTAGTGTGCTAGACTATTAGCGTGAGGGTCGTGACTTCGATTCCCACCAGAGACTCTGGTCTGTGACACAACACCGAGCATATGGCCAAAGTTACTCAGATCGAATATAATTACAATATAATTTGTAATTGTATTGTAATTAATAAATAAATAAATAAATAAAAGATCATATGGTGTGGGATTGGATCGAATGTGGAATTGCTTCGAAGTTCCAACCAATCACCAAAGCACTGCTTATAGCATACTTCGGCACAAAGATATACAGGAGGATAACTTTATTATGGCCGAACAGTTAATTAGGAAGCATTTATTGTTTGTCTAGCGTATATTTGACACATTACGTATTACAATAGAATGCGATCTACAAAGCATTATTTTATAAACACATCAAGATGCCCTAGAACTACGAATTCTCGTCTAACCTTCATGGGTGTCATCGAATCCAACCCATTAAAGTTAACTTATGAGTTTGTCAAGTTAGTGTCTGGTATTCTTTAATAATATAATGCTTTAATGCAGAACAGAAGGATTAAACAGCTTATTATGCAGAACACGATCGGTCCAATTCTTAAGCACATTATCGATTGTGTGCAGCTGTATTTCACCAATGGCTTCACGAATATTGTCCTTTAAAGCGTCAATTGTCTCTGGCTTGTCGGCGTAACACTTATCTTTGACGGCACCCCACAAATAATAGTCCAACGGTGTCAAATCGCAATTCCGAGGTGGCCAAACGACATCAGCTCTGCGGCTAATAATGCGATCTTCAAAAACAGGGCGCAAAACATTGAGTGTAGCTTCGGCTGTGTGGCACGTAACGCCGTCCTGTTGAAATCAAATGTTGCCAATATCCTCCACTTCAATTTTTGTGAACAAAAATTCGTTCAACATGGCCCGATAACGATCGCCATTGACTGTAATGGCCACTCCTTGCTAATTTTCGAAGAAAAATGGCCCAATTATGCCTCTGGCCCAAAATCCGCACCAAACAGTGACGCGTTTTGGATGCGTCGGATCAAAATGATCTTCATCTCAAAAGATGATTTTTTTTGCCAAAATCGGCATCTTCTGGTGTAGGCTACTGCATGGCCAGCCGAGGCAGCCATTTGAATGAAATTATTTTCACTTATTAACCGGAAGGATTGTACTTTCAAATAAAAAAGAAATTTGAGAAAATATTCAGTAGTTTTTTTAAAGCATTTAAAAAAAAAAGTTATTTGGCGGACCCTTTACTTATACCGTTTTTATAATATAGTAGACCTACTATATGTTGTAGGGTATATAACGAACAATAAATTAAAGAAAAAAAAACGAAGAATCAAACAATAAACTTTTCAAATGAAACAACAGACCTGAAATGAAACAAAATACTGTACCTGTACGTCTAATGAGAGAAGATATGTATGCGGACCACAGTCATGTGTGCTGACGATGATTAGAGACATCAACTCAACAATATCGCATATCTTCATTTCTTTCTAAGCTGCTCAACAAACAAACAAAAAAACGAAGAAAAAAGAGGCAGTTGATGATCTCTTTTTTTATGGTAACAATCTAAGCCAGATTCTAATATTAAAAGAAGCGGCAAACTTTTGATAATTATTTTTCTTCATTTTCTTCTTCTTGTTGTTTTTTTGTACTGCATATTCAATCTCTAATGTTGACCAAAGCGCCATTTAATATTAGCATCATATTGTGCGATGAGATCAAGACAAACGATATGATTAGAAAACAGCAACAACAAAAAACCTTTAAATTTCAAACATCAACTTCAATACAAAAGCAAGATATTGTGATGAAGAAAAAAGAGAAGAGAAAAAATTATGAAATCTATGAACCGCAAAATGTTCGTCATTAAATTAAATTGAAATTTAAACAATTCAAGGTTTTCTTTATATGGCAATAATGGCTTAAAACTACACACAACAAAAGGAAACAAATTTGAAAAATAACAGCCTGCTACAGTCCCCCAACCTTGTGCCATATCAGTAGTCCAAACTACACAATAATGTTTGTGTCTTGTCAGTTAAAAATACAACGAAAAAAAAAGAAAAACATGAAAAAAAATATTTTTTTTTAAACACAATAATAATGAGCCTGTCAGTCATTATGACTGAAACAATCAAGATTTTAAACGAACAGGTTGACTACTCTTAAAAGCTGTTAAAATTATCACTGATTGCGGGTGAAAGATATGAAATGAAAAGTGTGGGAATATTGAATATTTACATGGATGAATTGTTTGTATAATTTAACAAAAAAATATATGTACATATATAAAACTTATTATGTTTATTTGGGATAGAATATTACAAGAAGTTCCAAACATTTATAAATGAAATACTATGATTAGTTCCTCTAGACCTGGCAGCCATTTGATCTGGTTTTTTATACGCTAATTTTTTTCTTTCGCTGATAAAGAGTTTTTATTATATAGCCATAATATATGTTGGGCCAGATATATGAATGTCCATACTTATATGCTACTATAACATATCGAAGGCATGGTCTAGTAGTTTCATTGACTACAAATTCGGCTAGCCAGTGTTTTAAACACAAAGTAGGCGAACAAATACATATCGGCATACTTTTTTATTTTAAATAATTAATAGGTTTCAATTGCAGTCGCCGCAGTCTATTGGGTAGTGTATTGGCTTATTGGACGTTCAAACCTCACGTCAGACATGAAAACGCAATAAAAAAAATATTTTTTCGGCGACTTACTCTCAGCAGATTTCTGGCAAAAACTCTGGGAAAAACAAAGATTGCCAGTAAAGCTTTCTCAAAACTCTGTCATTCGGAGTCGACTTTAAACTGTTGGTCCCGCCACTCATGAATAAAATTAACACACACAACATGAGTGATGTGAGAAGCTAGATCGTAATCCTGTCTGAAGGGTTGTAATGACTAATTATGTATGTAATAGGTTTCAATTGCCTTCAAGTAATCCATACAGAAAACCCCAGATCAACCAGATAGATAACATTTACAACGAATACTTGTCAATTAAGACAAGTACAGTACCCGGAGGTCGAATTGACCCATTGTACAACGTCCTAGTTTCTCACACCACTTATGCTGTGTGTGTTAATTTTATACATGAGAGGTGGGACCTACAGTTTAAAGTCGACTCCGAACGACAGATTTTTATTTATTGAGAAACTTTTCATGGCAATTTTTATTTACTCTCAGAGTGTTTGCCTGAAATCTACTGAGGAAGTCGCCGAAAAAATACTTTTTGTAGTTTGTCTTTGATGCCTGGCCTGGGGCTCGAAGCCAGGCTTTTTCGTCTAATAAGCCAACACACTGCCTACTAGACTACGGCGAATTATCAAAAACATTTTCAAATTCAATGCCAGCAAAAATCAATAAAAAAAAAAGAAAAAAACATATCTTCCAAAAACTGTAAATGGTTTGTGTCCGTGCTTCGAAAACATTTATAATATTTCGTAATAATGCTAAAAAGCTTTAGAATACAACTGCTACTAAAATATATTGTAGCAGTTGAAATTTCCCAAGTCATTTGTTAGCTAATAACAAAAGACTTAAGCAACAAACTTGAAATTTTTTATAATATCTTCAAACCAAAAAAAAATAAAAAACTAGGGATTTGAATGAAATTCAAACTACAAATTGAATAATTCGATTGTATTTTATATTTTTTTTTTGATTATTTCCGCTTAATAATTTGCTATGTTATGTGTTTGTAACCCCAATATGAAACCAACAGCAACAATTATTTACCACATAAGAATTGCTAACATTTTCCGCAAACGACATCTTAATTTACGAAAATATTACAATTATTTGGCCAGAACAAGAAAAAAATAAAAACCGAAAAAAAACCAAAAAAACAATAAAAAATCGAAATAAAATGTCAGTATAAGTTTGGCACAAGCCAACATAGTTTTTAGAGTCTTATTACTTAACATGGTATGGCATGCCAACTGTCGCAAATACTTAACACTTAAGACAACTATGACAGACCAAATGTATCGCCGAAGAAATATTTTTTGTATTTTGTCTTGATGCCTGGCCTGGGGCTCGAACCCTGGGTTTTACGTCTAATAAGCCAACACACTACCTACTAGACTACGGCGACTTCGAAAATTCCATGAAAAAGTTTCTCAAAAATTCGTCGTTCGGAATCGACTTAAAACTGTAGGTTTCGTCACTCATGTATAAAATTAACACACACCATAAATGGCGTGAGAAGCTAGGTCGTAACTCTGACTGAAATGTTATAATGACCAATTATGTATGGATGTATGTATGTATGTATGTATGTATGTAGTCCGTGGTTCAAACACCAGTACAAATATCTTGAACAAAACGAAAAAACTTTCCGCAGTCTTCTGAAAGAAGATCTATGCGTAAAATATTGCCATGAAAAAGTTTTCCAAATCTGTTGTACGGCATATAACAGAACTGTAAGTCTTGCCACCTGTACATAGATAATATTAGCACACACAACATATGAGGTCACCGTTGTAAGTAGTATCCTGGCTTATTAGACAAGAGCCCTCTGGCTCAGACAACTAAACGAAACATGAAAAAAATATGTTATTCGGCGACTTCCGCTCGGCAGACTTTTAACAGAAAAATTTGTCCACCACGAGACAAGTTTAAACCGTATCTCCAAGCTATGCCGTAATCCCAGCTAAACGTTTGTAATATATTACTGCCAGCTATGCTACAAAAAATGTCTTGAAGCTGAAACCACGATCTTAAATGGGCAAAAACTATTATTGAATTTGGATTGCACGAGTTTTTTACTTTCTGCCGTAAGTATTGATTTTGTCTTCGTTTGAAACGGACTTTAAAGAAAACATGAAACTTTTGTGAAACCAGTCTAAAGTCCACCTTTTAGAAAATCAAATGAAAATTTCCATAATGCACCTTATAAGTGAACTTATAATTTAGACTTAATAACATGACCAATCAAAAGAAAACTACCGCATGTTTAAACAGTATTTAAATTATAAAATAATTTAAGACACTTCAATTTGAAACGGTTCGTAAGGCATACAAAGTAAAATAAAAATCATCAAACAAAAAACAACAAACAAAAATTATATACAGACTTTGGAACTATCCATTGATTTTATTTTCATTTTATAACAACAAATTTAAATATTAATTTTCTTTAACTGAAGGAAAAACTGTGAGAAATACAACGCACCTCACACTAGCACACACGACTCGCAGCAGCAGCAGCAGCAAGAGCAACAAGTTTCTTATATTTGGCATTTAAATATCGACTGATTTTTTTACACAGTGGCGGCAAAGTAGCTGGGCCAACAAAATCAAACTGGCGGCTTAAATCAAAAGATGCAGTTCATTCACAAAACGGCGTAACACAATGCGCACGGCAGCAATTAAAATAAATTTTATAAATTAATATTGTCACTCCCCATTAGGTTTATAGATCAGGGCGGCCTACCAGCTCGATTAATTTAATTTGAGAATATCATGGATTTCTTTCAAAACGGTTTCTAGACTTACGATTATGGCGTCGCTGATGATGTTGTTGATCCAACACACTGAAATCCCAGGCTAAGAAGCGTTTTGTCTTTATGGATTATTTGATTTTAATCGTAGCAATTTACATAATTTCATTCGTAACATTTTGTTTTAATTTTCATTTTCTCTCTTTTTTCCCATTTTTCCCCCTGTTTTTTAATAATAAAATTTAAATTTAATAAGTTTCGTTTTAATTACAGAAACTTTATGAGTGTGAGTGAGTGAGTGAGTCCGTGTATGCGTATCATTTTATTTGAATCGTAAAATGTTGAACATTTTTTATATGTTCACGGTTGTTTTTATTTGTAATTGTAATTGGTGGTAACCAATACCGTTTGTTAATGATAATTAAAATGTGGTTGATTGTTATTATTACAAAAAATAAATTAAATTTTTACGAAAATTGCTTGTAAATTTGAAATTAATTTAATTTTATTGCTCTACAGTTATTAAGAAAAAAAAGAAAAAAGTTGCAACCACCATTTTGAAAACCTTATTACTCATTACTTTATTCATTCAATTTAATATTTCTTATAAATTCTTGCTTAATTTCTTTGTATTTCAACTTCCATTACCTAGTATTCGTTAACAAAATTGGGTCTCTTTTTCTTTTTTTTTTTTTAATCAAAATTTTTTATTTTTCTTTCCTTTTTTTTTTTGTTAGTAAAGAGAACAAATCAGCAACTTGTAAAACAATCTACATTTCACTGCCATTAAGATCATCGTTCTACTCTATAACTGAACATAAATATTTATAAACTGGCCAAAGATTACAATCACTGTTTAACATATTAACTAATTCCCTATGACAAGACCAAAACCAAAAAGGAGAAGACCAAAAAAATCTGCCAAAACTAAATACTGTTAAGTAGAACATGAAAACCAAACAACACTCTAAAGCGCTTGAATAAGACTTTAATTTATAATTTTTAAAAAAATACTTTTATTTGCATGGATTCTTGCTCTAAAAGCCTATTTCAAAATTATAAAACTATTCTGCTAAGATTTGTTTAACTCTGCTGAAATTTGTATAGAAAGATTTTCCATCATAGTTAGAAAAATATCAGAAGAAAGAAGCAATAATAACTTAAAAGTTTTAAAAGAGACAGACAACTCGTAAATAATTTCGTAAATAATTCTAAGCACAAAAAAAGTGCTTCAATGAGTCCGTGACTTTTGCGTGACACAATGGTTCGCAGTTAAAGAACCATCTCATAGCTCATGTGTGCTATACGCTTTTCACTATAGCTTCTGCAGGCTATATGCACTTTCCCTAGCGTTTTTATGATACATATATACATAATTGATCATTACAACAGTTCAATCAGGATTACGACCTAGCTTCATACACCACTTATGTTGTGTGTGTTAATTTTATACATGAGTGACAAGATCTACAGTTTAAAGTCGATTCCGAACGACAAATTTTTAAGTATCTGGTCGTGGCAACTGTTATTTACTCTCAGACTTTTTGCCAGAAATCTGCTCAGAGGCAGTCGATGAAGAAATGTTTTTTTTTATAATTTCGTTTTGATGTCTGACCTGGAATTTGAACAGTGTTACCTACGGTGATTTCGCAAAATACAGGGCCTTAATTAAGAGATTCCTAGCTTAACAAACAAGACAAAGTATGTGCGAGATATTATCGAAATTTTTTACCAGCTTGATAGATCTATTGATGCCATTATAAAGCTCTGCGGCTGATAATGCGATTTTCAAAAACAGGGCGCAAAACATCGAGTGTAGCTTCGGCTGTGTGGCACGTAGCTCCGTCCTGTTGAAACCAAATGTTGCCAATATCCTCCTCTTCAATTTTTGTGAACAAAAATTCGTTCAACATGGCCCGATAACGATAGCCAATGACTGTAATGGCCACTCCTTGCTCATTTTCGAAGAAAAATGACCCAATTATGCCTCTGGACCAAAATCCGCACCAAACAGTGACTCGTTTTGGGTGCGTCGGCTTTTCAATGTATGCGTGCGGGTTTTCTGTGCCCCAAATGCGACAATTTTGCTTGTTTACATATCCGCCAAGATCAAAATGAGCTTCATCTGAAAAGATGATTTTTTTGCTAAAATCGGCATCTTCTGGTGTAGGCTACTGCATGGCCACCCGAGGCAGCCATTTGAATGAAATTATTTCCCATTATTAACCGGAAGGATTGTACTTTCAAAATAAAAATAAAAAAAGAAATTTGAGAAAATAATCAGTAGTTTTTTTAAAGCATTTTCAAAAAAAAAGTTATTTGGCGGACCCTTAACATGAGTGACAATATCTACAGTTTAAAATCGACTCCGAACGATAGATTTTTTGAGAAACTTTTCATGGCAACTTTTATTTACTCTCAGAGTTTTTGCGAAAAATCTGCTAAGAGGCAGTCGCTGAAGAAATGTTTTTTTTTATGTTTTGCTAAGTTGGAGATGCCTGACCTGGAATTTGAATCGTGGCCTCACATCTAATAAACCCACATACTACCTTCTAGACCAGAGCGACTACACATACACCTGTGAGTTAAAAAACCCCACCATTAACCCGGTCGCCAGTTTACATCACCTTGACGTGAGTTGGCCATGTTATCAATTCGCTCGTACAGAATATCCAATGTTTCACCAGCTAAACGGCACGACATGTAAAGTTCTGCTGAAACCATATATCATTGGTGTCCAGATTATACATTTCATGTTGTGTTCATCGTTGCTAGTGATGGCCTGGCCAACGTCGCGACGTCCTCAAAAAATATAGACAAATATAGCTGCCAGTCAAAAATCCCCAACCATTAACTCGAAGCCTAGTTTACATCACCTTGACGTGAGTTGACCATGTTGTCAAATCGCTCATACAGAATATCCATTGTACCGCCAGCTATACGACACGGCCCATAAAGTCCTGCTGAAACCATATATCTTGGTGACCAGATTATACATTTCATGTTGAGTTCATCGTTACTAGTGATGTCCAGGCCAACGTCGTTCTCAAAAAAAAGCAAATAACGCTGCCAGCCAAAAACCCTTATCAAATTGTTATCTCTCAAAATCCATTAAACGTTCTTGGATTTCATTTGAATTGATATCGTCTTCCCAAATTCGACTATTTTGTTAGTTCATATGCTCATTCAACCACAAATAGGCTTCATTAGTGAGAAGGATTTTTCATTTTTTTGGATTGTCCGAACGAAAAACAATTTTTTTTTCTTAGGTGTTCTTGCATGTTACGTCCCTCTATGATGATTTGGCAGACTGGCCGTTGGAGTCGCCGTAGTCTAGTAAGTAGTGTGTTGGCTTATTAGACGTAAGGCCACCGTTCAAACCCCAGGTCAAGCATCAAAACGAAAATATGAAAAAAAAATATTTCTTCGGTGACTTCCTCTCAGCAGATTTCTGGCAAAAACTCTGAGAGTAAATAAAAAATTGCCATGAAAAGTTTCTCAAAAATCTGTCGTTCGGATTCAACTTTAAACTGTAGGTCCCACCACTCATGTATAAAATTAACACACACAACATAAGTGGTATGAGAAACTAGGTCCATAATCCTGACTGAAGGGTTGTAATGACCAATTATGTATGACTGGCCATTATGAACTGTCAAATTTCGAAAGTTACTGTTGGAAGACCCTATATAAATGGACGAGAATCCTGGTTAATGCCAGGACTTCAAGACAGATCCAATGAACCAGATAATATAATACCGAGTGGCATCCATAAGGTAGTTTTTTTTTTGCGGGATGGAGTGAATATGCTTTATGCATTCATGATGGTCGTTACCAGACATGATATGTCGGACTCTCCCACTGGGTATACCGACTAAAAACCTGCCTTGTCCCCTCACCGGGGAATCATTCCACCTCGGAACCACAGTTGTATTACTTCGAGGTGGACCAGTTTTCTGGCACTTTTCTTTGCCTGGCGTTGAAGATCATTCGGCGCTCATATGCTTGTAGGTCTATGGAAACCATTCCGGCTATAACTAGGATAGCTTGTGTCCATAAGGTAGTAGAAGAAAGGGAAAGCCTGCTAACACTTGCAGAAAAGAACTGAATTGAAAAGTGACTCTTCAATGCCTGGAATAAATAGAAAATGTTTTTATAATCACGGCTTTATATACGACCTTATTAATTTCTTCTTTGGTATTAAAAGTAACAAAGCATATTAGAAGCATAATCTTAAGCATTTCAAACATACCAACATTATCTAATGAAGTCTTCTTTTCATTTCATTTCATTGATTTTGTTTCTTTCATACAAACTGGGTATGCAATGGATAAAATGTGTTGTTGTTGTTGTTGGCTAAAATGCAAATCGTTGCATTGAACTTATGGTATAGCCAAGGCAAAGATCGTGGGCTTAATTTACATGAGATCTTAACTACTATTTGCAACGATTTTTTAGAAGAACCCGTGCTTAGCAAATCCAATACCAATAGACTAAGTTAGTCATTGAAACGAAACAGAAACAGAAACAAAAAATTAAATCAAAATACTTTTGAATTAACATATCTTGTCTAAAGACCAACAACACACTCAGAAACCTACTTAGAAAATCATCCTTTAAGAAAAGGTTCAACTTTCAAAATACGATGAAAAAATAAAAGCCGAAGTAGACAACAGAAACCATATCAGAGCTTCAAAAATCAAAGCCAATAAGGCGTACTTAACAAAGACAAAGGAAAAAGAGAGAGAGATAGACAGAGAGAGAAAGAAAGAAGCGAATGTAGGCAATTGCAATTGCCCAAAATGCGGTTGATTACATGCTAAAAGTGGAACTTGGTGATCATTTGGCAACAGCAAGTGGCACAAGTGTAGATGTTTAACATTAGATGAGAACCGTATTTATTTATATGAATTGGCCGATGATACGTTAACGTAACGTATGGGGAAAACTGTATACTGTTAATGGAAATTTTCTATTGAAAAATCGAAGAAGAAGAGAAAGAAGAAGAAAGAAAAATATTTAAAAAATTTAAATAAACCTTCAAGAGCTCAGCAGGATGTCAAACTACATACATATTAAAGAATTGCTGCGCAGTAAAAATAGATGATAACTCCTGCGCAATGGCAATGCTGTGTGCTCTAGACTGACTGAGGAGAGATAGCAAATTTAAGAAAAGCATAATAAATGTTTAAAACAGAACAATCTTTTGGTCTCCAAAATAATATCAGGTAGCTTAATACAAGTGTCCAGTGTCGACAGCGTTACGATACCCACCACTGGTTTTTCCAAAACAACAACAGATGCATAAAGATGATGATGCTGACGATGACGCTGGTTGGTGGTGCTGATGATGATGGGGCTCTCAACTGCTCAGCTAAATGCTGAACTGCTGATGATGATGAAGATGGCAATGATGGCTATTTACTGTATGGTCACGTTTTTATTTAAATTTTTTCACTGGCACTCTGCATACGATACGATAAAAAAAGTTCTTTACGTTGTTGTTTTAAATTTAATAGTTTAGTGTGTTGTACTCACATATTTTTCACATGGATTCCATTTGAATAGTTGGTAATAGAATGACCAGTGGTTGAGAGTTTATAAACATTACATTGGAAACAAATATTTGCTTTGAAAAAATATTGAAATTATAGTAAAAATATATGCCACTCATTAAGATAAAAGGATTAGTATTTAATAATTTGGAGAAGAGTAAGACTCAATCAGAAAAAAGTTATTTGAACTGCTATAGTGCACCAACTGGAAAACTGCTGAACTGACAAAATTAACTGAATGAGAAAAGTAAAAATAATAATTTGTAGTGGCCGTAGTGTAGTAGGTAGTATAATGGTTTATTAGACGTGAGGCCACGGTTCAAACTGCAGGTCAGACATCTGCAACAAAACTAAATAGGAAAAGGCATTTCTTCTGCGATTTCCTCCCAACAGATTTCTGGCAAAAATTCTGAGAGTAAATAAAATTGCCATGAAAATTTCCTCAAAAATTTGTCGTTCGGAGTCGACTTAAAACTGTATGCCCCACCGCTCATATATAAAATTAGCATACACAACATAAGTAGGTTTTAATCCTGACTGAAGGGTTGTAATGACCAATTGTATGTATGTAGGTTAGGTTAGGTTAGAGGACGTGTACTTGTCAATTAAGACAAGTACAGTATCCGGAGGTCGAATTGACCCATTGTACAACGTCTAGTTTCTCACACCACTTATGTTGTGTGTGTTAATTATGTACATGAGTGGTGGGCCCCACAGTTTAAAGTCGACCCCGAACGACAGATTTTTGAGAAACTTTTTCATGGCAGGTTTATTTACCCTCAGAGTTTTTGCCAGAAATCTGCTGAGAGGAAGTCGCCGAAGAAATACTTTTTGTATTTTGTCTTCATGTCTGGCCTGGGGCTCGAACCCTGGCTTTACGTCTAATAAGCCAACATCACAGAATCCATTCATTGGCTTTGAGGTGATCCCTACACTAAATAAGTGCTCGTTGAATCTACAATGCATAAGCAAAAGGTAATGCCACAGGTAAGTATGTCTCTGTACTGAAAGAAATTCACTAAACTAATCGAAGAAGTTGGTCAGTGGATGGGCTACACTGGATGGTCTGATATATGAATGAAATCATTCTTCATTATACTTCAGATTATGCCTAAAAAGTCTGATGTCCCATTAGTTTGAGGATATACTCCATATATCCTTTAGCCGAATTAACCTTTTCAAACAACTTATCTCGAGAGAAAATGCTTGATACTATCAGTGATGTGGAAGTTCTCCTTCCCGCAAGCTCATCTGTTTGTTGATTACTGGAAATTTCCAAATGACCTGGAATCCATCTGAAGAGTGGCCTTATTTCACTCGCATAGCTGGTTCAGCTTGCTCATATGATACCACACTAACATCGAATTAATCTCATAAGAGCCGAGTGCTCGTATGGCGGTCATACTTTCAGAGAATATTGTTCCGCCCTTTATACTCTCCGTCTTAGCTGAATTGTGAAAATCTTTCGATATGCGTGAAATGTTCCAGTGGGTTTATCCATGAGTTCTAAATATTTCATTCTGGTACCGACCCCTTATGCTTCAGTAACGCTGGCTGCTTTCATACAAATATTATGTAGCCTCTAAATTAACTTGTCTTGCTGCAAAGCAGTTCCCAAAAGTATAGAATGTCCAGGTGATATTTTGCGAAGCAACCATTCGATTTTTTTGAAAAAATTCCTGAAATTTTTCTCCCAAATTTCCTTAACAAAACAGGTTTAAAAAATTTCTTTCCGATACAAACAATCTCAAGGCAATCAGATTAAGGCAATCATTTTTATGAAATCTTCATTTCTTTTGTTCTAAAAATATGTGAGAATTTTTCTTTTCTTATTTTCCGTTTCCAATTCAAGCACCGATCATCAATTGTAGTCGTATTATTTGTAAATTTGTGAGAAACTTTTCGATTGCATATACATACATATGTACATCCACTACCACTATTATCATCATCAGCACCATCATCGTCCATATAATTTTTTTTTTCTTTCTATTTCATTATATATGATGTGTATGTATGTATGGTGTGTACCAGTGGAATATTTATGTTTATAGCAATCAGCCACTATCTATTTCAGTGTGGTAATCATCTATTGATAGTTTTAATATCTTCTTGAAAATTTATGTACTGTCTACCACATTTAAACTACCGCTAGTTAACGTAGAAAAAAAACAATAATTCTGCGAAAAAAAATATGAAAAACAATTTTAAATAACCAACAGACTAAGTCAGTGGAGGACAGCTTTAATGTGTAGTACAATAGTTTTTATGAAGAAATATGCTTAAACGATTTCTTCTGGGACTTTTCTAAATATTGTTTCTGTAATTATAAGTCTCTGAACTTGGGCAGAATTTTACAAAAAAACTTTTTGTAATATTCCTTGGTGTTTGGCATAGGTTTTCTCCTGTTCAAAAACAATTTCAATTGAATTTTGAGCGTTAAAAGACCGACTACCTCATTGCAAATTCTTTTTTTTCCATTACCCCTTTAGCGAGCATATGGCTTCCACAAAGCATCTCCATCTGACACGATTTCCGTTGTATCATCGAATCGAATTGAATATTTTCAGGCTAAGCGGATGATTAGTCCACTGTAAGTGGATGGATGATGAGGCTGCCATCTGTCGTTGCCTAGAAACAACGCACTTGCGAGGTGTTTTTCGCATCGTTTGGTTCAGTTTCGGGTTGCAGGTATTTTTCCTTCTTTCTTTTTTCCCATCTGTAACCAAATATCACTTATAAACAGCCGTCCCTAACATGGAGTACAGACGCTGACCCGATAGCAACTCGCTCCGAGGCAAACGCTATCAGGATTCACATGGGTCAGCGGGGTCGTTAAGCGCGTCATTCCCTTCCTAGGAATGCCCCTGCGGGGCGCTCATTGCAAATACGTGTCGCTTAAAAGATGCCTAGTATTCTGCGAAAGTTTGAACCAACATTCTTAAGTCCGGAATACTTCCCCTAAAATTAAATACGTTCTGGTGTAGAATTTGGGGAGAACTCCATACTGCCTTTAATATGCCACATACACATTTTGCGTTTGCAAGCATGTTTTAGATATACTGAGAAGAACCACTTGTTTTGAAATCAAAGAGCCCAGAACTATAAGGGAGAATGTAAAGCACATGAGTGTTTACTTAATTAGCCATTACAACACTTTAGTTAGGATTACGGCCTAGCTTTCTTTACCACCCGTGTTGTGAGTGTTAATTTTATCAGAGAGTAGTGGGGCTTTAAAGTGGGGGTTTAAAGTGGACTTAAAACTACAGATATAAGGAGCAATTTAATTCTTGCTGAAAGACAGCTGAGAGGAAGTCGTTTAAAGAAATATTTTTCATATTTATTTGTTTGAAACGGCAGAGCTTAGTTCTTGTCTAGTAGGTCAACATACTACCTAGAACTATAGGCAGACTTCCATTGTCCTGTTCGCAATTGTTTTTTTTTTTCTGCAAAGTTGTCTACTAGACACACCTCCATGGGTATGTTGAATAGTTAAGGACACAGAACACAGCCTGATGCTTTTCTTAACATCCACTAGTCTTCGCAAAATGCATGAGCAACTTGAAACTGTTTCTATGGGATGGTGATCAAAGGGTCATTGCAAATTGTGTTCAATAACGCATGTCCAAAGTCAATGCTTTTATATGAACGTAGTCGCCTTCTCCAAGTATGGACGCACTTCCAATTCCTTTGTGGATTCTATTATATTGATGCCCCTGCAATATCATCATTGGAATTTCGCAAAGTATGTCTAATCCATCGCAATTTATGTCATAGAATTTCTATTTCATTTGGAGTATGGACAGTTCACAGAGAGTAATGGGAAGTAGCTAGTTAATGCATGTCTGCTTCGTGTTATGACTCTTAATTGATGCATTTTACGATTCACAGCCTTAGATTATCGTTGGGATTATCTCACAGGAAACTACCGATTTTCTTCCTCATTGCTATATAAGGGCATCCATACGCCTGATTAGTGTAGTTTTTTCTGGTCTGGATATTAGCACCGGATACGCCCGATGAGGTCAAGATGCTTTTGAGACAGCACAATGAGATTGGTCAATAAGTTTTCCTTAAAAGGGCATTGAGTTTCCGATATTGATAAAGTTTGTTTGATGTGCTGCGCGGTAAAAGAGAAATGTCGACGACGTAGCCTAAGTCCAGCGGTTTTCTTTACGTTTACAGCTGAATCTTCCTGGTGTGGATAAAAACTACTTTGAGACACAGTCGAAGACAATGTTGAAAAGTATTGATGGGAGAATTACATCTGTTTAATGGGGACCAGTTTACGGACCCTGCCACCTTGCAGAACCAAACTATTCGCGGTATTTTGAAGAGCTTTTGCTAAATTATTCTTTTGCGAAATGTGCAAAGGAATGTCCAGTAACGAACGCGAAATTACAGCAGCCAGTAGGCTGTTTATGCAAGTGGTATGTAAACTTAGTTTAAAGGCGACATACAGACGACTACTAACAATGTGCGCCTTGATTGAATTGTAATAATCCTCGTTAATTTTTCCATTGTATATGCAGAAAATGATTTTAAACAATAGAACAATTAGAAGACTGCTTATGCTGCAGATAAATATCATAAGCCAGCATTAGTAGTATTGGAGAGTAGAATCGAAGATTCCAACTGCCATGCCAAATACTTAGGCATCCATGACTAACTCTCTAAATGTAGTGTATCGTAATACTAAGTAACAGAAAATTGCCAACTTACTTACAGCGCCATCATAAAAACTAATTTCAAACCAAATGCTAAAAAGAGTTTTTTTATTTATTTTTTTTTCAAAGGAACCAATAAACCCGAAAAAGAGGAGAACAAACCAAAAAAAAAAAGAAAAAGGAAAATGCCATGAAAAAAACAGGTAGCAATTCATACAATATTACCTTTTATTATTTATTAATAACATTATTTATTGTTTCATGGTGTTCATGTGAATTGGTTTTATTGAATTAAATGAATTTATGAGCTCTACAAGTTACTAAGTAAGTGCAAAAATAAAGAAAGAAATACTGGAAGGAAAAAACAAAACAAAATCCCATTGAATACTGCCAGTTACTTATGAAAAGCTAGAGCTAGACTTATAGCTCTCTAGACACTACCGCTTAGCTCCGTTAGAGAATTGGTGGCATATAAAAGGAACAAAAAAAAATAGAAGGAAAAAACAGAAGAAAAATTTACAAAAAAAAACAAGCCAACGTAATGCCCCCACAAAATGTTGGTTCATACGGTAGCAGGAACAGCAGTCAATACGTGTTGTATGTGTTTTGCTAAAAGTTTTCTAAGCATCTTATAACACCAACCAACCAAACAACAGAAACACTGGCCCAAACCAAGCAATCAGTATAATATGTGCTGGTAAAGGTATTCCTTAGTGTTGGTGTTGGTGTTAGTGGTGGCGGTAATAAACATTAGTGCAACAATAATAATAAAATAATGAAAGAAAAAAAACAAAAAAAAACGTACTACAGTTCATAGTGATGTCTGCAACTGACTTACGGTTAGGTGCCAAACAAAGGCCATTGGGTCGTTTAGAAGTGCAATTGCTATTGGTATTGAAGAAACAAAAATCAAAACGGTAGTTAAAGTTTCTGTTTTTTTTTCTCTCTATTCTCCTCCACTATTTCCATTTCCTTTAAAGATTGTTTTTGAAAAACAGTAGAAGAAATAGCGCAAAAAACAAAAAAAAAAATATAAAAAAAGATTGAAAGAAAAATCAATTCTTAAATAATATAAAATAATGATGGTCATAAATATTATTATGAAATATTTTTTAAACTTGAAAATAGAGACACAAGCGTACCACGTATAACTATTGTTTGCACCAACTCTAGGTGCAATACATTGATGAAATGTTGAGTCATACGTTAAAGGCTTTTGAAAAAGAAAAATTAAGAAAAATTATTTTTATTTTATCGGAAATATTGAAACATCTAAAGACGCCAGACATTGTTGTTTTTTTTATTTCTCATACATTGTTGCAAAAAGAACTTGGAGTATTAACTGCAATCTATGGTGCACTTTATCAGAATACAGAATACTGTGTTCATGCACCCTTATGACAGAATATTCTTAAAGAAATATTTGTTTGTAAGACTTAAATGTCAATATCCTCTCAAAAGAATACACTTTATATTCCAGGCAGACAAGGGTAACACAGGAAAAAGTAATGAGCTTCGCAAGGCAAATACCACAAATATTCGTTTATATTATTTCATTTCAGTTATTTGATATTGTCGTAGTCTAGTAGGTAGTATGTTGGCTCATTAAACGAGAACCAGTGGTTTAACTCCTCGCGCCGAAAGCTCGACAAAACCAAACATTAAAAAAATATTTCATTTAATGATTCCCTCCCAACAATCTTCTTCAAATACAATAAGCGTCAAAAGAAACTAAACACTATGGATAAAATTCTAACAATCGCCAAACTCAACTTTTACCACTTAGGGAGAGTGCCCGAATAATATTCTGTAATATTTTTGTTTCAATTTCAAAACACTGGCAATGAAAGAATTTTAAAATAAAAATAACTGTAATTTATTAATGTAAATTTTTTTAGTGTACAATCTCTTTTGACGCTCACTGTATTTATAGGGGTCCTAATTTGTCCTTTGATGTATTCCAACCTAACTAAACTTCAGTAATTTTGAAGTGGACATAGTCTAATAGGTAGTGTGTTGGCTTGGCCCAGGGCAGACATCTCCACCAAAACGAAATATGAAAAAATATTTATTTATGTTATTTGTGTTAATATTATACAGGAGTCGCTGGACCTACAGTTTAAAGTCGACTCCGAAGGACAGATTTTTAAGAAAATTTGTATGGCAATTATCTTTGCCCTCAGAGTATTTGCCTGAAATCTGCTGAGAGGAAGTCGCCTAAAGAAATTTTTTCTATTTTGTTTTGATGTCCGACCTGTGCTGAATATACATTAATATGCTATACAAGTGTTTGTAAGCCAGGCATTACAATTATTATGGATTGTTATTAAGAGCAGTTTGGTGGGCAGTGTGTTGGCAGATACTGCTATGAGTCCAATCTCTCATAATGAACTCAAAACAATGGAACATATAACTTTGGAGTAATTTTAATCGCAGATCAATGGTTGATATTCCAATTACAGAGGCGTGGCAATAGACTGAAAAGTAAGATTCTGGTCAACTACTTCCCAGACGAGTTTAGTACAGGCTCGGCAAAATCGAGAGGGAACATTAGGCGCTGCAACAATAACAACAACAACACGCAGCTGGTTAGACGGAAGAAGATTTATCATCGATTTATTATGTCCGAATGAACTCGAAACAGTGGAACATATAACTTTGGAGTAATTATTAGCTGTAACGGTTGATATTCCAATTTCAGAGACGTGCCCATAGAGTAAAAAGTGGGATGCCGACCAACTGTTTACTATACGAGTTTTGTACAGACTTGACATAATCGAGAGAGAACATAAAGCACTGCAACAACAGCTACAAACAACAGAACTCTAACACAATGGGTCAAGCATAGTACGGTGGTTCTGGAAGGATTTCATCGTCGTACATAGAGGTGATTTTAGTGAGCGGTGAACCTACTCTAACTGAGGCTTTCAACTGCCTTATACCCCATTAAAAAGTGTATTGCGTAATTAGATAAGGGGCCGACAAATGATCAATCAGTTATTCGGAGTGGATTTCTGCTTAGGACCAATGGTACTAATCCTTGGTAAATTACCACACACGTAAATATGTCTAAAAGTTTATAATAGCTAATCATGTATATGCGTACGTAGAAATGCGATTTTTCTTAACCACCCAGTCTAAAATAATAAAGACACTACAATTTCTCTAAACTGAAGTTATCGGTTTCAAAAATTGCAGTTGTCTATAAATATAATAAAAATTCTTTGTTCTGTCAATTCTTTCAAAGATCAAAAAGACTCTATCAGATGATCATCAATATAAATTAAAATATTTCAAATAATTTCTCCACCATAATATTCTTAACAGTTAAACCTATAAATATCACCATTATTTGGATAATAAAATTGCAATGCGAAACTTTCATGCATACATACATATGTATGTACATCCTTCTTGCCACAAGTCTGTATGGTAGAGACATGTGTAAGCAGCAATGGTTAGAGAAGAAGAGAAAAAAAAAACAGACTCACATGCACATGTAGATATTCCAAGAACCTACTCAAGTGTCACAAACAGTGCAATACGTGAAATAGCATAAATTTACATTTTGATTATCTCTAAACTAACAACAAACAGACAAACAGAAAGGCACACACATACTCGTGTGGTGCATGCAACATTCAGACGAATATTGTTTTGCATTATCAATATAAATCTCTTTTTTTTGCGAAAACGTCATACGTATAAAGTCGAAAAACTAACAAGTTATTCAATTGATATTGATGCACCCAAAAAATAGAAAAAACGCTGCAAAAGCAAAAGCAAAAGAATAACAAGAGTAGTAAAGAAAACACACACACACAGAATAAGAAAAAGGCATGCAACCAACTTAAGTTTTCTGTACAAAAAAAAAAAAAAAACAAAAACAAAAACAAAAACGGGTGGGTGGAATAAATACATACAATATTTTATAGCCTTTTTTACTCTGCCATTTTTGCCATCTTTCCCTGGTTTTTGAAAAATAAAATATCACAAGAAGAAGTAGAAGAAAATATATTGAAAATAACATTCTTTTAATGTCAAATCAATTGATGTCTGTCTTTGGCAGAGAAAGATCAACTTGCTAGCAACTTCCACCAAATGCAATAAAACTGTATGCAGCAGTTGCTGAATTTCTTTAGCATTTCATTCGTTATTCATTCAGTCAGTTATTCAGTCAACCAAACAGTCACTCACTCACTCATTCATTTCCCATTCCAATCGTTTACTCACTCATTTCAAAACGATATAATTTTCATACATATTGTATTAATGCTCCTCTCCACATACATACATATACTCGCATACATACATATGAGTGTGTAATAGAAGCAAAATTATTGACAATCAGTTCCTCATCACGACAATGAATTTTAAATTGTGATTATTTAACTAAAATGGCAGAATTAACGATGATTTTATATTAAAATATGCGAATAAGTTAATGGAGGAGAATTATACATAAAAAATTTATGAAAATATTTTGTTTTATTGTGTATGTATGTATGTATGAATAATTTTTCAATAATAAATATTATTATTATTATTATTATTTTTGTTTACAAAGAGAACGTTGTATAATTGGCAAATTAGAAAGCAAACAAAGCAAATTATAATGACAAATTATTGACATAAATATGATGAATTGTTTCGTACGTAGCATAATATAAAAAACAAGTGGCTTAATAAGGCATATGATGAAAATATGATGAATATTAACTGAATGAATTCATTTTTATACATTTTTTCTTACATTTTTAAAATAACCACCAGTTGCTTAAACAAGGAATGATACATCTAACCTAATTCGCGTGAGACAGATGACGTCACGGTTGCTGTATTCTTATTGGCCGTATTTTGAATAATTGTGTATCATTTCTTTATCGTTTTTTTTTTGTTTTTGGAAATTATCGTATCCAAAACTATGTTAAATAATTGTCGCGACAGACCACAGTTTTAGTGAATTCCTATTCCAATTTCCACTATCCAATTCAGTTGTTTGCCATATCAGGTTAGGTTAGGTTAGAGGATGTGTACTTGTCGATAAAGACAAGTACAGTACACGCAGGTCGAATTGACCCATTGTACAACGTCCTTGCAGAGGGAAGGATAATAGGGGGTAAAAAAAGGAGAGGATGTAGGAAAAGGGAGAATGGGAAGTGGAGGAATTACAGAAATAAGACACACCAAAAATGGGAGGGCGCGACTACACTGATGAAGCTCTAACGCCTCTCAACCAGCCTAAGCCCCTAATGAATCTATTGAGAGCCTTGATGTCGGCTATCGACACAGAATTCAAACTCTCAAAGAAGGCCCTGCCAAGGGTCCTCAACCTCAATCTACCAAGGGCTGGGCAGTTACGGAGGAGGTGTTCGATAGTCTCCAACTCCTCCTCATCGCAACATGCCCTGCAATAGTCCGGCTGGGATCTGTTCCAGATCCCCGTCAGCGACCTAATCTCGCAGTGCCCCGTGATAAAACCGACAACCAACCTTAAGCTGGCCTTATCCAAGCCCAGCAGCCAACCTGTTCTCCTATCGTCCACAGCAGGCCATAGACATCTAGAGACAAAACAACCTGTGTTTGCCATATTAAATCCTGAGCTATAGTTGGTTGCATTGAGTCTCAGTAAAGCGTACGGGTTTGCGAAGTATAACATCTTAATTTAGCTTGTCGAAGTCTCTCTCAAAGTTTGTGACGCAGATACAGTGGTAAATTGCAATTCGAGAAGCAATCAACGCCAATGTAACATTGTCTGAGATCCTTCGAGCAATTTTCTCAGCAAGATCCTTGTAATACCGCAACGGTTATTAGGATCACCCTTTTCCCATATGCTAGAATAAAAGCCTCAAGCACTTCAACCTGGGCAAATCATCGTTCTATTATAGAGTTGGGATTAAGGAGTATTGTATCAGCATTCGTTACTTCAATAACTCCGATCAATGGAATCTTAAGTCTTTTTCAGCTTACCATCTACCAACCTTAGTTGAATTCGGGAAATCTTTCTTCCACTTAGAAAAAAAGGCTTAAATTTCTCCGTTAGAATTTTCATTTTGAAATTAAAAAATATTTTTTCTATCCAATATCTCTCCTCCACCTATTGGTTTGCCACAGAACGATCCCTCCTTTTAAAGATTATATAGCCATCAGATGAAGTCGTCATGGTCTAGTAGCTAGTGTGTTGGCTTATTAGACGTGAGGCCTTGGTTTCAAATCCTAGGTCAGGCAACTCTAAAACGAAAATATAAAAAAATATATCTTCGGCGACTTCCTCGCAGCAGATTGCTGGCAAAACCTCCGAGAGTAAATAAAATTGCCATGAAAAGTTTCTCAAAAATCTGTCGTTCGGAGTCGATTTTAAAATGTAGATCCCACCACTCATGTATAAAAAATTAACACACACAACATGGGTGTTGTGAGAAACTACGTCGTAATCCTGACTAAAGGGTTGTAATGACCAATTAAGTTAAGTTCGTAGCCATCAGATTGCTTCATTCTCTGTTGTTGAACGGGGGATACTTTAGGATTAGGTTGTCGTCCTCTCGATAAATCGGGTAACGGTTTTCCCTAATGTATCTCTTGTTAGGCTATACTAACACATTCTAGCCTTTGTATCTTGTTTAACTCCATCTGAACTGTTTTCTGATACGTTCTGCCAAACCAAGTAATTGCCCCTTAGTTCACTATTGGATTGAGCATAGTGGTACGCATTCAGTATATAATTGGTCAATGCAAACCTTTTGTATATCATTAAGGCATGTTTGACCTTCTTTATGAAGTCTTCTACTGAGCTTTGCTTATCTACTTACTATCGATTGATATTCCCAAATATTTTAAGTTTCTGATATTTCCTCACCCAGCAGCCGAATATTTTGCCTGCCTATGCCAGGTACAAAGCCTATGATCTTCGTTTTTTAGTTGCTGTTCCATCAAATTGCTTCCTCTTTCTCTTGGGACAGTTACAATTGAAGGCATTATGGTATTGCCCTAGTCAATCAAGTCACATTATCTGAGAGCTCATTTTGATTATTTATAGTTTGCTTGCTTGAAGTCGCCGTAGTGTAATAGGTAGTGTGTTGGCTTATTAGACGTAAAGCCCGGGTTCGTATCCCAAGTCAGGCATCAAAAGGAAATATGAAAAGATTTCCTGTCAGCAGATTTCTGGCAAAACCTCTGAGAGTAAATAAACCTGCCAAGAAAGAGTTTCTCAAAAATGTGTCGTAAGTCCCGCCACTCACGTATAAAATTAACGCACTCAGCATGAGTGGCGTGAGAAACTATGGCGTAATGCTGACTAAAGGATTGTAATGGCAAATTATATATGTATATATGAGTTTGCTTGCTGATATGCTTTGTAGATTATTAATCAGAGGTTGGATTTCAAAATGGTAACATCGGAGTTCCTAGAACCTTCAGTGAGAATTCAATCTGCGTGAGAGGTTTTGCTTGATACATTCACTAACCAAGCAATGCTTCTCTATTACTGGTAAGGGTACTTCTCCTCTATTACTGCTAACAAAAGGCTGGCTCCGTAACTTTAATATTCCTAAGTTGGAAGCTAATAGAGAATAGGTAGTTATTTCTAACGTCCCTGCCATGCTACTTACATACACATAATCACATATGTGATTATCCTGACCTTTCAGATGATACCATCTTCAGAATACATTCACAAACATTACTCTTTGGATAGCCAATTACATTACAAATATTTTCGTTGCATGACAAGGGGAAAGGACAACCTTATGTAGTTTATAACAAGAGACTATAAAGTATTCAAATTAAATGTTTACAATCAAATACCATGTAGTGAATGCACTCAATATGTAAAAAAATCAATTTATTTATTAATTATATAATCCAATCGAATGCATACGATTTTTATTTAAATGTTAGCCGGGCCTTTCCTTAATCTAGTTGTCTTCCTATTTAAACACAAACTAAGTAAGCATATGTGATATTGTATACAAAGGTTTGTATATTCTGTTTTGTTATTTTCTTTAACATGCAAATAAAAATCTTGAACGTATACGAAAATGTTACAATAAAAACGTGATTAAGACTTCTTGTTGTCCTATAAAAGTGTTCGTAAACTATAACATTACAAAGATCACATCTCACTAAATAACCCACCGTTTTTATTTTTTCTTGAAAGACAACACCAATATTAGTAGACACAAGTAACCTTAAGCTATAGTGGTCATTGGTGGGATTTGATGGACACCCTACTGTAGAGAAACATTGCATATATAAAATGTTTTATAATTTATTTTATAATTAAGACTCAATTTCTGGTGCATTGAACAATATCCTGAGGTTAAGTTAAGTTAGAGGACGTGTACTTGTCAATTAAGGCAGGTACAGTACCCGGAGGTCGAATTGACCCATTGTACAACGTCCTAGTTTCTCACACCACTTATGTTGTGTGTGTTAATTTTATACATAAGTGGTGGGACCTACAGTTAAACGTCGACTCCGAACGACAAATTTTTGAGAAACTTTTTCATGGCAATTTTATTTACTCTCAGAGTTTTTGCCAGAAATCTGCTGAGAGGAAGTCGTCGAAGAAATACTTTTTCTATTTTGTCTTGATGTCTGGCTTAGGGCTCGAACCCAGGCTTTACGTCTAATAAGCCAACACACTACCTACTAGGCTACGGCGACTTCTGAATACAATTTTAATTTCTCTATAACATGAATCCAATCTAATCAAATGGGCTAAAAAATGTATGTGTCCATAGCAATCATACGTAACATACGTACATACACAATTGGCCATTACAACCCTTCAGTCAGTATTACCTACCTACCTTCTCACACCACTCATGTTCTGTGGTTTAATTTTATACATGAGTGGCGGGACGTACAGTTTAAAGTCAGAAATCTGCTGAGAGCAATTCGCCGAAGAAATGTTTTTTCATATTTCGTTTCTGTTGTCTGACCTGGGGTTTGAACCGTGGCCTTACGTCTAATAAGCCAACACACTCCATAGCAACCACTATACCCAATATAGAGTGTTCAATCTCAACGATTTGCAAAAGGAACCGCAAAGAAATCTTATGAAAACTTTAGCGTTCATTTAGTTTCATATGGAGAAACGAGTAATCGACTGACAAGTGTTAATTGAATTCATGTTGAGTGGTAATCATAATAATAACAGTCAACCAAATGATAGTTTATGAAACGATCACAATAAAGACATTGATGTCGGATGGGGCAAACATAAAGACGCAGAAAAAAAGGAATAAAAACCAAAATAATAGCGTAACAATCTTAAAACTGTACCATTATAATGTTAAGTAGGATCATGACGGCGTTAACGATGATGATGATGATGATGATGATGGAGATTCAAATCATCATTATGATGGCATTGTTTTTTTCTGTTTTCTTCCTCTATACACTATGTAGTACACAGGCTGAAAGCTGTCATTAAACCAAACATGTTTAACAAAAAAACACAAAAAAACCCAGAAAAAAGGACAACATTGATGAAGAGAATAGGGAAACAAAAAAAAACTGAAAACTGAAAACACTGACGCCATCAATATAAATTACTCAATTAATGTCATTTTGTCAGGTACAACAAAATATGTAAGTATGTATGTGCATTCATATTTACACAACAATAAAACACTCTATAATCATAATATTAGCACAGCAATGTTTTCGTATTCTTGCATACGTAGTAGTGTAGTCGGGGTATTGTTGGTGTTTGCTGATGTTGTAAAAACATTGTAAATTATAATGTACAATTTATAGATAAAATGATACCCGATTGGCTACATACATACTCGTACATAGTGTAAAGTCTTGTATGAACAACATGTTGAACAAAGTTTTTTAAAGTGATAGCTTTGCTTATGTACACTGAAAGAAATTGAATGTATTTGTAAGGGTTGAAGCTCCTATAGCATTGGCAGAATAACAAGAATAAAGTTTACATTGTTTTTTTATATAAGGCGTATAGGATCAGTTTTGTGGTCGTAAATATTACAAGATTCATGTCGGAAATATTCGAAATTACGAAATATTCTAGAAATTGATATGATAAATACTGTTTTGCTTAAAGGCCTTAAGTCTATACTGAAGGGCATTTAAAATAAGTGCTATCACGACGAGGCTTTAGACGCTGCTCTGATTAATGGCACAATACATACACACTTAATTGATCATTACAACCCTTCAATAAGGATTACGACCTAGCTCCTCACACCACCTTATGTTGTGTGTGTTAATTTTATACATGAATGGTGGTATCTCCGAACGACAGTTTCTTAAGAAACTTTTCATGGCAATTTTATTCATTCTTAGAGATTTTGCCAGAAATCTGTTGAGAGAAAGTCGCCATGGAAATATTTTAAATATGTATTTCGATTTGATCGAGATTTTTGATCTGGAGCTTCAACCGTGGCCTTACGTCTAATAAGCCAACATACTATCTAAGGGACTACGGCGACTACATTATTATAATGGCACAATGCGCAATTTAAATAATGATCCCATTCTGCTTGCCAAGCCTAATACATTATTTGCTAGTCTATCAGAGTATCACCAGGCAGTGAGTGAAATTAACCCCACCGCTTCTTAGCATATTTCGCACTAGAATTCCAAGCGGTTTCTTGACAATGTTCTTCGTGGATGCGCTGCTCTGGACCAAAGTATAAGAAAACTTGTGGAAGCTCTGTATTTCTCAGCATCTCAAACTATTGAAGTGTATTTCTGGCTGAAGTATTCATCATTACTCAAGCTGAGGAAGCTTGGTTAGGTGTAAGTGATTTATCTTCTCTTATCATTTATATTTTCTCTGACAGCGAAGAAGCAATCTGTTCTGTTTCAGGCACAATCTTTATTTCTAAACTGCTTAGCATTGTCTGTATTATATGGGTTCCTGGCCACCCTTAGCAAAAGCCAGCTAATACATAACATAACACATACAAACATACATATGTACATTCATACACACATACATACATTCATACATACATACTCACATACATTCATACATACATAAATACATATGTACATACATACATACATACAGTATCGGACAAAACCTAAGCACCCCCTCAGTACATTTTTTTAAAATGATTATTTTTTAAAGAAAACAAAGTTATTAATGTTTTATTTTTTATTTTTTTATTTATTTATATCCTTATTATTGAAAAACACAAACTTAAGGAATTCAGAATTCAATAAAAAAAAGTTATGATTCAAAATACATTTTAAGTCGAAAATATAAGCGGACAAAACTAAAGCACCCCCAATTTAAGGTACAGATAAAAACTATTGAAATTAATATTTCTTTGCGAATCCTTTATTCTGGATGGCACACGCCATTCTTTTAAGGCATAGAGGATTTGAAATTATTAATTATTTCAGGTGAAATTGCTTCCCAGGCTATTTTTGCGGCTTCAAATAAATCTTTTTTAGTTTTCTAATTTTCTCGGTTGATTTTTAAGTTAACGATCTCCCACAAGTTTTCGTTTGGGTTAAGATAAATTTAGTGCAAGATATTCGATCAATAGATTAATTACTTCTAGGCTAATTAAAAAGTTTTTGCAGATTGGTCGCACATCTTCTACTCATCCTGAAGGAAGACCCTGTGAAACTTCGCGATATGAAGTCTCCTTAATTAAAAGGACAATCCAAAATGATCCCACAGCATCTACTAGTCACATACGAAACCGCTTATGTTTAAAAATTAGCGAAAGAGCGATTCGCAGAAGGACAGTAGATGCCGGATTATTCAGTCGCCAACCAGCAAAAAAAACTTTTATAATATAATAATAAAATATAATTTTGTCTCATTCCCAGACACACATAGTCTAAATTAGAGAGAGAAGCCTTACTTGTCTACTGAAGACTTCTGTAGAGCTTGTAGACCGGTTGAGACGGAATAAAATTTAATTCTATTGATTTACTAATGTTCACTGACTACTCCCATGTGGATTAATGTGACAGTCTGTTGGCGATTATCGATATCGGCTAAACAGGCCTTGTCCGTAGGCTTTGGTATATTGCAAAGGGTCAACTGATGCATTTTGCTATCCTAAATATATGTAACTGAGTGTCGTTGTGTATTACTTAATGTGTAATTCTGTTACGAATCTGATTAAAAACAAAAAATGTTCATCATTGTTTTCGAATTTTAAGACTTAAGAGGCTTTGATTATCTGCAATAAACCACATCATGTTACCGGGACCACAGAGAGTTATAGTGCAATAATGAAATTCATAAGAAGATCAGACAGCGTCAACTCTGGAGGAAGAGAAGAACTTCATGGGCACAGATCACACATGTTCGCATGGTTGTTTCCAACTCTAACATCATAGGTGCTGCTGTTAATGTTGCTGAACCTGAAAGAAAGCAAAAACCTAAGAAGATAAAGGAAGATAGATTAGCTTAGATAGGAGTGGTAGATTTGATACCAAAGCTCACTTGAAGTCGGCGTAGTCTAGTAGGTAGTGTTTTGGCTTATTAGACGTAAAAGCCAGGGTTCGAGCCCCAGACATCAAGACAAAATACAAAAAAAGCATTTCTTCGGCGACTTCCTCTCAACAGATTTTTGGCAAAAACTCGGAGAATAAATAAAATTACCATGAAAAAGTTTCTCAAAAATCTGTCGTTCGGAATCGACTTTAAACTATACACTCATGTATAAAATTAACACACACAACATAAGCGGTGTGAGAAACTAGGACGTTGTACAATGGGTCAATTCGACCTTCGGGTACAGTACTTGTCTTAATTGACAAGTACACGTCCTCTAACCTAACCTAAAAGCTTAGTTGAGCAAGCATAACGGCCCATTGTGACATCACAGGTGAACACAGTCCCGGTACTGACAAAGTTAATCCAAATCAGGGAAGAAGAAACTGGTCAGCGCAATGGCTGAACATTTATAGCATGACTATCCCACCAGCCCGAAAATTTAATAAACGAAGCTATATCCTTGACATCAATGGACGATAGCTCCGCCAAGCTGACAAGGGTTGGAGAGCCAAATAACCTATATCTGCACCTCGCAAGAGATGGGCATTGACAAAGAAAGTGGATAACAGTCTCCTCTTCCTCAGCGGATCTGCACGAACGGCAGAAGTGAAAGATGCTTTGTTCTTACGTTCCTAAAAAATGTAGTAATGGAGTATTCCAGATTGAAATACTAGTCAAAAGCCTTCCAACCTATCACTAAGTAATTTGAATATTCCACTTAAAAAAACATTTTTTGACCCAAAGCAATTATTACAATCGAATTTATTTTTAACAGTGTAACTGCTGTTGATTATTTTCGATGCTGTACAAACATGTTAATTAAGCATTACATACATAGGGTTTTTATCCTAAGGTTCATTTTCCAACAGCTTAAACATTTTTTTATCTTTTTACCTTATTTGGCAGATTGTGACCCAAAGTTTTATGTAAGTTTTTATACTTTGATTAGCTTTAGCTTTTTCAACTTAACTGGTGCTGTGTGTGACTGTATAGAGGAGACCCTATTTTAATAAAAACAAAAGAAAAATTTCAAATCTTAAGTTAATTAAAAACGTGCTTTTTAAGTTTTCAGCGCCGGTAAAAAAAAAATTGATTTGATTGATTTGACTCATAACAATATTTCTGTTTTTTTTGCCACAAACAATACATATTTTTTTTAGTATTAAGATAACGATTTTAATGTCTTTATAAAATTTTCAATTTAGAGTAGTTTTAAGTGTATTTTTTTATTATTTTTTGTTTTTAGAAAATCTGTCTATAATTGAAGAAATATTTTTTTTATTTCAATTTTTTTTGTTTGTTTTTGTCTTCGATCAAAATGTATCAAAAGAACACGCATAAGATTTGTGACGCCTGTAACGCCCTCTATGACTGCTGTTTATAAAGTAACGAATACAAAAAAAATTAAATTTTACAAAAACAAAACACTAACGAAACAATACAATGAAAATTTAAAAAAATAAGCCAAATCAAGTCATTGCTAAGAGTATTAAAAATATTGAACCACGTTAATTAACTTGCAATCATTTATGGTGGGGTTATATGAGATGATTATATGGGGTTTTCCATTTAAAATTTTTTTTTGGCAAAAACTGAACTACATACACTTTAAAGAAATTAATATCAAAAGACTTAAGACACATACTTTCCTTCTCTAATTAAGAGAATCGTTTGCAAGTGTAAAATAATTAATGGAAACACCCTTATATTTTATTAATTATAATTTCAATATTTTTGTTTCGTATGCCTCCACCATCAAGAGAAGAGAAAAAAAATATTCACTTACATTTTAATTTAAAATAAATCCGTCGTAAATAATAAGAGCTGTTGAAAGAACAGGTTGTTGTCAATCTCGAAAATCACAATACATAACGATTCTATATGGGACTTTACATCACCATGCTTTTAATTTAATTTTTTATTTCTTTTTTTATTATTTATTTACAGAGACACATGTTTATATCAAGCATGGAAAAAAATATTATAAATAATAATAATACAGTGTGTGTGTATGTATAAGAATACATACTGAGTTCAAAGATACACATGCTTATACATGACAAGTTGAAGTTTAACAATTTTCTAACGTGTATGAATGAATAAATGTTTTCCAATGATTTTTAAGCAATCATTTTAAATGTTAAGCAAACGGAAACTGTCGTAAAATCATATACAAAGCATGCTTACGTTAATTTTTATACAGAAATTCAAAGGAATTTAAACATAAAATACAATAAAGATGGAAAAAATTTACGTTTAGTGATTTAATCTTACGCATATTTATTTTTAAGCTAGCCTTAGCTATGCTCACAACAAATGTTCAGGTCATGAACTACATGCTAGAGAAGCGATGAAACAAAATCAAACGTCATCAGCTAATCGTTGTCTACCAACCGGCCTCAGCTTGACAAATATATTGCGACTGCAATCTAGAGAAGTGATAAGACAGAAGGCAAAACTCCATCAGTATAACCGACATCATTCAACCAGCCTTAGCTGGTTTATTAATAAATGCAAGGATCTTGGAATGCGAATGAAACTGAAAGCAAACGTCGTCAGTATAATGGCTGTCGTTCAACCTATAAAGAAGCCCTCACGAAATACTGGCATGCATTAACATCGAACATTATTGCGAATATTAAAGTTTGTGTGAAAACGCTTTATAATTGTGACATTTTAAATTTTAAAATTTATGCGGAGGCCTCTTTCGAACTTCAAAGTGTTTTCTGTCAAAAAATTATAAAGGAACAGCCAAATAACTTTTTTTTTTGAAAATGCTTTAAAAAAAAACTACTAAATATTTTCTCAAATTTCTTTTTTTTATTTGAAAGTACAATCCTTTTGGTTAATAATGGAATATAATTTCATTCAAATGGCTGTCTCGGCTGGCCATGCAGTAGCCTACACGATCGGTAAGCACATTATCGATTGTATGCTGCTGTGTGTTACGCCGGCAAGCCAGAGACAATTGACACTTTAAAGGACAATATTCGTGAAGCCATTGATGAAATAAAGTACATATCTCAGAAAAATTCTTATGTCAGCTGGCCACCAAACTCAATCCATTTAACACACCGTTTGAAGTCGCCGTAGTCTAGTAGGTAGTGTGTTGGCTTATTAGACGTAAAGCCAGGGTTCGAGCCACAGGCCAGACATCAAGACAAAGTACAAAAAAGTATTTGTGCGGCGACTTCCTCAGAGCAGATTTCTGGCACAAACTCTGAGAGTAAATAAAATTGCCATGAAAAGTTTCTCAAAAATCTGTAGTTCGGAGTCGACTTTAAGCTGTAGGTCCCGCTACTCATGCATAAAATTAACACACACAACATAAGTGGTGTGAAAAACGAGGACGTTGTACAATGGGTCAATTCGACCTCCGAGTACTGTACTTGTCTTAATTGACAAGTACACGTCCTCTAACCTAATCTAACCTAACCTAACACCCTGCGGTTTTTTTCTTTGCGGTTTTAGCGAAAAATTCAGAATCAATTCTTGAGGTCAAATCCCATACCTCATGTTTTGATGCGATACAATCTAATCTCCGTGAAAAAGTTATGAAAAATATCATCAGATGCACATCTGCCATACTTAACCGGAATTCGCAGATTTACTTTGAAGATCTCATTTCAGCAAAAGCTCTGATAGAAAATAATTCCCATGAAAAAGCGTTGACATCAAACTGTGGTCCCACTGGACAAATCGATAAAATTAACACACACAACATGAATGGTGTGAGCAACTTGGACGTAATCCAGACTCAAGGTTTGAGTTTAAATAAGTTGAAAAAACTTAATCAGAATATCTCCAAAAAGAACTTGTTGTAATTTTAAAATACAAAAATGCCATCTTTCTATGACAACCTATTCAAACTCAACCTAAATTTCAAAATGTTTTCGATCACTTCAGACCAATTTTTTAAACTATGTTTACACCGACTTTTTTAAAACAAAACTCAACCTATACAAGCCTTGGAAAACATTACTTTATAACACTGCTTATAATTTTCAAAATATTGTCAGGTGCTTAAGAAAAAAAAAAAACGTCGAATGGAAACAATGAAACATTAGCTTCTTGACAAGTACTTGATTTTTATAAATTAATTTAAATTTAAATACTTTTTGTTCACATCACCAACATTTGCTGTACGAACGACTTAAGAACTCTAAGAACTATTGCAGCAGCAGCAGCAGCAGTGGAATTGAAAAACAGAAACATTCTATTGAAAACAGATGTGGGTGGCGGTTGTATTGTTTAATTGCTTTTGGGGCTTTTCAAAGATAAATAAGCATAACAGAATGGAGCAAAATTAGAATAATATGCCATGAAATAAATTTAAAAAGAAAAAACAAACAAATATACTACAATTTATACGGTTACTATAACATTTAATCGATTAAATGTGATGGTTTTTTTCTGTTCTTTTTTCCGTTTTCTTTTATTATTAAATTTAAGCTTATATCCGTTGGTTTTTTAAGTTATAACGAAATATTAAATATTGGTTAACATACTATTGGTCACAATATTGCATTTTAATTTGCATATAAAATTGCTTTTAATAGAAATGTCACAGCATATAATGCAAGTAAATCATTTATATTTTGATCGTTTTGTATAAATTATAGATTAACGGGCTTCAATTGCAAACACATCATAAATATTTAATCTTTTCAATGCAATAAATATTCAAATAAAATATACTGATTATATCATATCCGTTTATTAAGTGTTAATATTGTATTATAGTTAGTCAGTCATACGTATGTATGTATGAATACAGAACCAATAAATAAATTGATTAAAAACAATACGGTCATAAATTATCCTCTATTCTGTAACTATGGTTGTTAAAAAAGCATATTTAAAATGAAATATATTGCAGACATACATGCATTTCGATTGTGTTATGAAATCATATAAAAAAGTTCGTGTCTTAAGTCTTTTGATTTTAATTTAAAAATTATACAGAATTCGAGTGTGCGTGTGTGTGCCTTGGCACATAATATGTAATTTGAAATTGAAAAATATGTCATATTTTTCAAGAACTTTTATTTTTACCAGGAAACCAATTCGTTTGGCTATTCCTTTAAGCCTTAAAACAGTAGAATACTCACAGCGTATCATGTAAGCCAATTTACATTGATGAGTTCTCTATAAATAAAAACAAAACTTGAACAAAAAGTATAAGAAATTAACATGTTTAACAATGTATGAACATAATTTCACACCTTACATGTAAAGAAAGAAACATCACCAACAACAACAACAACAAAGGTGAAAAAAATGCAAAAATTATAAATTAAAGGTATATAAACAACAAACTTTCCACTAAACATTTATTATCTGACAAATGTACAAATTAGTAAAACAAAAACATTCAAAAGCAACGTATCCCTCTTCTTAACACTGTATATCCATCCACACACACACATACATACACTTATAACAAGCAGACACACAAAATATGAAGATGGAAAAAAGAAATCGTGGCCAATGGTCTCAAAAACAAAAAAAAGGGGAAAAAATAAAAATAAGTTTAAATAAAGAAGAAAAACCGCACCAAAAAAAGCAAAAGAAAAAAATATACCGCTAATGAGCTGAACACAATAATTGCGGAACATTTGTAAAAGGACTAGGGTTAATAATTTAGGCTTAAAAAACAACTTAAACTACAAAAAACATGAAATTGTCTTAACACAAACGAACTGAAAATAAAATACGAAAAACACTTACACACACTGGAAAAAAAGAAATAAGCTTGCAAGCACACAGAAAAAAAGAAAGACGGAAAAATATACCGAAAAATACTACAACCACAAAAACAATTTATTCTACTTCGGGGGAAGGACAATGGCATGAGAGAAGACAAAAACTGCAAATTGCAAAAAGAAATTTTGATTGCAAGGATATCCTTTTAATTATTTGACAATGATTGAAAATTCTACTCAAATTAAATCTCTATCGACTAAATAGGGTTTGAAGAGGATTTCTCTTAACCTTTCCAGTAGTGATTGCTGCAGCTATATCATCACGGTAATCCGTTTCTGAACCATAAATTAAGTCAAATTTAAATACGCTTTTATGACTGGTCCTACTGCAACTTGATAATGGTGTTCGCCTTCTTTATTGGATGATATGTATAGCTCACATACATCGCGATTACACTAGCCCTGAACTATAAGCAGCAAAAGGGTTTGACTATGACTATTGGATCTATTGTCTTTCCCAATACTATTACCCGACAAGGTTAACTCCTTGACTAGTATACAATATACATCCAATTGTTTCAAGTAAGTACTCTAATGTTTCATTCTCCCCAGCACTGAATCTACACACTTTTTGAGTTAAAATGCCAGTTAATTACCTGCCATTACTCCTGGTTAGTTTGATGCATGACGTTGATATATGATATTGTATGATTTTTATTGTAAATACCCAACAAAAGCATTTATTTCATCGGAATACTCTTCCCTAACACCACGCTCCACTCAGTAGGTGTTGTGCTGGCTTATTAGACGTGAGGCCGAGGTTCAAGCCCCAGGCCAGACACCTCCAGCAAAACGAAATATGAAGATATATTTTTTCGGCAACTTCCTCTCAGCAGATTTCTGTCAAAAACTCTGAGAACGAATAAAATTGCTATGGAAAGTTTGTCAAAAATCTGGCGTTCGGAGTGGACTATAAACTGTAGGTCCCCTCATTCATGAAAAAATTAACACGCACAACATAAGTGGTGAGAGAAGCTACATCGTAATCCTGATTCAAAGGTTGTGATGACCAATTATTTATGTGTGTCTATTAGCCTTGTAGATGTTCCCCTATGCACCATTCGTTCTCTTTGCTTATTGCAGTGAATTTCCTCCCATATGGCTTCGAATCCAGCAGAAGGTAAAATATATGCCCTCCTCATCTGTTTCAGCTTGCCCAGGCAGTTTTATATCATTTTCTAATTTATTTCATACATGCCAAGTGCTCTAATGAAAATTGCTCAACATTTCACACAATTAGAAACACAATCATAAAGAAGTTTGTGTCTTAAGTCTTTTGATTGTACGATGTCTGATCAAATTATCACTTTTCCATATCAACATTTTTATTTTAAATAATCTACTATTTTATTAGTCTTACATTATTTAATCATAATTAAGAAGAATTTTCTTCATATGACCACAAATTTTAAAACCTAAACCCATTGTGCATAAGTGGTTAAGGCAGCACGCAAAGAAAGCTTCGATAAATCCCAGTGAAACAAAACCGAAACAACACCAAAAACCAAAAACAGAAAATCAACAACAGTCAAACAGACGGACAGAGTAAATAAAAAACTAAAAACAAATTAAAAGCAAGAATTACGACAGGTTAGTAGCAAACTATTGCCACCGATCATGAGGACACGAAACAACAAATTGTCTTCTTTACAACTCTAAACACCAACAGCATAAAAAAAAGAAGAAGATGAAGTACCCGCAAACTAAAAACAAATAAACAAACATACTTATGTGTGTGTACATATGTACGTGAAATAAAAACTAAATTGAACAAATGAACCAAGCAACGAACCAAATAACTAAACAAACGTAAATAAGCCAACATAAGGTTGACAAATTTAAACCTTCGAATGAAACCGAAACAGAAACCGAAAGAGAAAAAAAAAAGAAGAAAGATTTCTTTCGTTACCACGAATTAACTTGCCGCAAAGTTTACAAGTGATCACACAAATGCGTGCAAATGCCATCGTATTGATCGCTATGAACTACAACACCACCACCAACAATAACAACAACAACAACAACATACACGTACATACACATGTTGGCAATAAACCAACATGTGAATACAATACGGAAACGTGTTAATGCCATTTGAATTTTAACCAAATATGGTTGTAAAGCAAGTGCTATATGAACACTTTTAAATTTTTTACAGCACACACATAGCTCCCTCTCGTTCGCTCTCTCACTCAGTTTCCACCCATCACTTTCATACTAACGTGGACAATGATAACGACAACAACAAAAAGTGTACAGATCTAAACATTGAAATTCGCACACACACAATATATATATGAGAGTGTGAGTGCAAATGTAATGGTTAAGAAGACTAAGAGAAGATGCCAAGAAAACTATACGAAAAAAAAAACGAAAATAAAATCGTATTTTGCATGTTACTTAAATTAAGTGAACCCATCGCAAAAGCTCAAATAATCTTTAAGTCAAACTGGGCAGGCCATAAAGCACAAACACACCACTCAACCGCCAAGAACGTCGTCGCACTCTTAACAAATGAACGTAACGAAATAAACTAACGAATGGGACAACGACTGTGAACGCTACTAAGACACGATGACTTTGTAGCTGACGACAGCGATAGCGACATTATTACGACTAGAAAAATAATAGTAATAGCACTGCCGATACAACAACAATAACAGAAGTTAAAAAAAAGAAAAATTACTCTAATACTGCCGACAATTGATTGTGAAAATAAGGGAAAAACAAGAAAACAACCCACTATTCGATAGGATTGCCAATACAAATTGAAGAGAAATGTTTTAGTTTTTGAATTAGGGAATCCAAGAAAAAGAAGGATTCTTAATTACTGAAAGGATTTATTAATAGTCAATACAGGGAACTGAACTCTTAAACTTTTCAGCAGTGATTACTGCAGCTATATCATCACAGTAATCAGTTTTTGAAAGTCAAATTCAATTACGATTTTATTACTGGTCCTACTGCAACTTGATAGTAGCGTTCGCCTTCTTTATTAGATGATATGTATGGCCCAGAAGCTAATGACATAATCTAAGGTAATAGCGATTACACTAGCCCTGAACTATAAGCAACAAAAGAGTTTGACGATGACCATTAAATTTATTGTCTTTCCCAATCCTATTGCCCGACAAGGATAACTGCCTGACTATTATCAAATATGCATTCTTCTGTTCCAAATATGTGTTCTGATGTTTCATTCTCCCCATCACAGAATCCGCACACTTTTTGAGTTAAAATGCCAGTTAAATGCCTCAGGTTGCTCCTGAATTGTTTGATCAATGGTGTTGATACATGATATTGATATCGGTATGATTCTTATTGTATGATTACCCCACAAAAGCATTTCTTTTGTCTGGAAACCCTTCCATAATATCTCTTTCCACTCCACAAAAATGATGATGATATCTATCAGCGTCGTAGAGGTTTCCCTCCTCACCAGTTATTCTCGCTGCCTATTGAGTGAATTATTTCCTTCATGACTTGCAATCCAACAGATGGTAAAATAGTTACTCTGCCTATTTGTTTCAGCTGTATCGTATTGCCACAGGCTGTTTTATATTACTTTCTAATTTATTTCATACAAGCCAAATGCTACCAACAAAATCATTTCTTCGTTGGAATACCCTTCCATAATATCGCTTTCCTCTCTACAAAGATATGATGACTCTATCAGCGTCGTAGAAGCTCTCCTCCTCACCAGTTATTCTCTCTGCTTATTAGCGTGAATTTCTTCCTACATGGCTTGGAATCCAGCAGAGGGTATACTATGTTTATGAACAGATACAATTGAAGCTTCTTTAAATTATCTTTAGTTTTCTTTATAATACCCTTCCTAAACAAGTGATGTCTGGTTAAAGCCACTGTAGTTTAGTCGGTAGTGAGTTGACTTACTTGACGAGACCCGGCTCAGACACCTCGAACAAAACGAAATATAAAAAATAATTTCTTCGCCGACTTTCTCGCAACAATCTTATGGCAAAAAACCTGAGAGTAAAATAATATTGCCATCAAAAGTTTCTCAAAAATCTGTCGTTCAGATTCAACATTAAATTGTAGGCCCCCGCCATCATGGATAAAATTACCACTTACAACATAAGTGGTCTGAGAAGCTTAGCTGTAAAGCGTTGTAATGACCAGTTATAGTAAGTAAGATGGTTGGTTCTAACGAACAGCAATCAATGACCAGAAGCAATATTAGTGATATGAAAAGCAAGGTCGTAGTCCTGAATGAAGTCGTATGAGTCAAGTCGAACAATCAACCCCAAGTACATATACTTAACGTACTTAATTGGACATTACAAGCCGGATTACGACAAAGGAATGTCGTGTGTGTTCATTTTACTCATAAGTGGCGGGACCTACAGTTTAAAGTCGACACCGAAAGACAGATTTTTGCCAAATTTTTCATGGCAATTTTTTTTCAATTACTCTCAGAGTTTTTGCCAGAAGACTGCATAGAGGCAGTAGCCGAAGAAATATATTTTCGTGTTGCGTTTTGTTCCAAATGTCTGACCTACAGTTTGAACCTTGTCCTCACGTCTAATAAGCCAACTCGTTACCTACTAGACTACGGCGACTTCACAAGTACAACTACATTGTTCTAATTCTACGAACAACATCAATAGATATCGTTTGAATTCCCCTCATTAGGAATGCCAAAGAGAATCATGGAAGTGGAAACTCCACACGTATGCATATAATGAACAGAAATTGTGACTCATTATAACTCCATACCCTTTTTTGAAGTCGCCGTAGTCTAGTAGGTAGTGTGTTGTCTTATTAGATGTAAAGCCAGGGTTCGACATCAAGACAAGATACAAAAAGTATTTCTTCGGCGACTTCCTCTCAGCAGATTTCTGGCAAAATCTCTGAGAGTAATTTAAATTTTCATGAAAAAGTTTCTCAAAAATCTGTCGTTCGGGGTCGACTTTAAACTGTAGGTCCCACCACTCATGCATAAAATTAACACACACAACGTAAGTGGTGTGAGAAACTTGGACGTTGTACAATGGGTCAATTCGACCTCCGGGTACTGTACTTGTCTTAATTGACAAGTACACGTCCTCAAACCTAACCTAACCTAACTTCATACCCAAGATAAATCACATCGACGCCTCCGTTCTATAACATTCTAAGTCGAAAAAGTATGTTTTGAGTTATGAGCTCTCAAAGTTTTCACGCGTTATACGACTATATGTGTATTCTATGTAGATTTTTCCCTATAACTTCGGAACGGATCGGCGCATCTTAACCAAATTTTGACAGTATTTAAGTTAGAGAACGTAGAATTTAAAAATGCAAGAACATTAAAAACGTTCTAAGTACACTTAGAACGTTATAGAATGGAGGCGTCGACATGTGGGATACGTATTCCTTATTTATACTGAAATAAATGTGCAGGAAGTTTGAGACCCCTGTTTTCCAAAACTTTTAGAATATAAAGCCGCTATCAAAAAGCCACCACCTTTTTTTAAATTAAATTTTTAAAAACATTGGCAAGTGTTCAAAATTATTTGTTATGATGTGTGCATATGGTATGTAAATATATCGTATGCATATGGCAACAATGTTTATTGAATTTTTACATCAAGTATCCAAAATTCGGCTACCAAAAAAAAAGGAAAATAAAATAAAAAACCTTAACAAATATACAATGACATCGTTTACAACATCAACACAAATCGTGGCGATTTGTTTAAATCAAACTGTAAAAGCGCAACAGCAACAAAAAAAAAACAAAACGACACCCAACGAACCACTGAACCCAAAGCAACTAACCAAACAAATACCGTAAGAGATCTTGTGTGAAGAAGATCAAAAAACAAAAAACAAAAAAAAACAGCAGAGAAATGGACATAAAAAATGGCCAAGTTAACACGCACTTATGCGGTCAAAAAAAATCGAAGAGAGAAAAAAGTTAAACATACTCGTACCAACTGAAATCGAAATAAACAAAAACATACATCACTTGGTTGTTAAACAAATCGTGACTTTAGGCTTTTTTCAGTCTTTTTTTATGTATAATTTCTGTTGTTGTTGTTGCTGTTGTTTTAGTTGGTTGTTAGTGTCACCAAAAATTTGTATTGACTTTAAATTAATTAAAACCACAAGCAATTGGCATGATTGTTTTAACATAAAAAGCTTAAGTTTGCTGTGTGTGACAGGCTTTTATTTCAATTTCAGATCTGTCGATACTGCTTCCCATTTCAACCGTTCTCACTCCCTTTTCCTTAAGGGTACTCTCTACACTACTACTACTCGTTCGTTCAGACAATAACAATTAGTTTTATTTCCTCTGGCCTACTTCTCATAACCGAATTTTAGTAAAAACAGAAACAGAAATCAAAAGACGAAAAAAAATAAGAAACAATCGAATGAAAAGTGTGACAAGTATTGTTGTGGTGGTGGTGGTGTTACAAAAGCTGACAAAATATTAAAAGTGGGTTATCATCGTTAAAAGGCTGGCTAACTGGCTGGCTGGCTGGCATATGCATGAGTTGTTAAATTTAAATGGAAATGAGTGAATAAATATGTGCGTGTTATAATTGAAATCTGTATGAAATATCTCACCATTACCATTAATATTGCTGTTGTTGTTAAGCCACCATCACAGTACATGGTACAGTATTTTTGGGACATTGGCAAACAACAAGTGATTGATCTTTGGTGATCATACCAAACAGGTGATTAATTGTTTTTTGACTTGAAAAAATATTTTCATTTTTTTGGTTTTCGTTTTTGTTTTTTTCGTTTTATTTTGAATTTATTGTTATCTTTTGTTTTTGATTCTGATTGCCTTTGCGTTTGTATTTGTATTCATGTGTTTTAATTTTTGAATATTTGCCTTTCAACATTATTTTCAACAAGTGTTTGTTTAATGTTCGCATATATTGTAGGTATTTAGCATTTTTACGTTTTGTTTCTGTGGGATTTGTTAAGAGTAAAGAAAACAAATGAAGTCAGAAAAAACAAAAACGAAAAGAAACTCAACATATTGCTGTATTGTTTAAATATTATTTCTTTATTTTTTTATCTTTTGAGTTCATTTACTTATGAGTTCGTAAAACTTGAATAACACTTTAACTGGCACCTGAACCTGTAACAACAATTATTTTATGAAATTTGAATACCATATTTAGATCTGTTCAAACACTTTTTGGGTGTGGAAAGGAAATATACTTCCATCGTTACAGAAAATATTGATCATTCTTTTGCACAATATACAGAAATCAGTAAATTTTGAAGCATTTCAATGAATTCAACTTAAGTCATCTGAATAATCTTTTGATATAATTTTTCCAAAATAACATTACCAGAAGGTAAAATATTTGCCCCGCTCATCTGTTTAAGCTTGTCCAGGCAGTCTTATATTATTTTCTAATTTATTTTATATAAGCCAAGTGCTCTGATGAAAATTGCTCACCCTTTCACACAATTAGAACCACAATCATAAAGAAGTTTGTGTCTTAAGTCTTTTGATTGTATGATGTCTGATCAAATTATCACTTTTCCATATTAAGATTTTTATTTTAAATAATCTACTGTTTTATTAGTCGAAGCCGACTTTAAACTGTAGATCCCGCCACTCATTTATAAAATTAACTCACACAACATAAGTGGTGTGAGAAGCTATGTTATAATCCTGACCTTGACATAAACTTTGGCTTCACATATTTTATACGACACCTATGCAAGAAGGGGGTATGTTAGTCTTAAGGGTTGACGATATACATTAATAAATAATAAACTTGGTTTGGACTGTTCTTACGACTTCACATATCGTGTGTTCTTTGCTCATATTTATGCTCGTAGCTCGTTTGAGTTTTACTCGTACTGTGAATTGGTGTTGCCAGTCTACTTTAGTAGCTATTTTTTGTGATTTACGATGTCACACAGTTGTTATGAATGAGTCTCTGTGTGTGTGTGTCTTTGGATAATCAGTTCCAAATCAGTCGTGGTTCAAGTGGTTGTAATTACTTTGGCCTAAGTGTTGAATCCTGATTGAAAATTTATTTTTGCTTCATGTGAGGCGTGTGCCTACGAAATTTAGCTTCTTCTAGCAACGTCTTTAAAAGATCGCGTATGCTTGAGATTTACATTCAAATCGGGTGGTAAGCGCGAGCTCCCAACCAGTGGATGTCATTACAAGAGAGACAAATGAATGCCTGTTATTTGCTTTTTAGAGATCATTTATCGTTTACGCCATAGCTGCATCACTAGCAAGCTTTAATTCCGACGTACTTTTTCTTGCCGATATGAAACCAAAAGCAGATGTAGTTCTATCTTTCTCAGGAATCGCATGTTGCTTGGCCCAGTATAATAAACATTTCAGATGCACAAAAAAATATTTAAAATTTAGTCTAGAGGGCGTCTCTTGCTGGCGTTGTTGTGTCTTGAAGCCTGTAGCACGATTTTATTGAAACCACATGTCAAGTGAGCGTAATTCTTTTGTGGCAAAGAAAGTAATCATCATTTAGTTGAATCGTATTAAATTTTATTGTTCCCAAGGAATTATTTTTTTGGAAAAGAAAGTTGTCATCGCTCAGTTGCATCGTTCCAATTTCTATTGTCCTTAAGAAACCAAAATCCAATAAAGTAGACGAGCCTGTACCAAAGAGTGCAGCTTAAACTATCTCTGGCTGCTCTTCGACAAAATGAAAAAATTCTGTTTATTACTGTAAACATTGAAGCAATTTTTATAAAAAATCTGTGGACAGATTTTTCAAATAGAATGAATTTGAATAGAAACATTCAATGATCCGCAAGCTTATGAGCATTTCATTCTATTCATGGTGAAGTGGCAAACCTTACTGAGGATTTTAGTCATTGACATGTATCACGAGTTGTGTTCAACTAGAAGATTATATGAGTTGTATTCCATTTTCTGACTGATAAATCGAAGTATTTCTAACACTTTTTAAAAGATCATTGCAATCGCCTTTCATGACCAGAACATCAAAAGCTTTTGATGTCCCAATATTACTCCTCCTATACAAGCAATACATATGTTTTGTTACAGTGAATCTTTGTGACGATCTTTACTTAAAAAATCATTATTTTTTCAGAATTTTACATACAAGTTTAGGACAGTTTTTACAATTTTCAGGACATGTATTCCATACTCATCTAGCTTTTCTTCTAATTAATAAATCTGCAAAAAATTTCACCAAACCCTAAAAAAAATCAATTGGAATGTATTACTTTTCACTTTTATGAGTATGAATACAAATTTTACAATATCACAATAGACTACTACTGAGACCCACTATGGTGCTACAAGTTATAGAAAACTTTATGGATCCTGCTTGATTTTTTGCATACTCATCCAGTTATCATCATAAATTGTTAATAAGACATAAAAAAAAATAATTACAAAAAAGTAATTTTAAATAAATTGCAAAATTAAAGGAGAAATTTATAATCAGTTACGACAGACTATTTGATGCCCTACATCATTATATATAAAATATATATTATAAAATTTAACTTACATTTCGACTTCGCGTGAAGCCAATAACTTCTGTCGTGCATTGTTGAATCGTATTATAGTTTAATAAACATGTGGATTGTGAATTGTGGATGTATGCATGCAAATTTTATCCAAATCCCTTAGGATAGACACATGCAATCAATAAATTCTGGATGTCCAAATATCTTCTGTTGAGACCCAAAGGCCAAAATCCTTTTCGTGCAAATAAAATCATTGCGATATATTTTCAACTTCATTCTAAGCAGAGGTTAACGTCCTGTTATTACAGCTCTAGGGTTATTCAAAGGGGCTCTGTGAGGATTTCATGTCAATGTTGATCCCTAGCTACATATAGTGGGTCAATTTTGTCTGGTCTTTATACAATGGATTCGTGTTAACATCTTTCCTTTATGAAAAATGTCAGAAACTACTGTGTGAGATCTTTTGTTCATCCTTCTAGAGGGAAATGTTAATCTAGCGCAAGTATTCTTTCGAGTTGTCTGTTGCGCAAAACTTTACAAGAATATCTGGATATTAAATCCAGGTATACCAGGCATTCTTGCTTAACCTTAAATATTGGAAATGCAATTGTTGTTGCCGTAGTCTAGTAGGTAGTCTGGCGGCTTATAAGACATGAAGCATCGATTCAAACCCCAGGTCAGACATCTCCAACGAAAAGAAATATGAGAAAATATTACTTCGGGCATTGCCTCTCAGCAGAATTCCGGCAAAAATTCTAAGAGAAAATGAAATCGCCATGAAAAGTTTCTCAAAAAATCTGTCTTTCGGAGTCGACTTTACACTGTAGCTCCTGCTACTCATCTATAAAATTAACACACACAACATAAGTGGTGTGAGAAACTAGGACGTAATCCTGTCTGAAGGGTGGGCCACTTATGTATGTATGGGGTACACAATCTCTAGGAATCTAAAAATCGCTTTGTGGTGTGTAACTATGTTCGTAATCCCACTCAATATCCCGTAATGATCACTTCGCTCTGAGGATGTATTCATTGCCATTATCCCAGGCTAAATAATACAATAAAAAATCGGTGCAAGAACAAACTGTTCAGATAATTATATTCATCCTTATTTGTAACATGATATTGGTCCGTGTCACTATCATAAAGGGATTTATTTGGTATTTTTGTCCTTAAACCACCATAGAAAAGAGGATTTGACATTGCATACAGAGCCACTTTATCTAATATTTTAGCATAACCACAGCTGCATTAATGTTACCGCAGTCGAGTAGGTTGTGTGTTGGCTTACTAGACGTGAGGCCATGATTCAAACTCCAGGTCAGACATCTCTAACAAAACGAATTATGAAAAAAAATATTACTTCCTCTCAGAGGAATGTAAAAAGAATTACCATGAAATAGTTTCTCAAGAATATGTCTTTCGGAGTCGACTTTAAGCTGTAGGTCCCACCACTCATGTAGGTTCCGTCACACAACGTAAGTGAAAGCTGCGTCGTAATCCTGACTGAAGGGTTGTAATGTCGAATTATGTAGGTATGTAAGCTGCCTTAATGCCATTCTCTTGTATTTTTCTTAGTCCCATTGCGGTTTTTACAACGATTTGATTCCTCAAATTGTCTACGACCCAAGTAATAACAGCAAACAATTTCAAAGACGATGTAGGTCGCATGCTATAAATAAACTCCAGTGTAATTCGTATAGGCTCGACTAAGCTATGTCGTTTAAAATTCTTTAACATAAAATTTATGTCGAGGCTATTGTCAAAAAAGTGAACCAATTTAACAAGGCAACAAATGTATTCTGCAGTTTGTATTAAAAATGTTTTAACATCTATTGAAAGAAACACTTTAAAATATGTTTTTTAGTCTATGATTGTAATTACAGGTTTTATGACTTCGGAGCAAACGCAATAACTCAACCACCTATTTATATTGTAGGTTATAATTATAAAAAAATAAATAAATTAAGACAAAAAATAACTATAATCATATTTAATTATACGTATCATGTTATTGTAATACAATACAATATAATTTCTCAATTGATTTTTTTTTCTTAAGAAAAAAATAAAAAAAATAATAACAATAGCATACATACTTATTATTACTCGATATACAGAATAGTAAATAATAGTAATGAAAAAAAAACAAATAAAACAAACCAAAAAAAATAAACAAAAAGAAAACCATCCATCCATCCACACTATCAGCAAAAATTCAATCAATCATATTAACTTGTAATATTTAATGGTGAATTTGGAAGTTTTTTTCTCAATATTTTTCTTTCTTTTATTTTTTTGACTTTTTATAGTTGAGGCGTGGGTTGAAGAGACATAGACACACATATGTACGGATGTATGCCTGCTATTATAACTCTTACTGTGATCCAAACATAAGGTTAAACTTGTTAAGTAAATACGTTAACAATTACGTTATACTTCAGGCCAATTGGAGTACTCTAATACTGGTTGATGGTTCATATACCATAACATCGTTTCATACATACATTTCAAACACATATATGTACATACATATGTGTAGTATATTTATTTAAAAAATCTTGCTTAATTAATCAAAACAATAATCGAAGAAAAGATCAACTCAAATGTAATTGAACTGAATTGAACTGAACTGAATTCTTATTTTATTGGAACCTGATTTATGCAAAAGAAAAGAAAGAAGACTTTGGGTGTATTCGCCATTCGAATAAATAGAAATGATCACAATTAAAAGATTATAAGGAAAGTTTTCAATATTAGACAATAGTTTAACTAAATCAGAAAAAAAAAAAGAAAAACTTTTTAAATGTTATATTATTTATGTATGTATAGTCATACATAATTTGTTAAAATATTTTCAATTCAGAATACCTCAGAACACCCATACATATGTACGTATATAATTGGTTATTACAATCTTTCAGTCAAGATCACAGACTAGCTTTTCACAGCACTTAAGTTGTGTGTGTTAATTTTATACATAAGCTACGGGACATGCAGTTTAAAATCGATTCCGAATGACAGATTTTTGATAAACACAGGTTTTGCTAGAAATCTGCTGAGAGGAAGTGGCCGAAGAAATATTTTTGCATACACACTACCTACTAGACTACGGCGATTTCAGAACAGTCGCCTTAATTTGCTGGAAGTTTTTAAATTATCAAGCAAGCATCGATAAAAGCAACAGTACTGATCGAGGAACTTAAAGTAAACAACAACGTCATGTTGTAAACAACAACGACAATCTGTGTAGCAGTTATCTACAGACCCTAATTTTCATTGAAAAATCATCTTCAGCGATTCAGGTCCACTTCAGGATTAATGGATACGTAACCAAACAAAACTGTTGTCGACGATATCAAATGCAATCCAAGAGCATCCAATGCATTCCGTAAAAGTCACTATTAAGTGCAGACATTAAACTTGCGTCGTTGTCGGTCAATTTCTTTAAGAACGACGTCACATTCAACTAAGAGTACTAAAGGCTGTTAATTTTCTAACTTCATTTGACATGAATTATATAACATGCACACTTGCATGTATACATGTATATCGCGATACAGCACAAACCGCATTGGATATTCCACACTCGTAGTTTGAGGTCATGGTCATCTCAAGTGATGTGCAGCCCTTGCGCTGACCAACTTTTTCCTCTTCCCTGGTTTTGGTAGAGCTTGGTCAATACATGAACTGCGTTTCACCTGTGGCGTCACAACGGGCCGCTATGCTTAAGTGAGCTTTGTGATATCAGAGCTACCACTCCGACCTAACCTAACCTAACCTCGAGACTTATATGCTTTCTCCAGTAGAATTTTCTTAAGCCATAGGTACATATATGCGAATCTACCAAAGAGCGTTCCTCAAAGCTAGCATAAACCATGTCATCTTTGAAATTCAGCCTGATTTTTGCATCAAAGTCATAGAAAATTAAACATTTCAGATGCCCTCCAACCAGAGAAGTCACCACCACGACTTCAAACCTTATTATATTCCCTACATAGTGGCATCAGTAAGACTTACATACGAATAAAAACTTCGATGATTGCAACCCTTTAGTCAGGATTATGGACCTAGTTTCTCATTTCATTTAAAGATAGGAAGCTCTTAAACACAATTTTTGTGATTTTATTTGTGGAATAAAATATCTTAACGCTGAGTCTTTTTATCATGTTTGAAACAAGGTATTGCGAGAATTATACGGAAATTTTCGTCAGTTTATTGACCAACAAACCATGTAATGGCCGTAATGAGTCACTGTGCTTTAGTTTCTCATGTATAAGTCACGCTTTCAAGGTGCAACCTCAGCTGAATTATAATTGAACAACGAGAAGTCGTCCTGTGATTGCGAGGAGTATCCACCTTACTCACACGAAAGCTATCTTTCTATCTTATATCTTTCCCATAATCTCTTCAGAATATTTTTAATTGCCTCAATTGTAGAGATGACAAGCTTAGCCTTAGGTTAGGTTAGGTTAGAGGATGTGTACTTGTCAATTAAGACAAGTACAGTACCCGGAGGTCGAATTGACCCATTGTACAACGTCCTAGTGTCTCACACCACTTATGTTGTGTGTGTTAATTTTATACATGAGTGGTGGGACCTACAGTTTAAAGTCGACTCCGAACGACAGATTTTTGAGAAACTTTTTCATGGCAATTTTATTTACTCAGAGTTTTTGCCAGAAAACTTCTGAGAGGAAGTCGCCGAAGAAATACTTTTTGTATTTTGTCTTGATGTCTAGCCTGGGGCTCGAACCCTGGCTTTTCGTCTAATAAGCCAACACACTACCTACCACGGCGACTTCAAGCTTGGCCTTGGTTTAAGAGAAAGAGTTTAAAAAATTTTTTAATGAATTGAATTCGGTATTCAGACAGTAGACCACAAACTTGTTAAAGTTTCTGCAGAATGAATGCTGACATGAGCAACGCCTCTTTTATGTTTTAAATGGGAAAATTCAAAAAAATTTCGAAGTCATTGAATCGTCTTTGCTGAACTGGGATAAAGCCGCATATACTACAATGGTTCACATCTATAAAGGGCGAGATCATCGAAGGTCAACCAAGAAGTAGACCCCTACGCAAAGCAGTAACGTGAGTTGTGAGTTGAACAGTTGCCAATAGGCTGTATTAGGCACTAAAAATCTAATACAGTTCATAAAATTATTCCTATGGAAGCAAGGAAAGTGTTACGTTTGTTGGCTGCAGTACAAATTATACTTCATGTATTGTAAAATGGTTCTCAGGCGTATTCACAAATAATTTTATATTTACGATTGTAAACTATTAAACTGTATTAAAGATTTCAGTCTGTAGGTATTGTGATTCCTTCAATTATTCCATTCAATTTCAATGTGATTGCCAATATTTATGAAAGTTTCTTCCAGTCGTGCTGCTATAATTAGATTTGCTCTTAATAAACCTTTTATAAATGACATTTAGAGTGGAGTGGAGGGGAGGTTTGGAATCTCAATGAAAAATTAATAAAAAAAAAAACATTGACATATAATTTTGGAATTGTTAAATTATTGACCTACATCTGATAAACTATAAAATAAAGAATCAAAAATTAAAAAAAAATAAAATAATTTGCATAACACTCCTGTTTCCTGCCACAGAAATTCAAGCCAAGTGTCACAAAAGAAAGCATTAATTCGTACAAGTGATTGTGACATGCAACAGCAACAACAATGACAACAACTTAAATAACAAGAAAAGCCCAACTAAATATGGCAACAAAAACAAACAGAAACAAACTGAACCGCACCTAACAGCCATAAAGAAATGAAAACAGAAAACGACGACGACGACGACGACAACAATGCATAGAATGATGCCACAGAAACTACAACAACACAAAACAAAACGAAACGAAACTCAACAACAAATTATATTAAAGACTCAACATAACAAAGCATACAGCACATAGCACACCATACAGCACACCGCAAAAAGGAAGACTTTTTCAATAAACATGTAACAAAAGAAGGAAAACGAAAAATTAGGCAAAAATAAAAATCATTCAAAATTTATTTGTTTTTTGTTTTGTTTTGTTTTTCTTAACGAAATATAGTTAGGGAAGGAAAGATCATCGTCATCTTGTTGGAGAAAAATGAAAAATCAAAATAACAAACGAAAAATGAATAAAACAATCAAGTAGATGAGGGCCGTAGAAGTAAATAAAAAATTAAAAGAAATAAACGAATCACTTGTCTAAAAATGCGCCAACGCAAAACTAAATTTAAGAAAAAGAAACAGCAAAGAAGAAAAAAAGAATTACAAACGTTTCTTGCTGTTGTTGTTGTTGTTGTTGAAAATAATTCTGGCAATAAAATAAAACGTCAGTTATTGTAAAATTTAAAGAGGATGCCATAGTGTCAACAATAATAACAACAACACGTTTACAAACGACAAACGATTAAAATTACGTAGAAAACTTCATAATGATAAACATGATGATCATTATCATCATCATCATGAACCTTAGCATCACAGCATTACGTCTCTGTAATGAATGAAAGAATGAATGGAGATAAAATACTAGGCAACAACAAAAGAGAAAAAAAGAACAGAAAACCAAGTAACAATTTTCTATATAAAAACGCACTAAAAACCAAGAAAAATACATATAAAACTGTTACAAAAATAACAACAACAACAACAATAACAAGATTAACAATAAGCCAGTCACTTGTGCCGCCTTATAGCCGACTCTAATTGAATTCGTCGGCTTAAATAATTCAGCTTTAGGGCATTATATTTTTATACAAAAGGAGCAACAACAAAAACAACAAAAAAAACACAAAACTTATAAATGGACTTTTTTGCAGTGCAGACATAAAGAACTCCTTAGTTGTGGTGGTTTACACTGTTGTCCTGTGGTATGCCAGACAAAAGACTTAAGACACGAACTTTTTTCTCATAAAATCATTTTGAAAAACGCGACAATTTTGAAGTCAAATCAATGAAACATATTCACAGAATATTAAATTTTTATAACAATTGTTTGAGAGAAAGCTCAAGGTTGTTGTATTAGTCATATTTCAGCAGATTGAATCTAGTGACGACAACATTATAAGCAAATTATTTGCCACAACTTATTCGGATTTTTGTCGACTATAAGGCTGCCTTTGATAGCTCCATAAGGGATCGTGTTTTTGCCGCAATGTCTGAGCTCGGTATACCTGCGAAGCTGATAAGGTTTTGCAGAATGACGTTGAGCAATTCCTGTAGCTCCGTCAAGGTAGGAATGGACCTCTCCGAGCCTTTTGATACCGTGCGAGGTTTCAGACAAGGCGACCCCTTATCATGCGACCTCTTCAACTTCGTCATGGAGAGTGTTCTGCGAAAGGCAGGAGTGCATCGCAGTGGCACTATTTTTCAAAAAAGTGTCCAGTTGCTTGCGTACGCTGACGACATTGACGAAGCGAGATGTTACTGCTGCCTTTAGTGCTATTGAACGGGAGTCTACTAAGATGGGTTTGGCAGTAAATGAGGGCAAAACAAAGTATATGTTATCGACGAGTCGAGACGCGCGGCGTATTGATTCTCAGATTACGGCCGATAACTATACTTTTGATACGGTCAAGGAATTCATCTATCTTGGCTCCGCCGTTACCACCAGAAATGATGTCAGTCTGGAGATCAAGCGCAGGATCACTCTTGCCAACAGGTGCTACTATGGTCTCAATAGGCAATTGAGTAGCAGAGACCTCTCTCGTACGACAAAACTAACACTCTACAAGACACTCATCCTACCCGTGCTTCTTTATGGCGCAGAGGCATGGACCCTATTAAGTACAGATGCAGCGGCCTTGAGAGTGTTCGAGAGAAAAGGACTGCGCAAGATCTTCGGTCCAGTGCGAGTTGGCGATGATTTCCGTATCCGATACAACAGTGAGCTGTATGAGCTCCTCAACGACATGGACGTTGAACAGCGTATTAATATCCAGCGGCAGCGCTGGCTCGGCCATGTCGTTCGAATGGAGTAGGATGCGCCGGCAAGACGTGTATTTGATGCGGGAATCTGCGGAAGTCGGCGAAGAGGACGACCTTGCATCCGTTGGAAGGACCAAATCGAGGAAGCCCTGTCATCGATTGGTGTGACCAACTGGCATAGGCGCGCACGAAGCAGAGGCGCCTGGAAGGATGTGTTGCGGCAGGCCGAAATCCGATAAACGGGTTGTTATGGCTAATTAAGTAAGTAAGTATTCGGATGCAACTTATAATGATTCCATTGATTATCCCATTAAAATAAATACAAATTCCACAGTGTCAATATCTTTAATCAACGTTCCTACTATTTCTATGGAATTGAGAAAACTAAAGTTCTCCTATAACTTTGGACCTGATAACATTCCTAGTAGCATCTTAATTAATTGTGCCGACGCTATAGCTCTTCCACTATCATACTTATTTAATAAATCAATTATATGTGGTTATTTTCCTAATGTTTGGAAGGATTCATTCATTATTCCTTTGTTCAAATCAGGAAATAAATCCTTTTTTACAAATTATCGTGGTATTGCAAAACTGAGCATAATTCCAAAACTGTTTGAAAAAACGGTTACTGATGACGTATGCTATCAAGTTTCTAACTTGATATCTCCTTATCATCACGGTTTTAGAAAAAAGTGTTCTACTACAACAAACCTGCTTCATCTCTCAACAGTTGTTTATCGAGGATTTTTTCATCAGCAACAAACAAACGTTATCTACACGGATTTTGCAAGGCTTTCGATAAAGTCAATCGTGTACTTTTGAGGAAGAAACTTTATTTATTGGGATTTTCTGATCTTAGTCTAAAATGGATTTATTCGTATTTAACTAACAGAAAACAAACCGTACTTTTTAAAAACTGCTGCTCCAGAAGTATTGATGTCCTTTCTAGGGTACCTCAGGGTAGCCATCTTGGACGGCTTCTGTTTTCATTGTTTATTAACGACTTACCTGATACGATTCACTGTTCCAATATCCTAATGTACGCTGATGACGTAAACATTTTCTTAAGTTACCGCCAAAGTTCAGATCAGAAACTTTTTCAAAATGACCTAAATTCGTTTCATTTATGGTGTAATTTAAATCTAATGCAGCTTAATCTCAAAAAATGTAAATACATGAGATTTGTAAGAAAGAATCCGATTCCTGCAAACTATGCTTTTGATGGATACGAGCTTGAGCTTGTAGATAACTTCCTGGATCTAGGAGTTCTACTTGATCCCAAACTAAATTTTATCCCGCACATAACTATGACAGTAAATAAAGCTAGAAGCGTACTTGGTTTTATAAAACGGTGGGCAAAAGAATTTAACGATCCTTATGTTACTAAATCGACACTTAAAAGTTGCAGAACTATGTTAAATATCTCATTCATATTCAATGTAATTACTGGTGATATAGACTCCAGTTTTTTAATCCATAATATCACGTCCTCAACGTCTGTCACGTCATTTTTCCCCATTATCAATACAATTTTTTAGATCCAACTACGCTGGTGCTGATTCAATAAGGAGAATGTGTAAAGAATTTAATAAATTGTATATAAATGTATGTAAATTGCTAATAGATTTTTTATTCATCAAATAATGTTATAAAAAATAATGTAATTATATATTTAAATTCGTTGTTTTTTAAAATTGATATTTTGTAACATTACTAAATTGCCTGCAAGGAATAGTTCCGTAGGCAAATAAAATAAAATAAATAAATAAATAAATATGCATTATTGATCCTGGGATGACTTAATTTGGGATTCTTTTAATTGTAGTTCGTCTGAGGACTGCAAGTACCAGACGTAACGTAGGCAATTGAATACCGAGGCAGTTATTTGCAACGAAAGTTCTTTAAACTGCTATTTGTTAACACGCAGATCTTCTGCCAAGGCACTGCTGAATGCGATTCGTAAAATATTTTTTTTTTGACGATGATAGAGTAGAGGCTTGAAATCTCAAATTATTTTCTAGTAACCAATACACTACTCACTCTAGACTACGGTGACGGTACTATGCCTAAACATATGTTTCTAAATTCAGTGGGAAAGCAGATTTTTATGAAAAACTGGAATGAGTGCTGTCATCCACTAATAGCCTCATTACTAGATATGAAGCCTCAAAAAGTAGCTAATACTGTCAGTAACGATCCCACTATCCATCCCTAAGTACAGTAGGAAGATAAAATAAGTGTACAATGCTTAGAATATCTAATCATAACAGCAGCTAAACTGCAAATCTCATCACCGTGCTAGAGCCATGTACGTATTAAGGACTGCTCTATAAAAGAAGATGGGTTTTCAAATACTGCGGAATAATTACTAGGCCTCCAGATATCTAACGACTCATGGAACTTAATAAGGATGCGGGGAAGGATCAAATATCAGCTGAACAGTGCTGATAAAACCTCAACGAGATCTGATAGACGGAAATGCATTAATACTACTGATGAAAACTATTGAAAGTAGCTGTGATGAATTTGGTCTGTGAGATTATTTGGGAATTACTCTGCTGGCTGGTAATACAAAAGCAATCGGCCTTACGCAGACTTGATGGGGAGAATCAAGGATTTGACATGTTGAGCAACATGTTGGCGATCTTCTCAAACAGTTAACTTTAGTGGTAGTCAGTCAGCTTAAGTTCCTGCAAAACGCTCAAAATTTTCTCTTTTGGAAAGTCATTTGTAGGTGTCTACATACATACATACATAATTGGTCATTACAACCCTTCAGTCAGGATTACGACCTAGTTTCTCACATCACTTACATATGTTGTGTGCGTCAATTTGTATACATGAGTGGCAGGACCTACAGTTTAAAGTCGATTTTTTGAGAAACGTTACATGGCAATTTTATTTATTCTCAGAGTTTCTACCAGAAATCTGCTGAGAGGAAGTCGCTGAAGAAATATTTTTTCAATATTTCGTTTAGCTGGAGATGCCTGGCCTGGGGTTTGAACCGAGGCCTCATGTCTAATAAGCCAACACTATACCTACTAGACCATGGCGACTTCCAGGCGTTTGTGAGCGTAAATAACTAGTGTCTTCAAAATATACAGAATACTGCTAAGCAAAGCCAAGTTCTCAATACATTTCAACGCTTTTATACGAGCTCTTGCAGGCAACAATGCCTTGTTTTTAATATTTTCTTAAAGCATAATAAACTAAAGCCACATCCATGGAAATGGTGTAAATCTTTTTGTGGCATAGAAAGAAGAAAAGAAAAAAAATTATATTTATATGTCTCTTTCTTGTTATTTGGTGTGGTTCATATAAATACAGAATTGATTTTCTTTTTTTTTTTGTTTTTGTTTTTGCTTCAGCATTCATCCACCTCTACTTGAACTTTACAAGTCAAGCATTGAATCAATCTGTAAACATAACTTTTGGTTAAAAAAAGAAAAAAAAGGAAACGCAAAAACAAAAATAATAATAATAAAACGCATGGATTTTCGCGTTGAAAATTTACGTTGTCTTACTTTAAATTTAAGGATTTTAGGCTTTTTTTCTCTGTTTCTGTTTCTGTCTGTTCATCTTTCAACCGAAGTATCGTCGTGGTGATCATGGTGTTTATATGTGTCGACGCATCACTTGGTTCCGTAATAAATACATTTTGCAAATTTTTATGTCCTCCTCTTAATTTTTCTTATTTTCTTTAAATACATACGAGTTTTTTTTATTTATTTTTTATTTTTTCGTTAGTGAGCTTAAGTTTAAATACTTTTTTTTTTTGAAGGTTTTTATTTCGTTTTACTTTAAATACAAATTTCTTTTCCTTGCTACAGCAGCATAAATGATGGTGAGTTTTGTTTAAGCTTATGTATGTAACGATTTATAAAAATAATTCTTCTGCAACAATCTTAGAAGCATTTTGATGAATCAAATCCGTTCATCTGGTTATAAAAATAAGTGAAATTTGTGTTAAAAATTTGAGCTTTGCAAACACTACACTTAACAAGAAAAACACATTTAAAAGAAACACATTTAAAAGGAACAACAGGATAATACTTACATTTGTGATTCTGCCTATTCGTTCAGAAAACAATTGTTTTATGAATAAGCGCAAGTTAGTTAAGGTTTTTGAATAGAAAATGTTGTAGCCATACGGTCCTCAGTTCAAACCTTCATTCTGGCATTTTATAAACAAAATTTAAAAAAATACTTCTTACCGCGACCTCCCCAGAGCAGCCGTCTGTGAAAAGCTCTGCGAATAACCAAATACCTTGTAAAAGCTATTTATATAAGTCACTCAGAGATGACGTTAAACGATAGGTTCTACTACTCGTGATTAAATTGAATACACACGATATGGGCGGTATAAGAAGAATAGGCTCTAAAGTCCCTTCAGATTGACTCATTGGCTATAAAGAATACAATGTTGTTCGGCTGTATCTGTACTGATCATCAGGTTGCGAATAGATTGTAAGAATACTCGTAGCTTAGAGAAAAATAGGGTAACATTAAATAATTTAATCTCAAGTCGCCGTATTCTGGTATGAACTTTGTTGACTTTTTAGACGGGAGGCCGTGGTTCAAGCGCCACATTGAAATTCTTCGACATTCGTAGCAACCATGTTTAATGAAGAGTTCAACACTGCCTTCATAATCCTTTCTAACAAAAGCAGAATAAATGGGAAGATCCTGAAAATTAAATCTTACTATTTGGAGAAATTAAATCCAGTTTCTGGTCTACGATCAATTCATACATACATACATAATTGGCCATTGCAACACTTCAGTCAGAATTACGGCCTAGTTTCGCACACCACTTATGTTGTGTGTCTTAATGTTATACATAAGGGGCGGTAACTACAGTTTAAAGTCGACTAAGAACGACAGATTTTTGAGAAACTTTTCATGGTAATTTTATTTGCTCTCAGAGGCGAAAGACTCGTAAGACTCCCTTTACCTGTAAACGAGACATTGGTTGTCATATCCTAGCTATAAAGGGCTATAATTGAACCAGTAATGCTGTTTGTTGGGTAACAGCAACTGAATTATGTAATTACAATATACTAGACAGCATTACAAGGCAATATGCAGTCCATATTACCAATGCCCTGGGGATAACACTAACCCAGACACTTTAGAGAACGCGAAATTGGCTTCCTACTAATCTTCTACTGAACTTTTGGCTTCCTACGAAGTATTGAGGCAATCAGATTAAAATCTATAAACTGCTAGCCTTAACAGCTTTATGGATATGCTAGAGTCATAGTTGAAGAGGGAATCAACTATATTAACAGTTCTCCGTATTCTCTGGAAACATACGCATATGGGTCGAAGTTGAATGGGAGATAAGGAACTGTTACAGACTATCAGATCAGTAAGAATTGCTCAGCAACTAAACAGTCTAATATCTGACAGCCATTTCAATAAAGGAAACTGCTGTATTCACTGTCGGACTGCATTTTCAAACATCATGTCGCCTTCCAAGATTGTAAATGAATGTCGTCTATTTCTACGAGAAATTTTCTACGGGATTGTTTTAAAGGTTTTCATTATTGAAGTATCTGAGTATAGGGACATATCCAAAACAACACTGCGAGCGCGCTGGCGAAAATGGGAAAATTTCTAAGGTTCACTTGGCCACTTATAGACTGGAAATTAGGAAAATCTTTGGATGATTTCGAAAAACAGACAGACAAACAGGTTAAATTGGTCGAGTCTTAATCATAGCTAATGTTTCATAGGGTATCATAACGTTTTGGTAGACTAAACATAAGTTTCTTACCATTTTTCTGTTTTTTTTTCTTTAATTTAAGCAAAGCCCTTTTATGTTACAAACCCATGACTTTAATGTTTAGCAGATCGGTGTTCTTCACTGTCTGATTCATTTGGTCTTTAAATGGTCGTTTGGTACAGAGAAGAACAACTTTAAAATTGCTACTGTATGTATGGTTACTGTGTGCTCTAATATCACTGTTTATGAAACTTTTTTTAAGTGCATGTGTCTTAAGTCTTTTGTTAGCAAGATTGATTTCGAATCAAATTTTTATAGGGAATAGCAATGATTTATTTTAATTCAGATTGTTTTTTAATAGTTTAGAAATATGAGATCATATTGGGATGACTTTTGTTTTAATTTTAAAAACTTAATATTGTCCATACCGGCATCTCACCCAATCGTGTGTTCATGTGTCTTTCTGTTTAAGGAGTTAAATGCAAATCTGACAATAAATATTTTAAATCAGAAAACATATAAATTTAGTGATTTGCCACAAGTTGGAAGCCGCAACAATCATCACCAGTCAGACACAAACAATGCAACGTACAAAAACGAGTGCAACAGTAACCAAAGAAGAAGAAAAATGAAAGAAAAAAATATTTAAAAATCTTAAATTTTTTTTTTTAACATAAAATTGTTAAATTGTTTTTAAAGCCAGTAAACGGTAACCAACAACACTTGTATAAATTTTTATATCGAATTTACAGAAATACGGTATGCAAAAAGCAAGAAACAAAAAGAAATCCCTTCATGTTCAAATTTAGGTCAAGTCATGTCGGCTATACCCGCTGTTGTTGATGTTGCTTGCCACTACTTGTGATACTCGGATGCTGGTGAAAATAATTTATAAAATTTGCAAATAAAAATAAAAATCCAAAAAAATATTCATAAAACTAATAAAATACCAGATTGAACTGAAGTGATGAGTTTGTTTAAATTCAGATTTAAATGCGATAAATATACTCGTACATATACATACTTGCACATACACACTTGGTATACGATACGTAAAACACTTTTTTCTTTTGATTTTATTTCAAAAGAAATTGTTGCATTTCGTTGTTGGTGTTTCAAGAGTCTTATTGATATTTTGGTGTTCAATAAGACTTTAAATCATTTGCTATCGTTTGAAAATTAATTGCCCATATGATAATGTTTTTGTTTCTTTTCTATGTAAATCATGCAATAACATTCAAATCTGTTTTGTGTTTCAAATTTTTCAATGCATTTAAAGTCAGCGAAATAAAAGAATGGGATTTCTTAAGAGATTTTCCAATATGCTTTGAGCCCATTACCTTAATTCAATACGGTTTCAGATGAGTTATGAATCCATACTTACGCCGTGGTCTAGTAGGTAGTGTATTGGCTTATTAGACGTAAACCCCGGGTCACGCATCTCCAACTAAACGAAACATGAACAAATATTTCTTCGACGACTTCCTCTGAGTAGATTTCTGGCAAAAAGTCTGAGAGTAATGAAAACTTGTCATGGAAAGTTTCTCAAAAATCTGTCGTTCGGAGTCGACTTTAAACTGTAGGTCCCACCACTCATATATAAAAATTAACACACACGACATAAGTGGTGTGAGAAAATAGGTCGTAATCCTGACTGAAGGGTTATAATGACCAATTATGACTTACGCCAAGTTTGAAACTGAATATGTCACATCCGTCTTATTAGAAGAATGCCAGTGAAATGGTTCATTTTACATTGAATTTGAATCTGAACTAGTCCTTAAGTTGTGTCTTTAATCAGCAATAAAATGGGCTGCAATGAGCCTTTGGTATACCGAGAGACTAGTTGATAGACTTGAGCTCTATAATGACTTACTAGATACATATGTACACACACGATCAGGCCTAGAAAACTGCATGGCAAAGTTTAATTGGAAAGGACTTAACATAAACCTACAACAGCTATATTGATTTCGCAAAAAAAGAGAGACTTTAGTGTCTACGCATCAAAGACGCAATGAACTTGCCTCCATCGGCGTGTTTGAAGTCTGTTTTGATTCCAATAAGGTTTAACGCGATGGAAATAGAAACAGAGTCTTAAGGCAGGATACCTAACTAACCTCAGGTGATTAATTTCACGAGAAGACAGGAAAGAATGTTACGTTAACCTAAAATAGCAAGGCGATAAAACGCTAAATTGAATATTAATTAAATACGGATGTATTCAAAAAGGGCTCCAAAGATTGGGAGCAGTAATAGTAAGTTAAGGGCACCAAAATATTTTAACGGAACTCGAGTTAATACCAGAAGCAATTGACGTAGAGGAATATGACAAAAAACACTTTCAGACAAGTAATCTGTTTCAGTATTATATTTACTATCAAGATATTACTGAAGTATTACAACACGGTTAAGAGTGTTAATCAAATTACATTGATATAGAAGGATGAGAGGCTTTAAGAGAGTATGTATATAAGGCAATTTTTGCATTCTTTGACTTCAACGGTAGCTTTTTAACAGAGGAGATCAAGAAATAGTCATGGTGTTACGTAAATTTATATCCCATCATTACCACAAGAAGCCATGCGCCACAACATAATAATTGAACATATTCGCCTTCATTTGGTTCTAGCTTTACTCCCACTACAAGTATTTCCAAACAAATTATCCTTTACAGTCCAGTTCTACAGCTTCTCTGTGGACTCTATTCTACAGCGCTTTTTGTCATTTTTGTCATTATCCCTCGATTTACGTCGCAGTTCGTTCTAAAAAAAGGCGACGTAAATCGAAACAACGTAAATCGAATTTCACATTGCTCATACGACAAAATAGTGTGTTTTTAACAAGGAACTTAAAAAAGTTCCAGTAATTCCTCGATTTACGTAGCAGTTGGTTCTACAAAAATGCGACGTAAATCGAAACAACGTAAATCGAATTTCACATTGCTCATACGACAAAATAGTGTATTTTTAACAAGGAACTTAAAAAAGTTCCCGTAATTCCTCGATTTACGTCGCAGTTGGTTCCAAAAAAATTCGAATGAATTTTAGGGAACAAAACAGTTAGAGGGAACAAAAAATTTGACGACGTAAATCGAAACAACGTTAATCGAGGCGACGTAAATCGAAGGATTACTGTATGTCCAAACCACCGTCTCTTTTTATCTTTCAAGGACTATTGACTGTCATGTTCGTAAATATGTTTTGCTAGAAAATGAACAGAATTTAATATTTAATTTGCAAATACTTGGCTTTTATGTATACCATACTGCATAATATACTGCGATCAGTACTGTATGCTAAAGAGGCTTTCATTTCCAAGCGGTTTTTAAATAGTTTTCAAAGCTCTGCTCATCCTTTTTATATTTGATAGTCAATGTTCTTGCTTGCTCCGCTACTTTTGGAAATGATGCTTCCAAAAGTATTAAAATTTTCTAATGCGCTGTAGCTGGATGTTGCCTATTGTAAGCATTGTTTTCAGACCAGCTTCGGCTGTTGCTTAATTAGAGAAATTACAAGCAAACAAACAGCTTTTATAATCTAAATCTTTTAGACGACCTTGAGTCCCCATGTAAACCTATTTTCTTTTTTTTGCTCTCTTGTTAGGAAGCATGCGGGACACACACCAAATTTCTATCGTTACAGAATTGCTTAGAAATGTTCCGTATTTCACACACGAAGTGACATTTTCATTGAGGCACTTGATGAGGCCTTGATGCGGCCCTATGCTCCCTAGAGGAATAAAAGGAACATATATAAAGGGTCCGCCAAATAACTTTTTTTTTAAATGCTTTAATAAAAACTACAGAATATTTTCTCAAATTTCTTTTTTTATTTGAAAGTGCAATCCTTCCGGTTAATAATGGAAAATAATTTCATTCAAATGGCTGCCTCGGCTGGCCATGCAGTAGCCTACACGATCGGTCCAATTTTTAAGCACATTATCGATTGTGTGCAGCTGTATTTCACCAATTGCTTCACGAATATTGTCCTTTAAAGCGTCAATTGTCTCTGGCTTGTCGGCGTAACACTTATCTTTGACGGCATCTCACAAATAATAGTCCAACGGTGTCAAATCGCAGCTCCGAGGTAGCTAAACGACATCAACTCTGCGGCTGATAATGCGATCTTCAAAAACAGGGCGCAAAACATCGAGTGTAGCTTCGGCTCTGTGACACGTAGCGTCGTCCTGTTGAAACCAAATGTTGCCAATGTCCTCCTCTTCAATTTCTGTGAACAAAATTTTGCCAATTATGCCTCTGGACCAAAATCCGCACCAAACAGTGACTCGTTTTGAGTGCGTCGGCTTTTCAATGTATGCGTGCGGGTTTTCTCTGCCCCAAATTCGACAATTTTGCTTGTTTACATACCCGCCAAGATCAAAATGAGCTTCATCTGAAAAGATGATTTTTTGCCAAAATCGGCACCGGTAAGCCGATCGCAGCCCCACTTAACGAAGCGAAATCGCGTTGAATGGTCAATTGGCTTCAACTCCTGAACCAATTGGACTTTGTATGCTTTATGCAAAATTCGTCTCAATGATATCTCAGAAATGTTCAATTGTTGAGAACGACGGTGAATTGATGTTGATGGCGCTTCACGCACACTTTCTGCCACAGCAGCAATATTCTCGGGTGTACGCACTGTTTTTGGCTTTTAACGCTTTGGTTTATCGATGAGGATGCCAGTTTCTTTCTCTTTTTTCACAAGATAACGAACACACAGAGCTGACGGTGCTTCTCTTCTTCCAAAATCTGTAGGCAATTTTCGCACACATTCTGCAATATTACATGATTTTCAAAGTAATGTCGCAATATTTCCCGGCATTGTTTAAGCGTATACACAACCATATTCGTTCAGCGGAAGGATAAAACTAATTATCTGTCAAATCAGACATGAGCTAAGTGTTACCATTCACGAAATAAGCACAGACCCGATATATGTATACTTGATGAGAGACATTCATTTTCGTGACATAAGGCTTTTCTAAGCCCATAAAATGCAAATAGAGGAGTGACCGCTATCCCGCTCTCATGCATTTATGTGATCTGTAGTGGAATTGAAGTTCCAATTTCAGATCCAGATACTATTTTCCTAATTATGCGTGCGATTATCTCGTTAACAATGTGGAGTGAAGTGATTTCAAAAAATGTTTTCGATTTCGTTAGTTTCGGAAATTTCAAACAAAGCTCTTAGCTTCGGCCCTAGTAGTTGGAAGTTTGTTCTGAAACTGTACCCATGAATTTTCAGAATACTTTTGAGCTATTACAGGTAAATTCGATACCAGCACTTGCAGATTCTGATGTCATTGATGTCACTACGGGCATATTCAATGCTTATACTTGCAGATTCTGGGTATGGTCACCGATGTCACTACGGGCATATTCGAAACGAGCATTCATTTGGAAATTCTGGCTGTGTGGCTGTGGAAAGCGATTTTTAAATTGAATTGAATACTGATTAATGTCAATAACATATAATCTATCTTTCCTACTTTCCCATTTTTAAAGTTTACAGCCATAATGAGATTAGTTAACAAAATTGTTTCTATTACACCTTAATCGAAAACAAAAGACTTAAGACACAAGCATGAAAAGTGTCAATATGCCTTGAAGAGTTCTGATAACGACTACGATTTCATTTATTAAGGTTCTGTTATTTAAATAATTCTTTTTAAAATTACTATCGAAATATTAACAAAATCACTGAAACTTTTTCGAAATGTTTGCAGTTTTTTTTTATCGTAATGCCATTAAAATCTACTCAAACAGTGATATTACTGCGATATTTTTATGCATATCTGTTGTATTTTTCTTTTGCCTTTCCTGCAAGCAGTGGATAATGAAATGAAAAACAAAAACAAATTTTATTGAACAAATCTATATTCGTATGTCTGTAGGTATGGATTATTATTATGTATGCAATATTGTGAGTGCAATAGAAATATTGCACAGCTGTGTGTATGATTGCGCGCGCCAAATGACAATCAACATTTAGCGTAAATAGTGTCTAGTGTAGTGCCTTTACTAGAGTGTATCCATGAATGTTGGCAACATGTGGTTTCTTTGCTTTTTAACTTATTTTTTTTTTAAATATTATTGCTGCTGTTGTGTGTGTATTTTTTACTATTGCTGCCGTAATACCGGCTGTTTTTAAAAGCAAAATGTAAACATTGATGAATCATCGCATTGTAAAGTTCGTTTTTCTTTCTCTGTTTTTTTCTGCCAAGCAGACTAGACTGTAAGATTTGTTTGTTTCTTTTTATATTTTATTTTAATTTTATTTATTTAATTCAATTTTTTTTTTGTTTTTTTTTTGCTTTATTGTCTCAATTCGAGCATGCTGGTTAATATATAAACTTGATTGTTTTTTCGCATTTTAATTTTGCATTGTTGTTGCTGTTGTTGTTAATGTTGTTTTGATTTTTTCAAGTCAATTAGAATGATACTAAAAACCGCTTTTTAGTCTGTATTTTTAAAATATGTTAGTCTGGCCGTGTATCGCTCAAGTACTTACTACTAGAATTGTAACAAATAAATGGCAAAATAGGAGCTCAACCCACAAATATAGGTTTGGTCAAATATTTGGTGAAAGATAAAGGGGTAGGAAAAAAGGTCACTCTTTGATATTTCTGTTAGACAGCTTAAGATAAGAGATACTGAAATAATTTTTTGATATAAAAAAACAGACTAATAAACGAAGTCGATTTAATAGTAACAGTGAACTTTGCTCGGATTTTGTTGAATATTTGTTAAATTCAATTTTAATTGCTTGAAAAAATGCTTACCATAAGTAATATTGAATATACTTTGCTGTATTCGAATTTAAACAAATTGGAAATGGAAAACTATATAAGTAATCTCCTGGAATTTTTTGGAAATTTTAAATTTGAAACCTAGATTTTGGGCAATCAAAAGAAGCTAATGATTGCTGCTTGTTTATGTAAGAGTTGCAAAAAAATTAAAGCTGAATGAAGTCGTAAGGTTTTTCCATCTCTTTCTATTGTTACGAAGATGGAAATGGTGTTATTAAAATGATAAACAAAACCTCCAAAAACACAAACACAGGACTCGTTTACATGATCAACAAATAAACAAAAATATATCAAACAACGTCAGTATAAAGGAGTTAAATAAGTAAACAAGAACCAACAACAGCACTGCAAGGACAAACGTAAACAAAATACATAAACAACAATAATGTAAACAACATTTTTACATTTATAGGGATTTCGCGAAGGCAGTCATTTTCCTGCAAGAACATCCATCAGACTGTTTACCCAGCGATATAAAAGGAAAGACAAAGCAGGCAACAAGATAAGAAAGAATTCAGTCAGTCTTGTGTGAAGACACGTTGCGTATGAAGAGAATAATTGTGATTTGAAGACCTCTGTTATAAAGATCTATTTAACAATTGTTATTATAGAATTGAATATTATTGTACGCGGAAGAGTGTAGAGAAGAATAACAATTAAAGCAAATTGTTGTTGTTTAAATCAAGTCGTGAAAGGTGGCACACGGAATTGTGCGCATAATAAAGAATTCATTTCAAATTAAACACAAATTTATTTTTATTTTATTTGCAATCTACGAACTCATATTTTTAACGTTTTAAAAAAAAGTAAAAACCTAACAATATAATCAATGAATCTAAAACAAACCAGCTTTAACAACTTACATATGTAGATGGCATTTCATTCTGGCGGATTGCATTGAAATCAATAAGGAATCCTTATTTTCTAATTGAAATAAAGATCTAAAAATCAATATTAAGGAACACCATAAGAAAATATATTTTGGCACAATACTTCTAATACTTAGAAGCAATACACAGTTTGGATGGGAAATGAAATAAACTATGTTTCATATTAGCGATACATTATCTTAATAACAGCAGTGAGGTTATACATAAGTAATCTCCTTAAAATTAAAATTAACCAATCTTTGACCAATAATTTTGCCATCATTTTATATACAGCTTCGAAGACAATAGCCTATTTGAATCGCATAAGCTTCCGTGTAACACCGACAATACATATTCTAGCCATATTAATAGCTTTATGATTCAAATAGCCATTGGCTACCCTCATTTTATTGGCAAACTCTGGGTACCCAAGAACCCTTCGCCACCAGTTTCAAAGTGCTGGACAGAGAAAATGTTTTGTGGTCTCCTCCTCCTCCTTGTAATCATCGATTTCTTATTATTATTTCTGCAGAACTCGTTGTGGCTTATATCCAGATGCAGATATGAATGATAGACGCTGGTCAGGTCTCTAATCTTTATGCCATAGGTAGGTCAGGTGAGGTTAGAGAACGTGACCTTGTCAATTAAGACAAGTACAGTACCCGGAGATCGAATTGACCCATTGTACAACGTCCTAGTTTTTCACACTACTTGTGTTGTGTGTGTTTATTTTTATACATGAGTGGGACCTACAGTTTAAAATCGACTCCGAACAATAGATTTTTGAGAAACTTTTTCCTGGCAATTTTATTTATTCTCAGAATTTTTGCTAGAAATCTGCTGAGAGGAAGTCGCCGAAGAAAATACTTTTTGTTTTGATATCTGGCCTGGGGCTCGAACCCTGGCTTTACGTCTAATACGCCAACACACTACCTATTAGACTACGGCGACTTCTAATGCCATAGATAAAACGCGGACGCATACACACATACTTTTCATGGCATTTTTATTTTACTCTTAGAGTTTTTGTCAGAAATCTGCTGATAGAAAGTCGCTGAAAAAATATTTTTTATGTTTCGTTTAGTTCGAGATGCCTGACCTGGGGTTTGAACCGCGGTCCTACTTCTAATAAGCCAACACAGTACCTACTAGACTACATCGACTTCTAACTTACGGACACAATACGTAAATCAACTCCACTATCTAGGATGTATCTTATCCTAAAATTACTATGAGTTTGGAATCTTAAAAGCCGAGTCAATATAGGAATATTTTTTGACACCAAACTAAAATCTACGCTCTTACATGGCTGTAGAAACCAAAATACCGCTCGTGGTGTTAACAAAACCATGTATTTGTAAATCAAAGCTTCTAACAAATTCTACAATCTAGTTGCTCACGCCACCCATGTTATGTGTGTCAATTTTTTACATGTACGGCAGCATCTACAGATTAAATTTGACTCCGAACGACAGATTTTTCAGCATTTTTTCATGGCAAGTTTATTTACACTCAGAGTTTTATGCCAGAAGATTGCTCAAAGGAAGTCGTGGAAAGAAATAACGTTTCTTATTTCATTTTGTTCGAGATGTCTGAGCTGGAGCTCTTATTTAATAACTCAACACAATAAATACTAGTCTTCAGAGACTTCAACTTATATATGTATTCAAATATATTTGACTTATTTTACTGGACTGGAAGAAAAAACCAATATTTACTTTTATATGAAAATGAAGACAGTAAAGAATTGAATTTAGAACAAACCAACATTTTCTTGGTTCTCCTAGTATGCAGTCAGCACTTAATCTTAATCTATGACACCCGCTTCATGAACAAATTCTATGTAAACAATAAAAAAATGTATATCTAACAAAAGACTTAAGACACAAACCTGAAAATAAATTAATTTTTATAACACAAGACAAGAAAGAACAAAATGAAAAACTTGAACTAAAATTAATTTCAATTAATTATTTTACATTTATTAGTAAAAAATAAATAAATAATAGTTAATTTTCTGATAAGTATTGCAAAAACCAAAAAACCAAAAAAACCGAAATAAGGAACAAACCCAACATGATAGAAACACAGTAATTGTAAAACTAATCGAAAAAGTAAATGGTGTTTTCAACGCCACTCTATAATTAAATAACAATTTACGCGCGCCACAACAAAACTGAACAACATACAACACAATCAGTGGACAACAGTAAGACACGATTTAAAACATGGTTATAGAATTTGGACAAAAAAATAAATAAAACTTTGCAAGCAACTTCCAGCTGCATTAAGCTAAACAATATGCGTGCAACACAAAAAATAATTGAGGGAAAAAAAATAAAAAGTTTTTTATTCTTTTGATACCAAATGATTAGGGCAAAAGCGAAGAAAAAAAATCGAATTTTAAAATAAAATTTAAACACCGAAATAAATGCAAAAAGAAGAAAATCAAAAAAAAACTAAATTTAGACACTCTAACAGATTTGAAATGGTCACCGACATTAAATGATTAACTTTTCCATGGATATTTTTGCTTTATTTATTTCAGTAATTTTTCTATATTTTGTTTTATTCTTTTTTTTCTTTTGCAATATTTATTTTTGTAGGAGAACAATAACTAGGCGTGGTATTTTCGTTGTTTTTTAAGTTCTATTTTATGTTTTTTTTTGTTTTCTTTGTAGTTGGTCAATTCTACATACAAATAAAAGAAATATTATACAAGAAAAATAAGAACACAAAAAACTATATATTTAGACAGAACAAAAAACCTGCCAAAAAATGCCAATTAACCTAAAAATTGTATACAAAACCAAAAATCTACAAACTGAAAAGAAAAAATAAATTTCAAAAAGAACTCAGCTTTAGTCAAAATGCACAAAGAATGTTAAACAAATTAAATTGAAAAAAATAGTCCAAACAAAAAAGTCAAGTTCATTCAACCTATAGAACACAGGCACAACAGTCACGATAACGACTGCTTAATGCACTACAATAAGAAATGGATTCAAAAGTTTTGTTATGAAAGATAGAATTACAAAGGGAGGTTTAGTTATTGATTCACACTTTATAAGAATTCAGGATAGTGCCATGATAGCATACTTGGTCATTACAACCCTTCAGTCAGGATACGACCTAGTTTCTCACACCAGTTATGTTGTGTGTGTTAATTTTATACATGAGTGGCGGGACCTACAGTTTAAAGTCGACTCCTAACGACAGATTTTTGAGAAACTTTTTCGCGGCAATTTTATTTACTCTCAGAGTTTTTGCCAGAAATCTGCTGAGAGGAAGTCGCCGAAGAAATATTTTTTGTATTTTGTTTTGATGACTGGCCTGGTGCTCGAACCGAACCCGGGCTTTACGTCTAATAAGCGAACACACTACCTACTAGACTACGACGACTACAATTGTGCTATTAAATGTGCCAAGAATAGATCAGACAGAAAAATTGCAAACGAGATATCCAGTTTAGTTTCGCTATTCATTTGAGATACGCCCATTGTGATCCGCTTTGAGAGATCAACCCATTGAACTATTTTTAGCCAGTACTAGGCTATCTCATATTGCGTTTATAATACTTTCGAATTCCAACAGAAAATAAACTTCCAAGTATTTTTATTTGCATTTCGTTAGAAGCACAAATTAGCACAGAAGATTTTGAGTCTTCAAATCATGCAATAGTCGATAATAAGTTCCAAATCTCTTTTTTAGCATTTTGTTCATTCGCTTGTGAGCCTGTTTAATCCTGGATGGTTTTTTTGCGGGCAGGAGAGAAGATGCTTTATGCATTCATGATGGTCATCACCAGACATGATATGTCGAACTCTCCCACTGGGTATACCGACTAAAAACCCGTCTTCTCTCCTCATCGGGGAATCATTCCACCTCGGAACCACGGTTGTTTTACTTCGAGGTGGACCACTTTTCTGGCATATGTTCCAGTTCCATCGTCGTCAGCCTGCATCCAGGCTCGGCTCTATTCTCAGTCTGCTGCGTATAGATCAAATTTCTCCCTTCGCAGGACGTGCTCTACAAATTGTTCTACTGCGTTCCAGCTCTCTTTACTGTTTATCATTTTCAGCTCAACGTTTGTAGGGCTAATGACGCCGATTTCGGCTTCGAGTCGCTGACGGCTTTCGGCCCATCGATAACAGCTAAAGAAAGTGTGTTCGGAATCATCTAACGTTTCTTTCTCCTCATAGATACAGAATGGTGAGCGGCATTTCCCCATGCGATGCAGGTAGTTTCTGAAATATCCGTGACCGGTCAGCATCTGGGTTATGTAGTAGTCTACTTCGCCGTTTTTTCTGTTTTTCCACACTTGCAACTCGGGAATCAGTTTATATGTCCACCTTCCATGCTGTTCATTTTCCCAGCGAAATTATCATTTTAAGAAGACTTCATGCTTGATCGCTTCCATGATCTATGGTTGAGTCGTACTTTGCCTGGCGTTAAAGATCAACCGGCGCTAATATGGTTATAGATCTATGGGAACCAATCCGGCTATAGCTAGGACAGCTTGTGTCGATATTGTGAGATACGAGGATGTCACTCGTAGAGCAGCTATTCTCTGCGCAGACAGTAGTTTTCTGGCCCTTATCCGGGTTTCCAAAGTAGTAGCCCAGATTTCAGACCCATAGAGGAGTATGCTATTTCCAGCCTCCATGAGTACCTTCCTCTTAGTTGGGAGGGGTCCACCAATGTTTGCCATCAGTCTACTTAGTTGAATTGTTATTCTAGCTGCTCTCGCTGTTGCATACTCTATCTGCTCTGAGTAGGTCAGTTTCGAGTCCAGTCTAGCCCCAAGGTATTTAATCGATTTCTTCGTTGGAATAACTAAGTCGCCTATGTTAATTTCAATCTCGATCGGAATATGTCGTCTGGTTAGTAGAAGCAGCAATCCTGGATGGTTACTATTCGTCGAATCGATGAAGCTCATTTACTCTTTATCATATAATTCCTTTATGTTTGATCAAATTTCGCTCTTTTTAGCAACAACGTTAGTTGGGAATGAAAGCTTGCAGTCAGTAGACGAAAAAACAATTTTTTTTATTCGTCGATTCAACGAAGAGTAACCTTACTGTACAAAAATTACCATCCAGGATTAAAAAAATGGGTGGCCATTGTTGATAAAAAGAGCAAAATTTGATCAAACATAAAGGTATTATATGATAAAGAGTAAATGAGCTTCGTCGATTCGACGAACAGTAACCAATTAGGGTTAAATTGTTCGTCGATTCAACGAAGAGTAACCTTAATGTACAAAAATGAAGAGTAACCATCCAGGGTTAAATGGTAAAATTTCGAAAATCTACAAGGATTGATGAACGAACTCTTTTGTTTTCATGAATTCTAGGCCCATTTATCAATAAAAATTGTGATGTTCAACAATTGGGCATAAATATCAAGTCATTTCAAATAGATTTCTGGGATATTCCATTACCATGAAAATCTATGATTTCAGTATCCCCGAGCTATTGCAGTGATATTACAAAGCATCTCCCCTTGTGTAGCATAATTTTTTTTTTTTTTCCATGCTAAGCATTTGAGTGGTCTACTGCAGCAGTAACTAATTGGATTGCAAGTGTATCTAACGATGCCTAGAAAAAATTCAATCCAAGAAAATGTATTGGCTAGCGAAGTGTGCAACCTCGTCCTGCTCATTCTCAAGAGTTAGCGGAGCATAACTTCCAATGTTCGATGTTGATGTTATCCAGTAAAAGGAAAGCGTGGATCAGAAGATTACTAGAAAAATTATTTGAAGTGAATTTAAGCCTCTTAATTTTAAAAATTCGAAAAAAGTGAAAAAAATTGTTTCAACACCTTTGGGATTTGAATACGGACTACTTGGGTTTGTAGTCTACCACTTTAAATATTTATTACACTGTACAACCTTTGTACCCGCAGTTTAATGCCTAATTTTTTCTATATCTACATACATATGCTTCTAGTAGGGTATTTGATATTCTTGTATACTTAGCCTCAACTCCATACGTATAAACGATATTAAAAACTAATTTAACTTACAACACCTTTGACTGAGATAGGCTACCATGTACACTTGTCATTGGTGGCGGTGTTACTTCAATGCTTTTAATTTATGATATTTTTTTTCTCTCTCTCTATAGAAATCAAAAATTGTTCAAAGGAGAAATAACATTTTCAAATTATATATTTTGACATTTGACCCATTAGTTAAGTTGTAATTACCCAGACGAGTGTGAATGATGTCAAACTCTGAGTACAATTTGGCTACTTTGCTGCCATGTTCGAGGGTGTCGCTAACAATTTATGTGTGTGTCTTTTCAAAACGGCTTAGTAAACGTTAAGAAACGTTAAGAAAAAGAAACCGTTTCTTTTGACTTACAAAAAAATAAAAATAAAAATAAAGGCTGTCTAACAAGTCAGGCCTACTGTCAAAATCTAAACTCGTACATTTAAGCCAACGTGAAAATATCAAACTTTTGCACTTTAGACAACCGTGCAAAAGAAGTGTTGGAAAAAAACAACAAAAACAACTACAACACCAGCAATAAACAGTTATTGAACAGCGCGTGCTGAAACAAAGATATCAAAATACATTTGGCGAATTTAATAAAAACTTAACTATGACACAGACTTCCAAAGAGTTGCCAACATTTATTTGCGCCTCAGGTATTATTATTGAATAGTGGTTAAATGGTTATTTAATTTGATTTTTGTTTCTAAGAAGTTGAACATAAGAACTGAACTTAACAACATGTAGTGGAAAGAGATGGATTTTAAAGAAAAATAAACAAATGGAAGACAAATAATGTCACTGCTTTGTAATGATAGAGTTGAACAATTTTATGTTTTAATTGGAGAAACCGGAAGTAAAAATGGACTGTTAGTGGAGTATATTTCCTGATCTGTATATGTATGGTAATAAATAGGCCACAAAATTGTGAGCTGTGATTGTGCTGTGCTTTGATTGTAAGGACTACATGGTTTCGCTGATGGGAAGATATTACATTAACATTCTCATCCAAAAAGTCTGGGTCCAGCGCAACAGCATAAAAATGCTTGAATATCAAGCCACACCTGAAATATACTTTCGTAACTGTACGGATGTTTTAGTTTCTAAACCATACACCTCAAGGGCTTCATCTTCAATGCAAAGAGCTTTTAGTGATTCATCGTTAGTCACAGTATGTGCATCTGGCATTTCAACTCCATACAAAGTTATCACGGTGTTCTGATCTACTTCAGTGAAGTTTCTTAATAGTTTCTTAATGATGGATCCAGGTCAGTTATCTTCAACTAAACGAAATATAAAAAAATATTTCTTCTGCGGCTTCCTCTCAGCAGATTTCTGGCAAAAACTCTGGGAGTAAATAAAATTGGAATGAAAATTTTCTCAAAAAATCTGTCGTTCGGAGTCGACTTTAAACTGTAGGTCCCGCTACTCATGTATAAAATTAATACACGCAACATAAGTGGTGTGAGAGACTAGGTTGTACTCCTGACTAAAGGATTGTAATGACCAATTGTGTTATGTATGTATTGAAGGAAACTTATGCTTTAGTTAAACAACAACTATATTTTGTAACACATGTACCAACTGCTTGGCAAAAGCTGCAAGAAATAGCAAAAGAAAGTATTTAAAACCACATGCATGAGAAAATTATGCTGGACTGAAACAAAAACCAAACAATCACTGATAGTAGTGGTGCATCATTGAAATTAATTTTAGTTCAGATTTTTTTTTATTTTTTCTTGTTTTGTCTTGTGTTATAAAAATTAATTTACTTTCAGGTTTGTGTCTAAAGTCTTTTGTTAGAAATAAGGTTTTTTTTATTGTTTACATAGAATTTGTTCATGAAGCGGGTGTCATAGATTAAGATTAAGTGCTGACTGCATACTAGAAGGCCCTAGAAAATGTTGGCTTGTTCTAAATTTAATTCTTCACTGTCTTCATTTCCATACAAAAGTAAATTTTGACAAATTTTCGAGTCCAGTTAAATAAGTAAAATATGTATGTATATATATGTATGTATTATATGAGCTGAAGGCGCTGTAGACTAGTAGTTACTAGTTAGTGTGTTGACCTATTACATACGAGCTTGTGGTTTAACATCCAGCTCAGACATCTCGAACAAAATGAAATGAGAAAAGTTATTTCTTTCGACGACTTCCCTTGAGCAATCAATAACGTCGCTACATATGCAACTACTGCACAGGCAATATTGGAAGCACAGCTGAGTTTCTACGACCCCTTATCATATCAGTTTAGAAGGAAATGCTACCTTCAACTCCATATACTAGACATTAGCAGCCATAATACATGGAAGGCTTCAAAATAAAATAAAATAATCTAGGTTGGCAGACTCTTCTGTACTTGCCCTATTGAAGATTTCAAGAAAACTTTTGATACTGTCAGGGAGGTTGCCATATGAAAATCATTGCGAAGAAAAATAGTAAATCAATCAAAACATCAGAGTTATAGAAGAGGACACTGAACTCTCAATTCTGTGCCTGTGTCATTCAACGACATCTTGCCCTCCGTTCTGGTACTGTTTATATGCTCAGTAAGACGGCTTTTTTCAGAACAAGTTACTCAAAATATGCTTGATTAGTTCCTGATAGTAAACACTGAGCCCCATCAAAAATTTACTGGAAATGATGCCTTTGTAGGATATAAAACCCAATACAATCATGCTGCGTATTTCATACGTTCTAATTAAATTCTGTCAGTCGATTTTAAAACCAAATTACGATTTTGAAACTCAAGTTGCAGCATCCTAAACCAATCAATTTTATTTTACTTTTTCCTTTTTTTTTTATTTAATTCACTCAAATTCTCATTTTTCGTTTAATTAACCAAGAAACATAATTGTAAACAGAAATCGAGCATAAATAATAGCACACAGAATAGTAGCAAAACGAGCAAAAAAAAAAGCAATCGTAATAAACAAGTTTAAAAGCAGAATTAAAGCCACAATTTTTAAGACATTGATTAAGTTTGTTTGGATTTTCAAAGATTTTTTTCCGCAATAAATAGAATTACTTACAGACATGCTTTATTAGTGGAACCAACTCACAACTCAGACGTTGACGGCTATAGCGGCGGGGGATGATCAGATCATATAGCAGCAGCAGTAGTAGTAGTAGAAGTAGTCAATATGCTGCTACACACACACACATACTAGTCACAGCCACAGTCACAGTCATAGTCATGGCATTAGTTAGCAAGTTAGTGTAAATGTAAGTGAATATGGATGTACATATGTATGTATTTATACAGGTAAGGTGCCTAAGAAAATGCCGGTAATGCTGGCAAACATACGGCGTATACGTATTTTTTATTTATTTTTTTTTTTTTTTTTTAATCATTCACTATATTTGTAGACCGGCTGCTTGATGACGCCGCACCTTAAATACACCATATTAATGTTGTTGCTGTGGCATTAGCTGATGTTGTTATTATTGTATTTCGTTTTTTTTCTTTCGTTTTTTCAGTTCTGTTTGCAACTATTAAACGCTATAGTTTATAATAAATGCAACTAAAAACGCAACATTAATATAATAAATACCGTCCACGCAATTTATTTACTTTGAACAACGTTAAACACTCGTATTCGTATTCGCTTTAAAGCCATTAAACGTTTAATGCCTGGTTATATGCCGATACTTAAAATTGTTCTTTTTTTCTTTTTCTTTTATTTTCTTTTTTATTTATTTACGTATTTTGCGTTCTTTTTCACTTACTTTAATTTTTCTATTCTTTTTCTATTCCTTTTTTAATCTAAAATTAAACGCTAATATACTATATGTAAACTAAACGCCATGGGTTTGGTTTCAAGTTTGATTTCCAATTGCCTTTTTGATAATGGAAGTTATAAATCAGTAGCCTTACTCCCGTATTCTAATTCTAATTACAACAATTGACGACAAGATGTCGACGAATTGATGCTTGAGCCACATGAATCAATCGGGACACTAACAGTTTATGGGTCATAGTCATAGCTGCCAGATATGACGATTTATCGTCATTTTGACGATTTTGAGCTCCAAAAATATCATATTGACGATTTGACGATTTATGCCCTTATTTTGACGATTTTTAAAAATTTAAAATTTACATCATATTCTTTACTTTAGTACATTAAAAGCCACTTTAAGCTTGGTATTTACTTTGCAATTGTTACTATTGGAAATTTAGGTTAGTAATAACAAGGAGAAAAGTATTATATTTTTAAGTTACTTTCGAATACATGTGATGATTTTTCTGTATTTTATTCCTTTTTAACCCCTTAAAAGCCAAAAGAACTCCTAAATAACCTCGTAGTTGAGAATAATTTATCGCTTGTCGTTGCAGACAACTTTAAATATTCGAGTATAGCTTCTAATATTACCATCGGAAGAACAAAGGCAAGCGCCGTTATTTTGTTTCGTACGACTAACACTCAGGGAATCGATTGTGTTTGGAACTATGAAAATATGTTATGTGAAGAAGGAAAGAGAGAACAGTGTTCATGGGCTCTATATTTATACCATAAGTAACACGAAAATCCTCTGCAGGAAATGAGTTCCACATACGAATAGTCCGACTTAAAAACCTATTTTTATTGTAATGCAGTGTGCGATCCACTGGCCAATCGACCATATACGGAAGTGGACAAAGACGAGCGCTACGTAGGAATATATGATTTTCGGGAAAAGTCCCCTTACTTCGTTCGAGCAAAATCCTTTTGTCGAAGCGATAGAACAGTGAAACACAAATCACATAGCAACGATGCGCCAATGATTCAATGATGTTGGATACCGTCATTAACGAGCTACTACGGCCTCTCCTGTACACGATCAAGAAACCTCAAAATATACATTGAGGCACCGACCCATACATGAGATCTGTATTTCAGTCTCGGTCGGTTACAAGTGGTGTAAATAGTAAGATCATAAGATATTAAGAAGGAACTGGAGGAACTGAAAAATGTGTCGGTTGAAGCCAACATTACATTGAATTTTCATGCTCAGAATGTCAAGAGCTTCAGACTCCTTAATATTTACACCACCCATAGATTAAGATGATGCAATATTATCGTTGCGCTTATGTGTCAATAAACAACACTGGGTTAGATTGTTTAATCCTTAAAAAAAATTTTTTCCTGAAAATGATATAAAATTTCTCCCTTTTTGGAAAAAAAATTAATAAATGAAGATGAGCTTTTAATTTCTAAAAAAAATTTTTTAAATGTTTTATTTTTGAACTCACATATGTACATATATAGACTTTATATGTTTTACTACAATAGAAATAATTTTGGTTTTTAAAAATTTTTAATTTGTCTATTTATTTTTTTCTGACAATTTTTTGACGATTTTAATAAACGTCTTTGACGGTTTTGACGATTTTTTCTCAAATATTTGACGATTTGGTGTCTCATTTATCTGGCAGCTATGGTTGTAATGGCCAATTATGTATGTATGTATGTATTACCAATTTATGGGTCATAGTAATGGATTGTAAAGGTTTTTAATGATAAAATAAATTATTTCCAGAGTGAGAAAAATTTCGAAATTGCTATTTAAGGGAATTGCTAAAGAAGTAAAAGAAAAACTTTCTAAGCAGAAATATAACCCTATTATCCGTATTATTATATTAACCCACCTAAACAAAGAAGCATTGGTTCTTCTTTCAACTGAATTAAGCAGGCATCTTGGAGATTTTTATCACAACGCATATACTGCATGAACACTTGGTTGGCGACTTAGTGTAAGCACCACTAATACACAACATTTTTTCAAAATGCAAGAAAAAAAATAGCTATTATTATAGGGTCTACTGAAAGATCCTATACAATTAACAATGCCGCCACACATTAACCTACTAAGTTATTAAACAAATGACAAACTATATAGTAACTGAAGAAGTGTCATTTTAATAGATACTTGTGTAAGGTGTTCACATCGAAACCTTGGGTGACTATCTCCAAAACGAAGAAGCCGGCGGGCTTATTCAACAAAAATTTTATGTAAATTAACTAAACAGCTTTCCATCGATCAATGGAAGGTGCACAGTGACTTTGAAATGGCTTTCCATGCAATGAATAAAAAAATAGTAGGGCACTCAAGAAAACAATATTGCCTCGATGAATATAATTCATTTGATCAATACTTTTTACGATTAATGTTATACTAAGTACTCAAACGAACAGAGTTCAGTGCAGAACGTGAGTTCAATGCAAAATAAATCAGCATTTCGAAGGACTAGTAAGGCGGATGATATTGAAAAAGAAAAATCTATGAAAATCAAATCCATTGAAACAACACGTTCTGCGAAGTAAAGAATTTGACATAGGCGCAGTAGAATAAAGAAAGAGCGGAGCTTGGATGTAGGCGGACGATGATGGAACTGGCACATAGTACATCAGAAAGGGGTCCACCTCGAAGTAATACAACCGTGGTTCCGATGTAGAATGATTCCCCGGTGAGGAAGACAAGGCGGGTTTTTAGTCGGTTTACCCAGTGGGAGAGTTCGACATTTCATGCCTGCTGACGACCTTCATAAATGCATAAAGCATTACCGCTCCTTCCCGCAAAAAAAAATTGCAAAGCAAAAGTTGAATTTATAATTATAAGAAACCTTTAATACATTGTTCTACAAAATTAAGATACAATTCATATATAAAATTTTAACTTCTTTGTGGCTTTGAAAAGAAGCTGGGAGTTGAAAGCATTTAGGAAACTACAAAACTTAACACGCGAATGCCTGTGCAATACTCTAGTCATATGGTCCTGAAAATTGCAGATCAAGAAGATATTAATAAGTAAAGTGCTAAATTTGGACTCTCCTTATACGATTTACACTCAGCCTTCCAAAGGTATCTATGTACTAAACTCAAGCCAATAAAACCGAAGGCTATACGGAAGCAAACTATCCTTCAAGAAACAAAATCATAGTTTGTACTATTGTGTCACATTTCGATAGGCAGAAAAGAATGGAAATTATTTGTAAACACTTTACGATCCAGGCAAAATACTTACGTACTTCTTACTTACTTAATTGGTCATCACAAACCGTATTGTGTGTGTCCTACAGTATAACGCTGGGTGCAGTCTACAGATTTGAGAAGCTTTTCATTGCAGGTTTATTTACTGTCAAAGAGGTAAAGAAAGATTGGCAAAGGAAACACTTTTTTATATTTTGTTTTCAAGATGTCAGAAGCTTTGACTTACAAGCGCAGGGTGACAATCCCGCTTTGTTGAAAACCCAAAACAATACATCTTAATTGGTTATTGATTGGAACACTGTAGGTAGCAGAATAGCAAGACAGACTTGTCTAAAGAAAGTTGATAGAATTCAAAATTTGGGGAAACCGGAATATCCAAGTCATTCTTTTTTAATAATAGTTTCTACTGAGATAAACCTTTAAAATTATTTTCTATATTTTCTCAAATTCTTATACAAATTGAAAAATTTTATTCAATAAACACAATCAGGATATCTGATAAACAAACATTCCATAATAGATATGTAGTTGTTAAGAACGATAGATAGGTACTGAATTACATACATACATACATACATACATACATACATACATACATACATACATACATACATACATACATACATACATACATACATACATACATACATGGACGGATAAGTGGCTTCAGGACAGTGTCTGATGAAGCGGTATTGGTATTGGCAAAGACAATACCAATAGACATATTGGCGGACGCGATCAGGAGGATATACCTTCGCCATCTCGAATACCCGGGACAAATAGCAGGTATAAAAGCCATGCACAAATGGCAGTCACGATGGGAGAGCAGTTTAAGGAGAAGATGGACATTTCGCCTTCTCCCTGATATAACGGAGCATATTCTAACATGCTGCCCCAGAAGAGCCCGGCTAATGGAAGAGCTGTTGAATTGTAGGATTCTATGGAGTCAATATAGTCAGAGAATGGCTGAATTATGCTGGTACTCCGAAGACTGCAAATTTGACGGCGAAATTTGACTTAATGTGATAAAGCTTTCAAGCTAACCAGCCCTCCGCGAAGTAATACCTTACGGCAGTCCCGCGGGGGGAGAGTGGTTGAAGTGTGTAGGGAGTGGGTTTAGTACGTAGGCACCAGTGATGGTGAATCGTGCACTCTTTTGTTGGAACAAAAGTGTCTTCAGAAGATTCCAAAATCCGGCTCAAGACAAAAAAAAACATACATACATACATAATTGGCCATTACGACCCTTCAGTCAGGATTACAGCCTAGCTTCTCACACCACTCATGTTGTGTGTGTTAATTTTATACGTGAGTGGCGGGACCTACAGTTTAACATCGACTCCGAAAGACAGATTTTTGAGAAACTTTTCATGGCAATTTTTTGTCTACCCTCAGAATTTTTGACAGAAATCTGCTGAGAGGAAGTCGCCGAAGAAATATAGTTTTTCATATTTCGTTTTGATATCTGACCTGGCGTTTGAACCCTGGCTTTACGTCTCATAAGCCAACACACTACCTATTAGATTATTGCGACTTCACTGAGTTCAATAATTAATTGCTTAACTTTAAAAATTTTTTAAAAAAAGTTTTTGCATGATTTTTTTCCAATTTTAATTAAAAGTTATTAAAAGTGATCGTAAATAAATTAAAAAATATATTTACTTATGGCATTAAGTTTTTATTAATGAATAAATAAATAAAGTCTTAAACAAATCACAATATTTTTTAAATAAAAAAATATGATATTTTATCACTTAATTTTACTTAAAAACTTTTATAACTTATTGTAGAGGTATTATTGTTGTAATATTTATTCATACGAGTATTTGTTATAGTAAAAGGCATTAACAAATTTACAGCACAGTGGGATTTTTTTTTAAATATTTATACGACTGAGTGACTTAAGCCACAAATGAATGGCACTGCACTGTACGTACACACACAAGCTTAATTTAAATATTTTTTTTCGTTCTTATTGAATGGCATTGTAAAAAAACTAAACTAAATTAAATTAAATAAATATTAAATAATTCTTAAATAAAAAAATAAAATATAATACAGGTAACAGTATAGATTTCTTAAAGAATTAATATTTATTACAACAAATATAACAAAAAAAATAGTTGAGTAAATATTGATTAATTAATAAATAGCAATAAATAACAAATAACAATCTGATTACGATTACAATACAATACAATACAATACAATACACAGTATAAGCTTAAACAGTAGTAGTGAGATGGCAAATATACTTACAATATAAAATAGAATTAAATCAATATGTCAATATATTGAAAGAACATTATTAATATTAATATTGGAGTTGCAAAATTAAATGAAGTAAAAAACTAAAATCCAAAGAAAAAAATATACAAATAAGGTGTGACTAGACAACCAATAGACACTTTAAAACTATTTAAAGAACATGTTATGTTATGTTGAGTATGTTATGTTGAGTATGAGTATGTGGAATTATAAAATAATTAAGTTGTCTGTAAAGTATTAATTATAAACGAATAAAAATACAAAATAAATTGTTTTCCAATGAATGTGTAATAAATAAGTGTTAATAATTTAAATAAATTAATATGATATGACAGGGTCTTGCAAATTAGAGATTATTTTTCAATAGAGTTTAATTTCGTTTCACAGAAACTTTCTTTCTATTTTGCAGGCAACGAAAAGAAAAATATTGTGAAAGTCAAAAATATCAACATAACCTAAATGGTCACTACAGTCCTTCACGATTTACGACCTAGCTTTTCACCCCACTGTGAGAAAACTAGGTTGTAATCTTGACCGAAGGGTTGTAATGATCTATTATGTATGTATGTATGTATGTCCTCACCCCTCTACTTATTGTGTGTTAATTAAATACATGAGTGGCGGGACCTACAGTTTAAAGTCGACTCTGAACGACAGATTTTTTGAGAAACTTTTTCATGGCAATTTCATTTACTTTCAGAATTTTTGACAAAAATCAGCTGAGAGGAAGTCGCCGAAGAAATATTTTTTTTTATTTCGTTTAGTTGGAGATATCTGACATGAGATCCTTTATTAAGAAACCAAATTTCAAGTGCCGTTTGATATTCAAGCATTTTTCTGCAGTTGCACTGGACCAAGACTTTTTGGATGAGAATGTTGATGTAATATCTTCCCATCAGCGAGACTATGTAGTCCTTACAATCACAGTACAGCACACTACAGTTCACAATTTTGTGGCCAATTTATTCTCATATATATAGATCAGAAATTATACTCCAATATCAGTTCATTCTTACTTCCGGTTTCTCCGATTAAAACATAAAATTGTTCGAATACATCATTACAAAGCAGTGACATTATTTGTCTTCTATTTGTTTATTTTTCTTTAAAATCCATCTCACTCTACTACATGCTGTGGAGCCGAACGACAGATTTTTTAGAAGAATGCGTAAGTAAAATACGAAAGCGCAATGAAGAGAACCAATTATTCAATTCAGTACCATTTTTTTTCGTATCACAATAGCGAGTAACCCCCCTGGCCTTTTAGATGAGAGCGTCGCTGACATCCTAAGAATAAAAAGCAGTCTCCTGGGAAACTTATTGCCATGAAAAATCTGCTCAAGCTATTATTCAGATAAAATTAATACAAAACGTGGATTGTGTGAAAAGCTAGGCCATATACCAACTAAAGGCATATTATTTTAGTAATAAATCGTATGGTTTTGCAACAAAAAAAACATTTTATCACCTGAAACATAACGCCAACTAAGAAAATTTAGGGCTATTGGCACTGAAAAATTTTATGTTATATTTGTGTTACTTGTTGGCAATTATTTTGGTTTTGTGATATCAATTGATCATATTTTTCTCAAAAGAATTCTGGAAATATGCTTACTGCTTCAACTGACTGGTGAAGATGACAAGTTTGCAATTTTTTTTTCTTGACCCTACCGCAAGTGCTTTGTAGTCGCCGTAGTCTAGTAAATAGTGTGTTGGCTTATTAGACGTAAAGCCAGGGTTCAAGCCCCAGACCAGACCTCAAGACAAAATACAAAAAGTATTTCTTCGGCGACTTCCTTTCTGGCAAAAACTCTGAGAGTAAATAAAAAATTGCAATGAAAAAGTTTCTCAAAATCTGTCGTTCCAAATCGACTCTAAACTGTAACACACCCAACATAAGTGGTGTGAGAAACTAAGACGTTGTACAATGGGTCAAATCGACCTCCGGGTACTGTACTTGTCTTAATTGACAAGTACACGTCCTCTAACCTAACCTAACCTACTGCAAGTGCTAAGGATATTGAAGTTTGGTTGCTTCAACAAGTTGATGTTATATGCTGCATAGCATACAAAATAATTAAACTCTTTGCAAGAATAATTTATCGAAATTGTAAAGCAATTCGACAATCTATGTCGTCAGTTCTAAAGCATAAGTTTTGGCTTCTCTTTACAGTGAATCTGTTGTGTTAAATGAAAAATAGCTAAAGACTTAAAACTTGAACGTACAGTTCACTCCCACATAGTTTTATTTTGAATATGGAATTTCTACTCTGCTCTCAAGTCCTTTTCTTTTATTTTGTCAAGTTAAATAAATTAACTTTCAGTTGTATTAAATCTAAACTAAGCTAACTTTGGTATCCCTAACTATAATGAGTTCCTATATTTCTGGTATAGTACAGTATTTTCCCCCTAAAAACTAAACTTAAAGAAAATGTCTAGCTACGCCAATTTTGGTTTGAGTTTAAAAGAGCTAAGCTAACTTTGGTAGATTGAGCTAGTATGAGTTGCAAATAGAAAATGAGATTTTTTTTCTCAAATACCTGTACTTTAAGCAGACAAACAACAGACAGACGTACATACATATATAAACGAACCTACTTGAAAAACTTTGCTTCTAAACGTAACCTATAAATACCGTTAAAGAGTAACTTACACTTCTATCTTAAAATTTAAAAATCTCGGTCAATAATCACTCAAATGTTGAATTACCGTATGATTTGAATTATTTGGCATACCATAGTCTTCCTCGGTATCATTTTCACTACTCTCCACACTGCCGGCATAATACACTCTCTGCTGTGTATGATGCATTTGTGAAGGATTCATATTTTCATCGTATGTTGGCCCTGGGAATTTACTCTGCATACCCTGTAAATGCTGTTGCAATTGTTGTTGATTGAAACCATTTAGAGCTTCTAAAGGTGGAGGGGATTTTGAAACTTGTGAATTCGGTGAGGATTGACAGCCACCTTGTAAATGTTTGCCCAGGAGAGACATGCGTGAAAATGATTTCGTACAGCTTGGACAGGAATATTTTTTAACATCGGAATGCGTTTGCATGTGAGCCCGTAAATTTGAACGATCTGCAAAGGCTCTATTACAGTGTTGACAGCTGAAAGGTTTCTCGCCCGTATGAGTACGTATATGGCCCTGTAATAACCAGGGTCGGGAAAAGGCCTTACCACATATGGGACACTTGCAGGGTAAAGTGTGAGTACGTATGTGCATTTTTAAAGCTCCCAAAGATACATAGGTTTTGTCACAATTTTTGCAATTAAAAGTCTTCTTCACCTGATTACCCTCAGCGGCTGGGCAATGAAATTGCTGGTGTTTAGTAAGACCAGAAAAAGTGGAATAAGATTTGCCGCAATCATTACAATGATAACGTGGCACACCTACAGGTTTCTGCATAGACTGCGAGGAAGCCAAGGCAGAGGCTTGTATTAAGGCAGCCGCCTGATCGGTGGTAAATTCCGTAGAATCATGTGTGGTAGCACCACCCTCGGGATTGCTGCGTATAATTTTATATTCTGTGCTTTCAAAAGCATGACTTTGCTGGTGTTTAACTAGGCCAGCATATGTGGAGTAGCATTTATTGCACTGTTGACACTGATAATACAAATCATTGCTGGTTTTCAATTTCAAACCCAAGTTCATGTTGTTGTTGTTTAAGGGTTTTAGATTTTCATTGTTAACACTGTTATGCGTTAGATTTTCTTCAGGCTTAAAATTCTGTAAGCCTAACAAGGCCCGTGCTACATTATGTAAATTGGCATTATTATTGTCACCCAATACCTTTTTATTGGTTCTCACACTTAAATCTTCAGGCTCTTGGTATTGGTCTTCATGTTCATAAGGCTCACTGTCTTTCAATAAGGCAGGCGAAGTTTCTCGTGAAAAATTCTGAGGCTTTAAGCAGTCTTCATATTCGGCTATGCTTTTCATTAAATTATTATTAAAGTTTCTCAGAGGCTCGGAGGATTCTTCGTAAACTGGGTCTTCTGGCTCACATTTTATAGCAGCACCATAGAAAGCTTCAGCTCTTGGCAAGGGAGGCGAAGGTGTTTTATTGTGTGGCCGGGCAGAGATATCGTATTCATTTATGTGTTCCTCGTGTGGCAAAGGAAAATCACCATAGCCCAAGCGAGCCAAACTACGTGCAATTTCTTCACGGGTAAAAACTTCAGGGAAAGCACGAGCAATTTCTCTGGTTTCTTCCCAAATGCGACGGGCTAAATCCTCTTTGGTTTGCTTAGTAAACTGTTGGGGAAAATCTAAAGCATTTGCTGTGATCGTATTATCCAGTTCCATTTTATGCCAGGTTGTTGGTGAATTACAAGCCGAGGCTTTACTTAAGTCAACAGGACCTTCATCTGAAAAAAAAAGCGGAAAATAAATTCAAAAATAAATTTCAATTTTTTGTTTTACAGACAGATTGTTAGTTATTCTAGGAAACTTACCATGCGGCAGAGTTTGGTCAATATCCATATTGTCATCATTATTTACCAGCATAATAGGCCTCTTTTTTAAAGGGCATTTGCTGTAGTTGAATTTATCCATAATAAGTCTTGAAAATTAAATGAATATTTTTTGTTTCTTGCTGATATTATAAGACACTCTATGGTAATAACACTCTTAAATTATCATTTGTGTTGTACAGATCACTTTATAAATAATTTCAATTAAAATTCTTATTTTTAATAAACATTTGTTGTCTTGAAAATATATTCTAGAAAAACAATCTCTATGTTGCTCGTTTAAAGTTCGTTAGACGAATGATGTAATTGTTCACGATCACTTTAATATTTATACTCCTGTGTTAAAGATCCTTTAAACTGAAGGAAAAAAAACAAAAAAATCCCTGCCAGCAAAATATATTTTTCAACCCTCAAACTCCCCTTTTTCTTAATGTTTTTAAAGGTACTAAAAATACTTCCGATTTTTCATAAAGCATCTATTGTTATACAGCCCTGTGTACACTGCTCTGCTCTGTATAGTGATCTTCAATTTCAACCACCTTAATTGTTTCCATGCAAGAAAATCAAATACTATACGTACATATGTATATAATACACCAGATGTTCTTTGCAGTCAAGCTGCACATACAACATAGAGCTGGTAGCACGTGCCCAATGCACAGCCAACAACAAACGATCGATCGCGTCAACCAACTATACAACAACCCAAACTAACCTACTCAAAATTATGTGTGTATGTTCAAACAGCACAGAGAGTATGCGCGACAACAACGATCATCATCAACATCACTACTGAGATTTTATGAATTCGATACGAAAACCAGACAGACAGACAGACAGTCAGACTAAAAACAAAAACACACAAACATAAACAACTGTGTTTAACTCTTAAGTTTTAAATAAAAATTTCCCCTCATTTTGTTTAAGAGAGCCGCACCTGGGGACTATTCAACTGATCTACCATACATTTATTCCATTAGCTATGCACGTATATATATGGGTGGAGTTGTCTCTTTCGTTTTCCTTAAGTATATAATAATAAGCCTCTATCGCGTCTATATGTAAATAATATCGAGAAAATACTCTTTTTGTTTTGTATACAAATTTAAAAATAGCTTGTGCTCTTGCAGGTTAACGATCGTGCTAACAAAAAAAACATCTGCTCTTTGTTAAGTTATAAGAGTTTATTTTGAATATTTTTTTAAAGCTCTTGAAAGTTTTCAACTCTTATAAAAAGTGTTTCGTTTTCATTATTATTTTCAAGAGAATTTATTTGTATTCTAATATATGAAAAGAGACTCCATAGTGCGCATTAAGAAAGAGAAAATATTCGTTAGAAAATATTGCTTAAAATACAGTTATTAAAGAGAAGTATGGATTAAAATAATTTCGTGATGTTTTGTAATTTCTGCTTCAAATAATCTTTTAATTTTTATGTTCGTAAAAATTCAATCTCATCAATTAAAATAAGTAAATCTACCATTAATTTCATTTGCAAATATTCACTAGCAATCAGCTAAATTGATTAAAATTTTCAGGCCCTCAATTCAATTTCAATTATGCTAACCCAACTTGATACCAAACTTACGAATGACAATGTTTTATCTATTGGCTCCCATAGATTTATAATGGGGTTTTTTGTTTGTTCGCTGAACTTAGGTTAGCGGGTAGCTTGCCATTCTCAGGCAAGTTTACTTGGTGGCTCATATGGCGCACTGTGTTAATGAACTTAAACGGTATAATTTCAAACTTTATTATCAGATCCTCGTTCTTGGATTTTTTCTCGAACTTTGATTTTAATATCGTAAATTAGTCAAGATCAGCTGTTTTATTCTTGCAATATATGTATACATAGTGTTGCCAGAATATTTAGTCTTAAAGATCAACTATAATCGAGTTACCAATCGTATTAACGATAGCGGATAATTGACATATATGTATGTACATACATACATAATTGGCCATTACAACCCTTCAGTCAGGATTACGGACTAACTTCTCACACCACTCATGTTGTATGTTTTAATCTTATTAATAGTGACAGGACCTACAGTTTAAAGTCAATTCCAACGACAGATTTTTTGAGAAACTTTTCATGGTAATTTTCATTTATTCTCAGAGTTTTTGCCAGAAATCTGCTGAGAGGAATTTGCGGAAAAAAATTTTTTTTTAAATTTCGTTTTGCTGGAGATGTCTGACCTGGGGTTTGAACCGTGGCCTTGCGTCTAATAAACCAACACACTACCTACTAGACTACGACGACTCCTATATGAACAAATATTTCATCGGCGACTTCCTTTTCTTTTCTCAAAAATATCTGGTTCGGAGTCGACTTTAAACTGTTGGTCCTAACACTCCTGTATAAAATTAACACACACAACATAGGTTAGATTAGATTAGTGGGGTAGCTTCATACCAAAAGCTCACTTGAGCACGCATAGCGGCCCGTTGTGATGCCACAGGTGAACGCAGTTCCTGTACTGACCAAGTTCCCCCGAACCCAGGAGGTGGAATACCAGCCAGAAATTTTGATAAACGAGGCTATATCCTTGACATCAATGTACGATAGCTTCGTCAAGCTGACAAGGCTCGGAGAGCCCAATAACCTATATGTGCACCTCGCAAGAAATGGGCATTGACAAAGAAAGTGGATAACAGTCTCGTCCTCCTCAGCGGATCTGCACCCACGGCAGAAGTCATTAAATGGGAGCCGCATTTTCTCCGCGTGTCTACCCATAACACAGTGGCCTGTAAGCATGGCCGCTGTGATTGAGACAATGCCGCGTGATTGAGGCAGTGCCGCGACCAAGTCCAAGTAACTGGTTGGTACGCCTTCTATCAATCCGGGGCCAGGTGAGTCTAGCGGTAGAGCAAGACTTCTCGTTGATCCAGGATAGGTTGGCGTCTCGGAAAAATTTCCGCGCGATGGCCAGTTCGATCGAGACGAGTGACATTCCTGAGTCGATTGAACACACACATTACATAAGTGGTGTGAAAAGGTAGGTCGTAATATTGACTGAAGAGTTGTAATGACCGATTATGTAAAATCGATGGAATGGTTTTACAACAAAGACGTTTCATTGGACCTAAGTAAACTATAATTAAGGCGGCTGTAAATATAATCGAACCTAATACCACATAACGGTTGATCCACCGATTTTAGCCTTTCAATATAGTTCCGTTTCTTAACTATCCTGATAATTTTAATCAGGCATAAATCTTATTCATAATCATCATGAGCTAGATCAGCTCTATTAGTGAATTCTGGGTGTCAAAATCTTTAACGCTAGAGGTTCGGAAGTATAGGGCATTGACGTGGAAGATGCTTAATAGTATGCCCTTCTTGCTCGTTATTATATCTGCTGTTGAAATCGTTTTTCCTTGTCTCTTTATGACCGTTATGAGGTAATATTCAGCTTTATTTGGCTAATTATTGTGTTATTCGAAAGCATTAACATTATTGCAAAATATTTTACAGCCATACTGTTGTCACCTTTTGTAAAGCAAGCAAATCTTTCGGGTCATAATTAAACGTAAATCTTGTGAACACCGGTTTACATATCACCTACAGGATACTCATCATCACAATCCGCAATTTGATTTTGGCGCCAAAAATTTTACAAGCACCAGAATTTTGTAACGAATTTTTATTTTGCTTCCCTAACAACATCGTGCAACATGGTACGTGCTAAACGAAATCAAGATTTCAGCAGATGTAGAAATTTTCCTTAAAGAAATCATTCTTAAGGGAAAGAAACCCTCTCTCTCTCTATAATAAGACGATATCAAATCATTATTATAATGGCATGGCATATAAAATAACTGACAAATCTAGGATGTAATACAATAACAAGGGTTGTTTTGGCAAAAAGTAAAAAACAACAATAGTTTTGATCAAAATCAAAAGGAAATAAAAAAGGGGCCAACGGGGATGAATCAAAATGCATTTCAATAGATTAGTGGTGCATTATTGTTTTGGTTTTCAAATACCAGGTAGTTTGTTCAAGGCACGCACTATAACAGCCATTAATAATAAACGTTTTTTTCTGTTTTTTTCTTTTGGCGCAGGACAATATAATCAAAATAGAATTCCAGGTACATGTGTTTGCAAGGTAATGCCAAAAATTGAAAGTAGCACATGCGCTTTTGATTTTTTTCCATTTGGGGTGGTTGGTGTTGCCTAGTGTTGGCAGCTGCTATTATTGATACAGAAAATATTTATCGAGAGAGAGCGAGAGAATCCTTAGTAAGGGTTACTCTTTCATAAGGAGAATAAAATTTCATGCTTAAAATACCGATGCTTAGAGATTTGTTGAATGCTTGAGTATGCACTGTCAATACCACCACCGCCTTTTCACTTTCAGTTCGAAGAGTGTAGAAAGAAAATTAAAGATCATTGTTATTATGATTGTTTTTGTTGTTGTTTTTAATTTTAAGTGATAATTTCTAAATATAAAATTAAATTTCTTACTATATTGGATTTTAGGCTCATTGCAGCTGTATTTTATTTTTGTGGTTAAAAAAGAAGTGATCACTTTGAAGGCAAATTATTAACGTTATATTTTGCAAAAATAACACAATTTTTGTAATATATGGGCCAGTTTGTGCATGAAAGAAACTCTGGTCTTTGAGTAAAGAAATTGTCGAAATTATTTTATTTTTATTGCAGAAAGAACAAAATTTGTCAAGTTTATCAAAATGGCTTTGTGAAATGATTTCATCGTTGGAGTCACATTTCATTCTCCCAAGTTATTTCTTTATATCTGTAAAAAATAGTCAGGGCTAAATCCACACAATAGGAAATTTCATGGCTCATAGACTTCGCCCTCATTAAACCTGTCCAAATATACTGAGAGCGGAAAATGGAATCCATGACCCCATTGGCAGTGATGTAGCCACTGTTCCGTTCAAGTTATGAAACAGTACAAAAACTCGTCCATGCTACATACTGAAAGACTGAAAGAGTGCTCTTTAATGACAGTAGAGTCATTAGAATTTTTTCTTGGCCGTCAGTAAACTTGCCCAAATGCTCTGAGTTCCTAAGACGGTATCCATAACTTTATTGGCAGTGATGTAACTACTGTTCCTCTAAAGTAACGAGGTAGCACCTAATCCCGTCCATCTTGTATACAAGAGACCGGGAGAGTGCTCTTTAATAACAGTAGGGTACACAATTATATTGATTCAGTGACAGAACCAGTTAAAATATAACTTGTTTCACTCTTTTATCGGTAGTTTAAGAGGATAGTCCCGGAATAAACAAAGCGACTTGTTTCCGAAAATTGTACATTTTTAAGCAGCACTCATCTTTCCTATCGTGCACATTTGTTGTTGATTAGCTAACGGATGCACATATGTGGTCTTTCCTTAAATAAAAATAAAGCAAAGTGAGAAAGAAAGAAAAAAAACTTACTGATTCCATTATCCGCCAAAATTTGTTAGGATCCAGCGTATACGAAATAATTTAATCGATGCCATGTGTTATTTTAGCTTTAAGAACAGCTGTAATTTGCAAAATATTCGCTTACATCTGCCGCTTTAGAATGCAGACATACATAATTGGTCAGTCAGGATTACGGCGTAGCTTCTCACACCATTCATGTTGTGTGTATTAATTTTATACATGAGTGGCGGGACCTACAATTTGGAGTCGACTCCGAACGACAGATTTTTGAGAGAGTTTTCCTAGCAATTTTTGTTTACTCCCAGAGTTTTGCCAGAAATCGGCTGAAAGGAAGTCGCCGAAGAAAAATTTTTTCATACTTCGTTTTGGCGTTTAAATCGTGGCCTTACGTCTAATAAGCCAACACACTATCTACTACACTACGGCGACTTCATTTGTAAAATACGAAGGGCAAACAAAATTTTGAAACTACATATTTTATTTTTGTTGTTGCAAAATAATAAAATTTCTCAAGGCTATCAAAATGAATTTGTGAAATAATTTCATCGTTGGAGTCAAATTTTATGGCCCCAATGAATGAAGTTCTATTTATGGTTCTCGTCGTTGACAGTGATGGTCAGAATAACGTCGTCCTCATAACTTACATAATTAGCTATTATAACCCTTCAGGCAGGATTACAACGTAGCTTCTCTCACATCTTATTTTGTGTGTGTTCATTTTATACATGAATGGCGGGACCTATAGTTTAAAGTCGACTCCGAACGACAGATTTTTTTCAAAGTTTTTGCCAGAACCTGCTGAAGCCGAAAATTATTTTTTATATTTCGTTATGTTGGAGATGTCTATCCTGGTGTTTAAACCGTGGCCTTACGTCTAATGAGCCAACACACTACCTACTAGACTATGATGACTTCATAGGTCGCCTCATAGAAACATTGACTGATAATGTCGCCTGCCCAAAAGGCACTACAAACGGTGACTTTTTGGGCTGCATTGATCGCTCTTGGCTCTCATGTGGATACGTATCGTCCAAAATTCCCTTTATCACTTTAGATGATTTTTCGATGCAAATTAAAGTCATTGCAAAACACCCATTTGGATGAAATAATTTTGTTATTTCAACGTATGGTTGAATGATATATCCATCCATGGCGCTTTGGCAAAACAGACTGAATAAATGACAAATAATTTGAAAAAAGTCATTAACTGTCAAATTTCGGAAAAAATTGAATTTCTTTTCCCAGAAAATATCTTAACTAAACCAAACCATTGAAGTCCTTTATTGTAAGACTTAATAAGCTGTAACTCCGGCTTTCACTTTGCTCAACTCAATTAACTCAATTTTATTAAGAAGACAAAGATTTTTTTAAACTGAAATATCTTGCAACGCAATAAACTCAAATGCTTTTCAAAAACCATTTTAATTAACTTAATTTGTGCATTTGTAGTATTGTTACTCATAATTCCTATAATTCCTGTTAAAAATAAAATATTGATTATCAATGATTTACTATGTGACCCCATCAAATAGCTTTCAATTATTACTAAAGCCCTCACACTCAGCTACCTAAGTCTACACAGTCTATAGTCTACAACTATTTTCTATTAAATTATTAGATGAGATGAGTGCGTGTGTTCTCGTTTATAACATTTTATAGATTTTTAATTACCGTTAAGTTATGTAAAGTTCTTTCGGAAATTATTTTAAACGGTCATTCAGCCAGGCCGCTACAAGGCAAAGGCAGCGTTCAAACGTTAAACTAACTTACCAGCTAACAAACCGTATCAAGTTACAAAGAAATGAATGTAAAAATGTTACCTTTTTCTTTATGATCATCATCTTTCTTTGGTTATTTTCATGCTCTATCCTACTAGACTATGATCAACATGATCGTCATCGTCGGCATAGTCACCGTCATCATTGTTGTCATCTCTATTGTTGTTGTTGCTGTGGCGGCATATTTTAACTCTACCATCTATTTAAACTAGATGCCCCATGCAATAGCCAAACAACACATACGAGATTTAGACGTGGTATGTTTATTGTATGTTTACTGACCTGATAAGTGTTATTCATCCATGCTATGCTTCGATGATTATATGCGCATGCGCCCCGTATTTATTGGCAGCTGTTTTTATTTATTTATTTATTCTCTTTACGGTTGTTTTGCATTCTTGTGCATCTTTTCTGTTTTTCACTTATTTTTCTTCATCACCATCATCGGAATCGTATATAGAATGTGTGGCATTTGATATCAGGCGCCAATATTTCTAAGATCTTTTTGTTGTGATTTTTGTTCCGTTTTAAAATCTACTATTTTACAAACGCTTATCAATATATTGGGTTTAAGATGATGTTTGTAACACTTGAAAATCCTTCTCAAAAATCTGTCGTTCGGAGTCGATTTTAAACTGTATGTTCCTCATGCTCATGCATAACACATAACATCGGTGGTGTGAGAAACTAGGTTGTAATGCTGACTAAAGTCTTGTAATAACCAACTAAGTAAGGCATCAGGCAGAGTTGTAGACAAAATAATTCGAAGAAGAATATTAGTCGACGGACATGGAAAATCTTTTAACGAACACTACTGTCTAGCAGCCACTCTTGGACGTTTATGAACAACTGATTCTTTCATTCCTTCCAGTTGTACATGGTTTGAGACCAAATTAATAATCTGATTCAATTTCCAGTTTCTTTGTTGCAGCTCACAGCAATTTATTCCCTTCTCTCTATCTTAAATGGCTCAGCTGTCATCACCTGTAGCTTCTTGCTTCAGAAATTGCACAATTTTTTTGCACATCAATTCGTTGTGTATGATGCAATAAAGTCGGTGTAACTTTATTACATTTTGAATTTGTTCTACTTTAGGGTTCTACTTACACCATACACATATGTATGTATACATATATATGTTTTGTATCTATTACTATGTCTTTTATTTGACAAGCATATGTGCAGAATTTGTAGGTACGTGTTCATTGTTTACTCGTGTCTTTTGATTTGTATTTTGTAGCAACATCAGCTTGTCTTTTACTTTTCATTCTTCACTATTTGGTGTCTAATTAGTTTGGTTTCTTTTCTTGCTTTTATTTCTAAGATTTGTAACGGATGAACATTTCTAACCACAATTGTGTTTGGGTCAGTCATATTGTATCACTTATACCAGCGTATTTTGAACAAATTTTTGCAAGCGAAAATTATTTGGGACAGTTATTTTGGGTTATATTACATGGGTTATTTTGGCTGTGAGTGCAGCTATGGTTTGTGACTTATTGGTGTGTCAATGCGTCCAAAGAAAATCCCACAAGAAACAGTGTAAGAAACAGGAAAGGGTGTCATATCACATCACCTGAGATGTCCATTCCCTCAAATCTTTCGTGCAGAAAAGCTAACGCATGAGCTCTGTGACACGTAGTGCCGCCTTGTATAACGCGCATGTTGTTGGTGTCCACATCATGCAATTCAGGCCAAAAGAGATCAAAAACCTATAGTGCTTGCCATTGACAGTGATGGCCAGCCAATGACGTACTCAGAGAAATATAGAATTTTTCAGGATGCTTTGGGGGTTCTTGGTATCGTCCCGAGTTTAACAGTTTCATCCAGAGTATTTCAAAAGTGGACCTCATCGCAGAAGATTTTTTTTAAGCAAATTCAGTTCAGAACAGAATACATACATACATACATAATTGGCCATTACAACTCTTACGGCCTATCTTCTCACACCACTCATGTTGTGTGCGTTAATTTTATACGAGAGTGGCGGGGCGACTATGAACGACAGATTTTTGAGAAACTTTTTCGTGGCAATTTTATTTACTCTCAGAGTTTTTGCCAGAAATCTGCTGAGAGGAAGTCGCCGAAGAAATATTTTTTTTATGTTTCATTTTGATGTCTGACCTGGGATACGAACCCGGGCTTTATGTCTAATAAGCCACTTTACAGAACAGAACACCCATTTTGATAAAACAATATTATTAGTTGCCTGTGTGGTTGAATCCTATATCCGCGCTTTGTAATTTGGCAAAACAGACCGAACAGACAGGGTGGCTGTTATCAACTGTCTATGTTAGGAAGTCCCTTTAGAAAGACTTTTCAATATTAAAACAAATACAGAAGCTGTCATGAAGTAAAGCAAACGGAAACGGTGCAACACCTTTTATACAAATGCCCTGCGCTTCAGAACAGAGGTCATCGATTTTTTTGGGGGAGAGAATGCTTGAAGAACTTTGCATTGTGGCGATCGCGCTCAAGGTGGTTCAAACCTACCATTAATGGCTCATGACAAGGGGCCTTACCTCAAACTGGGTAACACAATGGACCATATAGCCACCGAGAGAATTTGCCTGCAAGCTAGCCTCCAGAATTGATCTCAGCAACCATATGGGGCCTAAGAACTCTGAAGTGATTGTCAAGAAGCCATTATATCCTGGAAAAGTGAGCGTTCGACGGGCATTATAATCTAAAGTTGTAATTCAATTGTATTTTTTCCAAAATGTCTCCAAAAGAGCGCTACGGAGCAATTCAGCAAGCTTTGGTTAGTATGCTGACGGACTATCTTTATCCTGAAATTGAAGATTATGAACTAGGCGACCTGTAGCTTCAAAAAGAAAAAGAAAAGAAATTTGCCATGGGCCACACAACAAGATCGATTTCGGTTTTATTGCATGAGAACTTTTCAAGAGACTAATTGGCTACCATGGGATTTTTATGCCAGGATAAATATTAGAAGTCGCCGTAATTTAATAGGTAGTGTGTTGACTGATCATTGGACCGGCATCTCAAACTAAAGGAAATATGGAAAAATATTTCTTCGGCGACTTCCTCTCAGCAGATTTCTGGCAAAAAAAAACTCTGACAATGAATACAATCATCATGAAAAGTTTCTCAAAAATCTGTCGGTCGCGCTGCTCATACATAAAAATTAACACACACAACATAAGTGGTGTGAGAAGCTAGGTCATAATCCTGACTGAGGGGTTGTAATGACCAATTATGTATGTATGTATGTGTGTTGACTTATTAGACGTGAGGCTACTGTTCAGAAATATAAAGAAATATTTTTTCCTCTCACCAGATTTCTTGTAAAAACTCTGAGAGTAAATAAAATTTCCATAAAAAAATTTCTCAAAAATATGTGGTTCGGAATCAGTCCCGTCACTCATGCACAAAATGTACATAAGTGGTGTGAGCACCTAGCTTGTAATCCTTACTGAGGGGTTGGTATGACAAATTTTGAAAAAAAATTTGAAGATTTCTCTGTGAGTAAATAAAATTTCCATTAAAAAGTTTCTTAAAAATCTTTTGTTCGGAATCGGTTTTTAAATCGCCGCTCATGTACAACATAAGTGGTGTGAGCAGCTAGGTCGTAATCCTGTCTGAAGGGTGGTCATTAGAGCCCTTTAAGTATGGAAGTATTTATAAATATTAAAGCATATAAAAACTAATATTCTGCAAGTTGCTAAGAAGATACTGCCCGAAATAAGCAAAGAAACTGCTGGAAAACTATCTCCAAAGGGTCCTCTGCTGCAATCAATCTAGAGGCATTCGTTTAAATGACATTCTATTCCGTATATACACACAGTTTCTAAAATATACATACGGTTAACAAATTTCAGAAATTTTTTAACTAATCCGTTTTCGTTGAAAATCTTTATAACTGTCTGACAACTTTTCTCGATTTTAAGACGGTCTTGGCCTGCACAGGTCTGGCGGTCACAGTCCTGCACAGGCCCACAAAAGTATACATACGGTTAACAAATTTCAGAAATTTTTTAACCAATCCGTTTTTGTTGAAAATCTTTATAATTGTCTGGCATCTTTCTTCGATTTTAATACGGTCTTTTGCATTGGTTCAGAAGTTTGTGAAATATGTTAATCGGATGTATGCTTTTGTGGGCCTGTGCAGGACCACAATTCGGTTCAATTTGAGAAATTTTTTAACTAATGGAAAAGGCCGTCTTAAAATCGAGGAAACTATACTTTTGTGGCTGAGTGTACATCATAGCGACAACTTTATGAATTTTTTATTTAATATTACATATGAAAACAGTTATTGGATAACCCTTTACTTTGCAATTTATTGTTTACAGTGATTTATCTGTGATTTATGATTTTGAAAAACACAAGCTAATAATTTTTAAACGCTGTGGCGTCTTGACAAAAAACTTTAATTTTATTATTGTAATGAATAAATTATAAAGAAAAATTCTCATAGTTTTACCACGAAATAATTTATACAAAACAGTAGTTTTTATAACTATTAATTGGAGTTATAATTTAAGTTAATTTGTTTTTATCAACTTTCATGGCATCAACATAATTTATGGCCCCCCAAAACCAATGATGTCTTCTATTTGCTCAATAACGCTTAGACGAAGTGTGTGACTTTATGAGTTAAATAAGCAAATTAAAGGCGTTTTTGTATTTAACAAAGAATGGACAACGAAAGAAAGAATTAATACGAAACAGTGACAATATTTTAAATTAATAGTCGCCAACACTACATATATGGTATGGTAACTAAACTAAATTAGAAACGAATGATGGTATGTATGTGTGTGGTTTTATTTTTAAAGATCGATCAACTAATTAATAAATATTTTTATATTAACAAATTACAAGAACAAAAACAAAAAACAATATACGAACAATATTTTATTTATAGTTTCGTTATGATTTCGGTTTCTAAATTTTTTTTTATTTTTTAGTTTTTCGTTAATTTGTTGTCTGTGAGTTTGATTTCGTGTTGAAAAAAAAACAAACGAAAAATATAAAATAAAATATGGCAAGATATTAATCTTCTGGGAACCTTTGCTTATAGATTTTTAACCTTTTTTAGCGATCATTTTATTTGATTTTCATGGTTGTTTAAGGGGAGACCACATACCGAGTTGTCTCCCTAAAAACACTATGAAGTCTAGTGGAGTTTAATAGCAAGTAGCAGCACAGCTCCACAGTTGAGTAACACACCACAATTATTAACCTTTTTTTTGTTTATGTTTTTTGTTGCCTTTGCTGCAGCAATATTGGATTTGATTTGATTTGGTTTCAAAGCGTTTTTTCTAGATTTTGCCAAAAAAAAAACTTGAAAAAATCTATTCTGTATTTTTAAATTTATGAATCATGTTATAAAATAAATTTATTATATCGCATTTGATATTATTTTTAATAAAATAAACTTAAGGTTTTCATGAGAAAAACAGATTAACATCAATTTTATGTAAATTTTTATAACCTCCCCTTATATTTTTGAACAAAAAAATAAATAAATTAAATGAAATGAAATAAAAATATAAAATTGTTATATTTCAAAGCTTGATTTAATATTGTTTGTATTTAGTTAATGATTCACATTATTTTATTTCCCAAAAAAATTATAATTCTTCAACAAACATTTTTTTTGGATTTTTATTTAACTTTTCAAAGATAAGTTTTATTTGCCAAGTATTGCTCGTTTTTTTGTGTATTTTATGATATGATTTTATTATGTTTGAACATAAACATCCTTTTTTATTTGCCGTTGTAAATTTAATGTTTGCAATCAAGTTCAAGGTAAGTTAAATTATTTCCAAAAAAATATATGTATTTTTGGTTGATATCGCTTTTAATAAGACGAACAAGTTATATTTCAAAGCATATGTTTTGAAATAAATTGTTTGCTTAAGTAAATTATAAATGAAGATAATAAATAATATTGATGGCCATTGGCCACTTGAAACAATTTTTATATTTTTATGAGAAAATTTTTCAAATATTTGGCAATACAGTTTTGAAGCCCATGCATTATCAGAAAACAAAATTAATACAGGTCGTCGATCATTTATCAGTCAAAATTCTAACTTTTATAAACAAAAGATATCGTAGGGATATTTTAATTTTGAAATGTAGTAATGGTAAACGTTATACATACATTGTTTTTTTAAAAACTCTTCATGTAATTTATATCGATACATCAAAATATTCCCATGTTCTTTTATTGAACAACATCGAAAGAACGTAATACTTATTAAAATACTTACACAAATGCAATATGCGGCACATAACGATGCATGAACCTAGTAAAACGTTTTATAAGTATGATACTCAGACAAACTTGCGTTGGCATAACTGTGGCAATGAGAACCTGTCCTATAACAGCCTTGGAGACTCTTTAGTATATGGTAGTGAGAACCACAACTTGGGAGACTATAGTTAAGATAGTGGGAGTCATGTCTAATGCGAGTTTTATCAGGGGCTATCGATGCCTAATAAATCGCTTGACTGACGCTAACCTACTTAACTGATAACCTACACACAACCAGTAAACTTTATGATTTTTAGAAATAATTAGCAGAGATAATGAGTTACAAATCCTTCAGTCAGGATTACGACCTATTTAGTTTCTCACACCACTTATGTTGTGTGTGTTAATTGTATACATGAGTGGCGGGACCTACAGTTTAAAGTCGACTCAGAACGTTAGATTTTTGAGAAACTCTTCATGGCAATTTTATTTACTCTCAGAGTTTTTGCCAGAAATCTGCTGAAAGGAAGTCGCCGGAGAAATACTTTTTGTATTTTGTTTTATTATCTGGTCGGGCGTTCGAACTATGGCTTTACGTCTAATAAGCGTCTCTCTCTACTCGCCGTAGTCTAGTAGGTAGTGTTTTGGCTTGTTAGACATGATGCCATAGTTCAATCCCCAGGTCAGACATCTTCAACAAAGCGAAATCTGAAAAAAACTATTTCTTCGGCCACTGTCACTCCCTCTCGACTGCAGGTTTCTAGCAAAAACTCTAAGAGTAAATAAAATTGCCACGAAAAAGTTTGCAAAAAAATCTGTCGTTTGGAGTAGGCTTTAAACAGTAGGTCCCGCCACTCATGTATAAAATTAACACACACAACATAAGTGGTGTGAGAAGCTCTCTTTCAACAGAGGGAACATATAGTTGAACAGAAGCAAGACCTTGGGAAAATTTGCTAGTTTCTTCCAAACGTCATTTGAATTCCTTACTGTTTACACCATTTATTTATAACCAAGGATGTAATAGAACTCCCATATATGTATGGTGCCAAGTCAATTTTTAGGCTTATTAACCACTTGAAAAGGGCGAAGGGTCTCATTAATGATGGTAGGATATCCAGCTCTATTGATTCATTGGAGCATTGTCGCAGTATGGCTTGTGTTTTACTATGCTATCGCTGCTACAACGGATTTTGTTCTACCGAGATAAAGGGACATGTTCCCGTAAATCTTACATTCATGCGAAACACCCGTCTTTCTCACAGAGCTTAACGTTTGTGGTCGATTGGGCAGTGGATCGCCTACATTATGCATTACAGACAAAATTTTTTTTTATTCATATGAGGACCTGCCTTCCTGTTGAGGTCTTTCCTATTGCTTGTAAAAAGATTCAAATCTAATGTTCATAAACACTAATCCTTCTGCCCTCCTTCCCCAACATAATGCACTGCATGAGTAGGAGTCATTCCTTGAGTTTTGGTTTCAAAAAAATCTTTACGTTACCGAAAGATGTGCTCAATTTAACTTGGACAGAAGATACCAAGGATGGGATATAGTAACAGTAACTGACAGCTCCTATGGAGTTGACTCGAAGTTAGAATGGATGGCTAGGAGGAGGAATAAAGAGGGATAAATCTGGATCCTAGTTCTTGTGGAAATTCGCGGGGGTATCTTGTACATCTCTGATGAAGCCAGAACAATTCTGGGGAGTATAAAAAAGGGTTCGGAAGGGTACACTCAGCAAAATAAAAGAGAAAGTAGTAATCTTTGGTAATGTTTAAAAACTGCAATGAAAAGAGCTTTGAGTTACATATCTGACTATCTAACAGTAGTCCGAGAATAGTAGCCGGGCTTTGTAGGCACATACATCACTTGTTTTAGAACATGGAATCTATTTAAACCAAAATATGTAGACTCTGTGGTGAGCAGGCTGAATCCTGAAGAATATGTATAATGAATCTTTGCTGTGTTATCATCTCACAAACATCTGGGTATTTACTATCTGAGAGGTAGGGAGTTATTCTTACTAACATCGAACACTATTCCGAGAGCCAGGCGGAAAATGAAAATAATTATTTGAAATCAAACTGGCAAATCTTTTTTTCGAACTTAGATTTTCCGCTTCAAGTACACAAAAATTAAATGTATGACAAAAGTATGCAATGTTCCTAATGGATATTGCAACAAAAACGTACAGTGAACAGCAAATGTCTTAGTATGGCAATATATTTTGTCAAAAAACATGTCCCCACAGGTTTAATAATCTTGCACAAAGTCCCGACATGACTTCAAGAGTGTATTTAGGAGATTATTTGAAAGAAAGGTTACCTAATCGCTAAACCTCAAACAAAAATCAAGCGAAAAACTTGCTTATGGTGCCACCAGAAAACACTAAAGAAATCTTGTATATTCAATTACAAATGAGTTAAATTGAATGCTTGCCCCTTAAGGGATATTCAACTAAATACAAAAAATAACATTTTCATATATTTATTAAGGCCTTTGAATTTTAAATTTACTCAGGGTTCTCCTTGGGCGTACCTACGGAGTCATCTAAAACTTTTCCTTATTTTTCTCTTGTTTTATGAAAAACATGAATATATTCAGTATCTTACGAATTAATGTTTCAATGTTGTCTTCCAATGCGTCAATTGAAGCGGGCTTGTCTGTATGATATGAGTTTTAACACAGCCCCACAAAAATAGTGTAAGGCGTTAAATCGCATGATCTTGGCGGCCATTTGACGGGTCCCGGTCATGCACGTCAAGCTCTTGCATTTTGGGCAAAAAAAAGTTGGATACCATCTCACGATAGCGCTCACCATTCACAGTTACGTTACGATTCACAGCATCTTTAAAGAAGTACGGTCCAATGATGCCACCAGCCCATAAACCGCACCAAACTGTGGCTTTTTCTGGATGCATTGGTAGCTTTTGCAATGCTTCTGGCTGATCTTCACTCCAAAATCGACAATTCTGCTTATTTACGTATCCATTGAGCCAAAAATGAGCTTCGTCGCTGGATACAATTTTTCGATAAAGAAGTGGATCTTCGGCCAACTTTCCAAGAGCCCATTCACCAAAAATTCTGCATTGCGGTAGGTCGGTCGGCATCAATTCTTGCACCAGCTGTATTTTGAAAGGCTTCACACCTAAATCCTTCCGCAAAATTTCCGACGTTGTTGAGTAACAGAGACCCAATTGCTGCGAACGGCGACGAATCGATAATTGATGGTCATCATTAACACTGGCCGATACAGCTGCGATATTTTCTTCAGTTCGTACTCTACGTAAGCGTGTTGGTGGTTTAATGTCCAACAATGTAAATTTGGTGCGAAATTTAGTCACAATAGCCCGAATAGCCCCTTCATTGGGTCGATGAAACTGACCATAAAATGAAAGAAGCGCGCGATGAACTTTCTTAAGAGAGCACGCATTTTGATAATAAAATTTAATGATTTGCAAGCGTTGTTCGTTTGTAAGACGATTCATGGTTAAATTATAGACCAAACTGAAGATGTTTGACAGTGGAACAAAACACGGAACGTGCGTGAGCTGTTTAAACCAGTGTTGCCAAAAAGATAATGTAGCTAAAAAATCACCAGTTATATAACCTATACATTTTTATACAATCTCTTGGCTAAAATATATTGCCGTACTAAGCATTTTGCTGCACACTGTATATAATTTCTTTATTGCCGATCACTTATTGTAAATAAAATGATAATATTATGCATCTGGCGGTCTAATATATTTATTTAATGTTTCTTAAGAAATTATAAACAAATTAAATAAGAAACTTTAAGGAATCATTAGGGTCCTCCCTCATTTAATGGCTAAGTATAGTATATTTTTTCGTAAATAGAAAATCTTTTCGAAGTTCATTAACAAACACTTATACCTGAGGCAATCGATCAATATATCTGTCATCTTTAGCTTTCAAAAAAAAAACCAAGAAAAAATATGAACTTCAGACATACCAAAAAATGCCAAAAATAAACGCCATATTATGACTTAATATGGTTCAATAAACTCTGAAATTGTTTAAAATAATTTTTTTCGTCATCTTTTGATGTAAAATATAAAGCAATTTATTTCAAATAAAACCAATAAAATTGATTGATAGCCCGCCAGAAACTACCAAGACATGACAAAATATTATAGACAAACTGCCATAAATATAATTGCAGTCACAAGTGTAATCCCCCCTAAGAAATATCTGTGCACTAAAACATACATTTTCGTATATTATTATATGAGTTTGATGTAAAGAAAAATAAAAAGAAAGGAAAGGAAATTCGTTTAATTTATTTGATTGTATTTTAAAATCATTTCTTAAAAGACGAAATTGTTTCCACGTTTTTTTTCCTGGTTTTTTGAAGAAAATGAATAAAAAATTGCACCTCAGCAAGTCATAAACAAATTAAAATGCCATTGAAGAAGATTGAAAAATAACAAAAAAAAAATGAAATAAACAGACACACGAACAGATACTCAAAGCCATAGCTAGAGCTGGAGATGAAGAAAAACAAAAATAATGATGCCATGAAAATTTTCAACACCCATCCGTAAAAAATCTTTAATGAACACTGAATGGCCATAAAAGTAATTTACTTGATCGTCGTCTCCTTTAGATTTTTCACAAATAAAAACCATTAGTTGACACCACTAAACAACCACCGGGCACGCATAAAGTTTAAAAAAACTCCAATAAAAAAATCTTAAAAAACAATACAATATTTTACGAAACACATCAAAAAAGAAAAAAGAAACAAAAACACAAAAAAGAACTAAAAAGAGAAGCGAAAAAAAATTATCAAAAAAAATATGAAAATACGAAAATTATGCGGCATCTCAGTAGCATAGAGTGCAAGACCTGCAAACGCATTACGCAGGGCCAGTAAATCGTCTGTAGTGCAGCCCCAAGTTGCATTCACGTAACAGTGCATTAAGTATATATGTCTGTATGTCCGTCTGCAACGTACGAGTATGTAAGTCTAAGTGTTTAAATGCTGTAAGTAAGATTAATAGCTAAACAGCGGGAATTTAATTAATCTTAAGCGCATATGTATGTATGCGTACGTTCTCTAGTTTTTCGTCCTCATCTCGTTTTCAATGGACAAATGTTTTGAAGCACACATACATATAGTCGTCGTACGGTGGCATTCAAAGTCATCATCATGTAGGGAATTGCTTCCAACTTATTGAAACATTGAGTGTTGTTTTATTGTTTCTTTTGTTTTTGTCAACTAAGTCGCCACCTTATTTAGTGAAAATGTTAAACACGTGAGCCAGCAGTGATGGCACTTTAAAGTGCCTACTGCGCCCCCCCTTTTTTTTGTTGTTTGGTTACAATTTTCCCTCTTGCCATATACACAAAATCGGTGTGACATTTTCCCAAATAGTGATACCTGCTGTTGTAAATTATACAATATAAACGCGACTATTTTTAGTTTCAATGCTGCAGCACACTCCCTCTCGTTTGGATACAGAAATTGCGGGCGGCGGCAAAATAAACAAATATTTGAAAGGAATACAATGGTGTATAGTGGGTGAAAAAAGTAAATTAACAAGTAAATTAATTCAAGAACAATGTAATTTGTATACGGTGTAGGTTATTATATATACACAAGTGATTGCAGCAATTTTTAAACAAACTTCTCTGAATTTTTCCCCAAAGACTGAATCGACCTTAGGCAATATGTGCGTCGATAGATATATGTAGCCATCAACAAAAGGTGTGTAGACTCATTTAGGTCAGGTATGATTCTCTTCACTTAATCTTAAATTCATCCGAAAATCCACTATGCCTACCGATCCCATTAAGGAATCTCCATTCTCAGCAGCTCCATTCAGTCTCGAACCATCCGTGAAGATAAGTCCAGAGCCCTTTAGAAGGTTACACCATTTCTCCACTCCTCTCTATACGGCATGGATATCTTGAACATCTTCGTGAAACCATAGCGTATTGCTATGTAAAAAATTTTCCCCATATTCCAAATTTCTTCAGCATCCTTAAGTGATCAATGTTCAACCCTGGCTACTGTTCAAATACACGATATTGCTAACTAGTACTAGGTAATGAGCACCTCCAGATAAAGGTTTTGCAAAAAAAGATGTAGAGTCCTCAGAAAAAGTTCACAATTCAGCGGTAATATCAATGGAAGTGAATCTTTGTATCCTCCACAGCAAGTTACCATCGCCATGCCAAGAGGTTCGTACTATGCTAAGCATCCGCAGATGAACAGAGGACTGACTAACTGGTAGACTAATGAGTCATTCTATGTTCGAGATCCCAATTTTCAATTTAGTATTTTATTGCAAGCATAGGAAGCATTTTTGACCTTTTCCACCCTGTTGAGCATATTCGATTTCAATGACAGTTTCTGAATCAAAATAAACTCCATTTAACCTTAGTGGAGGGGAAGTTGGCCGTTTGTTCTTGCTTGTAAATAGTACTTCACCAGCGTACAAGTTTTACAGACATGTCTAGTCTTACTGGATCCATAAATCTGCGTGAAACTGTAAAACGTCTGTTCTAATCTTAGGCTATTGCCCCAAAGCCGATTTATAGTCTCTCGCATCATCGTACATCACAAAATTTCAGCATAGCAGGGTTACCATTCTTATTTTCCTAGTGATGATTGAATTCCTTATCTTTGAGTAGATTGTCCCTCCTCCAAGTATGGACAACGGACGGATTTAAAGTAAGCCTTTAAAGAATACCCTCTGCATTGTCTTCTTTTTACACACAGATGCCAATATATTCGTTTACTTTCTGCCACTCACTATACTTCCTAGCATGGCCACTTGAACTACAAAAAAAAAACAAAAAAAGAAAAAAATCACAGATACAAAAACAACAAAAGAAAATGTTATAATTTAACGAAACATTTATTCGGCTATTGTTCTGTGACACAGCCAAACTCATCCAGATTCATCCACATTCATCCAGGGACAAACACATCACACAACGATCCACTGATCATCAATGTTTTTCTGTTTTTCTTTTTTTTTTGTTTTTTGCTTTTTTTTTTTTTGGTGTAACATTTAACATTGAACGTGACAAAATCGAAATACATCGGCAAAAGAAAAACATTTTGAAAATTGTTAAAAATGTTTTCCAAACATTGTTTAAAACATTTCGATTTTTGTTTTTGCTTCACAGATTTAACACAAATTGAAAAAAGAAAAACTCTTTGGAAAACCAAACAGTCTACTACATATGTACGTATGGACATATAAACTGATAATTTATGATTGTTCAATAGGTTGTCTACGTTGCTCTACCGGTCTTTTGTTAATTGCTGTGATAATTTTTTGATAATTTAAAATCTTAAATTAAAACACTTTGAAAAGATAAAAATACTTAAAATTCCTGAAAAATAATCACCTGACTTCATAATTTAAATACAAAACTTTGCTTTTCTTTTTTTTGGAAAATTAAAAATCGTGTCAAAATTTGAATTTTTGGAAAAATTGAGAAGAAAATTGAAATTCAAAAATAATTCAGGAATTTATTAAAAATTCATAATTTTTGAAAAACGGAATTTTTTCTTAATGCCTGAATGGTTTTAGAATATTATTGGCATTTAATCGTTCAAATGAGTCTAATTTTGTTAGAAAAATATTTTCTACAGAAAAATCTCAAATTTTTTTTAATAATTTTATCAAATTTTATAGTCATAAAACCAATTTGTTCATATCTATGTTTCATTAATGTTCTTCTATTATTTTCCGAATTCCTTAACAGTAGCCATAAAAGATTCCTATTGAAATGCATCAGAAATTTAAATTCTTTGCCAATATCTCATAAAAATTTTTCATTTCGGTGTCTTTAAAATCACGCAACAAGAAATAGTTTCAATAGCTTGTTGAGCTCAATGCCATGAGCCAATTATTAGTGTTAAACAGAAATGAGAGATTTTGTTGTCGCAAAATTGAGGTCACAAATTTTTAAATTATTTTATAAGAGAGCACTATTTAATTTGAGGGGAGTTTTTGTATCCCACTCTTCTATATTTTTAAAATAAAAATAAGTAGGAATTATAGTCGAAAAAAGTCGCAGCGGTCAAGTATGTAAAGTGTTGGCTTATTAGACGGAATTTCAAGGGTAAGTGTTCAAACCCCAGGTCAGACCTCAAAAGGGAAATATGAAAATATTTCTTCGACGGCTTCATCTCAGAACTCTTCTGGCAAAAACTCTGAGAGCAAATAAAATTACCACGAAAAGTCTCTCAAAAATCTGTCGTTCGGAGTAGACTTCAAACTATAGGTCCCGCCACTCATGTATATAATTAACATACACAACATAAGTAGTGTGAGAAAGTAGGTCGTAATCCTGACTGAAGGGTTGTAATGACCAATTATGTACATATGTATATATGTAGAAATTATAGTCACAGGCTCTGCGCAACATGCTGTTCAATCGGACTTTTCAGCGGGCCTTTCGCTTCCAATCTTTCAAGAAAACAAAATGTGTGTCACATATCATCGACATTTTATCTGCTTTTAAAAGTTCTATTGATGCTTTTATGTACTGTTCGCCAATGCTTCTCTGAGTGGAGCACATCCAAAATGTCCGATCTGCCATGACTCTGTCGCATAAGTCCAGCTGAGCTTTGAGCGACGGCATGGGTTCTGTTGGCTTTGAGGACCACTATGGTTGATGGCTTATTTGCATACACCTGCCAATTTATATTAAATCTTTACTTCACCTTTACGTGAGATCATTCAGCCTTCAAATCGTTCGAATATGGCATAAGCTATGTGGCGCGTAGTATGTAATCGCAGTAGTCTAGTAGGTTGTATGTTGACTTATTAGACCTGAGGCCTCGGTTCAAACCACAGGTCAGACATCTTCAATAAAAACGAAATATGAAAAAGTATTTTTAGGCGACTTCCTCTCAGCAGTCTTCTGGCCAAAACTCTGAAAGTAAATAAGATTGCCATGAAAAAGTTTCTCAAAAATCTGTCGTTCGGAGTAAACTTAAAACTCTACGTTCCGCCACTCATGTATAAAATTAACACACACAACAAAAGTGGTGTCAGAAGCTAGGTTCTTATCCGGACTGAATGGTTGTAATGACCAATTATGTATGTATGTACACTTGTGGACACACAATTAAGTCATCTATGCAAAATTTTTCATTTTTATAAAAATTAAAAAATTTAAGAAAAGTGGAAACAAAAACAACTTATATTTATTAATTTCATATGCTTTATAATTAATTAACAACAAAAACTTATATAGTTTTTCATTGTAAAAAATGTTTTGGTACTTAGTTTATATCAGACTTAAAATTTAAGTGGACACATAATTAAGTCATTTGAAACCAAATATTGAAAATTCAATTTAATTGCTTTATTTTTCACCCAAACTATTTTGAACCTTTCATATTTGGTGGGGAAACCTTTTTGGCGTATTATTTCAGTACATCTTTGTGGTATTGAGTTGATTAAGTTGCGACACTGCTCAGAACTAATGTTATTCCATTTTGCCTGGAAAAGCTGCCAAAGTGTTTTTTGATGCTGGGTTTTTTGGCTGCAACTGCTCGTTTTACGATCCCCCAAAGATTTTCAATTGGGTTCAGATCGGGACTTTGAGTTGGCCAATCAAGAATGCTTATTTTTTCCTCAGCAAACCAAGGTTTAACTACCCAAGATTTTTGCTTCGGGTCGTTATCATGCTGAAATATCCGCGCTAGTGGTAATTCGTCGTCATAATCTTTAGTCAAATTGTTCCGTAGGATGTTCTTATACATTTCCCCAGTCATTTTCCCATCGATTCTTACCAGTGGACCAACGCCGGATGAGGTAAAACAACCCCAAACCATTACTGACTAACCTCCATGCTTTACGGTTTGTTTGGTGTACTTTGGGTATAATTGTGTATTGACAGGACGTCTTACATAGGGTCTGCCATCATTTCCAAAGATATTAAACTTGGGCTCATCACTCCATATGACTAATTTTGCAAAATTTTGTCGTCTTTATGGAGGTGGGTTTTGGTAAACCGCAAACGTTGCTGAATATTTTTTTGGACACATTAGGTTTTGTTCTCGCAAAACGTCCATGGAGATTATTTTCAGTCAAGCGTTTTCTTACGGTCCTTGCCGATATTTTAACAGCGTGTTCCAACTCAATACACTATATAATATAAGTAGATATGAGGAATGGGTCAGCTTTACTCATCCTGGCTAAAAAAAATAAGCGTTCTTGATTGGCCAACTCAAAGTCCCGATCTGAACCCTATTGAAAATCTTTGGGGGATCGTAAAACGAGCAGTTGCAGCCAAAAAACTCAGCATCAAAAAGCACTTTGGCAGCTTTTCCAGGCAAAATGGAATAACATTAGTCCTGAGCAGTGTCGCAACTTAATCAACTCAATACCACAAAGATGTACTGAAATAATACTCCAAAAAGGTTTCCCCACAAAATATTAAAGGTTCCAAATAGTTTGGGTGAAAAATAAAGTAATTAAATTGAATTTTCAATATTTTTTTTTTCAGATGACTTAATTATGTGTCCACATAAATTTTAAGTCTGATATCAACTCCGTACCAAAACATTTTTTACAATGGAAAACTATATAAGTTTTTGTTGTTAATTAATTATAAAGCATATGAAATTAATAAATATAATTTGTTTTTGTTTCCACTTTTCTTAAATTTTTTAATTTTTATAAAAATGAAAAATTTTGCATAGATGACTTAATTGTGTGTCCACAAGTGTATGTAGCCCCTAGCACCGATCTTTTGAGGCCAATAATCGATGGTGCACAGATCCTTCAATTCAGGTCAAACGAAGATGGTTGGGCTGACCAATCTCGTTCTCACAGAAAGGTGAAACGATGACGCCTCCAACTCAAAATCCGCACCAAAGAGTGAAGCTTTCGAAACGTATTTGACGATCTTGAATTCCCATCTCCCCTTTTGGAATTTTGTATGGTCACGTACCATTCAATGAGAAATAAGCCTCATTGCTGAAGATGATTTTTCGATGAAAATTAGGGTCACTTGCCAACTGCTACAAAAGCCACACAGAGAACACACATCGTAATCTACGGTCCTTTATTTCCAGTTCATATGTCAGTTAATATTTTGTACGAGTGCAGAGCCAATTCACGGCACAAAATTCATCAAGTCGCCGTAGTCTAGTATGTATTGCTTTGGTTTATTAGACAGACATCTCCAACAAAATGAAATACGAAAAGTATTTCTGCGGTTAATTTCTCTCAGCAGACTTCTGGCAAAAACTCTGAGAGTGAATAAAATTGTCATGAAAAGTTTCTCAAAAATCTGTCACCTCGGAGTCGGCTGTAGGTCCCGCTGAAAATTAGGGTCACTTGCCAACTGCTCTAGAACACTCGTCATTGTCTACGGTCGTTAATATCCAATTCATTTGTCACCGGAATTTTGTGCGAGTTCAGAGCCAAATCGCAACGTAAAAATCCCCAAGTTACGGTGGGCGAAAGGTAGAGTTCTTGTGAGTAGCTCCTCTTGCACATTCTTGCAAACAACGGCACTGTCATGGTCAAATCATGTGTATCATCGATGTAGAGGTGTTGTTAGATCGTTTACTAAACCAGTGGACTCGAATTTATCCACCACATTGAAAATAGTTGTGTTGGTAGTATGATCATGGCGATTGGGGCGAAGCACGCTGTACAGAAATTTCTTTTTAACAAACCAATTTCAATATTTGCACATGTTGCTGAATACTGTATCCATTAATGCTGATCCAAGTCACCCCTTAACAGATAGAAAATATTCAGAATTTCTTTCATTTATTGTGCATTAGAATTCCATCTCATATTACAATACCTTAGAAAGTTTAAAGTTACTTGCACTGATGACCATCAGTTATGATATGATAATTATTTATTATTTTTTGTTTCATGTTCGAATATGTTTACCAAAGTCATTGAATTTCAAACCACAATACCCACTGCAACATGACATAATGATATAAAAATTATCAAATAATACCGAATGAAATGAAATGAAATCAACCACCAAAAAAACACCATAAAACATGGATTTCTTTGGATAATAAACTAATGAAACCTGCAATCATACACTAACTCCTGGTGCTGCAAGAATGCTTAATAAATATTGCTTTAGATGCTTAGGGACAAGCAACCAACATCAGTAAATAAAACGATTTCGAAATAAAGACGTACACAATCAAAAACATTCAGAAACAAAAAAAATTGAAATTGAAATGGAAATACGCATAAATTGAGTCCCGTGGGATAGAAAAACCCAAAAAATAAAAATGAAATCGTCCACTACACAAACAACAGTTGAAATTAACCTTAAAAATTTGAGAGGAAAAAAACCAAACTTGTCACGTGATTCAATAAACAAATGCAATGCGTCGGGTTTGCTGTACAGCAATATGTTGTAATGAAAATAAACTTTTTTTAAGGATCATCCCTTAAATCAATAACAATGCAAATAATGACAACAAAAACAATATGTTTCTGTCAGATGAAGACCAACTGACTGACTAACGTACGCATTGGCACTCTCCCAGTCGCTCCCTTCTTAAGCTAAGCAAATAGCCGCGAAATATGAAAACCGGAAACCAAACCCGCATCAAACGTACACAGAACAGAACATCAGCAAAAGGCAAGTTTAAGATGTGTATCCCTTTACCGTGGGTAAAATTATTTATTGACTGCCTACTACTACTACTGCTACCACTACAATTCACTTGGTGTCTCGCATGGTGGCTGTAGTTGTGGCTGTTGACTACAGTGATAATAATGATGATTTTGTTTTTTCTGTTTCTCTTATTGGGGTGCCATGGTTTATTTTCATTTCTCATGAATAGCAAGACAGGGCAGGGAGCGTAAGAGTTTTTCTTTTCTAAGAGCAGCAGGACTACGTATTGAATTAATTCTATTTGTCCAGTTCTCACGCAGTCATTCTGGCAGGATACTTATCGATTGTTTTATTGAAATACTTCATCGATTTTAAATTGGTTTTAATGATTTCATTATTTTATGATTACTGATGGCTGATAATAAATTTTTAAAGGGAATTAATTTTAAAACCAAGGGTTGGGGGAATTTGCGAATTGTTTTAAAGTCGGCTTAATAAAGTGGATTAAGATACATGGGAAAGACATTGCAATATTTTTTGCATTTTTTAAATATTTTTATTTCGAACCATAGCTTGGGTATTAAAAAGTGGCATTAATTTTTATGTGATAGCAGCTCAAAAGGGTTTAAAAAAATAATTTAAACCACAATACCCAAAAAGTACTCTTCTTTCTAATAGCTTTTGATTTCTATAAACAATTTTGACAGAAGCGAAGAAGAATTTTAATTGGCAAAAGAAATAATTCTCTTGCCAGACAATATTTTTCTTTTTAATATTCAACGAAGTTTAAATAAGAAAATGCAATCGAAGCCTTGAAACACGATCTTATTAGCAACATCTATTCGTCCTTGTGCTAAGTTATAATGAATACATATTTCTCAATCACTATAGTTACATCATGTTCACACAGACGGCGTTGTATCTAAAGAACTACTTATGGCAACCCTATTATTCTAGAATGGGTTACAACAGAGCAAAAGAAATAATAGGAAGAAAAGGGAGATGATTTGCAAATCATTTTCTAAAAAGAACGGAAAGAAATAAATAATCTGGGTGGTAGTCTAGTGGGTAGTGTGCTAAACTATTAGCGTGAGGGTGGTGGGTTCGATTCCCACCAGAAACTCTGGTCTGTGACACTACACCGAGCATATGGTCCAAGTTACTCAGCTCGTATATAATTAAAATATAATTTGTAATTGTATTGTAATTGATAAATAAATAAACAATATATTGGTGCCTACGCGCAGTGTATGATCATTATGGCTGCTGAGACATTTTTAAGACGGTCTCTTTATATGGACTCACACTACATCCTTCCTTTGTTAACACATTCGCTCCCAAGTCTAAATTATATGAAGTCATTCCCATTGCCATTTATATTTTGAGTGTTATTGTTTAAATCATTGTTTCAATCTCATCAATCTACGTCAATCATACCCCAAGAACAAAGTTCCCTTCATTATATTGATGCTATTCCCCCCACACAACAAAATAAAAACCCATCTCGCAAATGTATAGTTTGTGAAACGAAAAGCATTCGAAAGGAGACTCGATATTACTGTCCGAGCTGTCCTGATAAACGTCCATTATGTATTGGACTTTGTTACAAATCCTATCATGAAGATAAGGTATCATAAGTGATTTAATTGCTATAAAATTTTGTTATAAATACACGATGAAGTTGATTTTTGTGTGAAAGATCATTCTCTATAAGAAATAAAGTATTATTTGTGTAAAAAATTTTATTTGTAGTATTTTTCATTTTATATTATGTTTGTAGCAAAAAAAAATTGCTAATTCAAAAGTCTGCATTTTATAATATATTTAAAGTATGACGAGTATACTCGTCTTGGCAGTGCGGGATGCCCTGTCAAAGACGAGTATACTCGTCCTTAGCAGTGAATGGGTTAATGAATCGTATTTCTGCGAAATTATTCATTGTTGGGTGACATTTTCCTGTTAACAGTTTTTCTAACCTTCGAAGGTGCATCCTTTGTCTTCCTACCTCCAATTTCTCCAGGTCCAATGACCCTCATGGAGGCAATGGGTATACATCTCGCTATCTCTCTGCTTTTTGGATAAAATTCGGTGGATGTACATAGCCTATAGCGATGTCATAGCTGGTTTGCTATCAATATGCATGCATCCCCATCCACATACATACACATATAATTGGTTATTACAACACTTTAGCCAGCATTACAACCTATTTTTTCACACCACTTATGTTGTGAGGGACCTAAAATTTAAAGTCGACTTCGAACGACAGATTTTTAATAAATTTTCATGGCAATTTTGTTTAGTCTCAGAGTTTTTGCCAGAAATTTGCTGAAAGTCGCCGAAGAAATATTTTTCGTATTTCATTTAATTGGAGATGTCTGACCTGGGGCTCGAACCATGGCTTCACGTCTAATAACCCGACACACTACCTAGTAGACTATGGCGACTTCATACATACCCATCCTGCGTACCTTCATTACAGCAGTGTTTCCTTAGTCATAACAACAGTTCGAATAATGCTGTTATAATCGGATAGCTTAGGGGACAATACAAGATTTAACTGAACCGAATAAATTTTTAGAAGTCACCGTAGTTTAGTATGTAGTGTGTTGGCTTATTAGACGTAAAGCCAGGGTTCAAACCCCATGCCAGACATCAAACAAAATACAAAAAGTATTTCTTCGGCGACTTCGTCTCAGCAGATTTCTGGCATCAACTCTGAAAGTAAACAACTGCCATGCAAAAGTTTCTCAAAAATCTGTCGTACGGAGTCGACTTTTAACAATAGGTCCCGCCCCTTGAGTATAAAAATTAACACACACAACATAAGTGGTGTGAGAAACTAGGTCGTAATCCTGACTGAAGGGTCGTAATGACCAGTTATGTTATGTATGTATGAATAAAGTTTTACAGCCAACCTAACTAGAAGTCAGTATTTCAACCAACATTTTTAGGACATAATCCCGTTATTTCAATGTTTTTGAAATTTTTTATAAAGAACTCGACAAGTTTTGTTTTGCATGTTAAAATCAGCACTTCACGACAGCATAGACCAAGGCTACAGTTATTCATATTTCCTTAATTCGTTTGCATTTAAAACAAAACAATATGTTTTGTTTAACTCAATTTACTAAATATTCACAGAAATTTTAATTCGATGCCAAAGTTTACAATTAATTTGTATAAAATTTCCATATGTACCTCATCATTTATCGTTAGTTAATAGCTTCAGGTGTTCAAATTGTCATCTAGAATATGTATGTACAAGATCCTGTAAATGTTACTCAACCCTTCAATCCTAACCATTATTATCACATACTAAACTAAAGAAAATACCAACTAGTGTGGGAATCAGTAGTTCCTTAAAACAATTCGTAATGGTAACAATTAAATGTCGCTCTCATAAAAATGCAAAACCAAACCAAATAAAAGCATTTCAGAATTTGCATAAATTAAATGACATACACAATATCGCTTAGAAGCACTCATAAGCAAATCAAGTAATTTAAAATCACAATCGAAATCAATTTTCATATTTTACCAACAGAATACAACACAAGAAATGAACGTAAAATATATCCGGTAAACCCCTTGTCTTTAACTGCAGTTGGACACGGAAACATTAATTCATAAAATTTACATACTTATACTTGCGTATACTTGTACTTGTATTATGGTTTTGTAAATAAAGCCGCTGTTAAACACAGAGAGAGAAACTGTGGTAATAATTAAATAAGTGGACGAACCCTTCCTTTCTTGCCGGTAGTTTTTTTTTTTTTTTTTTTTTGTTCTTTTGTCTCTTTATTATTCTTTATTTATTTGGTAAACAAATTTCATATGCATTTCCTTTATGAGTTGTCGTATTTGCAGAGAACTTCTTCCTTTTTCCTAAAGAACCTTGTCCAATGATTCTTTATTCATTAGCATTAATAAATATGCTATGTAAACTATATTTTTGTCTGGAGTTGTTGAATCTTAAAGAAAGGAAATCTAAACCTGATTATATCTTCATGCACTTAATAATTAAGGGTGCATAATATTACCTTAAAAGGTATTGAAAAAATGTAGGAGAATAAGGATTTTATGTAGGAATTGTAAGTCATTGACTGTAGCCATGACTGTACCACTAACACTATAAGTACTAAATTAACTAATCACAGAGATTATCAATATATATTTATGGAAAGTAGTCGAATTTGAAATTAAATTTTATTCTCAATGTGCTACTACGTACGTAATTGGTCATTACAACCCTTCAGTCAGTATCACGACCTAGTTTCTCACACCACTTATGTTGTGTGTGTTAAATTTTATACATGAGTGGTGAGACCTACAGTTTAAAGTCGACTCCGAACGACATATTTCTGAGAAACTTTTTCATGGCAGATTTATTTAGTCTCCGAGTTTTTGCCAGAAATCTGCTGAGAAGAAGTCGCCGAAGAAATACTTTTTGTATTTTGTTTTGATGTCTGGCCTGGGGTTCGAACCCTGGCTTTTCGTCTAATAAGCCAACTCACTGCCTACTAGACTACGGCGACATCACAATTAAATTAAAACTCGCATCTAAACTCTAATCACATCAAAACATGTTACAAAAAAAACAATTTTCGCTCTTTACTGTACATATTTGTAGTTGAAGCACATCTATTTCCCACAGAGGATAGTCTATCACGGCTTTCATACGAGAGATAGATTATGCAATTTAGCAAGTTAACGAAAAGAACTTTACTTCAAAAAAAAGCTAAATATGTTTGTGATGTTAGGTGCCCTGGTAGTCAAGTGGGTAGTGTGCTAAGCTATTAGTGTGAGGGTCGTGGTTTTAATACCCATCAGAGACTCTGGTCTGTGACACTACACCGAGCATATGGTCAAGTTACTCAACTCGTATATAATTAAAATATTATTTGTAATTGTATTGTAATTACTAAACAAATAAATAAATGTTTGTGAACTTCATAACACTTCGTCGATTTTACAGTCAACATAATCGGCCTAGCAAGAAAGCAATTCGTTCAGTAACTGATCGATTTCGCTCTAATTATACTCTTCTTGAAAACCATTAATAAGACACAGAAGCGAATATTTCTGCTGTAACGGGAAGTGTTGAAGAAGACGGCGAATTCATCGTTCTACATTTGTAAACCTTTGACCGTCGAATACTGTGAAAAGTTTACATTGGACTAGTGGCTTAAAAAGAAGTCGCCGTAGTCTAGTAGGTAGTGTGTTGGCTTATTAGACGTAAAGCCCGGGTTCGTATCCCAGATCAGACATCAAAACGAAATATAAAAAAAAATATTTCTTCGGCGACTTCCTCTCAGCAGATTTCTGGCAAAAACTCGGAGAGTAAATAAACCTGCCATGAAAAAGTTTCTCAGAAATCTGTCGTTCAGAGTCGACGTTAAACTGTAGGTCCCGCCACTCACGTATAAAATTAACGCACACAACATGAGTGGTGTGAGAAGCTAGGCCGTAATCCTGACTGAAGGGTTGTAATGGCCAATTATGTATGTATGTAATAGCTTAAAAAACTATCAAATATATGTTAGGTTAGGTTAGAGGACGTGTACTTGTCAATTAAGATAAGTACAGTACCCGGAGTTCGAATTAACCCATTGTACAACGTCCTATATATACATATATAGCTTGAACCAGAATTAATGGAAAAGACCGTTGCTGAGTACAATTTTTGTTAATTTGGCTCACTTGAAATTCAACAAAAATGAACAAGAAGCGAGAGTGGAACAACAATCCTCAAGTCGTTGAAGAGCAGTACGTCGATTAAAATTGTTGTTGTTACGTTTTACAGTTTACAAGCTGGCCGCATCATCGGTCCATATTTTTTTCCAAATAAGCAAGTAGCTACCGCTACGTTGATTGACGAACGCTATGGACCCATGCTAACTGAATTTTTAGCTCCAAATATTAATCAGCTAAACATCAACAATGTTTGATTTCAAAAAGATGACGTAACTTGCCTTGCATCCAATTTATTAATCGATTTATTCCAAAGAAAATTTGGTGAGAACTTTTTCTACCAGAATTAGTCCTATTCATTGCAATTTAACGCCTAACTATTATTCCTACATTGGTTTATGCTGATGGATGAGCAACTCGTCAAGCATTTAAGCCACCATTGACGCAATACAGCAAGGTTTATGGGAAAAAAATTGAACTGATCCACATACATAATTGGTCATTACAAACATTCAGTCAGGATAACGACCTGGCTTCTCACACCGTTTATGCTGTGTGTGTTAAGTCATGTATGGCGCGACCTACAAGTTAAAGGCGACGAATAACAAAGATTCTTGAAAATTTCTTCCTGGCAATTTTATTAGCGCTTAGAGTTATTGCTAGAAATGTGCTGAAGAAATGTACCGAAGAAATATTTTTTCAGACTTGTATGGTCTGGGTTTTGAATCGAAGCGTCACATCTAATGAGACACCTCACTATTCACTAGACTACAGCGCCTTTATGGACCACTTATCATATCATATTTAAAAAAATGTCATGAAATTATCTGCCATACTGTAATCAAATAAAAAGTCAATTCTAAAATGAATCTGTCATGTATTATCATTTGAAGTTCTCAACACCCTAAGTCATTGTTAGGAGATGAAATATGATAACTTAAATTTTCCCCAACTTCCAAAAGACATTTACAACCGGTTTCCTTCTGACACAGACACAGAGATTGTTAACTACAGTCAAAGTTTGGAAGTCCCTGTTAGAAAACCTAATTATTTTGCTTTCGATATTGTAATAAAGGACTACGAGGTTAAATTAGAAGCTAGCACATCAAGTTTTTTCGTTTCTTCAAGAAATTTTGTGTAAATTTTTTCCGGTTTTTTTAAAATCCACTGCGTAAATATTTTCGTTTCTTTTTTCCAAAATCTAACTGCCACTTTTGTTTTATGCTCAATTTCATGCACACCTTGCAAAAGAGAAAACATTGTGTCACAACAAAGAAATTCGTTTTTAATTGTAAAACACGCAGCTTTTCATTGTCAAGTTTGCAACCCCATTGCAAGCATTACAAATCCGGTTCGTAAAATCGCAACACAAAAATCATTATAATTATTAGAAGAGAAGAAGAAGAAAAGAAGAGAAAATAAAATTAAAAACTGGTTACAAACAAAAATTGACGGCTGGTACTTAACGGCATACCTGCGCTTAAAAACTAGAAAAGGATGTAACAAATCTGCGCACCGTTCAACACAATGTACAAAAATATGAGAAATTTTAAAGGTTTTTGTATTAAACTCACCCTTAAAATAATTTCACAATAGAATGAAGAAAACTTTAACCTGGCAGTTAAATATACAACCACCACCCCTCTTCCTTCATTTATCCTGTACAATATGTTGCGCATCAAAATTAGCAACAGGATTTTTCTACCATTAAACACCAGCTTTAAACACAGAATTCACATTAAACTGTGATTGTGTGCGTGTGTGTAAGTGTAAGTGTGTACTTTTATACTTTCCCACCAAAACGCACAAAAGGAATAAAGGACTCTGTGTGTCTCTGTTTCTGTTTCTGTTTTCTGGTATTGCTTGTATATGCCACCAAACCCACCCCTCGTTTTGTACGGCTGTGATTTTGTATGTTTATGGTGTGGTCCTGCTGCTTGATGCTTTGATTTTCCATTGTTGTTGTCATTACTGTGCTCAATCTCGCTTAATGTCCGTTTTAGATCAAATAACATTGAATTGTTTTGAATCCAGAAAAAAAGAAAAGAAAAAGTTCCACCAGGTTTAAATAATCACCATCAAGCCAACCTACAGCTGCGCAGTTGTGTAAACGTTTTTTTTCGATTTTATTTTTGGGCCTGGGAAAATATCTTCTCATGCTTCCTGTCAGCAATATCCAGTAGTTGGTTGGGTAGGGTTTTTCTTTCTTTTCTTTATGATTTATTGTGTGTTGTTGTTTATTATTGTGATTTGTTTTCACTATGGGTGTCTGATTTATTTGTTACTTCTAACAATATAATGAGTCGGCTATGCTTTTAGAGGTGGCAACTGTACCTGATAATAAAATGTTTGCCAATTCTGTATTTCCAAAATGGAAAAAAAGGACTCTAGTGAGTCTTATCCGTGGATGGATTGTAGCTTAAGTTAGAAATCCAAACATTGTTCTTAATGAAGATTAAAGGATCGTCGCATCCCTGATTGAATAATTATCCTACTCGGGAAGTACGTAACACATTTTATCGTCTGACAGATATTGGACTTTCGACGTACTTATGACCACTGAATACAAAGGATGGATACCTACTTACCACATTCTGCCAATAACATCATCATTAAAATGCTGTTGATAGTTCAGGGGGTGAATATCAAAGTTTTCCTACAAGTAATTATGATGAAGTCGTTGTAGTCTAGTAGGTAGTGTGTTGGCTTATTAGACGTAAAGCCAGGGTTCAAGCCCCAGGCCAGACATCAAAACAAAATACAAAAAGTATTTCTTCGGCGACTTTCTCTCAGCAGATTTCTGGCAAAAACTCTGAGATTAAATAAAAAATTGCCATGAAAAGTTTCTTAAAAAATTTGTCGTTCGTAGTCAAGTGTATACTGTAGGTCACGTGGTGGTGTGTGAAACTAGGTCGTAATCCTGACAGAATGGTTGTAATGACCAATTATGTATGTAATGATAAAAAACCTTCGCGCGTTTGCCAGATGGGGCGCTCCTATTTTTCTATTTGTTGATAATTTAGACAATGACCGAGGAAATGGGTGATGACGTAATCCTCCTGGAAAGACTCAGTTCCGTCGCAATAGATACGTAAATATTTATGCTACAGAATATCATGTTACCACACGCTGAAGAAAAAATTTTTCTTCAAGGGTAATAAAAAATTTTTCGTGATTTTCATGGCGTGTAAAAAATCTGTAGGAAGTGGGGATACTTGTTCAGAAATATCTAAGGAAGTTATTAATAATGGGTTGGCATGGTATCTGTCTGATGTGGCTTACGTTTAGTACGTAGCTCAAGATAAACCTCAAGTTTCAATTGGGATATGAAAACATCAAATGTATGACTGATGTCTGTAGATGGCAGATGGCTACCTGTGCTACCTATTCTATTAGCGACTGTTATATTCATCGTTTATTCTAAGCCAGCCTTTGCTGAATTCTTGAGGGAGGTGATTCAGTCTGTTAAGCAAATAAAAACCTGCATGCTTTGCTCTTGTCCCCTGCTTAGCCAAGAGATTGAAATCGTCCATTATATCGAAAGCAAAATCCTAAAATTTTTCATGAGTAGTCATCATTTAGGTATGTGTTCAAGGAAATCTTATTTCCATCGTTCTTTGATCGAAATTTTAATTCAACATCTGGCACTTAGGAGACCAGTTTTTTGGGGACGCATATCACCAATCAATATATTGTCTGCTTCAAGTACTTCTGCTGTTTTCTCATTTTATAAAGCTGCAATGGCAAATTCAGAGTTTTAGATTCTTACTTGGATTTTATTACTCTTCTTAATTGTTCATTTCAAACCTTTAGTCAGGATTACAGCCTAGTTTCTCACATCAATCATATTGTGTGTGTTAATTCTATCCATGATTGACGGAATTTGCTGTTTAATCTTGGCTCTGAGTGACGAATTTGAGAAGCTTTTCAACTTAATTTTACTGTCAGAGTTTTTGCCAGCAGACTGCTGAGAGGAAGACGTCGAAAGAAATAATTCTTTTGACATTTTATTTCGTTTGAGATGTCTCCGCCGGGGTCTGATTGAAACATGGGCTCTCGTCTAATAAGCCAACACACTATCTACTAGACTAGGGCGAATACAGTGATAGATTCTATTTGAAATGAACAACAAACATTACATTTTACATTTTAGACAGAATCAAGATTTTTTAGTTTACTGTCACCTTAAAGCCTTGCTCACTTGTGTCTTGTATGAACTCCTCAATTTTCCAAATTACAAACACTTTTTATAACTGATATTAACAGTTAATTATAATAAATTCGTATGTTTTTATTTAAATTTCCTTTGAAAATTAGTTCATTACATATTCAAAAAGAAAACAAATTCCAAAACAAACCATAAATTCCGATTTTCCAACCTCATATAACAAATTGTAATGGAAAGACAACGTTAAAGAAAAATTCAAATTAAGTTTTCACAATCGATTTTTAAAATTGGGCAAAACACCTGCAAAATCCTTGAGGTATTTTGCAATGATATTGACAAATATTAACAATTATAATGTCAACGCTTAAAACTAGACTGGCTGTGTTCACTGTATTTGCGAAAACTTTTTAAAGAAAAATTATCGGAAATCTCTCTTACAAGAGATCTAAAGATAGGAAGAGAGAGCAAGAGAAGGAGGGGGCAAAAAAATTAAAATAAAATGTAAAATCGCTAAAAGCAAGAATATTAATAATAGTTGCACAAATAATAGGAAAATGCTACAAATATTACAAGTCAGGACAATTTGACTCGTTTATATGGAAAATCCTACACCCAATACACACAAAAAGAAAAAAGAACAAAAAAAAAATTCCACTAGTAAACGGTGCTTACGTTAGTAGGTAAATAAGTTTGGGTTAAAGATGACTTTGAAATCGGCTACAATGTATGAAAATATGATTTCGAATACTTAAATTTGTTAAATTTGTTTGTTAGATGACATTATGTATGCATGGCCATATGTAAACCTGGTATCGCACAAAGTTTAACTGGAAGTAGCATAACATTTTCAAAATGCATGACAAAGACAATCCTAGCACTTGGTTTTAAAGACATATGCGTTCTATAATCCAATAATTTTTCTTTCAGTTGATCTGTAATATTTTAATAGGGAACAATAAGAATACATACGTAGTTAAAGTGATAAGGTACTGAAGCTAAAAAGGTTGTAGCTTTGAAAAAGCTTCATAGTCTGGCGGATAATTTAGCTCTAGAATCGTTAGGGAATGTCGCCCCTGTCTCGACCTTCTCTTTGGGCGCTTCACCAGTGTCTCTCTGGTGTGGGTCCCCGGGCACAGTGAAATTCCGGGAAACTGTAGGGCCGACGAGCTCGCCAGGGCTGGTGCGCTCCTTCCGCAATCCTCTTCTGTTGAATTTTCTACAGGTCATTGCGTCATAGGTAGACACGCGGAAAGAATGAGGCTCCCTTTCAACGACTTCTGCCGTGGATGCAGGTCCACTGCGGAAGAGGAGACTGTTGTACACTTTCTTTGCCAGTGCCCGTCTCTTGCTAGGTGTAGATATAGGTTATTTGGCTCCCCATTCCTTGTCAGCCTAACCGCGCTATCAGCTATTGACATCAAGGATATAGCTTCGTTCATCAAACTTTCTGGCTGGTTTACCAGTGCGGGGTAGTCGTGCTTTTGTTGTGCAGCCCTTGCGCTGACCAACTTCTTCCTTTTCCCTGATTTTGGTGGAGCTTGGTTAGTACAGGGACTGCGTTCACCCGTGGCATCACAACGGGCCACTATGCGTGCTCAAGTGAGCTTTGGCAACTTCCTCTCAGAAGTCTCCTGGCAAATGTTGAGTGTAAATAACATTCCCATGAAAACTTTTTCAAATCTGTCCAAAGTATAGCAGTGCAGTGATCGGAAATTTTATGGATTAAGTTCTAAATTTTCTTAAGATGTAGAGCAATCAGAGCATTTTATAACATTCTCGGTGCAAGGGTCAAGTGGCTTCCTATTCATTGTGGACATTTTTTCGAATTTTGCATTGTTTGAACCTGGTTTGCTAGAGTAGAAGATTTTAACTACGATCACATCGTATTAACGCGGCAGAGTGACTTATTGGTAACGTACCTAAACCAAACCAGAGGAACGCCTAAGCAGCACAGGAAGAATCAGGTTTAAGGTAATGTTTCAAACGCGAAGCACATGCAATCGAATCGTTTGCAATTCAATTCTAATTTAAGCTAAAGACAGACCAATAGGGTGCTTATTCTAGTCTGTAATCAATAGCCGATTTCTATAATAAAATTGCCACGAAAAGTTTCTCAAAAATCTGTCGTTCGGAGTCGACTTTAAACTGTAGAGCCTGCCACTCATGTATAAAAAATTAACACACACAACATAAGTGGTGTGATAAGCTAGGCCGTAATCCTGACAGAAGGGTTGTAATGGCCAGTTATGTATGTATGTAATCAGTAGCTGATTCCTTTATTTTATTTACATATGTATTGTTCAAAGAAAAAGTCGCCGTAGCCTATTGGGCTCTTGGTTCAACCCCTAGCTCAGACATCTCGAATGAAACGAAATATCAAAATATTTCTTTCGGCGACTTCCTCTCAGCAGTTTTCTGGCAAAAAATTGCCATGAAGAGTTTCTTTAAAATCTATTGTTCGGGGTCGACATAAAACAGTAGCTCCTGCCACTCATGGAGAAAGTTAACGCACGCAGCATAGGTGGTGTAAGAAGTTAGGTTGTAAACCTGACTAAAAGGACAAGTTCGCTTCTACTGGTTTCAAAAGCGTATTACAATTAAAAACTTTAACCACCACAGTATGTAGCCTCCTATATATTCTATAAAATCTTTAAAACTTTTCAATTCTCCCTCGCATTTGTTAAGCCAATTTTCCTGAAGCTATTTAAATAATGAAATGAAGCAATAAATACCTGCATATTGGTTAACAAGTAGTAAAAGATGATAAAAAAAAAGAAAAGTACGAGCTTGCTACTCCCAATACAATATTATTTGAATGCTGCATGGACTGTTCAAGATAATAATAAGCGATATGGGAATATGCAAAACAGAAAGTAGCTGCTCATATTTTTTTTGTTTTTGTTTTCGTATCTTTAATTTTATTTTTAACCAGAAGGCTTTTTAACACAAGATAAAAAGTTATTGAAAGTAAGAAAGCAGCATTTTATCATATAATTTGCATGAAGCTGATGACTTTAGACAAACAGATGCAGAGAAAAAAGAAAATTTTCTAAATTCTGCAACACATAAGAATCAGTCTAAAGGCTAATCTAATACCAAAATAGATGCATTTGGCAATTAATTTTAGAACGCAGTGTTTTAATACATTACCACTAGCTTGCAATAGACGTGCTAAATTTTTAATGGCGTTTACCGGTCTTTACAAAACAAAAAGTATTTTATGTGGAGCCTTTTAATGATTTTTTTACTGGCTTTTAAATATAAAAATGTTGCAATTTCCATTGTCCCTAATGCCACCGCAAATGTGTTGTCTGTCCCATATTGTTTTGCTATTTAACTACGTGCCACATTTGTTTGCAACACTTTTGTTAACGATTTTATTTCAATAATATTTTGCGGTTTCTGTTTGTATTTTAGTTGCCGGTATCGATATTTTATTTTTATTTTTATTACAATATAACAAGTGCTAATAGACGAATAGAGTTTTTTAACAACTCACGTATTTTGTATTTGTCTCGAAATAAAATTTGAAAACCGTTTAAATATTTTTTTATTTGCAACAATTGAATGTTAAATCGATGACTAATTCATTGGTATTTCCAAACATTGTATTGCATTGCATTGCATAGCATGCGGGCATTTTAAAGATCTTTTAGATCATATAAGAAAAATTATATTTTCATTTAAAGATCATTGATAGGAATACAACAACAACAAAAAAAGAATATGGTTTTATGTTAACAATATGTATGTATGTATATGCACATACAAATTGTATGAGTGCATATCCAATAATTTGAATTGAAAATCACTTTATTTTTGTACTCTTTTTTTGTAAATGCAACACGGATAAAATTTTATACAGAACCGGCATATAATGCGCTAAGAACGCTATTAAACGTCTTTGAAATATGACGTCAAAACAAAAAATATTATTTATTTATTTTTTTATTTATTTATTTATTTATTTATTTATTTATTTATTTATTACAATACATACATAATTTGGTCATTACAACCCTTCAGTCAGGATTACGACTTAGTTGCTCACACCACTTATGTTGTCTGCGTTAATTTTATACATGAGTGGCGAGACCTACAGTTTAAAGTCGACTCCGAACGACAGATTTTTGAGAAACTTTTCATGTCAATTTTATTTAATCTTGGAGTTTTTGCCAGAAATCTGCTGAGAAGAAGTCGTCGAAGAAAAACTTTTTGTATTTTATTTTGATGTCTGGCCTGGGGCTCGAACTCTAGCATACTACCCACTAGACTACCAGGGCACTCAGAAAAAATATATTCATAAACACTCAGTGCAGCTTAATCTATCCTACTTACTCAATTGGTCAGCATTACCCTTTAGTCGAACTTACAATTTAGCTTTTCACATCACCTATGTTGTATGTGTTGGTTTTACGCACGAGCGGTGGGTCCTACAGTTACAAGAGAAAGAGAAAGTCGCCAAAGAAATATTTTCTCTTCATATTTCGTTCTTGTTCGAGATGTCTGACCTAGAGCATGAACCGAGGCCTTACGGCTAATAAATCAACACACAACCTACTAGACTACGGCGACTTAGAAAGGTTAGAGAAAACTATATTTACACCAAAAGACAGAATAGGTCGCCTGTGGATACCTCTCAGTGTCGCAGATATACTACCTACTAGACTATGGTGCCTATTAAGACTTGTCATGCTTATCTGAACGAAAATGTCAACACAATTTGACATTCTAGACTGTCATACTTCTTCACATTTCGTTTTTCTTCGTGTCATATAAGCTAGGATTTGAACAACGCGCTCTCGTTCAATAAGCACAGACTCTACCTACTAGACTACGGCTACTTCAAACGTCTTAAACAAATATTTAATAAAAAATAGATTGAAAATTGGTGTGAAATTGTCAAATCTCAATGGACTGAAGCTAATCCACCATGTTCTCGAAATATGCTCAGGAGCAGTTGGCAATTGACCTTAATTTTCGTCGAAAAATCGTCATCAGTGATGAGGATAAAAGGGGGTTGGATAAAAGGGGTTCGTGTACATAAAAAAAATTTTATAATTTGTGACGACATCAAACCACATGAGATTCAACAGCGTCCAATGCGTCCTGAAAAAGTCACTAATTGGTGTGGATTTTAGACTGGCACTTTCGTCATTCCATATTTTTTTGAAAATGTTATTCGCCAGGCCATCACTAACAACAACGAGCACTATAGGTCGACGGTCATCAATTACTTTTGATTTGATTTGCCCACAAACGACAAGTAATTTCAAATGGGTACATGCCATAAAAAAGTTTCTCAAAAATTTGTCGTTCGGAAACGACTTCAAACTATAGGTTCCGCCACATATGTAAGAAATCAACAAACACGACAGAAGTTGAGAGAGAAGCTAGGTCGTAATCCTGACTGAAGGGTTTTTTTGTCTTGAGTCGGAGGTGGGAATCTTCGAAAGACACTATTGTTCCAACAAAAGAGTGCACGATTCACTATCACTGGTGCCTACGTACCCACACTTCACACTTCAACCACTTTCCCCATGCGGGACTGCCGTAAGGTATTACTTACAATTCAACAGCTCCTCGATTAGCAGGTTTGGTCCTAAGCTCGTTTCTCCGCGTCTTCCTACTCATCTACACAGTTGGGTCATATAGGGGAAGTGTCATGACCAAATCTGTGCAGGTACTTCCTGAAGCACCCATGACCAGTTAGGATCTGGGTCACGTAGTAGTTCAGCTCGCAATGTTTGTTCTCCATCCAAAGGGTTACATCAGGGACAAGGCGAAATGTGCATCTTCCCTTTAAACTGCTCTCCCATCGTGACTGCCATTTGTGCATCGAAGTCCTTCGTTCCTCCGCCTTTAAAGCTGCTATTTGTCCCGGGTACTCGAGACGGCGAAGGTATATCCTCCTCATCTCATCCGGCAATATGTCTATTGGTATTGTCTTTGCCAATACCAATACCGCTTCATCAGACACTGTCCTGAAGCCACTTATCTGTCTAATCGCGCTTAGACGATACACCGAGGACAGTATCCTCCTTGTCGTCACCACGGAGAATGCCTCCGAACATATTGGGCAAGCATACAGCATTATCGACGTTACTACCGCCGAAATTGTCCTCCCTTTGAATGGACCTGGTCCTCCACTATTTGTCATCATACTCACCAGTGCTCCCTGTGTTACAGATGCTTTTTCGCCGATGTATTTCACGTGCTCCTTGAAGTTCAACCTGTCGTCGATAATCACTCCCAGGTATTTTATCGCCTTCTTCGATTCGATCCTCATGCCTCCAACGGTCACTTCCATCTTCTCTACTATCTTCCGGCCGCTTATCAAGACGGCCTCCGTTTTATGTGCAGCAAGTGTCAAACCTGCCTCATCCAGCCTTGCTCAAACATTACGAATCGCTGTGTTCGTTTTCTCCTCTATTTCCCTTACCATCTTAGCTACCGAGACTATGGCAGTGTCATCTGCAAAGCCCACAGTTGTAGTCCCGTTTGGCAATCGCAGTCGAAGTACTCCATCGTACATAATGTTTCATAGTAGTGGCCCAAGTACAGAGCCCTGCGGGACACTCGCCGCCATTTCTGTTCTCCTTCATCCGTTAGGTATATTACCTTCCTGTCCTGAAAGTAATTGTTCAGAATCTCCATTAATTATGTCGGCGTAACCATGTTAAAGAAGGGTTTTTTTTTTTTTTGTCTTGAGCCGGAGGTGGGAATCTTCGAAAGACACTTTTGTTCCAACAAAAGAGTGCACGATTCACCATCACTGGTGCCTACGTACTAAACCCACCCCCTACACACTTCAACCACTCTCCCTCCGCGGAACTGCCGTAAGGTATTACTTCGCGGAGAGCTGGTTAGCTTGAAAGCTTTATCACGTTAATTCAAATTTCGCCTCCGTTCCTCCAGTCTTCGGAGTACTATCAAAACTTCAGCCATTCTCTGGCTATATTGACTCCATAGAATCCTACGATTCAACAGCTCTTCCATTAGCCGGTTTGGTCCTAAACTCGTTTCCCCGGGCCATCTAAATCTGGGACAGCATATTAGAATATGCTCCGCATCTTCCTCCTCATCTACACAGTTTGGGCATATAGGGGAAGTGTCATGACCAAATCTGTGCAGGTACTTCCTGAAGCACCCATGACCAGTTAGGAACTGAGTCACGTAGTAGTTCAGCTCGCAATGTTTGTTATTCATCCAAAGGGTTACATCAGGGATAAGGCGAAATGTCCATCTTCCCTTTAAACTGCTTTCCCATCGTGACTGCCACTTGCGCATGGAAGTCCTTCGTTCCTCCGCTTTTATAGCTGCTATTCGTCCCGGGTGCTCGAGACGGCGAAGGTATATCCTCCTCATCTCATCCGCCAATATATCTATTGGTATTGTCTTTGCCAACACCAATACCGCTTCATCAGACACTGTCCTGAAGCCACTTATCCGTCTAATCGCGCTTAGACGATACACCGAGGACAGTATCCTCCTTGTCGTCCCCACGGAGAGTGCCTCCGACCATATTGGGCAAGCATACAGCATTATCGACGTTATTACCGCCGAAATTATCCTCCTTTTGAATGGACCTGGTCCTCCAATATTTGGCATCATCCTCGCCAGTGTTCCCTGTGTTACAGATGCTTTTTCGCCGATGTATTTCACGTGCTCCTTAAAGTTCAACCTGTCGTCGATAATCACTCCCAGGTATTTTATCGCCCTCTTCGATTCGATCCTTGTGCCTCCAACGGTCACTTCCATCTTCTCCACTATCTTCCGGCCGCTTATCAAGACGGCCTCTGTTTTATGCGCAGCAAGTTTCAAACCTGCTTCATCCAGCCATGCTCCAACCTTTCGAATCGCTGTGTTCGTTTTCTCCTCTATTTCCCTTACCGTCTTAGCTACCGAGACTATGGCTATGTCATCTGCAAAGCCCACAATTGTAGTCCCGTTCGGCAATCGCAATCGAAGTACTCCATCGTACATAATGTTCCATAGTAGTGGCCCAAGTACAGAGCCCTGCGGGACACCCGCCGTCACTACGTATTCCTGCTCTCCTTCATCCGTTAGGTATATTACCTTCCTGTCCTGAAAGTAATTGTTCAGTATCTCCATTAAGTATGGCGGCGTAGCCATGTTAAAGAGGGCTCTCATAATCCGCCCCCAATTCGCTGAGTTGAACGCGTTTCTAACGTCAAGTGTGACAACCGCGCAGTATTCCTTGGTGCCAAATCTCCACCTTTCGCCCTCTATTGCATCTCTTGCAATGTCGACCACTCTTCTTATCGCGTCAATAGTGGATCGTCCTTTCCTAAATCCGTATTGCAGGTCCGAGAGAGCTCCTCCTGCCTCGGCACACGTCAGTAGTCGATTGTATATAATCCTCTCCAGTATTTTTCCCATCGTGTCAAGTAGACAGATGGGCCGATACGACGATGGTTCCCCTGGTGGTTTGCCAGGTTTTGGAATGAGAACAAATTTCTGCTTCTTCCATCTACGTGGAAAAACACCCTCGACGAAGCACTTGTGGAACACCTTGGCGAACATATCCGGTCTGAGCCGGATAGCCACCTTAAGTGCCCTATTTGGGATTCCGTCTGGCCCCGGTGTCTTCCTATCTCCTATTCCAGTGCATGCTGCGAGTACCTCCTCTCCTGTTACCTCGGGTATGGTATGAATGGCCTCCGGCTCCCTACTTATAAAAGTGTAGGGCTGGCCCCGTGGGAATAATGTACCAATGATCTCCCGTAGCAAAACTGGACAACCTAGTTTAGGCTGTTCTCGAGCACCGATTCTCTTGCAGACGACTCTGTACGCCGTCCCAAAAGTATTGATGTCAGCTTCCTGGCATATCCGCTGAAAGGATAGTTTCTTGCTCCTTTTAATGGCTCTTCTAAGTTGATGCCTTAGATCCTCATAGGCAGCCCGTTCGGCTTCCCATGCCGGTCTTCCTCTCGTACGCTGGGCCCGTCTTCTCGCCCCAAAGCATGCCGACCGCAGTCTTCGAATTTCGTCATTCCACCAGTAGCAGGGGGAACGTCCCCTACACACAGTTCTCCTAGGCATAGCAGCATCACATGCAGTGTTGAGCATTTGGTATACGCCACTCACTAATTCTTCGACCGTGCTGCCAGTCGTATGAAAAGACGACAACATCAATCTATACGTCTTCTCGTCAAAGCGGGAGTCCTTCCATTTCGGTCCCGTAAACTTCGGCAATCCGTTTCCTCTCGTGTTGCGCCCAGTAACCGTCATCACGATTGCCTGATGGTCACTATTCGTGAAGTCCTCAGTTAGCCTCCACGCGGTCCGCGAAACAAGGCCATCGCTCACAAACGACAAATCTATTATTGAGCTCGATCCAGCTCTCCTAAATGTGCTTTCTCTTCCGTCATTAATCAGCGCCACAGGAAGGGAAGCGAACGTTTCCAAGAGGCAGCGACCCCTGGCGTTAGTATATCTACTACCCCATTCGGTCGCCCAAGCGTTGAAATCTCCTCCTATAATAACGGGGGTGTTCAAGCGCACGTGTGACGCCAGCCTCTCCAGCATATGTTGGAAGTCATCCATTGACCACCTCGGGGGAGCGTAACAGCTGTAGACGAAAACTCCCTTTATCCTGGCCATAACGAAACCAATGTCCCGCGCATAGGTTTGCTGGAAGGGTAATGAACCACAAATCCATATAGCCGCAGTACTAGATCCGTCCGTGATCCAAGTACTATTCCTCGGTACCCTATAAGGTTCGCTTATGATTGCGACATCGATATTCTCCTCCTTTACCCTCTGGACCAATAGGTCCTGGGCTGCTTCGCAATGGTTCAGATTAATCTGTATTAACCTCATCTCCTAGAACGTGATTTAAGAGCGCTAAGAAATTGCGGACACTTTCCGCTCCCCGCGATATGGTTGGCGGATTTCGGGTCGTCCACTTTGCAGAACATGCAAAGAGGTTCCCTTTCGCAATTTCTGGCAATATGCCCCTCCTGTCCGCACTTACGGCAAGTTCCAGAGCGGTCAACCTTACTCTTACACTGACGAGCCATGTGCCCAAACTGCAAGCACCGGAAGCATTTCGTCGGTATGTTTCTCTCGCGAATCCTGCATATGACCCAGCCGATCCTAATTCTTCCTTCCTTCAGGAGAATAGCTGCAGCGTCCGCGTCAAGGCTCACTGTGGCAGTTTGCGTCCCACCATATGCCCTCCTAAGGGCAACTACGTCGGGCTTACCGAAAGTCTCGAGGGCTGGAATCTTCCGTAAAGCCTCATATACATCCTCCTTTTCCGTGATCTCGTCGATGTCCTTGATCTCGATTGTCCTCATATCCTTCAGAGTGCTCCCCTAAAGTTCTCCGTGTGCTCCCCGCTCCTGCTTAGTTGGAGTAGTAAGCCACCCTTGACGGTTCTCCGAATTTTGGTCACATTTTCTCCTAATTCACAAAGCTTAGGGTCCGTTTTAACTCGCCTCAGAATGTCGGCATACGACGTGTTATCTTTTGTCGCTATCACGATCGCATCCGGCTTCGTTTTCTTCTCCTGTGGTTTCTTGTTCCTCCTTTTTCTTTTCGTGACTTTCTGCCACCCTGGTTCTTCACTTAATACCTTAGTATCCTCCTGCCGGCTCAAGGTCACATCTGTAGTCTCCCTCGTTGGAGCCCTTGGTGCAGGATTCGGAGTTCTCCTTTTTGGCGCAGGAATTTCAGAAGTCTCCTCATGTTTCCTCTTCGCCTCCTGGTTCCTCAACAAAGGCGATGTTTGTGTAGCAGAACTACTGCGGTCAGTCGCCTTGGTAGTTTGTCCCTGCAGCTCGCTTGCGTACAGGTCGTATAGGGTTTTGATAGAGTCAATCGCATCCCTCACCGGCTGATGGATTGACCTCCTTTTCCCATCCTCTAACATTTCAATCAGATTCCTGATTTGGTCGCCGAGTTGACCAAAAACACCACTGGCCGCTGACTTCGTGTCGCTTCGCGACGGTTCCGATCTCAGGACCACTAATTCCGAATCCTTCCCGTTAACTGGGGATTTCGGAGTTCGCGTGCTCTGTCCAAACGGGCTTATTTCCCGATTTCGCACCGGAGACCTCTGTATTTTCGAGCTCTGCCCAAAAGCATTCAGCTCCAAAGCGTTCATCTCACATGAACTCGTAGATTTATTCGTAGTTTTATTCTTATTCATCATTTTATTTGGGCCCCAACTCTCGGCCGCTGTCCTAATCCATCGTTGTAGTCGTCACAAAAGACCCCGTGGTTATCTATGCATAAGCAGGGAGGCCACGCGAGGGTTGACACATAACCTCATGGGAATACGTGTTCAGAGCCAGGTCGACGTAAACCAGGGATTCGCAATTGGTCCTACAACACCAACTTAACGGTGATAAATCAGGAACGTACCGACAGACTTGCCATCATTTTAACGGGGCGGGGGCAATGACAGCATTAGCCCGACAGCCATTTCAGCCAGCTATCACACCGCCTACTAAAGTGCCGGAATACTGCCATCGTCAGCCTATATCACCAATTCAAATCCAATTTCCGGTATACCATAATTAGAACCTTACCGGACTCGGTTCTAATGCCCCAATCAAGGGCGTCGTAGTTCGCCGCTTCGGTGGAACTGAGGGAACCACGGAGTCGTTACTCTCCTATTTTCCCATCTCTTGAGGGAACCCCCTGTGGGATGATGCCTAGTTAATGGCGGCATCGATTCGCCATGTCGCAGATAACGTCTTCGGTCACTTGTACCTTTTTGTAGTACGCCTCCGTATCTGCCGCTCTTGGTCGGGGACTGCTTATTGGTTATTCGCAGCTAACCTACCTGGGATAGGCCGTTCAGTTATCCGCCACCTACTGACCCCCATGGTAGCCCGAAGCTAAGCCCCATGTGTTAAAGAAGGGTATTAATGACCAATTGTGTATATATGTACGTGCCTCACTACTCATGCCACGTTGGATATTTTGCATGACCAATTTGAGGACATGATGCACTCACGTGGAGATAATGTGAACTGTTCGTCAAGATCGAACAAATAAGCTTCATTAGACGCTTTCTTAAGTGCACATACAGAAGCAAAGAACAACAGCGGCTCTTAAAGCCATTGGTTTAATTCAACCAGATTTATGAGCGAGAGTCATAGAAATTCAAAATTTTAAATAGAATGCCTTCCATCAAGAGAAGGCGTGGTGGTCATTTGAATGGCTATTCAACACACAGTGAGCGAATAAAAAAATTCACATACACTTCGTTTGATTTTATTTTACAAATTGAACACGCTTAATGAAAGACCTTTTATAATAATTATATACATATTTTTATTATTTAGCAAATTATAATTAAATTTTTCTATCTGTTATGTACATATTATATCTGTATGTGAAACCTTTTAACGGCTTCTGCCAATCTATTTCCCTGTAAACAAAAGACTTAAGTAACGAACTTTTTTTTAGTGCTCCATTATTTTTGTATGTATGTATGTATGTTTTTCTATGAATTTTTTTCAGCTGCAAATATTCTGTCAGTCAATATAGATGAAAGTAAACGAAATTTTTGTTGTTTTACTGTTTTTTTTTTCCTTAATAAACATCAAATGAAATGACAATTTTCTAATGATATAAAAATGCAATGCTTTTTTCCTTTTTCCATTTTCTTTATTTTTCTAATGAAATGATAATAGGACTTCAAATTGGAATTGTTGTAGAAGACAAATAAAGTTGAAAATATAAATGAAATTGTAAAAATTGTTCATGATATAAAAATAAACATAAAAGTTTATGGAATTGACAAAACTTAAGATCGAAAAACACAGAGTGAGAGAGAGAGGGCGAGTAAAGGAAAGCATAAAATAAACTGTGTGTAATAATATTGTAATCAACTAACTGAACCAAATTAAGCTAGAAAAAACATAAGCATTTACGAGCTACCAAACCCAGACAAACTATTAAAACGATATCAGAAGTTATAAAAAATTGAAATTGTCTAACTGGAGCTGGAGCTGGAGCTGGAGCTGAAGTTGGAGTTGGTGTTGGTGGAGAGAGAAAAATGAAAGAAATTATTGGCATACAATAGTTAAAAGACATAAAAATGCATGTAAGTGTATGACTTTTAAGCAAAATATATAATAAACAATTAAACTTATCAAATATGCTTTAAAACGAACGTGTACAAACAATTGACCATAAAATTTGTGAAAATTTCAGACGTTATTTTAATTTTTTTTTTCGTTTTTTGTTTCATGGCAAATGTGAAATTTTTATTACAATCAGCAACCGTAACGAAAACCTTTAACCATTTTAATATTGGCTGGAAAATTTGTCTTTTGAAATTTTTCATTTGCCCCGTTAATGTTGGTTGGGTTGATATTTTTTGTGCAAAAAAAAAGAAAAACAAACCTTACGTTCGTAACAAATATGTTGACAAGTGGATAACAGCAGCAGCAGCAGCAGTAAAAGTAACAGCAGCCAGTAGTTGTAACCCAAACACAAGGAGTCATATTATACGAAATACTAAAGTAAACCTAAAGTAAAGAGTAGTAGAAAATAAAATTATATAATCTCAAAGAGAAATTTAAAACGTTTTGAAATTATAAATTTGGTAACCTTTGCTATTGGCTTTAAAATTGCTTATTTGATATGAAAGTCCCCTTAAGTGTATATTATACGCAGGCTATCGATACAGTAACAAAACAGTTTCGGGGCTTTTTATCAATTAACCATGTCTATTGAGGTGGCTAAGACATATTGTCATCGTATATCTACAGAGATGGCCAAGAATGAGAGTAAAGAGCAGGCCCTAAAAAAATTTTGGTGCTATTTTTAATGGTTTTATTCATACATTCGCTAAGCCAATATCTTTATCAAAATGCGCGTCATCGACCAAAAAATTCAAGTGTAAAAATGCAAGTCTTGGACCAAAAAATGCAAGTCATTGACCAAAATATGTAAGTCATCTACCGAAAAATGCAAGTCATGTGTAATAAAATGCAAGTCATCGACCAGAAAGTGCAAGTGTTATAAAATGCAAGTCATGGACCAAAAAAATGCAATTCATCGATCAAAAAATGTAAGTCATCGACCAAAAATTCAAGTCATCGATAAAAAAAAATGCAAATCATCGCTCAAAAATTCATTGACAAAAAATACTAGTCATCTAGTTCATACATTCGCTAAAGCGAATATCTTTATCAAAATGCACGTCATCGACCAAAAAAAGCAAGTCATGTGTAAAAAAATGCAAGTAATCGACCAGAAAAGCTCAAGTCACTGACCTATAAAATGCAAGTCATAGACCAAAAAATTCAAGTCATCGATAAAAATGCAAGTCTTCTACAAAAAAATACAAGTCATCGACGCAAAAATTCAAGTCACCGATAAAAATGCAAGCCATATAATAATATGCAAATAATGCAAGTCATGCACCAAAAAATGCAAGTTATCGCTCAAAAAAGTGATAGTCGTTGACAAAAAATGCAAGCCACTGACAAAGTAGCGCAAGACACCGGTAATTATGCCCGGTTTATACAGAGAATTTTTGTTGCTCATTTGAAGAAAACATTTAGCAACGACGCCTATATTTTCGGACCAAAGCAACGCCTGACCGTAAAGTAACATGTTTTGGAATGCTTGAGACTATGGCTGTCCAGTCCACTAGGTCCACTTTCTATACGAATTTGCCCGATTTTTTTGGAGCACTTCTTTCTTTTTGCTTCGTTGCCTATATCTCTGGTCTTAAGCTATGCCCGACCGTTAGGAAATCTGTTTTGGAATCCTTGATCCAATAGCTATGCAATCCAAACCATTTGGTCCACACCTTTTTAAGAATTATAGATGTTTGCCTGATTTACGTGCAAATAATAGTCTCTGTTAACTTAACATTCACTGTAAAAAAAAAATTATATTACTTTCGCAGCTTACTTCACACACATTAAATACATACATACATACATAATTGGTCATTACAACCCTTCAGTCAGGATTACGACCTAGCTTCTCACACCACTTATGTTGTGTGTGGTGGAACCGACAGTTTAAAGTCGACTGCGAACGACAGATTTCTGAGAAACTTTTCATGGCAATTTTATTTACACTCAGACTTTTTCCCAGAAATCTGCTGAGAGGAAGTCGCCGAAGAAATACTTTTTGTATTTTGTTTTGATGTCTGGCCTGGGGCTCGAACCCTGGTTTTACGTCTAATAAGCCAACACACTACCTGTTAGACTACGGCGACTTGTAGGCGACATACACTAAATATGGTCTACTAATTTTTTTTGTTGAGCTTATTTAATAAAAATTTCAAAATGCTTAATAACATCTTTGTGCATCATTTTAGCTTCCTAAATTTCCATCCAATTCTTACAGTTCTTCACCTACAGTTCTTTCACCTACAGATGCCAAAAAAAACCACAAAATTATAAAATCTAATGAGGCATTAAAAGTTAACCACGTACTTTAGTTAAACCATCTCTGCCATTTAGTTGATTACAATATTACTTGAACTTGTTTATTTTAGACCAAATAATTTTCCTTCTATTTTAAATAATTTTTTGTTTTCTTCATTTCTTATTTTCCTTTTCCTTTTTTTTTCTTTGGTGCTCTAAAACCATTGGGCGATGAAGAAAAAAAAGTTCACCATTTCTTATAAATGGCTAAACATTCACTACTCCAGTGACCAACAACCTGAGTCTGCTGCAGGCTATAAAAGTAGGAAAAAATGAGTAAAAAAATTTTGCAAAAAAAAGTAGTGTAAATAGAGAGAAAAACATCGTAAAATAAAAACGGCGGCCAATTCAAATTTGTTGTTTGGCTAACATTAACATTATGGAAGTTAAAAGTTTATGCTGTTGATGCATAATGAAAAACATTTAAAAAAAAAATCGAAAAAAAATATAGAAAATCGTATAAAGTTTTTATAGCCTGGTCGGTTGGTCGATCGGTCGGTCTATGGACTTAAACTGTTTGTTATTACTACAGCAATAATAAAAAACAAATATTAAGCAGGTTTTAACATATGAGTCTATACTTTATTCATACCAATGAATTGACCAAAACAAAACAAAAAAACTAACATTTTGCTTTCAGCTGTAGAATATATGGCACATATGAAAAGAGGTTAAAAATAATGAAAAAGAAAGAAAGAAAAAAATCATATTAAAACACTCTATAGAAATGCAGTTACGATGCGGGTGTGGAATGACTAAGCTTTTGCACTGTGTGGTATAAACAAATGGCTTACAAGTGAATTTTTTTTGTCTTTTATGGAAATAAGACGAATTTTATTGATCAAGAATACTTATATATTGGGAAGACGGTTCCAACGGCACGGTTAGGGCTTGCTCAATTCTGCCTCATTTAATATTAGTTTTCTTTCGTTCTTTTAATTCCTTCGAGTTCAATAAACACACTTTTCCAGCTAAGTAGGTAATGCGTAATGAAGACGTCATGGTAGGTAGGTAGGTAGAGGTGGCTGCCCATCCAAGAAAATTGTTGGATGGGCACACTTAGGCCGCATTGGGCCCATTGTGCTACCACAGTCATCCGTCATCCCCTAGTCACGAAACCATTCGGAACTCCTGATGAAGCGATTCAGGCTGCCAATGTCAATCCCTGACAGTTCCTCCAGATCATCCATGTAGTAAGTACCCAAGTACTTCCTTCTCCTTTGGCATAGAGCCGGGCATGTACCTAGCAGATGAGGGACAGTCTCCTCTTCTTTCTCATCTCTGCAGCTTCTGCAGAAGTCGTTAGCAAGTTGTCCAAGACCAATGCGCCTCGCATGCGTACCCATAATGCAATACCCCGTAATGACACCGACAACTACACTGAGCGCGCCTCTTTGGAATTTAAGTAGACTCATTGTGCGCCCCTCATCCAGCCTTGGCCAGATTTTACGAGCCGTTCTACCCGTGTCCGAGGCCGACCACCTGTCGTCGATGGAATCGACGATCGCATTATCAATTATGAAAAATTATGGCAAGTTCATCAGCTCTACAGTTACCCGGAATACCACTGTGCCCCGGTACCCATACGATATGGATGTCATATCTTTCCACTATCTCGTCGAGATATCTACGACAGCAGTACACCATCTTGGAGTTCATCACATTAGAACTCAGAGCCTTGATAGCCGCCTGGCTATCAGAAAGTATGGTGACGCTCCGCTTGGAGACCCTTCCATCCGCAATAATACTCGCCGCAGCCTGTATGGCCACCACCTCCGCCTGAAAGACACTGCAGTGGTCTGGTAGTCTTATAGACTGAGCTATTCCAACCGAATCCGAAAAAATTCCACTGCCAACCGCTCCGTTCAGCTTAGAGCCTTCGGTGTACAATTGTACGGAGTCTCTAATCAGGTGGGTCACGCCACCCTTCCAGGCCCCGTTGTCCGGAACCGATGTCTTGAATCTCCTCGTGAAGTCGTACCGCGGTGTCATGTAGTCACTACTCCCGACAGCTCCAACTTCCCTCAGGATCCTTGCGTGGCCTATAGCCAAGTCATGCCACTTTCCAGTCGCCCAGAGACGGTTACTTATTTTAGCAGCCACTCCCCTACAGAAAAGGTCAAGCGGAAAGAGGCCCAAAATTATCTCCAGTGCCGAAGTAGGTGTAGTGCGCAATGCACCACTAACGATAATACAGGCAGATCTCTGCAGTCGTTGTATTAGTTTCGAAGAAGACGTTATAGTCTAGTAGGTAACGTGTTGGCTCATTAGACGTCTGGTCATGATTCAAACCCCACAGGTCAGACATCTCCAACAGAATGGAATACATACATACATAATTGGTCATTACAACCCTTTAGTCAGGATTACGACCTAGTTTCTCATACCACATATTCTGTGTGTGTTAATTTTATACATGAGTGGCGGTTTAAAGTCGACTCTGAACGACACAATTTTGAGAAACTTTTCATGGCAATTTTATTACTCAGAGTTTTTGCCAGAAATCTGCTGAGAGGGAGTCGCCGAAGATATACTTTTTGTATTTTGTTTTGATGTCTGGCCTGGGGCTCGAAACCTGGCTTTACGTCTAATAAGCTAACACACTACCTACTAGAATACGGCGATCATGAAATACCAAAAACTAATTCTTCGGTTACTTTCTCTCAAGAGATTTATGATAAAATCCTCAAAAATCTGTAGTTTGGAGGTGCCACTAATCTTGAGTAAAATTAGCACACACAACATAAGTGGTGTGGGAAGCTAGATCTCAATCCTGACTGAAGGGTTGTAATGCCCAATTATGTATGTAATCATTAAGAAATATAAGAAATGGAGTATGCTTTACAGCATCGCATGGCTTTAAAAGTCATGCACATCTGCACGGAGGCAATGTAGTCAAAATTCATAGAAAAGTTTTACAGAAAGCACAGCAAAGTATTAGCTTAACACAAAAGTTTTCTAGTCTGACTGCTAGATTCCTTGGGTTGGAAATAATGATGAAAATTTTCAATTAAAAGGCTGCTTTGCAATATGCTCTACACATTTGTATGCACCGATTATAGAGTGTTTTTTGCTGCAAATTTATAACAAAATTTGTAATAAAAAAAATTTGTTTTACTTTTTTCCTAAGCGTTTTGGCCGAAAATAAACACAAACACCCTCATGTGGCCTGGATTTAATAATAATGATGAGGAAAATAAAATAAAAAATATTATATAAATTTTACGCAAAAGTATAAACGTAACGACCTGTTTTTTTTCTTTTAATATTATTGCCATAAGCAACATATGGTTGGTTGCATGGTTATTGCCACAAACCGATTTCATTCAAAATTTTTCAGAAAAATATAAATTTTTTTATGTTAAAAAAAAACTGTGTTTTTTGTTTAAATATTAGAAGAGAGAGAGAGAGGGAGAGAGAGAGAGAGCAAAAACCTGGTAATTGTTCATAAATTTTATTAATTACCCGTGTTTGTTTTTAAACATTTCATAATAAATTTTTGTCCACCACATTTGTTTATCGGCCTGACCGAATCTATAAATTTTAAACACATTTTAGCACTTTTCTTATCAAGCCAATAAAATCTATCTTAAATTGTTTTGCAAATGCATGCTTCTTTGCATTTAGGCAAGTGAAGAGTGAAAACACATGAACACGTTACTATTTGGAGAGTAATTTTCAAGAAACATTCATTTAATTCGTATCGTTTAAGATACGTACTTACGTACGTTTAACGTAAATGATATTTAAAAGTCAATTTCATATCGACATACTGCAATACGTATGATTCAGTGTATTACCATAATATTACGTGATATCTTAAAACAAGTCATAAATAATTTTTCTTTTCTTAGTGTACATTGGCTTAATGTATCCTAATTTTTTTCCTCTTTTTTTATTGTTGCCATTCATTCATTCATTCATTCATTCATACGTTCATACGAGTTAGTCAAATTTATGGCTTTTAACATTTTATTGGCCATTTCGGCTTTGTTCGAAATAACTCTGGTGAGTTAATTTTAAAATGTGCTTGCTAAGTAGTAAGTAACCTGCATTTTAGATATGCGTTTAAATTTAAAATATCGCATATAAACTAATATGGTTATTGGTTTATTGCTTTTAAATCATTTAATATTGCCAATTATAACAGCTTTTAATAGTTTAACATAAATTTTGTTGCAACTCCAAACATTATATTTCACGTAAGTACATATTTCAAGCCAGTGAATGCCTGCCTATTGAGTCAAGCAATACATTGCATAAAGAAAAGTTAAAGTTTAAAAACCGTAACACTTAATAGTAAATTATCGCATATGTGTAAGGATAGCCAGACACTCCCTTTTTTCTTACTACAGCAAGTGAATTTTATATTTTGGCAGATCAAATGTCATAACAGTGAAATATAGTTCTGGATTGAAAGGATTTTCAAAATGTTTTTCATATTTTGATTATGAAAAAATATGGTTTTTATGATTACAATTTTTGGGGGGTCTTGCTTAGCTGCGTAAGAACTGTTGATATTGATAAGTACAGTTTAGCAGCTAAGAATATCAAATTATATTTATTTTTTCGTTCATTTAGGCATGGATAGTCATCACAAACCAACCAAAGCTTTCAAATTATAAAAATTCCCACCAGAGACTCTGGTCTGTCACACTAAACCGAGCATATGGTCAAGTTACTCCGCTCGTATATAATTAGAATATAATTTGTAATTGCATTGTAATTAATAAATAAATAAATAAATAAATAAATTATTTTGCAAACGTCGCCGTAGTCCAGTAGGTAGTGTGTTGGCTTATTAGACGTAAAGCCAGGGTTCGAGCGCCAGGCCAGAGATCAAAACAAAATACAAAAAGTATTTCTTCGCGACTTTCTCTCAGCGGATTTCTGGCAAAATCTCTGAGAGTAAATAAAATTGCCATGAAAAGTTTCTCAAAAATCTGTCGTTCGGAGTCGACTTTAAACTGTAGGTCCCTCCACTCATTTATAAAATTAACACACACAACATACATATGTGAGAAACTGGGTCGTAATCCTGGCTGAAGGGTTGTAATGACCAATTATGTATGTATGTATTTTGCAAATATCATACAGATCTTCATTTATTTCACAGCCTACATAATCGGCTTAAAGAGAAATGTTATTTCCTCATTTTCATTTTCTCAATTCAAAGCCATCACACAGTAGTACAGCGCAAAATCTTGATACCAAAAAATCAATTTGACCTTAGGCTATTCAGAAAATTTTATGTAAAGTCCTTGGCTTACATGCCTTGTCAAATACAGCAGTTGCCGGAATTGAGGCCAAACGAACAACATTTGCGTCTTATTTTTGCAGTTTAGGTTCATTTGACCACAGATAAGAATAAATGTCTACGTTAATAAAATAAATTGCAGCATTTGCCACAAAGACAATCATTGACGAGCCATCACTACATCTATTAAAATTGATTACTTGGTACCTGCTTACTCGCTGGCGATATCATCTGTTATCTGTACTTTGATTCCAATAAGATGGCACAACTCGCCATTCAAGCGAGCTTTTTTTTACGCCGAGGAGGGGTAAATGTACCTAACCGCACCATAGAGGAAGTCGTCACATCCTCCGTGTGTGGGGCCCTCACCCACTAATTCCCCCCTCGTCTACTGTGGAATCGTTCGTGCCCACTCCGGAACTACGGTGGTATTACTTCGGAGTGGAGTCCTTTTGGTTCTTTGGCTTCTCCACGTCTATATCCGCGTCCGGATTGCGTATCGTAAGTTGAGGAGACATCTAAGCGTCTCCACTATTCCTTTCGTCTAAATCATCGTTTCGATTTCGCTTGGCACGTGTAACAGTATCACCTATATGTCGGCTTATTTGTTCTGCAGCCTCAAGATCGCTCTTTTTCCGTCTCAGAATGTGCTCTACGTAATTCATCACTCTACGTAATTGGACCTCAATTTCCACTACTCGCAATCATAACCCCGACAATGTTAGTGGCTGTGATCGTTCCAACTGTTGACGTCAGAACAGAGCGATAGCTCTGCCAGCGTACACACTCGAAAACAATGTGCTATGCGTCATCAATTACCTCCCCTTCCTCGTAAGGAGGGAGGCGGTCTTGCCCATTCTGTGCAGATATTTCCTATAATATTCGTGAGCCGATAGCATCTGTGTAACGTAGTAATTTACCTCTTCAAATTTCCGACCAACTCATGGCCTTATGTCTGGAATAAGTCTCGCCGTCCATCTTCCTCTATCTTCCTCGTTCCATCGTTGCTGCCAATTTGAAATGGTGTTTTCCCTGAAGTAACCGGTTATATGATTCCCAGTCGATTTCGCCTTCTAAATCTCAATCCGCTCCGCTGCCAGCAGATCCACAAGGATTATACCCGCTATCACCAGTACGGCTGGAGCGGATACTGTACGATATGCCGACGCGATACGCAATGCAGCCGATTCAAGCGAGCGTAACAATCTATTTCTTGGTGACAACTCTATTTGCAGAAATATTTCTGTTCAATGACCACTTCGTATGAGCTATTTAGCGTCTCTAGATTAATTTTGAAGTCATCGTAATCTATCCATTAGATTCGAGCCCTTGGTTCCAACCTTAGCTCAGGCATATCAAACAAAACGTAGGATGAAAACATATTTCTTCGGCGATATCCTCTTAGCAATCTTCTGGCAAAAACTGAGAGAGTAAATATAATTGCCATGAAAATTTTCTCAAAAAATCTGTCCTTCGACTTTAATCTATAAGGCCTGCCACTCATGCATAAAATTAATATACACACAACATGGGTAGTGTGAGAAGCTAGGCCGTAATACTGACTAATGGCTTGTAAGGGCCAATTAAATAAGTAAGTAAGTAAGACTAAATAACGCATAATTCCCTTTCTAATGGTAAAATTTGCCTCTTGAGGGCCAATGCGTTTTCCATTGTTTATGCAGACAAACCAGTAACTCTCGAAGTATGGTAAAAAGATATTCAAAAAATGGACTGATGGATTGAAACACGTAACCCGTACCAACGGTGGATATTGTAATGTGTCTGTTTTATGTTATAATCTTAAGTTCTAAAGCTAATCCAAAACAATGGTAATCGAATTACAATAAATTTGTACAGCCACAGCTTTTGACCGAAGATCCAGCTGCATATGAAGCGCTAAGAAAAGGTCCACTGGAAAACGCATTGGCCCTCAAAAGGCAAATTTTACCATTAGAAGGGGAATTATGTAGTAAGTAAGTATTGTTTGGCTACTGACATCGCTAGAAATTAACCTGAAAATCTTGCAGTTTCGTTGTTTTTATATACCCGCGTTATAGTTCGCCTCTGCCATTAAATAAAATCTTCCGATTACTTTCTATGCCGGATATGTTGGCTGGTAAAAAAAACTACTGTTTTTTGTCAATAGGATTTCGAATAAGAATGGAGGAATAAAAATACCAAAAATTTTTAAAATTCGTAGTGAAATTTTGTCACGATTAGGAATTATTTCAGTTTCTTCCACAACCAATTCATTATTCTATCTGTCGGCGTCTAGAAACACCAAACTCTGTGATAATTAATTGGATAGTATTGGAGGATCAGATCCTAGCCCTCAACACAACATTCCTCTGATGTTCGTTGTTGATGTTGTTCTCTCTAGTATGGTTAGGACACTTCTATACTTTTCAGCAATAAATGCTTGAAAGCTGCCATCATGTGTATTTCGATATTATATTACAAATAATTTCCCATGACTTTCCACACCTTTATTAATAATGAAAAATATTAAATAAATATGAATAAATTTACGGATCAATTAATAGAAAACAATTCCCATAATAAACAAACTGTGATCGAATATAACACCCCTGTACGGTACGCACTGTATTAGGAAATCATATCGATAAGCATTTTAATATCAATTATCACAACAATATATCGCCTGTATTTGTATTGAATCCAGTCAAGCCGAAAAAAGGTTGTTTAAATCACTAAAATTACTCAATTAAATATAGAAATTCTAACAATAACAAACGAAAATAATGATGATAATAATAATTATAATGATGATGATAATGATGATGAAAAACACAAAAAGGTAATCGAAAGAAATTTAGTGGAAAAGTCAACCAAAAATCCGAAAGAAAGCCCATAATTTTAAGGGAAATTATACTCAATACTTGCTATCAAGTTTAATACAGTTTTGTATACCCAAACACTCTTCATTGTTGGAAAACAGGGATGGAAATATTGTACGAACAAGCGAAAGTTAAAAGAACATTAGCGCAGTGTGTGACAAGTACAATATTTTTTTCTAATCTTTACTTTCTATTTCCTTTTTTTGTCATCTTAACAATAATTCCCACAAATTGTCAAATCACAAACAAATGAAATGTTTCACTGAATCCAACCAACAACAGTTTAATCAAGAGGAACAAAACCTTAGTCATAGAAAAACAAAAAACAAATGGAAAATGCAGCCCAATTACAAGTACCATTTCAATAGTAACGTCAACATAATAAAAAAAATTAAATTATTTCGAAATTAAAAGGCAACACTATGCCAGAGGCACACCCTCTTCTATTGTTCAAAGCCAGCAAAGGAGACTGACTCTTCAAAAAGGGGGTTGTTTTTATATTCCCACAACAACAAGTTACTGATCATCTTCACCCGCGTTTTTTTTTTATTGTGGACTCAGCACTCTGTTTACTTGTTAGTTTTTCACTTTTATAGCAGAAAAGGGCTTTAATTATGGTAGTATGACCCGTTTAGAAAAAGGGGTGGTAATAACAGAAGTGTAAAGCTATGAAAAGTTATAAAAATTTTACTTGTTCTGCCAACAAATTGTTCTGTTAGAGGGATATTGAAAGCAGCATCCGCATCAACATTACTAAGGAAGGAGGATAGAAAGTGAATACAGAAATTGTTTACTTTCACTACAGTAAAGGAGGGAGATGATGCATTGCAATGCAAAGTAATTCTACTGATATTTCATTCAATGAAAAATTATTGAACTCCCAGTATCCGAAGTTACTGACAGCAACTATTGACTTTAGTGTAAAATTACTGGCTTCATATGAGTCAAATCGAAATAGTCTCTAAGTAGTTATTACTCTCGACTACCCATTTTGATGTTAATTTTTTGTTTTCAAATTTTTTATTGACTTGAAGAAATACTGTTGATCTTTTACTGAACAAACTCACGACGGTAATCAAAATCACTGACTCTATCGTTTTGTATCTGAGTCAATTACAATCATAATTGGTCATTACAACTCTTTAGCCAGGATTATTACCTAGTTTCCCATGTTGTAATGGGACCTACCGTTCTCAGTCGACCCCGAACCAATACTTTTTGAGAAAATTTCCGTGGCAATTTTATTAACTCGCAGAGTTTTTACTGGAAGACTGCTGAGAGCAAGACGCCGAAAATATATTTTTTGATATTTCGTTTTGTTTTTGCAGTGGTTCAAACGGCCTCGCGTCTAATTAGCCAGCATCTCTTCCTATCGGGTCCGCCATCTAACGTTTTTTCTTCAACTAGTACTTTTTTCGTGAATGGTAACACTTAGCTCATGTCTGATTTGACAGATAATTAGTTTTATCCTTCCGCTGAACGAATATGGATCATCCAAAGCGTTTTCGCTTCGCTAAGTGGGCCTGCGATCGACTTACAGAAGATGTCGATTTTGGCAAAAAAAAATCATCTTTTCAGATGAAGCTCATTTTGATCTTGGTGGGTATGTAAACAAGCAAAATTGTCACATTTGGGGCACAGAAAACCCGCACGCATACATTTGAAAAGCCGACGCACCCTAAACGAGTCACTGTTTGGTGCGGATTTTCGTCCAGAGGCATAATTGGGCCATTTTTCTTCGAAAATGACCAATAAGTGGCCGTTACAGTCAATGGCGATCGTTATCGGGCCATGTTGAACGAATTTTTGTTCACAAAAATTGAAGAGGAGGATATTGGCAACATTTGGTTTCAACAGGACGGCACTATGCGGCACACAGCCGAGCTACACTCGATGTTTTGCGCCCTGTTTTTGAAGATCGCATTATCAGCCGCAGAGCTGATGTCGTTTGGCCACCTCGGAGCCGCGATTTGACACCGTTGGACTATTATTTGTGGGGTGCCGTCAAAGATAAGTGTAACGCCGACAAGCCAGAGACAATTGACGCTTTAAAGAACAATATTCGTGAAGCCATTGGTGAAATACAGCTGCACACAATCGATAATGTGCTTAAAAATTGGACCGATAGTTTAGACTACTGCATGGCCAGCCGAGGCAGCCATTTGAATGAAATTATTTTCCATTATTAACCGGAAGGATTGTACTTTCAAATAAAAAAAGAAATTTGAGAAAATATTCGGTAGTTTTTTTTAAAGCATTTTCAAAAAAAAAGTTATTTGGCGGACCCTTTATTAGGCTTGGTTGTATTGAATCTATTATACTGAATACATGTAAGTCAGATAAAATGAGTCTCTAAGCTCTTATTGCACTCGACTGCTTATAGCGAAATTACTCTTTGTTTTTAAATTTGTAAGCTTCTCAAGCTAAATTTCATGCTAAATCTCAATATCTTCAAATATTCATCTTATAAGACATTTTCAAGCAAATAATTAATCAAGACAAAACTAGAATCCAACACTGTCTACTGCCTTTCATAACTCTTCACTTTTTAAGAATTCATTCCTTTAAGTAACTGCTTAATATTAAACACAAAAATGTCCTGAAATTTTTGAATGTTTTGTTTATTTCTTCTCAGTAAACCGAACCGTTCTGCCAGTCAATAACTTTAGGTGGGTCGTGTGTCATTATATGGTGTGTATAGGAATACATACTCGTATTTTAGATCGTTCTGCATCCCTGCACACCCTTGCAATCCTGCTTTCAAGCGCTTTAATGTCAACTTTGACTTTATCGCGGTTGTGAACAGTTGACATACGTTTCAGTCGTCTAATGGCGAATATACAAAAAGAGAGTATTTTGTCTATAATATGACACACGTGACCTTCACATTCGCCATATAGAGACGGACGGTCGGTCGGTCGGTCGGTCGGTCAAACAAAAGGCCAAATGATATTGTTGACATCATGCTGTACAGAGTGGTGAATAGCGTATGGGGTCTGTCTGTCATGCTACTAGCATCATCAGTTTGTGTATTGTATGCGACAATTCAAACATGTTTAAATTTATTATAGCGGCAGGTTCTGGTTCTATTCCATTTTTTTTCTTGTGTGTTTTAACTGTAAATGGGTACTACGTGTGTTATCCGGTTTGACTTGTTGTTTTTGCGTTGATGACACGCGTTTGCCTGCACTTCTATGCTGCGTAACATACTTCAAACGTTCGTGTTCATTTCCTTACAGCAGAGTGCATCATGTATTTCAATATATGTACGTCTCTTGATTACTAGTAAGTAAGGGTTGACTGACAATTTACCAGCAGGTCTCCTGGGGGAGTTATTATATATTCCTTTTGGTCTTCTATGCAAAAAGAAAAAGAGGCTTAAATGTGTACTTAATGATAAAATTTTGTTTCATCATTAGTTTGTCGTTCATATTTAATTGTAAATAAAGCTAATTTTTCTTCAACTGAAGTTTGCATAAAAGATTTAAAAACAAATTATACCAGGAGTTTATTTTTTGTTTTTGTTTGGTTGCAAATCCTCAATAATAAAAAACAACGGCTACTGTTTAATAAAGGGTTTTAGGATTTGATGTCACATATTGTTAAAAACGAAATGTTTGCACGACGTGCCCCAAGGCATATTTATATTGCACTTTGCATTTGAAAGTTTAATCAAGTTGTCACAATTTATTTGTTTGCAACAGAGATGCTGTGATAATAAATAGAAATGATGTGTTAAAGGGAAGGTTTTTTTTAAAACAAACGAAACAAGTGAATATCGGACATTTTAAGTCAGTAGTGAAAGACTATAGAATACCCTAAAATAAATTATGATTCCCTTGTCTTGTTGGGTACTGCGACAGAACGCGATTGTAGCCTTTGATGGCGGCATGCAAATATCTTCAAACTCATAATAATAGTAGGGAAAAAATATTATGTAATGAGTTAAGTTCCTAGTTACCCAAAACTACGTTTTCTGAAACGATATTTTTCCTATCTAATAACTGCTGGCAACCCTATAATTCCAGAAGATTTCCAGTTTCCTTGAGCATTATTGTTCCGAACCAAGTAAGTATATTACTAAACGAATAAAAAATCAAGACTAAGTGTACCCTGAACTCGGTATAATTTTGCATCTGCAAAATATATACACGCTGCCTTCCAAACTGTTAGTTGCTTTGTGTTTGAACAAAGTATCGTGTTTCATAATGCCGCTGTACAAAATATATGTATTCTATTTCAAAAAGTCATCAATGCGTATTTTTAACGTAGTCTAAAAACAATCAGGCATCGGATTTATAGTTGATACATTATTTGGTTACTTTGCATATCTACATAGTTTATATACAGTAGTAGAACTGCATACAAACTTTGTATTGATACATTTTGGAAGGCAGTCATACTCTCAACGCTAGTATTGAATAACCGCTAGAAATATAATAAGGATTATGCCGAATATAAATATCGTTACCGAAGTCGCTGTCGTATGGAAAGTAATGCGTTAGCTTACTAGATGAGAGTCCGTGGTGCGAAGTAAGTACAAAGAAAATATTTTTTCGCCACTTCCCCTCAGTAGTATTCTGGCAAAAACTACGAGAGTAAATAAAATTCTCTGTCGTTCAAAATCGACCTATAATTGTAGGTCCCGCTACTCTGGCATAAAATTAACACAAACAACATTGAAGCCTCGGTTCAAACCCCTGGTCAAACATCTCCAACAAAACGTAATATTTCTATCGGCGACTTCCTCTCAGTGGATTTCTGGAAAAACTCTGAGAGTAAATAAAATAAATCGTCAAGAAAAGTTTTACAAAATCTGTCCTTCGGAATCGACTTTAAACCGCAGGTCTCGCAACTCATGTATAAAATTAAGAAATACAACATAAGTGGTGTGAGAAGCTAGGTCGTAATTCCGACTAAAGGGTTGTAATAACTAATTATGTATGTATATAACATTTCTAAAATCTCATACGTATAGGTAGGTAGATAGAAGTGGCTGTCCCCTCGATGGAGTCATGAGCGGACACACTTAGACCGCACACAGGGCCCATTGTGATACCACAGTTTCACATTCTCCCCTATTCCAGGAACCACTCAGAGCTTCCGATGAAGCGACTCAGACTGCCAATATCCATGCATGGCTGTTCATCTAGGTCCTCCATGTAGTAGGCACCCAGGTGTCTCTTTCTGCTCTGACCAAGTGCCGGGCATGTGCACAGTAGGTGAAGAATAGTTTCATCCTCTTCGTCATCTCCACAGCTTCTGCAGAAATCATTCGCGGGTTTCACTCCCATATATACACTTAAAAATATTTCGAGTAAGTTTCCAACAAAAATTTCGATTTAATTTTCTCTCATCAAATAAAAAATTCTATCCACTATACTTCCTATGTATACTTCTATATGTAGGTACGCTTTTAATTTCTCAACTTCTTTGAACATTTTTCTTTGGTTGTATTTGTAAAATTGGCAATAAATGCCCGTACACGTACTCATATACCACCCCCGTTATATTGAACATATCGAATGGTTATTAGTTTATGCGACTGCCAAAAGTTTCTGACATATTCAATTTAAATATTATTTATCTTGTAATGGTCAGTTAATGAATTATGCTCTTAAGCAAAAGCACCAAAAATACAAACAACATACTGCACTTACTAAACATAATTTAATACAACACAATATTCCTTAAAAACAATATTCAATAAACAGTCAGCCAGCCAACATACGTGTAGATTTTCCGCATACATGCCTACTTACATACTACTTGCCATATGAGTAAACAAAAAAAAAATTAAATCTGTTTGGTTTTCACAATCAAAAACAAAAAAATGGGAAAAACTGCAATCGAACACGGCCACATGTAGTGGAAACATAAAAAGCTTCATAAATAATTTGCAACATTATAAAACGGATTGTTTTTTTTCTTATTTTTAAATTCTTTTTATGGTTTTAAGCGCCGTTTGGGTTTTAGCATGACAGGTTGGTTGGTAATATTTTCTAGTCAAATATGTTCGCTGTGATTAAATTGATTTTCTATGCAGTTGGCGGTGGCGTAAGTGTCTAAACTTTGGTAAAATTATTCCTATGAAGGTTTATTGCAAGTAAACTGTACAATGTTGTGTTGTGAATCGTATTTTATGTCATGACCGGAGATTTTTTTATGTTTATTGCGTTAAATTTTTATGAAATAATGCTGGAAATTATTACAATTAAAATGTTTTATTACGTTTTTCAGACGTACATACATACATTAGTCATTACAACACTTCAGTCAGAATTACGACCTAGTTTCTCACACCATTCATGTTGTGTGTGTTAAATTTGTATACATGATTGGCGGGACCTACAGTTTAAAGTCGACTCCGAACGACATATTTTTAGGAAACTTTTCATGGCAATTTTTTTATTTAACCTCAGAGTTTTTGCTAGAAATCTGCTAAGAGGAAGTCGCCGAAGAAATACTTTTTGTACTTTGTTTTGATGTCTGACCTGGAGCTCGAACCCTGGCTTTGCGTCTAATAAGCCAACAACCTACCACACTACGGCAACTAACATGTTTTTCATACATTTTTAAAATAGGATCGTTCAATAGGGAGCTCCAAACTTTGACAGTTGATAAAGGCTTTTGTTTTGAAGCTACATCTGTCAATTTAGTTGTCATTAATTCACCCTGAACGGATATAGCATTCAATAATACGTGCAAATAATAAAATTGTTTGAAAAACATTTTCATCGCAAAATCTTTTTCAGCAATGATGCACATTTATGTATTAATGGATACGTGAAGAAATAAATCTGCTGAGAAGAAGTCGCCGAAGAAATACTTTTTATATTTTGTTTTGATATTTGGCCTGGGGCTCGAACCCTGGCTTTAAGCTTAATACCTACTAGACTACGGCGACTTCTATTTCATCTAATTTAATTACAAAATCTTTGTCCTTAGGTCGTTCAATAAATCACACTAAAGCATCTCATTTTGCTTCTTAAGTGCCAGTTCCTCTGTTCCTCACAGTCAGTAAGTAGCATTACTTCCATTACATTGTCGACGGGGTATCTCCAGCTATAAGACGATTTATTAGGGCATAGATGGCATATCGGAAAACAATTATGTCGGGAATCAATTGATATGCCCATCATAATTACTGCTTTTTTATCTTCCATTCGTTTAATATACATTCCTTTTGCTAATATGCGCATAAGTCCTGTAAGCTATTGCAGCAAAAATCATTGTATACGTTGCATGACCCTGCTGTCCTTGTAAAGCATAGTACGTGGGAGAAAAATCGTGAGAATGGGAGAGAGAAGAAACATATTTTTACTCAGGCAAAAAACGAATTGGAAAAACGGGAGGTTGAAGAGATCAGGATATGCAGGAGGGGCAATAAAGTTTAAACATGTTGCCAAAGAGTTCAGTATGTAGCTGAAGGCTTTGCGGTGAGACTTACAATTTATAGTCGACTACGAACGACAGATTTTTGAGAAACTTTTTATGGCAATTTTATTTCTTCTCAGAGTTTTTGCCAGAAATCTACTGAGAGGAAGTCGCCTAAGAAATATTTTTTCATATTTTGTTTTAATGTCTGATCTGGGGTTTGAACCGTGACCGTACGTCTAATAAGCCAACACACTACCTACTAAACTACGCCGACTTGAGACCTAGACGAGGATTCAATACTACATTTACAGTAGTGAAAATAGCTTTCGATCTGAATTTAAAAAAAATCTGCTGCACTGGCGAATTACATTCAGATGACAACATGCATGCTACATACATATGTGTCACAGATTTGACTCCTTTATCTGAAAACATTTTCAGTGAAAGTTTCCAAAATCATTTCAATACCATTTGACAACTAACAATCAACGAGACTAAATGACTCAAATGGAAGAAGACAAAAAAAGAAATCTCTATTCAAAGCCATACAATTGACCATAATTACAGAATGAATTCAAATGAAGTGTGAGTGAGTGTATCATCATACAATTACGATTTAAATTTGGCAACAAATAAAATGGAGAAAATTTTTGGGAAAATGTTTGTTGAAATACAAAACAAAACAAAACAATTGACACTTAATGCAATTGTAAACAACAAGTATGGTCAAAATAGAAGAGTGGAAGAAAGCCCATGAAAACCGATAATGAATGGCCAAAGCGATCATTGTATGTGGGGTCGTTGTAGTCAACGATGTCTCAACACCATCATCAACCTCCAGAAAAAAACCGAAACCAAAAAAAAAAGAATTTTTTTCTTTCACACAAAACATTTAATGAAGACAAGTGTGTGTATATTTGAAAATTACCCAACAACACGAAGATTAATTTACAAACTATTGTACAGAAATCACAAGAAACAAAAAAAAAACCAAAAAAAAACAAAGAAAAATTTTAAATGCAATGCCTTACCGAGAATGCCTAGTGAAAAGAAGACGAAATGCTGCCAGGAACAAATAAAAGTTTTCTTAAATTAAATCTCAACTGACTGACAAAGTGTCGATCAACAGTGTTACAAAAGTTTCAATAAATTGAGGGAATAATGCGGTGTTTGAACAATGCATAGGTAATTGGGCAGAATCAATCATCTCTATTACAGGCATTATATAGAATTGGTCCCACTTGTAACTTGTTGTGGTTGCAACGTAATTAAGTTTGTGGTAAGGTAAAGTAGTTGCATTTATTTGTGAACTTTAACAAGTTCAAGTTTTTCAAAGGTTTATACAATAAATTGAACCACTTTTCAATCTATTTTTAATTTTCTTCGTCCATTTCAAATATGTTTTGTTTAAAAAATATTTTTTGTTTACCACACAACATATAAACTGTAAATGTGTTATGAATCTAAAATTAAAATTAAAAAATGCATGGCAATGTATAGGATCTTCCAACAGGTACTTTCGAACTTTGACAATAGATAACGGTCATCTTATTGAAGCAACATCCGTCAAATTAGTTGTCGTTCATTTGGCAAAACAGACTGAATAAACGGATGTAGACGGATGTAGCAATCAATTCTCTTCATTCAAACAACGTTAGGTTAGGTTAGGTTAGAGGACGTGTACTTGTCAATTAACACAAGTACAGTACCCGGAGGTCGAAATCACCCATTATACAACGTCCTAGTTTCTCTTAGTTTCTCTCACCACTTATGTTGTGTGTGTTAATTTTTTATACATGAGTGGTGGGACCAACAGTTTAAAGTCGACTCAGAACGACAGATTTTTGAGAAACTTTTCATGGCAATTTTTATTTACTCTCAGAATTTTTGCCAGAAATCTGCTGAGAGGAAGTCGCCGAAGAAACACTTTTTGTATTTTGTTTTGATGTCTGGCCTGGGGATCGAACGCTGGCTTTACGTCTAATAAGCCAACACACTACCTACTAGACTGCGGCGATTTCAGACAGATTAGTTGTCATTTATTCAGTCTGTTTTGTCAAATGAACATGGACGGATATAGCATTCAACAACGAAATGGGTACTCCGTCCAAACAACGTTTTCACCAAAAAATCTTTTCAGCCATGAGACCCATTTCGTGAACCAACAAAATTGTTGAAATTGAGACGATTTCATGACTTATGAGATCCGTTTCATCCAGAAAAAGTCACTATTTGCTATGAATTTTTACCCAGAGGCTCAATATTCTTTAAAAATGACAATGGCCAAGCCATCACTGTCAAGGGTAAGCAAGCACTGTAGGTCGATTATTACCAACTTCTTTTGGCCTGAATTTGTTGTGGTCTGTACAATATTTATAAACTTTTTCGTGCTAGCCATAGTGGTTCTGATGTCGCTCTCGCTAAGTTAGCCTACTGTTCAGATACTCGTATGAGTATAATGGACGGATTATCATGCATATAGAGCTGAATGTCGCAAAGCTGCGCAGATAACAGAATGGTATTGCTTTCACAACTCAACTGATCCAAATACTGCAAAGCCTACACCATCCCAATGATTTCGACGCATAATTGGCATCATATTGCCCACTCCCTGAAAGTACAGTTACGAAAAGGGTATTCTGTACGAATTCACGGAAAATCATATTCAACGATGAGTCTCATTGCGAATTCAAATGGGTACGTGAAAAACAAAATCATGAAACAATACCAATCCACATAAGAAACAACAGCTTCCAATGCAACTCTAAAAGGCTGCGTCATCGGACCTTAATTGTTTGTGAAAGACGACCTTCTCTCTTAACGAAGAGTACGACCTATAGCGCCAACTTCTTTTAGTCTGAATTGGACCATCTGCACACCAACGGCAAGTGGTTGCAACAGAACAGCACTACAAGCCACAGAGCTCATGATGTTCTGCACGAGCGTTTTGTGGGCATGGTCATCTCACGTGGGGGTCGCCGTAGTCTAGTAGATAGTGTGTTGGCTTAATAGACGTAAAGCCAGAATTGGAGCCCCAGGCCAGACATCAAAACAAAATACCAAAATGTTGTGTTTCTTCGGCGACTTCCTCTCAGCAGATTTGTTGCAAAAACTCTGAGAGTAAATCAAAATGTCATGAAAGGTTTCTCAAAAATCTGTCGTTCGGAGTCGACTTTAAACTGCGGGTCCCGCCACTCATGTATGAAATTAACACACACAACATAAGTGGTGTAAGAAGGTTAGGTTAGGTTAGGTTAGAGAACGTGTACTTGTCAATTAAGACAAGTACAGTACCCGGGGCCGAATTGGCCCATTGTACAACGTCCTTAAAGAGGGAAGGATAATAGAGGGAATAAAGGAGAGGATGTAGGAAAGGGGCTAATGGGAAGCGAAGGAATTACACAGCCCCACACAACAAATGGGAGATCGCGACTACATTGACGAAGCCCAAGCACCTCTCAACCAGAATTCAAACTCTCAAAGAAGGCCCTGCCAAGGGTCCTCAGCCTCATCCTACACGGGGCTGTGCAGTTACAGAGGAGGTGTCCGATAGTCTCTAACTCCTCCTCATCGCAACATGTCCTGCAATAGTCCGGCTGGGATCTGTTCCAAATCCCCGTCAGCGACCTAATCTCGCAGTGACCCATCCAAGTCCAGCAGCCAAGTGTTGTGAGAAACTAGGTCGTAATCCTGACTGAAGGGTTGTAATGACCAATTATATATGTATGTATATATGACATCTCACATGGAGGACATGTGAACTGGCCACCGAGATCAGGAGATTTAACCCCGTAAGACCTTCTCCAGTGGGGCTTTCTTTAAGCACAGATGTATGTGAATAAGTCACAAAACATGGCGATTCTCAAAGCTAACATATGATTTATGGACCAGAGTCATCGAAAATTTGATATTTCGAATGCTCTCCATCTAGAGAAGCAATGGCGGTTATTTAAACGATGTTATATTCCACACATAATGGCATCAATAAATTCTTTAAGTGAATAAAAAAATTTCGATGATACACACTTAATTTATTTAAACTTAAAGATAAGATGCTTCCTGATGGAATACTTTAGAAAAACATTCCCTCGAGCAGTTATGTTACGGATAAGGACATCAGTAATAATGACAAAATCAAATACGTAAGTTTCCTTCATCATTAATTTCAAGAGGTCTTAAAATCATTTTTATTATTCTATTCAATATGGATTTTGTTTGAAATACACAAATATTGTTCCCTTTTGTTACCTTTACCTTAACCACAGTTGTAATTCATGGTTTTAAACTCTTTTTTAATTTTGTCTTTTGGGGTCAGCAACGAAAAAGGTCAATTCGATATTGTCATGCTTACAGCTGTTGATAGTTGGTTGGCTCTTTATTTTTTCCGATTTTTCTTTTTTTTTATTATTTTTATGTGTTGTTATAGGCTAAATTGCCATCCAGCTGTGTGTTTATAACTCGAGACACTTGGTGGCGTTGGCCATCACCAATGATCATGAGTAGATCATGCAAATTCCATTAAATGTAATATCGCCAGAAGTGTGATGTTCATCATTAAAATGATGCTCTATAAACTCCATAACAAAAAAAAACGAATACAAAATTCAATTAAAATGGTTCATACTTCGAATTTTTTTTTAAGTAATAAAATTAGTTAAAGGTTGCCAAAGTTTTTTATTGTGGCTTTTGAAATTTCAAGAAAATAGAAACAAAAATCATAAAAAATTTTACAATTTTTATCGAGAGAAGTGTCAAGTCTCTGAAGAAGGCAATGCTGTCGTGAGAAGAAGTGTTCAAAATTGATGTGGTATGATGAAATGTGAATTTAGGAAACGATAATATTGTTTGCTTTCTGGAGTTTTAACTAAGAGCAGGAAAAGCTCACCAATTTATAAATGTAATCAAGTTTTTCCTAAGATTGGTTGGTTGATTGATTTAGACGACTGGCCCATTTGTCAATACCACTCTGAGAGCTTTTTGATGTCCAAAACTCGTCGCAACTATTTGTCTTGGTGTGAAATCGTTGGAACTAAACAAATACCTATACAATGGGCCACCTTGACCTCCGGGTACTTACTTGTCAAATACACGTCCACTAAACAAATGTGTCTACAAAGTTATTCTGTTATTTTCGGTTTGATATCTGCGATGGAAAAGCTTTTTTTCTAACGGTTACCGTTTTGTTTTTTATACTCAATTTCCTCTCAGAGCATAAAAACTAAGGCAACCTCTGCTGGCAACTTAAGTTGCCACTGGGCACTAATGGGTTAAAAGTGAATGCGGCATTTAGGAGGCTATATACCCTATTAGAAGAGGTACTAATTCTGTGGTATATGAATGGCTAAAACACAGACAGTGAGATTGGCATGGGGAGAGCTGGCTGGTGATTTATAAATGGTAATCTAAGTCATCGAATAATGTGCCGAAAATGATTTAGATTATAACACATTGGTATGGGATTGTCTGGACAAGCTTAGTAAGCTGGGTAACATAAGTAAGATCACCCTTTGCTGATATACATACATACATAATTGGTCATTACAACCCTTCAGTCAGGATTGCAACCTAACTTCTCTTCTGTGAAGTGATTAGAGAAATTTCGATGTGTATTCTCGGCGAAAGGGAAAATGAGGAGATTTTTGGGCTCTTTTCAACCTAAATAAGTTTAAGATAATCTCAATTTGCCAGGATGATTACAATAGTAGAATATGTAAGTTATGCACCACATTATCAAGCAGCAGCCTGAGGATAGTAACCGCCCTTATGTGCGGGCACTGCATATTCAAAGTACATGTGCTCAAAATGGATATCGAATTAAGCTCATAAAGTCACCGTAGTCTAGTAGGTAGTGTATTGACTTATTAGACGTAAAGCCAGGATTGGAACCCCAGGTCAGACATCTAAACGAAATACAAAAAAAAAGTATTTCTTCGACGACTTCCTCTCAGCAGTTTTCTGGCAAAAGCCATGAAAAGTTTCTCAAAAATCTGTCATTCGGGGTCGACTTTAAACAGTGGGTCCCGCCATTAATGTATAAAATCAACACACACAGCATAAGTGGTGTGAGAAACTAGGTCGTAATCCTGACTGAAGGGTTGTAATGACCAATTATGTATGTATGTAGATTCTGAAATGAGCGAAACAAATCACAAGAATACATACCTGAGACCTAAGCGCTACTAATGTATCTCAGAAGAAAAAAGCTGAGAGCTTAAGAAGGCAGAAAATAGTCTTCACTGATACCGACTAAAATTATGAAATTTATTAGGACAGTGGGATTAGAAGACATTGCAAGGATACGTTATTTTTGAGGACAATATCTCACACAATTTCTTCCGTGGAAGTACTGTACTACATTTAACTAACACCAGAGAGTAATACTCACAATTTCCTAAATAAAATAAGAATTGGATGCTGTCTGCCTTTGTCGTAATTGTCCTCCGTTTAACGACTTCCAAAACAATATACATACCTATCAGTACAGTTCTATTACTAATGCTAACATTGGTTATTCACTTTCCATTACTCTAACGCTTCTTTTTTCCCCGATTTATATCATAATCCCTGGAACACATTTGTGATTTTCTTTTATTTTATTTGATTTAAGAAAATGTAAAACATCATTTTTAATCGCATTAATAGGAAACCCTTCTTCCAATAACAATAACGTCCTGAACAATAAAGAGACCCTTTTATTGGTCAAAATAAATTGTAAAACAACTTGCTGAATAAAGTCAACAACATTAAATTATATTGGCCGGTGAAAATTTTGCAAATAGTGAAACGAAAATATTAGCGAATTTTATGAGTATTCATTATAAAGTGGCCAAAGTTCAAAGCTGCTGGTGCTACAACATGATGATGCCACAAATGCTAACGGAAATGGAAAACCAAAACAAAAATCAAACAAAACGAAACGAAACGAAAAAATCTAACCCGACTTACTATAGCCAATGCTGGCTGCCATCAATGGCAATATTAAATGACTTTAGCCTAACAACATCATGTCCAGTTAGACTTAAAATGCAATGAATGAACTCACAAACACAGAATCGTACAAACGAACGAACGTTAGAAGATGAAACAGAAAAAAAAACAAAAAAACCAAAAAAAAAGAATTGACTGACAAGACTAATCCACTAATTTTTGGTGGAAAATTTTACTTGAACTATAAAGTTTTTCTATTCGATTAATGCAATTACCCTACACGATATTTTTTTGGGAAGGCTTTCTATGCTGAAAGTAGGTGTCTGTTGAAGGGAGTATGTAAATTAGAACTGAAGTTAATTTAGATTAATTTGGAGTTGAAATCTGTGAAATCTGTTGGATTCGGTTATGAAATCGAAATTTATACGTAAAAGGATTGCAAAAACAAGCTTTAAAAAAGGACATTCGTAGCAAGTCCTTTTTGAAGGACCAAGGCAACCTGCAATGTCTTCATTTAATAATTTTATTGTCGTGAGTATTGTGACAGTGCCATCTAACTTACTCTATTTAAACTTTAGAGCGTATCCCTATAATGCATGCTCCTTGAAGTCGCCGTGGTCTAGTAGGTAGTGTGTTGGCTTATTAGACGTAAAGCCAGGGTTCGAGCCCTAGGCCAGACATCAAAACAAAATACAAAAAAAAGTATTTCTTTGGTGACTTCCTCTCAGCAGATTTCTGTCAAAAACTCTAAGAATAAATAAAATTGCCATGAAAAGTTTCTTAAAAAAAACTGCCAGGCTGCCCAGCATCTGAATGCTATCCGGTGATTCCGCCCGGGATACATTAATGCCTTACAGATTCTAAGCATGTGTTCTGAACAAATGTACTTTGAGTCAACAGAGCCCTATCAAAATACCGATTACTATCGCTGATTTTTTTTCTTTATTTCTGTATCAAATAGTGTCGAACAAGGGAGTGATCCACCGTGGTTTAGGTTAGGTTAGGACGAAGTGGTAGTTTTGATATTAAAGAGCTCACTGGAGCACGCATAGCAGCCCGTTGTGAAGCCACGAGTGAACGCAATCTCTGTACTGACCAAGTTCCACCAAAATCAGGGAAGAAAAGGAAGTTGGTCAACGCAAGGACTGCACATAAAAAGAACAACTACCCTACACTGGAAAACCAGCCAGAAAGTTTGATGAACAAAGCTATATCCTTGACATGAATAGATGATAGCTCCGTCAACATACATACATAACATACATAATTGGTCATTACAACCCTTCAGTCAGGATTACGACCTAGTTTCTCACATAATTTTATACATGAGTGGCGGGACCTACAGTTTAAAGTCGACTCCAAACGACAGATTTTTGAGAAACTTTTTTTCATGGCAATTTTATTTACTCTCAGAGTTTTTGCCAGAAATCTGCTGAAAGGAAGTCGCCGAAGAAATACTTTTTGTATTTTATTTTGATGTCTGGCCTGGGGCTCGAACCCTGGCTTTTCGTCTTATAAGCCAGCACATTACCTACTAGACCACGGCGACTTCCGTCAAGCTGACAAGAAAAGGAAAGCCAAACAACCTATATTTGCACCTCGGAAGAGATGGACACTGACAAAGAAAGTGGATAACAGTTTCCTCTTCCTCAGCGGATCTGCACCCACGGCAGAAGTCGTTAAATGGGAGCCGCATTCTGTCCGCGTGTCTACCTATCACACAGTGACCTGTAAGCATGGCCACTGTGATTAAGATAATGCCACGACCAAGTCCAGGTAACTGGTTGATACGCCTTCTATCCATCAGGGCCTAGATAAGTCTAGCGGTGGAGCAGGACTCCTCATTGGCCCAGGATAGGTTGGCGTCTAGAAAAAATATTCTCAGCATGGCCAGCTTGACCGAGACGAGTGGCATACCCAAGTCTACTGAAGAGGATTCCGGAAGAATGAGCTCCGGCCCTGCAGTGGCTTAATCTATTACAATATAAATCATTATAATAACCAAACGAAAGGATTACACCTTGATGTTCTATCAATTTCAAGTCAATCAATTTATATGAAAATAAAATAAAATACCGAACAATACAATCGCCTTCAACCTGCTGCATGCTTGCCATTAAGCTTTCTCGACAAAAAGAAAAAGAAAAGAAAAGAAAAAAACGAAAATAAATTTGATTTGATTTCCTTTTTTTTCATTCTCTCTGGAGTATTTGTACTCCAGACCAATTTGAATACACTGTGCGGTATTAAAATCATCGTTATGAACCCCAAAAAAAAAAATCAACATGCAGAACACAAACCAAAAAAGAAAAAAAAATGATGAAACATTTTAAATGCAAGCAAAACTATTCCTATTTTGTTGCTGTTGTTATTGCCTTTTTCGCCTGATCGCCTGAATGTATCACGTTGGATTTATAGTTTGGCATGCACGATCAATCAAAAATATAAGAAAACCTAAAACTGTTTTTTTTTGCTTTTTGTCTTCTTTTTCCACATCTTCTAAAACATTTTCTTTTTTATTCTTCAACTTTGTCTTCAATGTGAAGAGTCGTGCTAAAACTGTCTGAAAAAAAATTGTTTTATTTTCTTTGAGTTGTTCTAGCCATGATCTATTATGTTGGCCACAGACATGTACAGCTCATATAAACACACAGTAATTGCAGAGAGAACAGGGAGACAGAGAGAGGTTTCCTTCTTAAAATAAGAACAGAACCGAATCAATGAATATAAATTTCGTTTATTGAAAATGGAAAATTCATATGCAAATCCCAGGCACAGGGAAAATGAAAGAATAGAATAGAAATGAAAAGAAAAATAAAAAAAGCGTCTCCAATAAGAATTATTACACCTGATTTGAATCTGATTGTTAAAGCCAAAACCAATATTATTCAAAATATTGAAAGATGTATGCCAAGCCAGAGTACGTTTTAAGAGTTCATGCATCACCATTAACCAAGCCATACCGTTGCAATCAGCAGCAGCATCATGAACTTGACCACCTTAGCAGTTGCATAAAGTATTGATTTGGTTACGGTTACAACACAAACTACATACTATACAGTGTGCAATGAGAGTGGAATTTTAAAAGGAATATTTCTTCAAGTCTTTTTAGGTTTTGTTGTTTTTGTTTTTCTCCTTCTTGTAGGTGGATCAAATTTATGTGGTAGAAAAGATCAAATCCGTCACCAGCACCATGAAAATCATATTTGACTTTTGGTGAGCAGCTGCCGTTATTTTTGATTTTGATTATGATTTTTCTTCATTTTTTTCATTATTTTTAAAGGAATTTTTATGCAATTGTAATTGCCACTACACTGAGGAAAATGCAAAGAAACTACAACATAATGAACATGGTAAACATGTGGTTTAAATAGACCAACTTACTGTGTGAAATTTATTCAAATTCCATTTCCACCTCTCATCAGTTTCTGCAATCACATGATGATTTTTGTTTAGTTTTGTAGTGTTATAGTTCTCATATTCCCTTTATATTCCTTGCATTTTCAATCGTTTTTATTTTTATTAGGACTTCCTTTCCTATTTTTATTTTTTTTTTTATTTTCAAGTTTATTGGTTATCAATGACGGTGATGCTGATGATGGTGGTGGTGGTGGTGCTGGTGCTGTTACCTACCAAAAGTGATCATTTAATGTGTTTCTTTAAAGGCCATTATAAAACGATCGTTAAATCACGAATATTTAATTGTCTTCAGCACCTGAGGGTAGTTAATGAAATTAGTTTTTGATTTCTTTCTTTTTTTATTTCATCTTGTTATGATTGTTCGCAATATGATAAGGCATTAAAAGGGTTTTCATGTGGAAGAAATTTTGTATTTATTTTTTTTTTGATTGGTTTTTACTACATGCAAATTGAATTCAATGGTAATTATTGAAATGTTTTTAATTTTAATACAAAAAATTCTTTCAGGAAAATCTAAATTTTCATCATATTCAAAAGCATGTGGTAAAAATAAAAGTCGCCGTGTTCTAGTAGGTAGTGTGTTGGCTTATTAGACGTAAAGCCATGGTTCAAACCCCAGGCCAGACATCAAAACAAAATACAAAAAATATTTCTTCGGCGACTCCCCTCAGCAGATTTCAAACCAAAATCCTGATTTTAAATAATATTTTCTTTCTTTATTTACTCATCCGCTATTCGGATATAAGTGATCGTACAATTATATGTTTATAAATATGTATATGTATTCAATTTTTATTAAAATGGTCAGCTCTCGGTTACTAGCGGTGTATACCCTGTCCAGTCTTAGATGTTTTTCAGCCATGATGTTTCCCTTCTGCTTTCTGCTAGTAAATAAAACTGTCATGAAAAAGTTTATCCAAAAATCTGTCGTTCGGAATCGACTTTAAACTTTAGGTCCCTCCACTCATGTATGAAATTATCGCACACACCATAAGTGGTGTGAGAAGCTAGATCGTAATCCTAACTGAAGGGTTGTAATGACCAATTATGTATGTATGTATGTGGTAAAAATACATTTAAGTTGGTTTCTACAATATGCAATTCCCAATATTATAGAACGAAGATAATTGTTTTCCTTAGCTTGACGAGAAGCCATTAATACTCTAACACAAATTGGAATATTTTCATTAGCCTTGTAACAGAGGTTTTCATATTTTTCCTAAAATTTTCGTTAAAATCAATGAAAAAGAATAGCCTATGAGTCCTTTTCTTACAAATTACCGAAGTCGAAAGCAAAAATAGTGTTTTCCATTTAACTATTCTTAGGTGTCCATAAACACTTAAACTCTTTAAAATTTGTGCATTCACAAGCATAAGTTATTTAAAATGAAAAACAATTCTTGTATTCAAATATACATACCAAGGCCGAAGATTCAGATGTCCCAGGTGCTCAACTTTTAATTACAAGGCTAAGTAAAAACAGAAACGATATACAATGGACCGCAAAAGTCTTAGTACTGCAATATATTTTGTCAAAAAAAAAGTACCCACAGGTTTAATAATCTTGCACAAAGTCCCGATATGACCTCAAAAGAGTATTTAGGAGATCATTTGAAAAAACGGATACGTAAACGCTAAACCTCAAACAAAAGTCAACCGAAAAACTTGCTCATGGTGCCACCAGAAAACATTAAACAAAAATACATTCAATTCGAAATGGGTTAAATGGAGTGCTTGACCTTAAGGGATACTCTACTAAATACAAGAGATAACATTTTCATATATTAGGCCTTTGAATTTTAAATTTACTCAGGGTTCTCCTATAGAGTCATCTGAAACTTTTCCTTATTTTTCTCATGTTTTATGAAAAACATTAAAAAATGGGATTTTTTATAATAAAACAGAAATAAATTAATAAAATAAATATATAAACTATAAATTTTTATACAAACTTTTGGCTAAAATTCATTAAATTGCTAAAAAATATATTGCCGTACTAAGACTTTCGTTGTCCACTGTAAACTGTACCATTACTTCCTCAAGCATATCGTATTAGAAATTAAACGTGCAACAGATTATATTTCATTACTTTATTGGTCATTAAAACTCACATCATGCACGTTGTGTGGGTTAATTATATTCATGAGTTGCGAGACGTACAGTTTAACGTCTAATCCAACTGAAACTCTATATTTGGTTTTAAGATGTCAGAGCTGAGATTTTAACTCTCTACTAAGTCAACACACAACTTACTAGACTACAGCGACCACCTAAGCCTACAATAGTTCGAGATGCCTTTATGGTCATTAGGCGTGCTACTCTCTGTTCATTATTTAAAGAAGCAACCCAGATATTCCTCATGGACGAATATAAATTCCCATTAATTCTTTAGAAGTTAAAGCATTTTAGTAGAGTGTAAAGCTATTGCATACCTCCTCTGCAACTCCTCTGCATTTTCCAGCAATAAGAACGAATTTTCGCAAATGTTTTTTTGCTAGTGTAGACTACCGAGCATACATTGTTAAGAGCCTTATAGGTTCGTTAAAGAATTGGAATGTGATTTTACTGTGTTTCTAGCCGACTTATCAGTTTTCATTGAACTATGTCTTAAGGAAACATCAAAGTGGGATCACAACTTGAATCCAAGTGAGGAGAGTAACATATCAACCTCTTTCAATTCGTCATACCTTCCGTGATAAACGGATGGAACGAGAACAGATGTTGATATAGGAGTGGGAGTTTTTGCTCTCATAATGAAATGTTTCAAGTTCATGAGGAAAACCGCAAACATCTTCCAGGCAAAAGTCTATTCCATCGAAAGATGGGCTCAATTCTATCTGATCAGTAAGTGCAAAAAGACGTCAGCAATCTATACTGGGTTCGAGTTCATTTAGGAATTAGCGGCAATGAGCAAGCAGATGTTGTTGATGTTGATCATTCCTCTCCTCTGATGGGACCAAAATTTGTCAATGAAGAGGGATGCAGAATGGAGGGGTATACTCAACGAATGGGAAAATGCAGACAAACTTTTGGCACACCAATAGGATTTGAGGCAATTTAAACCTTTTTTAAGTAATTGCAATAGAAAGAGCTTTGCGGCGTGCGTCAGACCTTCCACGCAAAACTTGAGTTTAGTAATCGGCCCTGTGACAAGGCAACGTTGGCTCAAAGTCCACTTGTTCATAATGGGAATCGTCTCTAATACAATATATAGGTTTTGTGATGGCAATAATAAATCACCTTAATATGTATGTATGCACTTGGAGCCTGTAAGGGTTTAAAGTATTTCAAAAAGAAAGCTCCAGAGTGCAAATATCAAAGTCCTGAGTATACCCATCTTCACAGATGGGTCTAAGTTAGCTGGATGCTGGGGTTTTCTGTAGGGAACTCGGTCTTGAACTCCACTTTAGGTTGAATGATGACTGCAACGTTTATCAGACGGAGATTTTCGCAATCTTAAAGGCTATTGAGGCCATAGCTGGTGGCCCAGCTTCGGATTCGGAATCTTACCTGATTTTCGTTGACAGTCAGGCTGTCCTTAGGGCCATTGCGTCGGTCTGGTGCAAATCACGGCTTGTTCGCGAGCGCAAGGAGTCGTTAAGGACTTTTGGACCAGACCGTATCCGTCTGTGCTGGATTCCGGGTCATAGCGGAATACTGGGCAATGAGACGGCGGATGCCCTCGCTAGGTTAGGTTCGCTTTCTGGGGGCGATTTGATAGTTGGATGGGTCAGAGAGGAAGAGCAGAGGCATTGGGGGAACGGATCGGGTTGTTTTGTCTCTAGATGTCTATGGCCTGCTGTGGACAATAGGAGAACAGTTTGGCTGCTGGGCTTGGATAAGGCCAGCTTAAGGTTGGTTGTCAGTTTTATCACGGTGCACTGCGAGATTAGGTCGCTGACGGGGTTCTGGAACAGATCCCAGTCGGACTATTGCAGGGCATGTTGCGATGAGGAGGAGTTGGATACTATCGAACACCTCCTCTGTAACTGCCCAGCCCTTGGTAGATTGAGGTTGAGAACCCTTGGCAGGGCCTTCTTTGGGAGTTTGAATTCTGTGTCGAGAGCCGATATCAAGGCTCTCCATAGATTCATAAGTGGCTTAGGCTGGTTGAGAGGTCCTAGGACTTCATTGTAGTCGCGCCCTCCGCTTTTTGTTGTGTCTTATCTGTGTAATTCCTCCACTTCCCATTATCCCTTTTCCTACATGCTCTCCTTTTTATCCCTCTATTATCTTTCCCTCTGTAAGGACGTTTTACAATGGGTCAATTCGACCTCCGGGTATTGTACTTGTCTTTATTGACAAGTACACGTCAATCTAACCTAACCTAAAGTCCTGAGCAGAGATTTACCCTTGTTGACAACGAACAGCAGCAGAAGAAAGTCGGGGTACTAGACTTGCAGGAGACACTAAAGGCATATCTTTTATAGAGCAAGGACAGTACTATAGATTGCATGATTATAGTGAAATAGCATTACAACTCAACCAAAATAAATAACAATAATCCGTCGTATCCATTCTGATTAAATTTATTCATTTATTAGGTACAGTAACTAGAAATTCAATAAACTTTATTTTGACTTGTATTTTATTAATATTGTCCAGTGCTGACAGTCCTATTTATTTTCTAACTTGACTGTGGAGCACAGACTTTTATCTTTAAGGACCTTAAGAGTTCATATTTTGCTATGCAATACAAAAATTATCGTTTCGGTGGTTTCAAATTGAAAGTTGGATGTCAACTAGTGGTAAGCTCTTGATTGAATAACCGAAGAAATATTCTTCATTTTTTTAATTTAAGCGGATGACAATAAGATCAAAAGAATTCTCAATCCGAAAACGATATACTGCGATCAACTGCAGGCGAGTTCTTGAAGTTTGAAATCTTTTTAAAAACAATCAAAAAAATTTTGGATTAAACATACTCTTCAGAATTTCATTATTCAGCGGGCATACTCTGGGCTATTTCATGAACACATCGTATTAATCATTTATAAAATAAATGATTACGTTTTAGAACTTTCAAAAACAATCCCAAACGATTAAGTTTTCAAATTAATCACGTAAACATGTTGTATAGAAAAAAAAAGCTTCCTCTAACGATACTTTAGTTTCCCCTTTCGCCGCAAAAGTGAAATCGAAATAGTCGACTGGAGTGGTGTGGTATTAAATTTAAAGACATCTTAACACGGTTAATTACAAATTTTATACTACACAGCTGCAAGCGGACAAACACCAGACAGAGAACAACAGTTGGAAGCAACAAATATTTTTCAAGATGCAACATATTAAAGTGATACCCAACGATATGAAATGAAAATGTAAAACGAAAAAGGGGAGACAAAAATTTACTGCAAACAACTCAAAATACATTGTAAGACGGTGTGTGTAAAACGATCATGTTTTAAATGCAAACAACAAATTATATTTCGGTCTAATAAATTCAGATTTACTATACATTCATATGGTATGATGAGCCATCCATAGAAATAGGCTTTAAAATGATCACACAATAAAGATGTACGATTACCTAGAAATGAAAGCAAACTTATGACAGTGAAAACAAAAAAGAAGAAGAAGAAGAATAACAGCCAATTAGTAGGTGTTGCAACTAAAAATGCCACACAGTTTCCATTGTGTTTGTGTATTTCTATTATAAGGGAATAAGCAGAAGTGTTATGTTTTCAATTGTCCCAAAGGGCTGGTGGTGGTGGTATTGAAATTCAAAAACAATATTTTGTGTTTGAATGTTTTCCCCGAAAAATAAGGAAAAACACCAAATCAAACATGTTAAGGAAAGTGTTAAACATGAAACATTAAACATTGAAACACTGCAGCCAGAAGCAATTTCAAATGGCAGACAAGTGTCAGAGATGTTAATGCACTGGCGGTGCCACAATAGAAGAACAATCGAAAAGCGGGGTTGTGTACACATTTCTTACTTTGTTTATGTTTTGATTTGTATAAATTATCACACCTCCTACGTAATTCCATTTAATAGAGTTTAATTTTATTTTTCTATATTTAGTTTTCAATTTATTGTCATTTTATTGTTTTGCATGTGTTTTAACACTTGATTTTGTGGTTATTTTTATGCAGCACAACCCTTTCTCCTGTTATTCGTGTCTAACACATGTTCTTCCTTTGGAAACTCTCAACTGGTGACAATTATCTTTTACTTGTAATAACTCCACTTCACTTTTGTACCTCTGCTTGTAAAGAATTTTATTCTTTTCCAAAAACCTATGCATTAATGACTGATTGATTTGAGTTATTCGTTTAGAGGCGTATGCCAAACATGAAATACATTAAAACAAGTCATTATGTTCTCTTAATAGTTTCCTATTTTTTTTTTTTTTTTTTTTATTTGACTCCAAAGTTGTCTCCAATAATTTCTTTGAACATTATGATCTCATCATAAAGAAAAGTTATGGTTTCGAAGAATATGTTTTAAGGTACATTTAAATTTTTTTTTCTAAAATTTTAATGCCGAATTGTAATTTGGAAGAAATTACA